>CM062361.1:12650000-13925000 GCA_031216115.1 Senna siamea | reverse complement strand
ATACAATTAATACAATTAATCTCTAATGTCTAGGCTAAACTTTAGGGTCAACAATCACAATAATTCTAATTGATTTACATGATCCTATGTTATTCACAACAACCTTTATCTCACTGAGTTTTAATAAATTTCAAAATGGACTGTCCATTATTATTTTCTATCATAACCTTTTATAGCTTAGCCCACAATTTACACTTAGTTCTGAAACTAGCACTTGTTTATATCTATCTCATCTTCATGTGTTTTTTTTTTTCTCAGGCAGCCACTGTGGCACACTCCCTCTTTTGCATGTGCTACAAATACAACCTACAAGTTGAGAATGCTTCTGTTCTTCTTTTGCTTGCTGAGATTCATAAGGTATGTGATCATACAGTGCCTAACACAGTTGGCGGTTCATTTAAGTCCGGACACTAGATCATTCTATTTTTCTTGTTAGTTACTTGTAGGGATGGCAATGGGTATGGGTATTATGGTACCCGACGTATCCGTCCGACAAAAATATCCAATATTTGATAAATATTAGATATTGGATAAGGTGGATAATAAAATATAACTATCCATCAAATATTAGGCTGATAGGGTACCCGATAATTGATACCCAAATAATATATATTATAAAATATAAAATATATTATTAAATAAAATTTTCATGCTTTTCAATATTGTTGGAATTATTTTTTAATTTTAGTTTATAATAATTATGTAAAATTTTTTTATTGTAAAATAATTTTTTTATAGTTATTTATAATATTTTAAAAAAATTTATTAGGTGGATATTAGGTATATAGGATAGGTTACTTGATTATAGGATATCCAATATTGAATATCTATTGCTTTTTTTGGGTATTTCAGATAATTCAGATATTAGTTAGTTTTGGATACAAATATTAAAAATAGTATTTTTTTTTATAGATTTGGTTAGGGTTTAGATATTGAATGTTTTGGACGGATGTGAATATAAATATTAAAAAAATAAATAGATACCTGCCCATTGCCACCTCTAGTTACTTGCAAGTTGTTGATGAGTTTTAACTTGTGACAATCCCTTCACCACTTTATCTATCCATTGCCTCATACATAGAAAAGGGAAATCAGTTATAATCAGTAAGTCTTACAGGCATCTCCAACCTCCACAATACAGAAGGAAAAACAAGAAAAAGGGGAAATGGAAAAGAAAATACAAGAAATTATTGTGAGCAAAAGCTTATGTAGATAACGTCTCCTCATGTTTGTTTATGGGAGCTCACGGCCATTAGTCTTTTATTCACAGAAAGAACACATCGCGAGTCATGACTGATTAGGCATGCTTTTATTTCACTCCCATTTTAACTTCAATACCATTTGTCTTCTTTTTATTGCATATTGACTCAGCTTAATTTATTTATTGAATATTGCAACACTGTCCTAGAGTACCACTGTTCCCCTTGTGTGGTCCCTCCTGTGTTTTTTCTGTAAACCTTCATTTATTTTTGATAGAACTAAACCTTCATTTATTGGTTGACAGAAATCAGGGAATGCAGTTCTAAGCCTTCCATATGCATTGGCAAGCCTCTCATTCTGCCAATCATTTAACTTGGATCTTCTCAGAGCCTCAGCTACTGTTACTCTTGCTGAGTTGTGGCTCTCACTTGGATCAAGCTACGCAACAAGGGCTCTTAACCTTATCCATGGGGCTTTCCCCATGATTCTGGGTCATGGTGGTTTGGAGCTCCGTTCACGGGCTTATATTGTGGAAGCAAAATGTTATCTCTCTGATTCAAACTTCGAGGGTAAGTGAAAAATGTAAACTCTGTATGTTGGGATTTTCTCTTCTAGTATGTTATTGTCTACATATATGTTTACTAGTGTTTTCCACAAACGTCCATTTTGACATGAACTAATTTTTTTATTCTATAAGAGACATTACCTAAATAGAAAAATTAAAAGTGTAAGAAAGATGTGTAATGATGGATCGAGTGCTGAAATTGATGTAGCTCTGTTTCAACAAACATCGTTAAGATTCATTCTTTGTGGCTGTTGGTCATTGGATATTCTGGCAGCAAAAGAATACCTACAATCTAAGGATGATTCTATTATGTGTGTATGAGAAGACATTTTTAAATTTGGAATCTCTAAGAGAGAAAGGCTACAATAATGGTAGAGATCAGAGGTTGAAGGTGCTGTCCTGTGAAGTATAAATAGTGCTGGAACACTCATTTTGCAGACTCAGGAAGTGAGAGATGCAGGGTTTGCCAGCATAAGTTCTCAGAAGTCTCCAGTTTTGTTGAGAGCTCCATTATATTTACTGATAATAGCCATTCATATTTCTGAAAATAAAATATGAAATTTCTTTCATATATGTGATTTTTTCTTAAAAAAAAATTTATAAGTGTAGTTAACAATGAACCACTATTCTGGACTTTGGAGTCTATATAATAGTGATTACATTGTTTACAGATGTGATCCATTCCTCTTAGTCTAATTTCCACATAATTATTTATTATTATTATTTTTTATTTTTTATTTTTTGTATGCCATGCTATGTTGGCATAATGTGTTTATAATTTTTCTTTCCCTCTTTTAACCCCCCACCCCCTCTCTTCTTTCTCATTATGGTGGAACTATATTTATGTTAAGTCTCATTTACTGATTTGTCTTTTTCAGTCTCTGAAAATTATGAAGTCGTGATAGATTCATTAAGACAAGCATCACATGAGCTCCAACTTTTAGAGGTTAGCAAACTATTTTTCCATTCATTAGCCAAAAAGCAATCTCTATCTTTCTTTTTTGACAAAGATTACTCTTGCATGCAGTGAAGTATACTTGCGATGCATGTGATGCTAAATTTGTACATAAAGGAATCTAACGCTATTTGAATATTAAACAGAAATTGACTATTGCAATGAAAATGTAGTACAGGTGATAATCAAGTATACATTATTGACAAATAGATGAATATATGTCTTTGTGCGTGCCTCTGTCAGTGTGGGTGTGTGGGGTCTTAGCCATTTTGTAGGTTTCACACATACAAGATGTATACTGTGTTGTATGATGATGGGGATGGGAATAGTATGGAATGTCTCTAGGGTAATATGGGCTATCCAAGTCTCATATTGAATAGAATGGGATGCTTGATGGGGTATACAAGTGGCTTGGTTCTTCCCGTTCAATAGCTAGCTTTTGAGAGAGGGTTCTCTAAGTCACTTAAGTTCCATCATTGGTATCAGAGCTTGGTTTGTCGACGGCACGAAGAGGGCTACCTACGAAGGGTTCTGACTGGCAGAGGGGCTGACTGCAATAGAGTGAAGCAATGCCGAGTGAAGTGTCGCAAAGTGCAGCCGTCGAGACTTTAGCTCTTCAAGGGTGGTGCTATGATGGGAATAGAGATAGTATGAGATGTTTCTAAGGTAATATAGGTTACTCAAGTCTCACATTGAGTAGAGTGGGATGTTTGATGGGATACTTAAGTGGTTTGATTTTTCTCCTTCAATAGTCAATAGCTAGCTTTTGAGGGAGAGTTTCCTAAGTCACTTGGGTTCCATCATATGATATTGAATATTCCTTTTTAATTGCCATATTCAGTGAACTCATCTACCTCTCATTTCAACAATTCAAGCTCCTGTCAAAATCCAAATAGCCTCTGATTGCATAGATCCTTCAGCTGGCTAAGGCTCATGGAAAGATAAATCTAGTAATAAAAAAATTGGTGTGAATGATGGGATGGTGAGAGAAGGATAATCGAGCCTTCATTTCATTGTCTGTAGTAATAATGGATCCTTTAGCTTGATGTGTCCGCTCCTTTTTATGATACAATGCTACTGAAAACTAAAATGCAATTTTTAGGTGTTTGCTACCTAATTCTTCGATAGGAGGATGACAAGTAAAGAGTTAGTAATGTAATGCTGAGTTGTAAATAATATTCACATGTTAATCCATGCTCCTTCCAAAACGTATAGATGTTCATTTGCTTCTTTTGAGTTCGTTATTGTGAAAAAGTAACATCTTGTGTGGTCCACAGTATCATGAATTGGCAGCTGAAGCATTCTATTTGATGGCCATGGTTTATGACAAGGTGGGGCATTTAGAAGAAAGGGAAGAAGCTGCAGCTTCATTCAAGAAGCATATTTTGACCCTCAACAATCCTCAAGATGAGGATGATCCTCTTTTTAGCATGTTTTGAATGGACCAGTTGCCTAAGGTTGTTTCATGAAGTTGGTTTGCAAGCAACCTTAGCATATCCAATTTGTTGTTGTTGTAATCTTTTTTTGTTTTTTTGAGTATATATTAAGTTATGGATAAAATATGTTACAGTAAATCCATAAGCATAAGGAGTATCGGTAATATGTTCTTTCTTCCCAAATCTTTCCAACCATTTTCTTTTTTCTTTTCTCCATTTTACAATCAACCAAAGGGGAATATAATTTGAGTTGAATGCTTCGAAGTATTGGCATTTTACGCTTACAGTTCAGTTGACTGAAGAAAAAGTTTTGGGTAATTCAGTAAAAAAAAATTGTAAATAGAAGGTAAATTATAATCATCATTTTGAAAATTATATTTCTCTTTTTTTTTCAAAATATACAATTTTTACTAGGCTAATACCATTTTTATATAATACAAAAATTATTAAATATTTAATCATTATAAACTAGTTATTTTTTAAATAAATAATAATGAAATAAATATAAAAAAGAAAAAAAAATGAAACGAATATAAAAAAGTAGTAAGTGTGAAAAAGTATTACCAAAATATTAAACTTAACCAACATGGCTTTAATAGAATAAAACAATATATATATATATATATATATATATAGAAACATACTTCACAATGTAGATTGTCTGCACAGTTTTTTATTCTTAACTAAAATTAATATTAATGGATTTTATAAAAAAAAGTAACATTAATGGAATACAAGTGAAGTAAGCTCTTCTCCTAATAGAAGTGTTTTAAATGTGAAGTATATATTCACAATTTGAGGTTTGATTGTGAAAAGAAGCTCAGCAAATCTTGCACATGTCAAATGGCGTGGAAAATATCACACATTATTGCATTTTTGTTTGATTTATGCACTTCTAATGAATTGATGTTGCAAGGAGATCACAATTTTTTTTTATTAGGACTCAACCACAACATCACCACTAATTATTACACTTTTTTTTTGGGTTTACTCATGACTCATAATGCATTGAGATTTCATTGGAAAGAAAAGTTTAATAAATCTTACATATGTCAAATAGTTTAATTCATTGATACCATAAGAAGGAACTACACTTCTTTTCTTTTTTTTTTTGTTATTAGGACTCAACAATAATATCACCACAAATCGTTATATTTTTTAAATTAATGGTTGAAGGATAGGTTGCAAGTAAATTTGAAACTCTAAAGAATGTGAACCAAAAGTTTAGGCTTATGTCTTTGACTGCCTATTTTGATTGGGGAGTGAGGAGTGATAAATGAAATGACATTGATGTGAATGAAGATACATATTTGATGTACCTCTTTTCATTATTTTATTTTTGTACTTAATATAAATATGCTGCTTGTATTTTTGACTTGAACTTAAGCTTTTTCTATACACGTTTCGCTGGCCCCGGATTACATTGATAATCTATATCTTTCTTAATAATTATATATAATATATGTAATGATTAAAGATTATTAAAAAAATCTTATTACTTTGATCATTTCTATCTCTTTTTTTTCATTGTCAATTCATTGTTAAATTATCTTTTTTTTTATTGACAATTGTTACACTTTCTTTAAAATCTAAAGATGATTTATCGTTACCCTTCTCTCTTTCTTTCTCCGTTTAAAGGAGAGAAAAAAAAATAGTTTTTTTTTAAATATTAACAACCAATCCCCATATGCATACCCTACTACTTTTTTGCTTGATTTATATAATTTTGATTAATTGATTGACGCTGTGGGAGATTACAGGCTTTTATTTTGGGACTCAACCACAACATCACCACTAATCATTAGAAATGGAACAAAGGGAGGCAGAAAACAAATGTACCAAAATGTTATTTTATTTTTTTAAAATTACTAATATTTAAAAATTTATTAGACTTTAATTAACTTAATTTAAATTAATAAATATCTCATAATAAATGTAGAACTCACTAAGCTGCTATGAGATTTCATTGGAAATAAAAGGTAATCAAATCTTATATATGTAAGCAAATTGGGTGCAATGATGGAGTAATGAAAAAGATGAATAAAAGATTTGTGTACGTCAGCATATGTATGTATGTACATATGGATTGAAAGGGATATATGATAGTTAAAAACATTAATTAAATTCAAAGTTATGTTACATATTATAATATTTAAAATAACATTAATTAAATAAATGTATTAAACAATTCCCGTTGTTCCAATATTCGAAATTCATTTAGCTTAATCACATGGTTTTTAAAATCACATGATCGTTAGGGAATAAAGTAAAAAGTGGCCAACACAAAAATGAAAGTGATGGAGAAGCAAGTGCAATTTCATGTGTATAGTTTTTTGTGAGAATGTGATAGAGATATGAATATTGGTCTTGTTTTGAAAGATTAAAAAATTCAAATTTTGAAATTAAAAAAAAAAAAAAAGAGAAAGAGAGTGACAGAGAAGATAGAGAATACTAGTTGTGCTTGATGTGGGAAAAAAGAAATGAGAAAGAAGGAATGGCCCTAAATGTGGTTGGTCATTCTTTTATTATAATATTATATAAATAATGATACAGGAACAGTCAACAATAGTGGCCATTGACATCATATTAAGCATTTGAATGAGAAAGTGAAGTTATCTCAGTCAATGAAATGTGTTAGAGTTTTAAGTCCAATTTAAAAGTATACTTTGAATTGGATTAATCTTCCAAGGACAGAAGGAAAATAGAACCAATTTATATTGTCAATTTTCTGTAAGTACATTTCAAATTAAAATTATTATTTTTAAAGAAAAAATATTTAAGTTCTTTAATAACTTTGAATGTTTCTAATCAAAGTTATTGAATTGAATATTCTTGTTGTAACCTTTAGATTTTATCAGTGATTAGTGTAAAATTATTAAACAAAAGAAAGTACAAAGATAAGGTACACTTCTAACGTATAAAAGAAATGTAAATTTTTTACAGTTATGGACTATATGATTAGGTCTTATTAAAAAAAAAAAAAAATCGTAGTGCATGCTTTCTTTCAAAAACAATTTGCACATATCGCATTTTTGCTAAAAAAAAATATGATAAAAAAACATTTAAAAAATTATATCTAAACTTTATCTTTATTTATTTTTGTTTTGAAATAAGGGTTTTGTTAATTAATTTCCTTAATATAATAGTTAAAATTGTATTTGTATAGTAATAAAATTTTTAAATATTAAATTATTATTATTTTATTAATTCTAAATTATTAAATATTTTATTAATCAATAAAAAATTTTAAATAAAAATAGTAGTTAAAAAAGTCTTAAAGTAATATAGAGGTGTTTAACTCTCAAACTAATGAGTCATGAGGGCCTATTGATTATCAAAATCTATGGAATTATGCAAGCTAGTCGTACCTCAAACACATTAAAAGCATTGCTATTCTTTCAAAATTTTGGAACTTGCAAGTCGTACGGACTCATAATTTTCAGTTTTCAAAGTGCGAGAAACACATTCAAACATCAAATATATTAAACATTTGAGTGTTATATATATATATAAAAATCTTTATGTTTTTGATCTAACTCTTTCGAGCTTTAAAAAATCATGACTTTTGGAGGTAAAATTCGCATTTTGACCCACTTTATTTTCATTTTATACATTTTAAGCAAAATTATGTAAAATCCATATGTACATTATATGTTAAAATATAAAGGAAAGGAAGTTATATAAAGTTTAATATAAGAAGGATAAAACAAGTTTAAAAATTATGTAATGAATAAAAATGTTAGATCAAATAATTTTATGTATTTTGATCATAAAACATCTTTTATAATTTACACTTAAATTCATATTTAAGATGAGCACTCTACTATATAAATTTAAATTAAATTTATTGAAATTCTAACATGGTTTGATTAGTCTCAAGCTTACATAAATTTGATCTTATAATTTAAAATTAAAATATGTAATTTTTATAAAAATAAATTAGTTTATTTATTAAATATTAATTAATATAATCCTAAAATTTTGATTATACAATGTTGGCACCTAATTTCAACATTGTGTGTGCTTTTTCTTTAATGATCTCAAAACTCATTCATATTAATTTACATTACAAGTGGAGCAATTAAAGTCTTTGTTTGAACATGGCAGGGATAGTTCAAGGAAGGAAGCCTTTTGTTGCATATTGATATTGGTAATTTTAAATTAAGAGAAGATTGACTTTTTCTTTTTTCTTTTGAGAAGTCAAAAAAAATTTATTGTTCAATATTTTTAATTTTTTTATGAAATAATTTGTAGTTACTGTAAATAAAAATTTAAAAATAATTTAATAATAAAAATGGGAATTGATATTATTACAATATGGATGTGTACCATACTATCATGTGATCACATTTGCCATTTGCCACGCGGTCCAAGGTAAGGAGCCGCCTCGTGTAACGCATC
The DNA here is from genome assembly GCA_031216115.1 of Senna siamea. Taxonomy (NCBI): domain Eukaryota; kingdom Viridiplantae; phylum Streptophyta; class Magnoliopsida; order Fabales; family Fabaceae; genus Senna; species Senna siamea. The sequence continues at coordinate 13,916,443 of CM062361.1, read as the reverse complement.
CCGTATTCATTATAGGCATTTTTATTGAAATAATATTTTTAAAATAATTATTTTCTAATATACTATATTCTCGAAATTATTTTTCATAATACTATAAGTTATTTTTTAATTTTGTTATTATCTTCATACAGCTTGTGCAATCTATATTTAAACATTATATTTGGATCCAAAGGCCGAGATAACACCACATGGCAGACTCTCTTTTTTTTTTTTTGGCAAAAAACTTTGTAGTGGAGAAAAACTTCGTTGCTACAATTTGTTGCTATCTTTGCAGCCCACGTTTTTGCTTCTATAACTTTTTGTTTAAATCGATTTTAAAAGAAATTCAGATTTAAACATCTAGTTTGATTAATTAAGTTAACAACTTAATATTTTATATCTTGATACTTTTTTATATTATTTATTTTATAATATATTAAAAATAAAAAATAAATATCAAAATTATTTAAAGATAATTGTTTTTTTCTTAAAAATATTAAAATTAATAACTTAAAAAATCTAATAAAATATTAATTATACAATTATAATTTTAAATTTATTTAAATAAATATTACATTAATTTAAAAATAATTTATTGTTTGAAGATTTTTTTATTTTTAATTATAAATTTTATTTAAATAATTACGTAACCCAATTCGGTTCATAAATTAAGTTTAATATTAATTTATAAATTATTATATTTATAATTTATAAAGATAAATTTATTAAAATTTTGTATTGGTTATATATTTAAAATTTATATAATATAATTAATGTAACTTGTATGTCTTTTTAAAAGAAAAAATTTAATTATTTAAATTATTTCTTAAATAAAAGAATTTTGAATTCAGATCCAAAAATTCAGAAATTCAAAGAGTCCAAAGATAAAAGTTAATTTTATTACCCACTCAAGTTAATTATATCCTATCTATGATCATAAATAACCTAACCATACTCTATTTATGCGTCTTAGTCTTATAAATAACTTATTTTTAAAAATATATATTTACATTTAGTCTCATAAATTTTTTTTAAAAAAAGTCACTATTTCATAATAGTCAATTATATATTTAATAATTCAAAAAATAGTTCAATTTTATAAATCAAAAGAAATCAATCCTATACAAAATACATTTTTTTAAGAAACAAAAAATTATCTTTAAAGAAATTTGATATTTTTTGTTTTTAAAATAATACAAAAATAAATAATTTAAATAATTAAAAAGAAATAAAATATAAAATTTTTAAATTAATTAATAAAAATAAAATTTTAAATGTGAATTTTTAGAATTCATTTAAACAAAAGTCATAGCATCAGAAAATTGTGTTGCAAAAGATAGCAATAAATTTAAGCAACGAATATTTCCACCGCTAAAATGTTTTTCGCAAAATAAAAAAACGACCTGAGATGGCGAAGGTGCACACAGAAGCTTTGCGATTTGGTGTGGCATTGGCTGTATGAAAATAATAAAAAATAAGTTTAAAAAGACAACTTATAGTAGTATGAGAAATAACTTTATGAATATAGTATATTAAAAGTAATTATTTTAAAAATAATATTTCAGTAAAATAGTCATGTCCATTATATATTTAATGAGTTTTATTAGAATATTGATTAATTTTTTAACTTTATGAATATAGTATATTAAAAGTAATTATTTTATAAATAATATTTCAACAAAATAGTCAGGTTCATTATATATTTAATAAATTTTATTAAGATATTGATTAAAATTTTATTTGATTAGTTGATAAAATTTTTAAATATTAATTTTTTATTTTTTATAAATTTAAAATTATTAAATATTTTTTAAATTAATTAAATAAAACTTTAACTAATATGGTAAAGATATTCGTTAATAAAACTCATATTTAATTTATTCATTCAAATTCTTGAATAATAAATAAATGATATAAAATGATTACGTAAACTTTCTGTAAAATTTAGTTAAATTATATTTTATTTATTTTTAATTTTAAAAATTATAATTTTTTAAAATTTATATTTGATTAATAAAGAGACCTTTTAAAAACTGATTTTATATTTGCAAAAAAATCAACTTTTTTAAGAAATTTTTTTTTTTCACGGCCACTCGCGTGCGTGGTAGGATCATTAAATTTATGACAGAATTAAAATTCAGGACATCAAAATATTAATAGTGCAAACCATATGTCATTTATATGAAAAAAAATTGAATCGCAAAGTAACTAAAGTGTAATTTAGTAAAAAAAATTTTCCATACAAATGACATTTGTTTAGTTTAAAAAATTATATTAATTAATAAAGATAAAAAATAAAATCAAAATCAAAATCAAAATTAAAACCTCATAAATTAAAATAGATAAAAAATAACTTTAGCCGAACAAAAGCTAAACACATTTTTTTGGGAAAAAATTATAGTGTAATTTGGCAATTAGCATATAAAGGAGTAATTCCTTATACTTGTTAGACGTAATCTGATTTTGTTTTGGTGAAGGAATAGCCATAATCTGATGAAAACGTGGTTTTCCCACCTGATGGCGTCTTCCATTATTCAATTTCAATTCAACATTTCAACTCTCTCTCTCTCTCTCTCTCTCTCGCTTTCGCTTTCATATCTCAGAGTGATATGTGAGTAGACAAGTCAATAACTCTGACCAACGACCACCATTTGCCCAAGAAACCCAAGCCCACTTTCCTTTATTTATTTTGTTCCACACTTCTCACGCGACACTCCTCTCTACTCTTTTTACTTTTCCCATTTTATTATATAATTTCTATATCAATTTCAGTTTTTCTAATTAATATGTTTAAAATATTGGTAAATTTTTTTTATTAATTAATAAAAATTAAAAATTTTATTAATTAATTAAATACAATCTTTATTAATACTTTAAGAATATTAATTAATAAAAAAATTAAACTTATATATATAAAATAAAATATATAAATTATATACGATGAAAAATATAAAAAAATAAATTTTAAAATGTTTTTTTAGCAAAACCCTATCAACTTTTATGATTTACCAAAAATACCTCCAACTTACATTACAACTAAAAAATAAATTCATAATAATCAAAATTTTCGTATTCTACTAATTAAATGTCTATTTAAGTCACTGCCTTAAGCCTAATTTCTTCTCACTAATTTTCAAGTAAATGAAAAATGATGTAACACGGAAGATCTCGTGCAGGAAGAAGAAGACCAGGTACATAATCTTCAAATTATTTATCTTTGGGTACTAAATAAAGAAGATTAAAACCACTGTGTTCCTGTGAAACCGCGTTTTTGGGCAGCGTCTTTTGACACTTGGCCTTCAACTTCATTTTCAACTTTCTCCTTCCTTCCTTGTTCTTCAGCAAAACCCAAGTCATACTACTTAATCCCACAATCCTCCTCTTCTCTCCTTCTCTTTCTCTCATTTTTGTATCTCTAATACTTCCCATCTTCCTATCTCAAACGTTTCCTTCCAAAATTTTCACATTCTTTTCTTTCTTTTTCGGGGGATTTGTTTCTGGGTTTTTTCTTTCTGTTTCTGGGCTTCCAAACAGTGCCCGCTGGTTTTAGTGGGGTTTTAATCGGCTTAGAGTATTGTGAATCTTCTTTCTATCTCATAGCTCAGAGATTTTGGTGAGATTTTTCCTCTTTCTGGGTTCTTTGGCTGCTTGATGTTAGGATTTTCTTTGGTAGGAAACAAGAAGGTATAATCATTACTATGGTTATGAAGGTTTCTCTTATTCTAATTCTTCTTCTATTACAATCCTGCGCTTTTCAAGTCATTTCTGGAAACCACAATAAGAATGCCTCTTCTCTCGCCGCCATCCGATTACCTGGCCATCCTAGCTTCAATACTGTCTCTTCTGAGAATTCTGACTGTAGCTTCTCCAAACAAGAAAAATTTGGGCATTCAACTTCAACCAATGGTGATGAAGATGGAAATGAAGATGAAGAAGAAGAAGAGGTTTTTCTTTCATCAAACCTACACAAAGAATCACTGAAACTCCATTTGCAACACTCAGAGCCTAAGAAGTCTCTTATTGATTCTACAGTCAAAGACCTGACCAGAATCCACACTCTTCACAGAAGGGTTATAGAGAAGAAGAACCAGAACACCATCTCACGGCTGCAGAAGCAGCCACGCCAGCCGGCTCCAGCGGTTACTCCGGCGCCGCCACCGGATTACTTTGCAAGTGGGTATTCCAGCCAGCTGGTGGCAACATTGGAATCAGGGGTGACTCTTGGCTCCGGAGAATACTTCATGGATGTCTTTGTGGGTACACCTCCTAAACGCTTCTCTCTCATACTTGATACTGGTAGTGACCTTAATTGGATCCAATGTGTTCCTTGTTATGCTTGTTTTGAGCAAAATGGACCTCACTATGATCCCAAAAGTTCATCTTCTTTCAAGGACATAAGCTGCCATGATCCTAGGTGTCAACTAGTGTCATCCCCTGATCCTGCTCGGCCTTGTAAGGATGAAGGCCAGAGTTGTCCTTATTTCTATTGGTATGGAGATAGTTCAAACACAACTGGTGATTTTGCATTAGAGACTTTCACAGTTAATCTCACTACTCCCAATGGGAAATCTGAGTTAAAGCTTGTGGAGAATGTTATGTTTGGTTGTGGCCATTGGAATAGGGGCCTCTTTCATGGGGCTGCAGGGTTATTAGGACTAGGAAGAGGACCATTGTCTTTTGCTTCTCAGCTTCAATCCCTTTATGGCCATTCATTTTCATACTGTCTTGTGGATAGAAATAGTAACACTAGTGTTACTAGCAAGTTGATTTTTGGGGAGGATAAGGATCTTCTGAGACACCCAGATTTGAATTTTACATCTTTTGTTGGTGGGAAGGAAAACCCAGTTGATACATTTTACTATCTCCAGATAAAATCTGTGATGGTTGGTGGTGAGATTCTGAAGATACCAGAAGAGACTTGGGCTTTGTCTCCCGAAGGTTCTGGTGGTACTATCATTGATTCTGGGACTACTTTAACTTATTTTGCTGAGCCTGCTTATCAGATCATCAAGGAGGCATTTGTGAAAAAAATTAAGGGGTACTCTCTGGTTGAAGGGTACCCTCCTCTAGGGCCATGTTATAATGTGTCTGGGGTTGAGAGAATGGAGCTTCCTGACTTTGGGATCTTGTTTGGTGATGGGGCTGTATGGAATTTCCCAGTGGAGAATTACTTCATCCAAATTGACCCAGATGATGTTGTATGTCTGGCAATTTTGGGGACTCCTAGGAATGGGCTTTCCATAATTGGAAACTATCAGCAGCAGAATTTTCACATACTTTATGATATCAAGAAATCCAGATTGGGGTATGCACCAATGAAGTGTGCTGATGTATAGAAGAAAAACTGTAAACATGATGGCAATACAGAATTATTGATTTTCTTTTGTGGCATAAATGAAGACAGAGAGGTACAGAGATTTGAATCTAAGACTTCTTTGAAACTATGACTGGGGTTGATTTTTCTGGTTTCGGTTTAGGTGGAAAGTGATGCATACCAGTCTTTTATTATTATTTTCTTCAATTGATTACGGATGTAGGTTTCAGGGAATTGCAGGAACCTAGTGTCATAACAAACAAAAGCATTATTATTTTGTACACAATTTTAACTTCTTCAATTTTGAGTTTATTGTCTCCTTCAATTATAATCCAGAATTTGTTTTATTTTGCTTTCTCGGGGACCTAGTGTGATTTGCTGCAAAATTTGTTTTATTTTGCTTTCTCGGGGACCATTCTCATTAATTTAAGGTTAAAATGTACAAATTTTTTTAAATTATAATCCAGAATTTTTTAATTTTGTAATTTGGGCAAAAAAATTTATTAAACTTTTTTTAATTAAAAATCAGAACAATGATTAATAAAATTAAATTATATTAAAATATAAAAACTTTTTAAGTCTTGTATAAAAAAATAATTTTATATTTTTATTTTTTGTAAATGTTTTAAATAAAAAATTAATGTATGAGAATTTTTTGTACAAAAATTAACGCTTAAAGAGCATTTAAATCCATTTATATAATTAAAGGATTACGTGCATTTCAGTTTTAATCTAAACATTTATTTATCTTTATAATTTTGTATTTTTTGGATACGCATGTTCAAATGGTATATGAATTATTTCCAGTTTCCAATGTGTCCCATCACATCAAATATTTTATTAAACAACGACTCATCTGGTAGGCACGTCCTGATTATTATATATATATATATATATATATAGATATATATATATATAAAAGAGCATGTCAACTCCATCGTTAGGTGTGTCTCTGTACAGTATACTTTTCATCTCTATCAATTTAGTTATGTAATTTGACAGCAAAATAAAATGATAACCAACATCAATAAAATAAAATAAAATGAAAATTAAATCTTTTTGTCTTTTCTATAAGATGATTCAGACAATACTACTTGATCACCATTAAAAAGAAAAATTTACAAATATAAATGTTTTTTTTTTGGTGAAGGGTAAATTGGCACAATCTTTCTTCCTAGTTGAATTCTTCTCTGTTCCTCCTGCATTTTCTTCTTTGTAAGAGGTCTATGTTCATGTCATGGGATTTTATTAGTGCTTAAGGAAAGCTTCAATGAAGAAAATAGCTCTATTTATGATGTGAATTTGTAATTTAGATCATATGACTACAATTGCAAGCATATGAAGTATGTCTGTTACCATTAATGCGGTTGTGTATTTATTATAATATCATCATTCTGTGTGGTGTCCGTGTCTATACTTATTGAATTTATTTAAAAAAATTGGGTCTAATTTTTATTTTTTATCATGAATTTCTCTAATAAAAAATCGATGTGTATGAAAATTCATCTATTTTATAATTAATGTTTTTAAAAAATTTTACATACTTTATTTTTTAATTAAAAAACTTTATAACAAAAACATAAAAAATTATATAAATTTTTTTACATATTTTATTTTAATTGAAGAATATGATAATAAAAATATAAATAATTACATATAAATTTAATTCTTATGATAATATAAAAGTTTCAATCTATGAATTCTTTAAAGTTTACTCAGATCTTTTGTTATTACCAAATAACTTTAATATTACTCAAGTCACCTCACTTCACTTATATGACAAAAAATAAAAATTGTTTAAAATTATAACAGTCCCAAAGTCTAAGTCTCAAGACATAAATATGATCTTGATGCACCTAAATTTGATATTTACACATTTTATTTCTTAACCCCTTTTCATAAGGTATTATGTCCCATTTATAATATATATAATTACTCTCAAACTAAATATAATGCATACAAAAAAAATTTATATTTGTGAAGGGCTTTAAAAAAATTTAAAATATTACAGTAAATAAAAATTCTTGGATATAGGTATTTCTATCTTAAAATATTTAATTTTTAGTTTTTATTTTTGGATAAAAGCAAAAACTCTCCAATTTAGTGTTTGAAAAAGCTTTTGGAAATGGAAAAGTTGCTTATATTTTTTTCAAAAACACTTCATAAATTAAGGTATTTGGGAAACTACTTTTGGGTAGTAGCAAAAACCATTTATTTATTTTTAAAGCAGAAGTTAAAAATTAGAGATTTTGTTTTTAGCCAAAAAGCAGATGTTGAAAACAAAATACTATTATACTATGATTTTATTTAATTATTAAAAATTAATACTAATAAATATTTTTAAATATTTATTTATTTAAATAATATTAATAGAAAACTAAAATGTAAACGCACATTTTTTAGTAATTTGACAATTAAAATATTTTTTTATACAAATTTTTTAAACACAATTTTTTTAAATATTTATAAAAGTAATTTTCAACTATTTTTTTTTAAACATAAACGCTTCTCTCTTGACCCCTATTCATGAGGAATTATGTCCCATTTATAATAATATATTTTTATAGGACTCATTTTTTATACTAAACTGATAATGAAAAATGAAAAATGCGCCCTTAACTTTGGTTATGAGTAAATAGTCTTCCAAAGTTTTTAAATGAAAAATTAAATCTTTAAAATTTTATTCTGTGAAAAAATAAGTCATTCTATCTAATTTTCTTTTAGCATAACTAAATTCTGTCCTTGCTCAATAAGCAAAAAAAAATTAATTCTTAACACATAAAAATATAAAAACTTAATTTATAATTTTAAAATTTTAGAATAATATTTATATATAACCCAAAATTTAAAAACCTTTCTGCATTTTTTTTCCTATGGAAATTATCAATTTTCATCGTAACTGTGAATGGAATGGAGATAGGTGGGCATTTGTACTTAAAATAATATATAAAATAATTAATTTCTTACGTAAAATAACCAAAATCTTATTTTCCTATATACTATAAACTGTACTTTTTAATGTTATTTTAAAACCAACTCGGCCGTTGCAGATCTTCCTCTGACATGGCTAAGGACGTTTTAATTTTAATTTGCAGTGCAGCTTTATAGCGGCGGTTTTATTCGTTGCTAAAGTGTGTTTTAAGATTTTAACCGCAAATATTATTGCTGCTGAAAATTTTGTTTAAAAAACTAATTCCAAAATTATCAAGATTAAAATTTTATTTTTGAAAAATTAAGTTAAAAAATTTATAATGCAAAAAATATTAAGACAAAAAACTTAAAATTTTAATAAAATATTAATTATATGGTTCTTTAAAAATTATTTCAATACATATTACATAAAGTTTAAAAATATCTAATAGTTTGAAGTTATTTCTTAATATTTCTCAATATAAATTTTATTTAAATAATTACATTTAAGATTGTAAATTAATTATAATTCACTTGATCAACTAAAATTAAAATTATTTATTATTTTATATGATTGATTAATTTTGTTTTATGATATTTTTTAAAGTATTAAATATGTAATTTATTATTATAAAATAGTGAATTCTTAAATTTTTTTATAAGACTAAATATAAAATACTATCTAAATATATATTTTTTAAAAATATTTTAGCTAAATATTTTTTTTAATGAGACATGTATGTTTATAATTAATTTTTTAATTTATTTATCGTATCCATTCAACTAATTTTTTAATTAAAATAAATAATTTACTAATTCCTGAAGAAACAAACCGTACCCAAGATATACATGATAATAAAAAATATGCTTAATTAATTTAGAGTTATGAATTGATAAAATAAATAAATAATTATTATTATTATAAATATACATGTCTCATTACAAAAATATTTAGATACTCATTTTTAGTTTCATAAATAACCTATTTTTAAAAATTTATATGTAGATAGTATTTTACATTTAGTCTCATAAAATAATCTTTTAAAAACTCACTATTTTATAATAATAAATTACATATTTAATACTTTAAAAAATATCATGAAACAAAAGAAATCAATCCTATAAAATAATACATAATTTGAATTGTATTTGAACAAGTTAAGTATAATTAATTTACAATTTTGAAAGTAATTATTTAAATAAAATTTATATTTAGAAATATTAAAAAAATTCAAACTATTAGTTATTTTTAAACTTAATGTAATATTTTTTAAATAATTTTTAAAATTATAACTATATAATTAATATATAATTAAAATTTTTAGTTTCAATATTTTTCAAATTAAAAAGTTTTAAATTTAATATTTTTGAATTAGTTGTTTAAACAAAAATTACAACAGCAATAATATTTGTTGTTAAAATATTGAAAAACACTTTAACAATGATAAAACCGCCGCTATAAAGTTGTATTGCAAATTAAAAATATTAGTCCTTCACGATGTCAGATGGCGGCCTTCGTTGGTTTTAAAATATTATTTAAAAGTACAATTTATAGTATATGAAGAAATAAGATTTTGGTTATTTTATATAAGAAATTAATTATTTTATGTATTATATTTTAAAAAGTTCAAATTTTTTAAATGAAAAAATAATTCTTTAAAATTTTATTCTGTGAAAAAATAAGTCATCCTATCTAATTTTCTTTTAACATAGCTAAATTCTGTCCTTGCTCAATAAGAAAAAAAAACTATTTCTTAACACAAAACAGTTTAAGAACTTAATTTCTAATTTTAAAAATTTAGAATACCAAAATTTAAAACAGCTTTTTGCATTTTTTTTCCTGTGGAAATTATCAATTTTCATATGCATGTCTGTGAATGGAATGGAGTTAGGTGGCTGAAAGCGCGTTGCTGGGTTGGATTGGCGGCAAAATGGGGATGTTATTCCTCTCCAGTCAAAATGGAATAAATCGTTTTTATATTCTTCTCCCTTTTTGTTTTTTGACAATAAGTATTGAAATTATTAATAAAGAATAAATTAATTTATTTTTGTATTTCTTATAATTTTACTTAATTTTTAATTAAATTTTTAAATTTTTAAATTTTTTAATTAATTCTCTATAATTTAACAAATTCTTTATTTAATCTCTAAACTTAAATTTCTGTAAATATTTTGTTTAAATTTTAATAATATTCTAATTATATACGATCATAACATTATAAATTTATTTAATTTAAATCAATTTAATTCTATTATCGAATATAAATTGTATTTTATTTTATATATTTAAGTTATTTTTGCATCATTATTATTATTTTTGTTAGTATAAATCATATATATTTAGAATCTTAAAATATTATATATTGATAATATTAACAAAATTAATATAATTTTAACAAAAATTTAATAATAAAAACTAATTTAAAAGTTAATTGGACCTAATTAAAAATTAAAAATTGATTGAAAGTATATAAATTAAAGGAATAATTTAACTAAAAAAATATTTTTTAATGCATAATGATATTTAAATAAATTTATAAACATTTTTAATTAATTTAATTTTATCCTAATACTTTATAGGACGACATAACATTTTAATTGGCTTGCCTATTATAAAACAATTAATTTCTGACCTTTTACCAATTTCAATATTTTTTCTTGGCCAATAATTTCAATATTTTCCAATCCACCGTGGTCTTTTTTTTTTTTTTAACAACTTTTAATCTCTATATTATGACCTAAGATGTGTACGTTGAAAAATTCTCATAGTTTTAGATAAAAAATGAGATGGCGGCCTTTGTTTGTAAATAAATAATGTCATTAATGACAATCTTGTAAATATAAGCAGTTGTCTAAGCCCTAGGTGCTCACATTCTACATTGCTGCATGTCTGCACAATTGTTGTGGTAGGATTTTTATTGTAACTTTTCTATTATTTTAATTATTTATTTTTGATGCAACATGTATTCTCTATGCGTTATCCTTGCTTCTTTATTATTATTATTATTATTATTATTATTATTATTATTATTATTAGAGTAAATTAATAATTTAATTCTTAAAAGATATATGTTCTCTTAATTTATCTTTTAAAAGATAACATTTCTTAATTTAATTTTTGATAAATAAATTCTCAATCATTTTGGTCATCTAGTTAATAATATAAAAGAAAAATTAACTTGCAATGACATTAACATATACTAACTTGACAGTTAAATAATGAATTGAATCTTATTCAAGAATAAAAAATTAAAATATATCATATTTACAAATTAAATATTATCAAAAAATATAGTTTGTATTTTTATTATATATAGTTTGTAAACTTGATATGTTTTATTTTACGAATTACACATAATCAAAATTTACTGTTTGTATTTTTTTTGCTAAATAAAATTGAATTAATCATTTAACAGTCATTTAACGTCCATCAATGCTATTGTCAATTAACCAACTGTCTATCATGTATGTTAATCAAATAACTAAACTGATTAAGAATTAATATTTTAAGGAATAAATTTGAAACATTTCATTTTTCAATAATTAAATTAAAAAAATATACATATTTTAAAGACTAAATCATTAATTTATTATTATTATTATTATTATTATTAATATTATTATTATTATTATTAATATTATTATTATTATTATATATTTAATTTTTTATACTTGAACACCCTCAAAGTTATAGTAATGTCGTCTAGTTTACATGCCCAGGCTATATATTTTATGGTGGTTTTTTCTGCATGCCATTGCCCAATAATTTTAGTTTTTATTTTATGATAATATATGTAACAATATTTGGGTGCAAAGAATTCATAAAAATCATAAAATAAATATTATAAATAAAATTAATTTAATAAATTATATTAATTAAATTGAGTTGCCTACTCTAAGCATCCTTAATTTATTTTTCGTATAAACTTTGTAGTCATTAAAAAATATTATCTTTTGTTTTTAACATGGAACTCAATGAAAGTTACGACATTTTACTTGATAATTGATATATATGTCCAAGTTTTTTCTTAAAAAATATTACGTCCAAGTTGTTTTATTATTCTTGTGCCTTGCAATGCTTTTAATGTATATCTAGTATCCTTTCATGTTATTGTTAATGAAATTTAGTCCCTCTTCTTCCTCTTAATAGTATTCTGGGTTTCTGGCAGAGCACTCATCTCCAACATTTCTGTCATTGCAATTTAGCATAATTCTGAAAAATCGCTGAGGCTTTAATTGGCAGTGTGCTTAGAAGCTTAGGCTCTTATGCCCAAGGCGAGCTTGCAATCTTGTGGGGTGTGAATAATGAGATTGAAAGGCTGTCCAGAATTCTCACTCTAACCCAAGCTGTGATTGAAGATGCCTAGCAAAAGGACATAACAAACTCCCCCATAAGGGTTTGGCTACAGCAACTTAAAGATGACGCTCACGTGCTTGATGATATTCTTGATGAGTGTTCCATACGATTACTTACACAGAATTCTGAAACTGCAAACCAGGTACACCGTGTATCGTTATCCTCTTTCAAACCAAAGAAAATATGGTATCGTTATGATATTGGTAAGAGGTTGAAGGTGATCGCAATGAGATTAGATCAAATTGCTGAAGATAGGAAGAAATTTGTTTTGGTTGAGCAAGGGGGGATAACAGAAAGGCCAATCCAAGTTCCTGAATGGCGTCAAACTAGCTCTGTTATTGCACAAACAGAAGTATATGGAAGAGATGAAGATAAAGAGAAGATTGTGTAATTTCTTGTTAAGCAAGCCCTTGACTGTCATGACCTTTTTGTCTATCCCATCGTTGGCATAGGTGGACTCGGAAAAACAACACTTTCTCAGTTGGTCTTCAACGACCAAAGGGTAAGTAAGCATTCACCTTAAAAATTTGGGTCTGCGTTTCTGATGACTTTTCCGTGATTAGGATTCTGCAATCTATCATGGAATCTATCACAAGTCAAAAGTGTGACACCCTGAATCTGGATACAATGCAAAAGAAAGTTCAAGCAAAGCTACAAGGTGAGAGGTATTTGCTTGTTCTGGATGATGTGTGGAACAAGAAGCAAGACCAATGGGATAAATTGAGATCTGTGTTAGCATGTGGATCAAATGGTGCTTTAGTTTTAGTCACCACTCGTGATTTGGATGTTACATCCATCATGGGAACTCACCCTGTGTATCGCTTGTCAAGTTTATCTGAGGATGACTGTTGGTCATTATTCGAGCAACGTGCATTTTCCAGTGACAAAGAGGTCAGTGAAGAGCTTGAAGAGATAGGTAAGGAGATTGTGAAGAAGTGTGGGGGTTTGCCACTTGCAGCTAAAGCATTGGGAAGCCTTATGCACTCCAAGACTGATGAAAAACAATGGCTTGAAGTTAAATAAAGTGAACTTCGGAATCTACCAGATGAAAATTCTATTTTGCCTGCCTTGAGATTGAGCTACTTTAGTTTAACACCAACCTTGAGGCGGTGTTTTGCTTTTTGTGCTGTTTTTCCTAAAGATGAAGTTATCAATAAGGAGGAATTGATACATCTGTGGATGGCAAATGGGTTCATCTCATCTCGAGAAAATTTGGACATCGAGGATGTTGGTAATGAAATTTGGAATGAGTTGCATCAAAAATCATTCTTCCAAGATGTCATGACAAATGATGATGGCAGCATTAGTTTCAAGATACATGATTTAGTCCATGAGCTTGCCCAATCTGTTATGGGGAAGGAGTGTTTTGTCACGAAGGATGGAGATCTAACTAATTTATCAAAAAGAACACACCATATAGATTATAGTAATTATGGTATGCTATTTAACAAGAAAGATTTAAAAAATGTTGAGTCATTGCGAACATTATTTTTATTGGGGTTTGATTTTGGAATTTTTCTTAATATGTTTCAAAAAAATTATTCTCTCCGGGTATTACGATTATCCGGAAATTTACCCAATCTATCATCACTCCATTATCTAATCCATTTGAGGTACTTGGAAATAGATGGTGAGGTTATAGATACCATTCCCATATCAATGTGTAGCTTGCAGAAATTGGAAATCTTGAAATTTAAATATTGCCTTTATCTTTGTCGTCTTCCAAAAGGCTTGACCCACTTGCAAAATCTCAGACATCTCATCATTTTTTATTGCCCCTCATTATCTTGCAAGCCTCCAAACATTGGGAAACTTATTTCTCGTTTAAGAACATTAAGTTTGTTCATTGTTAGACTTGGGAGAGGGCATAGCTTGGCAGAGTTACATGGCCTAAAGCTACATCAAAGAGAATCGAGCATCGAAGGCCTAGAGTATGTTGGTAGTGTAGCTGAAGCTAAAGGGGTCAATTTGCTTGGAATAAAAGAGCTTCAATTTCCAAGCTTGTCATGGAGGCGCGATAGTGAAATGAAACCACAGGGTGTTGATGTTGAGCAAGTGATTGAAGCCCTTCAACCTCATTCAAACCTCAAGAAATTGGAGGTATGTGGGTACAAAGGATCACGCTTCCCCAGTTGGATGAAAGATGTTTCATGTATGAGTAGTTTAGTTTCTTTAAAGCTTAAAGATTGCAGAAACTGTGTGCAACTTGCGGCACTTGGTAAACTACCATCTCTCGAAAACCTTGACATAGGGAATATGCAATGTGTGCAATACATGGATGATGACGAATGTTATGATGGCGTGGAGGTGAAAGCTTTCATATCTTTGAAAGCACTCAAATTAGAAAACATGCCAAACTTGGACAGGTTGTTGAAAAGGGAAGGTATAGGGGAGATGTTCCCATCAATTGCACATTGGCGATTGTCCTAAACTCACGTTGTCATGCCTTCCATCTGGTGAACACCTCGAAACATGGGACTGTGGAGAAGAATTCCTAATGTCAATTTCTAGTTTCCGTGGTCTTAAGTCCTTGAAAATCTTAAGATGCTCAAAGCTAAAGGAATTTCCAACTGAACTCATGATCCTTCATGCTTTGGAGAGTTTAAAAATTAGTTGTTGTGATGAGCTTCAGTGTATTCCAGAGTAGGTCTTGAAAGGTCTACACTCTTCGATCTTTGCTTATGATTAGCTGTAGAGCATTGAAGTGCTTGCCTGAAGCTATTCAACACCTTACTTCACTTGAGCGTTTGGAGATATATCAGTGTCCGATGTTGAAGGAAAGATGTAAGGAAGGAACTGGAGAAGACTGGCTCAAGATACAACACATTTCAAATGTACTTTTGCATAATTAAGATGATGATGGAGAAGTTGACTTGTTTGTAGGCGCCGTATTTTGATAGCTTAGATTTGTTTTTGAAGTGCCTATATATATAGAGTTGTATTAATACTTGTATATATCTTTTCTGTACAGAGTTTGTTGAGAAATAATAAAATCTTCATTGTTGTAGCTATAGGACTAATTTATTAATAGGTTATAAAAGACTAAGTGGTTAACTTAATTGTCAATATATATATAGTTTGCCAAAATTAGAAATTTTAAAACTGCAATAATATATTATACTATCATGTTAATTTGCTCCTCGACTATATATGTATATATCCTTGATGGGAGAAATCATTATATTTTCCTTCCCATTAGCCGTCACAATATTAATAATCAATATAATCATTGAATTATAGTCATATTACATTATATTATATTTTGATTTTTTTGTCATAAATCTCCAAAGCTATATTTTAATAGATAGAAATAAATAAAATAAAATAAAATATCAATTTTAAATAAATGCGAAAATTTAAGATATATATAGAGAGTGAAATTTTTAATAATTTTTTGTTACTTCATTTTATTACTTTGAAATATAAAAAATTATTTTTATTTTATTTAACATAAAAAATTAATATACATTTTTGAGCATTTATATCACTTGGACTAATCTCTCTCATATAAAAATTAATTATTATATTTATATTCAATTAACTTTCTTGTTAATTAACAAGATTTTTCTTTTTTGAGTTGGAATTGACAACGATCACGAAGAGTAAAAGGAACTTTTTATCCAGTGAAATGACTAAAATAAGACATATATATAAAATTGAAACATAATTTTTTTTTTGGTAACAAAATCAAGACATTGTTTTATTAAGCATCTAAAAGTTTTTTTCAGTAGTTTTAATTTTTTTAAATTTCAAAACTAATATATAAATATCGTATCCAAGTCTCGACATTGATAGAAAGTGTCTTGAGTTTAATTTTTAGAAAACTATATACACTTTTTCTTTTTTAACAAATGTTAAATTGCACTGTCTTTTTTTTCTGCTTTGAAAAAAATATATATTTTCCTCCTTTAAAGCAGTCACATTTTAAAATTTAGAATGAATTAAATTTATAGTTTTTGACACAAAGTAAGCACTATTAAGATAAAAGTTTTAACTGTATTTTCTAATAATTTATATGATTAATAAAAGAATTAATATTAACTTAAATGATATTTTAATGGACATAAAAGAATTTAATTTTATTATTTTAAAATATAATAACTATTTTTATTTTATATTTAAAAATAAAAAAGGACAAATACTAAGTTTATAGTAATTAATATTTGCATGCAAATATTTTTTGTTGGCTTAATCTCTTAACAATTACTTATTTATTTTTATATAAAACTTTCTTGTTAACAAGACTTTTTTTAGCCAAATGACAAGACAAATTGCTTTGTTTTTTGGAATAACAAGATAATTGTTCACAGAGAGGAACATGAACGTCTTATCCAATGAAAGTTCTTATGATGGACGGGCAAAATCAACAATATATATTGTTAACGATCTAAATAAGAGTCACTTAACCTCAAAATAAATTACATCACGTAAATAATATTATAAGCAAAAACTGCTTTCTAATTGGATTTGCATAATATTAATAATTTTCACTTCATCCTCTAAACTCAATTCATTCAAATCAACTCAATCTTCATTCTCCAAGAACATGAATGCTTCACTTGGCTTTGCATGAATGGATGAATTTGTTTATCTTGTGCTCTTGTAATTGGTTTAGCTGGTATGTGCAGAGCATTAGCATGGTCCACAAGCTAGTCTATATCACCATCCAATAACTTCCTGTGCTTCGTATGAGGCATTGCACTGTAATTCAATTTATAGGTCGTCCTTTCCATGTTGGTCGACTTTCAATAAAAGTATCAATTTTATACAATCCAACTCAACCTCCTGCCCTCATCTTTGACATTTTACCGTAATACACAATTCAAGTGCGATCATGTAAGTTGACTTTGTATTAATTTTTTAACATTGGACAAATACTATATTGATGTCACCACACATCTGCATGATTGCAACTCATATATAGAGCAATGTTTTTTATGCCAAAAGATTTAACTCAAGTTATGAAAATTACTCATTTCAAAAAATTAACTTATTTAGTAAAAGTATCTCACAATTTAAATATAATTTTATATTCTCCATTTTAGATAGTATCATGTTTTTAATTTGGTTGAGACTTTAAAAGGGACACACCAATTAGATCTAGTATCTTCTTCACTCTAGAACACTTCATAAGCTTGGGGTGCATGAGGCGTAGCATCCTACACAAAGAAATCATGAAGGACGAGAGTATGGTTAAATGTACGAAATATAGTGCAGTGGTATATGAAGCCACTACAAAACAATAATGGAATTATGACGGTTTTATGTGTCGTGAAGGGCATTCAAGATGGTTCCCACAACCATCACAGATCCTAGTGTAACAACTGAATTTGCAACAATTTCCAGCAACCATTGGCAACATCGTCGTAAATCCAAACTTGCTACGGTTTAGGTCACGATTTACAACCATCTCAAAGATAATGATCTAATACTGTTTAGGGAGTGGCAACGATTCTACAACCATCGCCATTCTTAGGCTTTGTGATGGTCATGTTCAACCATCGCCATTCTTGGGAATAGTGATGGTTAATTGACTATCACAAAGACTGGCTTTACAACGGTCATTGAACAACCGTCATAAAGCCTTAGAAGTTATTAAGGAAGTGAAAGAGTAATTTGATTAATTTAATACCTGTACAAAAGTTCTAAATGTGTTGTCCTTAGACTATTTTGGAATATATTTTCAACTTGGATAACTAATTAGGAATGTAGTAAAGTTCCCTCCAACACCTCTCAATAAGGATCCAAGCAATCCACCACCTTCTCTAATCAATTGCCCCAATTCATTGAAATGGACTATTACCTTTTCACCGTGGGTAGCACCTAAATTTCATGAACGATCAAGTTCTTAGGTCATATCACCGCCCGCACATTAGTGGATAAGTATAAAGTCAAATATTAAACATGAAATTATTGAATTTAACATAAAAATATCTTAAACAGGCTTACCATTAGTTTCAACTGCCTAGTATCTTCATTTGTGGAGACATACTATATCTTGTTGTTGAACATCGTCTAACGGTACTTCCTCCCAAGCCAAATAATTAAAATCCACCTGGTAATTAGAGGATGGAGCAACCAAATCATGACTCGTGTGGTCATCTACCATGTTAGCAACTAGAAGGTCAACATCAGATAGAGATACTAGATCAAAGGTTGGAGCAGTTGGTATGAAGCTCGTATTACTAAATTTATAACCTCTATTAGAAGGATTGATTTACTCTTCTTGCTCAAGAACCTCTTCATGTTTGTAATTCAATACAAACTTAATAAGAAATTAGTACAAAATCATTTTTGCATTGTAGTACAAAAAACAACATACATATTAAGCAAATGGTTAAAATCCACATAACTTAGACAAATTAATATTTTTTCACCCCTTAGGAATAACATTTCTAAAGTCTGAAGATGATTGGGTTCACTACTATGTATAACATCATCATCATCTTTCCTTATTTCATACACATCCTATGGCTTGAGATGTATAAGAACAATTCAATTTTTATCTAATTCATCAACGATTTAATATATTATTCATGTTTCTGATGTTAGAATTTGGATTGAATACTATGTACATTCACAGACACATTAGGACATGTAGACGTACATGTATTGTGGATTAATCATCATGTACACATTACTATCATAAATTTTAAGGACCGATAAAGTGATCTAATTTAATTTCTTTGTCCTTATAATAAATAATAATGTGTGGGGACTGATAAAATGTGTAGAATACTTGAAGTGCAAATTACCGACTTATGATGGGCAATTTGGTAATTTGGCACATAAAGGATTATATAAAGGGTGTGGTCCTTGACTGAAGTATCCTGACACCATTTCAGAAATATTTGGTCTCTCTCCTTCTGGTTCCCATCTGCCTCCAAGAGACTAAAGGAAACTATCAGTCAGAAGACCAACATTCCTAATTCAGAAATCTCATGATGGATTCTGGTACGCTTCTGTTTCAATTAATTTTTTATTCAAACAATTTTAGGATTTAGAATTAAATCCAACAATGGTATCAGAGCCAGGTTCTGAATTAGGATTGAGAATTGTTTGAATTTGGAGCATGAAATCCTCTGCAAAATTGATCTTGAGAAAATTTGGAATTTTACATTGAATCGTATATCATTTTGATTGTGATGTAAATTTAGATTATATATCACTTTTTGGATGCATTTAGATATATCTATGCAATCAAATTGAATTAATCACTTTCGGTTTACTTGCGATAATTAAACATCGAAACTGGATTCAATTCATATATGTATCATGTCAATCAGATTTATTGCCGTAATTCACATGAATGGAGATTTATCCACTTAAAAGCATGAAAATCAAAAACATATTTTATATCCATGTGAATTGAATTTTCTTGGTCTGCTTTTGTTTCCTGTTCTGCATCTTATGCATGCGTTTTAAATATAATCAATTAATTTTTGCATCTTGTTATGGAATCAACAATTCATTTGATATATATTCACACATTGCATATGTAACGACCCCCTAATACGTCATACGCGATGCTTATCTGATTAGCGGAAGCATATGGGGTATTCTGAATGTTTATTCCCTATGTGGGAACGTCAGGGGATCGCTACTGGTTGAGCGTAACCCAAATAGATTCTCCGTTATCCATTCAGATTCCGTTCAACCCTGATTCACACGCAGCTAACTAAATACCCATACATACATCATCAATAATAACTCTGGGATGAAATCTAAAACTCATATACATGTCACGTCATACATTCATACACATTTCAATTCAAATCCATAAGTTTATAGCGGTAAATTCTACCGAAAATCCGGCAGAGTTTCCTCTGTAATTTGATCATATCCCAAATACAGAATCACCTGTTTAAAACTCAACAGCCAGTAAACATACTAATATAAATCCATACACAGCAGCGTCAATCCATCACTAAAATTCATACATACTATCTAAAACGTTATATGTACATTTAGTCTAGTCCATATAGAATTTACAAGAAACAGAATCCGTTAAATAACATCATCATCAAGGTATATATACAAATAATTCAAGCCTAAGCTAATCATTCTCCGTCTATCCTCAAGTCAGCTTCGGCTATCGTCTGGGCTCCTGCCCCTGTCCCTGTTCATCTGAGTAAACAACCTAATGAGATATGAATCCCAGTAGAATAATTTACAATTTAATTATCATTCGAAAACCAGTTGAATACTCAATGTGTGAACACCGAAATCGTCTTCCCGAAATCAGTTCGAAAACAGTGGAATACCTTATCTTTAAAATCGTTTAAACACATGGAAATTGCTGCAATATATCACAATCATAAAATCCATTTCTTTTAAAATCAGTTATCAAAATCAAGTGAAATCCCATGCCCTGTGTATCTCAATCCACGTTGGCTACAAATCCACTGTAACCGCATCTAAATCATCTTCTAATTGCACGTAGTCTAGAGAGAATACCTCTCTTATCGTTGGGTGTGATCCGTAACACCAATCACCCGAATCAAGCCTATATTGTGAGTGTGATCCGTAACACCAATCACTCACTCAAGGATCGGGTGAGAATCAACATCTAGGGAGTCCCCTAGCATGTGCACATACGCCAATTCTCATCCTCATACAGTCTATTCGAACTCACATGCACTCGGTCGGCTATTCCTCAGGGTTCTAGGGTATCACGCCTAAATCACAACGTTTCCCCGTGTAGGTTATCCACCCTTATACTCCCTAAACCTTTCTTAGGGTCATCCTGGTTTAACGCGTAATCCCTAACTCAGTACAGGCTAAATCTGATAAAAATAGTTTCGTTTAAAAGCTTCCTGCATTTAGGGATACTTAACGGCCGTCCCATACCGGCTATCAAGTACCCAACCCTAAGTAAATCCGTCCTAAAGGCATCTAAACTCGATAAACAAGGTATCTAACATGCAATTAGGGTTTTCAGCACACAGGCATGCAATTTTATCCCATCGAAAGTAGCACGCAAATCCATACAAGTCTTCTAAATCAGTCAGGTATTCACTAAATCAATTCTAGGGTTCGGGAAGTGTAAATTATCCTACTTGGTCTTCGGTCGCTCCAAATCAAGTCAGGACTCCGCGAAATCTCGGTTTCTGAGCCCAATTAATTCCCTGGACATGAAATTAAATATTTAGATTCGTCACGTCATCCGTTTTTCAATCCTAAATCCAATTACGGTAAAACCTAGGTCAATTTATTGTCCATTTACGTTCGGCAGCCATTTCAGTCATATCCCATTAGTTTTTGGGAAATCGGACCTTACCACTGTGCTCGGATGATAGAATTCTACGTCCCGGTGGTCTCAGTTTCTCGGGATGCACGTCTAGAAGCTCCGGCACGACGGCGCACGGCGAGGAGGTGCGGTTTGCCTCGAAAATCACACCACAGTGAAGCCCGCAAGCCCAGGAGTCCGAAAACGGTGGTGGCACGGCGGTTCACGGCCGTTTGGGTGGTGTTTTCCGGCCACGAAGTTTCTCGCACGGCGGACGGCATTTTACCTCGATTCGGGCGCGTCTGGCCTCCTTTCGACTTCGGCCAGCCATCGGAGGAAGTCGGGCACTGGCTACACGATGGTGGGGGCGGTGAGGGTCAACGGCGTCGGACGGCGACGATTCGAGCTGGGGAAGTTTCGCGCAATGGAGGGGAAAAACGGCTTTTTTTCGGCGGCTCCGGCTGCCGTTGGTGGCCGTGGTTGGTTCTTTGGTGGTTGTGGCGGTGAGTTTGTCGGTTGGTACCCTTGGTGGCGGCCTACGGTGGCTGTGGTGGCCGTTCACGGTGGAGGAAGGTGGAGAGAGAAAAGAGAGAAGAGAGAGAGAGTGTGGTGAGGAGAGAGAGTGAAATGGGAGAAATGGCGGGAGTTTACGTAATTTAAAGCCTCCAGGGGCGATTCTGACTTTTCCCAGGCCACCCGGGGATGTTTTAGGGTGTCGGCATCCTCCCAGACGTTGGCACGCATTTTCATGTGAAATTCTTGGCCTTCGTCAATGAAAGTGACGCACGAAACTCCTTCCGTCAGTTTCTGATCGCCGGATTACATTTCTTTCTGTTTGATCGTGTTTCTGGCTTCAAACGACCTTCTGTGTCAAGTCCTTATTCTTGAAATACATGCCAGACTTCGTTTGATTGGGCTTAGGGTTAAAAATCAAGTTTTATCTTTTAAAATCCTTTTAAAACTCTTTCGAATCTTTTCCGTTGTTACAGCATAATCGTTGCTTAACGGACAGTGAAACTCACCAGGAAACCGCCTAACCACGGCGATTTTCGCGCAAGAATTTCGGGTAATTAGGTTTTTAAATTCGATTTCCAAAGTCTGTGATTTGGTTTCATCACTATGGAATCGACCCCTTGGCCAACCGACGCTAAAACCGCGACGAAGGGCGCTCGGAACTGTTGAAACACGGCGATTTTCACAACAAAAATTTGGGGTATTGGGTCAATTTATTTTTGACCATTTTTTCCAACTTTAAAATCACAAAACCGCTCCCCATCAAATTCTGGACGTAACCACTGCTTGAAAGACCGAAAAAGTCATCTTGTCGCTAAAGGATTCACCCAAAAGGAAGGGATTGACTATAAAGAGACTTTCTCTCCAGTTTCTTCGAAAGACTCTTTTAGGACAATCATGGCACTTGTGGCACATTTTAATCTTGAGCTGCATCAGATGGATGTAGAGACAGCTTTTCTCAATGGAGACATTAAGGAAACTATCTTTATGAAACAACCAGAGGGGTTAGCTAATTCTAAGGAAACTGACCACTTGGTTTGTAAACTTAAGAAATCCATCTATGGACTCAAGCAAGCTTCTCGTCAATGGTACTTAAAATTTCATCAGGCTGTTATTTCATTTGGTTTTGAAGTGAACACTGTTGAAAATTGTGTGTACCATAAGTTTAGTGGGAGTAGATATATATTCTTGGTCTTATATGTGGATGACATTTTACTTGCCAGTAGCGATATAGAATTGCTTCGTGAAACCAAGAAATTCTTATCAAATAAATTTGAAATGAAAGATCTTGGTGAAGCATCCTTCGTATTAGGAATCTAAATTCATCGTGATCGTTCACGAGGAATTCTTGGATTATCACAGAAGGGTTATATTGAAAAAATACTTGAACGCTTTGGCATGCAAAATTGTAGACCTCATGATACCCCCTTATCTAAAGGAGATAAGTTTAGTTTGCAATAGTGTCCAAAAAGTGATATTGAATCCAAGTTTATGGAAAATATCCCTTATGCTTCTGCAGTAGGGAGTTTGATGTATGCACAGGTTTGCACTCGACCTGATATTACATACATTATGGGGATGCTTGGCAGATATCAAAGTAATCCAGGCAGAGAACATTGGGTAGCAGCTAAGAGAGTTTTCAGGTATTCACAAAACACTAAGGTTTTTTATACTCATATATAAAAGGTCAGGAAAACATGAAATCATAGGATTTTATGATTATGACTTTGCTTTTCAGGTATTTACAGTGCACTAAGGATTATGTGCTGACATATAAGAGGTCAGACAGACTTGAGATCGTTGAGTTTTCTGACTCCGACTTTGCTGGATGCCAAGATGGTCGAAAATCGATATCTGGCTATGTATTTCAGTTAGCAGGAGGTGCAATATCTTGGAAAAGTTCCAAACAGACACTTGTTGCATTTTCTACTATGAAGGCTGAATTCATAGCATGTTATGAAGCATCTAATCATGCTATATGGCTGTGAAACTTCATCATGGGGCTGTGCATTGTCAATGGTATTGAAAGGCCACTCAAGTTATATTGTAACAATAGAGCAGCAGTTCTGTATTCAAATAACAATAGGAGCTCTTCTAGATCTAAACATATAGATATAAAGTTCCTTGTTGTAAAAGAAAGAGTTCAGAGTGGCTTCATTAATATTGAGTTGATAGGAACAAACTCCATGCTTGCTGATCTGCTTACTAAGGCATTGACACCCTTGGCCTTTCATGAGCATATTGTTCAAATGGGTGTTGTTCCATTAGATGCTGTTTAAAATAGTGGGAGTTTGTATTCTATTGTATTTTGATGTCATGACATTATTTATTTACATTAATGAAGTATTTATTTTTCAGTTTACATAAATTACTCTGAACTTTGATCTCATTTGTTTAAGTTGGACTAGTTGGAAATAGACATGTGTA
Source organism: Senna siamea (assembly GCA_031216115.1). NCBI lineage: Eukaryota > Viridiplantae > Streptophyta > Magnoliopsida > Fabales > Fabaceae > Senna > Senna siamea. Next base: position 13,891,714 of record CM062361.1, on the reverse strand, counting down.
GATCACATTACATGTAATTTCCATGCTACACATCCACACATGATCTATGTCATTTAGTTAAGTTGATGTCTTTGATCATTGTAGGTTTAGTTGCAAAAGACAACAAATGCCTCTGTGGTCCTTACATTGATAAGAATAATGGACGAGATTGGTAAAATTAAGGTGCACATAAAGTCATAGTGTGTTGTGTATGATTAAAGGTTCTATGATATGAATACATAGTTGTACAATCCAAGTGGGAGATTGTTAGAATTTGGATTGAATACTATATACATTCATAGACACATTAGGACATGTAGACGTACATGTATTGTGGATTAATCATCATGTACATATTACTATCATAAATTTTAAGGACCGATAAAGTGATCTAATTTAATTTCTTGGTCCTTATAATAAATAATAATGTGTGGGGACTGATAAAATGGTAGAATACCTGAAGTGCAAATTACCGACTTATGATGGGCAATTTGATAATTTGGCACATAAGGGACTATATAAAGGGTGTGGTCCCTGACTGAAGTATCTTGACACCATTTCAGAAATATTTGGTCTCTCTCCTTCTGGTTCCCATCTGCCTCCAGGAGACTAAAGGAAACTATCAGTCAGAAGACCAACATTCCTAATTCAGAAATCTCATGATGGATTCCGGTACGCTTCCGTTTCAATTAAATTTTTATTCAAACAATTTTAGGATTTAGAATTAAATCCTACATCTGAAGCTTCAATATATGACTTATCATCTTCATGGTAATTGGTGGATGTCAACTTAGAAAAATTTACAAACGTAAATCCTAACTCATTAGTGATAATCCCCCTTGCATTTGTTGTATTTGCCCACATACACTTAAATATATAGAGTCATCGTAAGAGACAAAAATACATGTCCAAAACTAAAAATGACATTTCAAACCACCATATGAACACACTCAAAGGAAGTTTCAAGTGCATAAATTTAGCCCATTGGGCTTAAGACGGCACCACGCTTAAAATTTAAGGATTTAGCCTTTAAAGTAGCTTTTTAACCCATGAAAATATGGCCAAAATAGCAACACCCATCATATCTAAAAGAGTGCTTTCATATTTACAGCCAAACAAACATTCAACAACACATTGACGCCTAAAACATTACTTTTACCAACATTAAAAAGATCAATGAAGCTTTAAAACATGCCGAATGAAAACTAGACAACATATAATTCCTAAAACAAAACATGAAATTGAATACAAATTGATCCCAAAACCCAAGAACATTATTGACAAAATTGGAATAGCATTGAAACACATGCTACATAATTAAAGGAATAATGTGGTTTAACGTCAAAGTGGGAATGAGTGGGAGATGAAATGCTTCCCCTTCAATATTCTGGTGGTTCACCATTTTTCTTAGTTGTGAGGTAAACATTACACTCAGAAATTTTTTATTTTTGTTTAAACTAATTATTTCTGTTTTTTTAATGGGCAACATTATAACCCTTGAAATACTTGGGAAGGAACTTTAAAACACCAAAATGTGATTCACTAGAATCAAAAAAGGGCATGAAGCTAGGATTAAATGTGCACCAGGAGCTGAATGAGGTTCATGGAAATAGAGAAATCATTAAACATTATAAACTTGAAGTAGTTCAAAAATTGAGAATTTTATTATAAAGAAAAAATTATATGCATCCTCCTCTCTACCTTTAACTTGTGTATAAGATTTATGGTGACTGTCAAGTTTAGATATATATATATATATATATATATATTCATAAACTGATGTTGACCATAAAAATATATTTGTTTTAGAAAACCAATAGAATGGAAGCTAAAAATATTGAAAACTCTATAAAATAGAGTTATATAAGTTATTTTTATGCCTAAATATTGAGTAAATTAGTGTATGAATGTCTATTTGTTAGTTATTTTAATGTGTTTGTGCAACTTAGTTTTGATTAGATATGTTTTAAGTTGTTTTTAGATCTTTAAGTGTGATTTAATATTGTTTAGAGATGTTTTATTTCATTTTATAATTTGTTTATGATATTTGAACCTTTTGCAAACACTTAAAAACAAAAAAATTGATGAAGTTTAGGAGCTCAAGGCTTGACGTGAAAATCTAAAATTAAGGTACCATTGAATGCAACAATTTATATAAAATCCATTAACCTTGCACCTTGATGCAAAAGATCTAACATCAAGGCGCTAGATCAAGTACAAGTCCATAGAGAATCCAGCGAGTTGGCACCTCGATGCCAAATCTTGGTATCAAGGCACCACGTCAAAAATTTGCACTAAAGACAAATCCGTTTAGGCCATATTCGGGGGTTATTTAAGGGAATTTGTTAAAATTTATTTGGAGACTTTTATTCTGAAGAAAAAAGGACTAAAAAAGAGGAGAAACTTAGAGAAAAATTGAAGTCCAAGGTCGATTCAATTGGATTCAAGAGTGAGGAAGGACAATTTGAGCTTTGAAAAAAGAGTTCCTTCTTCTCTTTTCCTTTTCATTTTGAGTTTGCTATGTTTTCTGGTTTGGAACTAAAGTTTCTTATAATTATAATAGGTTAAACTCTCTTCTTTTTAAGATTATAATTTTTTAATATATAAATTGTAAATATTGCTACTCTTTTTTCTTTTATTCAATATTTATGAAGTTTATTCAACTTGTTTTAATTTGTGCCCCTTTTTGCTTGATCTCTAATTAGGGAGATTAGGAGAATTTGAGTTTATCTGAATAAAAAAGACTTGAATTTAGTTCTAGAGTTTGATATCACTAGTTCTTAATTAATTAATTAAGTAATTAACTAAATTTACTCAAATAATAAGAATATACTAATAGGTCTTGTAGAGTTATAATTAACTAATTTCAATACATTTTTTAAATGTAAGTTTCAATAATTGGAGTCACAATCTGTTAGGTTTCAATAATCATATTTAATATATAAAAAAATTAAAGCAGATCAACAATAAAAAACCAAATGGAACATCTTTTAACGTTGCGTAATGCTTAAGAACTTTTTATCAACCCCAATTTTCTTACCAAATATTGATTATACGCATTATTGAGACTTTAATTTCTGGGAAGTTTCTTGGAAACTACCTTCTTTGTCCTTATTATGGAGTCTTTTAAAAGTAGTCTGTTGAAGGGTTCCAATCAATATGAGGAGGAAACAAGTTGTCACAAAGATAAGAAAATTTCAATACCAACTTTCCTGTCTCATATCATTACTATTCTCACTTCAATTTCTGGCAAGTTTATTCTGCAGATCCCTCGCCCAGGAACAACCATTGTCACCAGTTCCATCATTGCAATTTCGCATACTTGTGAAAAATGGCTGAAGCTTTACTTGGCGTTGTGCTTGAGAACTTGAGCTCTTTCGTCCACAATGAGCTTGCAACATTCTGGTGCGTCAATCAAAAGATTCAAAGGCTGCCCAACTCACTTAAGATAATCCAAGCTGTGATTGAAGATGCTGAGAAAAAGGAGATATCAAGATCCGCCATAAAGGAATGGCTGCAGCAACTTAAAGATGCAGCTCACGTGCTTGATGATATTCTTGATGAGTATTCCATACGATCACTTCAACAAAATTCTGGATCCGCAAGCCAGGTACACTGTTTATCCTTATCCTCTTTTAAACCAAAAAACATGCGGTTTCGTTATGAGATTGGTAAGAGGTTGAAGAAGATCACAGAGAGATTAGATCAAATTGCTGAAAATAGGAAGAATTATGGTTTGATTGAGCATGAGGTGATAAGAGAAAGGCCAATTGAAGTTCCTGAATGGCGACAAACTAGCTCTATTATGGCACAACCACAAGTATATGGAAGAGATGGTGATAAAGAGAAGATTGTGGAGTTTCTTATTAGGCAAGCCCCTGAATCTCACGACCTTTATATTTATCCAATTGTTGGCATAGGTGGACTTGGAAAAACAACACTTGCTCAGTTGGTCTACAATGATCCAAGGGTAAGCGAGCATTTTGGTCCCTTAAGAATTTGGGTTTGTGTTTCTGATGACTTTTCCGTGATAAGGATTCTGCAATCTATCATAGAATCTATGACAAGTGAAAAGTGCGACACGCTGAATCTTGATACAATGCAAAAAAAAGTTCGAGAAAAGCTACAAAGTAAGAGATATTTGCTTGTTCTAGATGATGTGTGGAACAAAAACCAAGACAAATGGGATCAATTGAGATATGTGCTAGCATGTGGATCAAATGGTGCTTCAGTTTTAGTCACCACTCGTGATTTGGACGTTGCATCCATCATGGGAACCCATCCATCCTATCACTTGTCAAGTTTATCTGAGGATGATTGTTGGTTATTATTCAAGCAACGTGCATTTTTCGGTGACAAAGAGGCTAGTCCAGAGCTTGTAGCAATAGGAAAGGATATTGTGAGGAAGTGTGGGGGTTTGCCACTGGCAGCTAAAGCATTGGGAAGCCTTATGCGCTCCAAGAGTGACGAAAAACAATGGCTTGAAGTGAAAGAAAGTGAACTTTGGAATCTACCAGATGAAAATGATATATTGCCTGCTTTGCGATTGAGCTACTTTATTTTAACACCAACATTAAGGCGGTGTTTTGCATTTTGTGCTATATTTCTCAAAGATGAAGTTATCAGTAAGGAGGAATTGATTTATCTTTGGATGGCAAATGGATTCATATCATCTCGAGAAAAGTTGGACATCGAGGATGTTGGAAATGAGATTTGGAATGAATTATACAACAAATCTTTATTCCAAGATGTCATGACAAACATTGATGGCAGCATTAGTTTCAAGATACATGATCGAGTCCATGATGTTGCCCAATCTGTTATGGAGAAAGAGTGTTTTGTTATGAAGGATGGAGACCTAACTAATTTGACAACAAGCACACACTATATACGTTACATTACTAGATATGGTGAATCACTCAACTTGAAAGACTTTAAAAAAGTTGAGTCCTTGCGAACATTATTTAACTTTACCTCTTACGCTGAAATAAATTTTGATCAGTTTAAAAAAAATTGTTCTCTCCGAGCACTATCCATAAAATTACTCAAGCTACCATTGACCTGTTATCTAATCCATTTGAGGTACTTGGCAATACATGGTTTGGAGATAGATACCATTCCCCCGTCAATTTGTAGCTTGCGGAAATTAGAAATCTTGAAATTTAAAAATTGCGATAATCTTCATCATCTTCCAGAAGGCTTAACTTGCTTGCAGAATCTTAGACATCTCATTATTTTTGAGTGTCCAAGATTATCTCATATGCCCTCAAGCATTGGGAAACTATCTCGCTTAAGAACATTAAGTTTGTTCATTGTTAGATCTGAGAGAGGGCATAGCTTGGTAGAGTTACATGGCCTAAAGCTACGTCAAAGAGAACTGAATATCAAAGGCCTGGAGTATGTTGGTAGTGTAGCTGAAGCTAAAGGGGTCAATTTGCTTGGAATAAAAGAGCTTCAGTTTCTAAGCTTGTCATGGGACGATAGTAAAACTGAACCACAGGGTGTTGATGCTGAGCAAGTAATTGAAGCCCTTCAACCTTATTCAAAACTCAAGAAATTGGAGGTATATGGGTACAAAGGATCACGCTTCCCCAGTTGGATGAAAGATATTTCATGTATCAGTGGTTTAGTTTCTCTTAAGCTTAAAGGTTGCAGAAACTGTGTGCAACTTCCAGCACTTGGTAAACTACCATCTCTCGAAAACCTTGAAATTAGGAATATGCAATTTGTGCAATATATGGATGATGATGAATGTTATGATGGCGAGGAGGTGAAAGCTTTCACATGTTTGAAAACACTCTCATTAGAAGATATGCCGAAATTGGAGAGGTTGTTGAAAAGGGAAGGAGGGGAGATGTTCCCTCGTCTTCTTCATTTGCGCATTTACAATTGTCCTAAACTCACATTATCATGCCTTCCATCTGTTGAAGATCTCGAAATATGGGACAGTGAAGAAGAATTACTAATTTCAATTTCTAGTTTGTGTGGTCTGAAGTCCTTGAAAATCTCACGTTGCTCGAAGCTAAAGGAATTGCCAACTCAACTCATGAGCCTTCATGCTCTGGAGAATTTATTCATTGGTTCTTGTGATGAGCTTGAGTGTATTTCAGAGCAAGTCTTGGAAGGTCTGCGCTCTCTTCAATCTTTGGATATTTATAATTGCATAGCATTGAAGCCCTTGGATATTCAACACCTTCCTTCACTTGAGCGTTTGATGATAGGGCGTTGTCCAATATTGATAGCTTAGATTAATTTTTTTTTAAAAAAAAGTGCTTGTATGTGTGTGTGTGTCTATATATATATATATATATATATATATAAATGGAGAGAGAGAGAGAGTTGTTTTATTTTTTTTTATTTTTTACATGTATCTTTTTACTTAAGATAATTATGTATGAAATAATGTCAGACACTAAATGTAAACAATTTTTTTAATAAAAATTCAAATTCAAGTTTATTATGTTGTAAGAAATTAATCCATTCTACCAAAATCAACTAATAAAGAATTGTATTACTTGTATCATTTTTGTAGAGAAATAATAAAATCTTCATTGTTGTAGCTATAACACTAATATAAATGTAAGCCTTTCGAACTAGAGATACTATAAGGATTAATGCTCTTAAATAATTGGAGGATTGGGAGGTGCATTTAAGGCAAGCATAAACTGACAGATCTGACTAGTATAAATTTATTTCTTACAGTTTTTGGGACCACCAAGTAACCAATTAGATCTCGTATCTTCGCTCCAAAAACGCTTCCCATAAGCTTGGGGTGCATGCATTGTAGCATCCTACACAAAGTAATCATGAAGGACGAGAGTATGGCTAAACGTAGGAAATATAGTGCATTGGCATACAAAGCATTGAATCAAAACATATATGACTCAGGTAAAGTCTCTGCTACAGAGAAATACAACCAAAAGCTAGAACAATACTACCAACGATGTCAAACGAGCAAAGAGAGATTGGGTGGGTAGAATCCTTTTACTCTGACCCACATGATGATTCAAAGGAAAGCCATGATGCACAACTCACTGTGCATCCGCGATATCCACCTCTATAAAGGGTGGCATAAGGTCTAGTAGTCCACTTCAATTAGCTGATGATAGAGGATAATCGTGCTTTTTGGACTCATTGTCTCATTGATATTAGTGGACAAACACACTTTCTTGATATCACGCTAGCAGAATATCAGCAACCATGCTTGGCACATGCTTGAATCTGTAACCGTTGTGGGTCGAGATGGCAACTGATATGTAGTACACTTTGAAAGGTATGAAGATCTCTATTTCATTCATTCTGCGAGGCCATGGTCATTACATGGAGCTCTAATGACCTTTCTAACACGGGAAAACTATATGGTTTTGAGTAGACTAATTGTGATTGAGATACCCATTTGAGGTATAATTTTAGGGGGTACCACTTGTCTATCAACTGCCATGGGTAGCGAGGAGATTTGGTGAACTTGTGGGGGAGGTACTGGACATTGATTGGTCCCCTACCGTGCCTAGGAACATTCGATCAGTTCCTAAGAGTGAGAGTAAGGATCCCTTTAAACCTACTATTACTGATGGGATTGCTTTTGGAGCTTGATAATAGAGAAATAATATGGGTTAGCTAGCTTTTGGTACGAACGAATCTTTAAGTTTTGCAAGAGCTGTAGGCAAATAGACCACACAAGCCCCTGGTACGATTGGACTATAGAGCAGGCAAACATTGCACTAGATAACTAGATGAATAGATTAAGTGAAATTTTAGAGTGGATATTGGAATGAGCTTGTCAAGAGCTCACTTTGTCTCTGAAACTCAACGATACCTAAATCATGACAGTCATTGCTAACTAGGATATCTACTCATGAAACAAGTATGGGGGTGGACTATAGGCCATGGCATGCTCCCTCTATATGGAATTTGACTTTGATCCATAGGGGGTGCTTGATGAAAATGGCCAAATGAAATCTTGGACCATGGATCAAGACGCTAAAGCACAGGGATGTGAAAGGTGAAATGCACGATGATTATATGGGAGTTAATTTGGGAAATGACCAAATATCTGAGGAGTCCCATGAAACTGACCCTAAGGAAGATGAAACCACTCTACCTTTCCCCTCGACAGCAAAAGAAATGCCTGTTGAATTCGCCAATCCATTTAACTAGAGTTATACTCCAAGTAATTAGATAATGGAAGTGGACTCGGAGCTAGAGGGATCATTAGAGCAGTACACTAGACATTAGCCGTTAAGTGACATTTTTCCTTTACTAGGATTAGGAGAGGAGAAGAAAGTGCCTTACCCCTAGACAACAGATTCCAATGAGGTATCGGGAATTCAAGGAAGGAGATTTTGGTATAACTAATGCCAGGTTTGACTAGGAACTTACATATCCAAATCGAGGCATATGCACCTTAATGAGGGAATGTATTATGATGATGAGACTTGTCGGGTAGGCCAATGTTGTGTAACATATGAATATCATATTACTATACCAACGCCTTGGAGTTTATCAACCTACGAAATTGAAGAATCTAGTAATAGTAGAACAGAGGTCATGGACGAAGGAGGAAATGTGGAACCTCCTTTGATAGTGACAGCAGGGGAAGCTAATGTGAGAGATAATTAATTACATGTAGAAGGAACTCAAAATGAAGAAAATCGAGACTTCTGGGCCTTGATTAGCCATTGGGCCGAGGAGCAAGGATAATTGTACCCAATTGAGGGAATTGAGCCCAATAATTGGCTTGATATGCTTAACCATATGGACCTGGCTATATGGTGGCATCAAGGATAAGTAAGAAACACCAATTGTTAGAATACAGAGTTTTTGCAGGGTGAGGTTAAGCGGGTAGCTATATGGAAGCAATTTATAGAAGAATAGAACCACTTTGTATATTCGTTGGCTAATATGAATCCAACCCACCATCAAGGCCTTATACAAGGAACCCAGCTAGAGGACACTTTGGTAACAGTGACTGGGAGCTTGGACCAAAAAGAAAATTTCATTATGAGGTTGAATTTCAGGAGGAAATTGGCAAGGGAGTCAAAATAAACTTGGTGATAATTAGCATTTTAGGGGAGTTCAAAAGGAATATGTGCCAAGTTCCAAGCCTAGAGAGTACTACGGGTTTGGAAGTAGTTCAAACCAATAAGAAGATCAAAACTTGTGTTAGGAATAACTAAAACTCAAGATGGGGGTGAATTGGATGCTTCACAAATTTTCACACTCTTTGCGAGTTTAGAGATTTTAAATTAGTAAAAATATTGATCCAAATAATTTCAAAACACTTTGTAAGCCTTTTAGGGTTAAATAAGTAAAGAAAAAGTTTAGATTATGCAATAACCAAAGCACAAAATAAAAAAATAGAGCATAACAAAGTAAAATATAGAAACTTAAATTTGTAGAATAATAAAGTGCAGAAAATAGGTTTTGAAAAATAAGTAGGCTCAGATATTTATCCTGGTATAACTTATCCAACGAAGCCTACATTAGTTCCCAAGTACAACTTGAGATTTTTACTACAGAAGAAGAGGCCCTTAAAGATTGTTTTTCTAACTCTCTTGCTTTCCTCAACCTTCTAGCTGTCTTTTCTATTTTTGGGTCAAAAAGTTTATCCTTTCCATGTGCAATCCTGGGCATATAAAAGAAAAAAAAAATCAGTTAAACCAGTCCCTAGCAACGGCACAAAAATTTGTCGGGTATCGAAACCAACAAAAATAAAATATCCTAGTGCTACTATGTGATTTGTGTGTAGTGTGAGTAGGGTCGATCTCACAGGGACTGGAGATTTTAAAATTTTGTTAATTAACTAAAAATTCAGTGGAAAGCAATAACAAAAAGTAAATGGGGGTTGTAAAAATAAATTTAACTTAAATTAAAATACAAAATAAAACTGAAATAAACTAATGGGAATAAAATTGCAAAACTAAATATAACCGCGCAAAAGAAATCATTATAAGGGAAATTTAAATCAGTTGAGTAAATTCTAGCTAAGGGATATTCAATTCTATACTATCAATGACTGATCATTAATTTAATATCATCTCGTATTTCATAATAAATTTGACTTAACAATTAAATCTTATTAATTGTTAAATCTCTTTCTAATATAACAAATTAAGGAACGTCCATTAACTTACATTAATTAATCGGGTGATCCAAATAACATACATGAATTCGCCTAATTAACAGCGTTAAGACCCAAAAGAGATATACCAAATACAGAATATATTAAAACGAAACATCTAGCTTTAATATATACCGATTCCTAGTTTCATTACCTAAGATAAGTATAACGTATAACTTATTCTACGTAATTTGTCACTCATATCAAATTCCATAAACAATTATAGATTTAAGGAATTTAAATAACTAACAAAAACACCATATATAAATTGATGGCCAAAAAATTCATATATCAATGTGTCATTAACATATTCAATCAGAAACTAGAAACTAAAATAAAAACAGATGCGAATATTAAGCACAATCCTTAATCTTACAATTTGGACAGTATGAAATTAAAATTATCCCTAAGCCAGATCAAATATTCAGTCGCTCATAATTATTGAAACAAAAACAAAACAAATAAAACTCAAGATTCATCAATGGACAGCACTGATTCGGACTTTCTCTCTACTCTGGCTAACTTTCTCTCTCCTAGACGGTGAAGAGGATGAAGAATGAAAAAGATGAAGTCTCCAAAAGTCCCCTGCGCCTTAAAAAGAGAACTCAAAATTTTCATTCAAAACACATGCCCGGCTCTCGTGTAATCTCTTGCACTCCTAAAAGAAAGGAATTCAAAAATTAAATTGAATGCCAATTCCCCTTCCTACATCAACGTCCACCTGAAAGAAAGGGATTTTAAATCAAATTGAATCTAGCCTCTCACCTGATGCACGTGAGCGTGAAAGAAGGGGAATTCAAATCACCCTTTTCTGAATTTTTTTTTATTTTATTATTATTATTATTATTGATTTTTATTAATTTTTATTTTTCTTTATTTATTTATTCATTTTATGCATGCTCACTTTCTATTTTCTTGCATTGATATAAATTATAAAAATACAAAAAAATTATGCTAAGTTACCAAAATTACATCTAATTATAAAATTTATTTAAAATTTATTAATATTTAATTAAAAATATCAAAATAAATAAGAAAAGTAAGCATAAAATTATGGAATATTTGAATCTAACAAATTCCCCCACACTTAGCTTATGCTTGTCCTCAAGCATGCATCAAGCATAAAGTTCTTTTCAAGAAAAATTCAAGTAGCTAATTTTCATAAAGCATACTTCCAAATCAGCAAATAAAACAAAAACACTTAGTTTTGCTATCCACAATGCAGCAAGCCTTGAAACCAAACAAGTAATACTCAAGAGAGAAGAGAAAGTGTCTTACAAGCATATTAGCATGCCAAATACTTAAGCCTAACACTAAGGACATTTGCAAAGTTTACCAAGATATCAACACAAAGCAAATTCCAATTAATCATAGGGCCCAAAAGAATCCAGCAATCTCAAAGAAAATCTATTATTCCACATTTCCAATTCCCTTTAACTCTTTCTTTCTTTTCTTTATCAAAGAAAACTAGTAACAAAGCCTTTTGACACGAAAGAGTATACTTTTTGGTACACAATCCCGATTACTCAACTCTGTTACAACATTTCTTATTTTAGAGCACTTTTAACTCTTACTTATAGAGTCAAAATATTTTGACGTGAATGTAAATATTGGTGATACCTACACCCACTTACTCGATAAATTCACAACTCTAAGCGACTACTAGCACTGCTCATAATTCTTTTCTGAATTAGAGGAGCAAAAAAATTATTATTATTATTTATTTTAATTTTTAATTTATATTTTTGATTTATTATTATTTTTTTGTAAAAGGAAAAAGGAAGGTGAAATAACAAGCTTTGTAATCAATTACAAAATCTTGGACCTACAAAAGTGATGCAATTCACCTTGTCTTTAACATCTTAGTAAACTTAAACAGAAATCTTTAAAATGCTAGGCAATTCAATTAAGGTTAGCAGGCAAAGATATTTTCTTCTTAATTCTCAACTCAAACAAGTATACTTGGCAGAAACATGGTTATGCTGTAAGGAGGAAACAGAATTCAAATGTTCAAGTTCAATCTAGTGACTTGAAAGCATGAATTTTGCTTAAAAAAATACCAATTCAAAAACTATGCTTCAATAGTCTAAACATGAGTAAGTAGAGGAAAATTTGATCCTAAGATCAGAAACTAAACTAAAATAAAACTATATTCTACCAAAAATCAATGAGTTCAAAAATTTTTATTTTCCAAACTTTATTCCACAATTAAAGCAAAAAAGTCAAAATTAAACTAACTACAAAGTGATGCAATTCACCTTGTCTTTAACATCTTAGTAAACTTAAACAGAAATCTTTAAAATGCCAGGCAATTCAATTAAGGTTAGCATGCAAAGATATTTTCTTCTTAATTCTCAACTCAAACAAGTATACTTGGCAGAAACATGGTTATGCTGTAAGGAGGAAACATAATTCAAATGTTCAAGTTCAATCTAGTGACTTGAAAGCATGAATTTTGCTTAAAAAAATACCAATTCAAAACTATGCTTCAATAGTCTAAACATGAGTAAGTGGAGGAAAATTTGATCCTAAGATCAGAAACTAAACTAAACTAAAACTATATTCTACCAAAAATCAATGAGTTCAAAAATTTTTATTTTCCAAACTTTATTCCACAATTAAAGCAAAAAAGTCAAAATTAAACTAACTACAAAGTGATGCAATTCACCTTGTCTTTAACATCTTAGTAAACTTAAACAGAAATCTTTAAAATGCCAGGCAATTCAATTAAGGTTAGCATGCGAAGATATTTTTCTTCTTAATTCTCAACTCAAACAAGTATACTTGGCAGAAACATGGTTATGCTGTAAGGAGGAAACATAATTCAAATGTTGAAGTTCAATCTAGTGACTTGAAAGCATGAATTTTGCTTAAAAAAATACCAATTCAAAACTATGCTTCAATAGTCTAAACATGAGTAAGTGGAGGAAAATTTGATCCTAAGATCAGAAACTAAACTAAACTAAAACTATATTCTACCAAAAATCAATGAGTTCAAAAATTTTTATTTTCCAAACTTTATTCCACAATTAAAGCAAAAATGTCAAAATTAGACTAACTAAAAATATTATTAGCAATAAAAAATAAATAAAAAAATTAAAAATTTTTCTCAATTTTCCAAGATTTAGAATATTCGTCCCCCACACCTAAACACAACATTTTCCTCAATGCAAGCAGTTAATACAAAATAGATAAGAGCAGTGGAAAGGAAAAACTTCCCTGAACTGGATGCATTGGGTAGAGGGTTATGGCAGGAAGTGAGGTCTTTTCTGTAACTGTGTGGAAACGCATCTTGCCCAAGGAATTTATAAAACTAATAAAGCAGACTCAAGGAAGGAGATGAAGTACCCTATTAAGGTATGGGCACGCTTTATTTTTTTGAAAAATGAAAACAAAAAATAAATTAATTTTGAATGAAATAAAATCGAGAAAAATAGTAAAAATAATAAAAATAAAAGAAAAAAATGAACTAAGTGCTACTAAAGGGTGTTGCTTAAGGCATGGGCACGCCTTAAGTAACAAATATGACGCATCCTCAATCTGGTGGCTTTAGGACCATCTTGTTTGCAAATTCTAACTTCTTCAACATCCTTGCACCAATTTTTTTGGGTGCCATTTGCACTTTACTTTTCCATTGGCTATCGAGTTCAGGTTTCAAAGTTTCTGGCCTATGAACCACTTCTTCTAAGTCTATGGCACTGTAAGAGTTTTCCTTAGGCTTCTTTAAACAGCATTGGCTGATGTTTTTACCTAATACAGTACCAAACTTGGCTTGCTGGTGTAATTCAGGTGTCTCTTGCACTATAGGATCAAAAATATCAATTCTATATATTAAGGAAACTTCATTCGGATACCTCTTATCATTGAAATTCATAATTTTCCCATTAAACTTCATGCTAAAAGTACCTTTATAAACATCTATTTTTGTCCTAGTAGTACTCAAAAATGGTTTTCCCAACAAGATATTGGACTATTTTGTGGAATTGTCATCCTCCATGTCTATCATATAGAAGTCAGTAGGAAAGATTAAGTTGTCAACTTACACCAAAACGTCTTCCAACACTCCTTTAGGATAAATCACAGACCTATCAGCTAATTGAATCACCACACCCGTCTCTTTAAGCTTTCCGGCATTAAGAGTAGAATAAATAAAGAATGGCATGACATTAATGGATTCCCTTAGGTCACACATAACCTTTTGGATACTGACATTCCCAATTTGGCAAAGAATGGAGAACATGCCCTAATCTTTACATTTGGGAGGTAACTTCTTTTGGATCACGGCCGAGACATTTTCTCCCATATTAATTCTTTCATTGTCGGTCAATTTCTTTTTACTAGTGCAAAGTTCTTTTAGAAGCTTGGTATACCTTGGTACTTGCCTAATCGCATCTAGAAGAGGAATATTAATCTCTACCTTTCTGAACATCTCCAATATCTCTTTTTCTTTATTTTCCTTCTTTGATTTGGCAAATCTTTGTAGAAATGGAGGTTTAATCACCATACCATTATGCATAATTGTCTTCTCATCTTTATAAATATTCTCAGTTGACTTCTACACAGTAACCTCAGCCTTTGGTTTAATCTCAGCATCTAAACTGTGCTCACAGCTCACTTTCCTGGTTGGCTCTTTTAATTCCTTTCCACTTCTCAATGTAATGGCACTAACATTTTGCCTCGGATTCACCTCGGGTTGAGAGGGAAGCTTACCTTGAGATTCTAGCCTGCTCACTGATGTGGCTAATTGGCTCATTTGGTTCTCCAAGTTCTGAATGCTTAAGCAAGTCTTATTCTGAAATTGTTATGTGCTCAAGGCTAAGGATTTCACAATGTCTTCCAACGATGAGCCTGACTTTGAAGAGGAAGACTATTGAGGTAGTGGCGTTAGAGCTGGAGGCTTAGGCTAATAGTTTTAAAAATTTTGTGGCCTCGGTCCATAGCTAAAATTGGGGTGATCTCTCTATCCTGGATTGTAAGTATTTGAAAACAGATCATACCTCTTATGTGGCTGTAATTCACTAATGGCATTCACTTGGGCCCTTGTGTCTTCCTTGAATATGGGACACATATTAGTAGGGTGTCCTGCAGTAGCACAAACTCCACAGACTCGAGCTAGTGGCATCTGATTCACAGCTAAATGTTGTAACAAGTCAGTGAGTTGATTAAGTTTTGATTCGAGAGATGATGTATTCACCTCATTCACTCTCCTCGAATATTCTTGCCTACTTCCAAATTTTTGAGAGGTCACTGCTATGATATAAACCAACTCTTTAGCTTCATTCAGAGTCTTATTCACGATTGATCCTCCGCTAGCAGCGTCAATCATACTCCTCTCAGTAGGTAATAAACCTTCGTAAAAATAATGAATCAGTGCCTGCTCTAAAATGTTATGCTGTGGACAGCTGGCACACAACCTCTGGAATCTCTCCTAAAAGTCATAAAGAGTCTCGAAATCCTTCTATTTGATCCCATATATCTCCCTTCTAACATTTATAAATCGAGAAGCAGGGAAGTACCTCTCTAGAAACAATTTCATCATATTTTCCCATGTGGTGATGGTTCCTGTAGGTAAATAATAAAGCCATTCCTTAGCTGCGTCATCCAGAGAAAATGGGAATGCCCTCAATTTGATCTGTTCTTCTGTCATTCCTTGAGGTTTCATACTTGAGCAAACCACATGAAATTCCTTCAAGTGTTTATAAGGATCTTCATTTGTAAGTCCTTTAAACTTGGGTAACAGATGAATCAGTCCAGATTTAAGCTCCAATGATGCTTCTAAGGTTGTAGTGGCAATGCACAACGGTGATTGATCTACCGGAGGAGCGGCAAGTTATCTCAATGTCCTTTCTCTTGCCATATTTGGAATTTCTATCTTGTTCTCAACAAATAGCTCAGCTATCAATGGTATATCCTTTGTCTGTTCAACAGAAGAAGAGGCCTTTGAAGATTATTTTTCTAACTCTCTTACTTTCCTCAACCTTCTAGTTGTCTTTTCTATTTTTGGGTCAAAAATTTTATCCTTTCCACTTGCAGTCTTGGGTATAAAAGAAAAAAAATTAGTTAAACCAGTCCCTGGCAACGGCGCCAAAATTTTTCGGGTGTCGAAACTAACAAAAATAAAATATCCTACTGCTACTATGTGATTTGTGTGTAGTGTGAGCAGGGTCGATCCTACAGGGACTAGAGATTTTAAAATTCTTTTAATTAACCAAAAATTCAGTGGAAAGCAATAAAACTGAAATAAACTAATGGGAATAAAATTGCAAGACTAAATATGACTACGCAAAAGAAATAATTGTAAGGAAAATTTAAATCAGTTGAGTAAATTCTAGTTAAGGAATGTTCAATTCTATACTATCATTGACTGCTCATTGCTTTAATGTCATCTCGTATTTCATAATAAATTTGGCTTAACAATTAAACCTTACTAATTGTTAAATCTCTTTCTAATATAACAAATTACGAAACTTCCATTAACTTGCACTAATTAATCGAGTGATCCAAATAACGTACCTAAATTCACTTAATTAACAAGTTAAGAATCAAAAGAGATATACCAAATATAGAATATATTAAAACGGAACGTCTAACTTTAATATATACCGATTCTTGGTTTCTTTACCTAAGATAAGTATAACGTATAACTTATCTTACGTAATTTGCTACTCATATCAAATTCCCTAAACAATTATGGATTTAAGGAATGTAAATAACTAACAAAAACACCATATATAAATTGATGGCCAAACAATTCATATATCAATGTGTCATTAACATATTCAATTAGAAACTAAAAGCTAAAATGAAAACATATGCGATATTAAGCATAATCCTTAATCTCACAATCTAGACAGTATGAAATTAAAATTATCCTTAAGCCAGATTAAATATTCAGTCACCCATAATTATTGAAACAAAAACAAAACAAATAAAACTCAGAAGATTCATCAATGGACAGCATTGATTCAGACTTTCTCTCTCCTCTGGCTAACTTTCTCTCTCCTAGACGGTGAAGAGGATGAAGAATGAAGAAGATGAAGTCTCCAAAAGTCCCCTGCGCCTTAAAAAGAGAACTCAAAATTTTCATTCAAAATGCACGCCCAACTCTCATGTAATCTCTCGTACTCTTGAAAAAAAGGAATTCAAAAGTTAAATTGAATGCCAATCCCCCCTCCTGCATCAGCATCCACCTGAAAGAAAGGGATTTTAAATCAAATTGAATCAAGCCTCTCACCTGATGCACGTGTGAGTGAAAGAAGGGAATTCAAATCACCCTTTTCTGAATTATTTATTTATTATTGATTATTATTTTTTATTTATTTATTTATTCATTTTATGCATGCTCACTTTCTATTTTCTTGCATTGATAGAAATTATAAAAATACAAAAAAAATTATGCTAAGTTACCAAAATTACATCTAATTATAAAATTTATTTAAAAACTATTAATATTTAATTAAAAATATCAAAATAAATAAGAAAAAAAAGCATAAAATTATGAAATATTTGAATCTAACATTTTTCTATTAGAGTTTTCATACTTCTAAATCCTCATATTTATAGATTTTTTGAAGAGGTAGCCCTTGAAGCCCAAATATTTGCAAATTATTAGAGAAAGGATGTTTTGTACCTTCATTGCACTATTACGTATGCAGGTAGTGGACTTGCACAAGTCAAGCAATCGATTATCGTATTCTTGATTTTAAATTTTCTGACTTCTGGGTAGTGACAATCGACTTATAGATTGTTGGTAGTCAACTTCTAGGATTCAGCCAGTAAACTTACTGCATATAGTGGGGAAGCAGTCAAATACTAGAGGCTTATCAATTGAATTGCAACTTACTATCTCAGATTCTCCAATCTTGCAATTGCACTAGTTGACTTTCATGTACTGATAGTTAACTTGTAGCTTATAAGAATTATTTTTAAGTGGAAAAATTTAAGAGAAAGAGTTACCAAGTCTTTGAATAAGTTAAAAAAAGTTATCAAGAGAATTTAAAAGTATTTAGAGCTCATGTATTTTAAAATGCCTTTAAATTATAAGTCCTAAGTACCCAAATATAATCTTGAATTTTTGAATGGTCCTTTAATTTGGACTTTATCTCTTAACTTGAAAAATTCTTCAATGAGTTTTTTATTATCAAAACTTGAAGATTTTACGCTTAATGGAGTCAACATTCTAATCCAATGTTCTTGGATAAAGCATGGGAGCTGGTCATCAATGAATTAGTAGCACAACTTAGCAAGTGTTATTTGGGTTTCATTGAGGCAGCCTCATCAAGAGCCATGATCCTTTTCAATTGAAACTATCAAGGCTTGGGTTATACCTCGATAGTGTCGAGGTTGAAACAATTCGTTAGGAAGTATAATCCTGATTTTATGTTGATTCAAGAAACTAAATGTAATGGTATGAATTGAATGAAACTTTTGAAATGGGGCTATTTTGATTATATGGAAGTTGAGGAACCTCGAGATAGAAGTGGTGGTTTATGTCTTTAGTGAAAGAAATCATTTTTGGTTCATACGTTAAGTAGTTCAACTAAATGGATTCATTGTGAAGTCCAGCTCCCGAGCATGAAGAGCATCTTACTAACTTCTGTATACGGGCCTTTGAGATATAATGAGAGAGAATTATAATCAAACTCTACATGGTAGTGAAAAGTTTAGTAAATGTAGTTCCTCGATAGGATCAGAAAAATTCAAAAAAACTTACTGAATGTGTGGGACTGATTGATATTCCTACCAAAGGAGTCTTTTATACTTGGACAAATAATAGGGCAAGAGATTAAGTTGTCTGGGAAAAGCAAGAACGTTTTATTTGTAACCTACATTGGTATACTATATTCCCTGATAGCGTAGCAAAAGCTTTGCCTATTACAGCTTTTAACCATGCCCCAATCATTTTGAACACAAATTTCATTCAACAGCGTAAGAAAAAAAATTTCCACTTTGAAGTGATGTGCCTGAAAGAGGAAGGATGTCAAAAAGTTGTTAGTTGTACATGGAAAATGCATACCCAAGGGTCAACTACTTTTTCTATGTCACAGAAACTTAGGTTAGTAAGGTTTGCTATGAAAAAGTGGAATGCTGGTCATTTTGGCAACATTCAAAACAGCATAAAAAAATTGGAAAGGAATCTTCAAGAGATGCAAATTTGGATTCAAGACAGGAGAAATTGAGAGGAAGAACTACAAACTCGTCAAAAATCATACAAATTGCTTGATTATGAGCAATTAATGTGGGCTCAACGAGCTAATTAGTTATGGAGTGCTTCTAAGGATAGAAATACCAAGTATTTTCATTCAGTGGTAAATAACTGGAGGGCAAAGAATAGAATACATGGGGTGAGAATCACTAATAGAGAATGGACCATGCACTAACACAAATTGCATAAAAAATGAAGGGAAATATTTTTTTTTTTCAAAATCTGTTCACTAATGATGTGAATCCGATCGGGAGCAAAGACGAGATTATATTAGAAAGGAAAACTTGGTTGAGTTAAGCGAGAATCACCTGGAGGTTTTGAATGCTCCTTTTATACTAAATTTGAAATTGAATGTACAATTTTCCAAATAGATGGCTCAAAGTCTGCGGGACCGGATGGGTTCCCTGGTCTCTTCTATTAGCAGTATTAGCCAGTTATTGCAAGTGATATCACTAGAATGGTGAGTTATTTCCAGAAAAGAGGCTACGTGCTTCGTGAGTTTAATAAAAAAATATTGTCTTATTCCCAAAAGTTACAAACCCTCAAAGCTTTAAGGATTTTAGACTTATAAGCCTATGCAATGTGGCTTATAGAATCATCTCGAAAACTCTCACTAATAGACTCCAAAAGGTTCTACCACATATCATCTCTTCTTTCTAAAGCGTTTTTTTTTTAAAGGGTGTCTCATCTCAAACAATATCATTTTGGTGGTGGAGGTTTTGCATTACTTTAAGGAAAATAAAAAAGCACAAGCATTTATGTGCTACTATAAAAGTGGATTTTATAAATCGCATGATAAAATTTCATGGGATTTTCTGGATGATGTCCTAACATAAATGAATTTTCCAACTAAATAGAGGCAGCTAATAGCTCAACGTGCCCAAACTACCATGCTTCAAGTTCTCATTAATGGAGAGCAAACAAGCTGGTTTAAACCTTCACCCGGTCTTCGTTAGAGAGATCCACTTTTCCCTTATGTATGAATATGCTTTCACATGTACTTACTTAACCTCAAGAGCAAATAAGGTTAAAGGGATCAAAATAAGCAATAACGCCCATCCTATCAATCATCTTTTATATGCTAATGGCTGTTTGATCTTTTTTAAAGCCAATCTCGAATCATGTGATGTAGTTGCTAACATCCTTGTGACTTTGGAATTTAGCCAGAATATTCCTAGAAGACTAACAAGAATGATTTTTAAAACCCTCAAGTGTAAGAGGACTAAAAAAATTTGACAAGTACTGGGGAGGGTTTATATATGGTAATATGGAAGGGATAGATCGCAATTTAGACTTATTTATGAGTCTTTGGAGAGGAAACTCCAAGGTCACAAAAACTTCTTTCCCAAGCTTATAAATATACCCTAATTAGCTCAATTTTAATGTCAATGCCGATCTATCATTTATCTTACTTTAAGCTTAACAAAGGTGAGTGTGAGAAATGTGACATTCTACTTGCTTGATTTGTTTGGGGTAATGATAGAAATAAATATAAGCCGTACATGATTTCTTGACACAAAATTTTTACTCCCATTTCAAAAGGGGGGCTCCGTATTAAGAACTTAGAGAATCTAAATAAAGCTCTTATTGCCAAGAAAAATCTAGCACATGTATGATGATCGGGATACTCTCTACAATAAGATCATGAGTACTGCCAAATATCTTGATCATCAATGAGAGGATAATCTTTTGTGTCCAACCAATGCTTCACCAATTTGTAAAGGGATTTTCTCAACCAAAGACATTATCCTCCCCAAGCTTAGGTGGCAAGAGGGTTTGAGCGATTTAATAAATATCTTAAGCAAGTTATGGATTCCTCTTGATCGTAATAGAAATTAGCACAGAAGAGTCAGTGGCCTTAAAAGCCCTAATAAGCGATGGAATTATGGATCATTACAATATCCATATAACAATGACAAGAGATCAGAATGATTCATAACATCCTGGTCTCTTATTATGTTGGTAGGGATAAGACTGTGTGGGAAGCAAATTATCTAGGGACTTGTAAGGTCGAAGATGGCTATAATCTCACTACAAAAACTGCTCGAACGGATCATGAGAAAAGAAATGTCCAAAGAAACCACCCAAGAGGGTTTGAGTGGAAATGTCTGTGGAAGATCAAACTGCCAAGGAAGGTTTTAATGTTTATCTGAAAACTTTGCCACAACGCTCTTTCTTTAGGGGACAAAGAGGATTCAAAATTCACACTCAATGTTCTTTGGGGTGTGAAGAAATAGAATCAACAAATCATTTGTTTGTAAACTGTCCTTTGGTCCGGGCTGCTTGGTTTGGGGCGAGAATGCCCATTCGGGTTGATGAGATTGATCAAGGCTCCATCATTAACTGCTGCAAAATTCTCCTCAACAACAAGGAAAGGGATGCTGCATCGAAGGCAGTGGAAGATACTCTTAGTTACAGAGACAGGATCTTCCCCTTCTGTTGGTGCATCTATACACTTGGGAACAAGAAGATCTTTGAAGGGATAGATGTGACGCCAGAGAAAATCATCGGACTAGAGCAGCAGAGATGGAACGAAAATATGCCAATTACGCCACTATGGATTCTCATCATGAGATCTCGGGGACAGGCAAGAAGTGTTTACCAATCACATAACACCAAAGAACTCAAACGTGCCTACTGTTATCATAGTCTGGAAAAAGGACAAAAAAGGAGGATTTTATGGGAGCTTTCCTACACTCCCAATCAGGATATACCCATTATCGGGATTGTTAGTGTTGCCAGAGAGAAGGGGACTATGGTGTGTCTCAAAGGACTTCAAACTCCTCTGGACTACATTCACCGACGTATAGGCACCAGAATCAACATTTAACTTCCTGACAACATCGTAGCCATGATTACTAATAGTTGCAAATACCCCAAGTGCCATGGGGCTATAGGTTATGATATTAACTATTTGGTGAACGTGTTTGATTATATTCACTTTAGTATACCTGCTGTGTCAGGCACTAGGATCATTAGCTATTTGAAGCAAGCATAGGTAGGAACCTTTGTCTTTATCTAATTGTTTTCCTTTAAATAAAAAAAAATTGGGTGAATGCTAAAACAAAAATAGAGTATAATAAATAGTTTGTATATTATGATATATTTTTAATTTTTAAAAAAAATTGATAAATAATTTATTGATTTGTTTATAAAATATAAGATAAATTATATATATATATTATTTTTATGTAATAAAATTATATAAAATATTTATTATTATACATAATTATAAAATAAAATTAATATATAATATTAATATCAATTCAACTACATTTCAATTGTAATTGGATTAATGAATTATGAATCAAAGTTTTAACAGATTTAATAATTGGTCTTATTTTTTTAAAAATTTAAAAATATAATAATATTTTTTATAAGACTTATTGTTTCTTTTAAAATAATAATGAAAAATTAAAAATGCGTCCTTAACCTTTCAAAATTTTCAAATGAAAAATAAAATCTTAAAATTTTTTTTTTGTAAAAAATAAGTCATTCTATCTATTTTTTTAACATAGCTAAATTCTGGCTTTGCTCAATAAGCAAAATAATATTATTTCTTAACACACAAAAATTTAAGAACTTAATTTCTAATTTTAAAAATTTAGAATACTATTTTTATATAACCCAAAATTTAAAACACCTTTTTGCATTTGTTTTTTCATATTGGAAATTATCAATTTTCATATGGGCTGTGAATGGAATGCAGTTAAGTAGCGGAAAGCGCGTTGCTCGGTTGGATTGGCGGCAAAATGGGTTTGTCTTGGAACAGTCAAAATGGGAATGCTGCTATTCCTCTCTAGTCATAATGGAATAAATCATTTTTATATTCTTCATCCTTTTTTGGTGAAAATAAGAATTAAAATTATTAATAAAAAATAGATTAAATTATTCTTGTAATTTTTATAATTTTATTTAATTTTTAATTAAATTATTATATTTTATAATTTTATAATTGATTTTATATAGTATCACTTTTTAATTTAGTTCTTAAACTTAAATTTTTGTTAACATTTTGATAAATTTTAATGACAAATTATGAATTTATTTAATTCAAGTCAATTTAATTATATTACTTAATATAAATTACATCTTATTTTATCTATTTAAGTTTTTTTATCATTATTTTGTTTCTATGTTAATATAAATTATACATATTTAAAATTTTAAAATATTATATATCCGTAACATTAAAAAAATTTAGTATAATTTTAACAAAAATTTGAAAATAGAGGCTAATTTCAAAACTTATTTAATTATAAGAACTTAATTACAAAATATTAAATTTTAGGAATTCAATTAAAATTTTAGTGAAAATATTGAAACTACAAGAATAATTTAACATAGAATATATTATTATTACTACAGAATTATATTTAAATCAAATTATGAATATTTTTAATTAATTTACTTTTATCCTAATACTTTCTAGGACAACATAACATTTTCATTGGCTTGCCTATTAAAACAATTAATTTCTCACCTTGTACCAATTTCAATCTTTTTTTGGACAATAATTTCAATCTTTTCAATCCACCGTGGTTCATTTTTTGTTTTTTTAACAACTTTTAATCTCTATATTATCACCTAAGATGTGTATTAAAAAATTCTTATAGTTTTAGATAAAAAAATGATTTAGGGTTACAATTAGGACACTAGATATTAAGATTAGAGAGTTAAATTAATGTTTATCGTTTATAATATAGAGTTTTGATTTCAGAGATTAAGGGCCTATTTGAATATAATTTTTAAAAATTATTTTTGATTTATTTTTATAAAAAAATTGTTTGAATAATTATAGTTAAATAGAAAAAAAAATAAAATATATGTTTTGAAAACAAATTAAAAAATATAAAAAAATTAAAAAAATTCTGAAAAGTTAATTTTTTAAATAAAAAATACAGGCAAATATTTTATCAATAACATGTATATAATTACATAAAAATAATACTAACATAAATTTTTAAAATTAATTTTATAAAATAATTTTAAAGATAAAAAATAAAATAACATCCAAATAAGCTTTAATTTTTACAGTTTATAGCCATCAAATCTTTTAATTTATAAATATAAAAAAATTTCAAGAATATTGTAGTAGAGTTTGATGTAGCAAAGAAGTTAAAGTGACAATGATCTATTAAATATATCCTTAGTAATGGTTATAGTAAATAAATTTATCCTTTTGAAAAATTATAAATAGATAATAAAATATAATTTTGCTTCCAAGAAATTTTAGCGACGAATTTAACAATAGATCGATTATCCCTTTCAAAATTAGCAACGACAGAAGAACAAGACCGTCGTTAAAATTTAGCAATGCTTTGTTTTGTTAGCGATTTAGCGGCGACATATCCGTTGCTAAAGTAAGTACAGCAACGTCCAACACATGTTTAGCAACGGATTAGTCCGTTGCTAAAATGCAATTTTCTAGTAGTATTACTAGATCCAAATCTTTTAGATTTAATGCAAATCAATCACAGCTAATTATCAGAGTAAAATGAAAATAAATTTTTTTTGAGTAAATTACACTTTTTTTTATAGAGATATTAAAATTATTTTTTTATTTTAAAATATTATTTTTTTTTCTTAAAAGATCCAAAAAATTTATAATTTCACTCATTTGATTAAAATATTCTTAATAATCATATTATTTTTTGAAATTTTTTTTATAATTTATTATAAAAATATATTTTGAATATAATTTATTTTTAGTTTACAACAATACATTTATTTTATTTTAAATTAAAAAATAATTACATATTTTGGTCAAGAAAGATAAAATTTTAAGTTTTTCTTATCACTCAAGGGAAGGGAGTATAAATTTTTAAAATAAAAAAAAATAAAAAAATAATTTTAGTATCTTTTTTTAAAAAAGGAGAATATAATTTAGTCTATTTTTTAAAATACAGAGTCAAATGGTAGGTATTGTTAGATAACTCAAATTTATATTATTATATATACGTGGATTAGGGCTTCATAATGTCTTTGGTTTTATAAATATTTAAAATAAAAAATAAAAATTATGATCATATTATTGATATATACTTTAATAGATGTTAAGCAATTAATCACTATTAATTAAAAATTAATGTGTCAAATTTATAAAAAGAAATCTCGCATAGTGGACCTTTTTTTTGTCAAATGATCGAACTATTTCATTTTATGATATAATCTTGGCCTTTTTTCTTTAATTGTACTAATTTTGTATACCAAAACAAACAATACAAAATACTAATATCATATGTGTATGTTGCAAGATTGCAATTGTGACCCTATTGAAATGCTTTAATACTTTAATAACTTAATAATGGATAAGTGATCCTCAAAATTTAAAACGTATGTAAATCAGATTATTATACTATATCAAAGCGTTTAAAAGTAGCAGTCAGAAAAAATGAATAAAGATAAATTACATACTATTGTTTGAAAGATGCTCAAATTACATGTATCTTTAATTTATTTTGAAAAATTATATTATCTTTTTTAAAATAAAAAAAGTGCTATACTAATTTTGCAGTAACAAAATATAAACTATTATATATCTCTTGATGAATATATGCTTTACATTTTTTAAAAGGTATTAAATGAATATTTGATCAATAAAAACTACATTCGTTTTTATAAAATTTAAAATAAAATAAATTTTTAGTTTTTAATATATAATAAATACTATTAAAATAAATTTTCAAAAATAAATTTTTGGATAAATTAAATTTTAATAAAATTTAATTTTATTCTGGAGAAAATTATGGCTATTTTGAAACTTTAAAATAAATATGTGTATACTTTTATAATGTAAAAAAGGTGATGTAATTTAAATATTATTTTAAAAAAAGAGGAAATAATTTATGCAATAAATAAATAAATGTTTAAAAGCAAGCATAGGTGCAAAGAGGATTTGAAATGACACGTATCTGGATGTTCCTGTCTTCAAGAGAGGTTGGAACTTGGAAACAGCTAATGATGAAATTTAAAAAGTTTATTTATATAACTATTGTGTTGTGCAAAGTGCATTGACTCACGACTCGCGAGACGATCTTTATTCAATTTAAAATTATGAATGGCTTCATCGTGCCTATTAAAAAACATTAAATAATAAAATGACCCACATGATTAAGATAAGGTGAGTAATAAAAGTTACAAATTTTTTAATGACAAATCTGAACTTGAAAAAGATGCAGAGGAGATTCTCTTCCCTCCCACCCTGTATACTTGCACTGTGCCTGAACTTGTGCATTCACTCTCCAACATTTGCATCATTGCAATTTGGCATACTTGTGAAAATGGCTGAGGCATTACTTGGCGTTGTGCTTGAGAACTTGAGCTCTTTCGTTCACAATGAGCTTGCAACATTCTGGGGCGTCAATGGGGAGATTCAAAGGCTGTCCAACTCTCTTCCTCTGATTCAGGCTGTGATTGAAGATGCTGAGCAGAAGGAGATAGCAAGGCCCTCCATAAGGGCATGGCTGCAGCAACTTAAAGGTGCAGCTCACGTCCTTGATGAGTATTCCATACGATTACCTCAACAAAATTCTAGATCTGCAAGTCAGGTACACTGTTCATCCTTATCCTCTTTTAAACCAAACAACATATGGTTTCGTTATGATATCGGTAAGAGGTTGAAGAAGATCACAGAGAGATTAGATCAAATTGCTGAAGATAAAAAGAGTTACGGTTTGATTGAGCATGAGGCGATAAGAGAAAGGCCAACCCAAGTTTCTGAATGGCGCCAAACTTTCTCTGTTAGTAAACAACAAGTATATGGAAGAGATGAAGATAAAGAGAAGATTGTGAAGTTTCTTGTTGAGCAAGCCCCTCATGACTCTCACGACCTTTCTATTTGTT
Source organism: Senna siamea (assembly GCA_031216115.1). NCBI lineage: Eukaryota > Viridiplantae > Streptophyta > Magnoliopsida > Fabales > Fabaceae > Senna > Senna siamea. The sequence goes on along the minus strand of CM062361.1, from coordinate 13,864,565 downwards.
CAATTGTCGGCATGGGTGGGCTTGGAAAAACAACACTTGCTCAGTTGGTCTTCAATGATCCAACGGTAACTAAGCATTTCACCTTAAGAATTTGGGTTTGTGTTTCTGATGACTTTTCTATCGGAAGGATTCTGCAATCTATCACAGACACAAGAAAAGAGTGCAACCCCTCCAATCTAGATGCAGTGCGAAAAGAAGTTCAAGAAAAGCTACTGAGTAAGAGGTATTTGCTTGTTCTAGATGATGTGTGGAACAAAAACCAAGACAAATGGAATCAATTGAAAGATGTGCTAGCATGTGGATCAAATTGTGCTTCAGTTTTAGTCACCACTCGTGATTTGGAGGTTTCAGACACCATGGGAACTCACCTTGCCCGTCAGTTGTCACGTTTATTTGAGCATGATTGTTGGTCATTATTCAAACAATGTGCATTTCCCAGTGACCAAGAGCCACGTGAAGAGCTTGTAGCGATAGGCAAAGAGATTGTGAAGAAGTGTGGGGGTTTGCCACTTGCAGCTAAAGCATTGGGAGGCCTTTTGAAGTCCAAGAGTGACGAAAAATGGCTTGAAGTGAAAGAAAGTGAACTTTGGAAACTTCCAGATGAAATTGGTATATTGCCTGCTTTGGGATTGAGCTACTTTAGTTTAACACCAACCTTAAGGCGGTGTTTTGCTTTTTGTGCTATATTTCCCAAAGATGAAGTTATCAGTAAGGAGGAATCGATTTATCTTTGGATGGCAAATGGGTTCATCTCATATCGAGAAAAGTTGGACGTTGAGGATGTTGGAAATGAGATTTGGAATGAATTATACAACATATCTTTCTTCCAAGATGTCATCACTAGTGGTGATGGCAGCATTAGTTTCAAGATACATGATTTAGTCCATGATCTTGCACAATCTGTTATGGGGAAAGAGTGTTTGGTTATGGAGGATGAAGACATAACTAATTTGTCAAGCACACACCATATAGGTTGCATTAGATATGATGTACCACTCAATATGAAAGAATTAAAAAAGGTTGAGTCCTTGGGAACTTTATTTAACTTTGCCCCTATCACTGAAATAAATTTTGATAAGTTTCAAAAACATTGTTCTCTCCGAGCACTATCCACAACAACACCCAAGCTACCATTGCCTTGTTATCTAATCCATTTGAGGTACTTGGCAATACAAGGTTTGGAGATAGATACCATTCCCACGTCAATTTGTAGCTTGCGGAAATTGGAAATCTTGAAATTTGAACATTGCTTTTATCTTCGTCGTCTTTCAAAAGGCTTAACCCTGTTGCAGAATCTCAGACATCTCTTCATTTTTAATTGTCCATCGTTATCTCATATGCCCCCAAGGATTGGAAAACTATCTCACTTAAGAACATTAAGTTTGTTCATTGTTAGACTTGAGAGAGGGCATAGCTTGGCAGAGATACATGGCCTAAAGCTACGTCAAAGAGAACTGAGCATCAAAGGCCTGGAGTATGTTGGTAGTGTAGCTGAAGCTAAAGGGGTCAATTTGCCTGGAATAAAAGAGCTTCAGTTTCTAAGCTTGTCATGGGGCAATAGCGAAATTAAACCACAAGGTGTTGATGCTGAGCAAGTGATTGAAGCCCTTCAACCTCATTCAAACCTCAAGAAATTGGAGGTATGTGGGTACAATGGATCACGCTTCCCCAGTTGGATGAAAGATATTTCATGTATGAGTAGTTTAGTTTCTTTAAAGCTTAAAGATTGTAGAAACTGTGTGCAACTTCCAACACTTGGTAAACTACCATCTCTCGAAAACCTTGACATAGGGAATATGCAATGTGTGCAATACATGGATGATGATGAATGTTATGATGGCGTGGAGATGAAAGCTTTCATATCTTTGAAAACACTCAAATTAGAAGACATGCCAAACTTGGAGAGGTTGTCGAAAAGGGAAGGAGGGGAGATGTTCCCACGTCTTCATCAACTGGAAATGGACAGTTGTCCTAAACTCACGTTGTCATGCCTTCCATCTGTTGAACACCTCCAAACAGGGGAATGTGGAAAAGAATTCCTAATTTCAATTTCTAGTTTGCGTGGTCTCAAGTCCTTGAAATTCTTATGGTGTTGGAAACTAAAGGAATTGCCAACTCAACTCATGAGCCTTGATGCTCTGGAGAGTTTAGAATTTAGATATTGTGTTGAGCTTGAGTGTATTCCAGAGCAATGCTTAGAAGGTCTACGCTCTCTTCGATCTTTGCTTTTTAATGAGTGCAGAGCATGGAAGTCCTTACCTGAAGCTATTCAACGTCTTACTTCACATGAGCGTTTGACGATATTGTATTGTCCAATATTGAAGGAGAGATGTAAGGAAGGAACTGGAGAAGACTGGCACAAGATACAACACATTTCAAATGTATCCTTCAGATGATGAAAGTAGCTGACCTGTTTGTAGCCGCCGTTTGTTGATAGCTTAGATTTGTTTTTAATGTGCCTAAATATATTGAGACTGAGAGTTTTATTACTTTTGTAGACACTTTGTTAAGAAATAATAAAATCTTCATTGTTGTAGCTATAAGATTAATTAATTAGTTATAAAAGACAAAATAGTTAATTGTCAATATATATATACTGTTTGCCAAAATTAGAAATTTTAAAACTGCAATAATATATTATACTATTACTATCACGTTTGCTCCTTCACTATATATCCTTGATGGAGAAATCATTGTATTTTCTTTCTCATCTATAGCCTTTACAATATTAATAATCAATACAATCATTGAATTGTTTTTATATTACATTATATTATATTTTTATTTTTTTTGTCATAAATCTCCAAAGCTATATTTTAATAGATAAAAATACATAAAATAAAATAAAATATCAATTTTAAATAAATGTGAAGATATTACGGAATTAAAAAATGCGTCACTTCTATGCGTCCGGATCCTCTGCCTTAAGTTCTCTGTAGATCCGCTGCCATACTTTTTGGCGGCGGTTTTTTTCGTTGCTAAAGTTTTTTGCAACGGATATTATTGTTGCTATAACTTTTTTGAAATAAATGATTTAAACAAAAGTTATAGCAGCAGTAATATCCGTTGCAATAATATTCAAACACACTTTAGCAACGAAAAAAACCGCCACTAAAAAGCATGGCAGAGAAACTACAGAGAAGTTAATGCAGAGGATCCAAAGTCCACTTCTATAGAAGCGTGGAAATTTAAGATATTTATAGAGAATGAAAATTTAAATAATTTTTTGTTACTTCATTTTCTTATTTTGAAATATAATAAAATTATTTTTATTTCATCTAATATAAAAAATTAATGTACATTTTAGAGCATATATATTAATTGGATTAATCTCTCTCATGTAAAAATTAATTAATCATATTTATATTACATATTGACTTCCTTGTTTACAAGATTTTTTTAAATGTATATTTTCTAATTATTTATGTTCAATAAAATAATTAATATAACTTAAATGATATTTTAACTGTCATAAGAGAATTTATTTATATTTTAAAAAATAGAAAAAAATGTCTATATAATTTGAGTATTTCTGACTACCTGTGAAGATAACTTATTCTTAAAATGTAACATGCATGTCCTATATTAAAATTACAATAATCTCTGTCTATATTTTAATTACTATAATCACATTAAAACAATAACCTTGAGCCTAGATGATGCTCCAAGTTAATTAAGCACCAATTAATAATCATATTTAAGTAAAATTGAAGAATGAAAACACTACTCTAATTAATGAGTGAACTAAGAAAATGAACAAGAGAATCAATCAAATAGAACAGCATTTAACATTAATCGAGTAAGAAGTAGGTATCATTACAATTCTGACTTCAATTTCTGGGAAGTTTCTTCAAAACCTTCTATGTCTTGATTATCTCAATTTCAATCTGCACTATATATAAAGACTAGCAAATGATTAGCCATAAAGCATTTGCAATTAAGTGTTTTAAACATATATGCTTTGTTGTAGGCTTCCATTAATTAATCAATCTCTACTTCTCTTAAGATTCCCCTTCATATTGAGTTAACTATTTGTCAAAAAGATAAGAAAGTTTGTGCTCTTAACCCTTTTATATTCATTTTTAATTACCAAAGATGGTTAAATTAAAGCAGCAGCGGAAATATATATTATATATATCAAAATATTGAGGTATAACACTATTCTTTTTATCTTTATTATAAACTATGGTGAAGATTATTGAAATAAGAAAAACAACACTTTCCAATGAATTTTAACTAGAATGAGAAATTATTATTTTAATCAAAATATCAGAGTTACTTTATTATATTTTAAACTTTAAATATTAATTTTGTAATCAAAATTTAGTTAAAAATAAATATATATTTTTCTTAGTAAGTTCATATGATAAAAGCAAATTTTTTATGATTCGTCTTTCAAGGGAATGATTGTGCCATGTTTGGACGTTTATAAGTTCCTTTGCCATCTGAACCATCTTAGAAAAAAATTGTGATAGGCTCATATGTGTTGAATCTATGGCTGTAATTGATGTTCATGTTAAAGTTCAATTTTTCTTAACTATTATTTTAACCCACACAAAAATATTACATTAATTGATATATAGTGTATTCACCAATTTGAATTCCATTTTCTTGATCCATGTAATAGTTAATCACACTTCAACAAATTCAAATTTTAAGTAAACCAATTGAAGACTAAAATTATGTTTGGATGAAGTAATTTAAGGACAAAAAAATAATATTTGCAAGTATTTTAATTACTTCATTACAAAATTTCTTTTTGAATTAAAAGGATTGAAATTTAATAATTATATGATAATTTAATTAAATGATATAAGAAGATTTTGAAATTTCAGCTAAATAAGTGAAATTTCACAATTCTCTTGCTTATTTTTAAAACATTGATTATTTGTGTTATTTTTAATTCGTATATAAATATAAATACACATATATATATGCTTACACACACACACACACACATATATATATATATAAACACACACATACACATTTGTGTGTACATATTCATACATATTTAATGTATATGTATTTATTCAAATACATATATGTTTACATATTGATTACTAATTTTACACACATACACAAAAAATATCTATACATATCTATATTGATATATTATACATATAGTTATTAGTTATAATAAAAGAAATTATAAATACTATGTTCATCCAAAAAATTTAAAATATAAGAAATTTAAATTGTGATAATTTAAATTTTTTACATTTTAAATTCTATGAAATTTAAAATTTCGCAATCCAAACACATACAAAAGCCCCAAACATAATTGTCAGTAAATTAAATAATTTCACCTAATTGTGTGTGTTACTTATATTTGTAGTATGTACAATTGATTTTATCCTTTGAATAAGAATAAAAACCCCAAACATAATTCGATAAATATGGCATATGGTGAATCACATGTAAAACAGAGCAATAAAGGATTCTTAATGTCATTGCACACTTTAAAGGACAGTTAGCTAAAGAACAAAATGAATGGTCATTAGCTTCCAAATTACAATGAATGAAGTGCAAATGCAATGGTTGCTATTATATATACCAATTTTTAATTAATTTTTTAATGAATCAAATTTTTGATCAAATTTTTAAAATTATACCACTTTTATTGTGTATAAGCAATTACCTACTCACAAATTCGTTCCCAATGCAATCAAACTTAATTAGGTAATTTTGAGTACAAACTTGCCTAATACTATTAGCAAAATTGTCAAGAATTTAGGCACAATTCACTGAAAATATTACTGAATTAAATGTCTTAAAACATTTGTTAAATTGGCCTCTGTTTTCTTGGTCAACCTTTGAACGGTAAAATTTTATTAATTAAAAACTTAGTTTATATATCTATACAAAAATCTGTGCATTTCAAACTCAAATAAAATATGATATAATACTTTAAATCATATTTTAATATTATATATATATTTTTTGGGCATGCAGAATTTAGTAATGAGGATAGGTCATTTCAAAATTAAGGTCTAGATTGCCTTTAAAACCAAAATAAAGATATTCCTTATATAGTTTTTAGGGGAATAGCAGAAAAAAAAATGCTATATGTAACCAATGAAGTAATAGTTCATGTCATACTACTTTTAGTTTTTAAATTCTAAGTTAAAATATATATATATATATATATATATATATCTGTATGGTTCTCTTCTCTGACTAGGATGCTTTAACAAATGATGTCATATAATTGTAATTTTGACAATCACTAGATTCTGTCACTCAGAGCTTAACACAAACAAACGCATCAAAGGCAGAAAATAGAGGGAGCAATTGGTGTCTATCACATTTAACACGAATTACAGTGGTCTGGTCATTTCCTAACCTAAATTTCTATGAAATCCTTCTATTGTTGGTACACGTTGTAGTTGTAGTTCATATCCTGTACCAATATTGTAGGCTGGTATTCGTGCCTTCTTATAGACTTCTTTGATAATTTTTTGTTGATGGCTTGTATTATAGGACCTTTGTCCTCTGCCCGCACACAACTTGATCTCTTAGAGCAACTTAACATCAACTAGCTCATCCATCAATGGTATGTCAACATTGTCTAATTTATATCATTTGTGAAGGAGACAAAAGGTATTGTAAAATTTGTTATGTCACTTTATCCCTTTCAATTGCCAAATATTTCTTTCCTATTTCTTGAGCTTAAATGAAATGTCTAAAGATATACTCATGCCTTAAAGGTAAATGTTTTGATAATATTAACATCAAAACTTTTAACGAGAAATGACATGACTTAGGTAAAGTACTAAAGTTCCTTAAGTCTTTTTAAAAATGAGGAGAGAGAAAAAATGAGAGGAATTAAAGGAAAAAAGAAGAGTGGAGAAGAAAAGGTTAAGTGATAATTTTTTCTCTTATCGTTTGGATCCTCTTTACTCTCCTAATTTAAGGTAATTAAAATTAACAAATAGATAAGGTTAAAAAGAGTTAATATATAATCTTCTAATTTTTTTTCTTTAAAATTTTAATAGCTTAACAAGACAAAAGTTACTTTAAATGATCTTTTATTTCCTTTCCCTTCGCTCTATTTTTTTCCTTCCAAACAGAGTACTTTAACATCCTGTTTGGGAATGAGAAAGGGAAGGTAAGAGAAGAAATTAAAAGAAAAAAGAAGGAGAAGGAAGAAAAGTTTAAGTAATAGTTTCTCCTCTCTTTGTTTGGATTTCTAAGGTCTCCCAATATGAAATAATTAAAATTAACAAAGGAAAAATGTTAAGGAAGGTTAAAAAAAAAATCTTCCAATTCTTTCTCTATAAAATTTTAAAAAATAAATAAAGAGACGGTTAATACATTTCTTTTTTTTTTCTTCCCTTCTCCTCAAAAATTCTCCTCTCAAACACACCCTAAGTGTTTACTAGCAGGTTCTCCAATAAGAATATAAAATATGAAAGAAGAAACAATTAGGATTAGCCTAACTGTAAAAAAAATCTCAGGTTGTTTTATTAGAGAATTTAATAGCAAAGACTTCAAAATTGTTCCTAAATTTTCTCCGAGGAAAAATTTCAAAGACTGAGAGCAGTACCATCGAAATTTCAGGTGCTAAATGACTGTGTTTCTGTAACTTTATTAAAATATATATAATATGAAAAGGTTAACTTCAAAGCATTCTATACCCTCCAATTCCATGACATACATAAGAAACATTCGCACCAAAAAGGAAACGTGTTTTGAGTTATTATTAATTTTTGTGAATTATGCTTTATCTAAAATTAAATTCCCTCTTTGAAAGGTCTTGTTTAAAAAATTTAGAATTTCACTCCTGGAGGAATCGGACCAAGGCTGATAGAGAGATATACCGTGTCCCTCGTTAACTACCTTGGGTCTATTCTGTTTCAAGCAAGGAATGTTGTTATGCATACACCAACCTCTGTACTCGACATATTTCTGATGAAAAATATAAGTTTGTGTCTCCCCACATTGCATTTTCTAACTTCTGCAATATTCCTAAGCTATTATATGTTGTTATGCATGTATCACTTCTCATGTGCATGTCTGTCAATGAATTATGAGATGGAAGAAGCTCCTTTACAATAGGAAGAGAAATTTCAGAACCATCTCTCTCTGGAGCCTCTTTCTCAAATTTGGTTCATCTTAATTTTGTCAAATTTCAGGGATATGCATTCCAATAATGGAGACGTTACGGTTTTCTAGGTTATGAAAGTGATTTTTGACAAGCTATTATATAAGTAATGGGTTATGCTAAAAAGTATGTTTGACAAGCTTACATGTGGATTAATAATTATCTTAATCTATTTATTTTCTGAATCTAACTTGGAAGAAACTGATATGATGACAAGGAGCATGCTGTAACTTAATGTAAAATGGACTTCCATTTATTTTCCAAGACCTAGAGGAAGCAAAGCACTTAAACAAGGTTCCATTGCAGCCATAGAAACTTGACATCAGAATTTATCTAATGTCAAATTTATTTATAGTATGATTGATTCAAATTAATGCCAATGATAATTGCAGATGATTTCAAGTTACATTACAAAATGCTTTAAGATCCTTTACTCATATACTTTTCTTCAGTAATACTGCAAGTTCAACAAACTTCCCAGATTCATATATTGAAAAAGATGTTCTTAAGTAAATTCAATTTGTTATATCAGTTACAAAAATAGATATGCAACTATAATCAGATCAAGATTTTTGAAAAGTGTGCCTTAACGTAATATATATCTACTTTATTAGACTTAATCTATTTATTCTGTATAAATCCAATTTACTTGAGTTTTTCATATAGAAATTACTTTTTGTAATGAGCTTGGGTGTATTCCAGAGCAATTATTGGAAGGTCTAACCTCTCTTGGAAAGTTGGATATTTTTGGCTGCGAAGCATTAAAATCCTTACCTGAAACTATTCGACACCTTACTTCACTTGAGTGTTTGATGATAGGGAGTTGTCCAATATTGGTGGAGAGATGTAAGGAAGGAACTGGAGAAGATGGCACAAGATACAACACATTTCAAATGTTCATTTGTATTATCCTTAGATTTGGTTTTAACTTGTCACTATATATATATAGAGAGAGAGAGAGAGTTGTATCTTTTCAATTTGTACAGACTTTGTTGAGAAATAATAAAATCTTCGTTGTTGTAGCTATAAGACTAATTAATTGGTTATAAAAGTAGCCAATTGTCAATATATATAGTTTGCCAAAATTATAAAAATTTAAAACTGCAATAATATATTATATTATCATGTTTGCTACAATTGACTATATCCTTGATGGTGAAATCATTATATTTTCCTTCTCATCTATAGCTATCACAATATCAATGTTGTTCTAATAATCAATATAATCATTGAATTATATATTTATATTATTTATAATTTTTTGGTCATAATTCTCCAAAGCCATATATTAATAGACAGAAATAAATAAAATAAAATAAAGTATCAATTTAAAATAAATGTGATGATTGTAAGGAATTAAAAAATGATTAACTGCTAGGAGAGTGGAGAGTTAAATGTATATGGAGAATGAAAATTTAAATAATTTTTTGGTTCTACATTTTATTATTTTGAAATATAATAAAATTATTTTTTATTTAATAAAACATAAAAAAATTAATATGCATTTTAGTGCATATATATTAAGTCACTAGTAAATTAATATACAACATGTCGGATATATATATATCCTGTTTTGGTTTGGGTCTTGCAGCATTTCACTTAACCTGAGCTGAAGCTCATTCCCACTCAACTGAATTGAATTTTGAAAACCTTCGATGCGAAACAGGATCCACCACATGCCAAATATCTTCTTGCGTGGACTTAAAACTTGACCTTTTGATGTGGTCATGACTCATGACTCATGAGGGATGCTGATAGATTTAATAAGAATTAAGAAATATCTGTTTCATTGAACAAATATGCATAAGATGGAATTTTCCTTTCTTGCTGTTTGATCTTAATTGAACTGTCAGTAATGTTTTGTTTGTCCCCTTTCAGTGCTTTTCCCTCAAAACTTGATTGGGACGATGCAGGCAATTTCAAATAAACATTTTCTTTTTCCCCCTCTCTCTCAAAACAGCTTGAAGACTAACCATGGCAAGACAGAGAACGAAGTGGTCTTCTTCTCCCTTAAACATTTTCCCCTCTCTTTTGCCTTTTATTTTTTTTCTTCTTCTCTTTCCTCTCTTGTTCTTCTTCCTTTCTTGCTTCTTCTCTTACACTCTCTTTGCATTCTTAGTTTCATTTGTAACCATTCACCATGAAAGCACTCTTAATAGTATTACATATTGGTATGCATAAAGGAATAGTATGGTGTCCTTAATTTCACTTTATGATTAGAGTCTTATAGACTATTGTACACAATATAACCTCTCATGTTCTTGAACACTTTGTTTTACAACACATTATTAGCATGAAATTCTAGAATTTTAATGTTAAAAGTTTCTCAAATTTATTTTAATCAATTCAAGGTATCTAAACATACCTTTTTTTCTCTTACATATGTCTTTTCCTAAATGTAAGTTTTACTTTTATCAATTTTATATAAAGGAATATATATACCTTAATTATTTGAATTCTTATTCATTAACTTTAAAATTTCTTAATTATAGTTTATTTATAATGTCAAATTTTGAATGCATTGCACTTAATATTTTTCTCGCCTCTTCCATGTTAGTCGACTATGAATAAAAGTACCAATTGATATGCTCACCTGGTGCCTTGGTCTTTGACATTTTATCATAATACACAGTTAAGTAAGATCATGTGCATTGATTTTGTACTAATTTTTTAATTAATATTAGACAAATACTGTAATATTGACATTACCGTATACTTACATGATTGCAACTCAAATTATAGAAAAATACTTTTGATTCAAAAAGATATAACTCATGTTATAAAGTAAACTCAAATATTAACATATCTAATAAAAATACTTCACAATTTAAATATAATTTTATATTCTCAACTTTAGTTGAGACTTTGAAAAGGTTGTTGAACAAAAGAAGTTCAAATTAAAAGTCAAAATAATACAAACAAAGGGAGAGGATGCTGGGACGTTTCTCTTCCCTTTCTCACATGGTGTTGGTGCCATTGTTGACCCAAAGAGTAATAAAATTACAAAAAAATAATAAATGAGAGATAGGACAAAGATGCTGAGTAATATAGTTGTTGAACAAAAGCATGAAAAGTTCAAAAAGAATAATAAAGGATAAGATAGGATTAAGATGCTGAGAATTTTTTGTTCAGGACCCAAAAAAGGATAAACTAATTTATTTAAGTAATTAATAAAGTAATTGATTTAATTAATAAAAATTTATTTAATAAAAATTTAAATTTAATATTTTTTAATTTAATTAATAAAATTAATCTTAAGCTTTTTTAAAAAAATTGATCAAATTTTATCAAACAAATTTCAAAAATTTAATAGCTTAAGATTAAATTTCAAAAGACCTTAAAAAATACAAAAGAAAAGAAGAACGTTCAATCAAGGCAACCAACAATCATGTCGTGGTTTATATTGCCATCAAACTGAGGGTATTTTGGTCAGTTGAGTTGGAAATCTGGTTTCAGTGAACTTTCAATGTTTTTCGTAACGGAAAATATAAGTTTAAACTAAAGTGTAGCTTGTTTTGATTTATTAAAAGAAGAAAGTGTAATGAAATTTACTCTTTTTATTGTTAAGAAAAGAGAAAAATAGAAGGAAGATGAGTATACTTTATTTTAAAATTCTACAAACCAATTCCATTATTCTTAATATACATGTGTGTTTATATATAGTTATATGAATTTTCTCTTAATTGAAAGATAGTGGCTAAAGTTCTTTTTATTAGAAGTTTAAAAAGTCTAAGACATTTTTATGAAATTGGATAATTATAATATGTTAAAAGTTTAAACAATTTTTAGTTACAGTAATTCAAAATCACAGTACGTTATAATTAAAAATCTAAATTAAAATGAAAAAAAAAGATACATTAAATTATATATTATTCTTTTTTGTTTGTAATTATTTTATTATTAGAGATAATATGATTCAAATTATAAAAATTAAATATTAATATTTTTTTAATAGAAATTTAAATATTAATTTATTATATTACAAAAAATTTATCAATTTTACTAAAAACAATCTCGTTAATAAATTATTGTTCTTTTGAAAATAAATTGTAGACAGATTTTTGTTCTTTAGCTTTGAGAATCTATTTAATCATGGACATCAAACTGGCCCACAGATTAGCTCCACATTCTTTCACTCTATTTTCTCTCTTATTTAAGAAAGAGAAAATGTGAACCTAAATATAAAAGATATGTGAAAAGAGTCAACAATATAGATTGGGGAATTAAAATAGATAAGTGAAAAGTTGAATAATTTTTCATGATTTAATTTTATTATTTTAAAATATAATAATTATTTTGATTTTATTTTAGAAATTTTAAAAATTAACATACACTTTTATGTATATTAAGTCATTAGTAATTAATATGTGCATACAAATATTATTTTTGTTGACTTAATCTCTTAAAAATTAGTTAATTATTTTCATATAAAACATTCTTGTCAACAAAATTTTCTTATATAGCCAACTGACAAGAAAATTTGTTTTGATTTTTTGGATAACAAGATAATTGTTCACAGAGAGGAGCATGACTCAATGAAGTAATTGGGTTTTATTTTTGTTAGAATAATCCACCGATATTTTAATTTCTATTATTACAAAATAAAAAAATCCCAAGAACGTTAACGAGAGCGCTAACTCTTCTCACTGTGGGTGTGGTTTCAATAATCATATATTTATTTAAACAAATTAAAGAAATCAACAACAAAAAACAAAATGGAACATCATTTAAAGTTGCAAACTTTTTATCAATACCAATTTTCTTGCCACACATTAATTATACGTATTACTGAGACTTCAATTATTTCTTGGGAATTTTCGTCGAAACCACCTTGTTTGTCGTAATTATGGAATCTTTTTAATGTAGTTTGTTGAAGGCTTCCAATCAATATGAAGAGAAAACAAGTTGTCACAAAGATAAGAAAATTTCAATACCAACTTTGCTGTCTCATATCATTACTATTCTCACTTCAATTTCTGGCAAGTTTATTCTGCAGATCCCTCGCCCGGGGAACAACAATCTCCAACATTTGCATCATTGCAATTTCGCATACTTGTGAAAAATGGCTGAGGCATTACTTGGCGTTGTGCTTGAGAACTTGAGCTCTTTCGTCCACAATGAGCTGGCAACATTCTGGGGGGTCAATGGGGAGATTCAAAGGCTGTCCAACTCTCTTCCTCTGATTCAGGCTGTGATTGAAGATGCTGAGCAGAAGGAGATAGCAAGTCCCCCCATAAGGGTATGGTTGCAGCAACTTAAAGATGCAGCTCACGTGCTCGATGATATTCTTGATGAGTATTCCATACGATTACTTCAACAAAATTCTGGATCTGCAAGTCAGGTACACTGTTCATCCTTATCCTCTTTTAAACCACACAACATATGGTTTCGTTATGATATCGGTAAGAGGTTGAAGGAGATCACAGAGAGATTAGATCAAATTGCTGAAGATAGAAAGAATTACGGTTTGATTGAGCATGAGGTGATAAGAGAGAGGCCAACCCAAGTTTCTGAATGGCGCCAAACTTTCTCTGTTAGTAAACAACAAGTATATGGAAGAGATGAAGATAAAGAGAAGATTGTGGAGTTTCTTGTTGAGCAAGCCCCTCGTGACTCTCACGACCTTTCTATTTGTTCAATTGTCGGCATGGGTGGGCTTGGAAAAACAACACTTGCTCAGTTGGTCTTCAATGATCCAACGGTAACTAAGCATTTCACCTTAAGAATTTGGATTTGTGTTTCTGAAGACTTTTCTATCAAAAGGATTCTGCAATCTATCATAGACACAAGAAAAGAGTGCAACCCCTTGAATCTAGATACAATGCGAAAAGAAGTTCAAGAAAAGCTACAAAGTGAGAGGTATTTGCTTGTTCTAGATGATGTGTGGAACAAAAACCAAGACAAATGGGATAAATTGAAAGATGTGCTAGCATGTGGATCAAATGGTGCTTCAGTTTTAGTCACCACCCGTGATTTTGGAGGTTTCATCCACCATGGGAACTCACCTTGCCTGTCAATTGTCACCTTTATCTGAGGATGATTGTTGGTCATTATTCAAACAATGTGCATTTCCCAGTGACAAAGAGCCACGTGAAGAGCTTGTAGCGATAGGCAAAGAGATTGTGAAGAAGTGTGGGCGTTTGCCACTTGCAGCTAAAGCATTGGGAGGCCTTTTGAAGTCCAAGAGTGACGAAAAATGGCTTGAAGTGAAAGAAAGTGAACTTCGGAAACTTCCAGATGAAATTGATATATTGCCTGCTTTGGGATTGAGCTACTTTAGTTTAACCCCAACCTTAAGGCGGTGTTTTGCATTTTGTGCTATATTTCCCAAAGATCAAGTTATCAGTAAGGAGGAATTGATTTATCTTTGGATGGCAAATGGGTTCATCTCAAGTAGAGAAAAGTTGGACGTTGAGGATGTTGGAAATGAGATTTGGAATGAATTATACAACATATCTTTCTTCCAAGATGTCATCACAAATGATGATGGCAGCATTAGTTTCAAGATACATGATCTAGTCCATGATCTTGCCCAGTCTGTTATGGGGAAAGAGTGTTTTGTTACGAAGGATGGAGTCTAATTTGTCAAGAAGCACACACCATATAGGTTGCATAACTAGATATGGTGTACCACTCGATATGAAAGAATTAAAAAAGGTTGAGTCCTTGCAAACTTTATTTAACTTTACCACTTACACTGGAATAAATTTTGATAAGGTTCAAAAACATTGTTCTCTCCGAGCACTATCCACAAGAACACCCAAGCTACCATTGCCCTGTTATCTAATCCATTTGAGGTACTTGGCAATACAAGAATTGGAGATAGATACCATTCCCACATCAATTTGTAGCTTGCGGAAATTGGAAATCTTGAAATTTGAACATTGCAATTCTCTTCGTTGTCTTCCAGAAGGCTCAACTTGCTTGCAGAATCTCAGACATCTCTTGATTTTTGATTGTCCATCGTTATCTCATATGCCCCCAAGGATTGGAAAACTATCTCGCTTAAGAACATTAAGTTTGTTCATTCTTAGACATGAGAGAGGGCATAGCTTGGCAGAGTTACATGGCCTAAAGCTACGTCAAAGAGAACTGAGCATCAAAGGCCTGGAGTATGTTGGTAGTGTAGCTGAAGCTCAAGGGGTCAATTTGCTTGGAATAAAAGAGCTTCAGTTTCTAAGCTTGTCATGGGGCAATAGTGAAATTAAACCACAAGGTGTTGATGCTGAGCAAGTGATTGAAGCCCTTCAACCTCCTTCAAACCTCAAGAAATTGGAGGTATGTGGGTACAAAGGATCACGCTTCCCCAGTTGGATGAAAGATGTTTCATGTATCAGTAATTTAGTTTCTCTTAGGCTTGAATATTGCGAAAACTGTGTGCAACTTGCAGCACTTGGTAAACTGCCATCTCTGGAAAACCTTGAAATGAGGAATGTACAATGTGCGCAATACATGGATGATGATGAATGTTATGATGGCGTGGGGATGAAAGCTTTCATATCTTTGAAAACACTCAAATTAGTAGGCATGCCGAACTTGGAGAGGTTGTTGAAAAGGGAAGGAGGGGAGATGTTCCCACGTCTTCATCAACTGGAAATTCACAGTTGTCCTAAACTCACGTTGTCATGCCTTCCATCTGTTGAACACCTCAAAACGGGGGAATGTGGAAAAGAATTCCTAATTTCAATTTCCAGTTTGCGTGGTCTCAAGTCCTTGAAATTCATATGGTGTTGGGAACTAAAGGAATTGCCAACTCAACTCATGAGCCTTGATGCTCTGGAGAGTTTACAATTTATTTTTTGTGTTGAGCTTGAGTGTATTCCAGAGCAATGCTTAGAACGTCTACGCTCTCTTCGATCTTTGCTTTTTAATGAGTGCAGAGCATGGAAGTCCTTACCTGAAGCTATTCAACATCTTACTTCACTTGAGCGTTTGAAGATACGGCGCTGTCCAATATTGGAGGAGAGATGTAAGGAAGGAACTGGAGAAGACTGGCACAAGATACGATACATTTCAAATGTATCCATTAGATGATGAAAGTAGCTGACCTGTTTGTTGATAGCTTAGATTTGTTTTTAAAGTGCCTAAATTTATTGAGACTGAGAGTTTTATTACTTTTGCATCTTTTCTGTAGACACTTTGTTAAGAAATAATAAAATCTTCATTGTTGTAGCTATAAGATCAATTAATTAGTTATAACACACAAAGTAGTTATTTCTCAATATATATATATATATATATATATATACTGTTTGCCAAAATTAGAAATTTTAAAACTGCAATAATATATTATACTGTTACTATCATGTTTGCTCCTTCACTATATATCCTTGATGGAGAAATCATTATATTTTCCTTCTCATCTACAGCCTTTATAATATTAATAATCAATATAATCATTGAAATGTTTTTATATTACATTATATTATATTTTGATTTTTTTGGTCATAAATCTCCAAAGCTATATTTTAATAGATAGAAATCAATAAATTAAAATAAAATATCAATTTTAAATAAATGTGAAGATTGCACGGAATTAAAAAATGTGTAGAGCGTGGAAATTTAAGATATTTATAGAGAATGAAAATTTAAATAATTTTTTGTTACTTCATTTTATTATTTTGGAATATAATAAAATTATTTTTTTATTTCTTATAATATAAAAAATTAGTGCATATATTAAAGCATATATATTAATTGGATTAATCTCTCTCATATAAAAATTAATTAATCATATTTATATTACATATTGACTTCCTTGTTAACAAGATTTTTTTAAATGTGAATTTCTAATTATTTATATGTTCAATAAAATAATTAATATAACTTAAATGATATTTTAACAGTCATAAGAGAATTTATTTATTTTTTAAAAAGTAGAACAACAATGTCTATATAATTTGAGTATTTCTGACTACTTGTGAAGGTAACTTATTCTTAAAATGTAACATGCATGTCCTATATTAAAATTACAATAATCTCTATCTATATTTTAATTACTATGATCTCATTAAAACAATAACCTTGAGCCTAGATGATGCTCCAAGTTAATTAAGCACCAATTAATAATCATATTTAAGTAAAATTGAAGAATGAAAACACTACTCTAATTAATGAGTGAACTAAGAAAATGAACAAGAGAATCCATCAAATAGAACATCATTTAACATTAATCGAGTAAGAAGTTGGTATCATTACAAGTCTGACTTCAATTTCTGGGAAGTTTCTTCAAAATCTTCTTCTATGTCTTGATTATCTCAATTTCAATCTGCACTATATATAAAGACTAGCAAATGATTAGACGTAAAGCATGTGTAATTAAGTGTTTTAAACATATATGCTTTGTTGTAGGCTTCCATTAATTAATCAATCTCTACTTTTCTTAAGATTCCCCTTCATATTGAGTTAACTATTGGTCAGAAAGATAAGAAAGTTTGTGCTCTTAACCCTTTTATATCATTTTTAATTAACAAATATGGTTATATTAAAGCGAGGATATATATATATATATATATAATCAAAATATTCAAGTATAACACTATTTTTTTTTATCTTTATTATAAACTATATTTGGGTGAAGATTATTGAAATCAGAAAAACAATACTTTCCACTGAATTTTAACTAGAACAAGAAATTTTCATTTTAATCAAAATATAAGAGTTACTTTATTATATTTTAAAGTTCAAATACTAATTTTGTAATTAAAATTTAGTTAAAAATAAATATATTTTTTATTAGTAAGTTCATATGATAAAAAGAAAATGTTTGATTATTTGTCTTTCAAGGGAATAATTGTGCCATGTTTGGACATTTATAAGCTCCTTTGACTTCTGAACCATCTTAGAAAAAAATTGTGATAGGCTCATATGTGTTGAATCTATGGCTATAATTGATGATCATGTTAAACTTTAATTTTTCTTAACTACTATTTCAACCCACAAAAAAATATTACATTAATTGATATATAGTGTATTCACCAATTTGAATTCCATTTTCTTGATCCATGTAATAGTTAATCACACTTTCACAAATTCAAATTTTAAGTAAACCAATTGAAGACTAAGATTATGTTTGGATGAGGTAATTTAAGGGGAAAAAATGATATTTGTAAGTATTTTAATTACTTCATTACAAAATTTCTTTTTTGATAAAAAAGAAATGAAATTTAAAAATTTTATGATAATTTAATTTAATGATATAGGAAGAATTTGAAATTCCACCTAAATAGGTGGAATTTCAAAATTATCTTCTTGCTTATTTTTAGAACATTGAGTATTTGTGTTATTTTTAATACATATAGATATATAAATACACATGTATATATACACTAACATAAACATATACATATATATATCTATATATATATTGCATACATATTGATATACACTTTATACATATACATATATAAATACACATAAATAGATATATGTATATTTGTTTATGAGCAAACACTTATATACACATAGATATACACATATGTATACACACATGCACACACGCACACACACACACACACACACACATATATATATATATTAATTTTATATATAAGTATTTTCACACACATACTCATAATATATCTATAAATATATATAATGATATATTATACATATATTTATTAGTTACAAAAAAAAAATTACAAATATTATGTTTATCCACACAAAGAATTTAAAATATCAAAAATTTAAATTGTGATAATTCATATTCTTTACATTTTAAATTCTATGAAATTTAAAATTTCACAATCTAAACACATGTAAAAACCCCAAACATAATTGATGGTTATCGATTCCAGCAAATTAAACCTACTATGTAAAATTATTTTGCAATTAGTGATGAGTAGGGTCGAACCCACAAGAATTAGTAATAATTTGATTCTCTTAGCCTAAATAAACAATTAAGAAGAAATATTTGAGATTTAAAGAGAAATTAATTAAAAATAAAATAATTAAACAAGAACAAATTGATAATAAGAAAATCGATTTTAAGCAGCACCAAACCAAGGTATAATCTCAGTTTGGATTTCTTCAATTTATCATTGATTCAAAGATAACTCAATATCTCAATTAATAAATTAGTTATGGTTGTTAACAAGCTCAAACAACCTGTCTTTATCAGTTTATTATTTAACCAAAATAGACTCTTTGATTAATCCCTGATCAATAAACAATGTTAAAAAAACTCTTAAGATTTAGTTTATTGAACGTTGTAAGCTCTAGAAAGACTACTAATTCTAGCCAACAAACACACAAGCTCGGTTTATTTATACTAGATCATATATCCACATAAAAAAAGTAGAATTCCTTGTATTGAACTTTGTTATTTTACCACAAGATATCAAGATAATTAAAAAATTACAGATCCAATTATCTCAATTAGCAGTATATTGTTTGAATGAAAGAATAATGAGCCCTATTGATTCTAACAAACAAGCAATAATGGTGAATAAGCATGGAGAATGCATAAATATTAAAGAAAGAAAGAGAAATAAGAAAGTAATTAGATCTAAAAATTGAAAGAAATTAAAATTTGATTAACCTTGATCAAGTAAAAGAAATTTTGCTACACATAATTATTAGTGTAGAGATAAAACAAATCAAACAAGGAAAATTCATGAATGAAAATGATAAAAGAAAAAAAATAGTCTCTGACTTGAGCTTTCTCTGTGTCTCGCGTCTTCCCCTGTCTAAGAAAAAGTCTCTTCCCCTTTTTTCACAGCCAATTCCAGGGTATTTATAGAAGAATGCTAGCCGTCTTCAAGGAGGATCCTCGGCCAAGAAGGATTCTAGAATTTTTCAAAAGAAAGGATAGGATAAGATAAAATAAGAGATAAGTCAACATAAAATATGATGGGATAAATTAAAATAAGATAAGATAAGATGAGTCAAAATTATACTAAAAATGATAAATGGTCGAGAAGGATGATATGGTTTTTAAAAGAGATCATGATAAGTTAAAATCCCTTCAAATATGATATATTTCTAAAATGGTGATAAGCCTCTAGATAGATGATCTTCCTAAGATAATAAGCTAATTTTTATTTATTTATTTATTCATTTTATGTATGCTCACTCTCTATTTATTGCATTAGTAAAAATTGCAAAAGAAAAAGAAAAAATGTGCTAAGCTATTAAAATTATATCTAATTATAAAATTTAATTAAAAACTACTAATATTTAATTAAAAACATCAAAATAAACAAGAAAAAGGAGCATAAAACTATCAAATAATTGAACCTAACAATAATTGTCAGTAAATTAAATAATTTCACCTAATTGTGTGTATTACTTGGATTTGTAGTATGTGCTATTGATTTTTTTCTTTGAATAATACTAAAAACCCAAACATAATTCTATAAATATGACATATGGTGAATCACATGTAAAACAGAGCAATAAAGGATTTTGAATGTCATTGCACACTTTAAAGGAAAAAATGAATGGTCATTAGCTTCCAAATTACAATGAATGAAGTGTTAATGCAATGGTTGCTGTTATATATACAAGAGGACCACACTACCTTTCTGCATCTCAATATTGGATATACTCTTAGCCTCTTCGAATAAAAAGTTGTATTGGCTATTTTGTCTTGGTCCCCTTTCCTTTTATAAAAAGGCTAAAATGTTCATAAATCTCCTGAACTTTAGCCATTTTGTACGGAACCTCCTGAGTTTTAAAACTCAACAAAAAACCTCTCTAAACTTTTAAATCTTGCAATTAACTACATCTGTAAGTTTTTTCATCCATTTGTTAACAGTCAATCACCACATTATCAACTTTGACTCCACGTAAGATATTTTTATGAAATAGACCAAGGGCAATTTTGTCTAATTATTTCTATAAATTCAAAAAAATTATCTTTAATAACCTTCTGCTCTGTGTGTTCAAATTTCAATAATTCACTGTCCCACGTACTAAACACCCTAAAACTCATGCTTCATTGTCTCTGGCCGACCACAACCCATATGCAAGCATAGCTTGCAACCATAACCTACACAATAAACACCACCGGCACATTACACCTGTAATTGTTGAGAAGCGGGCACCCAGACTTGGCCAAGTGACAGAGTTGTGAGTGAGGATAAGGATGAGGGATAGGTTAGAGATTCCAAGTGAGAATGGGGATGCCATAGGAAGTCACCTCCGATTCCATATGCCAAATTCAATAACTTCTTTACAATTTCTTGATTCAAACTTATAGATTTTGAAGATGAATTATACAAATATACATACTCACATGTTTTTGAAACAGTGTGTCGACGTTCCAGCATTGGCACATTATTTCAAAAACTGGTAAGCCGAATTAGACCAGATTTTGGCTTTAACAAAGATTAGTTTAAGTGAAACTTGGGATCAGAGGGGCAAGTAGTAGAGAAGCTGAGTTTGTTGAGTATAAGAATTGATTAAACTTTAGGACTGCTTGATTGAATGGAATCAAGTTTCTTCTACTATTTTTTTATGGCAGAGAAACTACGAAGGTTACTTTAACTACAATAGAAACTCATTAATGGAAGAATAGTAGCAAAAGAAATGCTACGGTGCTAGCAATTGATGATGGTGTTCAAAATTTTACTCAATGGAAACTTGTGGCAATGGGGTGGCAGCCATTAGTAATAGACCTTGGTGGCTCTCCCTTTAGCTCCTATAGTGTATCCCTCTCTCAAACTCTCGATTGACCCTTTCTCTCGTTACCAAGGGGATTGGTTTTCGGATCACGGTCTGTGAAGAAGAAGAAGAAACGTGATGGGTAATGTAAGCTTTTTATTTAAGAGAAAAGACAAAATTACCCTTGGTCCATTTAATAAAAATATCCTATATGGAGTCAAAGTTGTTAATGTGGCAATTGATGGTTAACAAATGGATGGAAAAACTAACAGATATAGTTATTTGTAAGATTTTGAAAGTTTATGGAGGTTCCTTGTTGAGTTTTAAAACTCAGGGGGTTCTGTGCAAAAGAACTAAAGTTCAGGAGGTTTTGTGCATTTTAACCTTTATAAAATATTAATTCTTAATAAATAAAAGTATATAAGATTTGATATGATTTTATATACCAATTATTTAATGAATTTTAATCAAAATTTTTAAAATTATACCACTTTTATTGTGTATAAGCAATTACCTACTCACAAATTCGTTCCCAATGCAATCGAATTTAATTAGGTAATTTTGAGTA
This sequence comes from Senna siamea, assembly GCA_031216115.1. NCBI lineage: Eukaryota > Viridiplantae > Streptophyta > Magnoliopsida > Fabales > Fabaceae > Senna > Senna siamea. The sequence goes on along the minus strand of CM062361.1, from coordinate 13,842,285 downwards.
CAAACTTGCCTAATACTATTAGCAAAATTGTCAAGAATTTATGTTAGGTTTAATTATTTCATAGTTTTATACTCCCTTTTCTTGTTTATTTTGATGTTTTTAATTAAATATTAGTAGTTTTTAAATAAATTTTATAATTAGATATAATTTTAATAGCTTACCACATTTTTTTCTTTTTCTTCTACAATTTTTACCAATGCAGTAAATAGAGAGTGAGCATGCATAAAATGAATAAATAAATAAAATAAAAATAAAAATAAAAATAAAAATAAGCTTATTATCTTAGGATAATCATCAATCTAAAAGCTTATTATTTTTCTAAAAATATCATCATATTTGAAGGGATTTTAACTTATCATAATCTTTTTTAAAACCCCTATCATCTCTCTTGACCATTCATCATTTATAGTTTAATTTTAACTCATCTTATCCTATCTAATTTTAACTCATCTTATCTTATTTTAAATTATCCCATCTTATCTTATCTTGATTTATCTCTTATCTTATTCTATCCTCTCTTTTGAAAATCCTAGAATCCTTATTGGCCGAGAATCCTCCTTGACGATGGCTAGCATTCTTCTATAAATACCCTGGTCTTGGCTATGAAAAGGGGAGACTTCTTCTTAGACAGGGGGAGATGCGAGACAAAGAGAAAGTTCGAATCTAGAGAGAGAAAGCTCAAGCTAGAGACTATTTTTTATCATTTTCATTGATGAATTTTCCTTGTTTTGATTTGTTTTGTCTCTACACTAATAATTATGTGTAGCTGAGTTTCTTTTACCTAATCAAGGTTAATCAAAGTTTGATTTCTTTCAATTTTGAGATCTAATTACTTTTTTATTTCTCTTTCTTTCTTTAATATTTATGCATTCTCCATGCTTAATCACTATTATTGCTTGTTTGTTAGATTCAATGGGGCCCATTTTTCTTTCACTCAAACAATATACTACCAATTGAGATAATTAAATCCGTAATTGTTTAATTATCTCAATATCTTGTGGTAAAATAACAAAGTTCAATACAAGGGATTTTACTTTTGTTATGTGGATGCATGATCTAGTCTAAATAAACCGAGCTTGTGTGTTTGTTGGCTAGAATTAGTAATCTTTCTGGAGTTTACAACGTTCAATAAATTAAATATTAAGAGCTTGTTTAAGATTGTTTATTGATCAAGGATTAATCAAAGAGCCTATTTTGGTTAACGAATAAATAAAGAAGACAGGTTGTTAGAGCTAGTTACTAACCATAACTAATTTATTAATTGGGAGATTGAGCTATCTTTGAATCAATGATAAACTGAAGAAATCAAAACTGAGATTATCAAAACTGAGATTATACCTTGGTTGGGTAATAACCTAAATTTCTATGAAATCCTTCTATTGTTGGTACATGTTCTAGTTGTAGTTTATATCCTGTACCACATATTGTATGTTGGTATTCGTGCCTTCTTATAGACGTCTCTGATAATTTTTTGTTGATGGCTTGTATTATAAGACCTTTGTCCTTTGCCCGCACCTAACTTGATCTCTTGAAGCAACTTAACATCAACTAGCTTATCCATCAATGGTATGACAACATTGTCTAATTTACATCAATGATTTGTGAAGGAGACAAAAGGTATTGTATAATTTGTTATGTCACTTTATCCCTATCAATTGCCAAATATTCCTTTCCTATTTGTTAAGCTTAAATGAAATGTCCAAAGATATGCTCATGCCTCAAGGTAGATGTTTTGATAATATTGACATCAAAACTTACAACAAGAAATAACATGACTTAGGTAAAGTACTAAAGTTTTTTTAAGGAAAGGGGAGAAACGAAAATGTTAAGTGATAATTTTTTTTCTCCTCGTTTGGATCCTTCCTACTCTCCCAATTTGAGGTAATTAAAATTAACAAACAGGAAAGGTTAAGAAGGGTTAACATAATCCTCCAATTCTTTTCTTTCTAAAATTTTAAGAACTAAACAAGGCAAAAGTTATTGAATTATCTTTAATTTCCTTTACCTCCGCTTTATTTTTTCCCTCCCAAACAGACTCTAACACCCTATTTGGGAATGAGGAAGGGAAGGTAAGGGAAGAAATTAAAGGGAAAGAGAAGGAGAGAAAAAAAAAGATTAAGTGATAGTTTTTTCTCTCTTTATTTGGATGATCTCCAAAATCTCTCAACCTGGAGTTATTAAAATTAACAAAGAGGAAATGTTAAGGAAGGTTAATAAAAAATCTTCTAATTCCATTCCCTACAAAATTTTAAAAAACAAATAAGTAGAAGGTTAATACATTTCTTTTCTTTTCCTTCTTTTCTCCTCAAAAATCCTCCTCTCAAACACACCCTAGGTGTTTACTAGCTGGTTCTCCAATAAGAATAAAACATATGAAAGAAGACAGAATTAGGATTAACCTAACTGTAAAAATATCTCAGGTTGTTTTATTGGAGAATTTAATAGTAAAGACTTCAAAATTGTTCCTAAATTTTCTCCGAGGAAAAATTTCAAAGACTGAGAGCAGTACCATCGAAATTTTCAGGTGCTAAATGACTTTGTTTCTGTAACTTTATTAAAATATATACTGAGAAAAGGTTAACTTCAAAGCATTCTATACCCTCCAATTCCATGACATACATAAGAAACATTCGCACCAAAAAGAAATGTGTTTCGAGTTATTACTATTTTTTGTGCATTATGCTTTATCTAAAATTAAATTCCCTCTTTGAAAGATCTTGTTTAAAAAATTTAGAAGTTCACTGCTGGAGGAATCGGACCAAGGCTGATAAAGAGATATACCGTGTCCCTTGTTAACTACCTTGAATCTATTCTGTTTCAAGTAAGGAATGTTGTTATGCATACACCAACCTCTGTCGTAAACATATTTCTGATGAAAAATATAAGTTTATGTCTCTCCACATTGCATTTTCTAACTTCTGCAATATTCCTAAGCCATTATATGTTGTTAAGGATGTATCATTTCTCATGTGCATGTCTGTCAATGAATTATGAGATAGAAGAAGCTCCTTTACAATAGGAAGAGAAATTTCAGAACCATCTCTCTCTGGAGCCTCTTTCTCAAATTTGGTTCATCTTAATTTTGTCAAATTTCAGGGATATGCATTCCAATAATGGAGACGTTACTATTTTCTAGGTTATGAAAGTGATTTTTGACAAGCTATTATATAAGTAATGGGTTATGCTAAAAAGTATGTTTGACAAGCTTACATGTGGATTAACAATTATCTTAATCTATTTAGTTTCTGAATCTAACTTGGAAGAAACTGATATGATGACAAGGAGCATGCTGTAACTTAATGTAAAATGGACTTCCATTTATTTTCCAAGACCTAGAGGAAGCAAAGCACTTAAACAAGGTTCCATTGCAGCCATAGAAACTTGACATCAGAATTTATCTAATGTCAAATTTATTTTAAGTATGATTGATTCAAATTAATGCCAATGATAATTGCAGATGATTTCAAGTTACATTACAAATGCTTTAAGATCCTTTGCTAATATAGTTCTCTTCAGTAATACTGCAAGTTCAACAAACTTCCCAGATTCATATATTGAAGAAGATGTTCTAAGTCAATTCCATTTGTTATATCAGTTACAAAAATAGATATGCAACTATAATCAGATCAAGATTTTTGAAAAGTGTGCCTTAACGTAATATATATCTACTTTAATAGGCTTAATCTATTTATTCTGTATAAATCCAATTTACTTGAGTTTTTCATATAGAAAAGCAGCCACATTTGACTTGGATTTGGTTGGTGTTGCGTACTTTTCTTCCCCTGCGTCTTCATGACCTAAACTGGTTCAAGCTATAGTGATAGATTCTCATTGTTTTGAACAAATTTCAGAGTAAAACAGAGTATTCCACATCTAACAAATAAGCTTCTTCTCGAGGCAAGTTCTTGAAGTTTTACATCCACACAGATTTCAAAAAATCTGAATGTTACTAATATGAACTTAAAATGTTTGACTGTTTGGTAATTTTTTTTTTAAAAAAAGGGGTCATGTCCATATTTGACACATGATAAGATACGTCAATTCATATTTTGTTGTAACATTCTTTATTGTCCTCAACAAGATTCAGCCTTCAGTTCTTTCTGCTTCATGTCATCTGCACAAATTTCTTGACAAGTGGGGTTTCTTAGTTCATTATCCAAAAACAGTCCTTGGTTTTGTATGTAGACCCATTTGTCTTGAAAGAGGTAGAAGAACAGCATCAAAGAAACTTGAGCAACACTTTTTGCTGTTTTCTCTTTATAGGCTTGTAAACCTGAATACACACTCAGGACTCCCAGGAAGAAACTGCAGTTCCTATTATCCAATGCGAAAAAAACCACACACTTCTTCTTTTGGATCCCCTGTGACAACAAGAAGAGCTTGTGTAAACAGAAAATTGGAACCGTCAAAAAGTTAAACATGATTTATGAAGAGATTTGAAAATTGAAATTAGAACAGTGAATGTTGAGGATAAGATGGAAGGCACAGATTTACCTTTGAGGTCGAAAAATTCCAACAAGGAGTTGCAGCCAGATAATAGCATATAATGCTACCCCTACTCTCTGATGATTATTGTTGAAGGAGTTCTTAAAATTTTTAATGGATGTGATTGCTCCTGCTGTGGCAAGAAGGACCGCAAAGTTCTGTAGAATACAGAAAATGAAAAATAAAAAATGAGAATATATATACTTCTAAACATCATTTTCACTTTAAGATTATATGTCACTAAATAAGATAACTTGATATAATTAAATTCAGAATAATTTGGTCCAACTCTTAAACAAAATAATAGTTTTTCTAAATTCAGATTAAATATGACACGATAGGTCAGATCTATAAGAAGTGAATGTTGCCACTCTTATCTCCCTTTCACCATCACTAGAAGATAATCAGTGAGACAACAGAACCTATTAAACAAATATGAAGCCATGAATAATAATCTTTGTTCTTTTCCTCTATAGATATTGATGGTGAAGCAAAACTCACAGAAAATTCTCACTTCTGAAGAAGATGGCAAGGACAATTATTGAGTTTTGAGGGAGATTCAGATATACTTGCCTGCAAAACTGCATGAACATAGAATGTGTTTGAGCCTTCTTTGATTCTTTTCACTGTTTGACAGTCTGATTGCAATGATACCAATAGGCATCAAGAATCCCATTGAAGCCCACAGCAGAAAGCCATGTGCTGTAATTTCAAACTGCAGTTTGGGATTCATCTTCACCAAAAAAAAAAAAAAAACTTGTTATTAATGAAAAAGAAGTGCAAGAAAGGGGAAGAATGAGCGTTTGTTATATGTTTGACACTCACATCAAACACAATACAAGATTTCAAATTACAATTAAACACTGCATATTGTTGCAAAATTTGCATTAAACTATCAGATCATGTCCTGTATCTGTGTCAGTATCTGTTATAATTGAAGGCTTCTGTCTTTTTTGCTAGAATGGCTGCCTTTAATATTCTGATGTTCTTGGGATAAGCAAACAAGAGGCAACATGATAGAAGTAAGAATTACATGATAGAGGAAAACAAATTTTTTCTGAACTTCCATTCTTCCTTCTTTTATCTGGCAACTTCAATCTCCAATGCTGGTGAAGCTTGATGGCAGAAAAAGCTATGGCATTTTCATAACTGAATGGGTTTCTCAATTGGCTGGCCCAGGTATTTATTCTCTCTCTTTCTCTCACTGAGTGCGTGGGTGAGGATTGTAGCCACTTTTATCTTCTCTAACTCCTTATACCACACCACACATAGACACTATAAAAGACATACTTAAAAAATAAAGTTCTGTCATATCTGATACTTGTATTAAACACAATACAATGCTTCAAAATTCTATCTAAATATCATGTACTTCTACAGTTCCACGACTTTATCAGTATACTATAAATAGGGTTTACTTTAACCTCCACATATCTCACATTAAAAAGAGTTGTTTGAATGAAATAGAAGAGGCTTTTGCATGGAAATTGATGGGTAGTACAGAAGATTAGATAAGGAAAAGTGGGTATGGATGGGCATGAAGTGAGATTTCAAAATTGTGGAATTCACTTTTTGCAGGCTTTTTTGAGTTTGTGGAAGAGAATGTGGAGTTTGAGAGCAAAAAAGTATATACATATGTCAGAGATTTCAATGGAGGTTGAACTTTTATATACAGAATGAGGAAAAGGTGATCTTGGTCGTAGATTTCTCTGTAAACATTTTCTTCTGCTACCCACTTTTGAATACACTATTATCTTGAATATAAACAAATTTCATTGTTGCCTTTTTTCTTTAGCTAAAATCTAGATAACCTCCCTGAACTTTGGCTTTGTTGCGGATAACCCTCCTCAGTTTTGAAATTTGACAAGGAACCCTCATCAACATTCAAAATCAAGCAACTAACACCTCCCGTTAAGTTTTCTATCCAAAATTTGATGATCAACAACCACGTTAGTACCATTGATTTCAAGTCAACAAAATGTTGACATGGCACTAGGGCAAAATGCTAACATGGTACCAAGTCATTGGATAGCCGCTAGAAGTTACCAAGAGGTTCCTTGTCAAGTTTTAAACCTCAGGAGTTATCTGCAAAAAGTTCAAATTATATGAGAGTTTTGTACATTTTGGCCAATAACTAATAAGTGAAAAGCAAATTATAAAATCTTATAATTTTTCTATTTGATTTTGATAATTGATAAAAAAATCTTTCAAATTTTAATTTTATGAACATATTTTTTTAACTTTTATATTACAAAGTATTGCCAAGATTATACAATTTATCTCAAATTTAAAAACTTGACAAAAAATATGTAAAATGACATCTATAACACAAATTATTAATAAATGACATCTATACAATAAGTTTTTAAATAAAATTATTAATAAATGACTTCTATAACACAAATTAAAATTTTGAGTAAATCTTTATTAAAATTTTAAGAGTTATATAATTTAATCTCTCATTTAAACTCTAAACACTAAAGATTTACTTAGAATTTTAATTTGTTATAGACATCATTTATTAATAGTTTCATTTAAACACTTTTATGAGTATTTTTCGTAATATTAAAAATTATTTTAGAGGATATTTTGAACAAAATTAAATTTTAACATATTTTATGTACAAAATTAAAACTTTTACATATTTTTTGTCAAATTTTTAAATTTGAGATAAATTATATAATCTTGGTAATACTTTTTAATAAAATTTTTTTTAATAAAATGTATTTATAAGATTAAAATTTGAAAGATTTTTTATCAATTTTCAAAATCAAAGAGATAAATTGTAAGATTTTATAATTTAGGCTTTCACTTATTAGTTATTGGTCAAAATGCTCAGAACTCTCTTGTGGTTTGGACTTTTTATAGATAAGCCCCCTTTAGTTTAAAACTTGACAAGAAACTCCCTGGCAATTTTTGACGACCATCAGACAAATTTTTGGCAACCTTTCGATGAATTTTTGGCGATCGTTCGGTGACTTTCTGATGACTTGGTGCCATGTCAGCATTTTTGTTGATTTGGAGTCAACAGTGCTGATGTAGCCGTTAATCGTTATCTTTTGGATGAAAAACTTAATAGATACTCCTATTTGTAAAGATTTGAAAGCTCAAAGAGGTCCCTTATTGAATTTCAAAACCCAGGAGTCTATCATAAAAAAAGTTAAAGTTAAGGAGTTTCTTGTATTTTAACTTTTTTTTTAAGGTAAAGTCTTTTAAATAAGTGATTAATGTAATTATTCTTTTATGAATACTTCCAAAAATTTAAATATTATGTCAATTATATTACATATGACTTAAAATTATCAAATGTTTATACATCCCTCCTTTTAATTGATATGTTCATGTCATAATCTTAGACGATCAATTTCGTTAAGTTACATTAACAAGGTGAATTTCAAAAGATATGAAAATCTAACTAATTATGAATAGACTTTTATAGGTTTATATTTTTTTTAATGATAGATTTATTTAATTTTTATAAGTTTTTTTTTTAAAAAAAAACAGAGAAACCCACTTGCATTTATGGGAATATCCATTTACCCTAATCTGTGTGCCTGTGTCATGTGTGCATAGATTCGAGGAGCTAAAGGACAAAAATTTTGTCTATGATATCTATTGTTATTACTACATATGAATGATGGCTTAATCTTTGTACTATTTATTATTAAAGGAATAATAAGTTAATGTGTTTGACAATCTAGTAATGGGTTACCTATCTGAATTTAATATGGAAAAGCGTGAGTTACATAATAATTAATTAACAATAATTATAATTATATATATATTTTCTCATTTTAGTTTACAGTTTTTGATAATTAATGTCTTGTGATTTGTGTTACGAAAATTAATAGTTTTTTGAACTTTTAACATAGATTAACATGTTAAAAACTTTCAGAAACTATAAATAATATGTAGATAATCTCTCTTAATTTAAAATTCTCCTCAACTTTGTAATTAATTTGTGCAAAAAATATCTTGGTTAATTTTTTCATCTAAAATTTTAACAAAATAATAATATATTAACAAAATTAATTTATATTAAAATGCAAAAATTCCCCTTGAAATTTAGGTTTGTGCCAAAAATTCATTAGAACTTTAGGTTTTGTGCAGAAAAAATCCTTAAATTTTGGGCCTTGTATAGAAACATCAGTTAAATAATTTGATGTTTTTATCTTTTGTTAGGGTTTTAAATGAAAAAATTAATAAATAGAGTTTTTTTTGCACAAATTATAAAATTTAAAGAAGTTCTAAGTTAATTTTTATAATTGAAAGCTTTCAAGATATGACTTACAATTTAAAAAGGTACGTACATTTTAGCCTTTAATATATTATAAATAGCTAATTCCATCTAAAAATATCTCATATTGTTTAATTTTCAATAAAAAATAATAATTAGCCATAATCATTGATGATGAAGAAGGGTTTATATGCAACATCAACTATTACTGCTAATACATACATAGGAAATACAACAACTACATGCAATAAGCAAAGAAGATTAACCAATAAAGAAGAAAGAAAGAACTTCACAAGTTGAATTAAACGATGGGTATTTTTATAGGAGAATTGTATCCTGCAATTCAACAGCTAAAGTGAAAAACCTTGCCCAATCCCTAAAACCCTGATATTAATTCAACTCAAAAAACCAAACACAAACCAAGAATCCTTAACGTACCAGTAGAAGCATCCTCCTCTGTAACTCCAGTATCAGTCCCTCCATACTGAGCAGGAATACACATCAAGGTAGAAAATTAAATCTTTAACAATTCAATTACTCTCAGTCTAGGAAAATTAAATGTTAATTCTTATAGATTTGAGTATATCAAATGTTATATGAACTCATTTATGTTAACAGTAAAGTGAATAAAATTAAAATCTTAACACATAACAAGTTCTCGTATAGCTTATTTGTTTTAATTGTTAATGACATGATGTTTTATTTAATGGTGTATGTAATTTTTTAGAATAAAAGTTTGTATTACTTGAATTTTTAAATTAATTCATACATAATTTTAGCATAAATTGGATTTTTTTGTCAAAATTAATTACTATAATTCAAAAAATTTATTAAATAATAATTAGCTCAAAAAAATTGAGAATTTATAGAAGTGTAAAATTTTTCTAATAATTGTGTTTATATATATATATATAGAACTCGACTTTGGAAATAAATGAACTGACTGCCATATTAATAACTCATTCTCCTCCAAAGACTCAAATTCAACTACTTTTAGTTTAAGAAAACATTTTCTATCAAATCTTATATTAATTGATCATATATTAATAATTAAATAAATAAAATACGTGTTTGTTTCTTTCCAATGAAAAATATGTTATATCAATCAATAATTAAGAAATAAGAATATTATAATTTAATTGAGATATAATGTATCTTTTAAAATTAAATTAAATATTTTATAATTCAAAGATTAAATTAAAATAAGTTATATTTTTTAAAGATTAAAATAATAATTTATTCTAAAACTAAACCAATCCTTCACCCAAAAATAAATAAATGATATAAAAAAACCAAACCAATCTCTCCCTTTTTTTTTTCTTTTCCTTTATTTTTATTAAAAATAAGCTTACTTCTTTTAAATTTTGGGTTTCCATTTAATTGGAGCTGGGTAGCAGCCTATCATTCTCCTATTATCTATCTCCAAGTCCTTGTATAGTTGGATTTAGATGTAATCATATATCTACCTTCAAAGGGAGCTGGTCCTTGACTCCAAGTAGGCACCACGGGGAAATGCGACCACTAGGATTTACAAGCAGCTAGCTGTGAGTAGAATAAAACTACAAGTAAAATCTACGGAACTAAAATCCAGTTGTTCACTAGAACTTCAATACCCTGCGTGAAAACTAGCTCCTAGTGTGGCTTCTAGGTTTCAGTGTCTGATAAATACACCAATAAGAAACAATCAGTAGAGACAAAAGCCACCCCTGTAGCCATGGTCTAGATCATCTGCCCCCATTTTGGGCTGGGCCCTATTGACAGAGATGATGCGATCACAGAGCTCCCGTCCATGCATTTCCTTGATGGCATCCTCCATTCCCCTACGATCTGCAAATGTGATAAATCCAAATCCACGCGGACGGCCTGTGTCTCTTTCCAACATGATCTACAGCTTGAACAGTGACAGAACCTCATGCCAAGCAATACCAATGCGTCCAACTAGTGCTAATAAAATTTGCATGATAACAAACAATACCAATGCTACTTTGATGAATTGACTATCATGAAAAGACAATAGTTGAGAAAAACTTACAAAATGTATGAAATAAGAGCAAAAAATTAGCTAGGCATGTACAATTGCTACATAACCTGCAACTACAAATGAAGATCATTGACAGCCTAAACAAGCATCTGTAATATTAGACACTCCATTCATTATAGAATGAAAAGCGAATACATACATAGGAAAAATCTAACTACAGAAATTTTTTTTTTCCTTGATAAAAAACTATAGAATGTTGTCTAGGAACATTAGTTTCAGTATTTTGCTAAAAAAGATAGTTCATCAACTTAAGGAAAAGTGACACGTGGTACCATTTTGACAAAAGAATACCTCTCTTACAACAATTACTTCCACAGTTTGTGGTACCATTTCATCATATTCCATAGCAATGAGTTGAACCAATCAAAAGCCAAGAAAGCCTCTCCAATCACTAAACGTTATTGAAATGTTGAAAGCAATGCCTAAATCAAAGGCATTCAACCTACAGCACTTTAAGCGTCCAAAAGACCTGCGACATTTCAGAACCTGCTGATGGTGCATGATTGTACCCACAGGATCACAAATTAGAGTTTCTGTAACATGAGCTCTTCCAGACACAAGGAAAATTCTGATTAAATGTGTTTTACATTCCACTGAGAAAGTATTCTAAGCTGGACAAGCTGGGGCAAGATCAGGTTCCTCAACTGAATTCAAATATATAAGACTTCTTGAACTGACTTAACAAATCATTTCAACTGGTCTACATGGCAGACACAACCATAGCTCCTTTTGAAGAGTCCTATAAAAAGAACATTATGCTAATAAAGTTTATGGTCAACCACCTATCTCTTAAAAAACAACAAATGTACCAGACAATATTCTGGTCACATTAGCCAGAGGTAGCTGCAATTGAACAGAGGGTAAGCTACTTTCTTCTACAGAATCAACTGCATCTATATTTCATGAATCTGAACCATCTTAAACCCTGTCACTACTAGAAATGCCATCTCACCACAACTATTGTCAATCTTTCAGTTGGTACGTCTTTTGCCTCTGCCTCTAAAATAAGTAATCAAGCATAATGGAAGCTGTACCTGTAACATATAATATATTAAGAGAGAAAATAAATTGACAACACATATATGAGGTAGAGGCCTTAAGTGAAGCTTTAACTTTTCCCTAACTCTGATCATAAACAAAATTATATCAGACATTGGATCTAGATCCAAGGGCAAAAGGAGAAACGTCCAAAACAAAAAGTGTCTCATGTATCTCCCTTATGACCATCATTGCCACATAATAGATGGACTAAAAGTGTAGGCAGGAGGCCAACTAGAAAGAAGAAATTGCCATCTTTCAATGTGACTGGAAAAAATAGTTCTTTACTCCAAAGAATTATGTATCACTCATTCGATTAAATGTCACATCACACATTTCATTTCATCAGCCACAGAATCCATGTAGGTATCTGAGAGCCTTTCATAGCAGAAATTATTATTAGCGAACATGTTCTCTGAACAGTGTGCTAAAGCATCAAACTTGTCCACTAGTCAGCACAATCTAACTGCCCAATAGCCATTCCAAATTTTACTGAATTCACTAATTAATCTTAAGCAGGGCACCTATCACATGCAATGAGTCCCTTCAACAAACACCAAACAGGTCAAATGATTTTCTTAGCTATCTTCCTTGCACCAAATTCCACATTTCCCAAAGCCATATTAGTATTCAGCTTGAACTTCACCATGAGCTATAATTAGAACTAGTGTGAGTGTTATCTGTATCACATTCCCCAGAAAGACACAGAAAACAAATGAAAGAATTAATAACATGGGGACAATATTCAGTATTGGGAGAAATCAAAATATATCAATGAAAAGCATAGACTATGATTTGAAAATTTTAGCAGGGTTATAAGTAGACTAAAGAAACGGCAATAATGTTGTACTAAAAGATCTTCAATGAAAGAAAAACACTAATACAAGTAGCTCTTCAAGCAGGAAATATAGCCAAAGACAGTACCTCCCATCATCAGCCACTGGCGGAATTCACAGGCAAAAGCAAGAGTTTTTCCTTAATGGTGACATGCTACTATAAATTAAAATCTCATATCAAATGGAATTTTCAACTCACAGCTTCAACTAAGTGAAAATGAGCTAATAGAATTAAAATGCCACAACATGCAATTTTACTAACAAACATTATTGTAGACTTCAGATCGATTAATTTCCTTTACATTTGTAATTTTCCAGTAGTTATATTCATATACTATAGAATTAGCAGGCGCGCTCATGTATATTCGTTCTCTTTCTTTTCAAGGTGAATTAAACCATCACGAAAGGAAACTGCAAATCTTACATTCTCCCATCAAAATAAATGTTCCACATTCACCGTTTCTAATTAATATAGCTACCGTAGCAAATACGAAGTTATACAATTGAAATACCGATTAAAAATCTAAACTTGAAAAAGATGCAGAGGAGATTCTGTTCCCTCTCTCACTCTGTAAACTTGCGCTGTACCTGAACTTGAGCATTCACTCTCCAACATTTGCATCATTGCAATTTAACTAGTATATTTATGAACTATGGCTGAGGCTTTACTTGGCGTTGTGCTTGAGAACTTGAGCTCTTTCGTCCACAATGAGCTTGCAACAATCTGGGGTGTCAATGGGGAGATTCAAAGGCGGTCCAACTCTCTTACTCTGATTCAGGCTGTGATTTATTTTTTTTTCCTTTCTTTTCTCCTTCTGTATATCCATACTTTAGTTTAACAACAACCTTAAGGAGGTGTTTTGCTTTTTGTGCTATATATCCCAAAGATAAAGTTATCTGTAAGGAGGAAATGATTTATCTTTGGATGGCAAATGGGTTCATCTCACCTCGAGAAAAGTTGGACATTGAGGATGTTGGTAATGAATTTTGGAATGAATTGCACTAGTTTGGTCTCCATCCTTCATAACAAAACACTCTTTCCCCATAACAGACTGGGCAAGATCATGTATCTTGAAACTAATGCTGCCATCATTGTAAGTCCTGACTTCTAGAAAGAATTAAAAAAGGTTGAATCCTTGCGAACATTATTTAACTTGGAATCTGATTTTGTAATAAACTTTGATGAGTTTCCAACACATTATTCTCTCCGGCCATTATCCATAAATAAACTTCAAGAGAATGATTGTGCCATGTTTGGACGTTTATTATCTATCTTCGTCATGCATTCTTCGAAGGGGGCAATTGCTTTGAATTTTAGCAATTGATATCTAAGTCCTTGTATAGTAGTATTTGCTAATTATATACATATCAAAGATAAGGCAAGATAAATCCAACAAAAAGAGTAAATTATTTTCTCAATCTCCGAAATCTCAAAAACAAACTAAAATACCTTTAATGAAATATAACTTACTAAAAACAAAATACATTCGTAACACTTATTTCAATTTTATTATTGTGTTGAAAACAAGACATTAATTAATTTTAACATTTAAAAATAATTATTTCATTTTGGTTAAGATATATTTAATACTTAATATATCATATAAATAGTAAATATAACCAGATAAAACTATGTTTTTTTTTTTTTTGTGTTCTAGAGTTTAGTTTTTGTAGAGAAGGTCAAATAATTAGTCTTAACACAAACATTCATAATTCTTAACGGCATTCATTTAAGTTGGAGAACAAATAAAAAAATAAAGCGACTCCCTTCATTTGGATTTAGATGCAATCATATATCTGCCTTTAAAGGGAGCTGGTCCTTGACTCCAACCAGGCACCACGGGGATGCCACTTCCGTACCTATCATTACCTCCTCTTGCGCTGCCCTATCTGTCAAAGCCCCTATCTCTGCCATAGCCATTTTGTGGGTAACGATCTGAACCACCATATCGATCGCTTGCAAATCGATCTCCACGAGGGGGGTACCTATAAAGCTTTTAGTAAAGCATTGACAACAGAAATGTATATATAGAACTCAAATGTGATTGGCAGTGGGAGGCTACCGCTCCACTTTTTTCATCATATCTTCATGTTACTTCTTATGAGGTTTGAAAACCATGGCAAAAGCACCAAAACAGTGACTTTTGTTATTAAAAAGTATAAATCTTGAATAGTTGGCAATACAAGGTTTGGAGATAGATACCATTCCCACGTGAATTTGTAGCTTGCGGAAATTAGAAATCTTGAAATTTAAAGATTGCAATTCTCTTCGTCGTCTTCCAGAGGGCTTAACCTGCTTGCAGAATCTCAGACATCTCTTCATTTTTAATTGTCCATTGTTATTTCATATGCCCCCAACGATTGGAAAACTATCTCACTTAAGAACATTAAGTTTGTTCATTGTTAGACTTGGGAGAGGGCATAGCTTGGTAGAGTTACATGGCCTAAAGCTACGTCAAAGAGAACTGAGCATCAAAGGCCTGGAGTATGTTGGTAGTGTAGCTGAAGCTAAAGGGGTCAATTTGCTTGGAATAAAAGAGCTTCAGTTTCTAAGCTTGTCATGGGGCTTTGGTGAAATTGAACCACAGGGTGTTGATGCTGAGCAAGTGATTGAAGCCCTTCAACCACATGTACTTATGCTCTTCCTCATTTAATTAGCTTTCTGTAATTATTAACTAATTAATCTGATTAGAGGGAGTGTGGAAATTAATACCAACAACCACATGCCAATCACTGGAATTATAACAAGAAGCCATCAAGGTGCTCCAATGCTCATTTTGTGTTCCAGGGTAGTAAGTGTCAGACTTTCAACTTTGGCGATGAGGAGCAGTAAACTAAACGTGCGAGATTTGCTTTTGAAGCAACAAGTTACGTTACGTGAACGAATTGAACAATGCACGCAGTTCCTTAATTTTCAACCAAAACGTACATTTAAATACAATATATGAATGGTACGCCTCCGGAATTATATATGAATCATTAATTAACTATTAACTCAGTAATTGACAGAATTGAAGAAACACGCAGTGCACTCAAGTTCAAGTCAAATTATTGATTTTGAATTTCTTATATTAATTTCAAGGATGTGGTTATTACAAATATTAAACTTATGAGCTGCTATAGTGAGCTCTTATTATTATAGGGTGCACAGTAAGACAGGCATGAGTTCATAGTCCCATATAGCCTTAATTTATTGTGTAGTGATATGTGCACTCTTAGTGGTGAACATAGGTGTGACGGCAGCGTCGGGGAATGGTGTAGGCAACTTGGCGATCGATGCCTAGTTTCTCGAAGGCGTCAGAATTGATGATAGCATAATAGCAAGCGATGGGTACGTCGACAAGCGATTTGCAGCACTGTTTAGAAACGGGAGCTGCCACGTCTCTTGCCGCTTTCACACAATGACGAAACACATGCGTTAACATTCTGTCAGGACTGAACTTCCCGCATTCACCAGTTGCTTCAACCCCACTCTGGGATCCTGAAACTACTAGGATCATCAGAACCAGCACCAACCAAATGGACTTCATCTTCATCAATGATAATGGCTTTCCTTAATTTCTTCTTTAACTTGAATTTAAGGCTATTATAAGTATTTCACAAACCTTGCTCCGTCCTACAATCTATATATAGCCACACAAGCAGCACTCTGGAATTAACAATCTATCTTCTGATTTAGAAATTAGAATCCACTGTTACTGATTTCCTGGGAGAGAGCGGCCCGCAGATTCTTTTTTCTTTTGACCATATATACGTCTTTTTAAAAGTCTCAAACTGACACATTGGCATGCAGAATAAGCACCATGAATACAATAAGTAGAACCTGGAATTTGAACTGGGAACAGCTATTAGATATTAAAAAACTATGAATGAGGGTTTTAATTTATTCCATCCACCTACTCCTTCAGAGAATCACAGGAAAAAATATAATAATATGACGCCGTTGCCGGGGATAGAACCCAGGTCGCATGCGTGACAGGCGGGAATACTCACCATTATACTACAATGACTGTTGACAAAACAAGAGTTTTTGACTAATATTCCTGGTAATTTCTGAATAAGGGAAGCTTTCCATTCAAATAAAGCACTTGCTCTGCTCAAAAGAAAGTATTTTGGCAAGTGGGGTTATTTTTAGTTTTAGTAAAAATTGTGACATTTATATTACGAGAATTTTGTTTCACAAAAGGCATTATTATAACTATTACAAACATGAAGCTAACTATATATATAACCATTTTTTTAGTAAGAGACTTAATTAATGACAAGTATTAATTTGACATAAAAGAAAATGTTCATTGTGCTAATTAAGCACAACCCTTAAATATGCTACAAAATAAGAAATTTGTAAAATAATTAAAAGAAATTTTCATCATTTTACGTAAAGATTGATTTGACATGTGTAGAGTAAGAAAATTTCAAATGCGCAAGAATGTTTCACCATTTACTTCAGTGGAATAATTTCACATGCAAAGCCTGTATGAGATAATAAGAACAATTACTGAACTAAATTTCAAAAATAGAATGTCTTAAAATATGAAATTTATATACCAGAACTTGTTCAATACTTTGCCGATCATGGGATTTATCTTGTCGTCCTGAGCTACCAGTCCACCACTGTTCACTTAATTTAGTTACAGTGAAATGAATCTTGAAGCAAGGGCATTTGGTCTAGTGGTATAATTCTCCCTTAGGGTGCGAGAGGTCCCGAGTTCAATTCTCGGAATGCCCCAAATAGTAATTCTCGCTTAAGATATGATGTTACCACTCAATATGAAAGAATTAAAAAAGATTGAGTCCTTGCGAACTTTATTTAACTTTACCCCTTACAGTACTGAAATAAATTTTGATTAATTTTCAAAAACATTGTTCTCTCCGAGCACTATCCACCTCAACACCCAAGCTACCATTGCCCTGTTATCTAATCCATTTGAGGTACTTGGCAATACAAGGCTTAACCTGCTTGCACAGTAATTATACGTACTGTTGAGACTTTAATAGCAATATTAATTTTTTTGTCACACATTAAGTATTCGTATTGTTAAGACTTTAATTACAATACCAACTTTTTCATACACATTAATTATATATACTGAGAATCAATCTTTGGGAGAGGAAACTTATCATCCTTGAGGAATTTGTTAAGAAGAGTATAATCAATGACTAATCTCTTTTTTCCTCGTTTCAACTCAGATCTTTTCTCGACATAGAAAGCCTGGCATGCCCATTCTGAATGTGTAGGCTCAATTAATCCTTGCTCAAGTAATTTGCTGCATTCTTGATGAGCTAAAGCTATATCAGTTGGATTCATTCCTGGATGAGTAGCTTTTGTAGGATTAATGTCTTCATTTAACTTGAAAGGTAATTCAATGAAAAATTCTTCATTTTTCCATAACGAGGCAGAATGATTGAACTGTGAGTGGGATTTTGGACAGAACTGTATCAACTGATCTTTTATCTGTTGATATTGAGTTTGGGAGCTTTGTAATTCATAAAGCCTTGGAATCAGGGTGAAACTCACAAATTGATTCTTGAATCGGATTCCAACAGCTCCTGTGAACAGACCATGAGCTTTGGATAGCACATCCATTCCAATAAGAATATCCTTATCAGTAATGGAAGATCCAATAACCTTAGTCCAAATAATACAGTCAGGGAAGAACTTCAAACCAATCTTGTGTCTGGAAATCAGGTTGGTACAGAATGATTGGCGGTTAGCTGTTTGAAACCATTCAACGTGTTCTTTCCATTCTGTAAGAGGGAGGACTTCAGGGTTCATAATTGTTCTGCCAGCTCCAGTATCAATTAAGGCTATAACAGGAATAATCTTATCATATTTGGATAAAAGAATACCCATGCGAACAAAAGGTTGAGGAACTTGTTCCTTTTGAGTGATTTGCCTGAGATCATGGGGTTTCTGTAATCTTGGTAGTTCTGGCTGGAGATAACAAACAATATTTGTACTACTATCAGAGGAATCAAATTCATCATCTGATGACTCAGTTTCAGAATAAGGAATTGCAAAAACTATGTCATCATCTGGCATACCCTTCTTCTCATGACTATTCAAAATATTACCGAATGACTTCAAATATCTTTAAGAAAATCCAACCAAAACTAGCTGCACAGCTTCCTCCTTCTAGAAAACCTAGACCTCCACAAAGACCACTTTATGGAAGAACTTCTATTCCCTCACCTTCTATTCCACAAACCTTGCCTCTTTCAAACCCCTCACTTGGGATACGTTTCAGATCCCCCGAAAGTCCATCTCATTCCCCTATTCATGCTGAACCTTCCTTAAAAGAACCAAAAGATAAACAACCTTCTATCAATTTCATTCAATCCCATCCACCATTAAACACTGAACCCATTTCTGATACTTCCAGTGATCAATCATTTGATGAGATTGAGACTAATTCTTCAATAAGTCTCACATCTATTGACCAACAACAAACTGCTGATATCACTACAATACTCATGATGAATCTTGAAGAAAGAACTGAACAATCAGAAGAACCTAGGGTAGAAGACCCTAATGAAGAAGAAGAAGACGCAGAGACTTCTCACAGTCGTTCTACTCAACACATACATTTCTCAAAGCCTACCAATTGACCATGGTTTACTATTGATGATATTCCTTCAGAAAAATGGAGAGACAAATTTCTTGAATTTGGTGCATAGGTTAACTTACAGCTTACCAAGGAGCATGCTGAATTAAGGCATGTCTTTAAAGAATTCTTCTCTAGGCTCACAGGAACTTTACGAGAATGGTTTCTCAGACTAGGAGAATACAGGCAATTACATCTTGCTCAACTCTCCAGTCCAGCTAAATTCCTTGGTCTTCTCCATCAGACCTTCCTAGGAGATCACCAACAGGTTGAAAAACAAGCTCGTCAAGAGTATTTTCAGATGAAGTGTTGCTCTTTACAAAAGAAAGACCTCCAGGAACATTATGAGCAAATGAATAAAAAGTTCTATATGTTAGGAGGCCATAATCAGCCGAGCTTAAAAAAAGTTTTCATAGTATCTCTCCCTGATGAGATACAGCCTGAACTACAAAGAGCTCTCAACGCTCTTAACAGAGAACTTGCACAGATTACTCTTAGAGAAATTTATCAACTAGCCCTGTCAACTGTTGATAAGCTATGTGAGCAGCATAAATTCTTGTCCCAATTAATGAAGCAAGATCCAAAGCTTAGCAAAGTCTGCAACAAGTCCTATTTGCAGATTAAATGTGGAAAGAAAGACTGCCAATGTTCTTCAAGATACTCAAAGAAGAAGAAGCACTATTTCAAATATCCTAAGCGGCAATATTCTCACAGAAAATCCAGAAACAAATTTTTCAAAAGAAAATCTTCAAGGAAGAAGTCTTCTGACAAGTGTTACATTTACAGAAAGAAGGGACATTTTGCAAAGAATTGCTTTAAGAAGAAAAAGAAAACAAAAGTTTACCAACAGATCAACTTGATCTTTCTTGAAGAAAATTTGGATGATGCTGATCTAAAATCTCTCTATTCTGAACAAGAAGAACCAGATGATGACACAGTTTTTGCAATTCCTTATTCTGACACTGAGTCATCAGATGATGAATTTGATTCCTCTGACAATAGTATAAATATTGTTTGTTATCTCCAGCAAGAACTACCAAGATTACAGAAACCCCATGATCTCAGGAAAATCACTCAAAAGGAACAAGTTCCTCAACCTTTTGTTCGCATGGGTATTCTTTTATCCAAATATGATAAGGTTATTCCTGTTATAGCCTTAATTGATACTGGAGCTGGCAGAACAATTATGAACCCTGAAGTCCTCCCTCCTACAGAATGGAAAGAACATGTTGAATGGTTTCAAACAGTTAACTGCCAATCATTCTATACCAACCTGATTTCCAGACACAAGATTGGTTTGAAGTTCTTCCCTGACTGTATTATTTGGACTAAGGTTATTGGATCTTCCATTACTGATAAGGATATTCTTATTGGAATGGATGTGCTATCCAAAGCTTATGGTCTATTCACAGGAGTTGTTGGAATCCGATTCAAGAATCAATTTGTGAGTTTCACCCTGATTCCAAGGCTTTATGAATTACAAAGCTCCCAAACTCAATATCAACAGATAAAAGATCAGTTGATACAGTTCTGTCCAGAATCCCACTCACAGTTCAATCATCCTGCCCCGTTATGGAAAAATGAAGAATTTTTCATTGAACTACCTTTCAAGTTAAATGAAGACATTAATCTTACAAAAGCTACTCATCCAGGAATGAATCCAACTGATATGGCTTTAGCTCATGGAGAATGCAGCAAATTACTTGAGCAAGGATTAATTGAGCCTACAAATTCAGAATGGGCATGCCAGGCTTTCTATGTCGAGAAAAGATCTGAGTTGAAACGAGGAAAAAAGATATTAGTCATTGATTATACTCCTCTTAACAAATTCCTCAAGGATGATAAGTTTCCTGTCCCAAGGATTGATTCTCAGCTTAGTTTACTTAAAGGAGCCCGATACTTTTCCAAGTTTGTTCTTAAGGCAGGTTTTTGGCAACTAGGAATCAGGCCTATTGACAGGCCCAAGACAGCATTCTGCATACCCAATGGGCACTATCAATGGACAGTAATGTCATTTGGCCTCAAGACAGCCCCGTCACTATTTCAAAAGGTCATGACAAAAATATTAAAACCCATCTTGCATAGTACATTGGTTTATATTGATGATATTTTGCTGTTCTCAAAGACAGAAGCAGATCACAAGGAGTTTTTACAACAGTTTACATCCATTGTGCAGCAATACGGTCTCATGCTTTCAGCCCAAAAGAGTTGTATGGGTCAGACCAATATCGAGTTTCTTGGTCTCAGAATTGCAAATGGTTTCCACCAGCCTGGTCCACACTTAACTGAAGAACTCTTGAATTTCCCTGAAGAAGATTTGACTAAAAGACAGATTCAACAGTTCCTAGGGATTGTTAACTACGTCAGAAGCTACATCCCTAATGTGGCCAGATACATTAGCAGTTTATCTTGCTTACTCAAGAAGGAACCTCACAAATGGAGTACAGCACAGACTACAGCTGTCCAAAAGCTTAAAGAAATTTCAAAACAGCCTCTTCCACTCAAAATCCCTGGTGATGGTCAGAGAATCTTACAGACTGATGCTAGTGATGAATTTTGGGGTGCTATTCTCTTGGAAGAAGAGAAAGGAAAAAAGCACTACTTTGGACATGCAAGCGAACAATTCAAGGACTCTGAAAAGCATTATCATACCACCTATAAAGAGATCCTTGCCGTTAAAAGAGGAATCGAGAAATTTGAGTTTTATCTCAATTCTTGTCATTTCCTGGTACAAATGGACAACTCATCCTTTCCTTGCATGCTTGAATTCAAAAGAAAGACTGTTCCTGATAAGCAACTGCTTCGTTGGAAAGACTGATTTTCCATATTTGAATTCACTGTTTCACATATAAAAGGAGCCCACAATGTTCTTGCTGATCTATTAACCAGACCCAAAAGACCTCCTCAAGTTTATCTTCTTACCCCTTCTAAGCCTGTTCCTTTCATTTTTATCATGAATCCTACTCCTCCTCCTCCTCTTAACCTTTATGAAACTGCTGGTAAACCTTTACAGTTTCCTCTTTCTGATTTCATCCCCACGAATCCTTCTATGGTCTTACACCTAGCAAGGAGTGATATGTTTAGATATATGTTCAATATTTTCTCATCTTCAAATCACCCAAGTACTAGTTTTCATCCTGATACTCAATATCTGAATCTTATCCATGTCAGTGATAAATTCAATAGATCTGAGTTATGGTATTTTTGGTGTTTGTTTGTCCAATACTGTATGGCAATTGAGTTCGACCCTGTCAAGATGTACAAATATCTCTGCATGACTTGTTTCAGAGACTCTCCTGTTTAGACCATGTTAGAATGTTTCAGTCCTCTAAGTGTTTGGAGAACGAAGCTCAGAGAAATTATCACCAACCATGGTGCATGGAATATCAGACCAGTTCTCAATGAAGATCCTCATCCCATGTCTTTTATCTTTATTGTTCACAAGCCTTATACTTTGATCAATACTCCAGAAGGCTATCAAACAATGACCTCAGAAACAAGGAGAATGCATGAATGGATGACTATCAAGAATTTGACCAAAGACACTCTTGAAAATTTAAGATTCTTTTAAAAACAGATTAATAATTATGATCCATTCAAGTTAGTTTTCAGTACTGCTCTTGGACCCTTTCTAGGACAATTCATACCAAGAGAACCATGGCAACCAGAAGTTGACACTGGTCCTGATTTCATGGAAGAAGCAGAAAGCTCTCAACAAGACTCCTCTCTAAAAAAGAAAAGAGAATACTTTCAAGACTCCCAAGATCCTTATCTTGATCTAGACCCTGAACTTTACAGAGAGGTAGAAAGAATACTCTCTAAGAAGAAGCCAAGAGATAATGGTGATGACTCAGACTCCACTGATCCTAACTTATCACCATCCCATGAGCCTATTTTGCGGAAAAACAAATAATGAAAAAGGGTTCCTTGTCACATGCAGTTGATGCAACAAAGCTTATCCTTTAGCCATTATTGTTCTCGTGACATGTAAAAGTTGTTTATTTTATTGCTTTATGTCAAAGTCCGTGTAAAAGGCTTGTTGGCCAATATGTTTGTATTATTAAAGTTTGTGTGTTGTTTCTTGTAAGGGTTCCGCTATAAGAATTCATTTCCTCTTCAGTTGTAAGCAGAGTGAATTGAATACGGTTTGAAATCATATTTCCCTCTAAACCTCTCCTATGATTTTCTAAGTCTCCTCTTCTCTTCCTAAAATCTTTCTGAAATAAGATGACTTTCTGTTAATTTTTCGATAGAGATATGAGTATGCTCTACTCTTGCCTCTTTACTGAGGATCCTGAGTATCAGAAAATATTAGTCTTTATAATTCTTTCTTAAGTTAGTCCAACCATTTATACTGATTGTTTAAGTTAAAGTTAAATTCAAGCAAAATATTCTATATCATAACAGAACTTTGACTCCTTTAATATTTCATAAAAAAATTTATTATAATCAATCATACTTTAAACAGAAATAGACTATTTGTACTTTAGCCTTCAACTTAATCTTTAATTATACACGCTTCACTGCCCTTTAGCAATACCAATTTTTCTGTCACGCATTAATTACACGTGCTGTTAAAACTTTAATTGCAATACTAATTTTTCTGCCACACATTAATTATACAACTGTTGAGACTTTAATTGCAATACTAATTTTCCTGCCACACATTAATTATACGTACTGTTGAGACTTTAATTATTTCTCGGAAATTTCTTCGAAACCACCTTGTTTGTCGTAATTATGGAATCTTTTAAATGTAGTTTGTTGAAGTCTTCCAGTCAATATGAAGAGAGAACTAGTTGTCACAAAGATAAGAAAATTTCAATACCGACTTTCCTGTCTCATAACATTACTATTCTCACTTCAATTTCTGGCAAGTTTATTCTGCAGATCCCTCATCTAGGAACGGCCATCGTCACCAGTTCTGTCATTGCAATTTAGCATACTTGTGAAAAATGGCTGAGGCTTTACTTGGCGTTGTGCTTGAGAACTTGAACACTATCGTCAACAATGAGCTTGCAACATTCTGGGGCGTCAATAAAAAGATTCGAAGGCTGTCCAACTCACTTAGGATGATCCAAGCTGTGATTGACGATGCTGAGAAAAAGGAGATAACAAGCCGTCCCATAAAGGAATGGCTGCAGCAACTTAAAGATGCAGCTCACGTCCTTGATGATATTCTTGATGAGTATTCCATACGATTACCTCAACAAAATTCTAGATCTGCAAGTCAGGTACACTGTTCATCCTTATCCTCTTTTAAACCAAAAAACATATGGTTTCGTTATGATATCGGTAAGAGGTTGAAGGAGATCACTGAGATATTAGATCAAATTGCTGAAGATAGAAAGAATTTCGGTTTGATTGAGCATGAGGTGATAAGAGAAAGGCCAACCCAAGTTTCTGAATGGCGCCAAACTTTCTCTGTTAGTAAACAACAAGTATATGGAAGAGATGGTGATAAAGAGAAGATTGTGGAGTTTCTTGTTGAGCAAGCCCCTCATGACTCTCACGACCTTTCTATTTGTTCAATTGTCGGCATGGGTGGGCTTGGAAAAACAACACTTGCTCAGTTGGTCTTCAATGATCCAACGGTAACTAAGCATTTCACCTTAAGAATTTGGGTTTGTGTTTCTGATGACTTTTCTATCGAAAGGATTCTGCAATCTATCACAGACACAAGAAAAGAGTGCAACCCCTCGAATCTAGATGCAGTGCGAAAAGAAGTTCAAGAAAAGCTACAGAGTAAGAGGTATTTGCTTGTTCTAGATGATGTGTGGAACAAAAACCAAGACAAATGGGATAAATTGAAAGATGTGCTAGCATGTGGATCAAATGGTGCTTCAATTTTAGTCACCACTCGTGATTTGGAGGTTTCATCCACCATGGGAACTCACCTTGCCTGTCAGTTGTCACCTTTATCTGAGGATGATTGTTGGTCATTATTCAAAGAATGTGCATTTCCCAGTGACAAAGAGCCACGTGAAGAGCTTGTAGCGATAGGCAAAGAGATTGTGAAGAAGTGTGGGCGTTTGCCACTTGCAGCTAAAGCACTGGGAGGCCTTTTGAAGTCTAACAGTGAGGAAAAATGGCTTGAAGTGAAAGAAAGTGAACTTTGGAAACTTCCAGATGAAATTGATATATTGCCTGCTTTGGGATTGAGCTACTTTAGTTTAACACCAACCTTAAGGCGGTGTTTTGCTTTTTGTGCTATATTTCCTAAAGATGAAGTTATCAGCAAGGAGGAATTGATTTATCTTTGGATGGCAAATGGGTTCATCTCACGTCGAGAAAAGTTGGACTTTGAGGATGTTGGAAATGAGATTTGGAATGAATTATACAACATATCCTTCTTCCAAGATGCCAACACAAATGATGATGGCAGCATTAGTTTCAAGATGCATGATCTAGTCCATGATCTTGCCCAGTCTGTTATGGGGAAAGACTGTTGTGTTGTTATGAAGGATGGAGACCAAGCTAATTTGTTAAGAAGCACACACCATATAAGTTATATTACAAGATATGGTGTACCACTCAACTTGAAAGACTTAAAAAAGGTTGAGTCCTTGCGAACTTTATTTGACTTGACCCCTTGCAGTATAATAAATTTTGATAAGTTTCAAAAACATTGTTCTCTCCGAGTACTATCCACAACAACACCCAAGCTACCATTGCCCTGTTATCTAATCCATTTGAGGTACTTGGCAATACAATTTTCGGTGATGGATGCCATTCCCACGTCAATTTGTAGCTTGCGGAAATTGGAAATCTTGAAATTTGAACTTTGCAGTTCTCTTCGTCGTCTTCCAGAAAGCTTAATCTGCTTGCAGAATCTCAGACATCTCGTCATTTCTCATTGTCCCGAAGTATCTCGCATGCCCCCAAACATTGGGAAACTATCTCGCTTAAGAACATTAAGTTTTTTCATTGTTAGACTTGAGCGAGGGCATAGTTTGGCAGAGTTACATGGCCTAAAGCTACGTCAAAGAGAACTGAGCATCAAAGGCCTGGAGTGTGTTGGTAGTGTAGCTGAAGCTAAAGGGGTCAATTTGCCTGGAATAAAAGAACTTCAGTTTCTAAGCTTGTCATGGAGGAGCGATAGTGAAATGAAACCACAGGGTGTTGATGTTGAGCAAGTGATTGAAGCCCTTCAACCTCATTCAAACGTCAAGAAATTGGAGGTATGTGGGTACAAAGGATCATGCTTCCCCAGTTGGATGAAAGATGTTTCATGTATCAGTAATTTAGTTTCTCTTAGGCTTGAAGATTGCGAAAACTGTGTGCAACTTGCAGCCCTTGGTAAACTACCATCTCTGGAAAACCTTGAAATAAGGAGAATGCAATGTGTGCAATACATGTGTGATGATAATTGTTATGATGGCGTGGAGATGAAAGCTTTCATATCTTTGAAAACACTCAAATTGGAAGGCATGCCAAACTTGGAGAGGTTGTTGAAAAGGGAAGAAGGGGAGATGTTCCCACGTCTTCATAAACTGAATATTCACAGTTGTCCTAAACTCACGTTGCCATGCCTTCCATCTGTTGCACACCTCCGAACAGGGGAATGTGGAAAAGAATTCCTAATTTCAATTTCTAGTTTGCGTGGTCTCAAGTCCTTGCACTTCGTAGATTGTTGGAAACTAAAGGAATTGCCAACTCAACTCATGAGCCTTGATGCTCTGGAGACTTTACAATTTTATTCTTGTGATGAGCTTGAGTGTATTCCAGAGCAATTCGTAGAAGGTCTACGCTCTCTTCGATCTTTGCATATTTATTGCTGCAGAGCATTGAAGTCCTTACCTGAAGCTATTCAACATCTTACTTCACTTGAGCATTTGAGGATAATGTGTTGTCCAATATTGAAGGAAAGATGTAAGAAAGGAACTGGAGAAGACTGGCACAAGATACAACACATTTCACGTGCATTCATCTGATAATGATAGTAGCTGACCTGTTTGCAGCCGCCGTATGTTGATGGCTTAGATTTGTTTTTAAAGTGCCTAAATATATTGAGACGGAGAGTTTTATATTACATTATATTATATTTTGATTTTTTTTGTCATAAATCTCCAAAGCTATATTTTAATGGATAGAAATAAATAAAATATCAATTTTAAATAAATGTGAAGATAGTACGGAATTAAAACAGTGCGTAACTTCTATAGGAGCGTGGAAATTTAAGATATTTATAGAGAATGAAAATTTAAATAATTTTTTGTTACTTCATTTTATTATTTTGAAATATAATAAAATTATTTGTATTTCATATAATATAAAAAATTAATGTACATTTGAGAGCATATATATTAATTGGAGTAATCTCTCATATAAAAATTAATTAATCATATTTATATTACATAATGACTTCCTTGTTGACAAGATTTTTTTAAATGTGTATTTTCTAATTATTTATATTTTCAATAAAATTATTAATATAACTTAAATGATATGTTAACAGAATTTATTTATATTTTAAAAAATAAAAATATATAATTTGAGTATTTTTGACTACTTGTGAGGATAACTTATTCTTAAAATGTAGCTGGATGTCCTATATTAAAATTACAATAATCTCTATCTATACATATCAAAATATTAAGGTATAACATTATTTTTTCTATCTTTATTATAAACTATATTTGGATGAAGATTATTGAAATAAGAAAAACAACACTTCTCAATGAATTTTAACTAGAATGAGAAATTATTATTTTAATCAAAATATCAGAGTTACTTTATTATATTTTAAAGTTTAAACACTAATTTTGTAATCAAAATTTAGTTAAAAATAAATGTATTTTTTTCTTAGGAAGTTCATATGATAAAAGAAAATGTTCGATGATTCGTCTTTCAAGGAAATGATTGTGCCATCTCTGGATGTTTATAAGCTCCTTTGACATCTGAACCATCTTAGAAAAAAATTGTGATAGGCTCATATGTGTTGAATCTATGGCTATAATTGATGTTCATGCTAAACTTCAATTTTTATTAACTATTATTTTAACCCACACAAAAATATTACATTAATTGATATATAGAGTATTCACCCATTTGAATTCCATTTTCTTGATCCATGTAATAGTTAATCACACTTTCACAAATTCAAATTTTAAGTAAACCAACTGAAGACTAAGATTATGTTTAGATGATGTAATTTAAGCAAAAATTAATATTTATATGTATTATAATTACTTCATTGCAAAATTTCTTTTTGGATTAAAAAGGAATGAAAATTAAAAATTCTATAATAATTTCATTAAATGATATAGGCAGAATTTGAAATTTCATCTAAATAGGTAAAATTTTAAAATTTTAAAATTTTTTTATTTTTAAAATATTTATTATTTGTATTATTTTTAATACATATATAGATATAAATACATATGTATATATAGACTAACATAAAAATATGAATATATATCTATATATATGCTTACATACATATTTATATATACTTTGTATATATATATATATGTTTATGAGCACACACTTACATACACATAAATATACACATGTACGTATACACACACACACACACACATATATATATATATTAATTTACATATAAGTATTTTCATGCACATACACATAACATATATATATTTATATAGATATAAAGACACACACATATATATATGTACTAACATAAACATATGCTTACATACATATTTATATACACTTTATATATATACATATTTACATATAAGTTATTTTATTGAAGAATTTAATAGCAAAGACTTCAAAATTGTTCCTAAATTTTCTCCGAGGAAAATTTCAAAGACTGAGAGCAGTACCATCGAAATTTTCAGGTGCTAAATGACTGTGGTTCTATAACTTTATTAAAATATATAATGCGAAAAGGTAGACTTCAAAGCATTCTACACGCTTCAATTCCATGACATACATAAGAAACATTCGCACCAAAAATAAAATGTGTTTTGAGTTATTATTATTTTTTGTGCATTATGCTTTATCTAAAATTAAATTCCCTCTTTGAAAGATCTTGTTTCAAAAATTTAGAATTTCACTCCTGGAGGGATCGGCCCAAGGCTGATAAAGAGATATACCGTGTCCCTTGTTAACTACCTTGGGTCTATTCTGTTTCAAGTAAGGAATGTTGTTATGCATAGACCAACCTCTGTAGTGAACATATTTCTGATGAAAAATATAAGTTTATGTCTCCCCACATTGCATTTTCTAACTTCTGCAATATTCCTAAGTGTTGGAACATGTTGTACCTAATTATTTTTTGATTAATGAAAAATTATTTTAAAATAATAAGGTTATTATTAAATATGCCATTTTTTAGAAATATTAAAAAATATAAAAAGGGCAAAACTTTTTTGGTCAATAATTTACAAAAAAGGCCCAAGGTTTCTCTAGTTAATCTTAATAAGTTCAATCTTTTTAAAAATATTCAACTTACATAAAAGGCCTATGCCTTTAAAGATCACAGAAGGCCCATCTTTTCTTAAAGTCCATCAAACACTAAAAGGATTAAAAGTCTCAGTGCCAAAATGAAAATTTTGAGACAAATACTTTAAGTCTGAAGTATTAGGTAGGTTACAGTATGTACTGAATAGGTGTCAGAGAACATCAGGCTAAAGCAATAGCCTCCACCAGAGTGTAGCAAACAGGTGTCAAAATTCAGCAGGCTGGAAAGTAACATTTTCAAAATATAGCAAAGGCAAACTAGGTTGGCTCAGGTCTCTACAGGATATTTCTTCCAAACAAAAATAAATGGATCAACTTACTAGGTCAATGATAGACCTGCCTTTCCATCCTCCTCAGAAAAGCAAAAGAAACCAATGGACAAAAGACATATCCAGCTGCCTGTTGATTTTATATTAACCTCAAAAGATTGGAGAATCTACAAAATGCAAAAAGCAAACTTTAAACTATCACAAGGCTACGCGATGAACCTCTTGTAAACAAAAGGTAATGGAATGTGTTTTTAGGTTGAAATTCTTAGTCATGCCTCTGTGTTCTTCTCTATAGAGCAACGGATACAACAGACAAAAGAAGAATAAAGCTTTTGGTTGACCCTATATCATCCTCAACCGCTTTGAGAAGTTGCAAAAATGAAGTAAAGCATAAAATGAAGTCCTCAACGCTTCTCTGAGCAAAGGAGCATCCATGGCTAGCATAAGTCACAAAATTTATTGGTGCATTTGATGAAGGTTCCAACGGCAAGTTTTGAAGGCCTTGAAGATTAATAAATTGAGGTGGATGGCACTGCATTAAATTTTGAAGGAGTTATTGAGCTGAACATTGAATATCATTCTTAATTCTCTCTATCTTTGTATGTGCTTAAAGTTTATTTGCTCTTAGTGAGTTATTGCTTATTAATTTCTAGTTGCATCTTGAGATTAAAATCCTCTTCATTCCTTCTGTCTGAGAATCGGTCAAAAATCTAGAAAGAGAAATTAGTGAGGTGGATGTTGGCTTAAGTCAATAGGTTACTGATTAAACTAGTTAGGTTTTTGGGTAAGTTGAGGAAAAATATAGAGTGGAGTAAAAGCAAATGTGTTAAACCTTCATTGGGTTGCCAAGAAACGTAAAAGCTAGTGTATACTGAGCCCAGGTGTGGGAAAGTTTCCAAAGTATATTTTTGGTGATTACCCTTATAATGAAATTCCTTTGCTGTGTGTTTGGCGAGAGGATATAGGATCAAGGTTATTTTGGATCCAAACCTCTATAAATTGATTATATGATTTCTCTCTCCCTCACTTTCATCATTAACCATATACTAAAAACTGAAAACTTATTTTGAGAGATGTTTGCTCTATTCACTTTAAAGTTTTGCTAAATATTAGCATACACTTAAAAAAAATTTTAGAAAGGATTTCTAAGAAGGTATTTGTTTTGGTTCACTTTAAAGTTATAACATACACTTGAGAAGATTTTGAAAAAGATTCAGCAAAGTAAAAAGAATTAATTCAACCCTCTCTTCTTAGTTCATTATTTTGCTAACACTAAGTCATTATATGTTGTTATGCATGTACCACTTCTCATGTGCATGTCTGTCATACGAGATACAAGAAGCTCCTTTACAATAGGAAGAGAAATTTCAAAACCATCTCCCTGGAGCCTCTCTTTCTCAAATTTGGTTCATCTTAATTTTATCAAATTTCAGGGATATGCATTCCAATAATGGAGACATTTCTGTTTTCTAAGTTATGAAAGTGATGTTTGACAAGCTATTATGTAAGTAATGGGTTATGCTAAAAAGTATGTTTGACAAGCTTACGTGTGGATTAATAATTAGCTTAATTTATTTATTTTCTGAATCTAACTTGGAAGAAACTGACATGATAACAAGGAGCATGCTGTAACTTAATGTAAAATGGACTTCCATTTATTTTCCAAGAACTAGAGGAAGCAAAGTACTTAAACAAGGTTCCAGAAACTTGACATCAGAATTTCTCTAATGTCATATTTATTTATAGTATGATTGGTTCAAATTAATGCCAATGATAATTGCAGATGATTTCAAGTTTCACTACAAATGCTTTAAGATCCTTTACTCATATACTTCTCTTCAGTAATACTGCAAGTTCAACAAACTTCCCAGATTCATATATTGAAAAAAAGATGTTCTTAAGTAAATTCAATTTATTATATCAGTTACAAAAATAGACTTGCAACTATAATCAAATCAAAATTTTTGAAAAGTGTGCCTTAACGTAATATATATACTTTAATAGACTTAATCTATTTATTCTGAAAAAGCAGCCACATTTGACTTGGATTTGGTTGGAGTTTCATACTTTTATTCCCCTGCATCTTCATGCCCTAAACTGGTTCAAGCTATAGTGATAGATTCTCATTGTTTTGAACAAATTTCAGAGTAAAACAGAGTTTTCCATATCTAACAAATAAGCTTCTTCTCGAGGCAAGTTCTTGAAGTTTTACATCCAGATTTCAAAAAATTTGAATGTTACTAATATGAACTTAAAATCTTTGACTGTTCGGTATTTTTTTTTTTTTTAAAAAAAGGAGTCATGTCCATATTTGACACATGATTAAGATACGTAACTTCATATTTTGTTGTAACATTCTTTATTGTCCTCAACAAGATTCAGCCTTCAGTTCCTTCTGCTTCATGTCATCTGCACAAATTTCTTGAAAACTATGGCAAAAGCACCAAAACAGTGACTTTTGTTATTAAAAAGTATAAAACTTGAACACCTGTCACTAGCATAGCGATCACGGCTGCCATATTTGTTATCCCGGCTGTCCACACGTTCCCTTTCACCATAACGACTTCCATCATAACGATCATCAATAAATCGATCACGTTCACCACTAAAGCGTTCCCCATGGTCCCCAGCACCTCCAAACCTTGTACGTGAAGAAAATGAGCCACCACGACCACCACCTGCCAAAGGACAATCTCGGGCCCAGTGGCCAGGACGTCCACATTTGAAGCAGTCATCTGCCCTACCTGTCTGCTCCCCCATAACTTACCCTATAGCTTTCCCTACCACCAAATGAGAAGCCACCCTTGTAACCATGGTCTAGATCATCTGCCCCCATTTTGGGCTGGGCCCTATTGACAGAGATGATGCGATCACAGAGCTCCCGTCCATGCATTTCCTTGATTGCATCCTCCGTTCCCCTACGATCTGCAAATGTGATAAATCCAAATCCACGCGGACGGCCTGTCTCTTTCCAACATGATCTACAGCTTGAACCACTAGAGAACCTCAAGCCAAGCAATAGCTATGCGTGCAACTAGTGCTAATAAAATTTGCATGATAACAAACTGTCACGACCTAAATTCCGAGATCGTGACCAGCGTATAGACCTATCCTAACACCTAATAGGTCTAAGTAGTCTAAGAATTTCTTTATCTCACAATAACAATATTAAGACATTTTAATCTCTGCTTTTAAGTCCTTAATCATTATTCTAATTTCTATCAAAATTTTGATGGAGTATCTTAAGAAAATAGGATGTTTCCTCAATTTACAACAGCCCAAACCATTTCAGTATTCATTACAATTCAAAGGTAATACATCTGACTATCACAAACTTACAGAAATTTTCATTATATCCACATGCAAACTAGTACGACTCTATTCACTTCTACTCTTCAACTTGAGGAGAATCTGAAAAAAAATGTAAAGCAGGGAAAGTGAATCACACGGACCCAGTGAGTGTAAGATAAAAAAAATACACAGAATGAGAAACAGACTCAAATAGAATTTTTATTATAAAATAATTGCAAGGTATATAGTTCAAAATCTTGTAATCAATCTTTATAAATTAATTTAGAAAGAATAATCTCAATAAACTTTATTTCATAAATATAATAAATATCAAAATGTGATAATCTCATATAAACTAATATTTCTTATTACATCATCTTCCTCTGTATCTTTTCCCTTGTATGAGGACAACCCCATTATGCTCTGCACTGCGTGAACCCAGTTTGGTGCCTTTAGCCACATGGAACAACTCTACCGTGCCACCAGTCATCTGTGCCTTCTGCCTCACGATGACAATCCACTGTGCATCGCACGCGCTTAACCAGTCTCCATGCCTTTGGCCACACGGAGACAACCCAACAGTGCCACCAATCCCCGTGCCTTTAGCCACACGAGGATACCTACACACAAGGTACTTTATCACAATATCATCTCCAGATCACACAAATCATACATAATATAATTTCTTATCATTATTCAAACAAAATGTAATATTCACATTTATGCATTTAAATTCAGAATTTCAATAATAAATCTCAGATAATCCAAAAAAATACATAAATTCTTATATTTAATAACAACAATCATATAAACAGAAAATTCATCAAATAAATACACTTTCAGAGACAATACATATCCTAAATGTTTCCTATGGCTGTCTAGGCAAAGCGCACAATTGAATTCACATTTAATTCAAAACAGGTAAGGGATTTTTGAAAACGGTATCTCCTTTATCAAACACTCACCTGAAAGGATTTGTACAAAATCCTTACTTTACCAGTCCAGCACTAATTATCTCGATTTATCCTTTCCGCTATTAAATTTTCTAATTTTTCCTCCCTATATGAAATTACACAAGAATATCATTAAATATTATTCTATCCAAACCATCCAGAACAATTTATTCAGACATTGTGGCTCCTCACTGATGATATAGGCTACTTTAACGGCTGCTAAAATACTTTTATAATCCTAACGAGCTTTTGTATTGCATTTTTTGGAGCGTTTAGGCTACACCGGCTTCAATAGCTCATCGGAAAAGACACTGTGGCAGTTGTCAACAACGGTCAATGGCGGCGCACGGCGGTCAACAACAGTCAACGATGACAATTGACCAAAATTGGTCCGAATGTAGATCGGAACATGAGGATGCCAGATCTGAAGTTAGTTCGGCGAGACACAGTGATTTAATGGTGATTTTCTTGTGAGAAAAGCAGACAGAGCGACAAATGTGTTCTGCCTCGATCTGGGTGCGTGGCGGCGGTTCTCTAGCTGGTGAAGGTTGGCCAAGGAAGTAGACATCTTGGGCTACCTGGCGATGGGGCCGGAGGACAGCATTTTTCTATCGTTCGAAGACGCCGAAGTTTGGGTTGATAGAAGGAAATCTTTGCAAATTTGGGGGAGTTTTTGACCATTGCGGTGGTTTGACGGAGCTCTAGACGACGTCGGCGGAGCTCCTGCAATCCGACGACGATGTAGCATAGTGCTGGTGATGGCGTGGCAGTGGATGATGGAGGTGAGAGTGAAAGAGAGCTAAAGGCAGAAAAATTGGAGGAGAGAGAGAGCTGAAGATGAGCTGAGGTAAGGGAAAATGAAGCAGAATATTACACAAACAAGACTAATGATACTTTGATGCAATTGACTATGATCAAAACCAGTATTGAAAAGACAATAGTTGAGAAAAACTTACAAAAGGTATTAAATAAGAGCAAAAAATTAGCTAGGCATATACAATTGCTACATAACCTACAACAACTGAAGATCATTGGTAGCGATCATTGACAGCCAAAACAAGCATCTATAATATTAGACACTCCATTCATTATAGAATGAAAAGCGAATACATACATGGGAAAAATCTACCTACAGAAATTTTTTTTTTTTAATAAAAAACTATAGAATGTTTTCTAGGAACATTAGTTTCAGTATTTTGCTATAAAAGATAGTTCATCAACTTAAGGAAAAGTGACACATGTGGGCATCATTTAATAAGAAGAAAACAATAATTATAATCAGGCCACTTACCTTTTAAGTTATGATGACTAAGCACTGGAACATTATTCATATAGCTAAGCAAATTCAATTCATCCAAAGCCCCGTAAGTGCCTCACATTTGACAAAAGAATACCTCTCTTACAACAATTACTTCCACAGTTTGTGGTACTATTTCATCATATTCCACAGCGGTTCAGAACTTCAATGATTGACCTTTAAACAGTCTCTCAAAACCAAATAATATCGGACTTACAAGACCAAAAGCTTTGTATTATAAGACCAAAAGCTTTGTATTGTAACAAGTATTCTTATTTTCCCACTAAAGCACTAAAATCTTTAATAATATGTAGCCGAAAAAGAAAAATTATATATCATCAAAATCCAAATGTTTCTTTCATTCCTGCAGTCCCCAGTTCATTCTGTCCCAAATCCAATTTTATGATAAATATCACATAGGATATCTTTTTGAAACAAGATCTCTCTGGCAGCAATTAAATTTCCAAAATCCTGAATAGGCAACAGGCAAGACAAAGGTGTAGCATTGACTATATTTGCTTAAGAGATCATGCCTTTACTTATTATGTAACTCTGCTGCCTTCTTTGCTTATTTATCAAACACGCTAGAAATGAAATGGAAAATCAATCTTATGCACCAATAATCCTGAGTAAACATGAGACAAAAGAGTAATATTGACAGAATTTTGTTCCGGAAGATTATATGCCTAACATTTATGTAGTTCTTCCACCTCTTTGCTGACCACACCAGCAATGTGACAGAATATCAGTCTTAGGCAGCAATGAGTTGAGTACCTTGTATTTAAAACACAATGACATAAGTTGAACCAATCAAAAGCCAAAAAACCCTCTCCAATCACTAAACTTTATTGAAATGTTGAAAGCAATGCCTAAATTAAAGGCATTCAACCTACAGCACTTTAATTGTCCAAAAGACCTGCGGCATTTTAGAACCTGCTGATGGTGCATGATTGTACCCATAGGATCACAAATTAGAGTTTCTGTAACATGAGCTCTTCCAGACACAAGGAAAATTCTGATTAAATGTGTTTTACATTCCACTGAGAAAGTATTCTAAGCTGGACAAGCTGGGGCAAGATCAGGTTCCTCAACTGAATTCAAATATATAAGACTTCTTGAACTGACTTAACAAATCATTTCAACTGGTCCACATGGCAGACACAACCATAGCTCCTTTTGAAGAGTCCTATAAAAAGAACATTATGCTAATAAAGTTTATGGTTAACCACCTATACTCTTAAAAAATAACAAATGTACCAGACAATATTCTGGTCACATTAGCCAGAGGTAGCTGCAATTGAACACAGAGGGTAAGCTACTTTCTTCTACAGAGTAAACTGCATCTATATTTCATGAATCTGAACCATCTTAAATCCTGTCACCACTAGAAATGCCATCTCGCCACAACTATTGTCAATCTTTCAGTTGGTACATCTTTTGCCTCTGCCTCTAAAATAAGTAATCAAGCATAATGGAAGCTGTGCTTGTAACATATAATATATCAAGAGAGAAAACAAACTGACAACACATATATGAGGTAGAAGCCTTAAGTAAGCTTTAACTTTTCCCTACTTCTCTATGATCATAAACAAAATTATATCAGACATTGGATCTAGATCCAAGGGCAAAAGGAGAAATGTCCAAAACAAAAAATGTCTCATGTATCCCACTTATAACCATAATTGCCACATAACAGATGGACTAAAAGTGTAGGCAGGAGGCCCACTTGAAAGAAGAAATTGGCATCTTTCAATCGGACTGGAAAAAATAATTCTTTACTCCAAAGAATTATGTATCACACATTCGATTAAATGTCACATCACACATTTCATTTCATTAGCCACAGAATCCATGTAGGTATCTGAGAGCCTTTCATAACGAAAATTATTATTAGCAAACATGTTCTCTGAACAGTGTGCTAAAGTATCAAACTTGTCAACTAGTCAGCACAATGTAACTGCCCAATAGCCATTCCAAATTATACTGAATTCACTAATGAATCTCAAGCAAGGCACCTATCACATGCATTGAGTCCCTTCAACAAACACCAAACAGGTCAAATGATTTTCTTAGCTATCTTCCTTGCATCAAATTCCACATTTCCCAAAGCCATATTAGTATTCAGCTTGAACTTCACCATAAGCTATATTAGAACTAGTGTGAATGCTAGCTGTAGATAAGTATGAGTGTTATCTGTATCACATTTCCCAGAAAGACACAAAAAAAAATAAAAATGAAAGAATTAATAACGAGGGGACAATATTCAGTATTGGGAGAAATCAAATATATCAATGAAATCGTAGACTATGATTTGAAAAATTTAGCAGGGTTATAAGTAGACTAAAGAAACGGCAACAATGTTGTACTAAATGATCTTCAATGAAAGAAAAACACTCATACAACTAGCTCTTCAAGCAGGAAACAAAGCCAAAAACAGTACCCTTCCATCATCAGCCACTGGCGGAATTCAAAGGCAAATTGCAGGTCTTATAAAGTGATCTAGTTTTATTTAATGGTTTTTATGATATATAATAATGTGTGAGGATTAATTTATATTAATATAATGTGTAAAATCTCAAAGTATAAATTACTAAATTATGATGGATAAATTGGTAATTTATCAAATAAGACTAATATATATATAAGTGTGGTTCTTGATTGAGGTATGTGAACATAATATCCAGACTTCATTTTTTTCTTTTATGGTTCCCATCTACTAAAGAGAGAAACATACAGATACAATCAATCAGAAGACCCTCCGTAATTTTCAATCTTCAGTTTGTCATAGATTCCGGTATGCTTCTGTTTTATACTTTATTTACAAACAATTTCTAAAATTTATCTAACAGATTGTTGTTGGTCATTATTCAAACAGCGGCATTTACCAATGACAAAGAGGCTAGTGCAGAGCTTGTAGACCATGATCTTGCCCAGTCTGTTATGGGGAAAGAGTGTTTTGTTATGAAGGATGGAGACCAAACTAATTTGTCAAGAAGCACACACCATATAGATTACATTACTCGATATGCTGTACCACTTAACTTGAAAGAATTAAAAAAGGTTGAATCCTTGCGAACATTATTTTACTTGGAGTCTGATTTTGTAATAAATTTTTATGAGTT
The DNA here is from genome assembly GCA_031216115.1 of Senna siamea. Classification (NCBI taxonomy): domain Eukaryota; kingdom Viridiplantae; phylum Streptophyta; class Magnoliopsida; order Fabales; family Fabaceae; genus Senna; species Senna siamea. The sequence goes on along the minus strand of CM062361.1, from coordinate 13,803,677 downwards.
TCCAACACATTATTCTCTCCAGGCATTATCCATAAATACACCCAAGCTACCATTACCCCGTGATATAATACATTTGAGGTTTTTGGCAGTGCATTGGTTGAAGGTAGATAACATTCCTGCGTCAATCTGTAGCTTGCAGAAGTTGGAAATCTTGAAATTTAAGCATTGCAATTATCTTTGTCTTCTTCCAAAAGGCTTAACCCACTTGCACAATCTCAGACATCTCGTCATTTTTTACTGTCCATCATTATCTCGTTTGCCCCCAAACATTGGGAAACTATCTCACCTAAGAACATTAAGTTGGTTCATTGGTAGATCTAAGAGAGGGCACAGCTTGTTAGAGTTACATGACCTAAAGCTACGAGGAGAATTGAGCATCAAATGTCTAGACAATGTTGGTCCTGTAGCCAATGCTAAAGGGGCAAATTTGATTGGAAAAAAAGAGCTTCAGTTTCTAAGCTTGTCATGGGGCAATAGTGAAATTAAACCACAAGGTGTTGATGCTGAGCAAGTGATTGAAGCCCTTCAACCTCACTCAAACCTAAAGAGACTGGCGGTACGTGGATACGAAGGATCATGCTTCCCTAGTTGGATGAAAAATTTTTGATATATGAGTAGTTTAGTTTCTCTTAAGCTTCAAAAATGCAACAACTGTGTGCAACTTCCAGCACTTGGTAAACTGCCATCCTCAAAAGCCTTGACATAAGAAATATGCAGTGTGTGCAATACTTGGATGATGATGAATGTTATGATGGTGTGGAGGTGAAAGCTTTCACATCTTTGAAAACACTGAGATTAGGATTCATGCCAAACTTGGAGAGGTTGTTGAAAAGGGAAGGAGGGGAGATGTTCCCACGTCTTGATCGACTGTGCATTTCCATTTGCCCTAAACTCAGGTTGTCATGCCTTCCATCTGTTGAAGAACTCCTCATATGTGAATTTGAAGAACTACTAATGTCAATTTCTAGTTTGTGTGGTCTTAAGCACTTGATAATATCAAGTTGCTCAAAGCTAAAGGAATTGCCAAATCAACTCATGAGCCTTCATGCTTTGAGGATTTTAGAAATTACTTTTTGTGATGAGCTTGAGTGTATTCCGGAGCAAGTCTTGGAAGGTCTACGCTCTCTTCGATCTTTGAGTATTTATGAGTGCAGAGCATTGAAGTCCTTACCTGAAGCTATTCAACATCTTACTTCACTTGAGCGTTTGATGATAGGGAGTTGTCCAATATTGGTGTGAGAGATGTAAGGAAGGAACTGGAGAAGACTGGCACAAGATACAACACATTTCAAATATAGATATATATAAAGAGAGAGAATTGTATTACTTGTATCTTTTCAATCTTCGTTGATGGTGAAATAATAAAATCTTCGTAGTTGTAGCTATAAGACTAATTAATTGGTTATAAAAAGTTGTCAATTGCCAATATATATAGTTTGCCTAAATTAAAAAAATTTAAGACTGCAATAATATATTATATTTATCATGTTTGCTACAATTGACTATATCCTTGATGGTGAAATCATTATATTTTCCTTCTCATCTATAGTTATCACAAAATATCAATGTTGTTCTAATAATCAAGATAATCATTGAATTATATATTTATATTATATTATTTGTAATTTTTCGGTCATAAACCTCCGAAGCCATATATTAATAGACAGAAATAAATAAAATAAAATAAAATAAAGTATCAATTTAAAATAAATGTGATGATTTTAAAGAATTAAAAAATGATTAACTGCTAGGAGCGTGAAGAGTTAAATGTATATGGAGAATGAAAATTTAAATAATTTTGTGGTACTACATTTTATTATTTTGAGATATAATAGAATTATTTTTTATTTTATAAAATATAAAAAAAGTTATATACATTTTAGTGCATATATATTAAGTCACTGGTAAATTAATAAACAACATGTCGGATATATCTTGTTTTGATCTGGGTCTTGCAGCATTTTACTTGACCTGACATGACAGAAAACAAAGTGGTTTTCTTCTTCCCTAAACATTTTCCCTCTCTTTTTCATTTTATTTTTTTCTTCTTCTCTTACCATCTCTTTGATTCTTAGTTTCATTTGTAACCATTCAGCATGAAAACACTCTTAATAATATAATGTAACATTCTTTACATCTTAGTTTGCTTAAAGGTATAGTATGAAGTCATTATTTTATTTTATGATTCAAGTCTTATAAATATATAGAAGATTATTGTATACAATATAATTGAAGATATGAATACAATTTCATACATTTTTGTTGTGTTTTTGAACACTTTGTTTTACAACACATTATTAGGATGAAACTCTAGAATTTTGCTGTTAGAAGTTTCTCAAATTTATTTTCATCAATTCAATGTAGACATAACTTTTCTCTCTTACATATTTTTTTTCCTGAAGGTAAGTTTTATTTTTATCAATTTTATATAAAGGAATATGTATACGTTAATTATTTGAATTCTTATTCATTAATTTTAAAATTTCTTAATTATAATTTATTTACGATATCAAATCTAAAAAGTTTGAATCCATTACACTTAATATTTTTTAAAAAAATTATTTATCATGGATTCTTGATTTTGAAATTCATTTGTGTCATGAATCTTAAAAATACTTGTTTGCCTCATGCTCTTGTAATTGGTCCAGTTTGGCATTGGCAACGCACTATAATCCAACCTATAAATTGTCTCATCCATGTTGGTCGACAATGAATAAAAGTATGAATTGATATGATCGACGTCCTGGTGCTTTGCTCTTTGATATTTCATCATAATTAACAATTAAGTGAGATCATGTAGGTTAATTTTATACTAATTTTTTAATATTAGACAAATATTATAATATTGACATCACCATATACCTACATGATTATATTGTAACTCAAATTATAGAAGAATACTTTTGATGCAAAAAGATATAACTCGTTATGAAGTAAACTTATTCTCAAATATTAGCCTATTTAATAAAAATAACTTATAATTTAAATATAATTTTATTCTCAATTTTAGAATTGATTTAATTGAGAATAAAGTAATTAATAAAGTAATTGATTTAATTAATAAAAAATTTATTTAATAAATATTTAAATTTAATTAATAAAATTTATCTTAAGATTTTTTTTAAAAAATTTGATCAAATTTTATTAAACAAATTTAAAAAATTTAATAGCTTAAGATTAAATTTCAAAAGACCTTAAAAAATACAAAAGAAAAGAAGAAAGTTCAATCAAGGCAACCAACAATCATGTTGTGGTTTATATTGCCATCGAAGTGAGGGCATTTTGATCAGTTGAATTGGAAGACTGAATGCAGTGAACTTTCAATGTTTTTCTTAAAGGAAAATATAAGTTTAAACTAAAGTGGAGCTTGTTTTGATTTTTTAAAGGAAGAAAGTGTAAAGTAATTTACTTTTTTTATTGTTAAGAAAAGAAAAATATAAATTTTTAAAATAGAGGGGAAAATGAGTATAATTTATTTTAAAATCTGCAAACCAGAGATTTAAATATTAGTTTGTTATATTATAAAAATTTTGTTCATTTTACTAATTAAACACAATCCTGTTAATAAATTATTGTTCCTTTGAAAATAGATTGCAGACAAAGATTTTTGTTCTTTAGCTTTGAGAATCTATTTAATCATGGACATCATACAGGCACACAGATTAGGATAAGCAATAAAACATTTTTTTATCATACAAGTGGTTTTTTTAATTATTATTATTATTTTAAAAGTGATATGGAAAGGTTGAGCTCCACATTATTTCACTCTATATAATTTCTCTCTTTTTTAAGAAAGAAAATGTGAACCTAAATACAAAAGATATGTGAAAAGAGTCAACAATATAGATTGGGGAATTAAAATAGATAAGTGAAAAGTTGAATAATTTTTCATGATTTAATTTTATTATTTTAAAATATAATAATTATTTTGATTTTATATTTAGAAATTTTAAAAATTAACATACACTTTTATGTATATTAAGTCATTAGTAATTAATATGTGCATACAAATATTATTTTTGTTGAATTAATCTCTTAAAAATTAGTTAATTATTTTCATATAAAACATTCTTGTCAACAAGATTTTCTTATATAGCCAACTGACAAGAAAATTTGTTTTGACTTTTTGGATAACAAGATAATTGTTGACAGAGAGGAACATGACTCCCATGAAGTTGGGTTTTATTCTTGTTAGAATGATCCACCTATATTTTAATTTCTATTATTACAAAATAAAAAAAAAATCCCAAGAACATTAACGAGAGCGCTAGCTCTTCTCACTGTGAGTGTGGTTTCAATAATCATATATTTATTTAAACAAATTATAAGAAATCAACAACAAAAAGCAAAATGGAACATCATTTAAAGTTGCAAACTTTTAATCAATGCCAATTTTTCTCCCACACATTAATTATACGTATTATTATGCGCTCCAAGAGTGACGAAAAACAATGGCTTGAAGTGAAAGAAAGTGAACTTTGGAATCGACCAGATGAAAATGATATATTGCCTGCTTTACGATTGTGCTACTTTATTTTAACACCAACATTAAGGTGGTGTTTTGCTTTTTGTGCTATATTTCTCAAAGATGAAGTTATCAGTAAGGAGGAATTGATTTATCTTTGGATGGCAAATGGATTCATATCATCTCGAGAAAAGTTGGACATCGAGGATGTTGGAAATGAGATTTGGAATGAATTATACAAAAAATCTTTATTCCAAGATGTCATGACAAACATTGATGGCAGCATTAGTTTCAAGATACATGATCGAGTCCATGATGTTGCCCAATCTGTTATGGAGAAAGAGTGTTTTGTTATGAAGGATGGAGACCTAACTAATTTGACAACAAGCACACACTATATACGTTACATTACTAGATATGGTGAATCACTCAACTTGAAAGACTTTAAAAAAGTTGAGTCCTTGCGAACATTATTTAACTTTACCTCTTACGCTGAAATAAATTTTGATCAGTTTTAAAAACATTGTTCTCTCCGAGCACTATCCATAAAATTACTCAAGCTACCATTACCCTGTTAACTAATCCATTTGAGGTACGTGGCAATACATGGTTTGGAGATAGATACCATTCTCACGTCAATTTGTAGCTTGCGGAAATTAGAAATCTTGAAATTTAAAAATTGCGATAATCTTCATCATCTTCCAGAAGGCTTAACTTGCTTGCAGAATCTTAGACATCTCATTATTTTTGAGTGTCCAAGATTATCTCATATGCCCTCAAGCATTGGGAAACTATCTCGCTTAAGAACATTAAGTTTGTTCATTGTTAGATCTGAGAGAGGGCATAGCCTGGTAGAGTTACATGGCCTAAAGCTACGTCAAAGAGAACCGAACATCAAAGGCCTGGAGTATGTTGGTAGTGTAGCTGAAGCTAAAGGGGTCAATTTGCTTGGAATAAAAGAGCTTCAGTTTCTAAGCTTGTCATGGGACGATAGTAAAACTGAACCACAGGGTGTTGATGCTGAGCAAGTAATTGAAGCCCTTCAACCTTATTCAAACCTCAAGAAATTGGAGGTATATGGGTACAAAGGATCACGCTTCCCCAGTTGGATGAAAGATATTTCATGTATCAGTAGTTTAGTTTCTCTTAAGCTTAAAGGTTGCAGAAACTGTGTGCAACTTCCAGCACTTGGTAAGCTACCATCTCTAGAAAACCTTGAAATTAGGAATATGCAATTTGTGCAATATATGGATGATGATGAATGTTATGATGGCGAGGAGGTGAAAGCTTTCACATGTTTGAAAACACTCTCATTAGAAGATATGCCGAAATTGGAGAGGTTGTTGAAAAGGGAAGGAGGGGAGATGTTCCCTCGTCTTCTTCATTTGCGCATTTACAATTGTCCTAAACTCACATTATCATGCCTTCCATCTGTTGAAGATCTCGAAATATGGGACAGTGAAGAAGAATTACTAATGTCAATTTCTAGTTTGTGTGGTCTTAAGTCCTTGAAAATCTCACGTTGCTTGAAGCTAAAGGAATTGCCAACTCAACTCAGGAGCCTTCATGCTCTGGAGAATTTATTCATTGGTTCTTGTGATGAGCTTGAGTGTATTTCAGAGCAAGTCTTGGAAGGTCTGCGCTCTCTTCAATCTTTGGATATTTATAATTGCATAGCATTGAGGCCCCTGGATATTCAACACCTTACTTCACTTGAGCGTTTGATATGATAGGGCGTTGTCCAATATTGATAGCTTAGATTAATTTTTTTTTAAAGTGCCTGTATATATATAAATGGAGAGAGAGAGAGTTGTTTTACTTTTTTTATTTTTTACATGTATCTTTTTACTTAAGGTAATTATGTTTGAAGTAACGCCCGACACTAAATATGACAATTTTTTTAATAGAGATTCAAATCTAAGTTCAATACATTGTAAGAAATTAATTCATTGTACCAAAATTGACTAGTAAAGAATTGTATTACTTGTATCATTTTTGTAGAGAAATAATAAAATCTTCATTGTTGTAGCTATAACACTAATATAAATGTAAGCCTTTCGAACTAGAGATACTATAAGGATTAATGCTCTTAAATGATTGGAGTATTGGTAGGTGCATTTAAGGCAAGCATAAACTGACAAATCTGACTAGTATAAATTTATTTCTTAACAGTTTTTGGGACGACCAAGTAACCAATTAGATCTAGTATCTTCTTCGCTCCAAAAACGCTTCCCATAAGCTTGGGGTGCATGCATTGTAGCATCCTACACATGAGAGTATGGCTAAACGTAGGAAATATAGTGCATTGGCATACAAAGCGTTGAATCAAAACATATATGACTCAGGTAAAGTCTCTCCTATAGAGAAATACAACCAAAAGCTAGAACAATACTACCAACAATGTCAAACGAGCAAAGAGAGATTGGGTGGGTAGAATCCTTTTACTCTGACCCACATGATGATTCAGAGGGAAGCCATGATGCACAACTCACTGTGTATCCACGATATCCACCTCTATAGAGGGTGGCATAAGGTCTAGTAGTCCACTTCAATTAGCTTATGATAGAGGATAATCGTGCTTTTTGAACTCATTGTCTCGTTGATATTAGTGGACAAACACACTTGATATCACACTAGTAGAATATCATCAACCATGCTTGGCACATGCTTGGATCTGTAACTGTTATGGGTCGAGATGGCAACTGATATGTAGTACACTTTGAAAGGTATGAAGATCTCTATTTCATTCATTCTGCAAGGCCATGGCCATTACATGGAGCTCTAATGACCTCTCTACTACGAAAAACAATTTTGAGTAGACTAATTGTGATTGAGATACCTATTTGGGTATAATTTTAGGGGGTACCACTTGACTATCAACTGCCACAGGTAGCGAGGAGATTTGGTGAGCTTATGGGAGAGGTACTAGACATTGATTGGTCCCCTACCATGCCTAGGAACATTCGGTTCCTAAGAGTGAGAGTAAGGATCCCTTTAAACCTGCCATTACTGATGGGATTGCTTTTGGAACTTGATCATGCAGAAATAATATGGGTTAGCTTTTAGTGCGAACGTATCTTGAAGTTTTGCAAGAGCTGTGGGCGAACAGGCCACACAAGCCCCTAGTGTGATTGGACTATAGAGCAAGCAAACATTGCATTAGATACCTAGATAATGGACTAAGTGAGAATTTTAGGGTAGATATTGGAATGAGCTTGTCAAGAGCTCACTTTGTCTCTGAAACTCAACGATACTTAAATCATAACAGTCGTTGCTCAACTAGGATCTATACTCATGAAACAAGTATGAGGGTGGATTATAGGCCATGGCATGCTCCCCCTATATGGAATTTGACTTTGATTCATGGGAGGGTGCTTGATGAAAATGGCTAAATGCAATCCTGGAACATGGAGCAGGACCCTGAAGCATAGGCATGTCAAGGTGCAATGCATGATGATCATATGGGAGTTAATTTAGGAAATGACCAAATATCTGAGGACTCCTATGAAACTGACCCTAAGGAAGATGAAACCACTCTACCTTTCCCCTCAACAGCAAAAGAAATGCCTGTTGAATTCACTACTCCATTTAACTAGAGTAATACTCCAAGTAATCAGATAATGGAAGTGGATTTGGAGCTAGAGGGATTGTTAGAGCAGTACACTAGACATCAGCCATTAAGTGATATTTTTCCTTTACCAAGGATCAGAACAGGAGAAGAAAGTGCCTTACCCCTAGACAACAGATTTCCAATGAGGTAATGGGAATTTGAGTAAGGAGATTTTGGTATAACTAATGCCAGGTTTGACTGGGAACTTACATCTCCAAATAGAGGCATATGCACCTTAACGAGGGAATGTATTATGATGATGAGACTTGGCCAATGTAGTGTAACATATGAACAACAGATTATTATACCAACGCCTTTAGAGTTTATCAACCTACAAAATTACAGAATCTAGCAATAGCATAACAGAGGTCATGGACGAAGGAGGAAATGCGGAACCTCCTTTGATGTTGACAACAAGGGAAGCTAATATGAGAGATATAAATAAATTACATGTAGAAGGAACTCAAAATGAAGAAAATCGAGACTTCTGGGCCTTGACTAGCCATTGGGCTGAGGAGCAAGGAGAATGGTACCCAACTGAGGGAATTGAGCCCAATAATTGTCTTGATATGCTTAACCATATAGACCTGGCTATATGGTGGCATCAAGGATGAGTAAGAAGCAGCAATTGTTTGAATATAGAGTTTTTGCAGGGTGAGGTTAAGCGAGCAGTTATATGGAAGCAATTTATAGAAGAATAGAACCACATTGTATATTGGTTGGCTAATATGAATCCAACCCACCGTCAAGGCCCTATACAAGAGAACCCAACTAGAGGACACTTTGGTAATAGTGACTGGGAGCTTGGACCAAAACGAAAATTTCATTATGAGGTCAAATTTCAGGAGGAAATTGGCAAGGGAGTCAAAATAAACCTAGTGATAATTAGCATTTTAGGGGTGTTCAAAAGGAATAGGTGCTAAGTTCCAAGCCTAGAGAGTACTACAGGTTTGGAAGCAGTTCAAACCACTAAGAAGATCAAAATTTTTGCATTAGGAATAACTAGAACTCAAGAGGGGGGTGATTGGGTGCTTTAAAAATTTCTAGAATCTTTGCAAGTTAAGAGATTTAAAATCAGTAAAAATATTGATCCAAATAACTTCAGAACACTTTGTAAGTCTTTTAGGGTTAAATAAAGTAGAATAAAGAAGAGTTTATATTATGCAGCGACTAAAGCACAAAATAGAAAAATAGAGCACAACAAAGTAAAATGTAGAAACTTAAATTTGTAGAATAATGAAGTACAAAGAAGTAAGTTCTGAAAAATAAATAGGCTCAAATATTTATCCTGGTTTAATTTATCTGACAAAGCCTAAATCCAGTCTTTAAGTACAACTTGAAATTTTCACTAAACTCTATAAATTTTAAATAGATACTTGTGAACCACTGCAATATCTTTAGAACTTTCTTTCTTTTTAATCATTCAAGGAAAACCTTTCTTTGAGATTTGTATACTCTTCTTTTGTAGAAGGAAGAAATCTTTTAGAAGAAATGCTCTCTTTTAGAATGAATATTATAGATGATGAACTATTGTCAAATTTAGAGTAAAGACCTTTGAAGAATAGATTGAAATTCAAAATTAATTTTTTCTATTAATGTTTTCAGACTTCTAAATCCTCATATTTATAGATTTTTTGAAGAGGTAGTTGTAGAAGCCCAAATCTTTTCAAATCATTAGAGGAAGGGACATTTTATACCTTTATTGCATTATTACATATGCACGAAGTCAACTTGCACAGGCCAAGCAATTGATTATTGTGTTCTTGAATTTAAATTTTTTGACTTTTGGACAATGGCAATCAACTTGTAGACTGCTGGCAGTCAACTTCCAAGATTCAGCCATTAGACTTGCTGATTACATTGGACTAGCGGTTCGAATACTAGAGGCTTATCAGTTAAATTACAGCTTACTATCTCAAATTCTCCAATCTTACAAATGTACTAGTTGATTGCTTCCATATGCTGGCAGTTGACTTATAGCTCATAAAAAGTGTTTTTAAGTGGAAAAACTAAAGAGAAAGAGCTACCAAGTCTTTGAATAAGTTAAAAAAAGTTATCAAGAGAATTTAGAAGTAGTTTATAGCTCATGTATTGCCTCTAAATTACAAGTCCTAGGTACCTAATTATATAATCTTAAATTCTTCAGTGGTTCTTTAATTTGGATTTTATCTCTTAACGTAAAATATTCTTCAATGAGTTTGTTATCATCAAAACTTGAAGATTTTATGCTTAATGTGGTCAACTTTTTTATCCAATTTTCTTGGATAAAGCATGGGAGCAGGTCATTAATGAATTAGTAGCACAACTTAGCAGGTGTTATCTAAGTTTCAATGAGGCGGTCCCATAACAGTCTCGTGAAGAGCCATGATCCTTCTCAATTGAAACTATTAAGGCTTGGGTTATGTATTGTCTAGATTGAAACAATTCGTTAGGAAGTATAATCTTGATGTTATATTTATTCAAGAAACTAAATGTAATGGGACGAATTTAATGAAACTTTTGAAATGGGGCTATTTTGATTATATGGAAGTTGAGGAACCTAGAGACAGAAGTGGTGGCATATGTTTTACTGGAAGAAATCTTTTTTGTTCATACGTTAACTAGTTCAACTAAATGGATTCATTGTGAAGTACAGCTCCCGAGCATGAAGAGCATCTTGCTAACTTCTGTATACGGCCCGAGATATAATGAGAGAGAATTATAACCAAACTCTACATTGTAGTGAAAAGTTCAGTAAATGTAGTTCCTCTATATGATCAGAAAAATTCAAAGAACTTATTGAATGTGTGGGACTGATTGATATTCCTACCGAAGGAGTCTTTTATGACAGCCTAATAAGCGATGGAATTCTGGATCATTACAATATCTATATAACAATGACAAGATCAGAATGATTCATAACATCCTGGTCTCTTATTATGGTGGCAGGGACAAGATTGTGTGGGAAGGAAATTATCTAGGGACTTATAAGGTCAAAGATGGCTATAATCTCATAACAAAAACTGCTCGAATGGATCATGAGAAAAGAAATGTCCAAAGAAACCACCCAAGGGGCTAGGGTTTGAGTGGAAATGTCTGTGGAAGATCAAACTACCAAGGAAGGTTTTAATGTTTATCTGAAAACTTTGCCTCAACGCTCTTTCTTTAGGGGACAACCTTCGGCGAAGAGGATTCAAAATTCACACCCAATGTTCTTTGGGGTGTGGAGAAATAGAATCAACAAATCATTTGTTTGTAAACTGTCCTATGGTCCGGGCTGCTTGGTTCGGGGCGAGAATGCCCATTCGGGTTGATGAGATTGATCAGGGCTCCATCATTAACTGCTGCAAAATTCTCCTCAACAATAAGGAAAGGGACGCTGGATCGAAGGCAGTGGAGGATAATCTTAGTTACAGAGACAGGATCTTCCCCTTCTGTTGGTGCATCTATACACTCAGGAACAAGATCTTTGAAGGGATAGATGTGACGCCAGAGAAAATCATCGGACTAGCAGCAGAGATGGAACGACAATATGCCAATTATGCCACTATGGATTCTCATCATGAGATCTCGAGGACAGGCAAGGTGTTTACCAATCGCATAACACCAAATAACTCAGATGTGCCTACTGTTATCATAGTCTGGCAAAAGGATTAAAAAAAAGAGGATTTTATGGGGAGCCTTCATACACTCCTAATCAAGACATCCATTATTGGGATCGTTAGTGCTGCCAAAGATGAGGGGACTATGGTGTGTCTCAAAGGACTTTGAACTGCTGTGGATTACATTCGGCAACGTATAAGCACCAGAATCAACATTCAACCTCCTGACAAGAACATCGTAGCCATGATTACTAATAGTTACAAATACCCCAAGTGCCAGTGGACTATAGGTTATGATATTAACTATTCGGTGAACATGTTTGATTATCTTCACTTTAGTATACCTGCTGTGTCAGGCACTAGGATCATTAACTATTTGACACTAGAATCATTAGCTATTTGAAGCCAGCTTAGGTAGGAACCTTTGTCTTTATCTAATTGTTTCCCTTTAAATAAATAAAAAAAATGGTGTGAATGCTGAAACAAAAATAAAGTAATAAATAGTTTCTACATTATGACATATTTTTAATTTTTTTTTAAAACTTCATAAATAATTTGTCGATTTGTTTTAAAAAATACAAGATAAATTATACATATTTTTTTATGTAACAAAATTATATAAAATATTTATTATTATACATAATTATAATATAAAATTAATATATAATATTAATATTTATTCAACTAGAGTTTGATTGCAATTGAATTAATAAACTGTGAATCAATGTCTTAATTGATTTTATAATTGATCTTATTTTTTAAAACATTTAAAAATATAATAATATTTTTTTATAAGACTTATAGTTTCTTTTAAACTAATAATGAAAAAGTAAAAATGCGTCCTTAACCTTCCAAAATTTTCAAATGAAAAATAAAATCTTTAAATTTTTGTTTTGTAAAAAATAAGTCCTTCTATCTATTTTTTTAACATAGATAAATTCGCTTTTGGATTCCCTGCGTGCGCTCCCTCCCTGCTGGGCTTTTTAGCGGCGGTTTTATCCGTTGCTAAAGTGTGTTTTAATATTATTGCAACGAATATTATTGATGCTATAACTTTTAATTTAACAAAAGTTATAGTGACAATAATATTTGTTGCAAAAAACTTTAGCAACGGAAAAAACCGCTGCTAAAACGCCCAGCAGGGACACGCCCAGCAGAGAATCCGGACGCGATAAATTCTGGCTTTGCTCAATAAGCAAAAGAATATTATTTCTTAAGACACAAAAATTTAAGAACTTAATTTGTAATTTAAAAAATTTAGAATACTATTTTTATATAGCCCAAAATTTTAAACACCTTTTTCCATTTGTTTCTTCCTATGGAAATTCTCAATTTTCATATGGGCTGTGAATGGAATGCAGTTAAGTAGCCGAAACCGCGTTGCTTGGTTGGATTGGCCGCAAAATGGGTTTGTCTTGGAACAGTCAAAATGGGAATGCTGCTATTCCTCTCTAGTCAAAATGGAATAAATCATTTTTATATTCTTCATCCTTTTTCCGTGAAAATAAGAATTGAAATTATTAATAAAAAGTAGATTAAATTATACTTGTACTTTTTATAATTTTATTAAATTTTTAATTAAATCATTATATTTTAAAATTTTATAATTGATTATCTATAGTATCACTTTTTAATTTAGTTCTTAAACTTAAATTTTTGTAAATATTTTGATAAATTTTAATGATAAATTATGAATTTATTTAATGCAAGTAAATTTAATTATATTACTTAATATAAATTACACTTTATGTTATTTATTTAAGTTATTTTTTATCATTATTTTGTTTCTATGTTAACATAAATTATACATATTTAAAATTTTAAAATGTTATATATTCATAATATTAAAAAAATTAATATAATTTTAATAAAAATTTGACAATAGAGGTTAATTTAAAAACCTATTTAATTATAATAAATTAATTACAAAATATTAAATTTTATGAATTCAATTAAAATTTGAGTGAAAATATTGAAACTACAAGAATAATTTAACATAAAATATATTATTATTACTACAGAATTATATTTAAATCAAATTATGAATATTTATAATTAATTTAATTTTATCCTAATACTTTCTAGGACAACATAACATTTTCATTGGCTTGCCTATTAAAACAATTAATTTCTCACCTTGTACCAATTTCAATCTTTTTGTTGGACAATAATTTCAATCTTTTCAATCCACCGTGGTTCCTTTTTTTTTTTTTAACAACTTTTAATCTCTATATTATAACCTAAGATGTGTATTAAAAAATTCTTATAGTTTTAGATTAAAAAAATGATTTAGCGTTACAATTAGGACTCTAGATATATATTAAGATTGGAGAGTTAGATTAATGTTTACCGTTTATAATATAGAGTTTTGATTTCAGAGATTAAGGGCCTATTTGAATATAATTTTTAAAAATTATTTTTGATTTATTTTTATTAAAAAATTGTTTGAATAATTATTTTTAAATATAAAATAAAAAATAAAATATATGTTTTGAAAAAAAATTAAAAAATATAAAATAATTAAAAGATATTTTGGATTTCAATTTTTTTAATAAAAAAAATATGAACAAATCTTTTATTAATAGCATGTATATAATTACATAAAAATAATACCAATATAAATGTTTAAAATTAATTTTTTGAAATAATTTTAAATGATAAAAAATAAAATAACATCCAAATAAGCTTTAATGTTTGCAGTTTATAGCCATCAAATCTTTTAATTTATAAATATAAAAAAAGTTCAAGAATATTGTAGTAGAGTTTGATGTAGCAAAGAAGTTAAAGAGACAATGATCTATTAAATATATCCTTAGTAATGGTTATAGTAAATAAATTTATCCTTTTGCAAAATTATAAATAGATAATAAAATATAATTATGCTACCAAGAGATTTTAGTGACGAATTTAACAATAGATTATCCCTTTCAAAATTAGCAACGACAGAAGAACAAGACCGTCGTTAAATTTTAGCAATGCTTTGTTTTGTTAGAGATTTAGCGGCGACATATCCGTTGCTAAATTAAGTTCAGCAACGTCCAACACATGCTAATCCGTTGCTAAAATGCAATTTTCTAGTAGTGTTACTAGATCCAAATCTTTTAGATTTAATGCAAATCAATCACAGCTAATTATCAGAGTAAAATGAAAATAATTTTTTTTTGAGTAAATTACACTATAAAAAAAAGTTTATAATTTCACTTATTTGACTAAAATATTCTTAATAATAATATTAATTTTTGAAAATTTATGATAAAAATATATTTTAAATATAATTTATTTTTAGTTTAAAACAATAAATTTATTTTATTTTAAATTAAAAAATAATTACATATTTTGGTCAAGAAAGGTACAATTTTAAGTTTTTCTTATCACTCAAGAAAAGGGAGTGTAAATTTTTAAAATAAAAAAAATAGAAAAATAATTTTAGTATCTTTTTTAGAAAAACAGAATATAATTTAGTCTATTTTTTAAAATACAGAGTCAAATGGTAGGTATTGTTAGATAACTCAAATTTATATTATTATATATACGTGGATCAGGGCTTCATAATGTCTTTGGTTTTATAAATATATAAAATAAAAAAATAAAAATATTGATCATATTCAATCAAAGAATATTGATATATACTTTAATAGATGTTAAGCAATTAATCCCTATTAATTAAAAATTAATGTATCAAATTTATAAAAAGAAATCTCGCATAGTGGACCTTTTTTTAGTCAAATGATCGAACTATTTCATTTTATGATATAATCTTGGCCTTTTTTCTTTAATTGTACTAATTTTGTATACCAAAACAAACAATAAAAAATAGTAATATCATATGTGTATGTTGCAAGATTGCAATTGTGACCCTATTGAAATACTTTAATACTTTAATAAAAATAAATTTGTGTATACTTTTAAAATATAAAAAAGGTGATATAATTTCAATATTATTTTAAAAAAAGAGGAAATAATTTATGCAATAAATAAATAAATGTTTAAACGCAAGCATAGGTGTAAAGAGGATTTCAAATGACACGTATCTGGATGTTCCTGTCTTCAGAATAGGTTGGAACTTGGAAACAGCTGATGATGAAATTTAAAAAGTTTATTTATATAACTATTGTGTTGTGCAATGTGCATTGACTCACGACTCACGAGATGAGCTTTATTCAACTTAAAATTACGAATGGCTTCATCGTGGCTATTAAAAAAATTAAATAATAAAATGATACAATAATTATTAATTACCGCCATGATTAAGGTAAGGTGAGTAATAAAAGTTACAAATTTTTTAATTACAAATCTAAACTTGAAAAAGATGTAGAGGAGATTCTCGTCTCTCTCACTCTGTAAACTTGCACTGTGCCTGAACTTGAGCATTCACCTCTCCAATATTTGCATCATTGCAATTTAGCATACTTGTGAAAAATGGCTGAGGCTTTACTTGGCATTGTGATTCAGAACTTGAACTCTTTCGTCAACAATGAGCTTGCCACATTCTGGGGCGTCAATCAAAAGATTCGAAGGTTGTCCAACTCACTTAGGATGATCCAAGCTGTGATTGACGATGCTGAGAAAAAGGAGATAACAAGCCGTCCCATAAAGGAATGGCTGCAGCAACTTAAAGATGCAGCTCACGTGCTCGATGATATTCTTGATGAGTATTCCATACGATTACCTCAACAAAATTCTAGATCTGCAAGTCAGGTACACTGTTCATCCTTATCCTCTTTTAAACCAAACAATATATGGTTTTGTTATGATATCGGTAAGAGGTTGAAGGAGATCACAGAGAGATTAGATCTAATTTCTGAAGATAGAAAGAATTACGGTTTGATTGAGCATGAGGTGATAAGAGAAAGGCCAACCCAAGTTTCTGGATGGCACCAGACTTTCTCTGTTAGTAAACAACAAGTATATGGAAGAGATGAAGATAAAGAGAAGATTGTGGAGTTTCTTGTTGAGCAAGCCCCTCATGACTCTCACGACCTTTCTATTTGTTCAATTGTCGGCATGGGTGGGCTTGGAAAAACAACACTTGCTCAGTTGGTCTTCAATGATCCAACGGTAACTAAGCATTTCACCTTAAGAATTTGGGTTTGTGTTTCTGATGACTTTTCTATCGAAAGGATTCTGCAATCTATCATGGAATCTATCACAAGTCAAAAGAGTGACACCCTGAATCTCGATACAATGCTACAAAAAGTTCAAGAAAAACTAAAAGGCGAGAGGTATTTGCTTGTTCTAGATGATGTGTGGAACAAAAACCAAGACAAATGGGATAAATTGAAAGATGTGCTAGCATGTGGATTAAATGGTGCTTCAGTTTTAGTCACCACTCGTGATTTGGAGGTTTCATCCACCATGGGAACTCACCTTGCCTGTCAGTTGTCACCTTTATCTGAGGATGATTGTTGGTCATTATTCAAACAATGTGCATTTCCCAGTGACAAAGAGCCACGTGAAGAGCTTGTAGCGATAGGCAAAGAGATTGTGCAGAAGTGTGGGCGTTTGCCACTTGCAGCTAAAGCATTGGGAGGCCTTTTGAAGTCCAAGAGTGACGAAAAATGGCTTGAAGTGAAAGAAAGTGAACTTTGGAAACTTCCAGATGAAATTGATATATTGCCTGCTTTGGGATTGAGCTACTTTAGTTTAACACCAACCTTAAGACGGTGTTTTGCTTTTTGTGCTATATTTCCCAAAGATCAAGTTATCAGTAAGGAGGAATTGATTTATCTTTGGATGGCAAATGGGTTCATCTCAAGTCGAGAAAAGTTGGACGTTGAGGATGTTGGAAATGAGATTTGGAATGAATTATACAACATATCTTTCTTCCAAGATGTCATCACAAATGATGATGGCAGCATTAGTTTCAAGATACATGATTTAGTCCATGATCTTGCTCAATCTGTTATGGGGAAAGAGTGTTTGGTTATGAAGGATGGAGACCAAACTAATTTGTCAAGAAGCACACACCATATAGTTTACATAGCTAGATATGGTGTACCACTCAACTTGAAAGAATTAAAAAAGGTTGAGTCCTTGCGAACTTTATTTAAGTTGACCCCTGACACTCAAATAAATTTTGATAAGTTTCAAAAACATTGTTCTCTCCGAGCACTATCCACAGAAACACCCAAGCTACCATTGCACTGTTATCTAATCCATTTGAGGTACTTGGCAATACAAGGTTTGGAGATAGATACCATTCCCACGTCAATTTGCAGCTTGCGGAAATTGGAAATCTTGAAATTTAAAGATTGCTGTTATCTTCGTCGTCTTCCAAAAGGCTTAACCTGCTTGCAGAATCTCAGACATCTCATTATTTTTTATTGTCCAAAATTATTTCATATGCCCGCAAGCATTGGGAAACTAACTGGCTTAAGAACATTAAGTTTGTTCGTTGTCAGATCTGAGAAAGGGCATAGCTTGGTAGAGTTACATGGCCTAAAGCTACGTCAAAGAGAACTGAGCATCAAAGGCCTGGAGTATGTTGGTAGTGTAGCTGAAGCTAAAGGGGTCAATTTGCTTCGAATAAAAGAGCTTCAGTTTCTAAGCTTGTCATGGGGCTTTGGTGAAATTGAACCACAGGGTGTTGATGCTGAGCAAGTGATTGAAGCCCTTCAACCTCACTCAAACCTCAAGAAATTGGAGGTATGTGGGTACAAAGGATCATGCTTCCCCAGTTGGATGAAAGATGTTTCATGTATCAGTAATTTAGTTTCGCTTAGGCTTGAATATTGCGAAAACTGTGTTCTACTTCCAGCACTTGGTAAACTACCATCACTGGAAAACCTTGAAATAAGGGGAATAAAATGTGTGCAATACTTGTGTGATGGCGTGGAGATGAAAGCTTTCATATCTTTGAAAACACTCGCTTTAGGAAGGATGCCAAACTTGGAGAGGTTGTTGAAAAGGGAAAGAGGGGAGATGTTCCCACGTCTTCATCAACTGGAAATTCACAGTTGTCCTAAACTCACGTTGCCATGCCTTCCATCTGTTGAACACCTCGAAACATGGGAATGTGGAAAAGAATTCGTAAGTTCAATTTCTCGTTTGCGTAGTCTTAAGTCCTTGAAATTCGCATGGTGTTCGAACCTAAAGGAATTGCCAACTCAACTCATGAGACTTGATGCTCTGGAGAGTTTAGAATTTAGATCTTGTTATAAGCTTGAGTGTATTCCAGAGCAATTCTTAGAAGGTCTACGCTCTCTTCGATCTTTGCGTATTGATAGCTGCAGAGCATTGAAGTCCTTACCTGAAGCTATTCAACATCTTACTTCTCTTGAGCATTTGTGGATAGCCCGTTGTCCAATATTGGAGGAGAGATGTGAGAAAGGAACTGGAGAAGACTGGCACAAGATACAACACATTTCATATGTATATTGACAGCTTAGATTTGTTTTTAAAGTGCCTAAATATATTGAGACTGAGTTTTATTACTTTCGTTGACACTTTGTTAAGAAATAATTGAATCTTCATTGTTGTAGCTATAAGATTAATTAATTAGTTATAAATGACAAAGTAGTTAATTGTCAATATATATCCACTGTTTGCCAAAATTAGAAATTTTAAAACTGTGATAATATATTATACTATTACTATCATGTTTGCTCCTTCACTATATATCCTTGATGGAGAAATCATTATATTTTCCTTCTCATCTATGGCCTTTACAATATTAATACATTTATTATATTTTGATTTTTGTTTTTGTCATAAATCTCCAAATCCCTTCTTTCTCTCTCTCAGTCTCTGTCTTTCTCTCTACAAACAGAGAAAGAAAGTGAGAAGGGGGATGATCGTCATGACTTTCAGAAACAAAAGATGAATCATCTTTGAAACCCAAACAAACAAACCAAAAAAAATAAAATGTACGTTTCCATCGATCAGATGATGAAAGTAGGTGACCTGTTTGTAGCCACCGTATGTTGATAGGTTAGATTTGTTTTTAAAGTGCCTAAATATATTGAGACGGAGAGTTTTATATTACATTATATTATATTTTGATTTTTTTTGTCATAAATCTCCAAAGCTATATTTTAATAGATAGAAATAAATAAAATATCAATTTTAAATTAATGTGAAGATAGCACGGAATTAAAAAAGTGCGTAACTTCTATAGGAGCGTGGAAATTTAAGATATTTATAGAGAATAAAAATTTAAATAATTTTTTGTTACTTCATTTTATTATTTTGAAATATAATAAAATCATTTTTATTTCATATAATATAAAAAATTAATGTACATTTTAGAGCATATATATTAATTGGATTAATCTCTCTCATATAAAAATTAATTAATCATATTTATATTACATAATGACTTCCTTGTTGACAAGATTTTTTTTAAATGTGTATTTTCTAATTATTTATATTTTCAATAAAATTATTAATATAACTTAAATGATATGTTAATGGTCATAAGAGAATTTATTTATATTTTAAAAAATAAAATATATATATAATTTGAGTATTTTTGACTACTTGTGAGGATAGCTTATTCTTAAAATGTAGCATGCATGTCCTATATTAAAATTACAATAATCTCTATCTATATATATCAAAATATTGAGGTATAACATTATTTTTTTATTTTTATTATAAACTATATTTGGGTGAAGATTATTGAGATAAGAAAAACAACACTTTCCAATGAATTTTAACTAGAATGAAAAATTATTATTTTAATCAAAATATCAGAGTTACTTTATTATATTTTAAAGTTTAAACCTAATTTTGTAATCAAAATTTAGTTAAAAAATAAATATTTTTTTTCTTAGTAAGTTCATATGATAAAAGAAAATGTTTGATGATTCGTCTTTCAAGGGAATGATTGTGCCATGTTTGGATGTTTATACGCTCCTTTGACATCTGAACCATCTTAAAAAAAAATTGTGGTAGGCTCATATGTGTTGAATCTATGGCTACAATTGATGTTCATGTCAAACTTCAATTTTTATTGACTATTATTTTAACCCACAGAAAAATATTACATTAATTGATATACAGTGTATTCACCAATTTGAATTCCATTTTCTTGATCCATGTAATAGTTAATCACACTTTCACAAATTCAAATTTTAAGTAAACCAATTGAACACTAAGATTATTTTAGATGAGATAATTTAAGGAAAAAATAATATTTATAAGTATTTTAATTACTTCATTGCAAAATTTCTTTTTGGATTAAAAAGGAATAAAATTTAAAAATTCTATAATAATTTCATTAAATGATATAAGAAGAATTTGAAATTTTATCTAAATAGGTGAAATTTTAAAAATTTTTGTTTATTTTTAGAATATTTTTTATTTGTATTACTTTTAATAAATATATAAATATAAATACACATGTATATATACACTAACATAAACATATGCATATATATATATATATATATCTATATATATATTTACATATATATTTATATACACTTTGTATATATACGTATATAAATATATATATTTGTTTATGAGCACACAATTACATACACATAAATATACACATGTATGCGTATATACATAACACACACACACATAGATATATATATATATATATATATATTAATTTACATATAAGTATTTTCATGCACATACACATAACATATATATTTATATAGATATAAACACAAACACACGCAGACATACATACATACATACATACATATATATATATATATGAACTAACATAAACATATACTTGTTGGGTATTTTATGAACTTATATATATATTAAATAAATAATCATATGTCAATTGTTATTATAAGAAAAAGGTCTGACCCAAATTAAAAGTGATTTTATTTGGTTTAATGTTAATGAGTCTAATTATAAGTATGAACTTATATATATAGATACTCTAAATATAATTTTTAATTTTATAATGGACTAAATTATAAATAAAGAATCCTAGTTCAATTATTTAATTAGGTTATGGTCTCTAAATTATAAGTATAATTTTTCTCTGATATCTCATCATCAGACAAGAGAGAAACCCTATTCTCATAAACTGTGTTTATTAATTTGAAAGATTCATAACTACAAGACTGAAGAACAAGTTATGAATTTAGGTACATTTTTACTTTTAATTATTTATCTTCTTGATAATTTAACATGATTAATATTCTAAATTTAATTTAGTTTATATATTTAAAATATTTTTTTCAATAATTAGTATCAAGAAAATTTTATATTAAATCATTAAGATTAAAATTTTCAGTTTTGCGGCAAAGCACACTTCAATTGGTTATAATTATACATGTTTTAATTTCGGGTTCGGCAAATTCTTATCATATATGTATACATATTTGCCGGAATCAATAGCAACCAAATAGTTTTCTTGATTTGCATGCGATATTGAAATTTCCATTTATATTAAAGCTGATTGAGAATTGCATGAACATATAATTTTAATTATATGTTTGAAGACACCGTTTAACGTGCAGTAATTAATTGTAAAAATCACTCCATATGATTTTGTTTGGCGTGCGCATATATATATATATATATATATATATATATATATATATATATATAAAGTGCTGTCCATATATGTTCTTCTTGATTTACATGTGCGGTAAATGAATTGTTTTCAATTCATATATATAGCCTTTCCGTATGCGGTAAATTGTAAAATTGATATATGCATATGTGAATTTGATATATGCAAATAAGGTAAAATTTATTTTTGTGAAAGCAAATTCATATATGTTTTGTATCAATTTTTACGTTTGGATTTAGCGTTGAATTGTATGCGGCATCTAAAGTTTTATTCAGATTTTGGTTCAAGCATATATATTATATAGTTTCCTTTTATGAAAGGTTCACATAATATATATACATGATTGTTTGGAAAAAAGGTCCGTATGAATTGTGGATTCAATTCATATAAATTCTAAACATATGAAAGTGCCGCATATGTTTTCATTTATATATGAATCATTTGATTTTGTTTATTCGTTATGCGTGCAACAAGTGAAATATATATATATATATATAAAGTTAAAGTGCATGTTTTGATTTATATATATATATATATATATATGAATTGGATTATGATTCAATTGGACAAATTGTGCGACAAATTTCATTTAGTTGGATTATGCTTGTAGGAAACAAAATTTATAAATTGTTGTGGTAAATTAAATTATGAAGATTTGCCACGGCATGTATAAATATATTCTTGAAATTTGCTACAATATATGTTTAGAATTTATGATAAGATTTCTTAGATTTCATATTTGTACGCATTTATTGAAATTATAAATTAAATAATTTACAGTTTTATGATTTTTTAGAATATAATGTAAAGTTTGAAATTTTTAGAGAATTTAGATTTGGATATTGATAAGTTTATATATATTTTAAGATGAATTAATTGAAGCAATATATCGCCAAAATAATCTCTATTGTGAAAATTAATCAGTTCTGAAATATAAATAGTTGTGTGTATGCAATTTATATAAATATTGATTGGTCCAAAGGAAAATCTGTATTTGATATAATTGCATATATACCTGTGGTAATAGATACGTGATAATTATTTGGCTTTATATATGAACAACAAATCGATCTAAAGGAAGATTCATTGTTTGATATGTTACTTTATTATCAGTATCAAATTACTACACTAAGATATCACTTACAAGTTAATATTTTGTCTAAAGATGAGATATTAATAGAGTGCTAGATATCTTGAGATGAGATTTACTTTTTATCCAAATCTATTATTCTATTATGATTTTATACTCATGTGAATATTTTATTTATTTTGTTTTGATTTAGTTTCTGCTTTAGAAACTAACATAATTGTTAAAATCAACCTAATTTTGATGTTAAATGGCACAAATTTTAAGGCATGACAAGAGTGTTCCAAACATTCTTAGAGTCAAAGACCTAGACTATGCATTAAGGGTACTTAAACCTGCTGATCTCATTGGTCAGAGTACCTCACATGAAAGGAGGGAGATGGATAGGTACGAAAAGTCTAATCACATAAGTCTGATGATTATTAAGTGTGCCATTGTAGAATATTTTTTTAGGGGCATTATTTCCGATTAAATGGACAAGGCCAAAGTTTTTCCTTAAGAACCTTAAGAAGATATTTACTAAGAGTGAAAAGTCTCAAACTAGTACAATCTTAGCAAAAATCTTCTCTATAAGGTATATAGGCAAAGGAAACATAAGGGAGTACATTATAGAAATGTCTCATCTTACTTCTAAATTGAAGGCACTCAAGTTAGAATTATCCGAAAACTTGTTAGTGTATTTTTTTTTAGTATCCCTATCAACATAGTTCAAACAATTTAAGGTGAACTATAATTGCCAAAAGGAACATTGGTAATTTAATAAGCTCATCTCATTGTGTTTAGGAAGAGGAAAGACTAAAACAAGAAAGGACAAAAAGTGCTTACTTGGCTTCCACGTAAAGGGACAAAAGGAAATACAACAAGAGAAATGAGAATAAGAAAACTACAAATATGGCACTACAGAAGAAGCAACATAAAGAACCAACTCATGATAGTTGTTTCTTCTGTGGGTCTTCAGGTCATAAGAAAAAGTCCTTAACCTTATCCTTCTCGGCAAACTCAACATCCTCAAAGAATCGAGCATTATGTGTCTCGAATATAGACTTAGTTATGGGATTATAAAACTTGTAACCCCTGGATTTTTCAGAATATCCAATAAAATAGCAACTGACAGTCATAAAGTCCAGTTTCTTTCATTTGGCCTGTAGGGCCTTGTGTAACGACTCCTCTTAATTTATATGGAATATCAGAGTAAAAATTAGAAGCGTGAAATTCTCTTGAAATTTTCTTTTCCTTTTTCTCTTGGGAGCCAAATGGGCCATTACTAGTTGAGTGTAACCCAAATAGACTCTCCTATTCAAGTTCCACTTAACCCCTTCTCTTGCACAGTGTACTTAACACATAAATATATATATATATCCCTACTCTGGAATATAAGGAATCTAAACCATTCATTCATTAATATAATTATCTCCTAATATTTAAATTCTCAATTATCATCAGGAACCCTACCAAAATTTCGGCAGAGTCCTTCCCAAAATAGGACATTTCTTTATTTGTACAACAGCCTAAACTATTCATCAAACAACCAAAAGTCTACAACATAAATTATACAACTATTTAAATACAAACTTATGGACTTCATGCCATTCAAAATAATGTTTTAGAATCCATAGCAAAATCCTTCATGTTACCTTACTCATCATTCAGCATCTTCTAAAATCTTGCAATTCTAACATACATTCAGACCCAAGCTAATTTCTCGCACCATCATGGCCCTGATCATCTGAACAATCAACTTAATGAGATATAAAAATCCCAGTAGAGTAATTTACTATTTAAACATTTTATAAAACAGTTGAAAGTTTAGCTATGCCTTCGGCATAGAAAATGTCTCCCCAAAATATCTTTAACACACGTGTGAACTATAAAATGCTTTCAATTTAACACATGGGAAACTATATAAATTCATAAGAGTATAGTGTCATTTCATTGATTAAAACATCGTTTCAATAATGCCTGTGAGTTTCTTTTGCATAACAAATTTCATGTTCATACATAAGTATATAATCCTGCATATATCACAATATTATACAAATCAAATATCTCATTGCAGGCTGTTATATAGATGTATAGTATATAACATTTAAAACATTTCCATAATAAATTTAGCATTAAAACTAATAACCATAACTATATCCTCTTTCATGCAACCAACTTACAATCAAAATAAGCAAAGAATGCTTTCATTCACCCCTTTTCCTTTTTAAGTCACCACTTAGGGCCTCTCACCTTAGGAAATATTTAGTGCCATTTATCCCTTAGGTGTTCCTTTAATGCCATTGCCATAAGTGGCAATTTAGTACCGTTTCATCCCTTAGGTATTCATTTAGTGTCATTTGGTACCACTTCACCCTAAGGGGTATTTTAGTGCCATTTCCTCCCTTGGGTGTTCATTTAGTGTCATTTGATACCACAATTCACTTTAGGGGATAAATTTTAGTGTCATGCCCCTAAGTGTCATTTCAGACCAAGTTATCATAGTCAAATCACCATAGGGGGTAAATTTAGTACCGTGCCCCTAGGTGTAATTCATAGTGCCATAATTAATATAATTTAATCACCTTAGGGGGTAAATTTAGTACCGTGCCCCTAAGTGTTATACCAGTACCAAATTACTATAGCCAAATCACCATAGGGGGTAAATTTAGTATCGTGCCCCTATGTGTCATCTCTAGTGCCATAATCAACATAATTCAATCACCTTAGGGGGAAAAATTAGTGTCGTGCCCCTAGGTGTCATTTAATACCATATTCAATGTCTTTATCGTATAACATTATCATTCTTAACATCATTCCAATCACAATATAATATCAATCATATCATTATTTGAGACCATCAAACCTATATTAAAATTTGGCATTTACATTCTCATGCCATTTTCTTTAATCATAACATAGGAACCTCAGACCTTAGCACCATCAACTACTTTTTTTAGTTTAGCATTTTCAAGAATCAATTTAAACACCAACCTTTCACCTTTTCATACTATCATAATATGTGTAAAGTAAATATTTAACTATTTCATCTTCCCCTCAAGTTATGGGTCAACAAAGATTAATTTTAGCCTCTTTTCCGACTATATAGCAAATATATACACGTAGTTGACTAATATTGAGGGTTATAATGTCTTACATTTAAACCAAAACGTCATCCCAGTATAGACTATCCACCATTTACTCCTTAAGTCTTTCATAGGGTTTTCTTGGTTTAATGAGTAATCTCTAACAAATGCAAATCATTTAAGAGAAACAGATATGCTTTATAAAGAAATCTACATAAGGAACATTAAATGACCGTCCCATACCAGCCACTCAATGTTCACCCTAAATTTAATCCGTCCCTATGAGCATATAACCCAATAGCCAATTCACATCAAATAGTAAAGAGTTTATATTATACCTTTCAAACATGTACAGGCAATCTCTACACTCATATGAAAACTTTACATTTCTCAAATCAATTTCATCACACATTTCCCATTTCACAAAGTAAATTTCATTTAAATTAAATAGTTCATAATATCATTTCTAAAAAGGGGAGTGTAGATTACTCTACCTTAATTGGGATTTCCTTCACTTGAATCAGGATTCTTCCCTTCTTTCATTTTGCTTGATTCCACAAGCCACTTCTATCAATTATGAAAGTAACGTTTCAATTTCTCACATTAATTCCTTTCAAATATAATTATATTGGAATTAAATTCTTAATTCCCCTCAAACTTAACATCTATCTATATAACTCTCAAATTTCTTTTATCCATTTATAAGAATTTTATTGAAAATTAAAATTTACAAAAAATGCATCAAATTCCTCAAATTTCAGTCCATATCAAGGATTTTTAAAACTTTCATTTTAGTCCCTATAATGCCATATGATGATTTTGCCTCGTTTTCCTTCCATTTCTTACTTCTAGACAATCATAAGAGTCCTATTAGAGCTAAGGGTTACAGAAATACATCCAATTTTACAATTCTACTTCATACCAAACTTTTTTAAAATTTTCAATTTAGTCCCTATTTACAAATTTATGATTTTCATCATTCTTCTCCAATATAACCCTTCAATTCATCCCTAATGGCATTATGGAAACTAGATATTGTAGAAAAAGCAATTAATTTAGAGTTTTTTAGTGTATACCGAAGATTTTGAAAATTTATAGTTTAGTCCCTACACCGTCCTTGGCTTTTTTTGGCTACTGGCAGTAGCGATAGCAGCGGCTGAGGTCATCGGCAGCTCGGGAATGTTGCTGGGCAGCTCAAACATCGATCACCGGTGGTCGAACGACGCCGGAATGGCTGGATCGAAGATCTTTCAAAATCGCGACGGGAAAGAAGAAAAATAGTTTTTCGACGGCTGTGGCAGTCCGGCAAGGCTCTTGGTGGCGTCGACGGTGTCAGGTGGAGCTGTTGTACCTTCCGGTGGTGACGGGTGGCGGTGCAGTGGCCGATTGGTGGGCAGACGGTGGTGGCAGTGAGGAAGGAAGGAAAACACGAGAGAGAGAGGGAAAAGAGAGAGAGAGTGCACGAGAGGATGAGAGAAATTTGAGAGAAATGGAGAGAAAATGGGTTTTTAAATTTCTTGAGGGCATTTTGGTCTTTTTTCACTTCGCCTTAGGCAAATTTCAGATGTATTTTTCAGTTTAAGCAAGAATTTAAGATGATATGGAAGGAATTTGGAAAATTTTAAACTATCATAAGTCTTCCAAAATTATCTGCTAAGTTTCTCAAGGTAGATAAAAATTTTACTATCAGATATAATTTAATTATGAAAAATTCTCAAATTTTAGCTACAAGCTCAGAAAAATTCCCTTAATCACCTTCCAATAATATTTTAAGGTTTTCAAATATTTTATCCCAATTCTTTAATTAATTTAAATTGGGTTATTACACCTTGCCTCACCTGGACATCCCCAAATATGAAAACGCTTTAGACTAGGCTTTTCTTGTCCAAAGTTCATAAAGGGTCTTTTCAATTGCCTTAGTTGGAACTCTGTTGAGTATATATACTGCATTTTCCCCATAGTGATTCAAGTAAGGTAGAATGATTAGTGATACTCCTCACCATGTC
Source organism: Senna siamea (assembly GCA_031216115.1). Classification (NCBI taxonomy): domain Eukaryota; kingdom Viridiplantae; phylum Streptophyta; class Magnoliopsida; order Fabales; family Fabaceae; genus Senna; species Senna siamea. The sequence continues at coordinate 13,775,374 of CM062361.1, read as the reverse complement.
TTTAAACATTATATTGTGTCCCTTAGTACACCATTCATAGTGAGTGAACCTAGAATAGTTTACTAATGAAAAATACCCTTTCTTCTAGAAATATTTCTTTAATTGCTATTCAGAATTATTAGGAAATGATTACTATACCTGACATTATTCAAGAAGCAACTTGGGATCAAGACAATGTCATTAGCCTTCTCGAACAAGTTCAAAAATTTGTTCCAGATGAACAAACTCTACAACCTTAAAAACCATTGTTATTAAGAAGATCCACTAGAGAAAGGAGAAGTGCAATTTCAAATGATTACATTGTATTTCTCCAAGAACATGATGATGACATTAGAGTGATGAAAAATTATCCAATCAATTTCCATCAAGCCATAGAAAGTTCTAACTCTCAAAAGTGAATTGATGCCATGAATGAAAAGATAAAGTCAATGAAAGACAATGATATGTGGGATCTTGTCCCATTGCCTAAAGGTTCGAAGCCCATTGGTTGTAAATGAATATTTAAAACCAAGAGGGATTCAAAAGGTAGTGTAGAAAGATTTAAAGCATGTCTTGTCAGTAAGGGCTTTACATAAAAAAAAGGCATTGATTATAAAGAGACTTTCTCTCTAGTTTTATCGAAAGACTCTTTTAGGATTATAATGAATTTAATGGCATGCTTTGATCTTGAGTTACATTAGATGGATGTCAAAACAACATTTCTCAATGGAAACATTGATGAAATAATCTATATGGTGCAACTAGAAAACTATGTGTCTAGTGATGCAAATTCAATCATTTGCAAATTAAAGAAATCCATCTATGGACTTAAGCAAGCATCTCGTCAATGGTATCACAAATTTCACTAAGTTATTATCTCGTCTGGTTTTGAGTTGAATTTGGCTTATGATTGTATATACCACAAGTTCAGTGGGAGTAAGCACATTTTCTTGGTTCTGTATGTCGATGACATACTACTTTCTAGTAATGATATGGGCTTGTTGCATGAAACTAAGAGCTTTCTAACAAAGAACTTTGAGATGAAAGATCTTGGTGATGCAAACTTTGTATTAGGGATTCAAATACATCGAGATCGCTCTCGAGGTATCCTTGAATTATCACAAAAGGCCTATATCGAAAATGTTTTTAAAAGATTTGGTATGCAGGATTACAAAACTAAGTGATACCCCTGAGGCTAATGGAGATAAATTCAGTCTTAATCAATGCCCTAACAAATAATTTTGAGAAAAAAAGGATATGTAAAAGATTCCTTATACTTCAGCAGTATGAAGTCTAATGTATGCACAGGTTTATACACATATAGATATCGCACATATTATTGGCATGTTAGGAAGGTATTTAAGTAATCTAGACATGGATCATTGGAAAACATCCAAATGATTCATATAAAATTTATAAAGAACAAAATATTATATCCTCATATACATGAGATAAGATAAGTTAAAGATATTAGGTATTCAGACTCTGACTTTATTGGATGCCGAAATAGCATTGAGCTATATCTATCTGCTAGTTAGAGGAGTAGGGTCCTGAAAGAGTTCTAAACAAACACTTGTAGCTCATTCTGCCATGGCAGCTAAGTTTATAGCACATTATGAGGCATGTAATTATGGAATATAGTTGCGAAACTTTGTCACTGGGTTGCAAATTATGGATGGAATTGAAAGAGCACTTAAGATTATTTGTGACAATAAATCAACAGTCTTATATTCCAATAACAATAAGAACTTAACGAAGTCAAAGCACATAGACATTAAGTTCCTAGTTGTTAAAGAAAGAGTTCAAAGTGAACAAGTGTCTATAGAACATATTGATACAAACTCTATGGTCGTGGATCCACGTACTAAGGGACTACCACCCAAGGTCTTGAGCACACTGTTCATATGGGTGTTATGCCATTGGAAGATATTCATTTTTAGTGGGAGTTTGTAATTTTTCTTTTTATGTTACAGACATATTCTTTAGTGTTATATTTTATGGATATTTTGAGGATATTTTCTGCAAGAATAAAGTTTCTTTCATCTTATTCGTACTTTGAATTTAGTATGGTTTAATAAGGTTTAAAGTGGACCAATTGGAAATAGACATGTTTAGATCACAATGCATGTAGTTTTTCATGCTACACATCCATACTTGATCTATGTCATTTGATTATGTTGACATATGTGATCAGGGATGACTTAGTTACGATAAATGTAACAAAAGTTGTCTTGGTTCTATGTTAACATGATTGATGGACGAGATTGTTCAGAAATACTCTTGATTATGATAGCAAAATTTTAAGCTCATAAGGTTATTTTGTGACATTCAATTATAAGGTAATATATTTGTGTATATATATATATATAGTCCAAGGGAGAGATTGTTGGGTATTTTATGGAATTATATATATATATTAAATAAATAATTATATGTCAATTGCTATCATAAGAAAAGGGTTTGGCTCAAATTAAAAGCAATTTGATTTGGTTTAATGTTAATGGTCTAAATTATAAGTATGAGCTTATATGTGTAGATACCCTAATTATAATTTCTAATTTTGTGATGGGCTAAATTAGAAATAAGGAATCTTAGTTCAACTATTTAATTAGGGTTATAGTCTTCAAACTATAAGTACAGTTATTCTCTGATATCCCATCATCAAACAAGAGAGAAACCCTATTCTCATAAACTTGTGTTTATCAATTTGGAAGACCCGTAAGCACAAGACTGAAGAACAAGTTATGGATTCAGGTATGCTTTCGCTTTTAGTTATTTATCTTATTGATGATTTAATATGATTAATATTTTAAATCTAATTTAGTTTATGTATTTAGAATATTTTTCCCAACAATGCTTACATACATATTTATATACACTTTGTATATATATACATATATAAATACATATATATAAATATATAAATATATGTATATTTATTTGTGAGCACATACTTACATACACATAAATATACACATATGTATGTGTATATATATACAAACATATATATATTGATATATTATACATATAGTTATTAATAAAAGAAATTAAAAATATTATATTTATCCAAACAAAGAATTTAAAATAAAAAAATTAAATTGTGATAATTAAAATTCTTTACATTTTAAATTCTATGAAATTTAAAATTTCACAATCCAATCACATGTAAAAACCCCAAACATAATTGTCAGTAAATTAAATAATTTCACCTAATTGTGTGTATTACTTATATTTGTAGTATGTACTATAAATTTTATCCTTTCAATAAGACTAAAAACCCCAAACAAAATTCTCTAAATATGGCATATGGTGAATCACATGCAAAACAAAGTATTAAAGGATTCTGAATGTCATTACACACTGTAAAGGACAGTTAGCTAAAGAACAAAATGAATGGTCATTAGCTTCCAAATTACAATGAATGAAGTGCAAATGCAATGGTTGCTATTACATATACAAGACGACCACACTACCTTTCTGCATCTCAATATTGGATTTACTCTTAGCCTCTTAGAATAAAAAGTTGTATTGGCTATTCTGTCTTGGTCCCCTTTCCTTTTATAAAATATTAATTCTTACTAAATAAAAGTATATAAGAATTGATATGATTGTATATAGCAATTTTTTAATGAATCAATTTTTTTAATCAAATTTTTAAAATTATACCACTTTTATTGTGTATAAGCAATTACTGCTCACAAATTCATTCCCAATGCAATCAAATTTAATTAGGTAATTTTGAGCATAAACTTGCCTAATACTATTAGCAAAATTTTCAAGAATGTAGGCACAATTCACTAATATTAAGTTCAATTTGCTGACAATACTATTGAATTAAATGTTTTAAACATTTGTTAAATTGGCCTCGGTTTTTTTGGTCAACCTTTGAACGGTAAAGTTATTTATTTAAAAATTAATTAAGAACTTAATATATATTTGTACAAAAGTCTGTGCATTTTAAACTCGAATAAAATATGATATAATACTTTAAATAATATTTAGATTTTTTTTTTTGGTATGCAAAAATTAGTAATGAGGATAGGTCATTTCAAAATTAAGGTCTAGATAATTGCCTTTAAAACCAAAATTAAGATATTCATTATAAAGTTTTTGGGGGAATATTAGAAAAAAAAGCTATATGTAACCAATGAAGTAATAGTTCATATCATACTACTTTTAATTTTTAAATTCTAAGTTTATATATATATATATATTTATAGTTCTCTTCTCCAATTAGGATGCTTTAACAAATGATTTCATATAATTGTAATTTTGATAATCATTAGATTCTGTCACTCAGAGCTTAACACAAACGAACACATCAAAGGCAGAAAACAAAGGGAGCAATTGGTGTTGGATTCTCCTCTCCAATAAGTGTTATGCTAGATGTCTATCACAATTAACACGAATTACAGTGGTCTGGTCATCGTACTAACCTAAATTTCTTTGGAATCCTTCTATTGTTCGTACATGTTGTAGCTGTAGTTCATATCCTGTACCACATATTGTATACTAGTAGTATTCATGCCTTCTTATAGACCTCTGATAATTTTTTATTGATGGCTTGTATTATAGGACCTTTGTCCTCTACCCGCACACAACTTGATCTCTTGGAGCAACTTAACATCAACTAGCTCATCCATCAATGGTATGGAAACATTGTGTAATTTACATCAATGATTTGTGAAGGAGGCAAAAGGTATTGTAAATTTGTTATGTCACTTTATCCCTGTCAATTGCCAAATATTCCTTTCCTATTTGTTGAGCTTAAACGAAATTTCCGAAGATATACTCATGCCTTAAGGTAGATGTTTTGATAATATTGACATCAAAACTTGCAACAAGAAATGACATGACTTAAAGTACTAAATTTTTTTAAGGGTCTTTTTAGAAATGAGGATAGAGAAAAAATGGGACGAACTAAAGGGAAAGAGAAGAGGAGAAAATGAAAGAGTAAGTGATAGTTTTTCTTTTTTTCATTTGGATCTTTTTTATTCTTTTAATTTGGGATAATTAAAATTAACAAATAAAAAGGTTAAGAAGGGTTAACATAAAATCTTTTAATTTTTTTTCCTCAAAGATTTTAAGAACCAAATAAAGAGAAAGTTATTAAATTATTTTTTGTTTCCTTTCCTTCCACTTTATTTTTTCTCTCCCAAACAGGGAAAAGTTAATACATTTCTTTTCTTTTCCTTCCTTTCTCCAAAATTTCCCTCTCAAACACACCCTAAGTGTTTACTAACAAGTTCTTCAATCAAAATATAACATATGAAAGAAGAATTTAATAGCAAAGACTTCAAAATTGTTCCTAAAATTTTCTCCGAGGAAAATTTCAAAGACTGAGAGCAGTACCATCGAAATTTTCAGGTGCTAAATGATTGTGTTTCTATAACTTTATGAAAATATATAATGAGAAAAGGTAAACTTCAAAGCATTCTATGCCCTCTAATTCCATGACATACATAAGAAACATTCGCACAAAAAATAAAATGTGTTTTGAGTTATTATTATTTTTTGTGCATTATGCTTTATCTAAAATTAAATTCCCTCTTTGAAAGATCTTGTTTCAAAAATTTAGAATTTCACTCCTGGAGGAATCGGACCAAGGCTGACAAAGAGATATACCGTGTCCCTTGTTAACTACCTTGGGTCTATTCTGTTTCAAGTAAAGAATGTTGTTATGCATAGACCAACCTCTGTAGTAAACATATTTCTGATGAAAAATATAAGTTTATGTCTCCCCACATTGCATTTTCTAACTTCTGCAATATTCCTAAGTGTTGGAACATGTTGTACCTAATTATTTTTTATTAATAGAAAATTATTTTAAAAGAATAAGGTTATTATTAAATATTCCATTTTCTAGAAATATTGAAAAATATAAAAAAGGGCAAAACTTTTCTGGTCAATAATTTACAAAAAGGCCCAAAGTTTTTCTAGTCAATCTTAGTAAGTCCAATCTTTATGAAATATTAAACTTACATAAAAGGTCTATGTCTTTAAAGATCACAGAAGGCCCATCTTTTCTTAAAGTCCATCAAACACCAGAAGGACTAAAAGTCCCGGTGCCAAAATGAAAATTTTAGGACAAATACTTTAAGTATGAAATATTAGGTAGGTTGCAGCATGCACTGAATAGGTGTCAGAATTCAATAGGCGAGAAAGTAACATTTTCAAAATATAGCAAAGGCAAACTAGGATGGCTCAGGTCTCTGCAAGTTATTTCTTCCAAACAAAAATAAATGGATTAACTTACTAGGTCAATGAAAGACCTGCCTTTACGTCCTCCTCAGAAAAGTAGAAGAAACCAATGGACAAAAGACATATCTAGCTACCTGTTGATTTTATATTAACCTCAGACGATTGGAGCAAAATGCAGAAAGCAAACTTTAAACTATCACAAGGCTACGCGGTAAACCTCTTGTAAACAAAAGGTAATGGAACATGTCTTTAGGTTGAAATTCTTAGACGTGCCTCTGTGTCCTTCTCTATAAAGCAATGAATACAATAGACAAAAGAGGAATAAAGCTTCTAGTTGACCCTATATCATCCTCAACCGCTTTGAGAAGTTGCCAAAATGAAGTGAAGCATTAAATGAATTCCTCAACGCCTCTCTGAGCAAAGGAGCATCCATGGCTAGCATAAGTCACAAAATTTATTGGTGCATTTGATAAAGGTCCCAACGACTAGTTTTGAAGGCCTTGAAGATTAATAAATTGAGGTGGATGGCACTGCATTAAAGTTTTAGGGAGTTATTGATTTGAGCATTGAATATCATTCTTAATTCTCTTTATCTTTCTATGTGCTTAAAGTTTATTTGCTCTTAGTGAGTTCTTGCTTATTAATTTCTGGTTGTATCTTGAGATTAAAATCCTCTTCATTCCTTCTGTCTGAGAATTTGGTCAGAAATCTAGAAGGAGGAATTAGTGAGGTGGATGTTGGCTTAAGTTAGTAGGTTACTGATTAAGCTAGTTAGGTTTTTTGGGTAAGTTGAGGAAAAATACAGAGTAGAGTAAAAGCAAGTGTGCTAAACCTCTATTGGATTGCCAAGAGATATAAAACCTAGTGTATACTGAGCTCAAGTGTAGGAAAGTTTCCAAAGTGTATTTTTAGTGATTACCTTATAATAAAATTTCCTTGCTGTGTGCTTGGCGAGAGGATGTAGGATCAAGGTTATTTTGGATCTAAACCTCTATAAATTGATTGTGTGATTTTTTTTCTCCCTCACACTCATCATTAACCATATACTAAAAATTGAAAACTTATTTTGAGAGGTGTTTGCTCTGTTCACTTTAAAATTTTGCTAAATATTAGCATACACTTAAAAAGATTTTTAGAAAGGATTTCTAAGAAGGTGTTTGTTCTGGTTCACTTTAAAATTATAACATACATCTGAGAAGATTTTGAAAAAGATTCAGAAAAGTAAAAAGAATCAATTCAACTCTTCCTTCTTGGTTCATTATTTGGCTAACACTAAGTCATTGCTTTTGGATCCCCTGCTGGGCGCTCCCAGTTGTAGTCACTGCTGGGCTTTTTAGCGGCGGTTTTATCCGTCGCTAAAGTGTGTTTTAATATTATTGCAACGAATATTATTGCTGCTATAACTTTTGTTTAAATAATTAATTTAACAAAAGTTATAGTGACAATAATATTTGTTGCAAAAAACTTTCGCAACGGAAAAAATCGCTGCTAAAACGCCCAGCAGCGCCCAGCAGGGACACGCCCCAGCAGGGAATCTGGACGCGTCTAAATGTGGTGTGGTATAAGCAGTTAGAGAAGATAAAAGTGGCTAGAATCCCTCACCCACACACTCAGTGAGAGAAAGAGAGAGAATAAGTACCTGGGCCAGCCAATGGAGAAACACATTCAGTTATGAAAACGTCATACCTTTTTTTGCCATCAAGCTTCACCAGCATTGGAGATTGAAGTTGCCAAATAAAAGAAGGAAGAATGGGAGTTCAGAAAAAACTTGTTTTCCTCTATCGTGTAATTCTTGCTTCTATCATGTTGCCTCTTGTTTTCTTATCCCAAGAACATCAGAATATTAAAGGCAGCCATTCAAGCAACAAAGACAGAAGCGTTCAGGTATAACAGATATTGACACAAATACAGGACATGATCTGATAGTTTAATGCAAATTTTGCAACAATATGCAGTGTTTAATTGTAATTTGAAATGTTGTATTGTGTTTGATCTGAGTGTCAAACATATACCAAACACTCATTCTTCCCCTTTCATGCACTTCTTTTTCATTAATAACAAGTTGTTTTTTCTTTGGTTTTTTTTTTTTGATGAAGATGAATCCCGAACTGCAGTTTGAAATTACAGTACATGGCTTTCTGCTGTGGACTTCAATGGGATTCTTGATGCCTATTGGTATAATTGCAATCAGACTCTCAAACAGTGAAAAGAATCAAAGAAGGCTCAAACACATGTTCTATGTTCATGCAGTTTTGCAGGCAAGTATATCTGAATCTCTCTCTCAACTCAATAATTGTCCTTGCCATCTTCTTAAGAAGCGAGAATTTTCTGTGACTTTTGCTCCACCATCAATATCTATAGAGGAAAAGAACAAAAATTATTATTCATGGCTTCATATTTGTTTAATAGGTTCTGTTGTCTCACTGATTATCTTCTAGTGATGGTGAAAGGGAGATAAGAGAGGCAAACATTCGCTTCTTATAGATCTGACCCATTTTATAAATAATTTGAAGTGTCGTATCATATTTAATGAACTAATATTTCGTTTAAGAGTTGGACCAAATTTTTCTGAATTTAATTATATCAAGCTATCTTATTTAGTGACATATAATCTTAAAGTGAAAATGATGGTTAGAAGTATATATATTCTCATTTTTTATTTTTCATTTTCTGTATTCTACAGAACTTTGCGGTACTTCTTGCCACAGCAGGAGCAATTATATCCATAAAAAATTTTAACAACTCCTTCAACAATAATCATCAGAGAGTAGGGGTCGCATTATATGCTATTATCTGGCTGCAACTCCTAGTTGGTATTTTTCGACCTCAAAGGTAAATCAGTGCCTTCTATCTTATCCTCACCATTCACTGTTCTAATTTCAATTTTCATATCTCTTCATAAATCATGTTTAACTTTTTGACAGTTCCAATTTTCTGTTTACACAAGCTCTTCTTGTTGTTCACAGGGGATCCAAAAGAAGTGTGTGGTTTCTTTCGCATTGGATAATAGGAACTGCAATTTCCTTCCTGGGAGTCCTGAGTGTGTATTCAGGTTTACAAACCTATAAAGAGAAAACAGCAAAAAGTGTTAGGGTTTGGAATATACTTTTCACTGCTCAAGTTTGTTTGATACTGTTCTTCTACCTCTTTCAAGACAAATGGGTCTACATACAAAACCAAAGACTGATTTTGAATAATGAACTAAGAAACCCCACTTGTCAAGAAATTTGTGCAGATGACATGAAGCAGAAGGAACTGAAGGCTGAATCTTGTTGAGGACAATAAAGAATGCTACAACAAAATATGAAGTTACGTATCTTATCATGTGTCAAATATGGACATGACTCCTTGTTTTTTTTTTTTTGGAAAAAATACCAAACAGTCAAAGATTTAAAGTTCATTAGTAACATTCAAATTTTTTGAAATCTGGATGTAAAACTTCAAGAACTTGCCTCTAGAAGAAGCTTATTTGTTAGATATGGAATACTCTGTTTTACTCTGAATTTGTTCAAAACAATGAGAATCTATCACTATAGCTTGAACCAGTTTATGGCATGAAGATGCAGGGGAAGAAAAGTACGCAACACCCACCAAATCCAAGTCAAATGTGGCTGCTTTTTCAGAATAAATAGATTAAGTCTATTAAAGTAGATATATATTATGTTAAGGCACACTTTTCAAAAATCTTGATCTGATTAGAGTTGCAAGTAAAGGATCTTAAAGCATTTATAATGTAACTTGAAATCATCTACAATTATCATTGGCATTAATTTGAACCAATCATACAATAAATAAATTTGACATTAGAGAAATTCTGATGTCAAGTTTCTATGGCTGCAATGGAACCTTGTTTAAGTACTTTGCTTCCTCTAGTCCTTGGAAAATAAATGGAAATCCATTTTGCATTAAGTTACAACATGCTCCTTGTTATCATGTCAGTTTCTTCCAAGTTAGATTCAGAAAATAAATAGATTAAGCTAATTATTAATCCACATGTAAGCTTGTCAAACATACTTTTTAGCATAACCCATTACTTACATCATAGCGTGTCAAACATCACTTTCATAACCTAGAAAACAGAAACGTCTCCATTATTGGAATGCATATCCCTGAAACTTGACAAAATTAAGATGAACCAAATTTGAGAAACGGGCTCCAGAGAGAGATGGTTTTGAAATTTCTCTTCCTATTGTAAAGGAGCTTCTTCTATGTCATAAGTCATTGACAGAAATGCACATGAGAAGTGATACATGCATAACAACATATAATGACTTAGCGTTCGGATCCTCTGCTTGGTGTTCTCTGCCTGGCGCCTGCTTGGCGTTTATAGCAGCGGTTTTTTCCGTTGCTAAAGTTTCTTGCAACAAAATTATTGTCACTAAAAATTAATTATTTAAACAAAAGTTATAGCAGCAATAATATTAAATCACACTTTAGCAATGGATCAAACCGCCGCTAAAAATGCCAAGATTACAGCAGAGGATCCAAAATCATATAAACACAATCATTAGAAAAGTTTTACACTTCTATAAATTCTCAATTTGTTTAAGCCAATTATTAGTCAGAATTTAGTAAATTTTTTGAATTATAATAATTTTGACAAAAAAATTTAATTTATGCTAAAATTCTGTATGAATTAATTTAAAAATTCAAGTAATACAAACTTTTATTCTAAAAATCTATATACACCATTAAATAAAATATCATGTCATTAATAGTTAAAACAAATAAGTTATACGACAACTTGTTATGTGTTAAGATTTTAATTTTATTCACTTTACTGTTAACATAAATGAGTTTTGATATACTCAAATCTATAAGAACATTTAAATTTCCTAGACTGAAAGTAATTGAATTGTTAAAGATTTAATTTTCTACTTTGATGTGTATTCCTGCTCAGTCTGAAGGGACTGCTACTGGAGTTACAGAGGAGGATGCTTCTGCTGGGATGTTAAGGATTCTTGGTTTGTGTTTGGTTTTCTGAGTTGAATTGATATCTGGGTTTTAGGGATTGGGCATGGTTTTTTCACTATAGCTGTTGAATTGCAGGATATACTTCTAAAAAATACCCATTACCGTTTAATTCAACTTGTGAATTCCTTTCTTTCTTCTTTATTGGTTAATCTTCTTTGCTTATTGCATGTAGTTGTTGTATTTCCTATGTATGTATTAGCAGAAGTAGTAGTTGATGTTGCATATAGACCCTTCTTCACCATCAATGATTATGATAATTATTATTTTTTATTGAAAGTTAAACAAGATGAGACATTTTTGGATGGAATTGTCTATTTATAATATATTAAAAACTAAAATGTTCATAATTTTGTAAATTGTAAGTCATGTATAGATAACTCTTAGTTATAAAAATTAATCTAAAACTTCTTCAAACATTGTCATTTGAAAAAAAAAAAAAAAGCTCTATCTACTAATTTTTTCATTTAAAATCTTAACGGAAAGTAGAAATATCAAATTATTCAAGAAATTTTTTTACATAAGACCTAGAGTTTAGGGACGTTTCCTGTACAAGATCTAAAGTTTGAATGAATTTTTTGCACAAGCCTAAATTTCAAGGGAAGTTTTTGCATTTTTATATAAATTAATTTTGTTAACATATCATTATTTTGTTAGAATTTTAGATGAAAAAGTTAACAAAATTTTTTTACACAAATTAATTACAAACTTTAGGAGAATTCTAAACTAATTTTTATAATTGAGAGAGATTATCTACATATTATTTATAGTTCAGGAAGGTTTTTAACATGTTAATCTCTGTTAAAAGTTCAAAAAAGCTATTTATTTTTGTAACAAAAATCATAAGACATTAATTATCAAAAAATGTAAATTAAAATGAGGAAAAATATATAATTATAATAATTATTAATTAATTATTTTGTAACTTGTAATATCTGCATTTTTTTAAAAATCTCCAAGGATGTTTTAGATGTGAAATTTTTGTGATTTTTGACTAAAGACTTGACTAAAACCTCTCTGGAAATTTTAAAAAGAGGGAAAAGGGAATAAAATAGTCAAATTTTAATTAGGGAAAAAATGGTAATTTTACCCAAAGGAAAAAATTGTAATTTTACCTATGGAATAAGATTACTATTTTACTTAAGAAAATTAGAGAAAATTTTCTTAAGAAATTTTCCTCAAAATTTTGAAGCAAGAGAAGGGTAAAACGGTCATTTTAACTAAAAAGGGCAAAATGGTAATTTTATCCTAAAGGGTAAAATTGTCATTTTTTACACAAATAGGATGACCATTTTATTCCATGTATTTCATAATTTCATTTACCCAATTAGGAGACCTCTATGTCCAAAAAGAATGAAAAAAAGAAAGAAGAGACAAGAAAAATGAAGGGTAGAAAGGTAAATTTACAAAAGGGACACATTGGGTATTTTAAATTTGTGTTTAAAAGTCTTCTTCCTCCTTCTTTCTCAGCAAAATGCAGCACACAAGAGGAGAAACTCAGCCATACGAAGAAGACGCAGGGGAGGGAAGAGGAAGAAGAAAATTTTCATAAAACTTGAAGAAAACATCATTTGCATTGGAAAAGCAAGGTAGTTAAGCAACTTTCTAGCATTTATTCTTAGTTTCATGGTGATTTTCATGGAGTTTGTCAATTATCTTCAAGATGATGAACAGTAACAAATTTTCTCTCCACTCTATTTTAAGCTTGAAACCTTGTTGCAATGCATTTATATGAGTGAATATGTGAATTTGTATTTGTTGTAAGGTATGATTGAGCTTGTTTCATGGGATTTATAATTATGTTGCATCCACCGACAGTAATATTTTCTTGATGATGAATGATGATTAAGTTGCCAATGGTGTGTTCTAAATATAGTATGATATTGTGGTGTTGGATGTAAGAAAAATGATGAAACAACTCTTGAAGAGGAAGAAAGGAATTGAAAATGCATTCTCCCCTGTTTGCTGGAAATTTGGCCAAGATATCACTGTTGTAAGTTGCTGTAGGTTGCTGTTTTGTGCTGTAAAATGCTGCTGTGGGTTGCTGTAAAACTGTTATGTGCTGTAATTTGCTGTAGGTTGTTGTAAAACTGTTTTGTGCTGTAAAATGCTGCTGTAAGTTGCTGTATGTTGCTGTAAAACTGTTTTGTGCTGTAAAATGCTGCTGTCAATTGCTGTATGTTGCTGTAAAACTGTTTTGTGCTGTAAAATGCTGCTGTAAGTTGCTGTATATTGCTGTAAAATTGTTTTGTGTTGTAAAATGCTGCTGTAAGTTGCTGTAGGTTGCTATAAAACTGTATGTGCTGTAATATACTGCTGTAAGTTGTTGTGAAATGCTGTAAAATTGTAAATTGCTGTAAAATTCTGCTATAAGTTACTGTAGAATGCTGCAAAATGTTGCAAAATGAGTGTTAAATAAATGGGCAGCATTAAAATCATGATGGCCCAATGATTTCTTTGAATTGGTATGAAAAGAATATTTGAAGAAAAAATTAAGAAGGGTGAAATAAATGTTATATTTTGTATGAATATACCTGAGTTACTTTTCTCCCTTCCTAAGGCTGAATGAATTTATCTCTTCTTTTAAGAAGAATTCAAGTTCCATCATGTAATGGAAAAGAAGCTATGATTAATAAATTTTGACAAAAAATTTAAAGAGAAAGGATAAAATAATGAAATGTGTACTTGATGCAATTTGTGTTGATACAAAAATATTATTTTTAAATAGATAGCTTGTAGATGCTAAAATGAATGGCACCATTTATGGCATTAAAGTTTGATGAATATATATATGTATTGATTGATGCTAATGGCATGAGGATGTAAATGCCAAATTTATGTGGTGTGTTTAATGGTCCTAAATGACGTTGTGGTAATGTTATATGGTGATAATGTGGATTATGATACTAAATGAACACCTAAGGGAGGAATGGCACTGAAATACCCTTTATGGTGAAGTGGTATCAAATGGCACTAAATGAATACCTAAGGGATGAAACGGTACTAAAATATCTCTTATGGTAATGGCACTAAAGGAAACACCTAAGGGATAAATGCACTAAATGAATCCCTGAGGTGAAAGGCACTAGGTGATGGCTTCAAAAGGTCAAGAAATGATTGAGATGTATTCCTTGTGAATGGTTTGTTATAAATTAATTTTTATTGATTTATTTCTTTATTATAAATTATAGTTTAACTGCTGAAATGACTGGATGCTACATAAGTTCATATAATTCATTCATATTTACATTGCATAAATTTAAAGAAGAAATGTTTTTTCGTAGTGATATGGTGGTACATGTTAGATGTTTTATGAAATTAAGAAAATTGCTTTAGTACTGAGATAATATTCTCATGATTATATCTGACATGTATCAGATGCTTAAATATTTGGCAGGAATCGAAGTGGACAAAGTAGGTGGGAATTCCCTTTTTAGGAATAATCAACATTGTCTAAGGAGTTTTTGTGGTGACTATCATAGTAGTTCACCCTTAGTAGGGTGGATAGATAGATATGTTTTGAATATAATGCTAACATGTAGGGATTAGCCCATTTTATCCTGATTTCTTTATATTTTGGAAATAAAATCAGGATAAACAAAATGTTTGGATGTATATAGTAAAATAGGCATATATATATATATATATGTCGGGATAGGTGAAAGTGTGAATTTTGATAGAAAGAGGGTTCGAGTGGCAGGGTTGTTGCCTCCTTACCCTTAATATACGGCAATCACTAAACATATCCAAAAATATGTATGTAACAATGTATAAAAATGATAATATATGCAAATATATGCAAGTTTTATTTAGGACGTTGTAACTAAATCTGATTATTTATTTAGTTTTGTCGCTGCGTATTGTATGAATGTAATACCGAGTAATTGATCCCAAACCTAATTTAATTAACAGATGGGTAATATTAGAATAAGAAAAATTTTACTCGGGTTAAAAATTAAAGACGAAGGTAAGAATAATATGTCAATCTTACAGCTAATTATTTTATTTAAGAAATTATTTCATAAAGAAAAGCTATAAGATTGGAATGTTACATAACTCACGCTTTCCATATTAAATTCAGAGAGGTAACCATTACTAGATTGTTAGACACATTTTAAATTATTAGTCCTTTAATAATATATAGTACAAAGATTAAGCTATCATTCATATGTAGTAATAACAATGGATAAAACAGACAAAATTTTTGTCCTTTAGCTCCTCGAATCTATGCACACGACACAGGCACACAGATTAGGGTAAATGGATATTCCCATAAATGCAAGTGGGTTTCTCTTTTTTTAAAAATCAAACTTATAAAAATTAAGTAAATCTAACATTATAAAAATATAAACCTACAAAAGTCTATTCATAATTAGTTAGAGTTTCATTTCTTTGAAATTCACCTTGTTAGGGTAACTCAACGAAATTGGTCGTCTAAGATTATGATATGAATATAGTAATTAAAATGGCAGATGTATAAACATTTGATGATGTTAAGTCATATATAATATAATAAATGTAATATTTAAATTTTTTGAAGTATTCATAAAATAAAAAATTAACTATATTAATCACTTATTTAAATGACTTTACCTTTAAAAAAAAAAAAAAAAGGAAACAATGAAATTTGTTTATATTCAAGCATATGATAATAGTGTATTCAAAAGTGGGTAGCTGAAGAAAATGTTTACAGAGAAATCTACTACCAAGATCCACTTTTTCTTCATTCTGTATATAAAAGTTCAACCTCCATTGAAATCTGTGACATGTATATACTTTTTTGCTCTGAAACTCCACATTCTCTTCCAAAAACTCAAAAAAGCCTGCAAAAAGTGAATTCCACAATTTTGAAATCTCTCTTCATGCCCATCTATATTCACGGATTCTTCGTTTGGCGCTCTTTGCTGGGCACCTGGTTGGTTTTTTAGCGGCGGTTTTTTTTGCTGTTAAAATTTTTTGCAACAAAATTATTGTCACTGTAAATTAATTATTTAAAAAAAGTTATAGCTGCAATAATATTCGTTGCAATAATATTAAAGCAAATTTAGCAACAGATAAAACCACCGCTAAAAACGCCAAGCAAACGCCAAGCAAAGAATAACAGCAGAAGATCCAAAATCGTGTTTATATATATAAGTCTCGACTTTGGAAATAAATGAACTGACTGCCATATTAATAACTCATTCTACTCCAAAGACTCAAAGTCAACTACTTTTAGTTCTAAAGAAACATTTTCTCTATCAAATCTTATATTAATAATTAAATAGATAAAACTAAACTTTTAACACATGACAAAAGGTATTTTATATATTTATATATATGTACGTGTATATTTCTCTCGAAGGAAAAATATATTATATTAGTCAACAACTAAGAAGTAAGAATATTATGAGATATAATATATTTTTTAAAGACTAAATTAAATATTTTATGATTCAAAGATTAAATTAAAATAAATTATATTTTTAAAAAATTAAAATAATAATTTATTCTAAAACTAAACCAATACTTCACCCAAAAATAAATAAATGATATGAAAAAAACCAAACCAATCTCCCCTTCTTTTTCTTTTTCTTTATTTTTATTAAAAATAAGCTTACTTCATTTAAATTTTGGGTTTCCATTTAATTGGAGCTGGGTAGCAGCCTATCATTCTCCTATTATCTATCTCCAAGTCCTTGTATAGTTGTATTTGCTAATTATATACATATTAAAGATAAGGCAAGATAAATCCAACCAAAAGAGTAAATTATTTTCTCAATCTCTGAAATCTATAAAAAACTAAAATACCTTTAATGAAAATATAACTTACTAAAAAAAATATATTTGTGACACTTATTTCTATTTTATTATTTGTCAAAAACAAGACATTAATTAATTTTAAAATTCAAAAATAATTATTTCATTTTGGTTAAAATATATTTAATACTTTATATATTATATAAATAGTAAATATAACCAGATAAAACTATGTTTTTCTTAATTTGTGTTCTAGAGTTTAGTTTTTGTAGAAAAGGTCAAATAATTAGTCTTAACACAAACATTCATAATTCTTAACGGCATTCATTTAAGTTGGAGAACAAACAAAAAAGTAAAGCAACTCCCTTCATTTGGATTTAGATGTAATCATATATCTGCCTTTAAAGGAAGCCGGTCCTTGACTCCAACCAGGCACCACGGGGAAATGCGACCGCTAGGATTTACAAGCAGCTAGCTGTGAGTAGAATAAAACTATAAGTAAAATCTACGGAACTAAAATCCAGTTGTTCACTAGAACTTCAATACCCTGCATGAAAACTAGCTCCTAGTGTGGCTTCTAGGTTTCAGTGTCTGATAAATACACCAATAAGAAACAATCAGTAGAGACAAAAGCCACCCCTGTAGCCATGGTCTAGATCATCTGCCCCCATTTTGGGCTGGACCCTATTGACAGAGATGATGCGATCACAGAGCTCCCGTCCATGCATTTCCTTGATTGCATCCTCCATTCCCCTACGATCTGCAAATGTGATAAATCCAAATCCACACGGATGGCCTGTGTCTCTTTCCAACATGATCTACAGCTTGAACCACCAGAGAACCTCATGCCAAGCAATAGCAATGCGTCCAACTAGTGCTAATAAAATTTGCATGATAACAAACAATATTTTAATATTTTTGAGAAAAATTATTGATCATGGATTCTTGATTTTAAAAGTCATTTGTGTCATGAATCTTAAAAATATTTGTTTGCCTCGTGCTCCTGTAATTTGTCCAGTTTGGTATGGGCAACGCACTATAATCCAACCTATAAGTTGCCTCATCCATGTTGGTCGACAATGAATAAAAGTATGAATTGATATGATCGACCTGGAGCCCTGGTCTTTGATATTTCATCATAATTAACAATTAAGTGAGATCATGTAGATTGATTTTATACTAATCTTTTAACACTAGACAAATATTGTATTATTGACATCACCATATACCTACATGATTATATTGTAACTCAAATTATTAAAGAATACTTTTGATGCAAAAAGATATAACTCAAGTTATGAAGTAAACTTATTCTCAAATATTAGCGTATTTAATAAAAATAACACATAATTTAAATATAATTTTATTGTCAATTTTAGAATTGATTTAACTGAGAATAAAGTAATTGATTTAATTAATATATAAAAATTTATTTAATAAATATTTAAATTTAAACTTTTTTAATTTAATTAATAAAATTTATCTTAAACTTTTTTTAAAAAAATTTTGATCAAATTTTATTAAAAAAATTTCAAAAATTTAATAGCTTAAGATTAAATTTCTAAAGACCTTAAAAATTACAAAAGAAGAGAAGAAAGTTCAATCAAGGCAACCAACAATCATGTTGTGGTTTATATTGCCATCAAATTGAGGGCATTTTGGTCAGTTGAATTGGAAATCCGAATGCAGTGAGCTTTCAATGTTTTTCTTAAAGGAAAATATAAGTTTAAACTAAAGTGGAACTTGTTTTGATTTTTTAAAGGAAGAAAGTGTAAAGTAATTCACTTTTTTTATTGTTAAGAAAAGAAAAATATAAATTTTTAAAATAGAGGGGAAAATGAGTATAATTTATTTTAAAATCTGCAAACCAGATATTTAAATATTAATTTGTTATATTATAAAAATTTTGTTCATTTTACTAAATACAATCCTGTTAATAAATTATTGTTCCTTTGAAAATAGATTGCAGACAAAGATTTTTGTTCTTTAGCTTTGAGAATCTATTTAATCATGGACATCAGACAGGCACATAGATTAGGATAAGCAATAAAACATTTTTTTATCATACAAATGGATTTTTTTAATTATTATTATTATTTTGAAAGTGATATGGAAAGGTTGAGCTCCACATTATTTCACTCTATTTAATTTCTCTCTTTTTTAAGAAAGAGAAAATGTGAACATAAATACAAAATATATGTGAAAAGAGTCAACAATATAGATTGGGGAATTAAAATAGATAAGTGAAAAGTTGAATAATTTTTCATGATTTAATTTTATTATTTTAAAATATAATAATTATTTTGATTTTATGTTTAGAAATTTTAAAAATTAACATACATGTTTATGTATATTAAGTCATTAGTAATTAATATGTGCATACAAATATTATTTTTGTTGACTTAATCTCTTAAAAATTAGTTAATTATTTTCATATAAAACATTCTTGTCAACAAGATTTTCTTATATGGCCAACTGACAGAAGATTTGTTTTGATTTTTTGGATAACAAGATAATTGTTGACAGAGAGGAACATGACTCCAATGAAGTTGGGTTTTATTATTACAGAATAAAAAAAAATATCCCAAGAACCGTAACGAGAGCGCTAGCTCTTCTCACTGTGAGTGTGGTTTCAATAATCATATATTTATTTAAACAAATTATAAGAAATCAACAACAAAAAACAAAATGGAACATCATTTAAAGTTGGAAACTTTTTATCAATGCCAATTTTCCTGCCACATATTAATTATACGTATTATTGAGACTTCAATTATTTCTGGAATTTTCTTCGAAACCACCTTGTTTGTCGTAATTATGGAATCTTTTAAAAGTAGTTTGTTGAAGGGTACCAACCAATATGAAGAGAAAACAAGTTGTCACAAAGATAAGAAAATTTCAATACCAACTTTCCTGTCTCATATCATTACTATTCTCACTTCAATTTCTGGCAAGTTTATTCTGCAGATCCCTCGCCCAGGAACAACCATCGTCACCAGTTCTATCATTGCAATTTAGCATACTTGTGAAAAATGGCTGAGGCTTTACTTGGCGTTGTGCTTGAGAACTTAAGCTCTTTCGTCCACAATGAGCTTGCAACATTCTGGGGCGTCAATCAAAAGATTCGAAGGCTGTCCAACTCACTTAGGATGATCCAAGCTGTGCTTGACGATGCTGAGAAAAAGGAGATAACAAGCCGTCCCATAAAGGAATGGCTGCAGCAACTTAAAGATGCAGCTCACGTGCTCGATGATATTCTTGATGAGTATTCCATACGATTACCTCAACGAAATTCTAGATCTGCAAGTCAGGTACACTGTTCATCCTTATCCTCTTTTAAACCAAACAACATATGGTTTCGTTATGATATCGGTAAGAGGTTGAAGGAGATCACTGAGAGATTAGATCAAATTGCTGACGATAGAAAGAATTACGGTTTGATTGAGCATGAGGTGATAAGAGAAAGGCCAATTGAAGTTCCTGAATGGCGACAAACTAGCTCTATTATGGCACAACGACAAGTATATGGAAGAGATGGTGATAAAGAGAAGATTGTGGAGTTTCTTATTAGGCAAGCCCCTGAATCTCACGAGCTCTCTATTTATCCAATTGTTGGCATAGGTGGACTTGGAAAAACAACACTTGCTCAGTTGGTCTACAATGATCCAAGGGTAAGCAAGCATTTTGGTACCTTAAGAATTTGGGTTTGTGTTTCTGATGACTTTTCCGTGATAAGGATTCTGCAATCTATCATAGAATCTATGACAAGCGGAAAGTGCGACACCCTGAATCTTGATACAATGCAAAAAGAAGTTCAAAAAAAGCTACAAAGTAAGAGATATTTGCTTGTTCTAGATGATGTGTGGAACAAAAACCAAGACAAATGGGATCAATTGAGATATGTGCTAGCATGTGGATCAAATGGTGCTTCAGTTTTAGTCACCACTCGTGATTTGGAAGTTGCATCCATCATGGGAACCCACCCATCCTATCACTTGTCAAGTTTATCTGAGGATGATTGTTGGTTATTATTCAAACAACGTGCATTTTTGGGTGACAAAGAGGCCAGTCCAGAGCTTGTAGCAATAGGAAAGGCTATTGTGAGGAACTGTGGGGGTTTGCCACTGGCAGCTAAAGCATTGGGAAGCCTTATGCACTCCAAGAGTGACGAAAAACAATGGCTTGAAGTGAAAGACAGTGAACTTTGGAATCTACGAGATGAAAATTCTATTTTGCCTGCCTTGAGATTGAGCTACTATAGTTTAACACCAACCTTAAGGCGGTGTTTTGCTTTTTGTGCTATATTTCCCAAAGATCAAGTTATCGGTAAGGAGGAATTGATTTATCTTTGGATGGCAAATGGGTTCATCTCATGTCGAGAAAAGTTGGACGTTGAGGATATTGGAAATGAGATTTGGAATGAATTATACAACATATCTTTCTTCCAAGATGTCATCACAGATGATGATGGCAGCATTAGTTTCAAGATACATGATCTAGTCCATGATCTTGCTCAATCTGTTGTGGGGAAAGAGTGTGTGGTTATGGAGGATGGAGACATAACTAATTTGTCAAGCACACACCATATAGGTTGCATTAGATATGATGTACCACTCAACATGAAAGAATTAAAAAAGGTTGAGTCCTTGCGAACTTTATTGAACTTTACCCCTTACACTGAAATAAATTTTGATGAGTATCAAAAACATTGTTCTCTCCGAGCACTATCCACAACAACACCCAAGCTACCATTGCCCTGTTATCTAATCCATTTGAGGTACTTGACAATACAACGTTTGGAGATATATACCATTCCCACGTCAATTTGTAGCTTGCGGAAATTGGAAATCTTGAAATTTAAAGAATGCATTTATCTTCGTCGTCTTTCAAAAGGCTTAACCCATTTGCACAATCTCAGACATCTCGTCATTTCTCATTGTCCCGAATTATCTCGCATGCCCCCAAACATTGGGAAACTATCTCATTTAAGAACATTAAATTTGTTCATTGTTAGATCTAAGAGAGGGCACAGCTTGGTAGAGTTACATGACCTAAAGCTACGTCAAAGAGAACTGAGCATCAAAGGCCTGGAGTGTGTTGGCAGTGTAGCTGAAGCTAAAGGGGTCAATTTGATTGGAATGAAAGAGCTTCAGTTTCTAAGCTTGTCATGGAGGCGCCATAGTGAAATGAAACCACAGGGTGTTGATGTTGAGCAAGTGATTGAAGCCCTTCAACCTCATTCAAACCTCAAGAAATTGGAGTTATGTGGGTACAAAGGATCACGCTTCCCCAGTTGGATGAAAAATGCTTCATTTATCAGTAATTTAGTTTCTCTTGGGCTTGAAGATTGCGGAAACTGCGTGCAACTTGCAGCACTCGGTAAACTACCATCTCTGGAAAACCTTGAAATGAGGAGAATAAAATGCGTGCAATATATGTGTGATGATGATTGTTATGATGGCGTGGAGATGAAAGCTTTCATATCTTTGAAAACACTCATATTAGAAGACATGCCAAACTTGGAGAGGTTGTCGAAAAGGGAAGGAGGGGAGATATTCCCACGTCTTCATCAACTGGAAATTCACAGTTGTCCTAAACTCACGTTGTCATGCCTTCCATCTGTAGAAGACTTCGAAACAGGGGAATGTGGAAAAGAATTCCTAATTTCAATTTCTAGTTTGCGTAGTCTCAAGTCCTTGAAATTCACATGGTGTTATAACCTAAAGGAATTGCCAACTCAACTCATGAGCCTTGATGCTCTGGAAAGTTTAGAATTTAGATCTTGTTATAAGCTTGAGTGTATTCCAGAGCAATTCTTAGAAGGTCTATGCTCTCTTCGAACTTTGGATATTGTTGACTGCTGTGCATTGAAGTCCTTGCCTGAAGCTATTCAACATCTTACTTCACTTGATCGCTTGGGGATATATGCTTGTCCAATATTGGAGGAGAGATGTAAGAAACGAACTGGAGAAGACTGGCACAAGATACAACACATTTCAAATGTACATTTGTATTCATCTGATGGTAAAAGTAGCTGACCTGTTTGTAGCCGCCTTATGTTGATAGCTTGGATTTGTTTTTAAAGTGCCTAAATATATTGAGACTGAGAGTTTTATTACTTTTGTATCTTTTTTGTAGACACTTTGTTAAGAAATAATAAAATCTTCATTGTTGTAGCTATAAGATTAATTAATTAGTTATAAGAGACAAAGTAGTTAATTGTCAATATATATATTCTGTTTGCCAAAATTAGAAATTTTAAAACTGCAATAGTATATTATGCTGTTACTATCATGTTTGCTCCTTCACTATATATCCTTGATGGATAAATCATTATATTTTCCTTCTCATCTATAGCCTTTATAATATTAAAAATCAATATAGTCATTGAATTGTTTTCATATTACATTATATTATATTTTGATTTTTTTGGTCATAAATCTTCAAAGCTATATTTTAATAGATAGAAATCAATAAAATAAAATAAAATATCAATTTTAAATAAATGTGAAGTTTCTTTAAAACCTTCTTCTGCGTCTTGATTATCTCAATTTCAATCTGCACTATATATAAAGACTAGCAAATGATTAGACATAAAGCATTTGTAATTAATTGTTTTAAACATTTATGCTTTGTTGTAGGCTTCCATTAATTAATCAATCTCTACTTTTCTTAAGATGACCCTTCATATTGAGTTAACTATTTGTCCAAAAGATAAGAAGTTTGTGCCCTTAACCCTTTTGTATTCATTTTTAATTACCAAACATGGTTAAATTAAAGCACCCAGGGATATATTATATATATCAAAATATCAGAGTTGCTTTATTATATTTTAAACTTCAAATACTAATTTTGTAATTAAAATTTAGTTAAAAATAAATATATATTTTTATTAGTAAGTTCATATGATAAAGGAAAATGTTTGATGATTTGTCTTTCAAGGGAATGATTGTGCCATGTTTGGACGTTTATAAGCTCCTTTGACATCTGAACAATCTTAGAAAATAATTGTGATAGGCTCATATTTGTTGAATCTATGGCTATAATTGATGTTCATATTAAACTTTAATTTTTCTTAACTATTATTTTAACCCACACAAAAATATTACATTAATTGATATAGTGTATTCGCCAATTTGAATTCCATTTTCTTGATTCATGTAGTAGTTAATCACACTTTCACAAATTCAAATTTTCAGTAAACCAATTGAAGACTAAGATTATGTTTGGATGAGGTAATTTAAGGAAAAAATGATATTTGTAAGTATTTTAATTATTTCATTACAAAATTTTCTTTTGGATAAAAGTGGAATGAAATTTAAAAATTTTATTATAATTTAATTAAATGATAAAGGAAGAATTTGACTTCTTGCTTATTTTTAGAACATTAGTTATTTGTGTTATTTTTAATATGTATAGAGATATAAATACACATGTATATATACACTATCATAAACATATGCATAAATATATATATATGCTTACATACATATTCATATACACTTTATACATATACATATATAAATACAGATATATCAATGTATGTGTGTACATATTCACACATATTTATATGTATATATATATATTCAAATACATACACATATATATTATTTTAAATATAAGTACTTTAACACATAACATATATATAAATATATACATTGATATATTATAAATATAGTTATTAGTTACAACAAAAGAAATTACAAATATTATGTTTATCTAAGTAAAGAATTTAAAATACAAGAAATTTAAATTGTGATAATTCAAATTCTTAATTTCACAATCCAAACACTTGTGAAAACCCCAAACATAATTGTCAGTAAATTAAATAATTTCACCTAATTTCGTGTATTACTTATATTTGTAGTATGTACTGTTGATTTTATCCTTTGAATAAGACTAAAAAGCCCAAACTTAATTCTATAAATATGGCATATGGTGAATCACATGCAAAACAGAGCAATAGGGGATTCTGAATGTCATTGCACACTTGAAAGGACAGTTAGCTAAAGAACAAAATGAATGATCATTAGCTTCCAAATTACAATGAATGAAGTGCAAATGCAATGGTTGCTATTATATATACAAGAGGACCACACTGCCCTCCTGCATCTCAATATTGGATTTACTCTTAGCTCCTTAGAATAAAAGGTGGTATTGGCTATTCTGTCTTGGTCCCCTTTCCCTTTATAAAATATTAATTCTTAATAAATAAAAGTATATAAGATTTGATATGATTGTATATACCAATTTTTTAATGAATCAATTTTTTAATCAAATTTTTAAAATTATACCACTTTTATTGTGTATAAGCAATTAGCTGCTCACAAATCCGTTCCGAATGCAATCAAATTTATTTAGGTAATTTTGAGTATAAACGTGCCTAATACTATTAGCAAAATTTTCAAGAATTTAGGCACAATTCACTAATATTAAGTTCAATTCGCTGACAATATTACTGAATTAAATGTCTTAAACATTTGTTAAATTCACCTATGTTTTTTTGGTCAACCTTTGAACGATAAAGTTATTTATTTACAAATTAATTAAAAACTTAGTATATATCTATACAAAAGCATGTGCATTTCAAACCCGAATGAAATATAATGTGATACTTTAAATCATATTTAAGTATTATATTATTTTTTTTATATGCAGAAATTAGTAACGAGGATAGGTCATTTCAAAATTAAGGTCTAGATAATTGCCTTTAAAACCAAAATTAAGATATTCCTTATAAAGTTTTTGGGGGAATATTAGAAAAAACGAAAAGCTACATGTAACCAATGAAGTAATAGTTCATATCATGGTACTTTTAACTTTTAATAAAACAATGATTAAATTATTTTTTTAATTATTATAATTTAATTAATTTATTTTTATCCTAGTACTTTACAGGACAACATAACATTTTCATTTGCCTGCCTATTAAAACAATTAATTTCTCACCTTGTACCAATTTCAATCTTTTTTTTGGACAATAATTTCAATCTTTTCTATCCATCTTGGTTCTTTTTTTCTTTTTTCTTTTAACACCTTTTAATCTCTGTATTATCACCTAAGATGTGTATTAAAAAAATTCTTATAGTTTTAGATAAAAATGATTTAGGGCTACAATTAGGACTCCAAATATTAAGATTGGAGAGTTAGATTAATTTTTACTATTTATAATTAATGTTAAGGGTTATAGAGTATTTAATTCAGAGATTAAGGGCCTATTTGAATATAACTCTTAAAAATTATTTTTGATTTATTTTATAAAAAATGTTTGAATATTATTTTTAGATAAAAATAAAAAATAAAAAATATATTTTGGGAACAAATTAAAAAATATAAAATAATTAAAAAATATTCTGAATTTCAATTTTTTTTAAATAAAAAAATACAAACAAATTTTTTATTAATAACGTGTATAGAATTACATAAAAATAATATTAACATAAATTTTTAAAATTAATTTTATAAAATAATTTTAAAAAATAAAATAAAATAAAATAACATTCAAACAAGCTTTAATGTTTACCGTTTATAACCATAAAATCTTTTAATTTATAAATATAAAAACAAGTTCAAGAATGTAGTAGAGTTTGATATGGCAAAGAAGTTAAAGAGCCAATGATATATTAAATATATCCTTAGTAATGGTTATATTAAATAAATTTATCCTTTTTAAAAATTATAAATAGATAATAAAATATAATTTTGCTTCCATGAGATTTTAGCGACGAATTTAACAATAGATTATCCCTTTCAAAATTAGCAACGACAGAACAACAAGACCGTCGCTAACTTTTAGCAATGCTTTGTTTTAGAGATTTAGCGGCGACATATCAGTTGCTAAATTAAGTTCAGCAACGTCCAACACATGTTTAATCCGTTGCTAAAATGCAATTTTCTAGAAGTGCTACTAGCTAGATCCAAATCTTTTAGATTTAATGCAAATCAATCGCAGCTAATTATCAGAGTAAAATGAAAATAATATTTTTTAGAGTAAATTATACTTTTTCTATAGATGTTAAAATTATATTTTTTTAATTTTAAAATCTTATTATTTTTTTCTTAAAAGATTAAAAAAATTTATAATTTCATTCAATTGACTAAAATATTCTTAATAATAATATTAATTGTTGAAAATTTTTTATAGTTTATTATAAAAATATATTTTAAATTTTTTATTTCATTATAATTTATTTTTAGTTAAAATCAAAACATTTATTTTATCTTAAATTAAAAAATAATTACATATTTTGGTTAAGAAAGATAAAATTTTATGTTTTTCTTATCACTTAAGGAAAGAGAGTGTAAAATTTTTTTTTAAAAAAAAGAGAATATATAATTTAGTCTTTTTTTAAAATACACAGTCAAATGGTAAGTATTGTTAGATAACTCAAATTTATGTTATTATATATATATATGTGTGTGTGTGTGTGTGTGTGTGTTTGTGTGGATTAGGGCTTCATAATATCTTTGGTTTTATAAATATAAAAAAATTAAAATTATGATCATATTTAATCAAAGAATATTATATTGATATATATATATACTTTAATAGATGTTAAGCAATTAATCACTATTAATTAAAAATTAATGTATCAAATTTATAAAAAGAAATCTCGCATAGTGGACCTTTTTTTTTGGTCAAATGATCGAACTATTTCATTTTATGATATAATCTTGGCCTTTTTTCTTTAATTGTACTAATTTTTTATACCAAAACAAACAATACAAAATACTAATATCATGTGTGTATGTTGCAAGATTGCAATTGTGACCCTCTTGAAATACTTTAATACTTGTTGATATCATCTGAGCTTCTTGGAGAACCTGTCTAATTAGAATAATAACTTAATAATGGATAACAGATTCTCAAAAATTTAAAACGTATATAAATCAGATTATTATACTATATCAAAGGGTTTAAAAGTAGCAGTCAGAAAAAATGAATAAAGATAAATTGCATACTATTGTTTGATAGATGTTCAAATTACATGTATCTTTAATTTGTTTTGAAAAATTATATTATCTTTTTTAAAATAAAAAAGTGCTATACTAATTTTTGCAGTAGCAAAATATAACCTATAGTTATATATATCTTGACGAATATATTCTTTACGTTTTTATATAAAAAGTATTAAATGTATATTTGATCAATAAAAATTACAATCACTTTTATAAAATTTAAAGTAAAATAAATTTTTAGTTTGTAATATATAATAAATACTATTAAAATAAAATTTCAGAGGTATATTTTCTCATAAATTATATTTTTAATAAAAATTTATTATATTCTGGAGGAAATTATGGCCATTTTCAACTTTAAAGTAAATTTGTGTATACTTTTAAAATGTAAAAAAGGTTATATAATTTAAATATTATTTTAAAAAAAGAGGAAATAATTTATGCAATAAATAAATAAATGTTTAAAAGCAAGGATTGTAAAGATGAATTGCTTCATCGTGACTACTAAAAAAAAATTAAATAATAAAATGATACAATAATTATTAATTACCCACCATGATTAATATAAGGCAAGTAATAAAAGTTACAAATTTTTTAATTAAAAATCTAAACTTGAAAAAGATGCAGAGGAGATTCTCTTCCCTCTCTCACTCTGTAAACTTGCCCTGTACCTGAACTTGAGCATTCACTCTCCAACATTTGCATCTTTGCAATTTAACTAATATATTTATGAACTATGGCTGAGGCTTTACTTGGCGTTGTGCTTGAGAACTTGAGCTCTTTCGTCCACAATGAGCTTGCAGCAATCTGGGGCGTCAATGGGGAGATTCAAAGGCGGTCCAATCAGGCTGTGATTTTTTTTTTTTCCCTTCTTTTCTCCTTCTGTATATCCATACTTTAGTTTAACACCAATCTTAAGGAGGTGTTTTGCTTTTTGTGCTATATTTCCCAAAGATAAAGTTATCAGTAAGGAGGAAATGATTTATCTTTGGATGGCAAATGGGTCCATCTCATCTCGAGAAAAGTTGGACATTGAGGATCTTGGTAATGAATTTTGGAATGAATTGTACAACAAATCATTCTTTCAAGAAGTCAGGACTTACAATGATGGCAGCATTAGTTTCAAGATACATGATCTTGCCCAGTCTGTTATGGGGAAAGAGTGTTTTGCTATGAAGGATGGAGGCCAAACTAATTTGTCAAGAAGCACACACCATATAGGTTACATTACTCGAAATGGTGTACCACTCAACTTGAAAGAATTAAAAAAGGTTGAATCCTTGCGAACATTATTTGACTTGGAGTCTGATTTTGTAATAAACTTTGAAGAGTTTCCAACACATTATTCTCTCCGGGCATTATCCATAAATAAACTTCAAGAGAATGATTGTGCCATGTTTGGACGTTTATTATCTATCTTCGTCATGCATTCTTCGAAGGGGGCAATTGCTTCGAATTTTAGCAATTGATATCTAAGTCCTTGTATAGTAGTATTTGCTAATTATATACATATCAAAGATAAGGCAAGATAAATCCAACAAAAAGAGTAAATTATTTTCTCAATCTCCGAAATCTAAAAAACAAACTAAAATACCTTTAGTGAAACATAACTTACTATAAACAAAATACATTCGTAACACTTATTTCAATTTTATTATTGTGTTGAAAACAAGACATTAATTAATTTAAAAATTTAAAAATAATTATTTCATTTTGGTTAAGATATATTTAATACTTAAGATATTATATAAATAGTAAATATAACCAGATAAAACTATGTTTTTTTTTTTGTGTTCTAGCGTTTAGTTTTTGTAGAAAAGGTCAAATAACTAGTCTTAACACAAACATTCATAATTCTTAACGGCATTCATTTAAGTTGGAGAACAAACAAAAAAATAAAGCGACTCCCTTCATTTGGATTTAGATGTAATCATATATCAGCCTTTAAAGGTCAAATAATTTCTCTTGCACTGCCATATCTGTCAAAGCCCTATAACGATCTGAACCACCATATCGATCGCTTGCAAATCGATCTCCACTAGGGGGGCACCTATAAAGCTTTTAGTAAAGCATTGACAACAGAAATGTATATATAGAACTCAAATGTGATTGGCAGTGGGAGGCTACCGCTCCACTTTATTCATCATATCTGCATGTTACTTCTTATGAGGTTTGAAAACCATGGCAAAAGCACCAAAACAGTGACTTTTGTTATTAAAAAGCATAAATCTTGAATAGTTGGCAATACAAGGTTTGGAGATAGATACCATTCCCACGTCAATTTGTAGCTTGCGGAAATTGGAAATCTTGAAATTTAAAGATTGCAATTCTCTTCGTCGTCTTCCAGAGGGCTTAACCCAGTTGCAGACTCTCAGACATCTCTTCATTTTTAATTGTCCATTGTTATTTCATATGCCCCCAACGATTGGAAAACTATCTCGCTTAAGAACATTAAGTTTGTTCATTGTTAGACTTGGGAGAGGGCATAGCTTGGTAGAGTTACATGGCCTAAAGCTACGTCAAAGAGAACTGAGCATCAAAGGCCTGGAGTATGTTGGTAGTTAGCTGAAGCTAAAGGGGTCAATTTGCTTGGAATAAAAGAGCTTCAGTTTCTAAGCTTGTCATGGGGCTTTGGTGAAATTGAACCACAGGGTGTTGATGCTGGCAAGTGATTGAAGCCCTTCAACCACATGTACTTATGCTCTTCCTCATTTAATTAGCTTTCTGTAATTATTAACTAATTAATCTGATTAGAGGGAGTGTGGAAATTAATACCAACAACCACATGCCAATTACTGGAATTATAACAAGAAGCCATCAAGGTGCTCCAATGCTCATTTTGTTTTCCAGGGTAGTAAGTGTCAGACTGTCAACTTTGGCGATGAGGGGCAGTAAACTAAACGTACGAGATTTGCTTTTGAAGCAACAAGTTACGTTACGTGAACGAATTGAACACTGCACGCAGTTCCTTAATTTTCAACCAAAACGTACATTTAAATACAATATATGAATGGTACGCCTGCGGAATTATATATGAATCATTAATTAATTATTAACTCAGCAATTGACAGAATTGAAGAAACACGCAATGCACTCAAGTTCAAGTCAAATTATTGATTTTGAATTTTTTATATTAATTTCAAGGATGTGGTTATTACAAATATTAAACTTATGAGCTGCTGTAGTGAGCTCTTATTATTATAGGGTGCACAGTAAGACAGGCATGAGTTCATAGTCCCATATAGCCTTAATTTATTGTGTAGTGATATGTGCACTCTTAGTGGTGAACATAGGTGTGACGGCAGCGTCGGGGAATGGTGTAGGCAACTTGGCGATCGACGCCTAGTTTCTCGAAGGCGTCAGAATTGATGATAGCATAATAGCAAGCGATGGGTACGTCGACAAGCGATTTGCAGCATTGTTTAGAAACGGGAGCTGCCACGTCTCTTGCCGCTTTCACACAATGACGAAACACATGCGTTAACATTCTTTCAGGACTGAACTTCCCGCATTCACCAGTTGCTTCAACCCCACCCTGGGATCCTGAAACTACTAGGATCATCAGAACCAGCACCAACCAAATGGACTTCATCTTCATCAATGATAATGGCTTTCCTTAATTTCTTCTTTAACTTGAATTTAAGGCTATTATAAGTATTTCACAAACCTTGCTCCGTCCTACAATCTATATATAGCCACACAAGCAGCACTCTGGAATTAACAATCTATCTTCTGATTTAGAAATTAGAATCCACTGTTACTGATTTCCTGGGAGAGAGCGGCCCGCAGATTCTTTTTCTTTTGACCATAGATACGTCTTTTTAAAAGTCTCAAGCCGACACATTAGCATGCAGAATACGCACCATGAATACAATAAGTAGAACCTGGAATTTGAACTGTGAACAGCTATTAGATATTAAAAAACTATGAATGAGGGTTTTAATTTATTCCATCCACCTACGCCCCAATGTTTTTTTTTTGGGGGGATAAAAAACTATAGAATGTTGTCTAGGAACATTAGTTTCAGTATTTTGCTAAAAAAGATAGTTCATCAACTTAAAGGAAAGTGACACATGTGGGCATCATTTAATAAGAAGAAAACAAAAATTATAATCAGGCCACGTGCCTTTTAAGTTATGATGACAAAGCACTGGAACATTATTCATATAGCTAAGCAAATTCAATTCATCCAAAGCCCCATAAGTGCCTCACATTTGACAAAAGAATACCTCTCTTACAACAATTACTTCCACAGTTTTGTTGTACCATTTCATCATATTCCACAGCGGTTCAGAACTTCAATGATTAACCTTTAAACAGTCTCTCAAAACCAAATAATATCTGACTTACAAGACCAAAAGCTTTGTATTATAACCAGTATTCTTACTTTCCCACTAAAGCACTAAAATCTTTAATAATATGTAGCCCAAAAAGAAAAATTATATATCGTCAAAATCCAGATGTTTCCTTCATTCCTGCAGTCCCCAGTTCATTCTGTCCCAAATCCAATTTTATGATAAATATCACATAGGATATCTTCTTGAAACAAGATCTCTCTGGCAGCAATTAAATTTCCAAAATCCTGAATAGGCAACAGGCAAGACAAAGGTGTAGCATTGACTATATTTGCTTCAGAGATCATGCCTTTCCTTATTTTTTAACTCTGCTGCCTTTGCTTATTTATCGAACACACTAGAGATGAAATGGAAAATCAATCTTATGCACCAATAATCCTTAGTAAACATGAGACAAAAGTGTAATACTGACAGAATTTCGTTCTGGAAGATTATATGCCTAACATTTATGTAGTTCTTCTACCTCTTTGCTGACTTAGTTAACACGCCAGCAATGTGACAGAATATCAGTCTTAGGCAGCAATGAGTTGAGTACCTTGTATTTAGAACACAATGACATAAGTTGAACCAATCAAAAGCCAAGAAAGCCTCTCCAATCACTAAACTTTATTGAAATGTTGAAAGCAATGCCGAAATCAAAGGCATTCAACCTACAGCACTATAAGTGTCCAAAAGACCTGCGACATTTCAGAACCTGCTGATGGTGCTTGATTGTACCCACAGGATCACAAATTAGAGTTTCTGTAACATGAGCTCTTCCAGACACAAGGAAAATTCTGATTAAATGTGTTTTACATTCCACTGAGAAAGTATTCTAAGCTGGACAAGCTGGGGCAAGATCATGTTCCTCAACTGAATTCAAATATATGAGACTTGTTGAACTGACTTAACAAATCATTTCAACTGGTCTACATGGCAGACACAACCATAGCTCCTTTTGAAGTGTCCTATAAAATGAACATTATGCTAATAAAGTTTATGTTCAACCACCTATCTCTTAAAAAACAACAAATGTACCAGACAATATTCTGGTCACACTAGCCAGAGGTAGCTGCAATTAAACACAGATGGTAGGCTACTTCCTTCTACAGAATAAACTGCATCTATATTTCATGAATCTGAACCATCTTAAACCCTATCACCACTAGAAATGCCATCTCGCCACAACTATTGTCAATCTGTCAGTTGGTACGTCTTTTGGCCTCTGTCTCTAAAATAAGTAATCAAGCATAACGGAAGCTGTGCTTGTAACGTATAATATATTAGGAGAGAAAATAAATTGACAACACATATATGAGGTAGAGGCCTTAAGTGAAGCTTTAACTTTTCCCTAACTCTGATCATAAACAAAATTATATCAGACATTGGATCTAGATCCAAGGGCAAAAGGAGAAATGTCCAGAACAAAAAGTGTCTCATGTATCCCCCTTATGACCATCATTGCCACATAATAGATGGACTAAAAGTGTAGGCAGGAGGCCAACTAGAAAGAAGAAATTGCCATCTTTCAATCGGACTGGGAAAAATAATTCTTTACTCCAAAGAATTATGTATCACTCATTCGATTAAATGTCACATCACACATTTCATTTCGTTTCATTAGCCACAGAATCCATGTAGGTATGTGAGAGCCTTTCATAACGGAAATTATCATTAGCAAATATGTTCTCTGAACAGTGTGCTAAACTATCAAACTTGTCCACTAGTCAGCACAATGTAACTGCCCAATATCCATTCCAAATTATACTGAATTCGCTAATGAATCTTAAGCAGGGAACCTATCACATGCAATGAGTCCCTTCAACAAACACCAAACAGGTCAAATGATTATCTTAGCTATCTTCCTTGCACCAAATTCCACATTTCCCAAAGCCATATTAGTATTACTTTTTTTACTGCTAAGAAAAGAAAAATATAAATTTTTAAAAAAGAAGAAAAATGAGTATAATTTATTTTAAAATCTGCAAACCAGGAATTTAAATATTAATTTGTTATATTATAAAAATTTTGTTCATTTTGCTAAATACAATCCTGTTAATAAATTATTTTTCCTTTGAAAATAGATTGCACACAAAGATATTTGTTCTTTAGCTTTGAGAATCTATTTAATCATGGACATCACACAGGCACACATATTAGGATAAGCAATAAAACATTTTTTTTATCATACAAGTGGATTTCTTTTTTCTTTTTATTATTATTATTATTTTGAAAGTGATGTGGAAAGGTTGAGCTCCACATTATTTCACTCTATTTAATTTTTCTTTTTTAAGAAAGAGAAAATGTGAACCTAAATAGAAAAGATATGTGAAAAGAGTCAACAATAAAGATTGGGGAATTAAAATACATAAGTGAAAAGTTGAATAATTTTTCATGATTTAATTTTATTATTTTAAAATATAATAATTATTTTGATTTTATTTTAGAAATTTTAAAAATTAACATACACTTTTATGTATATTAAGTCATTAGGAGGAAACAAGTTTATTCTGGAAATTTTCTTCGAAACCACCTTGTCTGTCGTAATTATGGAATCTTTTAAAAGTAGTTTGTTGAAGGCTTCCAATCAATATCAGGAGGAAACAAGTTGTCCCAAAGATAAGAAAATTTCAATACCAGCTTTGCTGTCTCATATCATTACTATTCTCACTTCAATTCTTGGCAAGTTTATTCTGCAGATCCCTCATCCAGGAACAACCATCGTCACCACTTCTTTCATTGCAATTTAGCATACTTGTGAAAAATGGCTGAGGCTTTACTTGGCGTTGTGCTTGAGAACTTGAGCTCTTTCGTCCACAATGAGCTTGCAACATTCTGGGGCGTCAATCAAAAGATTCGAAGGCTGTCCAACTCACTTAGGATGATCCAAGCTGTGCTTGACGATGCTGAGAAAAAGGAGATAACAAGCCGTCCCATAAAGGAATGGCTGCAGCAACTTAAAGATGCAGCTCACGTCCTCGATGATATTCTTGATGAGTATTCCATACGATTACTTCAACAAAATTCTGGATCTGCAAGTCAGGTACACTGTTCATCCTTATCCTCTTTTAAACCAAACAACATATGGTTTCGTTATGATATCGGTAAGAGGTTGAAGGAGATCACTGAGAGATTAGATCAAATTGCTGAAGATAGAAGGAATTACGGTTTGATTGAGCATGAGGTGATAAGAGACAGGCCAATTGAAGTTCCTGAATGGCGACAAACTAGCTCTATTATGGCACAACCACAAGTATATGGAAGAGATGGTGATAAAGAGAAGATTGTGGAGTTTCTTATTAGGCAAGCCCCTGAATCTCACGACCTTTCTATTTATCCAATTGTTGGCATAGGTGGACTTGGAAAAACAACACTTGCTCAGTTGGTCTACAATGATCCAAGGGTAAGTAAGCATTTTGGTACCTTAAGAATATGGGTTTGTGTTTCTGATGACTTTTCCGTGACAAGGATTCTGCAATCTATCATAGAATCTACAAGTCAAAAGCGCGACGCCCTGAATCTTGATACAATGCAAAAAGAAGTTCAAGAAAAGCTACAAAGTAAGAGATATTTGCTTGTTCTGGATGATGTGTGGAACAAAAACCAAGACAAATGGGATCAATTGAGATATGTGCTAGCATGTGGATCAAATGGTGCTTCAGTTTTAGTCACAACTCGTGATTTGGACGTTGCATCCATCATGGGAACCCACCCATCCTATCACTTGTCAAGTTTATCTGAGGATGATTGTTGGTTATTATTCAAACAACGTGCATTTTTTGGTGACAAAGAGGCTAGTCCAGAGCTTGTAGCAA
Organism: Senna siamea; assembly: GCA_031216115.1. Classification (NCBI taxonomy): domain Eukaryota; kingdom Viridiplantae; phylum Streptophyta; class Magnoliopsida; order Fabales; family Fabaceae; genus Senna; species Senna siamea. The sequence goes on along the minus strand of CM062361.1, from coordinate 13,739,376 downwards.
TAGGAAAGGATATTGTGAGGAAGTGTGGGGGTTTGCCACTGGCAGCTAAAGCATTGGGAAGCCTTATGCGCTCCAAGAGTGACGAAAAACAATGGCTTGAAGTGAAAGACAGTGAACTTTGGAGTCTACCAGATGAAAATTCTATTTTGCCTGCCTTGAGATTGAGCTACTATAGTTTAAAACCAACCTTAAGGCGGTGTTTTGCTTTTTGTGCTATATTTCCCAAAGATCAAGTTATCAGTAAGGAGGAATTGATTTATCTTTGGATGGCAAATGGGTTCATCTCATGTCGAGAAAAGTTGGACGTTGAGGATGTTGGAAATGAGATTTGGAATGAATTATACAACATATCTTTCTTCCAAGATGTCATCACAAATGATAATGGCAGCATTAGTTTCAAGATACATGATTTAGTCCATGATCTTGCCCAATCTGTTATGGGGAAAGAGTGTTTGGTTATGGAGGATGGAGACATAACTAATTTGTCAAGCACACACCATATAGGTTGTATTAGATATGATGTACCACTCAATATCAAAGAATTAAAAAAGGTTGAGTCCTTGCGAACTTTATTGAACTTTACCCCTTACACTGAAATAAATTTTGATGAGTTTCAAAAACATTGTTCTCTCCGAGCACTATCCACAACAACACCCAAGCTACCATTGCCCTGTTATCTAATCCATTTGAGGTACTTGGCAATACAACGTTTGGAGATATTTACCATTCCCACGTCAATTTGTAGCTTGCGGAAATTGGAAATCTTGAAATTTAAAGATTGCCTTGATCTTCGTCATCTTTCAAAAGGCTTAACCCATTTGTACAATCTCAGACATCTTGTCATTTCTCATTGTCCCAAACTATCTCGCATGCCCCCAAACATTGGGAAACTATCTCGCTTAAGAACATTAAGTCTGTTCATTGTTAGATCTGAGAGAGGGCATAGCTTGGCAGAGTTACATGGCCTAAAGCTACGTCAAAGAGAACTGAGAATCAAAGGCCTGGAGTATGTTAGTAGTGTAGCTGAAGCTAAAGGGGTCAATTTGCTTGGAATAAAAGAGCTTCAGTTTCTAAGCTTGTCATGGGGCAATAGTGAAATTAAACCACAAGGTGTTGATGCTGAGCAAGTGATTGAAGCCCTTCAACCTCATTCAAACCTCAAGAAATTGGAGGTATGTGGGTACAAAGGATCACGCTTCCCCACTTGGATGAAAGATGTTTCATTTATCAGTAATCTAGTTTCTCTTGGGCTTGAAGATTGCGGAAACTGTGTGCAACTTGCAGCACTCGGTAAACTACCATCTCTGGAAAACCTTGAAATGAGGAGAATAAAATGTGTGCAATATATGTGTGATGATGATTGTTATGATGGCGTGGAGATGAAAGCTTTCATATCTTTGAAAACACTCATATTAGAAGACATGCCAAACTTGGAGAGGTTGTTGAAAAGGGAAGGAGGGGAGATGTTCCCACGTCTTCATCAACTGGAAATTCACAGGTGTCCTAAACTCACGTTGTCATGCCTTCCATCTGTAGAAGACCTCGAAACAGGGGAATGTGGAAAAGAATTCCTAATTTCAATTTCTAGTTTGCGTAGTCTTAAGTCCTTGAAATTCGCATGGTGTTATAACCTAAAGGAATTGCCAACTCAACTCATGAGCCTTGATGCTCTGGAGAGTTTAGAATTTAATTTTTGTGTTGTGCTTGAGTGTATTCCAGAGCAAGTCTTAGAAGGTCTACGCTCTCTTCGATCTTTGCGTATTGAAAAGTGCTGGTCATTGAAGTCCTTGCCAGAAGCTACTCAACATCTTACTTCACTTGAGTGTTTGACGATATGGCGTTGTCCAATATTAGAGGAGAGATGTAAGGAAGGAACTGGAGAAGACTGGCACAAGATACAACACATTTCAAATGTATATTTGTATCCATGAGATGATGAAAGTAGGTGACCAGTTTGTAGCCGCCGTATGTTGATAGCTTAGATTTGTTTTTAAAGTGCCTAAATATATTGAGACTGAGTTTTATTACTTTTGTAGACACTTTGTTGAGAAATAATAAAATCTTCATTGTTGTAGCTATAAGATTAATTAATTAGTTATAAAAGACAAAGTAGTTAATTCTCAATATATATATATACTGTTTGCCAAAATTAGAATCTGCACTATATATAATTAGTTATAAAACCTTCTTCTATCTCTTGATTATCTCAATTTCAATCTGCACTATATATAAAGACTAGCAAATGATTAGACGTAAAGCATGTGTAATTAAGTGTTTTAAACATATATGCTTTGTTGTAGGCTTCCATTAATTAATCAATCTCTACTTTTCTTAAGATTCCCCTTCATATTGAGTTAACGATTTGTCAAAAAAATAAGAAAGTTTGTGCTCTTAACCCTTTTATATTCATTTTTAATTACCAAACATGGTTAAATTAAAGCAGCAGAGGATATATATTGTATATATCAAAATATTGAGGTATGACACTATTTTTTTATCTTTATTATAAACTATATTTGGCTGAAGATTATTGAAATCAGAAAAACAACACTTTCCAATGAATTTTAACTGGAATGAGAAATTTTTATTTTAATCAAAATATCAGAGTTACTTTATTATATTTTAAAGTTCAAATACTAATTTTGTAATCAAAATTTAGTTAAAAGTAAATATATTTTTTTATTAGTAAGTTCATATGATAAAAGAAAATGTTTGATGATTCGTCTTTCAAGAGAATTGTTGTGTCATGTTTGGACGTTTATAAGCTCCTTTTGACATCTGAACCATCTTAGAAAAAAATTGTGATATGCTCATATGTGTTGAATCTATGGCTATAATTGATGTTCATGTTAAACTTTAATTTTTCTTAACTATTATTTTAACTCACACAAAAATATTACGTTAATTGATATACAGTGTATTCACCAAATTTGAATTCCATTTTCTTGATCCATGTAATAGTTAATCACACTTTCACAAATTCAAATTTTAAGTAAACCAATTGAAGACTAAGATTATGTTTAAATGAGGTAATTTAAGGAAAAAAATAATATTTGTAAGTATTTTAATTACTTCATTACAAAATTTCTTTTTGGATTTAAAAGAAATAAATTTTAAAAATTTTAAAATAATTTAATTAAATGATATAGGAAGAATTTGAAATTTCACTTAGTGAAATTTCAAAATTCTCTTCTTGCTTATTTTTTAAAAATTTATGATTTGTGTTATTTTTAATATTTATAATATATATATTTATATATATATATATATATATACACACACACACTAACATGAACATTTACATATATCTATATATATGCTTACATACATATTTATATACACTTTGTATATATACATATATAAATATATGTATATTTGTTTATGAGCACAAACTTACATACACATAAAATATACATATATGTATGTGTATGTACATACAAAAAATATATATTTATTAATTTACATATAAGTATTTTCATGCACATACACATAACATATATATCTATATTGATATAAATACACATGGACATATACCCTAACATATGCATATATATCTATATATATATGCTTACATACATATTTATATACATTGTGTATATATATACATATATAAATACACATATGTATGTGTATATACATATAGACATATATATATATTAATTTACATATAAGTATTTTCACACACATACACATAACATATATATAAATATATGCATTGATATATTATACATATAATTATTAACAAAAGAATTTACAAATATTATATTTATCTAAACAAAGAATTTAAAATATAAAAAATTTAAATTATGATAATTCAAATTCTTTACATTTTAAATTTCATAAAATTTAAAATTTCACAACCAAACACATGTAAAAACCCCAAACATAATTGTCAGTAAATTAAATAATATCACATAATTGTGTGTATTACTTATATTTGTAGTATGCACTATTGATTTTATCCTTTGAATAAGACTAAAAACCCCAAACATAATTCTACAAATATGGCATATGGTGAATCACATGTAAAACAGAGCAATAAAGGATTCTGAATGTCGTTGCACACTTTAAAGGACAGTTAGCTACAGAACAAATTGAATGATCATTAGCTTCCAAATTACAATGAATGAAGTGCAAATGCAATGGTTGCTATTATATATACAAGACGACCACACGACCATTCTGCATCTCAATATTGGATTTACTCTTAGCCTCTTAGAATAAAAAGTTGTATTGGCTATTCTGTCTTGGCCCCCTTTCCTTTTATAAAATATTAATTCTTAATAAATAAAAGTATATAAGATTTGATATGGTTGTATACCAATTTTTTAATGAAACAATTTTTTGATCAAATTTTTAAAACTATACCACTTTTAATGTGTTTAAGCAATTACCTACTTACAAATTCGCTCTCAGTGCAATCAAATTTAATTAAATATGTTATATATGTACATGTGTGTGTTTCTCTCCAATGAAAAATATATTATACTATTCAACAACTAAGAAGTAAAAATAATTTAATTTAATTAAGATATAATATATCTTTTAAAAATTAAATTAAATATTTTACAATACAGGAACTAAATTAAAATAAATTATATATTTTAAATATTAAAATAATAATTTATTCTAAAACTAAAGCAATCCTTCACCCAAAAATAAATAAGATACAAAAAAAAAAAATCAAACCAATCTCTCCTTTTTTTTTATTTTTCTTTATTTTTAATAAAAATAAGATTACTTCTTTTTAATTTTGGGTTTCCATCTTGGAGCTGGGTAGTAGCCCATCATTCTCCTATTATCTAATAAGCTTAAGATATATTTAATACTTTATACATTATATAAATAGTAAAATAACCAGATAAAACTTTGTGTTCTAGAGTTTAGTTTTTGTAGAAAAGGTCAAATAATTAGTCATAACACAAACATTCATAATTCTTAACAGCATTCATTTAAGTTGGAGGACAAACAAAAAAATAAAGCAACTCCCTTCATTTGGATTTAGATGTAATCATATATCTGCCTTTAAAGGGATCTGGTCCTTGACTCCAACCAGGCACCACGGGGAAATGCGACCACTAGGATTTACAAGCAGCTAGCTGTGAGTAGAATAAAACTATAAGTAAAATCTACGGAACTAAAATCCAGTTGTTCACTAGAACTTCAATACCCTACATAAAAACTAGCTCCTAGTGTGGCTTCTAGGTTTCAATGTCTGATAAATACACCAATAAGAAACAATCAGTAGCGGTCAAATGCTGATGGACGACCACTCCTGGTTGGCCGGTCATAAGGACCAGGCCTAGCCCTATAACTTCTTCCTTCATCTCGTGTTGGGATGCCACTTCCGTACCTATCATTACCTCCTCTTGCACTGCCATATCTGTCAAAGCCCCTATCTTTGCCATAGCCATTTTGTGGGTAACGATCTGAACCACCATATCGATCACTTGCAAATCGATCTCCACTAGGGGGGTACCTATAAAGCTTTTAGTAAAGCATTGACAACAGAAATGTATATATAGAACTCAAATGTGATAGGCAGTGGGAGGCTACCGCTCCACTTTATTCATCATATCTGCATGTTACTTCTAATAGGAATATCTAAATAGGGAGGTACTCATGCAATCGTGGCATTTGAAAATGCAAGTGCAACAATATCAATAAAAAGATCCCAAATAAGGAAAGATTGTTAAATGTCAATCATTCTTATGAGATTTGAAAACCATGGCAAAAGCACCAAAACAGTGACTTTTGTTACTAAAAAGTATAAAACTTGAATACCTGTCACTAGCATAGCGATCACGGCTACCATATTTGTTATCCCGGCTGTCCACACGTTCCCTTTCACCATAACGACCTCCATCATAACGATCATCAATAAATCGATCACGTTCACCACTAAAGCGTTCCCCATGGCCCCCAGCACCTCCAAACCTTGTACGTGAAGAAAATGAGCCACCACGACCACCACCTGCCAAAGGACAATCTCGGGCCCAGTGGCCAGGACGTCCACATTTGAAGCAGTCATCCTGTCCTACCCTGTCTCCTCCCCCATAGCTTACCCTATAGCTTTCCCTACCACCAGATGAGAAGCCACCCCTGTAACCATGGTCTAGATCATCTGCCCCCATTTTGGGCTGGGCCCTATTGACAGAGATGATGCGATCACAGAGCTCCCTTCCATGCATTTCCTTGATTGCATCCTCCATTCCCCTACGATCTGCAAAGGTGATAAATCCAAATCCACGCGGACGGCCTGTGTCTCTTTCCAACATGATCTACAGGTTGAACCACTAGAGAACCTCATGCCAAGCAATAGCAATGCGTGCAACTAGTGCTAATAAAATTTGCATAACAAACAATACTAATGCTACTTTGATGCAATTGACTATCATCAAAACCAGTATTGAAGAGACAATAGTTGAGAAAAACTTACAAAAGGTATTAAATAAGAGCAAAAAACAAGCTAGGCATGTAGAATTGCTACATACCCTACAACTACAACTGACTATCAGTGACGGCGATCATTGACAGCCAAAACAAGCATCTATAATATTAGACACTCCATTCATTATAGAATGAAAAGCGACTACATACATGGGAAAAATCTAACTACAGAATGTTTTTTTTTCCTGATAAAAAACTATAGAATGTTGTCTAGGAATATTAGTTTCAGTATTTTGCTAAAAAAGATAGTTCATCAACTTAAAGGAAAGTGACACATGTGGGCATCATTTAATAAGAAAACAAAAATTATAATCAGGCCACTTACCTTTTAAGTTATGGTGACAAAGCACTGGAACAGTAATCATATAGCTAAGCAAATTCAATTCATCCAAAGCCCCATAAGTGCCTCACATTTGACAAAAGAATACCTCTCTTACAACAATTACTTCCACAGTTCGTGGTACCATTTCATCATATTCCATAGCAGTTCAGAACTTCAATGATTGACCTCTAAACAGTCTCTCAAAACCAAATAATATCTGACTTACAAGACCAAAAGCTTTGTACTATAACCAGTATTCTTACTTTCCCACTAAAAGCACTAAAATCCTTAATAATATGTAGCCAAAAAAGAAAAATTATCATCAAAATCCAAATGTTTCTTTCATTCCTGCAGTCCCCAGTTCATTCTGTCCCAAATCCAATTTTATGATAAATATCAAATAGGATATCTTTTTGAAACAAGATCTCTCTGGCAGCAATTAAATTTCCAAAATCCTGCATAGGCAACTGGCAAGACAAAGGTGTAGCATTGACTATATTTGCTCCAGAGATCATGCCTTCACTTACTATGTAACTCTGCTGCCTTCTCTGCTTATTTATCGAACATACTAGAAATGAAATGGAAAATCAATCTTACACACCAATAATCCTGAGTAAACAAGAGACAAAAGTGTAATATTGACAGAATTTCGTTCTGGAAGATTATATGCCTAACATTTATGTAGTTCTTCTACCTCTTTGCTGACTTAGTTAACACACCAGCAATGTGACAGAATATCAGTCTTAGGCAGCAATGAGTTGAGTACCTTGTATTTAAAACACAATGACATAAGTTGAACCAATCAAAAGCCAAGAAAGCCTCTCCAATCACTAAACTTTATTGAAATGTTGAAAGCAATGCCTAAATCAAAGGCATTCAACCTACAGCACTTTAAGTGTCCAAAAGACCTGTGACATTTCAGAACCTGCTCATGGTGCATGATTGTACCCACAGGATCACAAATTAGAGTTTCTGTAACATGAGCTCTTCCAGACACAAGGAAAATTCTGATTAAATGTGTTTTACATTCCACTGAGAAAGTATTCTAAGCTGGACAAGCTGGGGCAAGATCAGGTACCTCAACTGAATTCAAATATATAAGACTTCTTGAACTGACTTAACAAATCATTTCAACTGGTCTACATTGCAGACACAACCATAGCTCCTTTTGAAGAGTCCTATAAAAAGAACATTATGCTAATAAAGTTTATGGTCAAACCACTATCTCTTAAAAAACAACAAATGTACCAGACAATATTCTGGTCACATTAGCCAGAGGTAGCTGCAATTGAAGACAGAGGGTAGGCTACTTTCTTCTACAGAATCAACTGCATCTATATTTCATGAATCTGAACCATCTTAAACCCTGTCACCACTAGAAAAGCCATGTTGCCACAACTATTGTCAATCTGTCAGTTGGTACGTCTTTTGCCTCTGCCTCTAAAATAAGTAATCAAGCATAATGGAAGCTGTGCTTGTAACAAATAATATATCAAGAGAGAAAATAAACTGACAACACATATACAAGGTAGAAGCCTTAAGTGAAGCTTTAACTTTTCCCTAACTCTCTATGATCATAAACAAAATTATATCAGACATTGGATCTAGATCCAAGGGCAAAAGGAGAAATGTCCAAAACAAAAAGTGTCTCATGCATCCCAATTATAACCATCATTGCCACATAACAGATGGACTAAATGTGTAGGCAGGAGGCAACTAGAAAGAAGAAATTGGCATCTTTCAATCGGACTGGAAAAAATAATTCTTTACTCCAAAGAATTATATATCCCTCATTCGATTAAATGTCACATCACACATTTCATTTCATCAGCCACAGAATCCATGTAATCTGAGAGCCTTTCATAACGGAAATTATTATTAGCAAACATGTTCTCTGAACAGTGTGCTAAAGTATCAAACTTGTCCACTAGTCAGCACAATCTAACTGCCCAACAGCCATTCCAAATTATACTGAATTCACTAATGAATCTTAACCAAGGCACCTATCACATGCAATGAATCCCTTCAACAAACACCAAACAGGTCAAATGATTTTCTTAGCTATCTTCCTTGCACCAAATTCCACATTTCCCAAAGCCATATTAGTATTCAGCTTGAACTTCACCATAAGCTATAATTAGAACTAGTGTGAATGCTAGCTGTAGATAAATGTGAGTGTTATCTGTATCACATTTCCCAGAAAGACACAGAAAACAAATGAAAGAATTAATAACATGGGGACAATATTCAGTATTGGGAGAAATCAAAATATATCAATGAAAAGCATAGACTATGATTTGAAAAATTTAGCAGGGTTATAAGTAGACTAAAGATACGGCAACAATGTTGTAACTAATGATCTTCAATGAAAGAAAAACACTCATACAAGTAGCTCTTCAAGCAGGAAACATAGCCAAAAACAGTATCCTCCCATCATCAGCCACTGGCGGAATTCAGAGGCAAAAGCAAGAGTTTTTCCTCAATGGTGACATGCTACTATAAATTAAAATCTCATATCAAATGGAATTTTTAACTCACAGCTCCAACTAAGTGAAAATGAGCTAAGAGAATTAAAATGCCACAACATGCAATTTTACTAACAAACATTATTGTAGACTTAAGATCGATTAATTTCCTTTACATTTGTAATTTTCCAGTAGTTATATTCATATACTATAGAATTAGCAGGCACGCTCATTTATATTCGTTCTCTTTCTTTTCAAGGTGAATTAAACCATCACGAAAGGAAACTGCAAATCTTACATTGTCCCATCAAAATAAATGTCCCACTTTCACCGTTTCTAATTAATATAGCTACCGTAGCAAATACGAAGTTATACAATTGAAATACCGATTTCCCCATTTTTCTAGGCAACCAAACAAGGGATGAAAAAATAAAATTAAACCAAAAGGGTACCTGGCATTCAGTTACTTTGCCGTAACGACCAAAGGCATGCTCGAGCTGACGCTCCGTTACGTCCCAAGACAAGCCTCCAACAAATATTCGGTTCTCTTCCTTCCCAGCCATCACAACTTGTGCTCACTCTAAACCTAGAAAAACCACACCACAAACGCAAAATCCAGGAAATCAGAGGCACCCAAACTGAAAATTGAAGCAGTTAATACGAAGCTTAAGGAATCAAAGACACCTAGAAACTCGTATATGTTCAAGGGAGAGAAGTGAGAAGAGAAAAACAAAAGTTACCTTGACGTTCGGTTCTATGCTTCGTTGATTCTGTTTTGCGCAGACCGAGAGAGAGGGCTTCGTTGGTTGTGTGGTGCGTTGCGTTATGCGTTGGAAGAGAAGGGAAACCTAATGAATAGCGAGAGAGAGTTGAGAGATTAGGGTGAATTTTATAATGGGCTTTGATTGTGTTGGTCTGGCCCAAATTTTGGCCTGCAGATTTATTAAAAAATTATAGAACCCAAATTTCTAATGGGTCAATTTTGGCCCATATTTCCTTCGGTTTCCCTTCTCTTCCAATGCATAACGCAACGCACCACACAACCAACGAAGCCCTCTCTTTCGGTCTGCACAAAACAGAACCAACGAAGCGTGGAACCGAAGGTCAAGGTAACTTGTGTTTTTCTCTTCTCAGTTCTCTCCCCTGAACATATGCGAGTTTCTAGGTGTCTTTGATTCCTTAAGCTTCGTATTAACTGCTTCAATTTTCAGTTTGGGTGCTTCTGATTTCCGGGATTTCACAGGGCTGTGTTATTTTGAAAGGACTCTCGAGTAGAAATGCCTTCTCTTCAAACTGCGCTGCCTCCTGAGCTGGCCAACAATGTTATTAGGGTTTGATTTTGATGTGATGCTTTTTTGCTTCTCTTGGACCGGAAAGATCTTTTTGTCATTTTCTATTAACTTGTTAGCTATATTACTGTGTTTACGTTTAATATGGTTGCTAATACTTACTTATATCTTTATTATAGCTTTACCGTGAATGCCTACGAAGAGCTAAATATATTGGTCATCAAGTATGTAATTCTTTCTCTCACTCACAAATACTTGCCTAAATCCAGTGGGTGCTTGTTGCTGCCTGCAAAATTTAGTTGAAGTACATGTGAAAAATCCGCTGGAATGGTTATTTATTACATATAAGCTATGATTCTTATCATTAACGGGATATAAATAGGAGCCCCCTAATTCATTTATTAGGTTCCATTCTCATGCATACAATTTTCATACCCTGAAAGCCTCCAATGAGCTTAGGGTTTTCTCCTATATAATCCTTCTCAATACATTCTTTTCACTAAGCCATTAAATTCTTTACCAATCATCATCCTGGTAACCAAAACAAATGGCAATTCTAGAGTGGATATATTTTGATAAATTTTACCTAAAAGTAATATAATGGTAATTGCAATGGTGCATGTCTAAAGTTTGTGGTGTACGGTATTTTAAAGACATATACATGATATCTAAATTGTCGTGTACACACTTAGATGGTCCTTCTGAGCGCACACAATTTTATTAACTTGAAACTGTTCTCTTGCATGCATGACAAGCTCTGACCAATAAATATGGTTACATCTTAACAGGGGTTAAATTCCCTCTTTTAGATGCACTTTTAAGCTTTGGACGTTTTCTGCAATATTTTATTTGTGTCTCAAATGGTTGTCTTGTTATGCTTAGAATAAGATGTATGAAACTGGTTACAGTGTTTTCCTATTTGCTGTTCCAGAAACATAACACAGAGCTTGTTGTTGATGTGGTAAGGCAGCAGTTTAAGAGACACATGCATGAGACAGATCCTGAGAAAATTCAAAAATTAAAGGATGAGTAAGTTTTGTTGCGTATCCGTTTAAATGTTCTAGATTCCTATTCTTTTGCCATTTCTTTTTCTTTTTTTTTTTTCTCTTTCATTTTTGTTTCTGGATTGGGGATGATATATTTGGTGTTAAGAACACATGCTGTAGATGCAATGCATGTGTGCATGCATAAAAACACATGAATATTATATGTATGGAAATATTATTTCTATATGTGTCATTAATTTACAGCAAAAAATAATACTTCCTTGTGGTTTTTGCTGTGCTGCAAGAGGACTTATAAACCACATGTTGTATGAGTTAGAGAAAATGTCTGGTCGAAAATTCAGCCAGAGTCCAAAAGTCGCTTAGTTTGCTTTCTTCCGATTGGTCCAGCCTGTTTATCAATTCATATTTTGGAAAATCATGAATGTAGATCAACCTATTCCAAGTTATCTATGCTGCTGTTTATCTTAGTTTGTCAGTCTAATCAGGTAGTTATGTTCAACTATTCAAGAGTACTAAGTTAATTGCTTCCAAATTATTCAGTTGCAGTTTCTAGTCGAAGTTTGGGCTATTTAGCTAATAATGAATGTAGAACCTCTCCTTTCCGAGGGTTACTTATGATATTAGTGATTTTTCTTTTTAGAAAAATTTTTTATTATTACCCTGTTATCTAATACATTCGAGGTATTTGGCAATGCATAAGTTGTATATTGGTACCACTCTCACGTTAATTTGTAGCTTGTGGAAATTGGAAATCTTGAAATTTAAAGATTGTGATTATTTTCGTTGTCTTCCAGAAGGCTTAACCTGCCTGCAGAATCTCAGACAACTCAGTATTTTTGAGTGTCCAAGATTATCTCATGTGCCCCCAAGCATTGGGAAACTATCTGGCTTAAGAACATTAAGATTGTTCATTGTCAGATCTGAGAAAGGGCATAGTTTGGTAGAGTTACATGGCCTAAAGCTACGTCAAAGAGAACTGAGCATCGAAGACCCGAAGTATGTTGGTAGTGTAGATCCTCAAGGGGTCAATTTGCCAGAAATAAAAGAGCTTCAGTTTCTAAGCTTTTCATGGGGCTTTAGTGAAATTAAACCACAGGGTGTTGATGCTAAGCAAGTGATTGAAGCCCTTCAACCTCATTCAAACCTCAAGAAATTAGAGGTATATGGGTACAAAGGATCATGCTTCCCCAGTTGGATGAAAGATGTTTCATGTATGAGTAGTTTAGTTTCTCTTCAGCTTGAAGATTGCAAAAACTGTGTGCAACTTGCAGCACTTGGTAAACTACCATCTCTGGAAAACCTTGAAATATGGAATATGAAATGTGTGCAATACATGGATGATGATGAATGTTATGATGGCGTGGAGGTGAAAGCTTTCATATCTTTGAAAACAATTAAATTAGAAGACATGCCAAACTTGGAGAGGTTGTTGAAAAGGGAACGATAGGGGATGTTCCCACGTCTTCATCAACTGGACATTGGGAAATGTCCTAAACTCGAGTTGTCATGCCTTCCATCTATTGAACAACTCAAAATGTGGAAGTGTGAAGAAGAATTACGGATGTCGATTTCTAGTTTGGGTGGTCTTAAGTCCTTGGATATAATAAGATGCTCAAAGCTAAAGGAATTGCCAACTCAACTCATGAGCCTTCATGCTCTGGACACTTTATTCATTAGGGATTGTGATGAGCTTGAGTGTATTCCAGAGCAAGTCTTGGAAGATCTATGCTCTCCTCGATCTTTGTGTATTTATCACTGCAATGCATTGAAGTCCTTGCCTAAAGCTATTCAACACCTTACTTCACTTGAGCGTTTGCATATATACTGTTGTCCAATATTGAAGGAGAGATGTGAGGAACTGGAGACGACTAACACAAGATACAACACATTTCAAATGTACATTTGTATTAAGCTTAGATCTGTTTTTAAAGTGCCACTATATATATATATATATAGAGAGAGAGAGAGAGAGAGAGTTGTATTGTATCTTTTTTGTACAGACATTGTTGAGAAATAATAAAATCTTGATTATTGTAACTATAAGACTAAATAATTGCTTATAAAAGACTAATAGTAGTTCATTGTCAATATATATATAGTTCCCCAAAATCAGAAATTTTAAAACTGCAATAATATATTATACCATCATGTTTGCGCCTTGATATGACTATATATCCTTGATGGAGAAATCATTATATTTTCCATCTCATCTTTAGCCTTCACAATATTAATAATCAGTATGATTTATATTATGTTATTTTATGTTTTGATTTTTTTTTGTCATAAATCTCCAAAGCTATATTTTAATAGATGGAAATAAATAAAATAAAATATCAATTTAAAATAAATTTGAAGATAGTCAGGAATTAAAAAAATGTGTAACTACTAGGAGCATGAAAATTTAAGATATATATATATATATATAGAGAGAGAGAGAGAGAACAAAAAATTAAATATTTTTTTGTTACTTCATTTTATTATTTTGGAATATAATAAAATTATTCTTTATTTTATATAATATAAAATATTAATATAAATTTTAGAGCACATATATTAATTGGATTAATCTCTCTCATATAAAATTTATTTATTTATTTTTATATTAAATTAACTTTCTTGTTAACAAGATTTTTTTTTTTTTTTTAGTTGGAACTGACAAGAAATTGTTCAAGATCACGAAGAGGAAAAGAAACTTTTTATCCAGTGAAATAATTAAAATAAGACATATAAAATGAAGACATAAATATTTTTGGTAACAAAATCGAGATTTTTTTTATTAAGTTGATCTAAGAGTTCTTTCAATAGTTTTATTTTTTCAAAATTTCATAACTAATATGTAAGGATCGTATCTAAGTCTGGGCATTGATATAAAGTGTCTTGGGTTTAATTTTGAGAAAACTATAAACACCTTTTTTTTGTTTACAAACGTTTAAATTACAGTCTTTTTTTGTTTTAAAAAATTATATTTTCCTGCTTTAAAGCAGTCATATTTTTAATAAAAGAATTAATATTAATTTAAATGATATTTTAATGGTCATAAGAGAATTTATTTATATTTTAAAAAATATTAAAAAAATGTCTATATAATTTGAGTATCTCTCACTTCTTGTGAGAATAACTTATCCTTTAAATGTAACATGTCCTATATTAAAATTATAGTAATCTTTATCTATATTTTAATTACTATGATCACATTAAAACAAGAACCTTGAGTCTAGATCATGCTCCAAGTTAATCAAGCACCAATTAATAATCATATTTAAGTAAAATAGAAGATAAAAAACAAAAATCCAATGAGTGAACTATAAGAAAATGAACAAGAAACAACCAAATAGCACATCATTTGACATTGAGTAAAGAAGTTTGTATATCATTACAATTCTGACTTCAATTTCTGGGAAGTTTCTTCAAAACCTGCTTGTCTGTATTGATTACCCTATTTTCAATCTGTACTATATATAAAGATTGGCAATGATTAGACATAAAGCATTTGTAATTGAACATATATGCTTTGTTGTAGGCTTCCATTAATTAATCAATCTCTACTTTTCTTAAGATTCCCCTTCATATTGAGTTAACTATTTGTCAAAAAGATAAGAAAGTTTGTGCTCTTGACCCTTTTATATTCATTTTTAATTACAAAACATGGTTAAATTAAAGCAGCAGAGGATATATATATTATATATATCAAAATATTGAGGTATAATACTATTTTTTTTATCTTTATTGTAAACTACATTTGGGTGAAGATTATTGAAATCAGAAAAACAACACTTTCCAATGAATTTTAACTGGAATGAGAAATTTTTATTTTAAACAAAATTTCAGAGAGTTACTTTATTATATTTTAAAGTTCATATACTAATTTTGTAATAAAAATTTGGTTAAAAATAAAAAAATATTTTTTATATGATAAAGAAAATGTTTGATGATGCGTCTTTCAAGGGAATGATTGTGCCATGTTTGGATGTTTATAAGCTCCTTTGACATCTGAACCACCTTAGAAGAAATTATGATAGGCTCATATATGTGTTAAGTCTGTGGATATAATTGATGTTCATGACAAACTTTAATTTGTCCTAACTATTATTTTAACCCACACAAAAATATTACATTAATTGATATACAGTGTAATCGTGAATTTAGTTTAGTCATAATATTTCTTATAATTATAAACCAAGATTTAAAAAAAATTAAAATAAGAAAGAGATAAATAAATGATTTACACAAAATAGATTAGAGTCTATATTTTTTTTTATCTCATATATTTTAGATAATCTAAATCTCGATACTAATCATGGTAGTAAATGTAATAATAATAGTGACAAGAAGAGCAATATAAAAGATAAATTGAAATTAAAACTTTAAAAACATTGAAAGATGGATAATTTAATCTTTTCAGACTATTTTAATGCCAAGCTATGGGAATGTAACAATCTAACTCTTGGATGGAAATGAAAATTTAAAAATTTGTACAAATATTGAATTTTTAAAACTATAATACTCTTGAGAAATATCTGTCTAATAATATTTAAAACAAAAAGTGCTCGCGTATGATAATATTTAGAAGTTTCCTATATTACAATACTTACAATATGGCATATGGAGAATCACATGCAAAACAGAGCAATAAATAAAGGATTCTGAATGTCATTGCACACTCTGAAGGACAATTAGCTAAAGATGAAAATGAATGGTCATTAGCATCCAAATTAGAATGAATGAAGTGCAAATGCAATGGTTGATATTATGCAAAAGAGGACAACACTACTTTTCTGCAACCCAATCTTGGATTTACTCTTAGAATAAAAAGTTGTGTTGGCCATAGGTCCCCTTTCCTTTTATAAAATATTAATTCTTAATAAATAAAAGTATATAAGGTTTGATATGATTGTATATACCAATTTTTTTAATTAAGTTTTTAATGAATCAATTTTTTTAATCAAAATTTTACAATTATACAACTTTTATTGTGTATAAGCAATTAACTATTCACAAATTAGTTTCCAATGCAATCAAATGTAATTAGGAAATTTTGAATATAAATTCGCTTAATATTATTAGTAAATTTGTCAAGAATTTAGGCATAATTTATTAATATTAAGTTCAATTTGCTGACAATATTAGTTAATTAAAAGGTCTTGGATATTTGTTAAATTGGCTTCTATTTTTTGGTTAACTTTCGATTAAGTTATACATTTAAAAATTAATTAAAAACTTAGTATATATTTATACAAAAGCCTGTATATTTAAAACTCGTATAAAATATTATATAATACTTTAAATTATATTTAAATATTAATTTTTTTTTTGTATGCAGAAATGAATAGTGAAGATAGATCTTTTCAAAATTAAGGTACCTAATTCAGATAATTTCCTTAAAAACTTTTATTAATCTCTAAAAGATACTATCACTAAAAAGTGGAATTTGAACATGAGAATGCAAATTTTATTTAGTTCAAATCTCTAATATTTTAGTGTATCACAATTTACATTGTATTAGATATTCATTTCAGTACTTGTGCTTCTTTTAAAGTAGGCAGGATCCCTTTGTAAACGAAAATTAAAATATTCCTTATAAAGTTAATTTATAGGGGAATTAATATAATTAGAAACAAAAATAATGCTATATATATGTAACCAATGAAGTAATAGTTCATATCATACTACTTTTAATTTTTAAATTCTAAGTTAACATATAAATACTTCTCTTCTCCAATTCGGATGCTTCAACAAATGATGTCATATAATTGTAATTTTGACAATCATTAGACTTTTAAGATGTGGCATATAATCAAATTTAATGTTTATGAGTTGCTAGCTAGATGATTTTTTTCTTAATAGGATGGATGATTATGGCTAATTGTCTTTTGTTTTTTGGCAAGTTAAACAAAATGAGACATTTTTTTCATGGAATTGGCTGTTTATAATATGTTAAAGGTTAAAATGTAATTTATGTGTAGATAATCCATCAATTATAAAAATTGACTTAAAACTTTTTTAAATTTGTAATTTTGACTAAAAAAAATTTTTTGTTAATTTTTTCATTCAAAATCCTAACGGATAGTAGAAACATTAAATTATTGAAAGAATTTTTCTGTATAAGGGCTAAAGTTCAAAGAGTTTTTTGTATAAGATCTAAAATTTTAAAAAAAAATTTGCACAAAGTCTAAATTTCAAAAAAAAAAATTTATTTTTGTATAACTTAATTTTGTTGACTTGTCATTATTCTATTAGAGTTTTAAATAAAAAAAATTAAAAAAGAGATTTTTTGCATAAAATGCAAAGTTCAATAGTATTCTAAGTCATTTTTTAAGTTGAGAGGAGTTAATAACTTGTAGTTTAAGAAAATTTTTTACATTTTAACTTATATTAAAAGTTCAAACTATTAATTTCCATAATACAAATCACAAAACATTAATTATCAGAAAATCTAGATTAAAATGAAGAAAAATATATATTATATATATTTCTCTCAATTAATTATTATGTAAGTCACGCTTTCCACATTAAATTCAGATAGGTAACCCATTACTAGATTGTTAAACACATTAACTTATTATTCCTTTAATAATAGATAGTACAAAGATTAAGTCATCATTCATATGTGGTAATAACAATAGATATAATAGACAAAATTTTTGTCCTTTAGCTCCTCGAATCTGTGCACACATGACACAGGCACACAGATTAGGTTGAATGGATATTCCCATAAATGCAAGTGGGTTTCTCTTTTTCCCTTTTTTTTTTTTTTAACAAAATCAAACTTATAAAAATTAAGTAAATCTATCATTAAAAAAATATAAACCTATATAAAAGTCTATTCATAATTAGTTAGATTTCCATATATTTTGAAATTCACCTTGTTAGTGTACCTTAACGAAATTGGTCGTCTAAGATTATGACATAAACATAACAATTAAAAAGACTGATGTATAAATATTTGATGATGTTAAGTCATATGTAATATAATTGACATAATATTTAAATTTTTTGAAGTATTCATAAAAAATTAACTATATTAACCACTTATTTAAAAGACTTTACCTTAAAAAAAAAAAAAAGGCAATGATGCAATTTGTTTATATTCAAGCATACGATAATAGTGTATTCAAAAGTGGGTAGCAGAAGAAAATGTTTCCCAGAGAAATATACTACCAAGATCTACTTTTTCTTCATTCTGTATATAAAATTTCAACCTCCATTGAAATCTCTGACATATATATATACTTTTTTGCTCTGAAACTCCACATTCTCTTCCACAAACTCAAAAGCCTGCAAAAAGTGAATTCCACAATTTTGAATTCTCACTTCATGCCCATCTGTACCCACTTTCCCTTTCCTAATCTTCTGAACTACCCATCAATTTCCATGCAACAACCTCTTCTATTTCATTCAAACAACTCTTTTTAATGTGAGATATGTGGAGGTTAAAGTAAACTCTATTTATAGTATACTGATAAAGTCGTGGAACTATAGAAGTACATGATATTCAGATATAATTTTGAAGTATTGTATTGTGTTTAATACAAGTATCAGATACATATCAGATATGACACGACTTTATTCTTTAAGTATCTATCTTTTATAGTATCTATATGTGATGTGGTACAAGCAGTTAGAGAAGATAAAAGTGGCTAGAATCCTCACCCACACACTCAGTAAGAGAAAGAGAGAGAATAAGTACCTGGGCCAGCCAATGGAGAAACACATTCAGTTATGAAAATGCGATAGCTTTTTCTGCCATCAAGCTTCACCAGCATCGGAGATTGAAGTTGCCAGATAAAAGAAGGAAGAATGGGAGTTCAGAAAAAACTTGTTTTCCTCTATCATGCAATTCTTGCTTCTATCATGTTGCCTCTTGTTTGCTTATCCCAAGAACATCAGAACATTAAAGGCAGCCATTCAAGCAACAAAGACAGAAGCCTTCAGGTATAACAGATACTGACACAGATACAGGACATGATCTCATAGTTTAATGCAAATTTTGCAACAATATGCAGTGTTTAATTGTAATTTGAAATGTTGTATTATGTTTGATATGAGTGTCAAACATATACCAAACACTCATTCTTCCCCTTTCTTGCACTTCTTTTCCAGAATCCTCTTTTTCATTAATGACAAGTTTTTTTTTTCTTTGGGTTTTTTTTGGTGAAGATGAATCCCAAACTGCAGTATGAAATTACAGTACATGGATTTCTGCTGTGGGCTTCAATGGGATTCTTGATGCCTATTGGTATAATTGCAATCAGACTGTCAAACAGTGAAAAGAATCAAAGAAGGCTCAAACACATATTCTATGTTCATGCAGTTTTGCAGGCAAGTATATCTGAATCTCTCTCTCAACTCAATAATTGTCCTTGCCATCTTCTTCAGAAGTGAGAATTTTATGTGTCTTTTGCTTCACCATCAATATCTATAGAGGAAAAGAACAAAGATTATTATTCATGGCTTCATATTTGTTTAATAGGTTCTGTTGTCTCACTGATTATCTCCTAGTGATGGTGAAAGGGAGATAAGAGAGATAAACATTCACTTCTTATAGATCTGACCTATTTTATAAATAATTTAAAGTGTCGTGTCATATTTAATCTGAATTTAGATAAACTAATATTTCGTCTAAGAGTTGGACGAAATTTTTCTGAATTTAATTATATCAAGCTATCTTATTTAGTGACATATAATCTTAAAGTGAAAATGAAGGTTAGAAGTATAAATATTCTCATTTTTTATTTTTCATTTTCTGTATTCTACAGAACTTTGCTGTACTTCTTGCCACAGCAGGAGCAATCATATCCATAAAAAATTTTGACAACTCCTTCAACAATAATCATCAGAGAGTAGGGGTAGCATTATATGCTATTATCTGGCTGCAACTCCTAGTTGGTATTTTTCGACCTCAAAGGTAAATGAGTGCCTTCTATCTTATCCTCACCATTCACTCTTCTAATTTCAATTTTCAAATCTCTTCATAAATCATGTTTAACTTTTTGACAGTTCCAATTTTCTGTTTACACAAGCTCTTCTTGTTGTTCACAGGGGATCCAAAAGAAGAAGTGTGTGGTTTTTTGCGCATTGGATAATAGGAACTGTAGTTTCCTTCCTGGGAGTCCTGAGTGTGTATTCAGGTTTACAAGCCTATAAAGAGAAAACAGCAAAAAGTGTTAGGGTTTGGAATATACTTTTCACTGCTCAAGTTTCTTTGATACTGTTCTTCTACCTCTTTCAAGACAAATGGATCTACATACAAAACCAAGGACTGATTTTGGACAATGAACTAAGAAACCACACTTGTGAAGAAATTTGTGCAGATGACATGAAGCAGAAGGAACTGAAGGCTGAATCTTGTTGAGGACAGTAAAGAATGTTACAACAAAATATGAAGTTACGTATCTTATCTTGTGTCAAATATGCACTAGACTCCTTTTTTTAAAAAAAATATCAAACAGTCAAAGATTTTAAGTTCATATTAGTAACATTCAAATTGTTTGAAATCTGTGTGGACGTAAAACTTGAAGAACTTGCCTCGAGAAGAAGCTTATTAGTTAGATATGGAATACTCTGTTTTACTCTGAAATTTGTTCAAAACAATGAGAATCTATCACTATAGCTTGAAACAGTTTAGGGCATGAAGATGCAGGGGAAGAAAAGTACGCAACACCAACCAAATCCAAGTCAAATGAGGCTGCTTTTCTATATGAAAAACTCAAGTAAATTGGATTTATACAGAATAAATAGATTAAGTCTATTAAAGTAGATATATATTACGTTAAGGCACACTTTTCAAAAATCTTGATCTGATTATAGTTGCATGTCTATTTTTGTAACTGATATAACAAATTGAATTTACTTAAGAACATCTTTTTCAATATATGAATCTGGGAAGTTTGTTGAACTTGCAGTACTACTGAAGAGAAGTATACGAGTAAAGGATCTTAAAGCATTTGTAATGTAACTTGAAATCATCTGCAATTATCATTGGCATTAATTTGAACCAATCATACTATAAATAAATTTGACATTAGAGAAATTCTGATGTCAAGTTTCTATGGCTGCAATGGAACCTTGTTTAAGTACTTTGCTTCCTCTAGTTCTTGGAAAATAAATGGAAGTCCATTTTACATTAAGTACCAGCATGGTCCTTGTTATCATGTCAGTTTCTTCCAAGTTAGATTCAGAAAATAAATAGATTAAGCTAATTATTAATCCACATGTAAGCTTGTCAAACATACTTTTTAGCATAACCCATTACTTACATAATACCCTGTCAAATTAGATCACTCTTAATGTAAGTCCATTATGATATTAAACTAAATTAGATCACTTTTAATTTACACTAAGTCATTTTAGTAGTATTTGACATATAATAATTATATTTAATATATAAAATCTAAAAAATTCCCAACAATCTCCCACTTAGACTGTATATATAAATATCACTTTATAATTAAATGTCATAATATAATCTTAGAAACTCAAGCTTTACTATCATAACCAAAAACATATTCGAACAATCTTGTTCATCAATCATATCAACACAAAACCAAAGCAACTTTTGTTACATGTATCGTAACTAGGCTTTCCTTGATCACTTATGTCAACACAATCAAATCATAGATCAAATATGGATGTATAGTATGAAAATTACATGCAATGTGATCTAAACATGTCTATTTCCAACTAGTCTACTTTAAATCTTATAAAACCATACCAAAATTCAAAGTGAGTTAACTAAAAGAAACTTTATTTTTTTTCAAAAAAATATTCATCAAAATATCCATAAATTGAAATAACTGAAAAATATTTCTATAAAAGAAAAGTAAAATTACAAACTCTCGCTAAAACTGAATACCATCAAATGACATAACACCCATATGAACAGTATGCTCATGAAAGACCTTTTGGGTGGTAGTCCCTTAGCAAGTGGATCCACAAGCATGGAGTTTATGCCAATATACTCTATAGACATCTGACCACTTTGAAATCTTTCTTTAACGACTTGAAACTTGATGTCTATGTGCTTTGACTTCATTGAGTTCCAATTGTTATTGGAATACAAGACTGTTGATTTATTATCACAAAATATTTTAAGTGGTCTTCTAATTTCATTTATAATTCGCAGCCAATTGACAAAATTTCGCAATCATATTCCATGATTGGATGTCTCATAACACGCTATAAACTTAGCTACTATGGTGGAAGGAGCTATAAGTGTCTGTTTTGAACTCTTTCAAGACACTGCTCCCTCAACTAACAGATAGATATAACCCAATGCTATTTTAGCATCTAATAAAGTCAGAATCAAAATACCCAATAATCTCTAACTTATCTAATCTCTTGTATATGAGTATGTAATGTTTTATTCTCTTTAAATAACACATGACTTGTTTGACTACTTTCCAATAATCCATGCATAGATTGCTTAAATATCTTCCTAACATGCCAATGATGTACACAATATTTGGAAGCATACAAACCCGTACATACATTAGACTCCTTACTACTGAAGCGTAAGGAATATTCTTTCTTAAAATTATTTTAAGACATTGATTAAGACCAAACTTATCTCCTTTAGTCACAAAGGTATCACCTAGTTTGCAATCCTACACATCATATCTTTTGGGAACCTTTTCTATATAGGCCTTTTTTTTGTAATCCAAGGATACCTTGAGAGTGATCTCAATGTATCTCAATTCCTAATACAAAGGTTGCATCGCCAAGATTGTTCATCACAAAAAACATTGCTAGAAAGCTATTGGTTTCATACAACAAACCTATATCATTACTAGTAAGTGGTATGTCATCGACATATAGAACTAGAAAAATGTGCTTATTCTCATTGAATTTTTGGTATATACAATCATCAACCAAATTAACCTAAAAACCAAATGAGTAATGAATTGGTGAAATTTGTAATACCATTAACGAGACGCCTGCTTAAGTGCATAAATGGATTTCTTTAATTTGCAAACCATTGACTTTGCATCACCAAATACATAATTTTCTAGTTGCACCATATATATTGTTTCATCAATGTTGCCACTGAAAAATGCTATTTTGACATCCATCATATGTAACTTAAGTTCAAAATATGTCACTAAAGCATTATAATTCTAAAAGAGTCTTTCAATATCTCTTTATAATCGATGTCTTATTTATGTGTAAAACCCTTAGCGACAAGACATGCCTTGTACCTCTCCACATTACCCTTTGAATGCCTATTGGTTTTAAATATCCATTTACAACCAATGAGTTTGGCACCTTCAGGCAATAGGATAAAATCTCACACATAATTGTCTTTTATAAATTTTATCTCTTCATTCACAGCATCAATCTACTTTTGAGAGTTAAAAATTTTTATAACTTGATGAAAATTGATTGGATTATTTTCTATCACTCCAATGTCAGCATCATGTTTTTGGAGAAACACAATATAATCATCTGAAATTGTACTTCTCCTTTTACTAGTGGATCTTCTTAATGGCAATGATTCTTGAGGTTGTAGAATTTGTTCATTTGGAATACTTTCTTAAACTTGATTAGGAAGGGTAATGACATTGTCTTGATTCGAATTTGCTTCTTGAACAATTTCAAGTATAATAATCATTTCCTGATCATTCTCAGTAGCAATTGAAGGAATATTAATATATTCATCTTCAAAGATAAAGTCCTTAACTCCTTCCCTCACCCCATATGGAAAACTCAACATCCTCAAAGAACCAAGCATTATTTGTCTTAACATGGGATTATAAAATTTGTAAGCCCCGGATCTTTCAGAGTATCTAATGAAATAGCAACTGACAACCTTGGAGTCTAATTTTTTTTTTATTTGGCCTATAAGGCTTTGCCTTAGCTGGATACCCGCAAATATAAAAATGCCTTAAACAAGAATTTTTTCCTGTCCAGAGCTCATAAAGGGTCTATTCAGCTGCTTTATTTGGAAATTTGTTGAGTATATATATTGTGATCTTTAATGCTTATCCCCAAAGTGATCATGGTAAGATAGAATGATTAATCATACTCCTCATCATGTTTTTAAGCATTTGGTTTCATCTCTTAGCAATACCATTCATAATGGGTGAACTCGAAATAGTGTATTAAGGGATGATACCCTTTCCTCTAGGAATATCACAAATTCTTCTTCTTATGACCTGCATCCCTATAGAAGAAATGGCCATCATGATTTGGTTCTTTATTGCTTCTTCTGTGGTGCAGTATTTGTAGTTTCCTTATTCTTATTTCTCTTGTTGTCTTTTTTTTTCATCCTTTTAGGTGGAGGCCAGGTAAGCAACTGTTGTCATTCCCTTGCTTCAATCGTTCCTCTTCCTAAACACAATATGAGATGAGCTCATTAAATGACCAAGATTCCTTTTGGAAATTATAGCTAAGCTCACTTTAAATTACTTGAACTATGCGATAGGAATATCAAAACCAAATGCACTGACAAGTCTTCAAACAAATCCAACTTGAGTGCCTTTAATTTGGAAGCAATATGATACATTTCTATAATATACTCCCTTATGTTTCCTTTGCCTATATACTTCATAGAGATGAGTTTTGCTAAGATTGTACTAGTTTGAGACTTTTCACTCTTAGCAAATATCTTCTTAAGGTCCTTAAGGAAAACTTTGGCCTTGTTCACTTAATCAAACATAATGCTCCTAAAAGCTTTTATAATGGCATGTTTAATAATCAATAGACTTGCAATTAGACTTTTCCCACCTTTCTATCTCCCTCTTTTCATGTGAGATACTTCGATTAGTGAGATCAGTAGGTTTAGGTACCCTCAATGCATAGTCTAGGCCTTTGACTTTGAGATTTTTTAAAACATTCTCTTGTTAATTATGCCTTAACATTTGTGCCATTTAGCATCGAAATTGGGTTGATTTTGGCAGTTATATTAATTTCTAAGGTAGAAACTGAATCAAAACAAAAAAAAAATACTCACATGATTATAAAACCAGAATGGAATAATAAATTTGAACAAAAGTTAAAACACATCTCAAGATATCGGGAACTCCATTAATATTTTATCTTTAGACAAAATGTTAACCTATAAGTGATATCTTGGTATAGTAATTAAATGATGATAATAAAATAACTTATCAAATAATAAATCTTCCTTTAGGTCGATTTATTGGCTATATGTAAAGTTAAATAATTATTAAGCGTTTGTAACCACAAGTATATATGCAATTATATCATCAAATACTAATTTTCCTTTAGGTCAATTAATATTATATTAGTTACATACACACAACTATTTATATTTCAAAATAAATTAATTTTCACAATAGAGATCACTTTGGTTATGATTCACAACTATTATATTGGTTATATGTTGCTTCAATTAATTTATCTTAAAATATATATATATACATACTAATATCAAAATTTAAATTCTCTAAAAATTTTAACTTTACATTACATCCTTATAAATCAAAATAAGGTAAATAATTTCAACAAATACATACAAATATATATAAATTACCAAAATCTAAAAAATCTTACCATAAATTCCAAACATATATTGTTGCAAGTCTCAAAGATATATTTATACACTCAGCAACAAATTTTCAAAATTTTTTATCATATATTTATGTATAATATAAAATCTAAATATTTTATACATATACACACCTTGCCATATAACTACAATTCTTAAAAATACAATAGATATATATGTAATCTATAAATGTGATTTTGTGATTCAAGAAGCAATTATCACACATTCAAATTTTCAACTATTAAATTTTATACAGATATATATGTTTACCTTACCAAACTTGTCACAAAATAAAGTAATTTATATCATTTATCATATATGAATCATAAATTTGATTTAAACATATATAACATGATGCTTCATCCTAAAGCACACTAAACAATATATATATATATATATATATATATATATATATATATAATGATGATGATTCATCATATATATATGAAGAGAACATATATATGTCATACAATTTTTTAACAAACATAACTAAAAATTATATGTTTATATGTGTGCGGCAATATCATGTGTGAAGCATATAATTGAAACATGAAGTACTTATATTTCAAAATAATAAATAATGTATATGTAACATGAAGCAAACCCTTAAGCCACGTTTGAGTATATAGAATATATTATTGAGACATTGCACTTGCCGCTCGCAAGCCGAAACATATACACTTTAATTGCAACATACACAAAGTCCAATTGTACCATACACATGTTGAATTCAAAACAGAGATGCTCAAATTATATATATATAAATATATGCAAATCCAATTGCCCCACTCAATGTATACATGATAATCATAGTGTGTGATAGATTACTCATAAAATTAAAAATTTATTTATTTATAATTTATATTATTTTAATTTTAGTTCTAAATGATTTAACATAAAATTAACTTTGATACTAATTATTATAATAAATTTTTAAATACATAAATTTAATTTTAATCCAAAGTTTAATCATATCAAACCATCAAAAAAACAAATTTGAATATAAATATATAAGCGTACCTGAATTTATGATCTCTAAGATGTTCTTCAGTCTTGTGACTATTGATCTTCTAATTTGATATGTATGACTTTTTAAAAAATATAAGATTTTTCTCTTTTCTGATGATAGAGTTTTAAAAAAATAATTACTCATTCATAAAATTTAGAGACCATAACTTTTATATAATTAAAGTTCTAATATCTAATTTAATCTATCATAAAATTAAAAATTATATATGAGAGTATCTATACATATAATTTTATATTTTACCAAATAAATTATACCCGTTATCATATTAAATTAAATTAGATTACTTTTAATTTAATAAAATTATTTTAGTAATATTTAACATATAACTATTATATTAAATATATAAAGTCTATAAAACATAATAAAGAAATGCCTTACTTTCTGGAAATCATGGACACGTAGACAAACACAATGTTACAACAAAATATGGAGTCACATATCTGATCAGATACAAATGACTGACATGTGTCAAATATGGACATGAATCCTTGTTAAAAAAAAAAAATACCGAACAGTCAAAGATTTTAAGTTCATATTAGTAATATTCATTTTTTTTGAAATATGTGTGGATGTAAAACTTCAAGAACTTGCCTCGAGAAGAAGCTTATTTGTTAGATATGGAATACTCTGTTATACTCTGAAATTTGTTCAAAACAATGAGAATCTATCCCTCTAGCTTGAACCAGTTTAGGGCATGAAGATGCAGGGGAAGAAAAGTACGCAACACCAACCAAATCTTATCCAAGTCAAATGTGGTTAAGGCACACTTTTCAAAAATCTTGATCTGGTTATAGTTGCATGTCTACTTTTATAACCGATATAACAAATTGAATTTACTTAAGAATTTCTTTTTCAATATATGAATCTGGGAAATTTGTTGAACTTACAGTATTACTGAAGAGAAGTACATGAGTAAAGGATCTCGAAAGAATTTGTAAGTAACTTGAAATCATCTGCAATTATCATTCGCATTAATTTGAACCAATCATACTAAAAATAAATTTGACATCATTGACTCTTAGATGTCAAGTTTCTATGGCTTCAATGCAACCTTGTTTAAGTACTTTGCTTCCTTCTGGTTCTTGGAAAATAAATGGAAGTCCATTTTACGTTTAAGTTACAGCATGCTCCTCGTTATCTTGTCAGTTTCTTCCAAGCTAGATTCAGAAAATAAATAGATTAAGCTAATTATTACTCCACATGTAAGCTTGTCAAACATACTTTTTAGTATAACCCATTTCTTACATATAGCATGTTTATTCACAATCAAATTAGTCTGTTTATCTTCAGTAAATCTAGTCTATTTAAAAATCTATTCAACAAGCATTGTATTATCTCATATGCCCACCTGGTTAGCAAAATAAGCTAGAGAAAATTCAATCACAATAGGACTAGAGAGGATGAAAATAAGCCATATAAGCTAGGATATTATAACATGTGGTCATTATATCATATACCATATATCATGGAAAAAGCTGTACATAACCAGTTAAAACCGCAATTCCTAGTATTATAAGAGGTGGAAGAAGCACAAAAGCTCCTATGGTGGCGAAGAATACTGAATCATTTCTTTGAGACACTTCATTTAGATAAGCTTGCCTTCTAATATTTCTCCTTTGTGAAATGGTCAAGAATTTGGCGCTTACTTTCTTCAAGTTTTTACCTAAGGGTATGCTGAAATCATCATCTGTGTCCCCTACCAACTGTGCAAGCTGCTCACGGATCGTAGGTTTGCGAGAGCTGCCATCACTTTCATAACCTAGAAAACAGAAACGTCTCCATTCTTGTTATGCATATCCCTAAAACTTGACAAAATTAATACGAACCAAATTTGATAAAGAGGCTCCAGAGAGGGATGGTTTTGAAATTTCTCTTCCTATTGTAAAGGAGCTTCTTCTATCTCATAAGTCATTGACAAACAATGCACATGAGAAGTGATACATGCATAACAACATATAATGGCTTAGGAATATTTCAGAAGTTAGAAAATGCAATGTGGGGAGACGTAAACTTATATTTTTCATCAGAAATATGTTTACTACAGCGGTTGGTCTATGCATAATAACATTCCTTACTTGAATCATAATTGACCCAACGGAGTTAACAAGGGAGATGGTATATCTCTTTATCAGCCCTGGTCCGATTCCTCCAGGAGTGAAATTCTAAATTTTTTTAACAAGATCTTTCAAAGAGGGAATTTAGTTTTAGATAAAACTTAATGCTCAAAAAATAATAATAATTTAAACACATTTTCTTTTTGGTGCAAATGTTTCTTATGTATGTCATGGAGGGTATAGAATGCTTTGAAGTTAACCTTTTCTCATTATATATTTTAATAAAGTGACAGAAACACAGTCATTTAGCACCTGAAATTTTCGATGGTACTACTCTCGATCTTTGAAATTTTTCCTTTGAGAAAATTTAGTTACAGTTTTGAAGTCTTCTTTATTAAGTTCGCCAATAAAACAATTGGAGATTTTTTACAGTTAAGTAATCCTAATTGGGTCTTCTTCCATATGTTATATTCTTATTGGAGAACCGGCTAGTAAGCACTTAAGGAACTTCAGTACTTTACCTAAGTCACGTCATTTCTTGTTGTAAGCTTTGATGTCAATATTATCAAAACATTTACCTTAAGGCATGAGTATATCTTTGGACATTTCATTTAAGCTCAACAAATAGGAAAGGAATATTTGGCAATTGGCAGTGATAAAGTGGCATAACAAATTTACAATACCTTTTGTCTCCTACACAAATCATTGATGTAAATTAGACAATAGTTGACATACCATTGATGGATGAGCTAGTTGATGTAAGTTGCTCCAAGAGATCAAGTTGTGTGCGGGCAGAGGACAAAGATCCTGTAATACATATCATCAACAAAAAATATCAGAGACATCTATAAGAAGGCACGAATACCAGCATACAATATGCGGTACAGGATATGAACTACAACTACAATATGTACGAACATTAGAAGGATTTCCCAGAAATTTAGGTTAGTACGACGACCAGACCACTGCAATTCGTGTTAATTGTGACAGACATCTAGCATAAATAACACTTGCTGAAATTCAAACAGCATGATTCCAACATCGATTGCTCCCTCTGTGTTCTGCCTTTGATGTGTTTGTGTTAAGCTCCGAGTGACAGAATCTAACATCAACGACTACTTCTGCTAATACATACATAGGAAATACAAAAACTACATGCTATAAGCAAAGAAGATTAACCAATAAAGAAGAAATTCAGAAGGTGAATAAAACTGTAATGGGTCTTTTTATAGGAGAAGTGTATCCTGCAATTCAACAGCTAACGTGAAAAACCATGCCCAATCCCTAAAACCCAGATACCAATTCAACTAAAAAAACCAAAGACAAACCAAGAATCCTTAACATACCAGCAGAAGCATCCTCCTCTGTAACTCCAGTATCAGTCCCTTCAGACTGAGCAGGAGTTCTAATTGAAGAAGAAGGAGAAGAAGAAGGATGGTAGAATTTGAGGAGGCTATTATGCTTTCGGATGAGAACAGCAGGTTTTGGGTGAAGAGAAGCGGTGGTACTGAGATTGACGGCCATGGAGTTTTTCTTCAAGCGAGATTCTAAGCTGTGATTCCCATGGGTTTTGCTTTGAGGTTGAGACTTGTGTTTCCATAATCAAAATCAAAATTCCATTTTTGTATTATACTGGTCTAAATTTAATTGGGCAAGGCCAGTGATTCACCGCCACAAATATTTTATGGGGTTCTATTCTATATCTGGATTTCCAGCTGATTCCATACGGATTAAGCTAACCTCAAATGCGTCCAAGTATTATTGAGTAAGAAAATACAATGTTTGTTGGAACAATACACTTTGGTCCCATAACTTCATCACATATTTCATTTTAGTTCCTTAATTTTATCATATTCCAATTTGGTCCCATAACGTTACACTGTAATTGCTATATAGGCATAGCTTGCCATGTGGATGACTTTAATTTTGGAGAACTGCCTCTAGTCTAGCTATGCTATCCAGCGTCACATAATTGCTTAACACCTCACGATAATTCTAATAAAAAGATATTTATAAAAAATCAAAAAATAAAATTGTATATAAACTCCGTTTCTATGATGAATTTTATATGACCTAATTAATTTGTTGGCATGATTAATTCTATCAAACCTAATCAATTTGTGTCAAGTTGAGTCAACAAGAAAATTCGGTCAGGTCGAAAAAGGGAGAACAAAAAATGAAACCCAACCAAAATTCGATGTCTTCACTTGGATGCCAAAATTAATTAATTGTAATTTAATTATGTTGGGTAAATAAATAACAATTAAGTTAGTAATTAGTAGATTTTTGGATTTAACACCAAATTTTTAAAAATAAATTATTGTTTTGATCTTGAAAATATATCATATTCTAATTTATTTTTTAAAATATTAAAATTATTAATTTATTGTCAAAAAATTTTTTTAATAAATTTAGTCCCTATATTAATTACATAGCTAATGATAGAAAATATGATGTCATGTTAACCAATGATGATGTGATAATTAAATGCCAAATGATATCTAATCAATTTTTTAAAAAAATTTGATCAATTCTAATAAAAGACAACTATTTTGTCTCATGAATCTTCTTCTTCCCACATTTTGAGGTCACAGCGACACTATTAGAACATAATTGAAAGAGTTGACATCATTCAATGGACAAGTCAAATGCTCTTAGTGTCATGTAAATAGCTCTGTTAACATCATGTTATTGACATAAACATAGGAATTAAATTAATTGGAAAGATTAAATTACGTATTTTCATCTTTCAAACGTAAAATTACGACAAAAAGCACATTTCGAATATCAAAATAATAATTTACTGGTACCAATCATAATTTGAAGATTTCTCTTATAATTTTTTTGATGTAACTAACAACATAAATAAATCAAATTTAAATTGGCACAATACGTTTTATTGTATTAATCATTCATTTAATTAGTTAAATAATAAATTATATTTTTTCCTCTTTAAAAATATCAAAATTATATATTTTTTATTTTTATTTTAAAAATTTATTTTTAAAAAAAATTATAATTTCATCCATTTTGATAAAAATATTCTTAATAACATTATTATTAGTTGAAAGGTTGGATTGATTCAATTTCATCTCTTAATTTCATTCAATCACAGTTGACTTGACCATGCATATTCTTAATTTCAACATTACTAAAAGGAAGGGAGTGTAATTAGTTAAATTACTAAACTTTCAAAATTTGATGCCTAACTAATTAAGCTCATTATATTTCCGCCAAAATGATTAACATAAGTATTAATATTTAAATTTTATTACAAGAAATGTTTATTTTTAATGTGATTTTTTGTTTAAGTAAAATTATTTTTAATAAAAAATACTTATGTATATATTTTATTCCTGAAAATGAACGGTAATGGGTAGTGCTTAGATCTTAAGCGTAACCAAGCTGAGGTCTTGTCTGATATGATTCGTTTTCCTCTTACAAGTAATGCTGCGACCCTACCAATAACGCGAAAGGATCGCCTGCTGTCCCATGCGTCTGCTGTCCGCTGCTGTCAGCTTCATCCTTGCCATCTGATTCATCCGAGCGTCACTGTGCTGCCACGTTGCGCTGCATTTCTTTCTTTTCATCCTCAGTCTAAAAATTACACACTGTCTTCAATTACAAATTATAAACTAAAAACACTTTTCTTTTAATTTTTATCATGCATATCATAAAATTTGAAACAACTTTGATTATTCACAACAAAAATCAGAGGAAGAGAAAAATAAAATTTACCTTGACTTCAAATCATCGTCGGTTTTTTAAAGATTTGATAGGCCATGTTTCGCCGGTGACGTGCAGCGAAAGTGAGCTACAGCGGTGCTTTTCCGACGACGAGAATACGCTGAGGAGGATGCTCTCTTGAACGATGCGTTTAGAGCAGTCTGAAAAAGAAAAAAAAAGGTACGCGATGTGGCAAGTTGATGACGCTCAGATCAAGCAAACGGTCACGATTCGTCCGACAGCACGGACAGCAGGGGCAACGCGACAGCAGGGGATCGGGAGGCACCAATAACGGTGCTCACGTTATTATAGCAGCGAACCTCCAAAAAGCGTATTCGATAGAACTTCTTTTTATAAATAAACAGAAGTTGTTTTCAAATTTTTGTATGATTCAATATGTTCATTCTTTCCTTCTCAATTTCGAAGAGAGATAAATTCTCAAATGCAAATTCTTTTTTTAATTTTATTCTATTCTGTTTGATTTTAATTTTTTTATAATTAAAAATTTATAACTATATTATTTTTAATTTCTGAAAAACTGCATCTAAAATGTTATAAACATGTAAAATGGTAGCTTCTACATTAGAAGCTCTTAATTTAATTAATGAGTTACAATTTATGTTAATCTCTCACCAAAAGCTATACTAATTAACTACATTCGAATTGGATGGTAAGGTGTTTTAAAACCGAAAATCTAAATTATACTTTTTTTTATTATTTTTGAGTAATTTTGATCAAAATTACAAGATAGATGTAATTTTTGAAATTAAAGAGTGGTAAATGCAATTTCACAAAATCTCATGAGAGGTTGGCATAACTTAGTCTATTTAATTATATAAATAATAAAATAATATTTTATTTAAAATAAATAAAATTTTATATTTTTTTATCTCTCATAAAAATAGTGTAATTTTTTAAAAATAAAGAGAAAGAAATATAATTTTGATATCTCTCAAAAAATAAAAGAATAATTTATCTAATTTTTAAAATATATATATAATATTTACATATATGTCTTTATTGATAAATTTGCTTATAATAAATAATTTTTATATGTATTACAAACAAACAAAAATTTTTTAATATAAAATTTTTTTTATTATTGTATCCAAATGAAAAATAGCTTTTATTTTTTATAAAAATTCTATTTTAAAAAAATTCATTAAATAAGTTTTTTTTTTTCTAAAAGCTTGTCCGAACAGGCAATTGTAGTAATTAAAGGAGCGGTAGGAAAAGGACCATGATACCCATCAGACCCCACCCATTTGCAACATTTATTTTCTATTGTGAAGATTAAACTTATCTTGTGTCTATATTGCTAATTCACTTGTGGAAATTATATTAAAAAATAAATCCTTAAAAATGATAATATATAAAGTTTATTAGTAAATTATAAAATGTACAAATATTGATATAGACATATATATACAAAACCAATTGAGTGAGTCAACAAATGATTATGTATTCAGTCACAATAAATATTATAATATGGTTAATTTTTTGACTTATTGAGATAGGATGATAATTATAATTTAATAAAAAATACTTAAATTACTAAAAAATATCTAAATGGTAGTGAAAATCCCCACAGGGTAAAATAATTTTTATAAGATTCAAGTAAAACAATAGGGTAAAGATTAGACAATATATAAGTAAATAAAATGAGAACGGATAATAAGGTTAATTTAGGCTAATTATTCAGTAATATATAGTAGACTAAAATTGTCTTTTGACAATACAAAGATGATATTGTTATCAATTAATTTCTTTTATAAAATTTTTTTATGATTTTAATATTTTAAAGTTTGATTTTTTTTCCAACTCCTATTTTTTTAGAGAATTAAATTTAATAAAATTATATTTATAAATACTAAAGTTACAAAAAGGTTAATTTGGTCATTTAGTTCCCAAAAAACGGACGACTTGAAACTTGAAGCCGAAGCAAATATAGCCGTTGGAGCCAGGCTATATTGAATTTAAAGTCCCTTTTTAATATTCTGCACGAAAGGAGGTTTCGTTGAATCAGATGCCAAGCATCAATAAGTTTCTTCACTTCCCATAAATTCACTCTGTTTCTTTCTCTTTCTCTCCCTCTCTCTCTCTCCAGCATGCAAAGAAACCAAGTAAGAAAAGAAGAAGAAAAGGTGGGATTTTTGGTGCGTTAATGGCGAAACGCGTTTCAGAGGAGGTTTCAAACCAGGTGGTGAAACCAGAAGAGGAAGCTCACCCTTACGCGTTTCATGTCTCTGGTCCTCGCAATTTGACGACCCTTAATTGGAGAGACCTTATCAATTCTAGTTGGTAAGTACCCATTTCGAGTCTCCCTTTAATTTCACTGAATTTGATCTGAATTGAGCCTCTTGTTCATGGATTTCACTGTTCTTCATCACTGTCTTAATGTTCCACATTTTTCTGATGCGACTTTGAAGATTTTCGCAGAAATGGGTTTGGAATGTGAGTATGAAGTTGAAAGCTTTCCAAATGGGTCTCTGGATTTTTTCTTTCTTTCTGGAGTACTCTGTTTCCTATTTTGTAGATTTTAACACAATGAGTTTGTTTGAAGATATGAAAGTAAAGTTGAAACATTTTCGAATGGGTTTTCAAGCAGAAGCACCCATTTTACTTCTCGCTTCAAATTTACTGAATTTGATCTGAATTGATTCTCTTGTTCATGGATTTGATTAGTTCATGACCACTCTGTTAATATTTGACCACATCAGAGTTAGAAACAGAGCAGTGTTAGCGACTTGCTTACTTTTTCTTTCTGGAGTATTTTTGAAGATTTTAGCAGAATTGGTTTTGACATGTGAATGTAAAGTTGAAAGCTTTCCACATGGGGTTGCAATTTTTATTGTTTCTGAGTTGGATTTCAGAGATCTAATTGTTTGAGTTTGTTGATAAGTTGCTTATGAATTATGATTATGTGTTCACTAACAACTTCAAATGAACTCTTTAGTTTTCACTTAGTTTCATATGAAAGAAATTATCAAGTATGACAAAAAAAATGCGCTTAAATCTTTTTCCATATCTGCAGAGTTTAACAAAATATATCTTCTTGTAGTTTCCTTATATATAATCATTCAATCGTCTTATGGGTGTTGTTTATATATATATGATTGCCATGCTGTGATTGATTGACTTTTATACGTATATCTATACTTCAATCTATAATTTTGGTAATTCTTGAATTGGCATATCTATCTGTTGACGTTGGATCTTAGTTCTGAATTCTGATACTTAGTTGCTTTAATATTTAAGCATCTAAAATAAGGGAAATAGACATTTTGGACTCTAATTTACAGCACATCCTTAGCTATTATCAATCCATTAACAACAATATTAATATTAGTATTAATATGATTATTTTCTACTTAGATTTGGGTCTAAAATAATTGTATTGACAAGTTGAGGAGGTTTAAATACCAAAAAAACTCCTGAGTCCTGTGAGTCTCCTCATCTTATAATTTATTAACAATTATATTTTAATATTATTTATTCTAAGTTAAAAATAATAAAATTATTAATTGAGGTGATAATTATAAGTATGAAGACACAAATTTAAATTTTAAAAACACTACTTAACTCTGTTGACCTAGGATCACTTTCAAGTTCAATGTGAACTATGTGAGTCCAAGATTAATTTCAAGTTTAATCTAATTTAGAATATTCTGAGTTTTTACAAAATAATAATAAAATTAATTCATTTTAACTTTAAAAATAATTTTTTATATTAATTTTATAAATAATAATTCAAAAATATTTTGATCAAAATTATGCAGGAAGGACGCGAACTACAAAAGAACAGTCATCGCCTGCTTCATCCAATCCGTCTACCTCCTGGAGCTCGACCGACAGGAGAATAGAACCCCTTCTACCGCACTCGCCCCACACTGGTGGATCCCCTTCAAGTACAAGCTCGCACGAACCCTAATCGACGAACGTGACTCCTCCATTTTCGGCGCCATCCTCGAATGGGACCGATCCTCCGCCATGGCCGGCCTCGTCCTCCTCAGACCCACCGGAGCCCCACGCGCTGTCCTCGCCCTCCGAGGAACCCTCCTCAAGTCCCCCACCATCCGTCGTGACATCGAAGACGACCTCCGATTCCTCGCCTGGGAGAGCCTCAAGGGGTCCGTCAGGTTTAAGGTGGCCATGGAGGCGTTGAGATCTGTGTGCGACTTGTATGGGAGCGGGAATGTGTGTATCGCAGGGCATTCCTTAGGGGCTGGGTTCGCTCTTCAGGTCGGAAAGGCCATGGCGAAGGAAGAAATCTATGTGGAGACACATTTGTTCAATCCGCCGTCTGTTTCGTTGGCTATGAGTTTCAGGAACATCGGGGAGAAAGCAGAGGTTGTATGGAGACGGTTGAAATCGATGATTCCGAATTCGGGTAATGAGGACGATAAGATGTCTTCCGGATCTGGATCCGGGTTAGGACCCGAGTCAAAGTATAATTGGATGACCCGATTAGCTAGCTCAAAGAGTTCAGCAAAATGGGTGCCCCATTTGTATGTGAATAATAGTGACTATATTTGTTGCTCTTATACTGACCCAGACAGCGATAATAATGGTAATGGTAGTGATAGTGGCGGAGCAAGAGAGAAGGATGGTGAGAAGGAGAATGTGGGGCCCACGAAAGGCGCTGTGCAAACGGCGGCGAAGCTGTTTGTGGTGTCGAAGGAGAAGCAGAGGTTTCTTGAGGCGCACGGCTTGGAACAATGGTGGTCCAGTGATGCGGAGCTTCAGCTTGCTATACATAATAGCAAGCTGATAACTAGGCAGCTTAAGTCTTTGTATACAGTGGCTTCTTCACAAATAACACAGGCAAAGGGAAAAGGAAAGCCATAGTGAATGGTGTTGGAATTTTTATTTTCTTCCTGTTTGTGAAATGACTCGTTTTTTTGCATATATACTACAGGTTCTTGAATAAACTTTATCGATCTGGCTTCACTTTTTTGTTTTTGTTTTTGTTGAATTGTGTCATTTTACATGAATAGAAATGAAGTCATTCTTCTTTCTCCCTGGTGCACATCTTGCTTAGCTTCCCACCCAGAATATTTGAGCATCTTCTGAAAAAGAGGAACAGTCCTACAAAGAGTCAGTCTAGATTATGTTTGTATATTTATACTATAAAATTAAAAATTTATAACACAAAAATGTGATATAAAAAAATTAAAAATAAAAAAATAAAAAATTATAACACAATATTATAAAAATAAATAGTTATTTATTATTTTAAATATAATTATTAATTTTTATATTATATTTTAAAAATTAACATATATTTTTTGCGAGCGGATCCCTTGTTGGGCGCCTCCCTGCTGAGCACTTACTGTGCGATAAAATGATGCCGTTTCGTTGTGTTATATTTTTTTTTTCAAACAATGAAACGATCTCGTTTTGCCGCGTTACTAATTTGATTTTTTGCAGTCGAAAATGACATCGTTTTGTCGTATAATTTTCAATTCCAACAGGCAAAACAACATCGTTACGTCGTTTAGCAGCAAAAACAAATGGCAATGTATAAAATTCCTGTGTGCGCGTCTCCTTCTTCATTAGCAAGCTTCTTCATCTACGTGATTGCATGCCATTGCCTGCAGCGTCCACTTCACGGCATCGTCTCGTCCGCAGCGCTGTCGCCTTCTCTGCCGTCGTGGTCTAAAGGAAAGTGGCGTCTTCATCAGCATCTTGAACCGTGTGGCATTGCAGCATCTCAGCCGCGTCTTCATCAGTAGCTTTTTTCGATGTCATGGTCTGTCGTCTCCGCCGCATCTTCATCAGCAGCATTTTTCGACATCGTGGTATACTGAAAAAGCTTGAAATGTATGGTGGCTAACATTAGTTTGATTTGGAAATGTATGGTGATGGTGATGCTTGAAATGTATGAAGGGAAAAAGAAAAAAACACATGTCAGAGGTTGTAAATATAATTTGATTGTCCAAGAAATTGATTTGGAAATTGATTTGTAAATATAGTTTGATTGTGTTGATAAGGTTGGATCCAATTGCATCACATTATGCACATATATTAGTGTTTTTTTTGAGAAAGGGATGTCTGTCTTTGCCATTAATGCAAGGAAATTTTTGCTAACACACAGAAAATGCCTCTGCTCTGCAAAAATGTTACATTAGCTTGTGAATATAACATTTTGATTCCCAAGTTTTGAATTTCAACTTCTCCTATCTGAGGAAGCATATATTTGTGTTTTTTTTGCCAATTGCATCTCATTATGCACATATAGCATATTTATATTTGCATCATATATTTGCATCATATTTACATTATTTCTTGAACTCAGAAATGGTGTACTTTGAGTGCCCACATCTCTTGTCATCCCCTCTTTTTTCTTCTCTGCATACAAAAAAATTAAATAGAAAAAAGAAGAATTCATTAGTAATAAATTGTTATATATATATATACATATATATATATAAATTATGATTTTTGAATCTGGAATTGGGAATTGAGGAGTGACATGTTGTGGTGTGTAATTAGTTGATGATGGCTTGTTTTGAAAACGGTGGGTTGAAGTTGAAGAAGAATAAACAAGAGAAGCAGACATAGTGATTCTGTTAGCTGAGTATCGGAATGACCTTCCATTGAGCGTTTTAGCATATAAACATTCCAATGGTACCTTCCCCGAGAATGGATTGCATATATACTTCTCTGCTTCGTTCCACTTTGAATTCAAAGCAAATCCTTCTGGTGGTGATAGACACTCCCAGCTCTGATAACAACCTGATGACCTTGCTTGCAATGCTGCACTAGACCACACCATACCACACCCCATTCAGTATTCTCAAATTTTCTACACTAATATTTATTCATAACTCAAATTGACAATTACCTTTTAAGAGCAGTCGTGAAAGAGTATGTGGAAGGGTCTATTTCATCTATAACGAAAAAACAAAAGCAAGAATGAAATTGTTTTTATATGAGTTTTATTTCTTATTAATTTATTAATAATATTTGGTACCTTTGAAGGCGTATCTAGGAGAAGAAGCAGTGCTGGAGACAGTGAAGTTGGATCTGAAGGATTTAGTGTCTTCACGAAAGTATGAAGAAGAAGAGAACCTTCTGGAATTATCGTTGTCGCGAGAGATTCAAGCTTTTGCGGCCCATTCTTTGAGACTAAAATCGGAATCGTTGTCAAGTCGTCTTGAAGAAGTGTGAGGACATGGTTGGGTAGTGGAGGTGGAAGCCATGACGGAGACGTAAGAAAGGAATTAATTCATTCTATTGAAATTGGGAATTACAGAGAGAGTGAGGGAGAAAGAGTTGTGACGCTTTTGGTGAGAAATTGAAAATTATACGATGAAACAGCATCATTTTCGCCCGTGAAAAACCAAATTAATAATACGGTAAAACGGCATCGTTTCATTGTTTGCAAATATATATATATATATATATAGAACACAACAAAATGATATCGTTTCATCACACAACAGATGACCAACAGAGAGTTGCCCAGCAGGGGATCTGCTTGCATATTTTTTTATGCATACCTAGCCTCTATATTATATAGCATTTAGAAATTGTTCTCCCGCTTAGAAAATGAAAGTAGAATTATGTTTTTAACATAAAATTCAGTGTTGAATATTCCAGTAAAAGCCTTGTGATTATAATAGTTGAAAATAACTAGTTTAAGAATAGACTGGACTCAAAGGAATTACTAATTCTAAATAAATTATGTAACCCAAAACGAAAATAAGCTGTGCTTTTGGTCGTGCAAGTGTTAATAACTTGATACGTACTACATGTCGGTAATACTTGAAGATAGGCCCCAGAGAATTTGGTGCGCCCTCTTTAATTATTATCATCAATACTGTGATTACTTACAACTAAAAAAATATTTTTTTCAAAAAGTTAATCTCTATTTTTTTTATTTAATAAAATTTTAATTTAATTCTTAAACTTAGATTTTTTTTAACATTTTGTTAAATTTTAGTGATATATGAATTATGTATTATCTTAATATTATAAATTTATTTAATTTATTTAAATTAATCTGTTCATATTACTTAATATAAATTATATTTTATTTCATATAAGTAAGTTATTTTTATATTATTATTTATTTTTTTTCTTCGTTGATGAGCTTTGTAATAATAATAAAATTATTATCATATGATTTAAAGATTTTAAGTTAACATTTTAAAAACAATATTTCTACTCATAGAAATAAAATTGCACACATTTAACACTTTCAAATCCCACATAAAAAAAAATTTTGTGCATTGGACTGATCTCTATTTATTTTTTTCTATTCGTTAACATAAATCTTATGTATTTACTATCTATTGGTATTAACAAAATGTTATTTTAATAAAAATTTGATACCATAGAATAATTTAATTTTTAAAATATTATGAAAATTTAATTAAAAATTTTTAAAATATAAAAATCTAATTAAAAATTAAATAAAATTATAAGTATTATATGAATAATTTAATATATTTTTTTATTTATGTCTATTATTACAAATATACAAGCGCCAAAACTCTTTGAAATTCGGTTTCATAACACTTCTCACGGCATATTTATATATATTAACAAATATCCGAAGTTTTGTTATTATGACATAAAACATTTACAGAAGTCAAAATTCGAAGTTACACGTTTAATTTAGACATGAAATTTGTGTAAATAAGGTTTTGATTATGAATTTTGTATATGAAAATATTCTTATTAAAGTTCTATTTTTATTATAAGATATTAATTATTTTGAGCTAGGTTAGTTAAAGTTTAATAAATTTTTAAATATTAATGATTATGACAAAAAAAGGTTTATATATATATATATATGTTTATTGCCCTCAAGGAGGCTGGGTATATAAGAAAAATAAATAAAAATTTATATAAGGTAGAAGGACTTTATAGGCACGTTATTAAGGATTCAAGAGTTTGTCTTCTTTCTGCCTCTTAAAAGTTTAGTCACAAATTATTATTATTATTACCTTTTTAAATGATAGAGAAAATATTAAACTATAGAGTGTGACATCATGCACTTTAGCAGTATCAATCTTTTGTTCACATTACTCCAACATGAAGCTAATTAAGGATATACTATTATTAAAAAATACGTGTTAATTTAAAAAATGATTATGATAATAAGCATGGGAGATTATATATATTAATTAGTTCATGAAGTTTAAGCAAAAAAGTTCAAATAGCTAGCGTATGTGAAAATCCACCTAAACTATAAACATTGAAGTAAAATACTTTTAACTTTATTGCTGTATGCTTTCTGTTCTCTCCCTTTAAAAATTACACTCATGAAATTATTTTATTTCTTTATTGTTGTTGTTGTTAGACAAATATCTTTTTATTATTTAATTATTTTTTAGCTAGTTGTCTTGAGTGCGACATTTATTAATTATAAGTAAAATAAAAATAAATAAAATAAAGAGATCAGTCTAATCTTTAAAACTCATAATTAAATTAAAGAAGGACATGAGCATAGTTTATACAAGGTTTGGAGGAAGCCAATGTAATTTATTTACTTTAATTTAAACACAGATACCATTTAGAATTAGCCATTTTAATTCCTTTATGCTCAAACTTCAAACTAATCCAGAACAGTAGAATGAAACAAGTTCTTTTTTTTTTTTACACAAATATTTTTTATTAGAAACAATTCTAGTTAAATTAAAATACTATATATTAAATATAAATATCTCTCTTAGCATGATTCATGAAGAGACCAGTCATTTATGTTAAATTTAACACTCTTTAATTAAAAAACAAGATTTTTATATACAAAATAATACACTTAATTCATTAATAATAAATACAATTACCAATATCATTTACATATATGTAAACAAGCTATACAATATGAAGAGGAAAATTAAAGTAACTTACAAAAATAATAAATTAAAGTCTTATTATCATAAGGATGTCACTTGATCCTATGTGAATTGTTCTATTAATTATCACTTAACCATCAATTGTTGTTTGTGATTTTCCTCACACACACTAAAAATAATATATAAAAACCAATAGGATTGGTCTCTTTCTTTCATAATGTGACAAAGTAAGATTTAAATTCTCACTTAGACTGATACATATATTTAATATCTTATAATATCTCAAATAAAATTAGTTATAATATGTGAAAACAAATTCTCGCTTCCACAAATTAAAGCACATTAAAGCATATACCTGCATGCACATTGATGAACATAACAAACAGGTTTTTTTATAGACAAAAGAATACGCTTAGTTCATTAGTAATAAGTACAACCAGTGTTATGACTTTTATATATATATATATATATATACATGAACAGGAAAATTAAACTCAACAAAATAACAGAAGCACATATCAATCACTACAGAAGCAATATATATGTATATATATACGAGTCCTCTATCAAAAGCCATAGTCGTAAATGGTGATGTCTTGCTCAACCTGTGTGAAAAAGGGATTGGGTTCTTCAATTACTTCCTCATCAAAAAGCAGTGACTCAACATAATTAATCTGATCACAATCATATGCCACAGTACTGTTCACATAGTCTCCAAAAACGGTGTCGTCTAACTCTTGCAGGCCACTGTTGCAAAATTGATCGAAGTAGTAGTCTTGTTCTTCAACATTATTCATCATCAATTGAGAATAATCATCGTAATTGCATAACCCAGAAGATGAACTGGTGGGTTCTTCAGTGGAAACTGAGGGTTCAACACTTAATTGAACCTGTTGATGATGAACTTTGGGTTCTAAAGAAGCAGATGATGATGATGATGTAGTTCCATTATTATTGCCAGTAAGGTCTTGAACAAGCTTCTTGAAACTTGAGGGGTCAGTGATGTAGACTTTTGGCCTCAGAACCTTGATCAAGCTGTTGAATTGTTGTTGTTGTTGTTGTTGTTGTTGTTGATGATGATGATGTTTACTATGATCCTTCTTTGATATTTTCACTGATGCTGCTTGTTGATGGTGTTTACTATGATCCTTCTTTCCCATGGAGATGGTTTCGATGATGATGATGAAGAATTGATATTGGTGATTGTAATGTCTGTCAATTCTGATGCAACTGGCACTTTGTAATTTTGCTCCCACCTCGGAGGATTCAAGGGAGCTAGCTGGCTTTATATATTTCTTGTGCGAAACGTAGAGGCATGCATGAAGATGGAGGGAAATAGAACAAGCAGCGAGACATATTTGAAAAAGATACTGAAAATGATGTCTATTCGCTTTATTTTCATTTTTTAAAATTAAGCTTGTTTTATTAGGAATTAATTAATACCCCATTTGCACAGTCTATCTCTTCAATAATTTTACACGTAATTAAGATTTAATTAGGAGATTGAATTTGAGAATAAACTTAGTATGATTTCAAGTATAATATTATCAATTTTTTTTTTTAAATTCTTATAATATTTCCATGTATTTAAAAGATGGTTAAATTATTCTTATCATTCCTATAGTTTCACTCAATCTTTAATTAAATTTGTATAGTTTAAAATTTTGTAATTGAATATCTATAATTTAATAAAATTTTAAATTTGTCCTTTGTTATTAAATTTTTGTTGAAATTATATCAAATTTTGTTTGTTGTCAATATATTATATCTTAACACTCTAAATATATATGATTTATATGAACAAAGAAAAAAAAATAAATAATATGATTTAAAATTTAATTTACATATATAAAATTAAATGCAATTTATGTTAAGTAATATGATTTATTATTTTGAAATAAATAAATTTATAATATTTAGATAATATATAATTAGCATATCATTAAAATTTAACAAAATAGTGTTGATACAAATTTAAGTTTATGGACTAAATTAAAAAAAATTAAATTCAATTACAAAATTTTAAACTAAATGATCTAATTAAAAGTTAAGTAAAATTATAGAGATAACAAAAATAACTTAACCTTACAAGATTTTATAATTAGTTTTATGATTGAATTCTCACATCAAAAAATTATTGATTAAATTCCAAATTAAAAAGAGAGAGAGAG
This sequence comes from Senna siamea, assembly GCA_031216115.1. Taxonomy (NCBI): domain Eukaryota; kingdom Viridiplantae; phylum Streptophyta; class Magnoliopsida; order Fabales; family Fabaceae; genus Senna; species Senna siamea. Next base: position 13,694,547 of record CM062361.1, on the reverse strand, counting down.
ATATATATATATATATATAATTATATATATATATATATACGAATTCTCTCTCTATGTAAAATGATTCTTTTTTTACTCTCTTTTTCTGAGTGCCATTTTAAAAGTAATTTAACCTTAAAAGATTTTATCTAATTAGTTTTATGATTGAATTCTCACATCAAAAATTATTGATTAAATTCCAAATTAAAAAAAAAAAGAGAGAGAGATATGACTTCTCTCTCTATGTAAAATGATTCTTTTTTTACTCTCTTTCTCTGAGTGCCATTTTAAAAGTATGAGTCTTATCAAAGGAAAATGCAATGTTTTGTATTTACAAAGGGAGAAGTAGATGTTGGTCAATTCAATAAGATAGTCTTGAGGAATAAAAAATAAAAATAAAGTAGCAATAATAGGAGACGTGGTGTATATATGACTAAAAAATTGAAATGGAAGGACATGAAGGGCACGCAGCTACTATTTCAGTAACATTAAATAATGTAATATTAACCAATTAACATTGTTTGCTTCTCCCCCTAGCAGCCTCTAGCTTATATATATATATATATATATATATATATATATATATGATATATCTAGCGACATAATTACACACAAAAAAATAAAAAAGGAAAAAGAAAGATAGATTGAAGCTGAGCGATACAAGGATCCAACCTCTAAAATATTTTAAAGCATTTTCTCGAACATTTCTTAAGCCTTTAAAAATTTATTTCATATAATATTTAAATATAATAAATATAAAATATTTTAAAACTTATATATTATATCTATATAACCACAACAATAAACAAATTTTTTTTTATTAAATAAAATCAATTATATAGATCAAGCGATTCTAACAAATTTTATCTTTGTTCATTTTTATAATTAGATTATTAATAGTTTTCATTCTAATAGTTTTTCTTATCATTTTTTTTTATTTTTTCTGCCTTTAGTTATTAAACTATTTTTCATCTTGTTAGTTTTGATCGTACAAAAGTCTCTAATGATCTTCTTTATACATAACAAAATTATTTAAAACGCGTTTCAATTAACTTTTCTATGATTTATACTACTTTGACTTTTCTTCTAATAGACACATTCTTAATTATATCATTTATAGTATAATCACTCATCCAACACAATATTTTTATTTTTGCAATATTGAATTTTTGTTCATGTGTTAAAATTGCCCAACATTTACTTTACAACAATGTGTCTTATAGTTGTATGATAAAAATAAAAATACTAAGAACATAAATGGTTTCAATTGTTTGAAAATTAAATTGATTATATATTCCAAGAAAAAATTCTTAAAGAAAAACAAGCATTCTGGGAGTATTAGGTAGTAATCTTACTACTATAGTACTACCTAACTCTTTCATTTTAGCTCTCTATTTTCTCCTAAAATGTTTTTTTTTGGGTGTCATCTTTTTTCTCACTCCTACATTTCAATTCCTTTCTCTCTCCTACATTTTCTTTCTATTTTAAAGTTTCTATCTTGCAAGACACTTATTCTTATGGACTTCTAATCCAAAGTAGAACCTAAGTCTCCACCTCCATTCATGGCATCTGGGGTCATCACTGATGACACCACTTATATGAACATGAGCATATTGGAATTGATTTCGAAATTGCGAGATATAGAGGTTAAAAAAATAAAGCAGAATGGCAAAGTTGAGAAGAAGAGAGAGATTAACTCACTCAAGGAGAGAGTGAAGTTTGAAATGTTGGATAAAAGAAGAGTTGAAAAGGAATTGAAAGAACAATGCTAGAAGGGAAAGAAGACTAAAGAGAGATATGAGATTATAGGAAGTGCTCAGGACTCAGAATTGCCACTTCCAATAATCCCTAGTATCTCTCTTTAGCCTTCTTCCCCTTCTTCCATTGTTCTTTCAATTCCTCTTCAATTCTCCTTTTATCTAACATCTCAAACTTCACTCTCTTATTGAGTGAGTTAATCTCTCTCTTCTTCTCAACTTTTTCATTATGCTCAATTTTTTCGGCCTCTACATCTCAAAATTTCAAAATCAGGTTTAATATGCAAATGTTTATCCAAGAGGTGTCATCAACGATGACCCTGGAAGCCACCAATGGAGGTAGAGACTCAAGTTCTTCTTTGGGTTAAAAGTCCATAAGAATTAGTGTCCTACAAGATAGAATCTTTGAAAGGGGAAGAAAATGGAAAAGAGAGAATGGTATTAGAATGTAGGAGTGAGAAAGGAGATGACACTAAAGAATGAAGATTCTAAGAGAAAATAGAAAGCCTAAATGGAAGTGTCAGGTAGTATTGTATAGAATGCTTGCTTTCCTTTGGGAATTGATGCTTAGAATATATAATCAATTTAACATTCAATACTGATGGAACCATTTATTTTCTTAGAAATTGTATTTTTATTTAGAATTAAATATACTTTAATACTTACTGGATCAATCAATTCTAATATTCTATATTAGTATTATGAAGTTTAAAAGATCATACTCAACCAACCAGGAGTGAGAAGATCTAAACCAAACTAAATTCAATCGAATTGACCCAAACTCATCTGACTAAAATCGACTACTTGATTGGATGAAATTTTCTCAAAACTGATTGGTTTGATTTGATTCTTGGATGGCTCTTATTTTCATCCAAACTAAACTGAACCAAAATGAATTCATCCAATTGAATTAATGCATATTTTTATTTATTATATTTTTATTTATTAATTAAAATTTAAATATATTAAAATATTAAACAAAATAAATTGAAAAAATGATTAAAATATTTTAAACTAATTTTAATATAAATTTATGGTTAGAAAAGCTTATTTTGTTGAAATTGAAAAAATGATTAAAATTGTATTTTTTTCATAATTTATAAAAAATTTTATTAAAAATTGATTGGACCAATCCAATCCAAAACGATCAAAGTTGGTTTGGATTGAATTAATTGACTTTAGAAAGATTAGATTGATTGGATGACTTTTTTAGTCATCTGATAATCGATTTAGTTGATCGGATGGCTAGAACTGATCCAAACTAAATTGATGCTAATAAAAAAAAATCATAAAAGAATAAAAGAAAAAAAAGCATAAAAAGCATACCAATTTCTATAAACTCAAAGAATAAAAGATCTCAATTACTCATAGTCATAGCTAATAAAAGAACTCACCCTAACAACTAATAGAGTTACTCATAGTCATAGCTAATAAAAGAAAAAAGCATACCAATTTCTATAAACTCAAAGAATAAAAGAAAAAAATCATAAAAATACCAAAACTCAATCATTCAAACAATGTTGGACGAAAACCGAGTGCAAATCTTTACAAAGAATTACAAGTAATTTGAAAACTTGTTGCAGCAAATCAAGAAATTGAGACAATGGACTCAACGAAATATCTTTGAATATTGATCTTAGTGCAAGAAAAATGCTGCTAGACGGAATCGTTCAATTGCCAGAATCTGTTTGAGTTACTGCAAGAAATCAAGAACAATGATGGACTCGCTCGTCAAGGCTATGAATGGGAGACAACGATGGCTTCAAACATGGATGATGCTTTCAGAATGCATAATTTTGAGCCTTTTTTTAAAATAATTAAAAAATTATGCTTTTTTCAAATGGAAAAAAAAAAACACAGTTTAATATGTACACTCAGTATTTAACTTGAACAATCAACATGTTAATGTAATATTTTAATAATTTACAAAATAGATAGACTAAATTAATAATAATTTTAAACGTATAAGACAAATTGAGAATGAATAAGTATGAGAGAATAAATTAAAAAAATTATTAAATTTGAGATATTAAAATAAAATTTTTTGTCATATAATATATATTAGTGAGCTTGAAGCATGCTATTTTTTTTAAATTTAATTTAAACATAAATGTAAAATTAACTAACTTCTTCGTTACGTTTGGATAACTTCTCTCTTGCTTTTCTGTTACTTTCTTTTCCCCACTCTTCTATATATCTTATAAAGTAAAACTTTATATAGGAGGATGATCTAGCGACTGGATGCCATGGAATGTGAAAACTTTGAAAAGTTAAAAAAGGTGAGAGGCTATAAAAAGGAGCTGTCATGAATTTTGATGCCCAAGTCATTGTGGAGTAGAGATAATAGAAAGCATAGTGTGTGTTAGTAATTACATATACTTGAGGTCCTTTTTATAATTAATGGTGCTCTTATAACTATTGGTAGGAAGTTATAAAAAATTACAAAATATTTAAAAGTTAAATGATTTTATATTATTTAATTTTTTATTTTAAAATATAATAATTTTTTCTTTTATATTTCAAAAATTAAAAAGAAATTACCATACACTTTAGTACATGTGAAGCCACTAATTTATTATATATTATATGATTTGGAGACAAAAATATAAAAGATCTAAAACTATATAATATAGTATATAAAAAATATAAAAATATAAAAGTAGAAAGTTATGAAAATAGAACATTACTTAAATTTTCTACTTATATTTAAAATTAAACTTTAAAAAATTAACTTTTCCTTTAATACATGTAAAATTAAAGAATAAAATATTCAAAACCAATATTGGTATGAACCCTCACGCACACCCATGTCACTATCATGTTTATATAAAATTATATCAAATAAATATATGATTTTTGGCATTGGCTGTCGATTTTATGCAATCGAAAGGAACCCCAATACATATACATTAATATTATCAAGTTGATTTTTGAGGTTAGTGCCATGTAATTTATCAACTCATTGGCTATATACTATTATTACTTTCTTTTTAAATTACTATAACAATTAATGTATGATCCTTAAAAAAATTTCAATGATAAATTAACAATATATATACACATATATTAAACGTAGCATAAAAAATTAAGATAAAGTATTTTTCTCATCTTTTAAAAGATATTTAAATTTCATAATTTTCTATTCATTTTGAAAAAAAATATAAATTCTATTAAAATTAAAGAATAATCAAATTATTTCCTAATATAATATTAATTTATTTTATTGAAAATGTTACTTATTATAAAAAATAATTTTAAAAGTTTTATTTGTGTTAAAATTTATAAATTTAATTTAGTTTTAAATTTTTTTAAAAATTTTATATTAGTTAAATACATATTCAATACATGTTAGATTATATAGATAATGAACATAGAATGAATGGATAAGTACTACACATCTTTAAATTTAGAAAAAGATGAGCTTAATTTTTTAAAGAATAAAGTTATTTTTTTCCTTTAATTTTGTATAAGATTTTAATTTTATCTCTTATAAACATTTTTCAAAAGGCAAGAGTATAATTTATCCTAAAAGCTATGATAAAAAATAGGACTAGATAATTTTTAATTAAAAAGTTTTTAAAAATATAAAAATTATACATAAATTTTTTCATAGGGCGGATTGGGGGTTAAAAGACTTGAGCAAAATGGGCCTTTAATTTCTTGGATGAAAATCCACTGGGTCCATTTCTACACTCTAGAATGAGTGACTACTCTAACTTAATAATCAGAGAGGTAAATTATAGTTTTTTCATGTCAAAATTATATGGTAATTTTTTATTTTAAAAAATTATACACTCTTTTTCTCATCACAAATTTACTTATTTGGACTAAAATATTTTTATTTTATTATTAATATATAACAAATATTAAATATATATGTGATCAATATAAAATAATTACTTTTTGAATTTAGTTTGTGTAATCACATATACATTTACCCAAAAAAACAAACTGTTCAGTTTGCCTTGAGCTTAATTTTCCTTTTTTTTTTTTTTAAAGATGTAATAACTTGTTTATTTATTTATTTTCTCGTCAAAAGTGTAAAGTTCAAAAGCTAAAGGTTCATTGCAACAGGGACTTATCTTTATGGGTTAGGCAATTTAAAATGCTTTAATAAAAATACCTTTTATTTTACTTTGTCTTTTTTTTTTAATGTTTAGTTTTCTTTGTCTTTTAATTAAAGATAAGATGAAACCTCAACAAATAACCACATAAAAAATAGTGAAGGATGCTATACATATTATAGATTTTTAATAGAGATTTAGGATTTTTTTTGGTTAAATATTTTTGTTTATTTTGAAGTAACTTATTTTTAAATAAAATTGGAAAAAAATTATGTGAGAGAGACATACTTTATATTTAACAGAATTATATAATCAGTATTTTTTATTAATATTTGAAAAATATCAAATTATTAAAAAAATATGTAGTTAAAAAAGTAAAAAAAAAACTAAAAATAAATATAAAAACTAAAAATAATCTTACAACTTTCAAACACATCCTTATTCATTAACTATAATAATTTAATAAGTTGAGAGAGAAATACTTTATATTTAAAAGAATTATTTAATCAATATTTTTATTAATATTTGCAAAACAATATCAAATTATTAAAAAAATGTAGTTAAACAAGTAAACAAAAAACTAAGAATAAATATAAAAATTATTAATTTTAATTGTATAATAATTTTAAAAGTTCCAAACGCAGCCTTATTCATTAACTATAATTATTTTTTTAAAACAATAATTTACAACTTTTCAGACCACAAGAGGTTTAAAATATTAGATACCATGTATCATAAAAAAATATATTAGATACTGAATAAAATAAAAAATAAAAAAGTTTCATATTGCTATATAACGTGGCAGTGTTTGATTGGCAATGCTCCTAGGTTCCTTGTTCCTTAAATAGAAAGAAAACCAGCATTTCCCGCCTCTCAAAGTCACTACGAAAAATGAAACAAAAAGAAAATTAAAGCAAAGCAAAGCGAAGCGAAGAAAGCAAAAGCGGTAGTAGCGTTGGCCTCTTCTTCCACATTCCACAATTATAGATTCATGGTGATGGTTTCTACTTTCTAATTCTATCGTTCATTTGTTTATTAAAATCCGTTCATGAAAAAGCAGAAGCACTTACTTCAACAACACACCCTTGTCTGTCTCGCTGATTTTCCATTCCAAATCCTTTTTGCCTTTGGTCAATTCCTTCTTCCTTTTCTCAATTTTATAACCCTAAAGCTTTTTCGTCCGTTGCCCCACCACCTACAATCAAAGTAACTGTCTAATAATCTACGTAATCCACTTTCTCTTCCGCAATACAAAAATTCATGTTCGCTTTCACTTCTTCTGCCACTCGTCGCAAACCGACTCAACATTTGTTAAACTCTAAAGCCGGGTTTAAGCATTTGGGAGCTTGTGAAATTTTGTGGGTGAAAATTCAGGAAGCTATCTTGTATTGGTTTTTGTGGTGGCGGTGGGGTGGGTTGGTGGCTAAATGGCGAGCTCGAGTGGCTCAAAGGGTGTGTTTAGCATCCGCCGGCTGCCTTCCCGGCGGATGACAAGGATACAGACGAAGAATGTGGAGTTGCCGGATGAGGAGGGTGCTGTTGACAGCGAGACTGTGCCATCCTCTCTTGCTTTCATTGTCCCAATCCTTCGTGCTGCCAATGAAATTGAGGTGGAAAATCCCAGAGTTGCGTATCTTTGTGAGTATTTGGATGAATTTTATCACCTTTTTGCTTGATCATAGCATAAATTGATGTGATTGGATGATGCTTTTTATCTGTGCAAATCCTATATCTTTCTGTGTATTAGTTTGTGATATTGGTTGCATGATTTCTGTATTTGGGCTGCCCACTTAATGACCTCAGGTATCTGTTAAACATGTTATACCAGTTACAAGTATTATAATTGTAGAAACTGAAGAAAGAGAGAGAATACTTTGGAAAGCATTAGGGAACAGGTTTATGTTGCAGCATCTAATACAAACAACGTAGGACTAAAGAATATAAAGCTTGGCTAACTATTTTTCATTTATTTCGAATACTCCTCAAGCTCTAGCTTAGCTTTGTAGCAAGTCATTTCAAATCTGAATAATTGTGCTAAATCTACCAAACCATAATCAAGGAGATTGCTTCAAAACCATAAATAGATGACCATCTACACTTGACTCTTAACGATAATAAAAAGGTACTTTGGAAGAAAGAAGTACATATGGTGATAATAAGATATAGTAGTACTAATACGCATGAAGTTTTTAGAGTTTGTTGTTTTATTTTTTAGGTGAAAATGGACACTGAAGTAGGAAAAATTCTCTAACAAAGCTGAGAGTTACGTGATCTATGGAAGGTGTGAGAATAACATTATAGATGCTCATATTACCAACTTTCTTATGGGTAGATTTGTGTTTCCCTGGGATCTTTGATATTTCAACAATCTTATTTATAGGGAATCATTTGACCTTGTTTCATTGTTTTGTTATTGGTGGAAATAAAACATCAGAGAATTGAACTTCTAGGGGTGCAGATGAATGGCGGTTATTCCAACCTTGGTATCGCATCCCATATGTTTTAGACCATATGAAATTAACCCCTAATTACCATATGCAAAGAGGGCAGGACTCTAGGGCAAGACACCTTAGTGCCTTAGCCACTAGAGCAGTTACACCAAACTATTAGACCCATTCCACCGTGGATCCTAATTATGCAATATAACTTACATAATGAAATGATCCTTTTATTATTACCATCTCCAGACCTAAGAAATCTCTTGTAATTCTCTCAAGTCTATTAGCTCCCTTGGCAGAACTACTAAATGATGACAAAAGATAAAGTGGTCTTTACATGATATAGATTACTGTCAGCTATTATGATTATTTTACTCTTCTTAGAAGATTTTTCTCTATTCATGCATACATAGCTTTTCCGTTAAAAAACTATTTTGTGTGTAAAGCTATTGATTTCTTCTCCAAAAACGTTTGCTTTTGTCTACTATAACTAGCATTTGGCTTTTATATGTAATAAAATTTCTTCTTTTTATTTATGGAAGATAATGATTGCTTATTTCTCAATGTCTTCTACTTAAAATTCAAAATGTTGAAGGAAAACTGTTGTCTCTATAAATGCTGTATATGGAGTTCAATATCTCTGAGGTTCTTTGGCTTGACCATGTAGAGGAATGTGATATTAATTTGTCTTGTTTGTTTGTTTGTTTTAATAGGCCGCTTCCATGCATTTGAGAAGGCTCATACAATGGATCCAACATCAAGTGGGCGTGGTGTTCGTCAATTCAAGACCTATCTGCTGCACAGACTTGAAAGGGTAGATTGCCTAAGCTTTTTCTTTTTTTGCAATCCCTTTCTTATTTGAAAGTGGTATTTCTTACTTCTAATTAATGTCTATAAACTGGTATGGACACGTCTGTCCTGTGGATTTATATCTTAACTATTAATCTCAGCAATACTTTACTTTTTCCCTTTGATTATTCAGTCATGAAAAGTTTGTTAGCATCAGATAAGTCAGGTCTTTAGGTCAATCATTTAAGAATTACAGGTCTAGTTATTTCTGATTTGCTATTGGACATTTAAAAAAAAAAACTGGTTGCAGGAAGGGGAATATACTAGAAAATTTGCTAGAAGAAGTGATACTAAAGAACTTCAGTTGTACTATCAAACATTCTATGAGCAAAATGTTCGGGATGGTGAATTTACAAAGAAACCGTGAGGCTTGATCTTAAACTTCTGTCTTGCAAGTTTTGAATCATGTCATTTATCATGCCTTATTCTTCTCTTATTGCTCTTGAAGAGAGGAGATGGCTAAGATTGTTCAGATTGCCACTGTATTGCATGATGTGCTGAAGGCTGTGGTATCTCCCCAACATATTGAGGATAAGGTTTGATTTTCTTGATTAGATACCATGAATTATTTTTGTAGGATACTTCTTAGGCATTTTAGGGATCAAGATTAAGGATGTTTTCTTATCGCCAGACAAAAGCGTATGCAATGGATGTTGAGAAGAAAAGGGGACAATATGAACACTACAACATTCTTCCATTATATGCTGTTGGTGTTAAACCAGAAATCATGGAAGTTCCTGAGGTTTGTATTTTGAAAGTACATGCAATGGCATTTTTACCTTTGCTAGTACCTGTAATTTAACTTTTTCATCTGCTTGTCTTTTCTTTCTTCTGAAAATATAGATCAAAGCAGCACTTAATGCTCTATGTAAGGTGGAAAACCTTCCAGTGCCCTTAATTCGCTCCAGACTTGATGCCTCTAGTGATGGTTCTAGAATGCCTATGGAGAGAGTTAAAAAAGTGAATGACATACTTGATTGGCTTTCTTCTGTTTTTGGGTTTCAGGTAATAAATGCTTTTCTTTCCTGGTTCCCCTAAACTTGGATGTTGAGTTGGTTAATTATGTTGGAAAGAATTAGTAACTATGCCTAGGAATACTTGGGAGATGTGTTCCAGTGTCTAGGACGCTGGTGATGAGGTGAATTAAGATTAACACATGATTGGGCTGTGATTATTGAACTAATATAGGAGACTGAGAATCAATATTTTATTGAGTGGAGTTGAAGGTTTTAGAATAATTAAGTGAAGTAGATTAGGTGGATTAAATGCTAACTTGAAATTATCTAAGAATGAGGCTGGTCTGCAAGCAACTGGATGCCAATTGAAGACCAAATTTGGAGCTATTTGGATCTGTAAACAGCATCTGAAAATTGGGTTTAACTTATGAAAGGCTCTGAGGTAGATTCAAGCAAGAATGCATTAAAATTCTGAAAGAGATATTTTAATATAGTCTGATCAAGAAAACAGATCTTGCCGTGCCTCCATTATTTATCTTCTCAAATAATATTCTTCTTTCATCAAAAAGGAAAAATGAAAAGGAACTTAACAGACAGCAATATCTTTTCTCTCTTTCTCTTCTCAAATGAACTTTTTTTTTTTGAAATTAAGTAGTCTAGGCTCAATCATTTGGTTTTCCCTCTTTCTCTGCATTTCACATAACATTCTTTAGGCATAATTCCTTCAGTTTGATTGAGTCATATGGCCAAGAAGACACTGTTAGTTGCTTCCTAATAAAGCATTACAACTATATAAAATAATTTTTTTGTAACACCACTGCTATGAGGATTCAGATTCCAGTCCTAATCCTATGAGGATGTCGGATGCTACTAATACTAGTTCTGTAAATAGGTTCTGAACACCAATGTTAAACTTAACAAAACTCAAATATCATGAACTCTAGTGATTTTGAAGGGTTCTAGTGTTTATGGTTGGTGCAAAATGCTAGACGGATTGTAGTAGTCGTATGATTTTGAATCTGCTGAAGTGAACTATGTCACTTGAGATTATACTTGTCATATGGATGGTATACCAGTTAGCTGAAAATTAGAAATAGCTGAAGATATATATGTTATATTTGAAAGAAGAAGAATCTTTGTTAGAAACAAAAGAATTACTAGAAAGGAGAATAAAGGCCTATTTGGAAGCTATTTTTAAAAACAGTTTTCGATTTTAAAATCAGAAAAACAAACAAACTTGTTTGAACCTGCTATTTTCAACTGAAAAAAAATAATGTGTTTTGAAAACAAAAAACATAGACAATTACAAGGTGTTTTGAACTCTAGTTTTTTAAAACTAATAAAATAAAGAAAACAAGTATTTTCATAAATGGTATATGCATAAATGCATGAAAACAATACTAATATGAATTCTCAAAATTAATTTTGAAGAATGAAAAGACAAAAACAGAATCAAGCAGGCCCTAAGACAGCCTTCTAAAGAGAAATGGAAAAAGAAAGATTGCTTAAATCTAAGCAAATAACAATGTCACCAAATCCCTATTCATATCAATAATAGAAGCTCCCTAAAAGAAAAGTACGAACAAATACCAATGGGCAAAGCAAGATGAGATCCTTTCTCATAAGTGATTTATAACACCTTCAAAGATCCTAGCATTCCTTTCTAACCAAATACACTAAATCACTGTGAAAGCTGCATATTCTACACAATTTTGCCATCTTTATTGTCTTCCAAATGTTTATATTATACCAGATCAACAAAAATTGATCCAAAATTTCTGGGAAAGCCCAAATCTAGCCAAAAATATTGACCAACTTATTTCAAACTGAAGTAGCCATACTACAATGTAAGAACAAGTTTCCAGTTGTTTCTAGTTTAGCCTTTCACATAAAACAAAGGAGAAAGAGCCTTGTTTGGTCTTTGAACCTGCAATATGTCACTATAATCTTAGCCAACAACCATTTGAGAGTTTGTAGCTCGCCTCTATAAAGATAATCTCTAGGTATACTTCTACTTAGAGTCAGAGTCTGTCAGATTAGGCAAATGGGCATGAGACTTGAGCAGCTGTATTTTAACAATAACTAGCAAGAGTAGAAATTGATGTTGGGATTGATCTCTGGCATGTTCATGATTAGAAAGTACAAATAGACCAACTCCAAAGAGGACCATGGCTTGTGTGAAGGATAATATGACTTGACCAAGAATTATCATACTCATCAATGACCTCCACAATCATAATTGAACCATAGCCAGGAAAACGCAACATAAAAATGGATCTGCCAATTGTCATACATAAACTGAGTTCCTATGCCTAAGAAATCAACCCAATCAGTCTGAGTTATGTCAAAATAAAGATTCAGAGTTCCATAAGAAAGTCCTAAGCATAAGATATTGAATGCTATTTGTTTGTGCTTCTCAATGACGTTGCAGTTTTGGGAGGGTGAAAAGAAATTATCAAAAGCATTTCTTTTTAAGATGTCATCAAGATTGAGGACAAGGAGGACAAAGATCTAAGGCAATATGCAGTTTGTGCAATACTTTAGTGTACTTGGTTGGAAAGAAAAGCTTGCGTTGTGAAGAACATCTCTTTAGCCCTGCAGATTTGGGATAGGGTTGTTTTATGCCTCTCTTTGATGTTCAGCCCATGTTTATTCTAAGGGGTCTCTTTGTCTAATATGCAGATCAGCCTTGTTAGTTTTTTAACCTTTTTGGGCTATTTCCCTTTGTTTTTTTTGTTTGTTTTGACCTTATCTGTACTTTCTTTCTTTATCTAATAGTATTTCTTCTTTTGCAATTTGTCCAAACATAAAATGATGAAGGACAAGGAAGTAAGACAGAAAAATAAAATTGTTTGCAAGTACTGTTATCAAATTTCAAAAAGAAGACCAAGATTCCTAAAATCGAAATAAACCTTAAATAGTTATCTTAAAAAACCCTAATCCTACTAGTAGACCTTAAGATTCAAGTAATTCTAATCCAAATTTTGTAATAAAATTCTAACTCAACAACTTAAATCCCATACAGTGAAACCCTAAAGTCCTTTACTACCGCTAATTAATACAACAACAACAACAAACAAAGCCTTTTCCCATTAGGTGGGGTCGGCTTTGATCAAACGATGTTAACGTGTTCTATCTCGGCTCAATACTACCACTAATTAATATTTAATTAAATTTTACAAATTTGTCAAGTAATTCAGTAGTCACTTTGTCAATAATCATCTAAATACTATCCCTTTTCCTCACAAGAGTCCTTAAAACTTTGTGCTTGATCACTGACCTGTATCATCATTTAATTTTTATAATCAACTTGTTGATTTCTTCAAAGTTGTGAATTTGATTCAATATTCTACTTTTGCTTCTTTCTTTCTTTCTTTTTTAAAATATTACTTTCTTATTATTGCCTATCAATGAGAAATATAACATTTTACTTCTGTCACGCAAATTGTTGATGAATCATTTGACTAAATCTCCTGTCTCTTTTGGGATATGAAGAAAGGAAATGTGGCAAATCAAAGGGAGCACCTCATACTATTACTTGCCAACATTGATGTAAGAAATAAGAAATCTGAATCTCATGAGGTGAAATATTATTTCCTACATACAGCTTTTGTTTCTTAGTTTTTTCCATTTTTAAGGCTCAGGATGTGTTAGATTGCACTTATATATTACCCTTCTATGTATAATATTGAAGACTAATTGGAGGTTGTTGCAGCTTCATGAAGACACCGTGCCACATTTGATGGGTAAAATGTTTAAGAATTATAATTCATGGTGCAATTATATGCGTTGTAAATCCAATCTTAGGTATGTGAGTTTATTATTGTGAGATCAGAACTTCAAGCCTTTGAGATGTTTCTTGAATTGAAGTAATGAGCAGCTTGTATCATTTTGGTTTGTGCAATTTTTTTTTGGCGCTACAGGTTTCTAGAAGATCGTAACACACAACAATTAGAACTAATATACATGGCTCTTTATCTTCTTATATGGGGAGAAGCTTCAAATATTCGTTTCATGCCTGAATGCCTTTGCTACATTTTCCATCATGTGAGTTTTGTCTAATGCTCATCATTATTAAGCGTCCCACTTTCATAGGGTTTCTCAACATATTGAAAACCCTAGAATCTATAATAAGTCTTTGGCATAAGATGATCACTGGACAAGCAAAAGTTGACTTGGTATTGGATTTATGAGGATATTTGGTTAGAAATAGAGTAATTGTTAAACAATAGGGTAGAGAAAAGGGGGAGTTGACGAGAGATTTTCTGAATGTGAAGGTATACTAGATACCAATGTTGAATGTGTATTTATAAGAAGTCTCCTAAAAAAAATTAACCCTAAAGAGTTTATGTCTCCATGAAACACCACGATTAATACTCTAACACTCCCCTCAAGCTAGAGTATATATATCATATATGCCCCAAGCATGTTACATATTACTCTATATTAATTCAATAGTAAGCTTAATAAGTTACCTTGACATGTATAAGCCAGCTCATGAGTTGAAATAACCTGTTCACATTGGAACTTCATGAGTTGAAATAACCTTTGGGTATTTTGTTTTCTAAAGATGTGCCACGATGTCTATGGGGTTTTACATAGTAGGGAGACATACCAAATAACAGCTTGTGATGAAGAAGCCTTTCTGAGAGATGTTATAACTCCTATTTATGAAGTTCTAGCAAAAGTAAGTATGATACAGCAAGAATTGTTTTATTTTGCTGCATTTTTATAAATATGTGTGCCTGAAACTTTTCTGAATTTAATGAAAAAGGAAGCTCAAAGAAACAAGAAAGGCAAGGCTAGTCATTCGAAGTGGAGAAATTATGATGATCTAAATGAATACTTTTGGTAAATGTTATAATGAGCTGTTATTTATCTCAATAATGAAAAAAAATGCTAAACCTTATTTTGTACCTATTTGTGTTAAAAGAAGTTAAACTCTCTGTTTTTCTAGGTCTGATAGATGTTTTCAGCTAGGGTGGCCAATGAACCCAAAAGCAGATTTTTTTAGGCATTCAGCTGAATCACAACCAGCAAATGAGGTATTTCTTCTCTCGTTCTTTCTCTTCTTTCTACGGGTGAGGTTTTTAAATTTCAAAGATGTCCATATTATATATTACATGTATATTTGGTATTTTTTTTTAATCAACCTTCTTCATGGTGTTTTGATCTCAGATTGTTATTAAATGCTTTATTTATGTAGCCGTTTGTCAATATGTAAATGTCAATTAAATTTTACTTTTGTCTGCTTCTGTGTAGTGACCTTTCTACAGCACACATTGCTCATTGCCAGTAAGGTCAATCAGGACAGTGAAATTATAAACTGAAAAATAGGAAACAGAATGGTGAAATATATTAATTGGCTTCCTATCTTTAAGAAATTGTCTCAAAACCAAGGTAGATTCTATTGAAAATACAAAAGCCTTGTATAGATTCTCACCTTACCACTGTAGCTTTTCTGATGAGACGTCTTTTGAAATGTTATTGAAGTATATACTGGTCCGTATTTCAAAATATATTTTTCTTTCGTTGTCTTGGGAGCTAATGAAATCTTCTTTCTTTATATGTAAAAAAAAAAAAACAAATTGCATTTTTATTTTCCTTGTTCTGTTCTTATTCATCTTTTATTCCTCAGAGGTTCCTTTGACATACTTATCCCGAAAAATTGTCATTACCCCTTAACAGATTTTAATAAATTTATTTTTTTAAATTTGGGTCTGACTAGGATCCTTAGCCTTGGAGTTGGAGACAACTTTAGTACTTCTGAGCCAGACCTCATTGGTTAATAAAACTTTTTTTTGACTGAACATCAATTTCCTGTATGTAAATACTTGCATGGCCTGGGCCAACCACATCACTTTGTTAGAGATCCCTGTTGAAGTGCAAATTCAAATGGCAGGGTCCTAAGCAAGCTAGCTCTGGAGCTGGAAACAAGAAGCCCAAATCAAATTTTGTAGAAGTTCGTACATATTGGCACATTTACAGAAGTTTTGATCGAATGTGGATCTTCTTTATATTGGCTCTACAGGTAGTCTCAATAGCTGGACCTATGACAAAGTTTTGGAACTTCAATACAAGAACTGTGTCATTTGTGAAGATACTGATTTCAGGCTATGATTATTGTTGCTTGGAGTTCCTTGGGGCCTCTTGCTGTGTTTTATGATGAAGATGTCTTTAGAAGTGTTATGAGCATATTTATTACATATGCTTTTCTCAATTTTGTGCAAGGTACTTGATTCCGAGGTGCTTGAACTTTTCTTTGTATTATATTTCATAAAAGAATATTTATTGTATGGAAAGAACTCAAGTGGGAGGATAAGATTTCCTCCTATCTCATTATAGAAACAAATGACTGAGAATTTCTGATCTATAAATGAATATTAGGAAATAAAACCATATGAAGCTATGCACTAATAACAAGTAATTTCCTCCATCTTCCAAAGGGAGTCTATGAAAACAAAGTTTTGTCTAGGGGGCTGGGAGATCAAATAATTTGGAGGTTATAGAGTTCTTCAATTTTCAGAATTGTTTATCCAGTATTCTCCTTTATTATCTTTCTCGCTTTCTATTTGTGGTGAGAGTGTCCTGGAGCTTAGAGAATATTATATGGGGTTTTCTTTGGTTGGATGTGTGAAAATTGGGAAGAGATTACCTTGTTGGTCGTGTGTTAGAAAAGTAGGGGGTTTGGATCTCTTTAATTACATAGCTTTGGATGGTAATTGGGTATGGTATTCTCCTTTAAAGAGTATAGAATTGTTGACTAGCTTTATTGGGCCTAATTAGGCTTTTATTCTGATAGCATGATTATAGGAAACCTTTATTAGGATAAACATGTAATTATTATATTTTATTAACTTTTCCAAAATTAGAATAGGGAATGGTGTATAAATTCATTATCTATATTTGTACACCTACGATTGAGCAATACACAAAAATATTCAGTCATTTAAAAATCTTCATGGTATCGGAGCTCGTGCTGCCTTGAAATGAGTATCTTTTCTTCTTTCGCAGCACTAAGGTTCCTGTGGATACCTGAAGAGAGTTGAGTTCTTCTCCTCTCTTCACTATTCATATTTTGGAGGTCGAGTTTCCTCCTTCCCCTTCTATCATCACCTAGCTAGAGCCGCCACCCATCGTCTAATCTGTCGTTGCTCAAATTCTAGTCACTGGTAGCCTCCCCATGCGCCACCATAGCAGTTTTGGATAGTTATGCGTTTTTCTCAGATCCGTCTGTTCCGCTTTGTCGTTTGCCTCACTGCCGCCATATTTGGAGAGCTCATTGCCCTGCTAGCAAAACCACCAAATTTGGTCGCATTCCATCATCGCACATGCCACCATGTGCCGGCCGTCGATTTGGACTTAACTGGTTTGCTTTGTTTTTAGGTTGTTCTTTTCATTTTTTGGCCTTTTTTCTCCTTCTGCCCTTTTTTTGGTGCTGATTTCTTATTATAGAGGACACCAAGGTAGTAGAAAATACTTCACTTGCTCATATCTGTACTGTTAAGTTGGATGGAGTTGGTACCTATCTTGCTTAGGCAAGGGCATGTCTGTTATACATCAAATCTAAAAAATTACTTGGCTATATTACTGGAGATACAAAACCTCCTGCTATTTCTGATGATATCTATGCTCAATAGGACTCTAAAAATTCCCTTATTATAACATGGTTGATAAATACTATGCATTCTTGGATTTCTAAGTAGTATTTGTTATTTGATATTGCTTAGAAAATTTGGACTTCAACCAAATGTACTTATTCTTGCAAAGGAAATGATGCCCAGACGTATGAGATCAGGACAAAGATCCATGCCACTAAACAAGGAGAGTTGATTGCAATTGATTATTATTCTGAATTGAGTGGGTTATGGTAAGAGTTAAATTACTATCAATATCTCCGCGCCAAATGTACTGAAGATGTAGTTTTGTTTCTCCAGTTGATTTCAAAAGAGGATGCTTTTTGGCTGGTTTGAATCTAGAATATGATCAGATCCGGGTTCCAATTCTGGGAAAATTTTCTCTCTCTTTTGTTGAGAATGCTTTCTCTTATGTCGTACAGGAAGAAAGTTGACGCAGTGTTATGTTTTATCAAGTACCAACTGAGAAGTTTGGTTTGACCGTCTCCCATGGGAAATCCATGGCCACCACCTTTGATAAAGATCACTTGTAGTGTGATTACTGTGGCAAGCCAAGGCATACCAAAGAAACTTGTTGGAAGATACATGGTTGGCCGACTTGAAGTCGTGGAGGTAAATGAGTAACTTCATCCAAAGGCCAGACAAATATGGCAGATTCTATTAAGCCACCCAAGGATGCATATTTTGGAGCCTCTCTCTCTCCTAATGAAATTTAACATCTCCGTTATCTTCTAACCAAGCTTGACCCCTCTACAATTGGCACTTCTAATTATGTGCACTCATGTATGGCTTTTACTGCTCATTCTCCTTCTTGGATTGTTGATTCTAGTGCGAATAAACATATAACCGACTCTTGCTTGTCCAACTACTCTTCATGTCCTAAAGGGGAGAATGTTTGAATAGCCAATGGATATGTATCTTATGTTTGTGGGACAGGTTCTATAGTTTGTACACCTGAAATTACACTCTCATCTGTGCTTTATGTACTTGAGTTTTCTGTTACTCTTTTATTTGTCAGTTCCATCACCGAAGATCTAAACAGTAAAATTGTGTTTTTTCTTGATCATTGTGTCTTTCAAGACCTTCACACAGGGAGGAGGATTGACAGTGGTAAGTTGCGTGATGGCTTTTACGTGATAGATGGTGTTCGAGACTTAAGACAAGCCTTTCTTGGAGTTAATAAAGATGCCAATCAAGAAATAATCCAATGGTATAGGCAGTTAGGACATCCATCGTTTTTTTGTTTTAAAGAAACATTTTCTTAGTTTGTTTTTTCAAACCTTAATGTTGAAATTCTATTTTGTGATGCTTGTGAAGTTGCCAAGCATACTAGAAACTCTTATCCTTTGAGTAATAATAAAAGTTTGATTCCTTTTAGGACTATTCATTCTGATGTCTAGGTCCTATTCAAATTGTTTCTTTATCTGGTTGTCGATGGTTTGTTACCTTTGTTGACTGTTGTACTCGCACCACTTGAGTTTATTTACTAAAAGCAAAAAATGAAGTTTTTTCTTACTTTCAGTCTTTCTATAAGATGGTCTGTACTAAATTTGATACTAAGATAAAAATTTTGAGAACTGATAATGACAGTACATGAATAAACACTTTGAGACTTATTTGAAAAATTATAGAATTATTCATCAAACTAATTGTCCTTATATCAGTGCTCAGAATAGAGTGGTTGAAAGGAAACACAGACACCTACTAAAAGTGGCATGGTCCTTTATGTTCACCATGCACTTACCCATGCCTTATTAGGGGGATTCTATTTTAGCTGCTGCATACTTTATAAATTACATGCCTCTAAAAATCCTTGATTTTCAGAGTCCTCTTGAAGTTTTAAAGGTAAAAAGCACTATGTTATTTCACCCAAAGTGTTTGGTTATGCTTGTTTTATTCATATCAGGAATACTGGAAAACTTAATCTTAAAGATTACAAATGTTATCATCCTCCCTTCAACAAAACCTTTGTCAGTATGGATGTTACCTTTTGGGAAATTGAACCCTACTTTAACACACCCTTATCACCTCTTTAGGGAAGGTTAATAAAATAGAAAAGATGGCACTTTTTGATCTAGAAGACATAAGAAAGAATGTAGTTCAGAAGGAGATTAATCAGGGAAAGACTGTTGGGAGGTTGGAGAGATTGGACAGACCTGACTTGTTGGCATACTCAAGGAAGAACCGGGTAGACAGAGCTGAAGAAGCCATCATGCAATTTGTCGAATCCTCCTCTACTTGTGAGTTATCTATATTTCTTAATAAATTAGATTTACCTATTACTCACAAAAAAGGAGTCAGGTCATGTACCAAACATCTTATGTCTAACTTTGTTTCTTATTGTTGTGTATCAATTAGAATAAAGTTAGCCTAAAGTTTAGGCTAGACATTAGGGATTAAGTCATTTAATTGTATTTATTGTATTTATTATGGTTTCCTAAAATAAGTCATTTCTTCTTGTATAAATACCTTACACTTTGTTCTTATAATACACAGAAATTTCTCATTCTACATGGTATCAGAGCCTATTGTGATCCTCCAATAGCATTTCTTTTGGACAGTGTTTTTTTCCAGCCCAAACACTTTCTTTTCCATTCTTTTTCAATTCTAGTCACTCATTACCCGACCACTTCTCGGACTTTTCTTGAAACGTGCCCCACCACCGTGTTCAGAAGGTTTCGATCGGCCATAAGCCGGAACACCGTTGCCGTCGCCGTCTCCACGCGTCGCCACGCGCCGCCGACTAGAACTGCATTTTTGCCACGCACCGGCGCGTGACGTCACCTCTGTTGTCGTCGACCGCCGCTGTTTCCACCATAGTGATTGCCGTGCTGCCCTGTTCTCATTTTTAGTGGTTGCCATGCTGTCCTCTTTCTATTTTCAAGAAGTAGAGCTTCTTTCAAACCAAAAACGGTGATGACTACTGCTAAGTCAGGTATTTTTTTCACCCTTATTAGTGGAACACCTACCATTACCTCTGAAAAATTGCATGGGGCATCCAATTACAAATCTTGGCCTGCATCAGTTCGCTTATAGTTTAAAGGACAAGGATATTTAGAACATTTAACTAAGCGTGACATTGATATAGCTGAAATAAATAGATCAGATTAAATAAAAATTGATGCTCAACTTTGTTCCTTATTATGGCATTCTCTGGATTCTCGATTACTTTCAACATACCAAGTTTATGAAACATGTTATGATGTGTGGAACAAGGTAGTCTCAATATATAGTAATGATATTAGACGCTATTATGATGTTTTATCTAATCTTGTCAATCTCAAGCATCAGGACTTGGATACTACCACATATGTGAGCAAAATTGAAGCTCTCAAACATGAGTTTAGATCATTGATGCCTGCCACAGCCTCAACTTCTGATCAAGAAGTACAATGGGATAAATTTTTTATGATTATGACACTATCAATTTACGTCCTGATCTTGATGCAGTTAGAGATCAAATTTTGGGAGGTTCTAATATTCTCACATTAGATGATGTCTTTGCTCGTTTGGTGTGCATCTCTATATCATAGGCCCCAATTATCCATAATACTGTTCCTCCAGTTGTTGACTCTTTAGCCTTGGTATCTCAAATTGGTGAGAAAGGGAATCCAAGTGGAGGAAGTGGGTGTACTAGTGGCCGCAAACGCCCTCAATGTACACATTGTAATAAGCTGGGACACACTGGAGACCGTTGTTGGGTGCTCCATGGTCGACCATCTCGTTTTGTCAATGTTGCTCAGTCTGACATATCATTGACCAATAATCATTCTTCACAGTTTATCTGTTTAACTGGTGAAGATTACAACGAGTATCTACAATACCAACAAGCTAAACAGTCATCTGTGGCTACCTCGGTTGCTCAAACTGGTAATGTAACTGCTAGCTTTGCCCGTTCCACTGACATTAGACCATGGGTTCTTGACTCGGGTGCTTCTGAACATATCTCTGGTAATAAAAATCTATTTTCTTACCTTTTTAGTTCCTCTTCTCTTCCTTTAGTAACTCTGGCCAATGGCTCTAAAACTGCTGCTACAGGGATTAGGCAAGCCCAAATTCTTCCTTCTATATATGATGATTCTGTCCTTTATGTTCCTGAGTCTCCTTTCAATCTTATTTCTGTTAGTAAATTGACTCACTCTCACAAATGTTCCATTACTTTTTCTAATCAAAGTATTTATGTTCAGGACCGGAGTACGGGGAAGACGATTGGCGTAGGATATGAGTCACAAGGCTTATACCATCTTTCACCTACTATATCTCCAGTTACATGCACATCCAGTTACTCCCCATCTCTCATCCACAATCGTTTGGGACATCCAAGCCTTTCCAAACTCCACAAAATGGATGCTTCTCTTTCTACCTTGTCCTCCCTCCCTTGTGAGTCATGTCAGTTGGGTAAACAACCACGTAGTTTCTTTCCTACTAGTCTTAATAATAGGTCTACATTTCTTTTTCAACTTGTTCACTCTGATGTCTGGGGTCCTAGTCGTGTGTCTTCTACTTTTGGCTTTCAATATTTTGTAACCTTCATTGATGACTATTCTCGTTGTACTTGGTTGTACTTGATGAAAACTCGTTCTGAGGTATTTAACATTTTTCAAAATTTTTGTGCTGAAATAAAGACTCAATTTAATACTTCTGTCTCCATCTTACGTTCTGATAATGTTAAAGAATATTTATCTATCTCTTTTAAGACATTTATGACTTCTCAAGGGATTTTACATCAAACCTCTTGTCCCTATACTCCACAACAAAATGGGGTAGCCGAACGTAAGAATCGTCATCTTATTGAAATAGCTCGTACTTTACTCATCCATCATAATGTTCCTATTTCTTTTTGGAGTGATGCTGTTCTCACTTAATGTTACCTAATTAATCGCATGCCTTCTTCTATATTAAATGATCAAATTCCTCATTCTCTGTTGTTTCCCAATGACCCTCTTTATCATCTTCCTCTTCGTGTTTTTGGTTGTGTCTGCTTTGTTCATGATTTGACCCCAAGTAAAGATAAGTTTGCTGCCAACTCCATCAAGTGTGTTTTCCTCAGATATGCTCGTCTCCAAAGGGGCTACCGATGTTATTGTCCAACCACTCGATGATGTTTCACCTCTCCTGATGTGACCTTCTTTGAGTCTTCTCCATTCTTTGTGTCTACTATACCTGACAGTACCTCTGTGACCCTTCCTGTTCCTTCCCTTGCTTCTTTAGAAGCTTCACCATAGGTCCCCCCTAGTCCTCCTCTCTAGACTTATCATCATTGCCTGCGTCTTGAGTCCACAGATGCTCTTGCTGACTCACTACCTTCGTCCGAATTACCCGTTGCTCCGGTTCAACATTTGCCTACTACTCCTCCAATTGCCATTCGTAAAGGTACTCGCTCCACTTGTAATCCTCACTCTGTTTATAATTTTTTAAGCTATCATCGTTTATCTATTCCATATTATGCCTTTGTGTCTTCTTTGGATTCTATTTCTGTTCCTAAGACTACTAGTGAGGCTTTAGCACATTCGGGTTAGAGGCAAGCCATGCTTGATGAGATGACTGCCTTGCATTCTAATGGTACATGGGACTGGGTTCCTCTCCCTCCTGGAAAATCTCTGGTTAGTTGCCAATGGGTATATGCACTTAAAGTTGGTTCGGATGGTAAAGTTGAAAGACTAAAAGCCCGTTTGGTGGCAAAGGGATATACTCAGATCTTTGGCTTGGATTATGGTAATACCTTTTCTCCTGTTGTTAAAATTGCTTTAGTTCGCTTCTTATCAATTGCGGCTATAAATCATTGGCCACTTTATCAACTTAACATTAAAAATGCCTTCCTTCATGGTGAATTGGAGGAAGAAGTCAATATGGAGCAACCACCTAGCTTTGTTGCTCAGGGAGAGTCTGGAAAAGTGTGTCGACTCTGTCATTCTCTATACGGACTCAAACAATCACCTAGAGCTTGGTTTGGCCGGTTCAGTTCTGTGGTTCAAAATTTTGGAACGATTCGCAGTGAAGCTGATCACTCAGTCTTCTTTCGCCATACATCACAAGGCAAGTGCATATATCTAGTTGTTTATGTAGATGATATTGTTATTACAGGCAATGATGATTTAGGCATTGTCCAACTCAAACAACATCTATGTAACCACTTCTAAACCAAAGATTTAGGGAAACTTGAATACTTTCTGGGAATTGAGGTTGCCCAATCCAGTACTGGTGTTGCCATTTCACAACGAAAGTATGCACTTGACCTATTAAAAGAGACAAGCATGACAAACTGCAAACTAGCTGACACTCCAATGGATCCAAATGTCAAACTCCATCCAGGACAGGGAGAACTGATTGAAGATCCTGAAAGATATCGAAGACTTGTTGGGAAACTTAATTATCTCACCATCACTCGTCCAGATTTATCTTTTGCTGTGAGTATAGTAAGCCAGTTCTTACAGGTTGTTGGCTTTACTGATGCAGATTAGGCCGATTTACCTGATGATAGGCGATCCATGTCAGGATACTATGTGTTCATTGGTGGTAACCTAATCTCTTGAAAAAGCAAGAAACAAAACGTAGTTGCAAGATCCAGTGTAGAAGCTAAGTATCGTGGTATGCCTTTAGCAACTTGTGAACTACTGTGGTTAAAGCAACTTCTTCAGGAGATACAATTTGGCAACACAGAAAAGATGAAGCTGGTCTGTGATAACGAAGCAGCAATGTACATTGTCTTAAACCCTGTGTTTCATGAGAGGACCAAACATATTAAAATTGATTGTCATTTTATTAGGGAAAAAATTCAATTTAGGTGTCTTGCTACTTGATTTGTCAATTCAAATGATCAATTGACAGATATATTCACTAAGTCTCTAAGATGCCCTCGGATAAAATATATATGTAACAAGCTTGGTGCATATGACTTATATGCTCCAGCTTGAAGGGGAGTGTTTTGTATCAATTAGGATCAGATTATATCAATTAGAATAAAGTTAGCCTAAAGTTTAGGCTAGACATTAGGGATTAAGTCATTTAATTGTATTTATTGTAATTATTATGATTTCTTAGAATATGTTCTTTTTTCTTGTATAAATACCTTACACTTTGCTCTTATAATACACACAAAAATTTCTCATTCTACACTTATGACTCCCTATCCCCATCATATAAAGCCTTTGCTTTGTTTATTTTTTTTGTGTCTATTCCACAAAATTGGAAAGAAGCTATTAGTGATCTTAAGTGGAAGTAAGCAATGATTGAAGAAATGAAGGTCTTGTCTAAAAATGAGATTTGGGACTTAATCCCTCCTACACCAGATAAGAAATTGGTGGGTAACAAATGGGTCTTCACTGTGAAACATAAAATTGATGGTTCAATAGAACGGTTCAAAACTAGACTGGTGGCTAAAGGGTTCAAACAAACTTATGGAGTGAACTATCAGGAAACCTTTGCTCCTGTTGCAAAAATGAACTCCATCAGAATTTTGTTATCTTGTGCAGCTAATCTCGATTGGGACTTGTACCAATTTGATGTGAATAATACATTTCTTCATGGAGACTTGGAAGAGGAAGTGTATATAGAGATCTCACCTGGTTTTCATAATGAACAGGGTCAAGAAAAGGTGTGTAAACTGAAGAAGGCTCTATAGAGCCTTTGCTTTGTTTATTTTCTCTGTGTCTATTCCACAAAATTGGAAAGAAGCTATTATTGATCCCAAGTGGAAGCAAGCAATGATTGAAGAAATGAAGGTCTTGTCCAAAAACCCAAAAATGAGACTTGGGACTTGGTCTCTCCTTTACCTGATAAGAAATTGATGGGTTGCAAATGGGTCTTCACTGTGAAACATAAAGCTTATGGTTCGATAGAATGGTTCAAAGCTAGACTAGTGGCTAAAGGGTTCACACAAACTTATGGAGTGGACTATCAGAAGACTTTGCTCTTGTTGGAAAAATGAACTCCATCAGAATTCTGTTATCTTGTGCAACTAATCTCGATTGGGACTTGTACCAATTTGATGTGAAGAATACATTTCGTTTGATAATGAACAGAATCAAGAAAAGGTATGTAAACTAAAGAAGGTTCTATACAGATTGAAACAGTCCCCAAGAGCGTGGTTTGACAAATTCAATAATGCTATGGTTTCCTTTGTCTATCAACAAAGCAATGCTGACCATACCCTCTTCATAAGACATCAAATGGGCAAACTCACTTTTCTCATAGTCTATGTTGATGATATAGTAATGATTGGAGATGACAAAGAGGAGATGTCTCAGGTGAAGAAGCTACTGGCACAAGAATTTGAGATCAAAGATCTCGGTAAACTACATTACTTCTTGGGAGAGAGGAATCTTCATTTCTCAAAAGAAGGACATTCTGGATCTCTTAGAAGAGATTAGCATGTCAAAGTGCAAACTAGCAAAATCCCCTATTAAGAGTAATCATAAACTACAATCAGGGGTTGGGAAGTTAGTTAATAAGGAGAGACATCAGAAGTTGATCAAGAAATTTATTTACTTCTCTCACACTAAACCAGACATAGCTTACGCGGTTAGTTTAGTCAGTCAGTTCATGCATGATCCTCGAAAATCCCATATGTAAGCTATCTTTTACACCTTATGATCTAAAGTCTAGCTCAGGGAAAGGATTGCTTTTCTTCAAACATGGTCACCTCCAGATAAAAGCCTTTACAGGTCGGATCACTAGATGATAGAAGATCTATATCCGAATACTGTACGCTTGTAGGAGAAAACTTGGTTACTTGGAAAAGTAAGAAACAAAGTGTTGTCCCTAGATCTAGTGCAGAAGTTGAATACAGAGCTATGACACAGAGATTTTGTGAACTTTTGTAGGTACAGAAGCTATTAGAAGAACTGAGGCTGTTGGAAAAGGAGTTGTCCTTGTATTGTGATAACAAGATTGCCATTAGTATAGCTCATAATCCAGTTCAGCATGATCAAACAAAACACATTGAAATTGATAGACACTTATATCAAAGAGAAGGTTATTAGTGGAATACTAAGTTTAGTTTATGTGACGTCAGAAAAGTAGCTTGCTGATGTATTTACCAAAGGTCTCAGTAAACAAATGTTTCACACGCTTGTTTGCAAGTTGAACATGTGTGAAATCTTTGCACCAACTTGAGGGGGAGTGTTAACTAGCTTTATTGGGCCTACTTGGGCTTTTATTCTGATAGCGTGATTATAGGAAACCTTTATTAGGATGAATATGTAATTATTATATTTTATTAACTTTTCCAAAATCAGAATGGGGAATGGTGTATCAATTCATTGTCCATATTTGTAAACCTACGATTGAGCAATACAAAAAAATATTCAGTCATTTAACAATCTTCAAGAGTACTTCAATAGTATGGTTTAGATACTAATGGGTGGGATGCCAACAAGAACCTTAGCATAAATGAAGCCTATGGAAATTTAATTTTAAGGGAGTTGGGCTATGATTCTTTTAGGCCATCTCAAGACAACACTTGGCCGTTGTCATAAGCTATAAAACGCTGTTCAACACATGACATGACATTGACTCGTCATGACACATTGTAGATACATGTTTGACACAGGCATAAGTGTGTCAGAATAAAAAATTTTATTTTTTCAGCTTCAACATATGCCAAATGTAACTTGGACATGTATCGAACATGGCTCGTACTTGAGCCAAGTATAGGATGACCTAAACAAAAAAGAAAATACCGTAAAATAAGCAAATGAAAGTCTAGAGAATTCATTTAATAAGATTATTAGAGTTCTTTTTTAACTGCTTTGGTTGTATATGAGATTTAGTAAATTTGATTTTGAAAATAATAGCATAAATTTCTTCAAATATACAATATTAATATTGGTTATTTTTCTTGTCTACAAGTGTATCACTAAAAGAAAACTTAATATATATATATATATATGCCATGTCGTGTCGTGTTTTATATTTTTTAGACTTTGAAGTGTCAATGTGTCTCGTGTCGGGTGTCCGTGCTTCATAGGTAATAAGCAATCTTTGCTGAGCTTTGTCTGATGTAATTTATTTCAAGAATGCCCACAATTTTTAGGGTGCCTCTATGGATTTAGTTAATCTTTCAGGTCATAGTATTATGTCTGTGGACTCTTCCTGGTTTTCTGCTCAAGGTTTCTTTAAGTGACTGTCCCTGTCTAATGTGTATAGGGATTGGCAGCTTTGCTACATGTTTGAGCATGTTTTCTGTTTTCTATCTTTTTCCTTTTTCAAGGATGATATCTTTCTCTTTTTCTTATGAAGTTTTCCCTTTTGTATGAAACTAAAGTTCCTTGGGAAACAAAACAGCACATGTCTTGTCCTCTAGATTGCAACAGTTTTTTTGGTTTGTATGTCAGTTTATCATTTTTAAACTGTTTCCCATATCTTCTATTTGCAGTGACATTGGATATTATTCTTTCTTGGAATGCCTTGAAGGATATGAAAATTTCTCAATTGCTACGGTATTTTCTGAAATTTGCAATAGCCGCAGTTTGGGTTGTTGTTTTGCCAGTCAGTTATTCTAGTTCTCTTCAGAATCCATCGGGGCTTATAAAATTCTTCACCAGTTGGGCTGGGGATTGGGGTAACCAGTCACTCTTTACATATGTTGTTGCCATATATTTATTGCCAAATATTGTGGCTGCAATACTGTTTTTCCTTCCACCTGTGCGGAGACAACTGGAGCGCTCAAATAGGCAAATTATTACTCTTTTAATGTGGTGGGCTCAGGTGAACAAAACAAGCATTTACAAATTTCTCAGAAATATCTATACAAGATGCTTGAATTAAATCTTGGACATCTTCCTAATTTGTTTCTTCTTTATCTAAAATTCACCTTTCTGCAGCCAAAATTGTATGTAGGCAGGGGTATGCATGAGAACACGTTATCACTGCTAAAGTGAGTAAAAAAATCTTGTTAAAATTTCTTATTTAATCAGCCAGTTTTTTATGGTATTTGGGCTTCATCTGTGCTTAGAAAAAAATTATTTTCAGGATGTTAATAAATAAGAATGCCATGTGGAATTCCAAATTTAAATTAGCAAGCTTTTCAGTCTCCATTAAGTACATGCTGAAGAATGTTTATTTCAAATGCAAACTACTGTTTTTGAAGTTTTCACCCCATTATTTTGAAACTTTTTGGCCAATTCATGTTAGTTATATCTTCAATTACATGAACATTTCTCTTCCTATTTTTAGTAGTAATTTTCTCCTATTTACTTTTCTTTTCTTGTTTCAAAAGTCTTACAAAGATTCGACGAAATTTTATATTGGCTATCGACTACTTAACGCAACCCTCATTTTTTATCCGGGCTTGTACCGGTTATGATTCTTGTTTCAAAAGTATTCCTGGGAATTTTTTTCTATTGGACCAATCACAAGGTTGGAATAGTGGATCTCTGACACAGCTGATTCCTATTAAGTCTCTCCTTGTTTTTGCATAAAAATGCATATATTATGGCAGTTATACCCTATTTTGGATCGTGCTGCTAATTAGCAAGCTAGCTTTCAGCTACTATGTGGAGGTAAAATCTCAGATCAATTATATAGCTTTGCTATTTTATTTAATTTTTTATCATGTTCTACACTTGAATTCAGCAGCATGCAGAAGTATAGTATGAATATGTACATGCATATTGAAACAATCAAAATCCCAACTTTGTCCCATGAGAAGGATACAATCATATGTAATGTGCTATTCACTCTTTTAATAAACTCGGGAATGAAGATAAATATAGGAAAAATTAAAATTTGGAAACCATCCTTGTTCTAGTAATGTCAACCAACACATTTGCTCATGTTAATCTTGTCCAATGCATGTCAATCAATAAAACTTTATCCATTCTATATATAACTGTTAAAAATTGAGAAAGTGGCTGCCTAATTTTTCATAATGGATATCTGTAGAGATATATTTTTTAAAAAACAAATACGGATGCTTCAGTAGTAAATTTGTGGAGCAAAAATGAAAATTAATAAAACTATTCCCCATAGTGTAGGTAGTCACCCTCTTGCCATCATATTACATGTAGTTTAATAGTTATCCTATGTGTATGTATAAAATAATTTTCTCTAGAATTTACATCATTTTATTTTAGGTAAAATATAGTTTGGTACCTTGTGGTTTGACTTGTTTGCACTCTGGTATCATATAGTTTAAAAGTTGACACTTAACTCGAGTGGTAAGAGATTTAGACTATTGGCACATTGGTACCTAGTGGTATTATTCCATTAGCTTTTTGATGGAATGAGTTAAATTTTAACTTAAATTTCTAATTTCCTTATGAAATCCCTAATTTTCTATGCATTGAAGATTGATATTCTTTCCCTAGTCAATTGGAATCCTAAATTCCGTACAAAAAACACAATATCCACTAAATGTTGCCCCTAAATGAAATCCCTAATTTTGTCCCAAAATCCTAGTTATCTTTCAAAATTCCTAATTTCCTATGCATCAAAGACTTAAATTCCTCCATTAGCTAATTCCAAATTTGATGTACAAGACAATATATTTCCCAAATTTTGCCCACAAAATAGAATCTCAAATTTTATCTTCAATTTTGATATATATTCTCAATTTCTTTATGAAATTTGTAATTTCTTATGTAATGAAGACTATAATTCCTGCCTTGACCAATCAAAATTTCAAATTTGACTCACCCAATACAATATTTTCCCTAAATTTTGTCTCTAAAAAAATTCCTAATTTTAACCCTAATTTTGTCCAAATGTTCAGTTTCTCTGTAAAATCTATAACTTCATTCAAAGAATTAGGGGATTAGATTTTGAAGATCAAATTAAGGCATTTCAGGCATGAAATTCTAGTAAAATTGGACAATTTTTGGGTCACATGACATGCAACTGATCTTTTCTTTCAAAAGGTTAATGGAATGATAACATTGGGTACTAATGGACTAAGTTTAAACCTCAAACCTCTTGAATGTCAACTTTTAGACCACATAGTACTAGAGTGCAAATGGGCCAAACTATAGCGTAGTAACTTGTGTTTTGCCGTTTTATTTTTTGTGTGTTCTACTAAAATAATCTTTCTATAGATATTGCCCCTTGTTAGACCAACAAAATTAATCATGGAGATGCCTATAGAAAACTACCAGTGGCATGAATTCTTTCCAGAAAATGGTAACATTATATCTCCTATTTTTGTTATCTTTACTGTATATTTATGGATATAGTAGCATTAATTGACACTGTGCAAGTTCTACAGAAACTCATAATATTTCTATTGTGATTGCGATATGGGCTCCAATTATCTTGGTGAGTTGAGTTAAATGAAATTTGTATAGTGTCAGACTTTATCTTGATCTATTGTATTGGCTTTCACCTTTTTCCTTGCTGTGATTGATGCCCCTATTATATTTTTCATTCATATCTAGGTTTACTTTATGGATACTCAAATATGGTATGCTATTTTTTCCACTCTATTTGGTGGGATTGTTGGAGCCTTCAGCCATTTGGGTGAGGTCAGTGGAAGATTTATTTTAATGTTTCATCTTTCTTGTCCTTTTTCCTCCTTCCAATAAACTATCTTAAACTTATAATTTTTTTTTTAAAAAAATTGCAATTCACACAGATGTTCCATGAAAAGCATCTTTATATGAATTTTCTGTTAAAAATATTTAAATATTTTCTTTTAAAAATATTTAAATATTTTCTTTTATAAGGGTTATAAAATTGTATTATTGGTGATACAAAAGCTTTTCCATTGATTATTTCCTCGTGGAATTTTGGATCTCTTAGATAAGGACACTTGGGATGCTGCGTTCCAGATTTGAATCTGTACCATCAGCTTTCAGTCAGTGCTTTTTGCCTGGAAGAAACAGTGAGACAGAACCAGAGGATTTGGTACTGCATTTCATGTTTACAATTTCAGAAGCTGTTGTTTGTAAATACTGGAACAGGAATATTGAATATCTGGCTAAGGAATAATTTGTGGCAGGACGAATCGTTTGAACGTAGAAATATTGCGTACTTTTCTCAGGTTTGGAATGAATTTATAAATTCCATGAGAGATGAAGACCTGATCAGCAATAGGTCCAAACTACTACTTATTTGATGCTCCTTACAGCTTATGCATGGATTTTCAAGATTCTGATTATCATTTTTGTCTACAAATTGTACAGGGATAGAGATCTGTTGCTTGTCCCCTACCGCTCAAGTGATGTTTCTGTAATCCAGTGGCCTCCATTTTTGCTTGCTAGTAAGGTGTGTGTTTCAAATGGATCTGTGAGGTTGACCACGACTGAAAACTTTTACTTCCTAACTCTCTTTCATACATGATAGATTCCAATAGCACTGGACATGGCAAAAGATTATAAGGGGAAGGACGATGCTGACTTGGTTAAAAAGATTAAGAGTGATGAGTACATGTATTCAGCAGTGGTCGAATGCTATGAGACCCTTAGGGGTATTATATATTACCTCCTGCTTGATGAAGAAGATAAGGCGTAAGTAAGAAGCAATTTAATAGCATCCCTAGCCCCAGCCCCAACCTGGCCAAAGAAGTTGAGAATTTTTGAAAGAGACCAGTGGGTTATGAATTTATGAAAAATGACCCATGACAGGATAACAGTACCATACTGGTATTAATTGGTCTTTCATTATAAATATTTCATCCCACGGGTCCTCTTTAACTATTCTCCCAATAAATTATGCATTATTTGTGAAGTATAGTTTGAGAGAAAAAAGACTCACATCCCCATTCCCTCTGCTTGCCTATTTATTTTCTACTTATAGAATCCACATGACTGTTTGGCCTTGAAACAGGGTTGTGAGGTATATATGTTATAAAGTAGAGATGAGCATACGACAGAACACATTTGTCAAAGAATTCAAGATGAGTGGCTTGCCTTCACTCAGTGAGAAGTTGGAAAATTTTTTAACTCTATTGGTATCTTGTTTCTGTTGTGCTTCCTTTTGCCCATTGTTTCTAATTCTAAGTATACTTCTCAGGATCATAGTTTGGTGGATCAATTCATAGCTTACAAACATAGATATTTATTCCATTTACAGCAATCAGATGGTCACAAAGTTGAGTCCTTGAAGCCTCAAATAGTCAATGTACTGCAGGATATAGTAGAAATTGTCATACAGGATGTTATGGTTGATGGCCATTTGTAAGTTTGAAAATATTTGATTTGATAATGATGTATTATTTCCTTTTAACATTATAATATGATTTGCCACTGCTTTGTAATATTGTCTTGTCTTTGCTCTTTCTAGAATCCTGCAAGCATCCCAGCATAATGTTGTAGATGATACCAGGAAAGTGAGGTTTGTCAACATTGACACTTCTCTTACACTTGACAAATCATGGAAGGAGAAGGTAATTCTTGACAACTACACTCGGCCTAACAAATTGTGTAATTCCTTTTTCATGCTTAATTGCTTGTTGATCTCTTTGTTTCTTCTCTATAGGTTATGAGGCTTCATTTGCTTTTAACTGTAAAGGAGTCAGCCATAAATGTGCCACAAAATCTGGATGCTCGCCGGCGTATTACATTTTTTGCAAACTCTTTATTTATGAACATGCCAAAGGCTCCCAAAGTGCAGGATATGCTGTCCTTCAGGTTGGTCATTATGATAGACTAATTTGTTAAAGAATCTATTAAATATTCATATAGACAGAAGATAGGTACATTATGTACAAAGTGTATTGATTTCATAAAGGTCAGTTTTGAGAGCCATTTCTGTTCTTATTTTTGTAATCAGTCAAAAGAGAAGAATAATAACTGTGCCTACCAAGTTTTCTTTATTAAGGTGCCGGTGGCTTTTGTGGTTTTCTTTGCCAATTTTCATATTATTTAAACAGTTGTGTGACCTTATCTACTATTTCTTGAGTGTCCCAATTATATAGATGCTTGTTTTGGTTTTTCCACCTCTTGCTACCATGATTTGGAGCTTATCTGAGTTTTGTTTTTAGTGTTCTAACCCCATATTACAAAGAGGATGTTCTTTATTCTGATGAGGAACTCAATAAGGAAAATGAAGATGGGATATCAATTTTGTTCTATTTAAAGAAGATATATCCTGGTGAGTTTTCTCTTAATTTGCTTCCCATCCTTCTTAATGCTTAGTAATTGCATTCATTGTACTTCCTAAATGCACTGCAGATGAATGGACCAATTTCCATGAACGCATTGAAGAATTGAAACGTTATTATCCTGAAGAAGTTGATCAGGGTGAGTTAACTCGTCAGTGGGCATCTTACAGAGGGCAGACACTTTATCGTACAGGTCAATATCATAGTGAATATTATTTTCTTTCTATATTTGTGTATAAATTTTTATTTAAACATTTTTCTATTCCTTTTTGCTAGTAAGAGGAATGATGTACTATAGGCAAGCTCTGGACCTTCAATGCTTCCTAGAATATGCTGGAGACAAGGGTTAGGTTTCTATTTTATATGCTGTGTTTCAAATCCAACTTTATACAGAAGAAACCGTTCTTTTTTAATTAACTAAATATTGTTCCCTGTGCAGCTATCTTTGGTGGCTACCGAACTGTAGATTTCAGTGAAACAGATCAGAGGATCCATCTGGATCGTGCTCAAGCTCTGGCTGATTTAAAGTTCACCTATGTTGTTTCCTGTCAGATCTATGGTTCTCAGAAAAAATCAAAGAATTCTCGAGACAGAAGCTGCTATACTAATATCCTCAATCTAATGTTAATGTGAGTTAATATAACCATTTGGCACACTGTAAATAGTTCTGTAATATAAATCCTTGGCATCCACAATAAAAACATATGTGATATGACACCATGCAGGTACCCAGCTCTTCGTGTTGCTTACATAGATGAAAAAGAAGAGACAGTGGGTGGGAAAACTCAGAAAGTTTATTACTCTGTTCTTGTCAAAGGAGGGGACAAGTATGATGAGGTATGGCCTTATGGACAAAAAAAGAAAAATTTAGATGTTTTCTTGTGATTTCTGCTTCATGAAATTTGTTGAAAGAAATTCTAAATTGATTCTTTCATTTGTCTAGGAGAATTCTACAGTGTAATTAAAAAATGTGAAAAGTCATTACAAAATGGGGAATGAAACTACAAATAAATGTCCCTGGGGAACTCATTTTTCTGCTACAGGCATCTGGTTTGGATTTGTGGCTCTTTCAATGGATATAATTTGATTCCCTAACTTATTGTCCAGCATCTCCTAGTCCATAAAAGACTTCATATACTTTTGACCAATCTAAATTACTCCCTTCTTGACCCAACGAAAAAAATTTGTAACTTATGGTCGGACATATTAATGCAGTCTGCGTACTGTAGAATGAGAAATTTCTGTGTGTATTATGAGAGTATAGTGTAGGGTATTTATACAAGAAGAGATGACCTATTCTAGGAAAACATAATAAATACAATTAAACAACTAATCCCTAATGTCTAGCCTAAACTTTAAGCTAATGTCTAGCCTAAACTTTATTTTAATTGATTTATATGATCTGATCCTATTTATATACAACACTCTCCCTCAAGCTAGAGTATACAAGTCATATGCACCAAGCTTGTTACATATATATTTTATCCGAGGACATCTTAGAGACTTAGTGAATATATCTGTCAATTGATCATTTGAATTGACAAATCGAGTAGCGAGACACCCAGATTGAATTTTTTCTTTAATAAAATGACAATTAATTTCAATATGTTTGGTCCTCTCAAGGAACACCGGATTTGAGGCAATGTGTATTGCTGCTTGGTTATCACATACCAGCTCCATCTTATCTATGTTCCCAAATTGTATCTCCTGAAGAAGTTGCTTTAACCATAGTAGTTCACAAGTTGCTAAGGCCACATCACGATACTCAGCTTTTGCACTGAATCTTGCAACTACATTTTGTTTCTTGCTTTTCCAAGAGATTAGGTTACCATCGATGAACACACAGTATCTTGATGTGGATCGCCTATCATCTAGTGAACCACCCCAATCTGCATCAGAAAAGCCAACAATCTGGGATTTCCCTTTGTCTTCATATAACAATCCTTGGCTTGGCGCTCCTTTAATATATTGAAGGATTTGAACAACTGCATCCCAATGACTATCACATGGTGATTGTAAGAACTGACTTACTATACTTATAGCAAAAGATAAATTTGGATGAGTGATAGTGACGCAATTAAGTTTTCCAACAAGTCTTTGATATCTTTCAGGATCTTCAATCAACTCTTCCTATCTTGGATAGAGTTTGACATTTGGATCCATTGGAGTGTCAGCTAGTTTACAATTTCTCATGCCTGTCTCTTCTAATAGGTCAAGTGCATACTTTCATTGTGAAATGACAACACCAGTATTGGATTGGGCAATCTCAATTCCCAGAAAGTATTTAAGTTTTCCCAAATCTTTGGTTTGGAAGTAGTTACATAGATGTTTGAGTTGGACAATGCCTAAATCATCATTGCCTGTAATAACAATGTCATCTACATAAACAACTAGGTATATGCACTTGTCTTGTGATGTATGGCAAAAGAAAATTGAGTGATCAGCTTCATTGCGAATCATTCCAAAATTTTGAACGACAGAACTGAATCGGCCAAACCAAGTTCTAGGTGATTGTTTGAGTCCGTAAAGAGAACAACGAAGTCGACATATTTTCCTAGACTCTCCTTGAGCAACAAAGCCAGGTGGTTTCCTCCATATATACTTCCTCTTCCAATTCACCATGAAGGAAGGCATTTTTAATATCAAGTTGATAAAGTGGCCAGTGATTTATAGCCGCAATTGATAAGAAGACACGAACCGAAGCAATTTTAGCAACAGGAGAGAAGGTATCACCATAATTCAGGCCAAAGATCTGAGTGTATTCTTTTGCCACCAAACGGGCTTTTAGTCTTTCAACTTTACCATTCGGACCAACTTTAACTGCATATACCCATTGGCAACCAACCGGAGATTTTCCAAGAGGGAGAGAAACCAAGTCCCATGTACCATTAGAATGCAAGGTAGTCATCTCATCAAGCATGGCTTGCCTTCAACCCGAATGTGTTAAGCCTCACCAGTAGTCTTAGGAATAGAAATAGAATCCAAAGAAGACGCAAAGGTGTAATATGGAATAGATAAATGATGATAGCTCAAAAAATTATAAACAAGGTAAGGATTATGAGTGGAGCGAGTATCTTTACAAATGGCAATTTTCAGGCTAATGTTGGACCAGAGCAACAGGTAATTCGGACGAAGTAGTGAGTCAGCAAGAATATCTGTGAACTCAAGACGCGGGCGACGATAATAAATTTGGAGAGGAGGACTAAGGGGGACCTGTGGTGAAGCTTTTAAAAAAGTAAGGGAAGGAACAAGAAGGGTTTCAATTATAGAGGTACTGTCAGGCATAGCAGACACAGAATGGAGGAGACCCAAAGAAGGTCACATCAGGAGATGTGAAACAGCATCAAGTGGTTGGAAAATAACATCGGTAGCCCTTTTAGAGACGAGCGTATCCGAGGAAAACACACTTGATGGATTTGGCAGCAAACTTATCTTTACCTGGGGTCAAATCATAAACAAAGCAAACACAACCAAAAACACGAAGAGGAAGATGATAAAGAGGATCATTGGGAAGCAACAGAGAATGAGGAATTTGATCATTCAATACTGAAGAAGGCATGCGATTAAATAGATAACATGCAATAAGAACAGCATCACTCCAAAAAAGAGTAGGAACATTATAATGGATAAGTAAAGTACGAGCTGTTTCAATAAGATGACAATTTTTACATTTAGTTACCCCATTTTGTTATGGAGTATAGGGACAAGAGGTTTGATGCAAAATCTCCTGAGAAGTCATAAATGCCTTAAAAGAGGTAGATAAAATCACAGAACGCTTAATAACTTCATATATAGTTGTGCTTGTGAGCTGTGGGACTATTTATGTGATATGCTTTGATTATTAGTTTGCAACTTGTGCATTTGTGATGGACTAGAGAAATGAAAAGTACTTTCTAATGGATAATTTAGTATCCTTCTAATAGATATCTCGAGAATTTGTGACAATGCTTTGAGAAATTATGCGTGTTTATGTAGTTTATTTCCTCATTTATATATCTGTTTTTTTTCCTCTTTTTATTATTTTTAATTATATAATTATGTGTTCCACAATTCAATGTTTCCAAGCACTGTGCAATGCGCTTCATGTAATGGCTCTAGGAGCCCCTTTCACAGCAGTGTGCCACAGGCCATCAACAACTATCGGTGAGGCTCATTAGGCTGAGGCAGGATAGGGAGCTTAGCTCTGACGATGCTTTCTTAATTTTCTGAATGGGGATTTCATTGAGCAGTGCGAAATTGATGATGATGTTTGTTGGACACTCACAAAAAATTGTTGTTTTAATATTAGAGGTTTTATCTAGTGAGGGATTGCAGCTTTACCTTGGAAGATTGTTTAGAGTAAAGATCCTAACAGAAGATAATTTAATGGCAATGGATTTGGTCAAAGCCAGGTTGTTTTGCTTTGTGAAAAGGACGGGGAAACAGTTTATCATGTGCATATTCATTATCTGGTTGCTGCAGTCTTTTACCACCTTTTTCTTTTTTTTTTTTTTAATAGGTTCTGCTTAAAGGTGTGAGTTGCTTTTTATGTGAAGTACAAGAGTGGGGAAGGCATAGAAGCATATAACAGTTTGTTAAAACACATGTTGTGGGAAATGGGGTTCACATCAATGATGATTAATATATGTTGATGGTTGATGACTAATTGAATGTCAATGCCCTAGTTTGTTAATCATGAAACTCTGAAACAAATGATTTTTTGCTGCATTACTAGGAAATATATCGTATCAAGCTTCCTGGTTCTCCAACCGAAATTGGCGAAGGGAAGCCTGAAAATCAAAATCATGCTATTATATTTACTCGTGGAGAAGCTTTGCAGACCATAGACATGAATCAGGTAGCTTTGCTTGAGACCATAGTTTAGGATGCATTTTATATTCTCTGTAATTTGATCTGCTTACTGTTTCCTTTCCTTTTATAAGGATAATTATTACGAAGAAGCTTTCAAAATGAGAAATGTGTTGGAGGAATTCCATCGAACTCATAGTGGGCAACAAAAGCCCACCATATTGGGTCTAAGGGAGCATATATTTACTGGAAGGTAAACCTTTTGACAAGTATTAAATATCATTTAATATTTTGTTACAGGAATTGATTTTCTTTAATGAACTGTTGAATTAGAAGTAATTATCCAAATTTTAGAAAAATTGAATAACAATAACTATGTAATTAAATGGTTTAATTCTCCTGATGTTTGAAATTTAAGTGGACGTTAATTTTAGAATATATTGATAGGGTAGATTAATGTCAAATTTTGTAAATATGATGTTTATGATTAGAACTTCAAACCCAATGGTAGATTTGGTAAAAACTTATCCTGTAAAAGCCTAAAAGGTTATTCAATAGTGTAAGAATGATTTTAATTGACACTACCGTCAATTGATCCTTCCTCATATATATATGTGTATATATATATATATATATATATATATATAAACATCCCACATTCACATATTATAGAAGAATGGAACCTGTATTTTATGCAACTCAAAAGTTTAAACTATTTATTGGAAGATCAAGATTAGTTTCATTAATATGTATTAATAGGTCTATTATTTATTTTGCAGTGTTTCATCACTTGCTTGGTTTATGTCAAACCAGGAGACCAGCTTTGTGACCATTGGCCAACGAATATTAGCAAATCCTCTAAGGTTAGTCCCCTATGTGATTTTGCTTGTAGTTCATATTAAAGAATACAAATTCCTGGGGTTTTTTTTCCTATGCTCTCTTTTTAAGTTTTATTGCTCCATCTTCCTTGTTTATTCCACTTGGTCAGCCTAATATTAAGGGGGTTGGCAGTTGCGAGAATGTCTAGAGCCTTTTCCCTTTATCCTTTTCTTTTGACTCCCCCATTTATCTTTTTTGTCTCGGTCTCGATAGTTAAGGAACTAATGATCCTAAAAGCTTGTGATGTTAGGAAAGAATGGATTTTTATTTATATCTCTAGAACAGCATGCAAAGGCCCATTGGGCATAAAACATGGACAAAGCACTAACTCATTTCTTTTCTTTCCCCCTTCTGGAATTAGATTTACTACAAGAATGAGATTGGTGAGGATCAAAGCACTGACTTGGTTAAAGAGGATCTAGTACCATGTCAAGAAATTAATTGTTAGTTTAACATTCAACTATGATGAATGGAAAGGCTGCACTCACACTCATCTTACTGTGGCAGGCCGTCTCTCCTCTTAAATATAATGATAAAGGATAACTAAGACTTCTAAACAATAAATACACTGTAACACTCTGATAAATTCAAATTCTGGATAAAGATAAACTTTTAATCCATTAGGAGCTCCTCTTAGATAGGTTTCTCAACACTTTTCCTCATGCTGAAGATTATAAAAACCTTAACTTGTTACAAATAAAACCTAATTTAAAAATGAAAGCATATCTAGATTGGGCCACCTAAATAGCGCACCCAACTTGAAAATTGAAAAAAATACATATATCTAGATTGGTGCACCTAGACACTACAGTACAACTCACAAGGTCACACACTCATACTCAAATTTTGCTCAAGAACTTCATAGTAACTAATACTTCCTCTAGCCACATCCTCAGCAGACAAACAACACCTCTGATAAGTCTTTAAACTTCTCATGAACAGCCTCCTTGACATT
Source organism: Senna siamea (assembly GCA_031216115.1). Lineage (NCBI taxonomy): Eukaryota > Viridiplantae > Streptophyta > Magnoliopsida > Fabales > Fabaceae > Senna > Senna siamea. The sequence continues at coordinate 13,654,209 of CM062361.1, read as the reverse complement.
CCCCCAGCCACCTCTTAGGGCACATGATCTATCTAATTCTGTCACTGTTTAATTATATTCTATTGGGAGAGAGCCACCGACTGATTCAGCCCTTGTTTTCTTTTAGTATGCACAAGAAATGTCATCTTTAAAACTAGATAGTGCTTGTCTTGTCTTGATGGTGCTATGAAACAGGGACTATATTATCCTAAAGTAATCTCACTAAATTATTACTTTAGAAAGGCCTCATATCCTTTCTTTTGCTCTCTTTTCTTCCTTTACTTGTAAATTTTACTTTCACTAAAAGTGAAAAAGAGATGTTGAAGTAAGCCCACAATTTAATTTGCTGTGGATTGAACTACTTGAGCCTTTTGGCTTTTTATTTCTTCACTGAATCATTGAGTTAGTTCCACAAGGAAAATAATTTAAAAAAATAATAATAAAATAAATTCAAAATATCTCAAAACTGACTTTTTGTGTTTTTTGAGACATTGGATAAGTCTAGTGCTTTTTTCCCCTTGTAGAGTATTTTTCTTTCATTGCCTACTTGAGTTTTATACATTCCTTAATTTACAGGGTAAGGTTCCATTATGGACATCCTGATATATTCGACAGAATCTTCCATATAACAATAGGTGGCATAAGCAAAGCTTCAAAAGTTATAAACTTAAGCGAGGACATATTTGCAGGTATTTAAAGGTTCAGCAGAAAATATCTGATTGATGGATAAAATTTGTAGACTAATTGTACCTATGTCCATAGGGTTCAATTCAATTCTTCGTGGAGGCTTTATCACACATCATGAATACATCCAAGTAGGTAAGGGGCGTGATGTGGGCATGAATCAGATATCCCTCTTTGAGGCTAAGGTTGCAAATGGAAATGGAGAACAGACACTTAGCCGTGATGTTTATCGGCTTGGACGACGGTTTGACTTCTACAGAATGTTGTCCTTCTACTTCACAACAGTTGGTTTCTATTTCAGTAGCATGGTAATCAATTTAATTTCCTTGTGGAATGTTGTCTTGATAGCTGATGGCTATCATTATTTACACATTATTTTTAGAATCGACTGTGCATAGTTTGGACTACATGATCTTTTATCTGCACAGAAAAATAGCTTACAGAAAATGCTCCGTTTGACAGTAAAAAAAATTTACTAAATTAATAAAAGGAAAATTATTAGAAATGGATTAGTATATGACTTGTCAATGAATTCTTATGTGATTTTGAGATAGAATGTTTAATCCAGTAATTTTGAGAAAAGATCCACTCTGGTTTGAATGATACAAATAAAGACAAGACTTAGGTAAAGTTCCTTAAGTGTATGTTATTAAGCTTTCCAATAAAAATGTCTGGAGAAAATCTTTGAAAGACTGATCATGTGATGATGAGCCGCAAAATAATCCACTTATCATTTTTTATTGGATAACCTAATAGAAAATACCTAAAAGCTATACCTGAGTTTAATCCTATGGATAGCCACTCAACGTGGTTTGCATGAAATAGTTAATAGAAGGCATATTTGGATAGTGTCTTCTCTATTGAATGAAGTGGTTGCTTTTAATTGAATCAAACCCAAGCACTTAATCTTGGCTGTCAAGATTGATAGGAATAGAGATAGTATGAGATGTCCCTAGGGTAATATTGGTTACCCAAGTCCCACATTAAGTAGTATGGGATGGTCTGTGGGCTACTTAAGTAACTTGGTTCTTTTCCCTCAACAGTTAGCTTTTGATAGAGGATTCCCAAGTCATTTGAGTTTTATCATTTGGTATCAGAGTTGATTTGTCAACAGTATAGAGAGGGCTATTTGCAAAGGATTTTGACCAGTGGAAGGGTTGATCATGGTAGATTGAAGCATGTTGAGTGAAATGTCACAGAGTGCAGTTGTCGGGATGTCAGCTCTTTAGGGGCAATGCTATGATGGGTATGAGGATAGTATGAGGTGTCGCTAGAGTAGTATGAATTATACAAGTCCCACATCAAGTAGTACGAGATGCTCGATAGAGTATTTAAGTAGCTTGGTTCTTCCCTCTCAAAGGCTAGCTTTTGAGAGAGGATTCTTCAAGCCACTTGAGTTCCATCCTTATTACCACAACATATTCATACATTGACATCACACCAAATATTTGCAATTAATAGAATACAAAGCTCATTTATATTGATATTAGGGTCATTCAAGACCTTGTTGACTGCATGAATTTCTTGAGAATGGACCAAATTCATATTATCTATTAAAATCACTTTGGTTAGTCCAGGATTAGGTGAGGAAATAAGATAACTCAAGGTTAAGGTTGTTTATGATAAGCTGCTTACACCTTGAGTGGCGTTATTTTATGACTATATGATTATATAAGAAGAGTTAACCATACAAACAGTCACACATACAGCTGGACAGTGTTTTTTTTTTTTTTTTGGGGTAAGGACCAGCTAAATAGGTGAAACTGTAGAGATTAAGCAAACAGAGAATCCTCCTTTTGTGTCGTAAAACAGGGCAAAATCTAATGGCTGTATTTGAACATTATAATGTTTTTCAGGTAACTGTGCTGATTGTGTATGTCTTCTTGTATGGACGTTTGTATATGGTTTTGAGTGGAGTTGAGGGAGAAATTCTTCAAAGTTCAAATCTAAATCAGCACAGAGCCCTTGAAGAGGCCTTGGCAATCCAGTCTGTCTTTCAGTTGGGCTTACTGCTGGTACTGCCCATGGTTATGGAAACTGGCCTGGAGAAGGGATTTCGTGCAGCCTTGGGTGATTTTATCATCATGCAGCTACAGCTGGCCTCTGTGTTCTTTACCTTCCACCTTGGAACAAAAGCACATTATTATGGAAGAACCCTCTTGCATGGAGGCTCTAAATATAGACCAACTGGTCGTGGGTTTGTTGTGTTCCATGCAAAATTTGCCGATAACTACAGGATGTACTCAAGAAGTCATTTTGTGAAGGGCCTGGAGATCCTTATACTATTGATTATATATGAAGTCTATGGGGAGTCATATCGCAGCTCAAACCTTTATCTATTCGTCACATTCTCAATGTGGTTTTTGGCCACTTCCTGGTTGTTTGCCCCTTTTTTATTTAATCCTTCTGGTTTTGATTGGCAAAAAACAGTGGATGATTGGACAGATTGGAAGAGATGGATGGGAAACCGTGGTGGTATTGGTATCTCACCTGACAAGAGTTGGGAATCTTGGTGGGATGAGGAAAATGAGCACCTTAAATACTCACATTTAAGGGGAAAAATACTTGAGATAGTTCTTGCATTTCGCTTCTTTATGTACCAATATGGAATCGTTTACCACCTGGATATAGCTCATCATAGCAAAAGTTTGCTGGTACAGCACTAATTTTATGTGTTCTCTGATCCTATCAATAACTATTATCTTTATGGCACCATCTTACTACCTTCATTTTTTCCTTGTAGGTGTTTGCACTTTCTTGGGTAGTTTTGGTTACTGTTCTTGTTGCTCTTAAGGTACATAATTGCTCTTCAAATATCACTAGTGAATGCATTCCATTGGCTATAGCATCTAATGATAATTTTCAAGTTAGTGTAAAATTTAAAAGCCAGAATTAATTTGATCATCCTTGAAAGATAGCTGGTACCTCAGCTTGGCCCTTCAATGTCATTCTACAAGTACCCATTTATGCTGTATTGTTTATATAGTTATGCACAAGGCTCCAACAAGAAAAAAGATCACAGATGAGTAAATGGAATGATGGAATGGCTTGTTTGATGTCAAACTAACAATTTGTGTTATTGAGGTGATGTAGAAAATGATTGAAGTACCAAACTGAACTAATTAATCCACTCTTTAAAAAATGATTTTCCTCTTTGAAAAATGATTTTCCTCTAAATGCAAATTTTAGATGTGAAGTAGTTTGTTCCTATTAAATTATAGAAGCATTTAGACTACCATTGCCGCCATTCTAGATTGAAGTTCTTTTACCTCTCTAATAGATGTATAGACTTAGTCTACTGTTATTTGTATAATTTCTATATGGCCATCAGATGGTATCCATGGGCAGACGAAGATTTGGCACCGACTTTCAGCTCATGTTTCGTGTTCTCAAGGCACTTCTCTTCCTTGGCTTTATGTCAGTAATGACTGTATTATTTGTGGTCTGTGGGCTCACCCTATCAGATTTATTTGCTGCTATCCTTGCCTTCATGCCCTCCGGATGGGCCCTTATTCTGGTAAGTTACAACTTGTACATTGCTAGAAGCACTATTTGATAATATCCTTTGCTATTTATGCCAACTTGTTAATCGCTGAGATGTCTCTGAGGCAATTGAAGAATTAATTTCACAAGCTGCCTGCGGTCATTTTCAAGAGGGCAAACACTATAGCCGGAGCTATTATTTTTCCCCAGGGGAAGATTTACCATGTAGATGTTAACCGTTTCCATCCAATAAAAATTACCAAATTTAGCTGTCAACTATTGATTTGTGTAATCTAGACTATTACAGTTGTTTTCTACCTCGTCCTAAAAGTTACCATTTTTCTGAAAAAGGCATTTCTAGGTCTGCATGCTACTTTCAATTCTGAACCTTTTGAGATAGAGAAATTCTTAGATAGACTTGATCTATAAAATAATTATTGATGAAACTTATCGTGAATAAATATATAAAATGTGAGACAATTTTCTAGTGAACCATTTACATGTCTGTACTTTTGAGTCTTACTAGACTATCTCTGGCATCTGATTGTTAATGAAATAGTATGTTGGTAGGATGCCATGACCAAAGATTTCAGTTTTTTGATCTAGTTCTTAGGCGTTTTGTGTCATGTCATTCAATAGAATCATAATATATGAAAGAATTTTTACTTAGGAGCTCATAATGTGATGCTAGGTTGTACAAAAGGTCTACATACTATTTTATTTTTATTGGAAAACCCCGTAAGTGTACTTAAGAAACTGTCTTAGTCTTGTTCTCCTTTTTCACCCGAAATCACTGAGGTTCCCTTTTTATTGTACCATCAAGATTGCGCAAGCATGTAGGGGATTGCTGAAGGGAGCTAGACTGTGGGATTCAGTAAAAGAGCTATCCAGAGCCTATGAATACGTGATGGGATTAATAATCTTCATGCCTACAGCCATTTTGGCTTGGTTCCCGTTTATGTCAGAGTTCCAAACCCGCTTGCTGTTCAATCAAGCATTTAGCAGAGGGCTACAGATTTCAATGATTCTTGCAGGGAAGGACACTGATAAATCAGCATGACATTATTAAGTTTGCTGAGTTAGTCTTGGGCTATTACTACTTTTGCGTTTTGCCTTTTCAAGACTGAACAGAAATGACATAAATATCCAAAGCCAAGGCAATGCCCTAGAGAAGTGATTCTAGCTTACTAATATGTAAGATATTAAAGAAAGAAAATCCTGTTAGAGAGTAGACATACTAAAATCACCAGAAGACATAGCATACCTTTATCTTTATGCCAAGGGGGAGTGAGCTTCATGTGCTTCAGCCTGCTTGTTGCAGCAGAATTATTTATGATTTTAGAATGATAAATTCATTGTAAGCATTTGCAATCTAACCTAAGAGTTGATAGATGTATTATCACAAATTTTATTTCGAGCTTCGTTATCACAATACAGATTTTGGGAAATATCATTAACTTGAAAAAAAATGAATAGTTGAATGGGAAAGTCTATGATGAGTTCTACCTCCCTAACCTCTCTTTCTATCTCTTGTTAAAAAAATATAAAATCAAAATATAAAATTTAATGAAAAATAAAAAAGGAAATCAAAGGGACAAATATAACATTTATTTTGTTGAGCCCTATAGTTGAATTTAGTTCTTATTTAAATCTTTTGTTGATTTACATAAAGATTAAGTCACAACTCGAATAGAATTTTGAAAATGAATAATATTTTTCAAGAGTCAAATTATGAATTAAACAAAATATAACATTTATTTACTAAAATTATATTATGTTTTTTATATTTATTTACTGTAAATTGAGTCTATGTAATCTCAACTTGTGGGTAAGGAGGAGAGATACTTTTATTTTTCCTGTTTTCTTTTACTTATACTCATGAGAAGTAAAAATAATTATATCGGGTTAGATTAAAAAGAATGTTTTTAATTATTAAAAAAAAGAAGCAATTTGTCATTACTATTCTAAGGGGCTCTATCTGAGTTCATTTAATCTTGTTTAAATTTTTTTTCCAGTGATTTTACTTAAATTTAAATAATCTTGTAGAGAAGAGGAAAATGTACACAAAAAAAGTACTTTTTCTATTTAATATGTACATAAAAAAATGTATATCTCATAAAAAAAGTATCTAGAATCTTGAACCATAATCAAATATTAATAGACAATATTAATTTATTTAATATGTGCATAAAAATGCATATCCAGTTATATATTTATAATTACATAAATAATGTAATATCTTGAATAGCTTAAATATGTGACAATGAAAAAAATTCAAATAGAACTTAAACATACAAATAATTTTATATAAACTTTTCCTATATCTAAACAAATTTTGATGTCTCATTTTGTAATTTTAGAACACTTCTAAAGCTATATTTTATTTTTAATACAACAATGTCTTTTTTTTTCCTAACAATACAATGGATGTCAATTCTATAACAATAAAAATTTTGTCATGTAATAATAATAATTAACTTAAATTTCTATTACATTATGTTGATGCGATTAGTATATTTTTTTTATAATTTTAATATGTAGAATTTAAGTTAATGAAATATATAACTATTTATAATGACTCGAGGTTTTTAATAATTTATTTTAAAAATAATATATTTTATAATAAAAAATAAAATATATGATATAAAAATATAAGAGAAAAAATAAATATAATAAGAAATTAAAAAAATAATAATTAATTAAATAATTTATTATTTAATTTATTATTTTAAAACTTAATAATTATTATTTTATATTATATTTTAAAATTTTAAAACATAATATATACTTTATTGTGTATTTCAACGTAATAGACATAATTTGTCCTCTGCTAAATAATAATAATAATAATAATGAAGTAAAAAGTAAAAAACGTAGCCGCCATTCCAACTACCTAATGCTAGTGCAGTACTTCCTTTATATCTCGTCTCCCTCACCTTTTCCGGTTTTGCCCTCTTCCAAATTCCAAATTTCCAATTTAATACTATACTTTCTACTTCTGCTCCCATTGGCGATCTCTTTCAATCCAAAGCGCGCAAGAACAAATCCCTAAGGTAATGCACAGAACCTGGAAACTCTATTACTTCCTTTGAGTTTTAAAGTTCTGTGATTTATGGCTGGAGTAGTGTGCCCTTAAGAGTTTACCAGAAGAATGAAGTTCATTAGGGAAATTGTAAGTTTATGTCGTCAAATTCTCGTGTGCTTTAAAGTGTAGGGGTTTAATTTTTATTGGGGCTTTGAAATTGCAAGTGTATGTGGGCAAATTTTTCTGTACATTTGGTCCTTGACAAGTTTCTCTTCCCCTTGTCTCTGCTTATTTTCCTTTCATGAATATTATTCTCCTTTTATCAAAATTTTACTAAAATTTTCAGCTGAATATATCTAATTAGTGCCATATAAAACTGATCGAACCCTTGATTCTTAGATTCTCTCCCCAGCTTTGCTGTTGCAAGCTATATTTGCTTTGATTTTCCTCTTTCATTTTTCTTGTTAAGGAACAATAACCATAAATTAAAAGAATAATTAGTAGATGATAAGGTAGTAGGTAAAGCGGTGCGAAGACTACACAATAAGCAGGAGTAGTGGGGAAGTTTTATGGCTTCTTGTACCTTTTTGGTTCAACAGATGCTGAGCTGTTTGGTATAGCAATTGTGCTGGTGTGTTTGTATTTCTGTGTATGTCTTAATCACGATATCTTGGACAAGTTTTCCTACTTCAGCCCAATATTTTTTTTAGGGATAGAGCAATTATTGAAATAATACATTAAAAATGTTCAGGTAATTGTTGCTTGGTAGTTGTTAATAGGAAGAACTCACATTTTTGTGGCAGGGGCAGAAAAAGCATTTCTCAACGGCAATCATGTAGCTAGGTCATTTTTATAGTGTTCTTATCTTGGTTTATGACAACTATATCTCTGCTCTTTGCTGTATATAGATGAGGTTCTTAATTTTGTTCATAACAACAGCTTTCCAAGGTGCATATCCATAATTTGTTGTTATACATAGGAATTTTAAGTTACTGTTATAATGCACCAACAACCTTTTGAAAAGTTAGATGTATCTTAGACTTTTTTTTTAATGCAAGTATTGCAAAAATTTTAATGATTTTATAAATCTTAATGTTCCAGGTGTGAGAAGTGTTGTATTAATAACTGTGACAATGGTATTGATAAGTGGCAATAACAAAAGGTGAGCCTCAACATTCCCTAACATCTATGCTTTCTTTAGAATATTTGTGGTTTTGTTGAAACCAGTCTTGTCTTCATTCATCAGCTCCTACTGTGCTATATTTGATCTCCTTCTGTTGTCTTCAAGTTTTCTCATTCTATTTTGTTACTTTGGCTGGTTTTTCTCTGTTGTAAAAGGATTTATGATCTATCGATTGTATATTTCCTTTCTCTTTTTATAATTCTTCTCTTATTCCAACGAAAAAGGAAAAGAAGAAAAAACTCCTTTTTATGGGAGTTGTGTATTGCTTGCAATCATGGTTCCAAATTGCAACAGTGATTATTTAGGGAAAGTGAGGTCAATTTTGGTCTGATATGGTTGTAGAACCCATTGTGACTGCAATATTGCGGCAGAGCCACATCTGGTGTCATGCTCCACAATTTAAAATATTTAGCTCCTCACAGTCATACTAAATATCTGATTAATTAGCACATATGAGCCTCAGACAAATATGATTAACAATAATTCGTTGCATCACATGAAACTCCTGAAATATGCCTTTATAAGACAAATTCCATAAAACTGTTGTTCAATGTATGTAGATCTGACTTCTGTGAGATATATATAATTGCTCAAATCTAGTTGATAATATTACTTTTTCTTTTCCTCATTACTTAAATGATTGTAGCTTTATATATTTCTGCTGAAATTGGGGTTAAATAATTATATTAAAAATGCTCCAAAACTCATTTAAATAAGACCTGATGTAATGGCTCGCACAAAAAAAAGGCACCTGATGCTTGTATTCATGCAGAAAATTCAAGCCAACTGTATTATATTGCCGTTACTCAATAATTCTGTCATGGTAAAAGTTCCCAATGTAAAGTATAATATATGGTCTTACTAAACATTGTTAGTCATTATTTTATACTTTCCCTCAAATTGATTTTTTTCTTGTCATGTGAAAAGCAGTTGCATTTTAAATTTTTAAAATATAAGATGTCTTCAGCTAGGGATTTGGAGCTTGGGTTGTCTCCATAAATAGAGCGGTTATCTAGTTTAAATTCGCTGAACCTCATGCATTGTTGAATTGTAATGCTTGATATCAAATTAATTATCAGATGTCTCTGGAAGGTCCCAAAAAGTATTGCAAATATGGTGAAAGACGAAGGGAATTTTTAATACTGTAGACATTAATAAAAGATACTAAATATGCTTTAGAAGGTATCTAGCAACTTACCTCACTTGCATGGACACATTAGAACTAGCCAGGCAGTAGTACTGCTTTCGGTGGAATGGATTGGATCATCTTCTAAATAAATTCACAGAATCAATTTTGGAGAGAGGAAACACAACTTGTGAGACCTAGAACTTAATTAGTGGGCCCTACTCACTCATCGATTAAGAACTTAATACTCATTGTGTTTATCTCACAATTTGACAATTTCTGCAGAAATATAAAGGATCCAAATCCAAGTCGTACATTAGTGATAATCAGACAGTTGGTAGTTGGTACTAACTTTCCATGCTGATTGATTGATCTTTGTAGTTTTGTCTGTATTTCTCTCTTCTTTCATGCAGTGCTCTACAACATGCAAATGATCCGAGGTCGAGGGCACAAGGCATAGCTGCGCTTCACAATCCCCATCAGCAAGGAAGCAAGAACATTGAAAGTTTGCGGCTGCAAAACTCGCTCAGCATGAACTTGACAAAAGGAATGACTACATTAGACGAATTCAAGTATGGATTCCCATCAGATGGCTTATCAACTACTTCAAATAAATGGTGGGGAAGCAGTGCTCCTGATGATTCTGCAAGCAAGAATCCAGATGGTGCCAAGGTTAGTGAACGCAGCAAGGGTCAAGTTGAGGAAAGGGCAAAGGAAGATGCTGACACAGAGATATGTGAAACTGGAAAAGATGAAACGAGTGAAATTCTTCAAGGAACTGCTTTATTGACAAACATAAGGAAAAGGGCTATGGAAGAAGGGCGAGAAGCACTTAAGCTAGGTGTTTTTCGAGGCTATGGTGTAAAAAAGCTAGGGAAAAAGGAGAAAACATTGCTTCTGCAAATATTCAGATCTTCATTGCCAAGGTCATGGTTACATGACTCATGACTTGGGGCGAATTTGCTGTGATAAAAACTCAGTTTAGTATCATCCCAATATCTATATATAGTGCTCCAACCACATCTTTGAGAGATAGAGATAGTTCCTTCTTGGTCCTAAATGCTATAATTATTTCACTGGGAGCTCTCTGGAACTAGTGTTTGGAAATGATAATCCTTTTCTATTCAATTACCCAAATTCTACCTTATTATGATTCAGTTACATTTGTATAAAATAATAATAAGAAAAAAGATATATCATATGATAAAAAATATATATGAACAAAAAGTAGGAATAGTATATACATGCAAGTGTGTGGGATCTAATCTTAATCAAAGAAAAAAAAAAAAAGGTCATGTGACATGAGGCAAACTGCTTTATTTTGAAAAAAAAAATACAAAAGCAATGGTCTAACGCTAAACTCTATAGAGGTTTCTGACCTTCTTGTAGAATTTTAAGGCATAAAGAATGGACTATTATAGCACTGTCATTGAAGCTTTCATTTTCTAGCTATCTCCAAATTAAGATCACCATAACTGATGGAGCTAGCTAGGAGATTAAAGTTTTAAAATATTAGTCTTTGTCTGGAATAAATTAAATATTATCTATTGCTTCGGTAAACATATATAATAATTATCTCTCAGCTATTCTCTCCCTTTCTCTTAAATAGGAGCTTCCCTTTATCCTTTTTTTTCTCATTTGTTTTTGTTTTTTATTTCCTTATTGCAAATAAATCTCTTCAAATTTATTTTTCATGAAAGATATGAAGAAAGTCTTTCCATTTTAGTTCCTTCAGGACAAATTCGAAAGCACTCAATCTTCAATATGCTTTTCTTGAAAAATCCAAAATATTTTCAGTTTTTCAATCCACCTTTGTTGATGGAGCAAAAAGTTAATTCGACCTAGTTGGATTGGTGTTTATATTTTCAAAAATAATCCAATACCTTCTGTTTTCCTAACCTCATTAATTCTACTAATAAAAGTGTCTATCATAATATCATACATAAAATAATGTAGTATAGATTTAAGTTTGATATTTCAAAAAGTTACAATATTAAGTATCTTTTTTTAAAATTTCAATGACTATGTTGGACTAAAATAAGCTTGTTTTTTTTTTTTGGGTGCAGAACTTTGAACACTAATGTTGGCCTTTTTCTTAAAATAACAAGAAAATTGATATGGAGAGCTCAATTTTTTTAAAAAATCAAGTTTTTTCACTGTTACTCTGAAATCTATTTGTAGATAATAACAAAATACAAAACTATAACAGTAAATAAATTTTTTTTTCACTGGGTGAAGTCAATTATATAAATTAAGTGATATCAACGTGTTCTATCTTAACTTATTTTTATTATTAGATTATTTATAATTAAATCTATTTTAATAATTTCTCTTATTATTCTTTTAGTCTCTCTTTTCTTTTAGTTATTAAATTATTTTTTATTTAGTTAACTTTTAGCACAGGAACCTCTAATGAGTCAAACCACTTAAAGCGTATTTTTATCAATTTTTTTATGATAAGTGTTATTCTAACTTTTTTTATGATGCACTCATTCATAATTCTATCTTTTTTAATATAACCATTTATCTAACACCATATTTTTCATTTATGTAGCATTGAATTTTTGTTCATATACTTGACTTTTTATTTCTCAACATTTGGTATTATACAACAATAAAAGTCTTATAGTTATATGATAAAATTTTTTTTAACTTGAGTAGTACTTTTCTATGTCAAATATAATCTAAAACTTTATTTTATTTCATCCACTTAATTTAGATCTTATAACTTACGTTCCCCTCTGTCTTTTTATTATTTTGTATTATAGTCCTCAAATATTTAAAACTTGTGACTTCTTATATAGAATAATTTTTAAATTTTACCTTCATCCTAAAATTAGTACACCTTTCCTTGAATTTATATTACATATATTCTGTATTACTTTGAATTATACATAAAATGTTTATATGCCTAAAAGCTTGTAAGGTAATAGCAAAATATTTTATATAAATCTCCAAAAAATTCAAAGGTCTCAATGTCTTTAAATCCTATATTGAAATAAAGATACAATATGGCATGATTGCAACTATAGAATTATAAAAGAGTACTTTGTTATGAGTTGACATAACTTGAATTATGAAAATACTTCATACTAAAATACTAGCCTTGAATTACCTCATAAGTTAAGTAAGCATATTCATTTTTATCCAACTTAAAACTTATTAATCTCTTCATAAATTAAACCCTTTGTAACATTTCTCTTAATTTCATACTTTAAAGATAATTTTTTTATTTAATCCTTCAAATATTTTTTAAAATCAAAATTTTTATTCTCTTTGTCAAAAAATTTTCAATTAATAAATAAAAATTTTCTTAATTATTAATTTATAATCTAAACTTGTGCTGATAAATTTTACAAAATTAAATGATTCTCAAAATGACATAAATTTTGGTGATAATTTGCTTAAATCACGTCATTTTAAAAAAGTGTTACTTTGACAAGTCTTAATCATGATTTAATGATTATATATGTTCTTGCTTATTAATTAAAAAAATTGAACTATTTTAATTAAGAGAAATCTTTAAAGATTGAACTATTCCATATTAATCTCCTAAAAGGCTGAAACTGAAAAGCAGGGGTCTGTGAGACTGACGCGCGCGAATGAAGAGTGAGGTAAAGAGGTGCCTACATTTTGGTCTCACACTAGGGTAATTAATAATACTAAGGACTTAGCAAGTGCATGTTAATTTTATATATAATTTTTTAAATATTATATAAAAAAAATTATTATATTTTAAAATAATTAATTATAATAAAAAATTATTTTATTATTTTATTATAATTTCTATAATTTTTATTTTTTATATATTAGTAAAATATATTTTATTTTATATTTTATATTATATAATTTATAATTTATAAAATTAATGATTAAAAAATTTTAAAATTATTATAATATAAATATTTAGATTAAAAAATAAAAAAATTAATTCCAATATTTTTATTTTGAGCTAAATTTAATTTTTTTTCATTAATTTAAACATATATTAAAGGTTAACAAATTAAATTTAAATTTATAATTATTTTTTCAACGCGAGAGGTTTTTTTTATTATAAATAACAGTTACCATATAAGGAAAAAAAAGTATTCAACGTGAGAGGTTTGAAAGAACGAATGATGAGAGGAGAGAGAGAAAATGAAGATGCGTGCCGCAAACTTTGGACTCTAACGTGGACTTGACAACTGTTAAAAAGGTTTTAGATATATAAATTATAATATTTTATTTATATATTAATAAACAAAATTTATTAAATTTTTTATTTAAAATTTAAAAACTCATATAACATAAAAAAATATATTTAGTCTTTAATAAATATAATAAATTTTAATTTAATTTTTTATAAATTATTTTTATTTTTTTAAAATAAAAAAATTTTAATATTATATTTTTAATTAAATTTTATCTATAATTTTTTACGTATCTCAATATTAAAATATATTTTAATTAATAATATAATTATTTTATATATCACATATTAATTTATATAAAATAAAATATTAAGATATAAGTTAAAATTTTTTAATATATTTATAAATTTTTTTACTAATTGTATATCTAACAAAATTTAAAAATTATAACCAATTTAAATAATTATAAATATAATTTTTTAATATAATATAAATTATTTACTAAGTAAACAAAAAAGATTTTAATTCATATTTTATTAATTAAAATGTTAAATATGAATGTAAATCAAATAAAATAATAAAGTTAAAAATATTTTTATATTTAAAGAATTAAAATATTAAAAAAATATAAAAAAATTAAATTAAAAATTACTATATTTTTTATTATTAAAATAAAACTTTTTATATAAAAAATAATAATATTTTATTAATTAATAAATAAATAAATAATATAACACAGCCAAAATATCATAAAACTTTTTCATCAGCATCTACAATAGGCGTGACCAGGAACAGTGCAGGTCTACAGGACCACTCGCACGTGCCATCCTACAGTCAAATGACGGTGCCTGTTTCCTGACACGTGTCCTCCAAATTCTAAACCGCAATTCCGTATAGTTCAAATGTTTGACTCACTGCCCCTTCCCCTTACAACATCAATACGTGTAATAACGTATTTTTTATATTTAAAAAATAATATATTTTTTGTACTTAAAAGTAAATAAAAAATTATTTTTAATTTATTTAAAGTGTCTCTTTATTAGTATATATTTTTTATCTTTATAAATATAAAAAAATACATTATTTCTCAAATATAATAAATTCAAAATCTATCAATACCTTATATCACTCTCCATAATTCTTTCTTATTTTAACAAAAATGATAGTTATTTTCATTACTCTTTTTTTAAGGATATATATATTTTTAAAACAACTTCGCCTCCATGATAATTAAAGCTATTTTGAGCAATTTTAAGATTATATATTTTTATAAAATTAATTTTGCATATTTAATCTTTTTTGTTTCTCAGAATTATTTTTTTATTAAACATAATTTTATTTAAGATATTGTTAAATACTAAAATTTAAATATTTCTTTTAAAAAAAATTTAAATTTAAGTTTATCATGTTGAATACTTATTTTTAGTATTGCTATTTTAAGGTTTAAACTCAAAAATTATTGGTAAAAGTCATTTATATTTAATATTTTAAATAAAAATTTTATAATAAAAAATATTTGTGCAAAATCAAAGAAAATTAGAAATTAAAGTAAGTAGCACATTTTTTTATTAATCCTTAACAACTAAATCATTACCTTATAGTTATTTTTGGTACTATGTTAATTAATAATACTTCTAATTAGATATCATTATATAATTTATTTTTTTTCAAAATATAATTTAATTTTAAATTCAAAAAATTATTTATTTGTTTTAAATTAAACGAAAATACTCATCAGAATTCAGAAACCACGAAAATAAAATAAATAATTCCTTTATTTTTGTACTAAAATAAGATACAAACACTTCCTTTTGTGCAGCTTTAAAAAATATGAGAATAATTGTAAAATATATTGGGCAATAATAATTAGTCAATAACGTACCTAGCTAGCTTGGACTTTTATATTCTTCAATAATTATAGTTGTTCATTATGGAAAAGTTGTCATAATTTTTTTTATTAAAAAAATATTATTTAATGTAAAAAAAAAATAGATTCAATTGAAGAAGAAGAACGGCTCATATAGTATTAATTTCCAACAACTATTTCTTTTTCTACAGAAGAAATTTCTGAGAAATTTTCAAGAAATAATAAAAATAGCTCTTAGATTTAAAAAATCAAACATATATTTACAAATTTTTATTTAAAGAAGTACAAATTAAAAAATAAAAGCCTTAACATTTCTAAAGAGTGTAAAATAAAATAAATTTATATGATTAAATCTATATTAATATAGACAATTTTGGCAGTACTATTGCTCTCCCAATAACTAATACAAAAAATAAAATTATATTTAAAATATATATATATATAAATTATGATAAAAAAATATTTAACTTTCTGTTATTCCTGTGTTAGTATTTTTAAATTAATAAATACTATATCAAAAACCGATTATAAGAATATCAATATGCACAACATCTAGTATATCTAAAATGTGTGTTGATTAAGTATTTCATTTTCTTTAAACAAAATCTTAAGTTCAAATCTTGTACATAAAAAATTTTTTGTTAAAATAATTATGTCAACTCTATTATAAAATTTTAGTTAACTCAAATTAAATTAATAAATTATAATAGTTTAAAAAAATGCATTTACTCATGAAGCTTTTAAGAATATGAATATGTGCACTGCAATTTAACATCTAACTGAATCTGATGTCATAGGTTGACATATATACATATGATACGGCAAGAATTTTCTATCTTGTACCAAAGGGCCTAAAGCTTTGTCTTATATCCATGGAAGTTCAATGACACTTGATTAATTAGTGCAAATTTTGGATCTTTAGGTTACATTTATTTCAATTTTCTTTTTAAAAAATATTCTAGGAAAAAATGTGACACTTTTGAAAATATTTTACAGACTGAAGTCATAAGGAGTAAACGAATATATTAAAAAAAACGTGAATATATATAAAAACTACAAAAGAAGTGTCAAGTTTAAATTGATTCATATCCTTAATAATATAATCAAGGTCGAGATTTTCATATGTTTAAACTCTCTTATAAAAATTAATGAGAATAAGAAAACAAAAAAATATTACATTCACAGAAAGTGTACATATATTATCAAATTACGTACCATTTTGCATCCATCACCCTAGAAGTTATTTTCTTTGATGTCTTCGATTAGACGTCGCTATCAATATCAGCTAAAAATGTTAAAAGTCTTTCAACCAATTGACAAATAATTTTTCAGCCAATAGCCAGTGTCACTAAAAGATCAACAAATCACGCTTCAAACAGAGATCACAATTATTCCACTTTTTTTTTTCCTTTTTAACTTTAAATTATAATACACATTAAGATTAAGATATACTAATAGCCGGAAAAATACTATTTAATTACCTTCAAACAGGTGAGTTGTTATTATCGAGGATAGATTAATTTAGCAAAACGAAAAATGAAATAATCTCTTATAACGTGTGACAAATTGAAATTTAAAACTGTAAAGATTAATTCAAATTTCTTTCAGACTATAATCTTGCTTAATTAATAATCAATCTTTTTAAAAGGAATATTTTTGCACACGGAATTAGTCGAGTAACAATGTTTAATACCTTCAAACAAGTGAGTTGATAGTAACAGATATAAGATTTAACAAAAAAGACTAGTTTCACAAGATATGTAATAAATCAAGATATGAATTTTCTTTGAGTTAAAATTTGGAAAAAGGATTAATTAGAACAAAGTTTCATGCATGTGGAAAGATTAATTCAAATTCGCTTAAGACTATAATCTTGCGTAATTAGTAATCAATCTTTTTAAAAGAAATATTCTTGCACCCGAAATTAGTTGAGGAACCTTTTTGAAAAATAATTTGAAAAAACAATTCTCTAAATTGGGTTACTATGATTTTTTATTTTGAGCAAAAATAAAAAATAAAAAGTTACACCTTCAAACACTAAAAGGAAAAAAAGACGGTAAGACAGAAACAAAGTTCAAAACCAAAAGCTTGCTTTCCCATAAGAATCAATTAAGCAACCATCATATAAAGTCTTAGCTAAAATTTCTTTCTCAAAACTTTCTTTATCTCTTTTCTTTCTTCTTTTCCACCTCTTCTTCTTCTTCTTCTTCTTCTCCTTCTTCTTCTTCTCCTCCTCCTCCTCCTTCTTCTGCTTCTTCTTCTGCTTCTTCTTCTTCTTCCATGGCGAATCATGATCAAAAGGAGCACTACGATCATCATCATCATCATCATCAGTATGATCCTTTCTATTACAACCCTCAAAACCTTATTCAAGGGTTTGATCCCTCTCACGCAAGCTTCACTGATTGCTTAAATGGCGGTTTCATGGACTACAATAGCCTCTCAAGAGCCTTTGACTTGTCTTGCTCTTCAGCATCTGAAGTGATCTCTTCCTCCATTGATGAAAACTCAAAGAAGCCTACCACCACTGCTACTTCTGTGGGGCCCAATTCCTCCCTCTCTAATTCTTCTTCTATTGAGGCATCTGAGGCTGCAGTTACAGAAGAAGATTCAGCCAAAAGCAACACCAAAGAGATCAAAGGCCAAGATGGAGATCATGAAAAGTCTAATAAGAAAGAGTAGGTTCATTATTGCTTCTATATCCCTCGTAGATAATGTTTTTGAAGTGTTTCCTATTAGATTCTTCAATAAAAAGACACTAGGTAAATAATAGCAGGTTTGATTTAGTTTTGATTTTGTTGTAATTGATTGATGAGTAGGATCTGAAATTCTGAATATACATATGTTTATTGTCAATTTATGTACTTTTCTTGTGGGAAGACTTTGAATCAATGTGTTTGAATAGTTTAAACTGTATACCATTATTATTTTCTATTTCAAAACTATATATTTTATGATTTTTAGTGCCTCTTATGACACGGGTTTTGGTCAAAATGAATGCTTCACTGGTTTAAAATATATAATCAAACTGTTAGAAGAAGCAAATTATTAAACCCTAACATTGTGTGTGTGTGTGTATATATAAGTATGAAAATTAATTGGTATCTATAGATATTGTTTGAGAAATTGATTTGAATTAATTTTTCAGGAGCAAGGGAAAAGGTAATAAGAAGGAGAAAAAGGCAAGACAGCCACGCTTTGCGTTCTTGACTAAAAGTGAGGTTGATCACTTAGAAGATGGATACAGATGGAGAAAATATGGACAAAAAGCAGTCAAGAATAGTCCTTACCCAAGGTTAATTCTTATTTAACTATAATTAATTAAATTCTTTAGCCGCATATATTATATTGTTTTCCTTTTTTCTTTCATATATATTCTTAATTATCCTCTAACTGCTGCTCAATTCTCAAAAGCAAAATGATGAAAGTGTGTGCTATATGTATGTATCTGGGTGCCAAAAAATCCTTGGTTTTTGTCACACACACATATATATCTCATGCAATAATATATTGATCAGTCCTTATATTAATATAATTCGATATGACAGTATATATATATATATGTACGTTTAATTATTTCTAGCTTATGTGAGAATTTGTTGCTTGAGAGTAAGGAGTAATTATATGATCATATGAAAGCACTACATATATAGATTACATGCCAAAATAATCTGTATATATATGTGTCTGTTATACATGGTATATATATAAGAGATATTCTTAATTAAGCTTTCTTTGAAATTAAATCCAATTTATGTATCTAAAATTTTGTTCCTACAAAAAAAAAATCAAGTCTATGTCAGGAATAAATATGATCTCCTAATTAGTATCTTAAGGTAGTTTATTTGGTGTACAATTATACAGTTACTAATTTTGTTGCTATAATATTAATAATATATATGTAGGAGTTATTATAGATGCACTAGTCAAAAGTGCATTGTGAAGAAGAGGGTGGAGAGGTCATTCCAGGACCCATCAATTGTGATCACAACATATGAAGGGCAGCACAACCACCACTGTCCGGCGACACTTCGAGGCCATGCCGGCGCGGCAATGATGTTATCACCGTCTCCATCGCCTAATTCTCTTCTTGCTTCTTCATCTATAGGAAGGACAAGCTTGTTACCTCCTGATCTTCTTGCTCAATTGCTTCCAAGTTATAGCCAAGGTGATGATCATCATCATCATCACCAAAATCATCCAAACATGTTCCACCAAAACCCTAATTCCTATTATCATCATCACCAGCAGCAACACGACTATGGCTTGTTGCAAGACCTACTACCCTCATCATCATCATCATTCCCAACTGGTACACAAGAGCCATGAACCTGTAATAGAGAACCTATTATCCTGCCATTGTCTAGATCGATCTGCAGGTGAACCGGCCGGTCTAAATAAAAATAAATAGACCAAATTAATCATGTATGTGACATGT
Source organism: Senna siamea (assembly GCA_031216115.1). NCBI lineage: Eukaryota > Viridiplantae > Streptophyta > Magnoliopsida > Fabales > Fabaceae > Senna > Senna siamea. The sequence continues at coordinate 13,634,294 of CM062361.1, read as the reverse complement.
AAGTATGTGCGAGCTGGCTCATTAAACATGATGATTTTATATATGCAGAGGTAGCTACTACTTAATTAGACTGAGCTTTTTTACTATTATTAATTAAATACATTTTGAGGTATATATATCGATATTCTCATTCTGATTTTTTAATTAGTAAGGTGATCAATATCTCAAAATGTATTTATAATATTAGTAAACAAGTTCACCTATAGACTTGTTATTTTTTTTTTTTGGTTGGAAAACATGCATTAGCTAGATATATTATATGTTTATTTATGATTAATTTATTGTACTTATTCTTATTAATATTATGAGTATAATTAAATTAGAACTTCTCATGCCACCCCTTATACTATAGTGTAATTAATTAATCATACAGTTTGCATCTCATTAAGTATTAAAATATTAATTTGTGATTATAAATGTTGAATATTGTGAAAGAAGAAAAAGTGATAGAGATAAGGGAAGTGAAAGCCATTTATATCTGACAAGACTATATATATAGTATACCATAATTATTGATGTATCATAGCTAGGTGCAAAGTATGTATATTTATATATTTACAATAAATCTCTAGCAAAAATTTTTGTAAAATATCTTTAATAATATAAAATAATATTAATATTTTATAATTTTATAATTATATATATATAAGGTTCTCTAAATAACCTGTAAATTAATTATTGATATTAATTTACTTATACAATTTTAATTAGTTGTATATATCTGTTGCGTGCAATATTGAAATACTAGAAATTTAAGAATTTTTGAAAGGTTTTGAATTTTGAATGGTGAGCTAGACCTCCACTTTTCAGCTTTGAATGCATGTGTGGGAGACTTTGCGTCTGTATATTTCAATCTTTTCAGTTGCTAAACTTTTTTTGGTTGGATTTGTGGATGCATACCTAACTTCACTTCCATTATTGATCTCACCTGTTATTGTTTTTTTTTTCCTTTGGTTTATTTATTTGATTAATTCAATTAATAATAAATGATCATAATATATGAACTTAAATTTATTTTATATATATAAGGTAATAAATTGCTAAATTTAGAATAATATTTTATTAGTTTTATAAAATTATATTTTCATTGAATTAATTTGATTTTTATGTAATTATAAGGGTGATTATCATAATGAACTTAATAAAATTTACACAACATTATTTTTATGTCATAATTAAAATTTATTATTCATATAGTATATCTAAATTCCAATCGTCATCGCTCAAATCAAATAGAAGGATCAATAGAGCTCTAGATGCTTCAAATGAATATTCCAATAGTGTGTTGACAAATTTTTAATGATTTAATCCGAACATTCCAGTTTTTTGAATAAATTAATGAATTTATCTCTAAAAATTATACTTCTTTTGATTTAATTTTTTAAAGATAAAATTTTTAAATTTAGTGTCTTAATAATGTTTCTCAATCAAAATAATCTCTCTTTTTTTTAAGCAAATTTTCTTCAAATTAAATAAGTGGAAATCTAATGTAGTCATTAATTCATAATTTAAATTTGTTTTTAAGTGTCACCTTTTCCAACCAAATATTATTTGGCAACCAATGAAAATTAAGGATAGCCTCAAAAAAAACCAGTCTTGTATTATGAATATGTCAAATTAAAGTTTAAATATTTATTAAAAAAATATTCATATTTAATATTTGACAATATATCAAATAAAAAATAAAAAAAAATTATTTGACAAATTTTGCAAGGTCAATTAATGTTTAAAATGACATAAGTTTTGGTAAAAATTTCCTTCAATAATAATTTTTTTAAAATAAATCACCTGGACAAGTATTAATTATGAATTAATAGTTATATAAATTTTTATTTACTAAATAAAAAAGTTACCTAACAAAAAAATTATTTTAATGAAAAAATCTTCAAAAATTAAATTAAAAAAGTTTATATTTAAAGGAAATCAAGTTGAAAAAAGTAATCTCTTGATAAATAAATTATTAATTTTATTCAATTTATATTTTATATAAATATTTTAGAAGCTTTTTTGCACACAATTAATTAGAAGCTTTTGGAATTCCGGCCATTCATTAAAAATCCATCAATTCCTACCTGAATAAGTGCCCAAATTAATTTGGACAATATTTTAATGAAAAGAGTAATATTTAATATATAGATATCAAAATCAAATACCTACGCATTTGATTGATTTGAAATTTGACGCACTTCTCATTTATGAGGTTTGCTGTTATATTCTGACACAAAGTCATAGTTTAACTATTTCACATATCTACAATTTGTTTCTTGTCAATGGATTGTGGTCCAGTATAGTATATGTGGGTGGAAATGGTTTTTTTCATATAAAAAATACAATAGATTAGGAAAGATAAAATTATATTTATTATTTATTTGATCTTAGAAATACAAATATAATTTTTAAAATATAATATAATGTTATATAAATTTTTTAATTTATATTCCAAATAGTATATATGTATTATTTTAAAATAATAAATTTATTTTATTATTAAAATTTAGTATTGACTGTAGTTCTTATCATATTAAAAATACAATTATATTACAAATAAAATTATCTTTAAATATATAAATAAATTAAAAGACAAATAAATATAATTTTTTGAACAATAAACAAAATATAATTTAAATTTTTTATACTTAGTTTCAATATATATATGTTAATAAATTAATAAATTTAAAATTTAACTAAAAATAAGAAATTAAATATTTTTTTATTATTTATAATTTAGTTTTATAATAAAAATATTTTAAAAAATTAAAAATCTATAGGGGTGTTTAAGATCAATGAAAAATTTTGTATACCTAAACATTTGGGGGAACTTTTGAAGGGATAAGGGAATATTGCTTCAAATATAAGTTTGCATAATATATATTTTAAAATTTCCTGATTCCTCCAATTGACAAAACAACAATTAAAAACTGTTACAGTAAAGTTCTGGGTTGAGATGGTTTAAATTAATAAATTTTTTTAATCTGAATTAATTAACATATGACATATTAAATTACGTTTTACAAAATTTATTATTAAAAAACTTAACTCAACCCAATTTGTACTCGTACATATTAATTTGGATTGAGTTTGCAAAAATATATATTTATATTTAATGATTTTAAATAATTTTAAATATATAAAAATTATAAGATTAAAAAGAATAAGTATTTTTATATATAGATATTAATATAAATTAATATCAAAATTATATTATTTTTCTCATCTACAAGAAAAAAGATAAATTGAAGTAAAAATCATGTCATAATCATGATATCTAATTTATATATATTATCTTGAATGATGATTTTTAATTTATTTTATCCTTTCTCTATATTGTGTAAAAAAGTGAGATTAAATCATGATAAAAATTTAAGTGATAAATTTAAAAATTATAAAAATAACTCAAAATATATTATATAAATTTTAATAATTATTTAAAAAATCAACATTTTAAGTTGGGTGAATTGATTTGTGTTGGAACAAAATAATTTTTTTTCTACCTTTCAACTTGAATCATTAGTAACGGTTTGAAAGAAAATTTGAATTAATCCATCAAGTCAACTAAGACTAATTTAATTGAATTTGACGGATAGATGAGTTAATTAACTTAATAAAAACCCCTGTTACTTTAGGAATAATCTGCTATACAGTAATCATTTTCCCTCTCCATTTTCAATTTTGATTATGTATCCCAGATTTTTCGGTTGTTTGTCCAAGAGATTAGGAAATTCAAATTTAATAAGAATTATTATAGTTTAATTGTATAAGTACAATATTGATTAAATTTGATGCTATAGTTTCCTTTATTTAAAATTTATATTTGACTCTTTTTTAATTTATTTTGTTAATAAAAATATTTTTTCTTTTCTAGTTTTTTAACACGAATTAGACTTATTGATAAGGACAAGTTCTTTATAATGTGATCATATCAATATTTGAATATGTTGATAAAACAATGTATTTATATTTAATAACTAATAATATTCTAAATAAGATTATCTAATCTAATAAAAGAAGTTAATGGGATTGACATAAAGAAGATTAAATGTGTACACTAATCTCAGAATAACTCTTTTTCTACAACATAAGATTGTAATTTTATTTTTAATCTTAACAACAAATATAATTAAATTATATTGATGTTAAAAATTAACATGAAAGGTTTAATATTATAGAAAATTTTTAAATAATTTTATTATTTAAAAGAATGCATGGTATATGGTATAATAATATAACTTCATTAATAAAAAATAAATTAAAAATAATTTATATATACTTTAATTTGGTTTCTCTTATTTCATAAAAGCTTCAATTTAGTGTTCTAGTTCTAAAATAAACAATAATATTCTCCTGTTTTTATGAAATAATTCAACTTTCTCATCTTTATCACATTTTATCCAAAATTTGATGTCACATGAATTTAATATAGTTAATTAGTTGAATTATATGCAAATATATGGTTTTAGTTAAAAGTTCTATATAAATAAATAATAATTTAGTCAATAAATTATTAATTTTAGTATAAATTTTGAATTAATTATATGATAAAAGGATAAAATTAAATTATTTTATAAAATAAAAATATCAAATTAAAACTTTTGTGATATCAAGAGAGACCAAAAGTGCAAATATATAAACCATATCATGACAAATATTGAGAAAGTCAAATACACTTTATTTTTTTTAAAAAAAAGTATTATATATAATTTAGAGAAATTCAAAATAAAATTAATATTATTTACTGTTAAATAATTACTCTCAACTTTTGAAAGAAAGGTTGATAGCATGTGAAATGTGAGGTTACCAAGAAAACTAAGAAAACCACAGACATTAACAGTTTTTGTTGAGCGCACAATTAGGTCAAAATCATTATTGCTCTTATAACTTCACATTACCATAATCAGCGGAACAAACATTAAGATAATTAAAAAAAATTTAGTTTGATTAAATTATATTTATTATTCTTAATTAAAAATTTCATTTATTTTTCTTTAATAAAAATATTTGTTATACAAATAAATAAGGCTACAAATTTATTTTTAATATGATAAAAAATATAATTAAATTGATTTTAAACTTTAACATATATTTTTTTATACAATATAAAGATAATTAATTAAATAATTTTATTATTTTAGAAAAAATGTATATAATAATATAAAATGAAGACAATAAAATGCCTTAATTTCATGAAATAATCATTAATGCCTCCTTGTTGGTTGCCATGGGCATGCCTCCATGCATGCTTTGAATGAGCTTCACCTTTCTGACCAGAAAATTTGAAATCTTTAACAGTTTTTCTTGTCTCCTCTCTTACTTTTATATTTGTCTTTTTAATTCTACTCATCACTTTATAAATTTTACTGGGTTATTAATTAAAGTTTCACTTAATTGATTGATAAAATTTAAAGATATTAAAAATTAATATTTTTATTAAAATTTTTATAAATTTTAAATTATTAAATACTCTATTAATAATAATAAAAAATTTAATTAATGTCTTAAAGACATATTGATTAACAAAACTCTGACTTCAATAAGTATTTCAATTTGAATTTGGGAGCACTTGATTAATTATGTTAATTACCAACTTTTGAAGTCATCCTTTGTGTCCTTTTATGATCTTTCAGTCATTAATTATTAGCTCTGGAAATGCAAGTTTGACTTGAAGCCTTTGTTTAAACAAAAAAATGTAGCCTTTTTGTTTTTCTGTTCACAAAAAAAAAAAAAGAAAATAGAAATGCTAATTATGTTCAAACTAATGAAGAGAAATTTTAAATCTTACATATTATTTTATTATTAAATATAAGGTATTTTTGAAATTGAAGAATAATTTTGTATTTTTTTTTAAATATATAATAATTACATTATATTCTGATTTTCTCTCTGAATATTTTTTCCTCCTTTCTAGAAAGAATAATTAAGTTTGGTGAAATTTTAGGTGAATGATCATCATCATTCTTATATTTTTCTGTTTTCAAATAAAGTAAGTTGCTAGTAATTTTCATCCTTCACAAAGTAAGGATAGAATGTGAGGAAATGAGTTTAATTATAGATTAATATTTCAACTTTTTTCATATACTTAGGAGAATATATATTTTGCCAAAACTTAAAAGAAATATGTTATAACAACTGTAAAATTCTTATTGTATAATACTCAAATGGTTAAACATATCTATCTTTTTGAACTAAACAGCGAATAAAACTTTGCAAATTTATTTTCTAAGATTAAGATTTGTCATTATATTTGATGTTACAAAATAATCACTTAAATTCCTAATCATACTGCAGCTAAAAACAAGTATAAATTCTAAGGTTAGCTAAAAAAAATTAATTTTTGGTGACGGCTAAATATAAATTTCTTGGTAGAGATTTTAATCTCCAGATTTGCCATCTCAGACAAGATCATATAAAAGTAAGAAAAACTATAAACTATATTATATAAAGACAAATCAATAAATAAATATATATATATATATTACGATAATAATACTAATTTTTACAATTTACATGAGTGTAAAAAATTAAGTTAAATATCCAAATTAACAGATCTCAAATGCAATTTATATCTTATAATATTTTCCCATTTTATTGAGTTTATTATCACAATATTTAATATTGCATGCATGATTCATTGCAATCCTCTTCATTCCTGATAAATTCAAGCTTAGAAGCAGTAAGTGAAGAGGAATAAGGAGGACTATGAGATTTAGTAAAAATTAATCATACTAATTAATTAATTAATTATCTTTGTGAATCAAAGGATTCTCATTTCTCAAACAATTTCATCATATAAAACCAATGAGAATTTGGTTTAACACAACAGATTAGTCATCAAGATTGAAATATCTACTGAAAGAAATGTTTATTCTTAACATATGATAATATTTCGAATAGATTTATTGTCTTTAGTGAAAAATCAAACTTTGATATTATATATATATATATATATATATATATATAAACTACAAAAGATGATAAGCAATTAGAGAGGAGGAAGAATGAAAGAAAAAAAAAACCTGATACATCATTATGATATCTTTGCAATTCATGTAGGTTTGTTTTCTTTTGGAAAAAACTTAGGTATAATTTTATACATTTGTCATCAAATTTTTTAATTAAAGATTGACATATATATGATTTATACAATTTATCTTTTTTATAATTATTTTTTTAAAAAAAATTCACATTTTATTTTGATTGAAATTTTAATGTGTGACAAGTATGTGTGTCTATATATATATAAATATATATATTCGCATTCATTTCAAGAATATACTAGACATAGTTCTACGCTATGATAAATGAGGGTTATATGATGAAATTCATGACGACTTCTGAAATTATATATAAAAATTGGTTGAAGGCCAATGTCTTTTTTTTTTTTTTTTATGTACAAGCATGATCTTTAATTATAATTAATGATAAAATGCACTATTATATATATGTCGGTATTTTATCTAGAATAACAATTTTGAGAAATTTTTATGGCACTTGTTATATGCTTCTATTTATAAGTGAAAATTGTTTGCCTGATTGTGGATTGTGTTTCGAGTTGTAGTATATCTATTAAAAGACATTATTACAGTATTAAATTTGAATTTGAGTGCTCTTTCATAGTTTTTATATGCCTTGATCTCATACATATTATAAATGTATGAGATGTGATGGTATAAAATATCAAATTATGATACTGAATTATATTTAATATAATATTTATTTTTGTCACACATGTTAATCAACGCCATTTATTTTTCAAAATTTTTAAATATACCCTTTTCTAATTTGATTAAATTACATATTATAATCTTTTTTACAGAATCTCTCTTCTCATTCATACAAAAAATAAACAACATACATTTATATCTTTTTTTCAGAATCTGTGTATTACAATCTAATGCTTCTTAATTATAATTTTTTTTATAAATAAAAGTTCTGTTGGAATTAATTAAATATTGCAAAAAAACAAGGGTTAAGTAACATATAAAAAATTAAGATTTTCCTGTAATGTGAAATAAGAAAACATTTCATATATATAACACTATATTTCATATAATACTGTTTATCTAGTACAACTGTTCAATTCTAATATTCAAGACACTATAATATAGGTGACAATATCTAAATCATAATATACAATTATGATGGCCTCCAAATTAGAGGTCTAAGCCAGTAGTGTCGTATGGTGATTCTGGTTGTTTGGTCAAAGGACTTTGATTCAAACATCTATTCAATTATAGTTAAAATTAAGGTATATTATAATATTGAATTGGGTTATAATTCAAAGAGAAAATATAGTTCTCTCCATTTTAAAAATATATTTTGTGGCTGAATGAGCTTGGCTTTCATTTTGGACAACATTTGTTAGGAATTGATGGATGATGGGAATTTTGAAAAAAATGCTGATTTTAAAAACTCAAATTCATATAAATCATATAAAGATATTTTATATGTTAAGAGTTTAGTAAAAAAAACATATAAACAGTTAAAATTAACAATTATAAAAAATTAAATTATATTAAACTATTTTTAATTTTAAGTCATATTATTTTTAATATTTTATCTATTGAACTGTCAATGTTTAGTTAGCAAAAACATTTTTTGTTTTGAAGTGATTGCTCACTCAAATTATAAGAAAAGGGCATTTATAAGACTTAGTAAATTTTTAACAAAACCAAAAATAATAATAAACTAAGATATGAATAATTAGGAGAGTGATTCTAATCAACTAATTAAGGGGAAACTTTTCAAGAAAATACTAATTTGAGATTGAAACTTCAAGGAATATATATGTACTGTATTTGGTTGATCTAATTTGGAAAATGAAAATGTGGCCGGTAGCTTATGAGACAGTGATATACACTTTAATACTTGTCATTGTTGCTTGTAGAATTGGAAAACAATACTTGTCTTTATTAATATTAACCAACGCCAACCATGCCTAACAATAATAGCATTATACCAATATATAGTTATTTTCACTTAAATTTGTTTTGTGCTAAAGTAATATTTGTTTAACTTTTAATTATACCAAATTGTTAGTTTCGTCTATGGGAGGTTACTAGACACATAGGTTTTCAAGACAACGTTGTTAGACATAGCTATTAATTAGGGATATGTTAGGGGGCTGGACTTTGAAGAGGAGCAAAGTAAGCAAAAAGGAAGGGAAATACATTAATAATAGTCAAATAATGATAGAAACTTTCTCCACTAAAGCCTCCTAAACAAATTAAAATATATATATATATATATATATATATAAACGAGGTAATACTTTTGAAAAACTTTAAAATGTTTATTAAAAATAAATCTTCCATTTCCAATTAATTTATTCCTTATTAATACTTCAAAATTCAAATCAAATGAAATATTTCAACAAAAATTTCCCTTCCATTAGCTTCCATCCAAACCTAAATTATTTCTAGTATTTCTCTATCATCATTTTTCAAGTATAATAAATCATCAAACCTTTCCTGATAACCAAACACAAACTGAAAGTAAAATTTTTATCTTAATCCAGTTAAAAGATGCAGGTGGTGAATCATTCACCAAAAGGGATTTGGAAAAAAAAGAAAAGAAAAGGAGAGAGATAAACACACAGGCCTCATCTATATAGTTTAAGCTCTTAGCATCTTTCTTGTTCATAAATTAAAAGGATTAAATTTTTAAGAAATTGAGAGAAAGAATCTAAAGAAATAGCCAAAGAAGTTGCTGTCAAAGTATGGCAGCTAAAGAAAGAAGCAGAACTGAAAACTGCAGGATGCAGGTGTGGGGGCTTTCCAATATTCAAGCAAATTTCACCAACTTGTTTCCCCATGAATTTTGCAGTGGCACAAGGGAAAGATGCATGGTTTGACCAAAAACGATGTTACGGAAAATTTGATATTAAATCATTACATTTTTTTAAGAAACTAACTTCTTTATTTTTAACTTTATATAAGATTTTAATTTTATTCTTTAGTTTTACTAAATGATGTAATCTTTTAAAGTCATCAGTTATGTAAAGCCTAAATGAAATAACTTTAATTAAAACAAGAAAAGAAAAGTCTTTAAGTTACATGTACAAATATTTAGACAAGACAAAATTATATCAATTAATAACGATAATGAGTAAAATTAAAATAAGTTAAAAGAAAAAAATTTAAATTTTTAAAATTTTTTACAAATAATGTTATTTTATACATAAAAATTTTAAAATAATTTATCCTTAGGAAAATTGCTGTATAGTCTATATTCTTATCTTTTGGCGAAAGCAAAAAGACATAAAACAGTGTGCCGTGAATAAAGGGACTACTTTATCAGAAAATTGAATTATTAAGCATTTTGGCTTTGAATTATGAATCATGTGTTTGACTGACTCCGTGCCAAATAAATGATTGTGAAATATCGCACATGTATGCTTTTCTTGGTTTTCCATATGGGTGAATAAAAGTCAGTCCACAAAAAAAAAAAAAAAAAAATTAGAAAAATTATCTCTTAATTTTTTTAAAATTTTTCTCAACTGAACATTTTTACTTATCAATTATCATCACTTTAGTCCTTTAGTCAATGCAAATCATGGCTTTTTAACTAAATTATTGACATATAGTAACAAATATTGACAAAATGATTATAATTAGGAAAATAAACAAATGAATGAGCCAAACACTCAAATGTGAAGATTGAAAATAAAAGACCATGTTGAAAAAGTTTTTATATTTTAAGGATCTGAATTATTAATTTACCCAGTAAAAATTAGACACACAACAACAATCTATATGTTAGTAATGTGTATAATGTCTATTGCTTGGGTAATCTCTTGAAAATTTTTCATCACAAAACACAAGAACAGAACAGCCAGAAAACTAAAGTAAAAGTGAAAGAAAATTAAAGGAATGATATTATGACTTGATTTAATAAAGCTTAGACATAATGACAAAGCTAAAGCAAAATGGCAAAAATAAATAGATAAATAAATAAAGCCAAATATAATTATAAGTCTTTCCCTATCTTTGCATTCTCCAGAACCATAAGAAAGGGTAGCCAAAAGGGCCAAACAATTAACAATCACGTAATGAGAGGGCCCTGCAGATATCTGTACAACATAAACACTCACTCATTCATTCAATCTGACTCTACCCTCTGTTTAGGGTTGGTGTATCATATCCTTGAATGATCATACTGATTAAATTACCCTTTCATGGGACTAGTCATCTCTGCTCTGATTCTTCTCAGATTCAGAAACTGTTCTTTCTTTTTTTTCTCAAAATGACAAACTTAGAGATATATGGAATTGAATTGATTGGCTGCTAGAATGGGTGCAAATGCAATTTTACACCCAGGCCAAGTCATGCTTCATGGGGTTGTCAATCATACCCTTGAGTTGAGTCTGGCATATGGCTTTCAGAATCCTGCGGCTTCTTCTCAGCATCAGTTCGACCAGAAAGATCCTTCGTGGATTCTATTTCCATGCTAGCTGTGTGGTTCTTTCGGTTCCTTCGATCCTGAAAGTGATTATATGGATCAGTTATTTAGCTTGAATTTGATGCCAATAGATGTACTTCAATATTTGGTAGATAAAGTATAACATAACAATTATTCCATGAACAAGACTTAGATAAAGTTTGTTTAGTGTTCGCTATCAATTATAGTTCAGCACCACATTATAAGTCCTTAAAAATAGTTGCTTCACAGGTCAGAATTCTGTTGAAGAATCTAATAGCAAATTACCTAAAAACTATACCCGAGTTTTTCCTTATTCCAAATGCTTACAATCTAACACAAAACACATACAGAAATATATAATTCTTGTTCTAGCAATAATATGGTTATGACATGATATAATCATTAGCCTTTCTCCATGATTATATCTTAACACGACTTGAATATTATGCATCATGAAGCTATGTAAGGATGAATATTATATTCCCAGTGATATATATAGTATTATAATATACGCATAAGATCAATCTTCCTCAGCATGTCTTCACCTTTGTGTATTGACTAGTTTCTGAGTGGATTGTAAATGCATAGGCAGAAGAAAATCCAGCCAAAAAAATTGTAAACATGATTAGTCAGCAAACATATGCATACAAGAAAATAATGATGGGAATGCACATAACATCTGAAAGTCGCAGAAATTTGGAAACAAATTCAAGGTCCTCAAGTAAACAATGGAATTGATATATGGGAGGAAAAAATATTGACAAGTACCTCTCGAAATGGATATTCATCAGCTTCGAGCATCCTCACAACCTGACTCATTTTGGGTCTCTTTTCTGCATCAGGATCAACACACCTTAGTGCAACCAGAAGGGCACGCTTTAATGCTCGTGTTGATGGTTTAACTTCAAGGCTAGGGTCCACCCCTTCTTCAGCTCTTCTTGCACCAACCATAATCTTGAGCCATTCAACAAGATTAACCTGTCAGGAAACAGGAGAATAAACCAACACTCATCAGCTAAATGAAGAGTGACAAACAAATCCAATGGAAGACATAGTTTGAATTGGCAAACTGGCAGACAGAGCTCAGTTAATAAGAATTTGATACCTCATTAGCAGGACGTCCATAGTCTACAGGGTCCCTTCCAGTAACTACTTCAAGAAGTAGAACACCGAAGCTGTAAACGTCACTCTTCTCATTTAACAATCCAGAATTAGCATATTCTGGTGCCACATAGCTGAAATTTAGAATAGAAGTAAGTTTCCAAGTGTGCAATTCATGTAATGAAACATAAGGAAAGACAGAATGATGTATTCTTTATACCCGAATGTTCCCATGACTCTAGTAGTTATGTGACTTTCTCCTGAACCCAAGAGTTTGGCCAAACCAAAATCAGAAACCTTTGCATTGAACTCGTTATCGATCAATATGTTGCTAGACTTTATATCCCGGTGAACAACTTTTGGTTCTATTGCTTCATGTAAGTATGAAAGCCTGCAACCAGCCAGAGTAAAACATTTAACCTTTCAGTATTGTTGAAGTCCAACATAAAATGAAATCCCTAAACTTTAAAGTTGATAGCAAATTTGAAATTCAATTACAAGAAAGATTGAAATTGCCAAGAAGTATATTTGGCAACTATTTCAGCAACTATAGCAACGGCTTCCCTAGAATTTGGGAATTTAATCAGAAATCCGGTGACTACAGTCTTAGTTTGTCCAGAGACATAATCGACTCATGAATCAAAAAATCTGTGAATATAATGGAAATACAGATAAAAACCGTCAATAACATATATTATTTTGACACAAACAAAATGGTAATAATTATGATTTTAATGGAAAGCAACACAAAACAAGAGGTAAATTGAATTGTCTACCATCATCATCAGTCAGAGTTGAGGGTTTCAAGACAAGCCTATTCAGTAATTTGGTATCAAAGAATAGAAATGAATACCATGATTAATTTTTTTATGTTGAAAACTGAACTTACGCTTTGGCTGTGCCAAGTATAGCTTTCATGCGGGCCTCCCAGGTGAGGGTCCCATGTTGACGCATGGCCCCATGTAACCATTGTTCTAAGTTACCGTTATTCACATACTCGTACACCAGCAGCCTGCATATTTATAAGAAAGTACAATGTTTATGAAGGGATTAAACAAAATGAAAATTTCACTTTCTTTGATTTTGATTCAAATGTTACGTAACAAATTTTACCTATGAACTCCTTCAATGCAATAACCAAGCAGGCGCACGAGATTTTTATGTCGAACATGGCCTATAGCCTCCACTTCAACCCTGAATTCTCTCTCTGCTTGTCCCCTACAAACCCATAGGAATATAGAGCAAGAATCAACAAAGTTATTGTTTAAGAAAATGTCAACAAGCACAACAGGAAAAATAGTAAAAGCTTACAAGTTATTAAGAATTTTCTTCACGGCCACCTCAGATCCATTGATCAGTCTTCCCCTGTAAACAACCCCATATCCACCCTCACCTATCACATTCTCTGCAGAGAAACGATTGGTCGCAAGTTGCAGATCTCTAAGAGTAAACCAGTGGCCCCACCCAAGATGAGAAAATTCTGGCAAGCCAATTAAAGGAGAGGCAGTCACCATCCCTCCGTATGATAATGTAGACTGCTTCTTGCCGGTCCCAGAGCTCCCGTCTTCACCTGACATCGAACTACCTCCTCTCTCATGATGATATATTGAACTGCACTGACTGATATTATCAGCATCACTGGATTTACTCATGCCTGACTGAACTAACACTCTATCTGAATTCTTATCACTTGCCTTGTCATGAAAAGGAATAAAAACACTTTCAGGGTGACTATGAGAACTCTGCACTCCAACCTTATCAACCTTGATATCTTTGGAGATATTTGGTATTTGGGATGGAAGGTATTTGTTCAGAGATCTCCTCGACTTTCTCCAAAACATCACCCACATAGATAACATACATAGAATCAGCACTATAAATGCACCCATGCCTATCCCGATCAAGACCCATAGTCTCAAGCCCAAAAATGACGTCTTCTTCCACAATTGCTCATTCAAAGAACTATTGGATGACATAATTAGATGCTATTAGTCAATTGACTTCGCCCTCCAAGTTCTCTTGCTTCTGGAATTAAGACATTCCCACCTGAGTACAAGAACCAAGTTAAGTAACTCCTTTAGACACGGCTTGGAAACACACATTTGAACATTCTAATTTGCAGCCAACATTTCAGTTTTTGCAGTGAATCTCCATAAACAGATACCAAAATCAGGTAGTTAAATAATCGCTAGTTGCACCTCTATCATCATTTAGGATGATTCCAAATTAGGAAAATTTCAGTCAGTTCAATTTGAAGATGTAGATTCTCAGCTAAAATAGGATAAAGCAATCAGGGAAAATTGTACGAATTGGGTACTTCCAGACCAAAGAGCAATGTAATACCTCAAGCATTTAACAAATTAGAAACCTATCAGCGTTTATGTGACCCTTATCAGAAAAGGCGAATCAAATTCGAAGTTTATGGGAAAAGTAATGGCCTATCCATTAACCCACCATTTTCTAATCACAAGCAGTACAACCCAATAGCAAAAGCAAATTCAGAAAGCATCACTTATCATCCAAGTAAACAAATAAGATAAAAGCAAAATGAGAGTTGTCGAAAAAGTGATTCACAAAGACAAAGCGCTGGATAACCTTTGTATTGATCTAAGCTATCCTCCCTGATCTTCTTCTACCTCTGACAACCACAGGAGCAACACCCAACCTTCTCTTGGAACGGACAGAGACTCAATGAGCATAGATATGCGCAAGAAAACCAACAAACCCTACAAAATCGAGATGATACAACATATGAAGTTATGGCCTGAAGCCCTGAACTGGAATATTAAAGAAATGGAGGGTAATGAATGCCAGACAAAAAATTTATTTCCATGGAAAATTACACAGAGAGAGAGTGAAAATGGCAAGATTTTAGAGAGCAGAAAAGCAAAAGTGACAAAATGGTTGGTGGGTATTGAGCTTGAAGAGAGGGACCTCAGCAAGCTGGAAAGGAAGCTTGGTTTGCAATGGAGGAAACCAGAGAGAGAAAACAGTAAAGGAAAAGCAAAAATGTATTGAATAAGCAAGAAAAGTAAAGCGAAGAGAGAGAGAGAATGAGAGGGAAAAGAAGTAGAAGAAGAAGAAGGCTTCAAATCTTTGCTTGCTGTTCCTTACCAAAACTGTGAAGAAAAAATCTAAAGGAAAATCTTAAAAAGAAGGCATTATTCTTTGTCACCCCACAGGCCACAGCATAATATTTATGCAATTGACAGCCAAATTTGGGTTTGTGGACATCCATGAACTCCAAGGCTTACACAGAAATTTGACATTTTTATATTACTAGCTGTCATACACACATATGTATCGTGTTTTGTGTCCTTGCACTCACAATTCAGTATTCACATCCGAAAATCTAGTAAGAAACTCTTTTACATTGATTCCTACTTTCCTTGTACATAATGCCAAGATTAATGCGCCTTAATTGATGTGCATATTTGGAAAATTTTTGGATAGAATTGAAGTATAGTTTTAACTATTTTTAAGTGACAATTTTTTTTTAAAGAATTTAAGAGTATATGATTAATTTTTCAAAGATTTAATATTTTACTATTTGACATGTAAGCATTAGTTGTACAAATTGAAGGTGAAGGAAAACAATTATCATGCATCATCAAGGTTTTTTTTTTTTTTTTTAAAAAAGGAAAAACTAAGTAAGTCTAGTTTAGTTTGAAAGTTAATGAATTGAATAAATTATAAATGAACATGTAAAAATATAAAAAAAATCTTAATTTTTTTACTTACTTGTATGTAAATTATATATTATTTATTATTTTTTTAATAAATTAAATTCATCTAAAAATTTTGATTATGTGACATGTAATCATAATTTGCTTTATCCAAAATAATTCTTTGCAAATTATGAATTTTTGCACTTTAAAAAGCATAGAATTGAAATATCAAAACAAAAAAAATCCAAACCAAAGAAATAATGAATTATTTTATTGCAATTTTTAATTTTTATTTTTTTTAAAATATTTGAATTATATTTTTTTATTGAAAAAATAAAATATGTATTTAAAAACCAAAAAAAATAAAATAATTAAAAAATGTTATGAATTTTAAATTTTTAAAAGAAAAAACAAATAAAATAAATACATAAAAATAATAATAATATAAATTTTTAAAACAATTTTATAAAATAAATTTTAAAAAATAAAATAATATCCAAAAAGATGCCATATTCTAAAGTATTTACTTGTCAACTTAACTAAATAAGATTTTAATTTAATTTAATCAAGCTGTTATACTTTAACCAGCTTTCATTTTTTCTATTGGCGGATAATATGATGCCCCAGAATGTTTGACTCTGCAAACAGTATTTAAAATTCCAATGATTCTTCAGAAGGGTAATTTGGCCAATTGGATTTGACTAAACCTAATCTCTAGAATTTTGTAAGAGAAGACTAGAAAGAATTTCAATTTGGAGGAAACAATTGTGACTTTTCTTTTCTGATTATCATTATGGCTTTTAGGGCCAGAAAAAGCCACACAAACTGGGACTTTGATGTGAAGCATAACTTTTAAGATTTTGTTAATTAATCCTTTAAGATATTTATTAAGATTTTATTTAATTAATCAATAAAAATTTTATATATTAAAAATTATTATTTCTATAAAATTTTTATAAATTTTATATTATTCAATACTCTATCAATTAATTAACAAAAATTTTTAATTATTAAAAAAATTAAATAAAAGAAGAATGCTGCAATTCAAAGTCAGAACAGGATCATACAGCTAGAAATTTTAACTGTTTAGTATGACAGATGCAAATTCTTTGCGACTCTTTTTTATTTTTTAATTGAAAAAAGAAATTGACATTACTTTTTTTTTTTTTAACCATTCATAACTTTACACGAATCTAAAATTTTAGATATATTTAAAATAAAAAGGATGAATCTGTTGATCATTAAATTATATATATATATATATATATTTTAACAAGACTTGGTTTTTTTTAATGAAAAAATATTTAATAGAGTTCTACAATAAAAATAAAAAAAAAGAAATTTTTGGCTCCCAAAAAACACATGCGGCTATTATTTGGTCTAAATTTAAAAAAATACATAATTTAATTTAAAAGATACATATTTCAAATATTTAATTCTTAAATTTTAAAAATATATATACGACTCAAACGTTAGAATTTTTTTTTTTCTACCTTTTAGTCCTCATGGATACATACTCTATATAATGAGTAACAAGTCTATAAAACTTGTAGGGATTGAATTTGCATTTATAAAATTTAAACGTCAAATAGTTATCTTTTCAAGGGCTGAATGATACATTTTTTTATAATTTTAAAATTAAATAGTTAAATTATATATATATATATATTAAAATCAAAAAGTATATTTTCTATAAAAAAAACTTAATTCAATTTCTATCATTGAACTTTCATATAATGTTTTGTTTATAAATTATATATTTGCTAGTGCTCAAAGTTTTATTTTTAATGTGCTCTAGATAGGAATTCATTATGTATCTTTGATAATAAAAAATAATATTATAATTCAACATGAAGGAAGTTTTTAGATTAGAACGTATTTAATTACATAAACAAGAAATAAAGTTTTTCACTTTTATGTATAAATAAATTAAAATTTTTTAAATTTTTGTTAAATATTATTAAAAATTGATTTCATTTCATTTAATCTACTATAAATCAAATTAATATATTGCTCTAAACCTAAAATAAAGCTTATTGTCAAACTAAAATAAAGTATAATGTCATTGTGCTCTACCACATGACCATGTCCTTCACGTGCATCATCATGTGCAAGTCACGTTATAAAACAACTTTTTTCCTCCTTTACTAATTATTTATGCAATATTTTTATTAAGTTAGTGGTAAATGCTTTTTCTCATACTTATATTATAATAACTTTAGTTATTTTAATTAGTGACATTGTAAAATAATATATTTTATAATATAAAATATATAATATAAAAAAAATAAAGATAATAAAAAATCGATAGATTACATAACTTCATATTATTTAATTTACACTAAAGTGATAATTTAATTTTTAAAATATGCACTTATTGAAATTTTAGTTTCTAACAGAATTTTTTTAAATAATGCATAGATTTCATTGAAAAAAGTTAATTCTTTTATTAAATATTTTTAACAATTTCCGACAGAGGAACTAATGTGTTTATTGTTTTAAATTTTTGGAAACTAATTTTTCAAACTATTCCCTTTTTATTCCTTACTAGTCATAAAAGGCCTTTTAGGGTTTGTTTCCATGGTTAATCTAATACTATATTTGTCAATTAACAAATGCAAAATGGTACATTAGAATTAGATGGTGGATGAATGTTTCCCTGTGTTCCCACAATGACAGAATAAACTGAATAAGTGCATGAGCATCATATAAAATTCCATATTCCTCTTTTAGTGGTCTATAAAATTCCTCATGCCCCACCTTCAATTTACAAAAATAGACGACTACACGTACATGCACATTAATGTATACTTGCAAAATTTACTCACCAAATCTAATTATACATATTAAAAAATTTATCCAAGTTTAGGTGTAAAAAACTTTTCAAAAATTTTTAAAAGACAAATCAAAGGAGGATAATGCTCACTCCCCACCTTTCTATATATTTATATTACAATAATTCTTAAGTCTTTTTGACTATTGGACTGAAAAATAATATATTTTATAATATAAAATATAAAAATATATATATGATGTGAGAATATAAAAAAAATAAAAATAAAAAAAATAAAAAATTATAAAAAAATAATAAAAAGTTAAATGATTTTATATTATTTAATTTATTAATTTAAAATTTAATAATTATTATTTTATATTATATTTTAAAAATAAAAAATTGACATACACTTTTATTCATACAAAATTTTTAATATATATATATATATATAATGGTTGTGAGATTTTTTTTTTACTTTATATAAATACATTTCACTAAAATGAGTCTCAACTTAAAAAAAAATAATTTGAAATATTTTTTTAAAATAAATAGATCTCATTTTGGTGATTTGAAGATTTAATAGGGTTAACTTGTATAATTCGTATTTAAATAATATGAAAAACAAAAAAACTCAATTCAGCATCTTGATAGATTAAAGAGGCCAATTAGACCCAGTCATATATCCTAATCATGATAATTATGGATAGGTGTGAGTCTTGATTTGGTTCTTTTATGTAATTTTGAACTTATTTAATTTAGATGACTAAAAAAATCATTTAATCTATCTAATTTTTTGACTTCATCAAATGTTTAGGGTTTGGTTCAATTTGGATTAAATTTGATGTGGGTTTTTTGGAAGCAAAGATATTGTAAAATTTTAAAATTTTTACATTAAATGCATTATTTGGAAAAAGAATGTAGGAGTATGAGGATTTTGTATTTGCAGTTGCCTTGCAGGTCCCCTTTCTTTCATTCCTTATCAGAGCGCTTGGGAGAGAAGGATGATATTGAACTGTGGTAGACCCATTGCAATGGCGATTCCGCGCAGGCCTTTGTGTAGGCCCATTTCATCGGCTTCAATTTCAACTATCAAAACGGAGGACCTTCGTTCTCAGCTCGATCACCTTCATGCAGAGGCGGACACCACCAGAAGCAAGGGTACGCGTCTTTCTTTCTCACTCCATAATTTTCCTTTTGTTGCTCTATTCTCGGAATTGATTTAATTGACCAAGGCTTTTTTTTTTTTCCTAAAAAATTGTTTTTTCTACAAAATCGTTTTCCTGGTTGATACTGGATTACAGTTCGACATATCGGTCAATCCAATTAATTGTGGCATATGATGAGACGAATTGAATTTTGTAATTTTCCTTAATTTTCTTGCAAAAAAATTGAACCGTGGTCGAAATAATCAATATTTGCTTTTAATGATTAATAGGTAGATTGCTATACACCTTTAGTCATTCGTGAGTACTACTAATAGTGAGGAACTTTCAAAATAATGAATCAGAACAACATTGACGTAGTTGAGTTCGTTATTCAGACTTACAAGGTTCTACGTTTTGCTTTAAGGTCATGATTGTTAGTTATCTGATTTTCATGATAATATTCATGCATTTACTCCTGTTTCTTTATGATTCTCTTCATCTATTTGATCATTTTTGTTGTTAGAATGCAAAACATCCAAAATTTAGATACAAATTACATATAACCATTGACATGATATACAAACTTACCTATGGTGGTTCAAGCAGCAAACAATGCTAGATTGAGGCTCTTGCGATTGTCAGAGGCAGCAGAGAAGCTTCAAAAACAAGCAGCTATAAGTGTTCAGAAGGGGAAAGAAAATGAGGCAAGGGAAATACTTTTTCAGAGGAAGAAGGTCTTGCAAGCTTTGGAGAAGTCTAAAAGCCGCATTGAATTGCTTGATGAACTTTCCACAAAGCTTTGTGAGGTAATATGAATTGATTGTTACTACTTATTAGACCACTAGTATAATGTCATATTTATACATACATTTTTCATTATCATTATGACAGTGACATCGCCATAAATTCCAATATGTTGAGGGAGAACAATATTATTAGCTAAATTTTGAATATTCATTTTGTTGAAATAGTTGGTTCTTAACCCAGCAAATATTCTTCAGGGAGAGACTTATGTTAAGTACATGTGAAAAAGTTGTGAATGGTTGGTCAGCATGTAGAGGTCATAGCAGTAGCATGTGCAGATGCCTAAACACATTGCTACAGCATCCAAAGCTAAAGTCATATATAAGTATGTTGTGTGCATACCTGAATAATGAAGGCCTAGGAATTCGACAATAAAGTTCTTGGTTTGAGCTTTCTTGCCACAGCTTATTTTGGAGAGATCAAGCTTCCTTGGTTTTGCTTAGTTTTGAAAACAAAATTCCATGGACAAACACCTAGTAAATATTTGTTTAGATAATTAGGGTTTGTGCTATAGCATTATTTTCTTCAAAAATGGATAGAAATGATTTACGTAAGTAGGGTTGGGTTCGAGAAATGATGTCAGACTTAAATTATGTAGTGGCTTCTTTTATTTCTTTTTTAATCCTCATTAGAAAATTGGCATATTCTGATTCATAACTCCCGGATGTACAAGTTATTGACAGGTAAATCAATTGACGTATACAAATTTTAGGCCAAAGGAGATCCAAATACTAAATAAACTTTGCTTAACTACAAAGATGGTTATATTTTGCTTACCAATTCTTTAATATAGATCTAATCACAAATACTTTAAATAGTGTTATGAGTTATCATATAGTTGATTATAAGTATTACAGCCTGAATAATCACAATTTTGCTGGCCAAGCCAGAGTAGCCTTGACTATCTCATAATTTTTTTTCTCATTTTCTATTTTTTCTTGGTGCTACTAGGTTCTCTTACTTCATGTAGTAATATCTGCCAAACTGCATCATAATAGGACATTAATATTGTTTCAGGCAATATCTTTGAAAGAGAGTCAGCTAATTGGCCAGGTCTCTATGAATATTGAAGACAAAATAGAAGATGCTTCAAGTCCTGTTCGAATTATTACTCCAACAGAGGAATTTGGAGAAGATATTACAAAGAATGACTTGGATCCTAATGTGACGAAATTCAGTGAAATTCAAGATGTGCGGCTTTCTATGGAAAGTCAAGGCACTCTGATGAGTGATAAGGAGACACAGGATCTTCCAGAATCCCTGGACATTGGCAGCTCGAATGAAGACAATGAAGCTAGCATACTGACGGAAGTTGCCTCTTATGAGGCATTCATGGAACATATAGATCAAAAGCTCAGTGAAATTGAAGCTGAACTTATTACTGTTTTGAAAGTCTCAGCCTTGGTTCTGGACGGTGATGAGAAGCCAAAGAATTCAAGATTGCAGCAAACGGTGGAACTTCTTGAGAGCATCCATGGGATCAGACAGAGGTACGTACAAATTTTAATCTGCCAAAGCATCAGACTTATTGTCTCCATCGAAGAATTGGATACCACTATTATTTTTGCTAGGGGGGCTTTTAGTTGCATATTATTACTAAGCATATTCATTGAAAGAGGAAAAAAAAACTTAATGTAAAGCTTTTCTCCAATTTCTAAACTCACAGAATCAGAAGTACTGGGAAGGAAAAAGTGAGGATCTGATATTTTCTCTGTTTTGTTCAATTCATCTTCTGCTGCCAGGTGAGGGCTAATTTTATTCTTAAGGAAAAATCTGTTGCATATTTGTTTCTAGCACCTAATTACTTCATGTGGGAAAAAGATAAAAAAATTGAAGATGCTTACTATGTCAATGTAATCAGATGTTGATGTATTGGTGCCTACTAGACCTTCCAGCTGCAATTATCTGTTTTGTCAAATTACAGGAGCATCAAACTTGGGAACTTCTCTATGTAAGGAGAGTTAAGTGAAGTTGCAAGACCCATGCGCGGGACTTCACAGCAAAATTTTCATTCTATTATCCCTTAGATGAATGTAGCACTGTAGGTTTGGTGGAAGACTCCTCGAGAATGAACTCAGTGTAAGGTAATGGGTCACTGTTAGAAAATGTAGATCCAATTAGTGAATCACAATTCTCTTTGGTTCATATTTTACAGTGTCTTGAGTTGCTAGTATATTGAATTATATGTCTATTCGTGCAGCCCAAACGGTCTGGCTCTAGGAGTTTGTAACTACGGCATCCAAGATTATCATATCTTGTCTACCGACACGTTGCAATACATGGTGTCCAAGATCACTTACGAGTTACACATTCAATATGGATATGTTCATTTCATTTGCAGAAGTGACATTCCTCCTACTAATGATTAGGGGAGATTCTGCAGATATTGATAAAAATCTAAATATAGTATTGTAAATTGTGTTCATTCTAGCTGTAAGTGTTGGTGAGTACAGTTAACGTATTTCTTATTCATTGAGTAACAAAACAGTTTTGTAATCCTGGTTGAATATCTAATTCCACTAATGTGGTGATGAATGCTGTAATCCTAAATTTGCAAGTTATATACTTGAATTGTTACTAAAAAAGTCGATTTGTCACTCAAACTGTTCCAACTAACTGCTAAAGACTTGCTGCAAAAATGTAATAGAATCAATCACATTCCAGATCTCCTGTGCACCAGACTACCAGAGATACTCAGCGCGCACTACACGTGGAATGGAGCATGTAGCCTCTCCTAGTACTTCATTTTGGTCTCTGCAAAAAATAATTTTGATTAACCCTCTTATAACGTGAATAATTTTACTCTTTACTTCTTGTCAATGATAAATAAATAAATAATATTCTCGAGGATGACTTTCTACGAGAATGCAGTAAAGGCTCATTAAACGATTGAGAACTGTTTTGCACGTTCAAGTGAATGGGCTATAAATGGTTGTAACTGCTGGACTGTCTTCTCTGCACTGATAAAGACCGAAGTGCAGTTGCCAAGGCAAATAAGATCCCGAAAATAATGCTCTGATAGAATTGTTCTCTATTAAACGGTTTCCATGAGGCCAGCAAGAGTAATCTTGCCACATTTGCTGCTGTCCAACGAATCAAATTGTCTGATTATTTGCTGAATGTCATTCTCAGTTATCTTCCCCATCTCCTTAAGCTTGTATATGACAAATTCAGACTTACTGCATTCATAAAGGGAAAAAGGTTACAAATAATAAGAATAATAATAAAGCTTGTCTCTGATACAACACAAAAACTTGAAACAAATATTAGCTGCATCTAAAGTATTGTTGCTTTCTCCGCAATATTTTACATGCTACCAAGATTTCTGAAAGCATGATAATGATGATACATAGCCTTGTGCTAGAATGCGACTGTGTATCCCATACAATGGCCTATTACATTGTGAATGAGGAATACAACTTAAAGTTCTCATTGTACTGCAAATTTCTTTGTCCTTTGCTTGTAGACAAACTTGTGGACAAAGGCCTACTGGTTCAAGTGTTGAATCAGGTAAACTCTTTACCTCTAATCTTCCTTCTGTTTTTCCACCTGTGTTCTCTTTTCACTCGGTAAACATAGTAACACCGAGGTTCCCTCCTTTTGATATTTCATTAGACCTACTTAATCCTAGTTTGATTTTTTGAAGTGACTGGGCTAAAACAGGTGTTGGGTCGATATTTTGTCCAATCTTGCTTCTAAGCCTCCTTTGAGTCCTTATGCTGACATCTTCTAGTGGTAATTAAGTGAAATTCTAAAGTAGACTCAGTTTAGCAATGAAAGGTAGATCAAACCAATCATAAATAAACATGCAAATAGATTCACTTCTGACATAACAAACAACTTCTTGCATAAGAATCTTTTGAATAACTAATTTACTGATTTTGATGTAACCTACACAATATACTGAAAAGGGACAAGATTTTGGTTACCAACAACTCAATAGTCATGTAAAATGTATCGGCAAATTCATATGCTTATTTAGCTTGATAAAGATTCTACGTAAAATAGGAAAAAAAACGCCATACCTGATTGATCCATCATTGTCGAGGTCAGCAGCTACTAAATCTGACAAGGTAATCTTTTTTTGAAGAATCCATTTTGTAATAGTACGATTTCTCTTGTCAATACTATGTTCAGTAAGGTATAGAAAAGCCCTACCTACTGCCAGTGTGCTCACCAACAGCCATATTATTGCAAAACTCCTTCCTTCAACAGTCTTAAAAGAATAATCCCCATAACCCACTGTTGTAACAGAAGTAACAGAGAGATAGAAACTGTTTACCCAACTCAAACTCTCAAGAAAATAAGCTGCAATTGTTCCAACGGCAATGCAACAAATAACAATTGCCAAAGATATGCACACTTTAATTCGTGTCCTCATTCTTCCTTTGTCTTTATCAACCATATAATTTCTAGCCATTGTATGAAATAGATTCTCATGCACTCTGCTCAATAACATTTCCTCCTGTCTATCACAAATATAGGTAACCAACCCGTTCAGCAAAATACCAAGGCATCCGAAACCCACAAGCATGAAACCACAAGTGAAGATTTTGGTTATGTCAGTATCAGGAACTATATCTCCATACCCAATCGTGCAAAGAGTTACCATTGCGAAGTACATTGCATCCACAGGCCTAACCGTGGTTGTGCCCTTGAAACTATCACTTGTTAAGTAAACTAAAACCCCAATTGCCACATACAAGATGACACCTATAAAAGATAGCCTCACTATCAAAGGTGCAGAATTTTTTGCAGTTCTAGGGTCTAAGGGATCATGGGAATCTTCTTTGATATTAGTGAAAACTGATGGAGCAGAGTGTGAGCGATGGATGATTTGCTTTTTCCTCTTCAAGTTGGCTAGGAGGTTCAAGTAAGAAGGGCTAGTCTTGGGTGTGGTAATGATCTGAATGACTTCTTCATTGGTAATGAGATCAATATAAGATGAGCGCAATTCTCTTATGGATGACGCTCTGTTTGATGACTCTGCTACCATTCCTCCCATTTTCTTGGAGAGAAGGGGTTCATCCATGGTGAATCAGCATTTTGCGTTCAGAAGTTGAGTTCAATCAGTGAGATTTTTTTTTTGTTGAATCGTGGATTCTGGTATCAAGGCAAGGCTACAACTACAAGTCAGTCTGGAGAGTAGAGAAGAATGGTGGATTGGAGATTTTAAGGATTTTAAGCTTAGAGTCATAATGGTCTAAAGAATCACGTGGTGGGAGAGAGCTACACATAAGTGCGTAATCTTTCATAACTACCATTATGTGCTTTTACTAATAGTGGGGCTATCTTATATTATACGGCAGAATTTTGCCCTAACGAATTTAGAATTTTTGTCGTAACTTTAGTCATAGACCGAATAATAATATTATCGATGCTATTATATATCTATGTCCATCCTATTATATATAATTTTAACGTCCAGTTATTAGTTCAATAAAATAAAGTATTAATTTAAAAAAATGTGGGAGAATAAAGACAACGAAGAATCAAAATAAATGTTAAAAGAGTAAAAAATTAAATAATTTTTTATTGCTTAATTGTATTACTTTAAAATTTAATAATTATTTTTTAATTTATATTTAAAAATTAAAGAAAAATTAATGTACATTTTAGTATACAACAAATTATTAATATTACATATGGCTTTATGGTATTTTGGTTATTGGCTTCTAAATTCATATTTGACACAGGACGGTTTGCATGGCTAAAGTGCATATCACTTTACGTTCGTTGGAGTGTCACTTTATTTTTTTTACACAAGATTTTATGTTCAAATTTTATGTATAAAAAAATTTTTTATTACAAAAATTTTACTCTCATTATAAAATATTTTTTAACTCGAGTTAAATGAGTCAAAATTCAATAAATTTTTAAATATTAGTAATTTTAATTAAAAAATACATATAAAAAATAATCATTATATATAAAATAATAAAATTAAATAATAAAAACTTATACAACTTTTTATTATTATCTATTAATTGTAACTTTTTATTATTTTTACGTTTTTTTTATATCTTATATTTTTTTTATATAATATAATATATAATTTTAGAAGTTAATAATTAAAAGACTTTGAAGATATTATAATATATTTTTTCATCAATGCAAACATATTCAAGACAGTCTACTCAATTTCTGGATTGGTCGATCTTCATTTGGGGAAAGAAACATAAAAGAAGACATTGTAGTAGTTTCAAAGTTATTATGCTTCTCACTTAGATAGGACAGCGGATAACCTTTGGATCCACTACCATTACTTTTGCTGCCAGCACCCTGCCAATTACTTTTAGCAGCGATTTTTTGCGTTGCTAAAGTTTTTTTAATATTATTGCAACGAAAATTATTGCTGCTATAAATTTTGTTTAAATAATTAATTATAGCAGCAATAATTTTCGTTGCAATAATATTTAGCAACGCAAAAAACCGCCGCTAAAAGTAATGGCAGGAAAAGTAATGGCAGCGAATCCGAACGCTCTGTTATCTTGGTTTTGATACTGCCTTACCTGTTAACACTCATCAGGTTTTCCTCCATCGTCTAAAGAAGGGAATGCAAATCCTAGATGAGAGGGTGAACACAGAGATTGCTGCCAATGTATATTTCATCAATCCATCTCAGCTCTATCTTACCAAAACGGCAGCCATGAAGGACTCATCCATTCGGGTCATAGCCAGTGACATCTACAATTTTGCGGCCAAATTCAGATCTTTCGAGCTGCTGCTCAAGGACCCTCTAAGATTTCTTATAACTAACTCTTTTAATCAGGCTTTTAACCTTGTATCATTTGGTTGGTTTATTTTCTGTTAGTTTGTAAGTTTTTTAATCTTGTATAAAAAAAATAAAGAAAAATTATTTAATTTTCAATTATTCTGTTCTAAATTTTTATTATCTTTGTTTTATTTTTTTACTTTTATATTCTCATATTACATATTTTATTTTATATTATATAATATATAATTTTTTTTGAAATCAATTATCAAAAGACTCTAAAATTATTATAATATAGATATCAAAATAAAATAAAATATAAATTTAAAATAAATATGAAGATAGTGGAGAGTTATCAAATGCATGGGGGAGAATAAAGAGTTCAGAAAAAAATAAATATAAATTATGATCATGCTCAAAAATACGAAAAAAATAATTAAAAAATTATTTAACTTTTTTTGACATTTTTATTATTCTTAAATATAAATAATATTATAATTTGATTATTATTTATCCAAAAGTAACTTTTTTATTTGAGGCTGAAATTTTATTCTTTATCTTTATTTATTTATATAATTTTTTTTTATAAAAAATGTTTTCCATGCATATCACTAATGATAGGGTTTCATCACATGAAATTACTCTTGGCATAGCATAGTTAAACAAATAAACTCCAATCATACTAAAACAATTAAGTAAGTCTCCATATATTTTTTAAGTTTTTAATTTTAGGTTTTGAATACCCAACTTAAAAAAAAAATTAAGCATTTTAACTTTATTTAAGCTTTAATTATATTTTAACTAGAACAACTTCACTTAAATTTCATATATAATTGATGATATTAATTTTAACTCTATTATTTAAAAACATCTGGAAATTAATATAGTGCATGCTTGAAGTACGCAAAAGAGCATTTTGTTTCCACATAATATTGATAATATAGTGCATGCTTGAAGTACCTCAAAAGAGCATTTTTCCCAACTACCTTTCAAGAATTGTAGGGAAGATTTTTTTGGAAAATTTCTGGCTGCCACTCTTGTTAAAGGATTACTGTGGAGAGAAATTCTTAAGAGATAAATTTTACGTAGTCAACGTTTGTGAACTTACTATCTACAACACTCACTTTAATAAATTTTTATTAGTTCATTGTACAACTTACTAATATATTATATGTATCTAAAAATTTCATGTTACTGGGACTGTGATGGGGAGAAGGGTAAGCTAGAGCTGTCCATCTTCTATTGTAAACCTAGCAGTAGCTGATCAATATTTATTGGACACGAATAAATTTAATAAGCATATTGAGAGATACATCTTCCTTAGAACAGTTAAATATGGAGTACCATACAAAACTACTACATATATTATATGTAAAAAGATGCACTGCTTCTAGCCGACTCAAAGATAATTGCACCATTTGGTAGCTTCTTACCTACTTCTGTTTGAGGAATTTCCTTATGAGGAACTGTTTTACGCAGTTGCGCATGAGATTCTGCTTCATGTTGAAACATCTTGACTAGCTCTTGAAGCTCCAGTTTTCTCACTGCAACATTTTCTTCAATGATGGGTTTCTTCAACCCGAGATAAAGCAATCCAATTCCAATTAGCACAGCTCCTAACAAAAAGAGGAGGCCAGAGAATAGAGCAAATGCATATGGAGTGTCAGCAGCTCCAGGTATGCCATCCACATTTATACCAAATAGGCCGGTGATAACGGAGAGAACAAGGCCACCACCCCCAAACACTCCTAAATTATGAGTGACTGTGAGGCTTTTGTCCTAAAACAATTAGCAAGAGTATGAGGCTATTTCCATTTCTAACGATGGCATGGACATTATAAAAATTACTGAGATACTGATAATTATCCAACATATAACAGTTCAGTCTGTATAAATCATGTTTACAGTGAGCAATAGCCAAATATAAGGTGTTTTGTCACTGTACATTTCCTTAGATTCCCTTGTTAAGTATGAAATTTTATATTCTTGTAGAAAGATTACAACTGGTTTTCTATAGTAGTTAACAAAGCAAAAAAGCTAGAGGACGACATAGGCATCTTGGTTACAAGTGAACCAAACATTGCCTCCTCACATCTAAAATACAAAGGGAAAGATGACAGTGTACTAAACACCTTTTAAATTTATTATGCTACTTATTACAGCCCCTGCACGTAACAGTATCAGCTGTCTTTCGAGCATCTATGCATGTGTTCGTGAAGAATAAACATTTTCAACTTTTGCTACGATGCCAGATCAGAATTACATTATTTCTATGCAGGACAATGAGTCAATGAACTTACAATATCACATCCACACAAGAGTGTGCACATAGAAGTTATGATGAGATATGAAATATTTTGACCTCACTGGAAGCTAACTTAACTAAGTCTTAAACCTCACAACAACAACAAACAAGCCTTCTCTCATTAAGTGGGGTCGGTTACATAGATTAAGCGATGTCAACTTATTGTATCTTGACTCATTTATAATCCTATCTTAAACCTTAAGGTTGCAAAATGTAAGAGAGCCTTTACAGTATAAGTATTGCAAAGTTAAACACAAGAGGACAGGAGACTTTGCTTATAGATGTATATATCACCCATTCATCCTAGTATAAAGCAGGGAAGAGCACATGTTATACAATGGAAGATAGAGGTGAATGCTGCCAAACATTATAAATAACAACAGCCCAATGCATGAGACCGCACCAAGTGAGGTTGGGGAGAATCACATATATGCAGTCTTACTTTTGCAAGCAGAGAGATTGTTTTCAAGATTTGAATCCGTGATTTCTAAGTCACATAGCAGCAAGCTCATCTTCAAACATTCAATGGGAGCAAACATTCATCACATAAATACATATACTCAAACATGTTTTCTCCATGCAGTGATCATTTCAATGGAGGGAGAAAAAGCAACATACCAGCCACATGTTTTGTCTGTGTCACTAATTTAAAAAATAAAAAATAAAAAACCCACATAAAAATATGACAAATGTAATTTCTTCTTATTGCAAAGCACCTATTTATTCATATATATGCACACAATCTGTGAACATTTAAAAACAATTTAATAGAAGTAGAAACAAAACAAGTATGATGTAAAGTACAGAAATATAAAATTTTATCATGGTGAAGATATGCACTTCTATAGCAGTATTTTGACCTTTTTTTAGTCTGCATTTGCGAATGCAGTGATAAAAAAAATACAATTACACTAAGCATATTTCCAAAACTGTGTTCTTAACTTAATTTCATAGAAACTTTTCTTTTGAAATATTTATTGCTTCTATATATATGCATGTTGAATTCATATAATACGTCTACTCTGGATTCAGCAGTTTTTTATGTTGAAGAAATCATACAAAATCTTGGAACACATGCTATTTGGTGCTTCTATTCTTCCATCAAAAACCAAACATTTACAGGAAATATTTTATTCTTAGTTCAAATTCAGCAAATAAAATTGCATTACCGTCTATACCCTTATTCCAATAAAAAAAATCATGTAAAAACAAGAATACCAAATATTTTTTTTACACATTCCTAGTAGCAAGTGCATGGAATTTTATGTTTATTTAAATAAATTAGAATTTTGAAATATCTGTATATTTCTCATTATATAGATTATAGTTGAGTAATTGGACAAGATAACAAAAACCTGCAACCATGAACGGACTGTGCTTTGCATGACATCTTGAATTGTGAATAAGCGACCACGAACTGCTTCTTGCTCCTCTATCATTTCTCTAGTACTCTTTCTTACTCCTTCAAGCAAGGATCTTGTTTCATTTCCTCTTAACTGTTGAAGAAGTTCAAAAACAATTTCCTCTCGTGCATGGAGCGACCATTTAACTCTTATAGCCTGATAGATCAAACAGAAAATATGAAGATACATACAAGTAAAATTATTCTACATTCAAAAGTAACAAAATACAGCTACTTTTTATGGTAGAAAACTCAAAACAACTAGTGAAACCAATAAAGCTGTGTAATACATGAAGTATTACTCTCCACAGCACTGTTTTTAAAAGGTATAAGGGAAAACCAGATATTTCTCACATATAACGGTAACTCATTTATTCAAATGAGAACTTGAATAAAAAGAAATAGAAAAGACATCAACATTGAAAGAGACTAACTAGTCAGATACATGAAGTCTTGAGCATGATTAAGTTACTAAACAATCTCAGATGGCTTTGACTTGTGTAGTCAAGCATTATGAAGTAGTAGAAAATATACTCCAACCATTACATAGTAATTGGCTATTTACTTAGTTCATAAGGTTACTTCGCTCAGCACAACTTAAAGCCCGTAAAAACTACTAAGTTTCAAACTGCCTTCACTATTTTTGCAAACCTATAATCATACCAGGAAACCTATCCCATGAAACCCTTAAAAAACCAATAATTGATATACGTTATGCAGAGCTGAAATGAACATGCACAGTTTTGAATCTATTGGTCTTTCAAAGTCACCTTAAACCCCCAGGTTTTCTGTGAAAGAAATTTCGTGAATGTGGTCAAAACAACCATCTTCTTTGCCTTCATAATTTAGGACTACCAAGAGCAAAGGTTACATAATATGAAGCGAATTACAGAGAAGATGATGGCACATCTCAGGCTGGAAAATTAAACAATTAAATGGACATAAATTGTGTTTGTGTTATTGATTCATAAGGACTGCTGATGCAACACTGGATCTCAAGCTCATATAATAAATCTGTAATCCAGTCTAGGTCTATAAACATTATACTGAATATAAAAATTCAAGCTGTACTTTTATATTGCCTTTTCAAGAGGGGAAGAAAAAGGAAGAAACTAGTTATGATTTTTTATTTATTATCATTTTTCTGAAAGTTCATACAACAAAGAATTTAATGGAGACTAAAAGCTATCTCCCTTCACTCCTCTTATTCAAATTGACGCAAATCTTTTGTCGTTATCTTAGATAAGGACAGGGTTAAAAAAGACAGAGAAAGAGGGAGGGAGGACGATTTCTTCTTAACTTTTAATGCAGTAATATGTATTAAGCCATGATAAGAAAGTCATTTAGCGAATACATAATTTGAGAAACATAGCAATGGCCATAGCCCATATAATTACTTTCCAGAATAAACTAGTCTTTTACATATTTTTTTCACAATAAAGTATTAGATTTTCTGTCATCATCCCTGGATAAATGTACCTGGGATGACAATCTTCTTAGTTCTTGGTTCAATATTATACTGAAAAGGTGCAAGTCCTCATGGTTCCTCCTGTCAAAATGATAAAAAAAACGTTGGGAATCAAAGTTATCAGCAAAACGATATAAAATGACCACCAAAGTTCTACTTTTACCATAAATGCATAATGGTCCAAAGCACATGGAATCACCTGTTCATAAACATCAACTCAATTTCATCTGCAGAGCCAAATATGTGTTTACGGAACAACCTACATCAAACACATTAATAATGAGAATGAAGTTTTTTTCATATCATTTAAATAAAGAACCTTACTAATATAGTGATGCAGGACAAGCAAAACAATAGAAAAAAGGGAGAGATTTTGAGGAGAGATAACTAAAAGGAGGACAATCTAGAGAGAGACAAGTGCGAAAACATAAAGTCAATCGTATTTTCAATTCTAAATACAAGTATGCCTCACTATATTAGACAGTGATCCTTAAATAGGCAAACCCAACTTAACAATTAAGTAATCCTAAATTACTAAACAGTTTGGTTCTTAGCTATGCTGCACAAACATTGATCCGGATACCTTGATACATCGAATTTCAAAAAATATATAACACAAAAATCATAGCAGATATATATGTTTTAGACTTTCTATTAGTGATATACTTCTAAAAATAGACAGCCAACAGTACTCTATATTCTAAATATCTTATACTGTTAATTTCTAAGTAAAATCTACTAAATCAAAAGTTTTTATGTTATATTATTCAAATAACTCAGATACAACAAAAGCAATGAGGAAAAAAAACTGTCTCGTTAAGATGGGTTTTCCAGTTTTTCATTCATTCATTTTTTTCAAGTCATATATATGTGCTTGAACGATGTTTGGCTTGAGTACAAGCCGAATTTGATATGTATCCATGCTGTATTCCAAATTTATTCGAGCCAAAAAAGAAAATAATTTTTCATTTTGAAATGTCTATAGGTGTGCTGGACAAGTGTCGATAGTGTGTCATGATGGGGTAGGTGCCAAATACAAGTCAGACATGCTACACAGCTAAAGATAGGTGTGTCCATGCATTATAGGTGCTTACTTTAGGAGCAAAAACCATTACCTAGTCTGATAAAGTAAGATCTATGCGGGAAATTCTTACCTTTTGAAGCTCCAAGTATTAAAATTCTGCATTACAACCTAACACTTAACAAGTAGAAAATCAGTGTTCACTATGTAGCTTATGAGAAAAATGCAGCGAAGGTCAAGGTGAAAGAAACGGTAAAAAGGAGAATGTTAAGATTTGGTCAAACCAGTGTTCAATTCCTTTTATATTAATTTTTCCTTAGTGTATCATGGGTCTCTGAGAGTTAGTCTCTATTAGAAATGTTTGAGGGTATGACCGCTAGGGTAAACTATGCGTTAAAAATTAGTGGGATTGAGCTTGTACTACAGGCACTAAACATTGTACTTGACCCAATTGACAATTATAAATAGACACACAGGATGCTTAGCAAGTATAAAGTCAATAAACCCCCTTTAGTATTATTCTTTCTTTCTCTACTTATACCAAAGCAAGGTTTGAGGAAAATGTAGGGCCTCCATTGTTTCCATTTTCTTGCCAGAGCTCCAACGACATATCTAAGGAGCATGGGCCCCTCTTTCTCTAGCAGAGCCCTAGTATTACGTCTGCCCCTTTTCCAGTTCCTAATATATTTTTAGGTGACCGAGAAATTTTCCAATGAGTTCTGCCCTGATAGAA
Organism: Senna siamea; assembly: GCA_031216115.1. Taxonomy (NCBI): domain Eukaryota; kingdom Viridiplantae; phylum Streptophyta; class Magnoliopsida; order Fabales; family Fabaceae; genus Senna; species Senna siamea. Next base: position 13,599,741 of record CM062361.1, on the reverse strand, counting down.
AACACTCATATCAATCTCAAGAATCTCCCTCCGGCCTATCCCCATTTGATTTTAATTGGATTTGATTCTAACAAGCTGAAATTAGTACAATCTTCAGCAGTCCAGCTCAAGGTGGAGTGTCACAATAGTTTAAGTGTGTGATAGGTAGGATAAATTGCGTTAATATATAATTAGTGGCCTTAAGTTTTTACCACATGTACTAATCCATGTACTTGACCTAACTGACAATATAAATGGACACAAAGGGTGATGGGCTAAGTATGAAGTCAATAAAACCCTTTTAATATTATTCTTTCCTTCTATACAATCTCAATCAGAAGTAACTGACTTTTTTTATTTTTATTTCCCTCTTTTGGTTAGATTTAAAAAAAAAACAGAATTTTGAAGGAATACTTCTAAAGTATTATCATTGAACATAAAAAATGAAGGAAAGAAAATCCATCAGATGCCTTAGATATTCCACGCATGTACAAGGATAACACTAAGTATTTCAGACCCAAAACCAAAAAGTAGGCAAGTAACCTATCCCAACTAACAAGGAGGAGACAATAGAATCACAAGTATTACAGAATTCCTTTCACTAGGTTCTTTGTACATTTTCTTTTAACTTCAACCATCAACATTAATGAGATGTTATATTCCACAATAATTATTGCACTCCAAGAGTTTTTTGTGGACCACTTTTTCACAATTCTATTGCTGAATCACCTCTATCCATTTGGTCATAGAGTGGTATTCACAAAATTCCTGTAATTAGTTGCTTACAAAAAAATTCTTAGCAAAAAATAGATATATTAGTTCAACATATGTCCCATCTTTGATATGTACTTTTAAATTTTAATGTTTGTTCTAGAAAAATAAGTTTCATCGTTTCATGTGTAAGGTTTTAGAGAACCTAACAAGAAATATTGAACCCAGAGATAGGATGCAAAGGTATGTTTACTTGCATCTTTTGTATTTTCCTCATTAAGCAGATATTATTTCAAGGATAGCGAATTAGCATTGCTTTAGAGCAACCAGTTCTGCTTGACAGTTTAGTCATCCATAGTTTAGCCAGCTTTATATTTCACTGCATTGTTTCCGACAGTTTCCAGTTTTTGAAGATTTCTAGACTAGTTATCTGTTCTTCATATTAAGGCACCAAGAAGGAGGAAAAAAGTTTGGGCCTCGTTAGGTTTGTTTTCCATTAGTGTTTGGTAATGAAAAAAGGGAAAAAAAAGTAAGTTAAAAATTAAATCGAAAGCAGTAAACGTACATATCAAAGATGAAATCAATGATGATTTAAAAATTTATATAACAAAGTTCAAGAGTAATTTTCACCTATCATCCCATCGAGCAAGACGACTTGCTAAGTGAGCTACAAGCTCATGAATGCAGTGTGGTATTTTAGTACCCCCAGCAGCAAGCACTTCCTGTACATATATGCACACATATAAAATTAAACATTCAGGTAAATCTTAGTAGCATGTATCAGGAATAGAAATGAAAGAACCAAGCTTGTGACACAAGAACTGTCTGATGAGTAAATGAGGACTGACCTGAACTTCTATAATACCTAACACATTAACATTTGATGCAGAGCCTTTAACATGCAAAGCTGTCACCAAAAAGTTTTGTGCCTGCCATGCTCGTAAAACAATGGGGATGTCATCTTCCTCAACAAAGGGATCACCAGCAGACTGCCCAAGAAGTTCAAATAGTAGTCCACCGGCAACTCGAACAGGAACCTTTCACAACAAAAAATCATAACTTTGGTTGCCTTCTGGTTTTTTCACATTGATTTAACTAAAATGGCATTGAAAGATATAAGATACAAGAGAGGATAAAAATAATTGCAGCATATGTGGTTTGAATTTATTTTGAAGGCTGAGACACCCATTTGGTTTGTGGTAAGAGAAAATTTGCATTTCCAAATAAGAAGAAATAGCTTATTTAACTATGACATATAAATAGTTTATTTACCTCATACAGAAGGTATTTCATTCGCTCACTGATTAATTTACTTTCTTCTTGCAAAGCAATTCTAATAGCAGGATGTAGCCATTGAGCACTACTTAACCATGCATTAATAGATGGATGGCCTGCGTCCACATGACACCACCAAGTCGGACCCACAGGCCGTTCCCAGTAAGGAGTTGTCACATCTGCAATAGTAACACCACTTTCATTGTCTGAGAAATCATGCAACTGTGAGTCCCAGTCAGCATCAGTGTGCACTGTCTGGACAAGCTCAGAAACTCTTGCCCAATCAATTGGTCTCCAATAGCTTCTTGGAAGTCCTATTCCGCCTAAGAGATGCCGTGGCTGATCATCCTGGCCATCTGTAGCATCAAGATGCCCAACTCCAGATTCAACTGGTAAGGAAGATTCATTAGAGCAGTTTCTACTATTATTTCTTCCTAAGGAATCATTTTGATTGCCTTGTAAGACTTTCCTTTTTGTCACCTCTTTAACTGCCTCCGTTGACTTCATCTTCCGAGATCCAGGGATGAATTCAAAAGCACAAATGAGTCCATTATTCCAAAGTTCCCCTCCTTGAACCTTATCCCAGGAGGGATGGATTTTCTGATTGTCTAGTTTCTTCATTTTATTGCTTAGGGAGGCTGAACATTTTTCATTCACAGCTTCCATATCGCACTCAAGTAAAGGAATTAGAGCCTCAAATGTCATTTACTGGAGAGCTATATTCTAAATAGCCATAGTTACTGCATCATTACAAAAAATGAATAATGTAAATTCATACACCTAAATAAATCACGACTACACAAAAACAATATCAAATCCATATCCCAACATAAGCATAATTGCAAATAATGTATAAGCTCAATGCCTGATAGTTTTAAAGGCATCAACAATCCCATCCTTACCATACTCGCTGCATTCTAAGGAACATTTCGAAGCTCGAGAATAATTAATTAAAATGGCACAACATATGCAATCAACGACACTCCGGAAACTTCAACCGATTAATTACCTTTTATCTTCATTCTCCCTTCCTATTATCCTTATTTTCTCTTAGATTTTCCGGCAAAACAAACAGAGAGAGTAAGGAATTGAGAAACGAAAAAAAAAAAAAAAAAGCGTATTGAGAAGAACTCACGCGAAGAACGCAAGATTGTGGGAATTTTGGGAAATCCTGACAATTGCTATCTCTTGAATTTGAAGCACCGAACCTCGATTGTACTGTATACAATATATGCATTGCAGGGGGAGAAGAAGACAAGAAGAGCCGCAGAAGCGGTGGGCACGTGATGAAACTCGGCGAGACTCTGTATCTGTACTAGTGTACCGGAATGCAAGTGCAAGGCACCGATTACAACACAAGTAGCTGTTAAAGCTAACGTCCATACTCTCAATTTCCCATGCAGATTTTGCACTTCGTCAGCATCACCTTCTACAATCTTCTGCATCCCCTTGCCGTATAACACGTGAATACGTAAATTTGTATCATCAATGATCCTTTCTTCCTTTTCTCGTGATGATGAATCAATGAATCGATGAAATTCTTATTAGTTTTAAAAAACGCAAAAATCTCCATATTTTGTTTAGATATCTTGCAATAAATTTGCATTTCGTCTGATGTGAGTACTTAGATATTTTATTAAACTTTGATTTGTTAATTTTTAAATTTTTATTAGTATTTTTTCCCGAGTTAATTTTTGAGCTTAAAACACATTTTGTTTTGGACTTGATTATATTTAGTTAAATTTTTCTTGTTACTTTCATATTTATATTTTATAATTTTATAATTAAATTTTTATATTTTAATAAAATTTTAAATTAATTTCTTTGTCAATTTTTTAAAAATTATATTAAATTTTATTAATATTATCAGTATATATAATATCTTATCACTTTAAATATGTATAATTTATATTAATAAAAATATAAAAATAAATAATAATATAAAAATAACTTAAATGTATAAAATAAAATATACTTTTTTTTAAGTAATATAATTAGATTAATTTGAATTAAATAAATTAATAATATTATGATAATATATAATTAACACATTATCAAAATTTAATAAAATTTAACTATAAATTTTTAAATTATAATAACTTAATTAAAAATTCAGTAAAACTAAAAGCACCATATGTTTAATTATTATGTTTTGAATCTTCTTTTACAAGAAATAATATGAGACTAAAAAAAGAAAAAAAAAAAAAGGAAAACTAAACTCATTAGCTCATTAGAAAGACCAGTACAGCAACAAAATAAAAACCTTAGGCCTCCTTGATTAGTTTCACCAGTTTTGTAAAATTAGTTTAATTAAAAAAGTTAGAATAAATATATTTGTTCTTTGTAGTTTCACTAAATTTTTAATATAGTACCTAAAATTTAATCTTTTTATAACTTAGTCTTTATTGACTACCATTGTAACCCTGCTAAAAATTGAAGTTGCAAATGTGGGAAATATTTTTTCATCTAAGCATTTTATGTCATACTCATTAATCTACATGGAAAAGAACCCTTCCAAGTCACTCAGTACAATTTTTCTCTCTCAATATGAACCTTAAACCCTAAATCTAACTACTTGCGAAAAATTCTTGCATACAACTATTCTATCACATCATCCTTACAATAATTAATTATATTAACCCATATCTCTTTATGCCAAATTTTTAATTTAGTGTGGGCTTAAGATGATGTGAAAAAGTGAGGGATGTGATTTAATATGATTGAGTATTGTAAAAATGATGTAGAACAATAGTAGTATGTAAGAACTTCTCTCACTTGCCTCTCTAATCCTTCCTAAATGTCTCCAAGACATAGCAGGATTACACACAAAGGAAATGGAGGACGAGGGAGGTACATATATACTTGGGTTCAGATTAAGAGTATGAAATGTTATGGGTGACTTGGAAGGATTCTTTTTCATGAGTATGACATGTAATGCGAAGGTGCAAAATATTTGTCATATTTGCACATTTTTATTCACGGATTTAGAGTTAAAAAAAAAAAAAAAGTAAAGTGGTGAGAAAAATTTTTGAGTAATTTTTAATTTATCTTTCTCTTATTTTTTTTTCCTATACTTCACTACTTCATGTCTCTCAGCACTTTAAAAGATCTAAATTTTTTTTTTAACAAAGTTATAATTGCAATTAACCATGGGGATGATTTTACAAGTTTTGGCTAAGCACGAATTATCTTTCAGCGCTGAATGAATGTCGGACTGCCAAACTCCTATGATCACCTAAGGGCGGGTTAAAGGGATTAAATTAAAATTTTGATGAATGCTGATTCAAAGCTTTTAAAAATATCATTTCAGTGTTGTTTTGATGCAATACTTTTGAATAGTATTTTTTTAAAAAAAAACTTTAATAACTATTTTTTTTCTCTTTGTACAAAAGATAGAAAGAAAGTGAAAAAAAATAAAAGAAATAATTTAAGGTGGAGTTATACGAAAGAATTTCACGCCTATAAGATTCTAGAAAAGCCCAAGAGGCAAAAGGAAAAAAAGACATAAGTAAGACTAAGAGGTAGTAAGCTAGTTATTCCTTTCTTCGCAAGGAAGTCAACATAGGTGTTGGCTTCTCTAAAAATTTAGTTAAAGGAGTCATTTTCAAAAATTTTCGTGAGAGATTTGCAATTAGTGATCAAATTATGACAGGGAAGAAGTATAAGGTGTTTTCAAGTGTAACAAGGTTTGATAAGAAGGTAAATTAAACAACCTTAGCTTTACTTTTGTGGAAAATGACTATGGGGTCAAAAGTAGTATAATTAAAGATATGATTATTATAATGAAGGCAAATAATAGCATTAATATAATAGTATTATGAGGGATGTTAAACAGGAGGAGTTAAAATGTGTGAGGGAGCAAGAACGAGAAGGAAGGTAAATTTTAATTTTGGCGATTGAGGCCATTTTTTAAGGATTGTCAGATAAAGACAAAATTGTTAATTTTCACCCCAAATTTTTCAAATCCAAGTAATGGAAGGAGTAGATGAAAAAGATTACATTAGAAGGTTTCACGTCATAATATCATAGAAATTTGGGGTAAAGAAAATAGGAATTGAGAAGAATGATTTGAAAAAAGAGGGTCATTATTAATTATTTAAAATATGTTAAATTATTTTTATCATCTCTATAATTTTATTTAATTTTTAATTAATTTTTATAATTTTACTCAATTTTTATTTGAATCTCATAGTTTAAAAATTTATAACTGAGTTCTTATAATTTATTATATTTTTAATTTAGTACATAAATTTAAATTTTTATCAATATTTTATTAAATTTTGATGATATACTAATTATATATCATCTAAATATTATAAACTTATTTAATTCAAATCATTTTATTCATTACTTAACATAAATTATCATTTAAACTTTCATTAAGAGAATGGTTTGATATAAGAGATGCGAGGTGGTTTGAATTTACAGTGAGGTGGGATGATTTATTATGATTTGTAAACCATTTCAATCCATTTTAAATTTTCTAGTTCTTTGTTTAACACTTTCTTATTTTTAATTATTATTTTTGTTTGTTTATTTCCTACTTAGTTTTTCTACTTTAATAATTTCCAAAGCATAATTATTCAATCAAACTCTTATTAAACTTATATAAATTTTAAATTTCTTCACAATTCTTTATTTCTATTTTCTCTTCATAAAAAAATAATATGTAATAAGAAGTATCAATAATGCAATAAACAAAAAATTAACTTTTGATTTTATTTTAATCCTAAACCCTAAACCTTTTTTTTCTTGTGTGACATTGTAAATTTTTTTATCCATTATTTTATATAGATTATTTAGTTATTTAGAATACTATTTTTTATATTTTTATATTAAATAGTTAGATAAATAAAAGTAGATAAAAAATAAATTACTAACAAAACATGACATATGAAGTATAAAAATTGAAAGAAATTAAAAAAAGATATATAAAATTGATTTAATCTATCAAAATAACTTATATTAAAATTTTAAAAAAACTTTTATTATAAAAAATTATTAAAATTTTTATCATTCAAATCATTTCCCCTTATGTCACCAAAAAAGAATCTTTTTACGCTTTTAATAATATAATAATATCCAAACACTAAAAGAGTAATTTATCATCTTCGTTTTTTTTAGAACTTTCAATTATTAAGATAATTTATTTAACTCATTCCACTCTACACTACCCCAATAATGCCCTAAATAACTTTTACATTATTATTTATTTTCTCCTTTTTGTTGATATAAATAATATATTTATTAAAATATTATATGTTAGCAATATTAATAAAATTTAATATAATTTTAATAAAAATTTAACAACATGAATTAATTTAAAATTTTATTAAATTATAAAGATTCAATTATAAAATTTTAAATTATAAAAATTTAGTTAAACATTAAATAAAATTATAGAAACGATAATAATAATTTAACCATTAAAGTTTAGAATCAAAGGCAATCCTTTTTTTTTTTTTCATTCACCTCACAAAATTTTGGTCCATCTTTTCTTCTATTTGAAAAAAAACAAGCACAACATGTCATGCACACAGGTAGGGTGTTCTCCGATTTAGTCTGATTGATTTAAAGAAATTTTTATATTGAATCGCTAATATTAATTTAACATAATAGTATATTTATTAATTTAAGTTTATATTGTTATAATATTTTTATCTGATTAATTTTATACATTCAAGTAAAGAAAATAAAATAATTCTTTTCAATGTATAAATAAAAAAATACAATAGCATTCGGTTGATTAACAATATAAAATTATATATGTTCTTAATTAATATAAATTCAAACAATATTATAAAATAAGTAAATAGTAATTACATTTTTCTTTTAAAATTTAGTTTAAATAATTATAAAATCAAATTAGTTTAAAAATAACAAATATGAATTTTCAAACTTACTCCTCAAAAAAATTAACCTAATACAAGTAAAAAAATAAAATTAGATTATTAAATTAAAATAATTTAATACAATTTATTTTGATATTATAAATATTAAATATACATACATTTTATTTTAAAAAATTAAAAAATTATAAATTAAAGAAAATATTTTAAAAATAATATGTTTTATATAATAATTTTAATATAAATAATATATATTATAATTATATAAGTGATACAATTTATGTTTTTTTTAATATACTGAACTAAATTTTAACTAATTTTATTTAATTTTTATTGGGTTAAATTTGATTTAATTCCAGAACATGGATTTGATCAGTGTACCATCTCTGAGAGAGAGAGAGAGAGAGAGAAAGAGAAGACGGATATTAAGAGATAGAGGGAAGGCACAAAAATGTGAAAAACACAGGGACAGGGTCAACGGATACGGAGCTAGCGGCAAAACCAAGCATACACGGAGAGAGCAAGCGCACCACCCTCCTTCCGTCTTCACGCCACCACGCCACTGTTGGTGCTCGCCGTCCTTATTGGGCTGTAAACTTCTCGATTTAGCCGAGGGAAAGGTAATGTTTGGACTCAATCTCTCCTTCCCTTTGGGCCCTGCACAGTGATGCACTGCCTAGTGGTTTGAGAGGTTTATTGATATTTGCTCATTCCCGTTTTGCAATTGTCTATTTCTGCTCGGTGTCATGAGTTGAAGGTAAATAAGTGATTTGGACAGATTATTTGTTGAGAAAAATTGGTATCAATAGGGAATTCCATGACCTGGATCTCCGAAATTATGCTTATTGCTACTGCCCTGATTAAGATTCTTATTATGTGTAGTAGAATAATTTCTGCTCACTGATTCTATGAATACCTCGGTTTATGCTTCGTTGAGAGTTGAGACCTTCTCTTGATTTTTTTTTTTTTCCTTTTTAATTAAGAAAAGATTGGGTTATATCTAGAGAGGGTTCTCTGCTCGTACTTGCGTTTCATTGCATAAATGAAATCAATTTAAGGGTTGTTAATGTGCCACTGTTCTTGCGCTAATATCAGATTGATGTATGGGGTTGGCTTAATCAGGAATTTAGAAATTTCTTTTTACCCTTGTATTATTCTTATTTTAAATTACTTTTATGTGTGAAATTTTATATTTGATGAGTCATACGAGTTGAAACTTGCTTTCTTTTTGTTTTGTTCCGGAATTTGTTTTTCCCTTTTGATCCTGAGTTAAATACTCATGTTTGAGTTTGGTGAACCAAAGAAGTATAAATTTGTTTTGCCTCTTTTCTTGCTCTGTTTATGACTTTCGACCTAGTCCAGATGCTAAATTGGCTTACATGACAGTGCCCTCTTGGTTCCTTTGTCAGTCAAATGTTCGAGGTACTAATCTGGTTTTCTTGACTTTAATGCTAATTGATGTTAAATGGGAGGTAATAGGTGTTTAGTTTGGTAGAGCCTTTGTGAAATCTCTTTAGTATTCTTATTTGAGGTTAGGATATAAAGAACACACGCTTTTGTTTTCATATTGGGCTGCTCATTTTTTTTAAGGCATAATACGATGAGAATTTTGGGATCAAATTGTAGAAATGACTTTTGGGTTTGGAATAATCCGAAACAGTGAGCTTCTCTGTTTTTTTGATGTATTGAATTAAGAATTGTACCATGGCTTAGATCATTTTGCTTTTCATTCTTCTTGAGTTCTCTGCATGCTTACTATGATATATAATTATATATGATATCCTCTGTTTTGTTTAGTTGAGATGAGTGATGGAAGGTAATGCATGTTTGGTTTAGTTTGGCATGAGGTCTCTTTGATCTCAAATTTGAAGGTTGAGAATATTTGTTAGCATGTTCAAATAAGGGCACTTAGTTTTCAAGCTCTTTTTTTGTTTTTCCCTATCAAAGCTACTTTGATACTTCAAATATTGAGATTTAGGTTAGAACTACATGGGAACTAGAGTCCTCAGTAGGTGGAAGGATGAATTATCTATGGTTCAGTGGCCACTGGCCATTGTTTGTCTGATTTTGTAAGCAGTTCATCTTCACTGACAGTGAAGGTTGGAAGTTAGCGATACCAGCTTGTCTCATTTTGGCCTCTTGTGAAAGACCTGCCATTTTACTTCCAGCTATGATTAATGATGATAACAATGCCATACCAGCGTACCTTTAGTTTTATGCTTAATGTAAGCATACAATTCAGAGAACTTCTGCTAACAATAGTTATTCTCATGTCAGCACTAATGGAAGGTAATGCACAGATGAAGGGAGACAAACTCATACTGAGGGGATTGACATTCCATGGTTTTCATGGGGTTAAACCAGAAGAAAAGAAGCTTGGTCAGAAATTTTTAGTAGATGTGGATGCTTGGATGGATCTCAGAGCAGCTGGTAAATCTGACAACTTGTCAGATACCATCAGTTACACAGATATATATCGGTGAGCATGGGTTAAGCACTTCATTTATAGTTGTGTGGCTTAGGAAGAAGCTTTAAAATATGTTTGGACGCATGAACTTTTAGTGATGTAATGAATATGTGACTGCTTTTAACAAGAAGAATTGGTGAGTGCAGTATAGTGAAAGAAGTTATTGAAGGATCACCTCACAATCTTCTGGAATCAGCAGCTGAACAAATTGCGACCACTACTTTGAAAAAGTACCACCAGATATCTGCTATTTGTGTGAAAGTCGGGAAGCCTCATGTGGCAGTTCACGGCCCCGTTGATTACTTAGGCGTTGAGATTCTTAGATACAGAAGCGACGTGTCAGACTAAAACCTCAATTTATTGCTTGAGGTTCCGTATCTCCCGGGTTTCTTTTCGACACTGCACTTAATTTTCAACTCCTGCAATCTTAACTCTTATGTTTCTCTTCACCCCCAGTGCCATAATCTTGAAAGCCTGGTTTGAAAGGTTATCGTCTTTTACCCCCAACGGTATCATAGCCTTGAAGCCTTCATGGATTTTTTTTTTTGTAGCTTTCGTTATTATAAACCAATGTTCATGGTGTTCTTGGATGAATGAAGCAAGCTTTATCAGGTTATCTACCTCTTTGGCGTTTGTGAGATGATAATTTTCGTTTGGATTGTTGACATGTCAAGGATTGCTGCACAAATATTTCAATATTTGTTTCATCTAAGGCGAATAAAACAAGACTATACTAACAAATTTGTCTCTGAAAGATACGCTTACTCCTATTCTAGTTATTGAAAGATTTGGATTACTTAATTTAGTTTTCAAAAGTATCAAACGTTATATATGTTAATTCTTTCATCTAATATCGTTAAAAATATTTAACGAAAATGGTGATGTGTATTGTTAATTGTTTACAAAGAATATTAAAATGTCTTATTAATCCATATAAGATTGTACTTATATACAAACAAGTCTTTTAAATTTTGTTATTACATTACAAAGAAGTTTTTAAAAGTGCATCAATAAGAAATGAAAAAAAATCAATAATATAATTGCACTATAAAACTAAGATTTTGATTCATAATCTTCTCACAATAATCTTAGAACATTTAATAGTGTTCCGTCTCATTTCTCAATTATTTTTCTAGCAATTCTCATATCCCTTAGCAATTAAAATTCACCAACATGTATCCTTCTCTTTTCTTTTAAAAAGTCAAATGCACGATACCATTTCATTATATACAAACAAGTCTTTTAAATTTTTTACTACATTAGAAAGAAGTTTTTAAAAGTGCATCAATAAGAAACAAAAAAGAAAAATCTAATTGCATTATAAAACCAAGATTTTGATTCATAAGCTTCTCGCAATAATCCTAGAACATTTAGTACTGTTTTGTCTCATTTCTCTCAATTATTTTCCTAACAATTCTCATAGCCTTCAGCAATTGAAATTCACCAACATGTATCCTTCTCTTTTCTTTTAAAAAGTCAAATGCCATTTCATTCCTAGATATAATCTCAACTTAGGAATTAATTGTTTTGCTATCCACTTTATATTAACTTTCTTATTCTTGAAGCCAATTGTACATGTGTAGTTATTTTTAAATATCTTAATTTGAAAACTATAAGTTTCTTTACTCCATGCACAATATATTTTTCACTTGCATGCATCAACTGTGAACCTAGCTTTACATCTAACATTGTCATTTTTCTTTTATCTAAACTCTCAACTTAGGCGAATATTATAGTCTTCTAAGGCTTCCTTGAAGATTTTAAGTGATGCAAACTTCATACCAAGTTCAAGTACAACTTCATCAAACTTAACACCTTCATTAAATTGTGGGTACTTATGCCTTCCATTGAAGTCCTTATCCTCTTCAAAAACAAAGTGTAGATCTAACTTCTCACACTTGTAACTATCACCCTCATTATCTTTTGAAGAGGTAAATAATGATAACTTCAATGATAGAGCTTCAATAATATCACTATTCTCATCCTCCTCATCATTATTTGTGTCAACTATTCTTTTCCTTTTTCCTTTTTTGTATATTTCAATTGTTTGATTTTTCTTTCTTTTCGTAGAAAGAGCTCTTGCATTTTTAGAAGATGCCCCTTTTTTCTTCTTCTCATACCATTCAACTTCATCCTCTTCTTCTTCATCATAGAATTATGGGCCCAATTTAGATACTTCATCATCTCCACTATCATAGTCATAAGAAGAAGTGTTCAATGTAATCACTCTGAAAAGTTAATAAATCTTTTCCCTCTTTTTTTTTTTGCTATTCATGCATCTTTAGCTAGAGACTTCTTTTTAATGTAGTGAAAAACTTAAAAGAACTTATTTGTATAGAAATATAATCTTATAAAGACTAAAATGACATTTTAACGTTTTACATAAGTTATTAACGATACATATCAACATTTTTTTGAAGTGTTTTCAACGACATCAAATAGAGAGACTAACATATATAATATTTGATATTTTTGAAAACTAAATTAAATAGTTTAAATCTTTCAAGAGCTAGAGTGCCTCAATGACCAATTTGTTAACATAGTCAATAAAACATCTAAGCTAGTTTTTGGTAAGTCCTGTTAATGCTAACATCAGCTCCTCAAGTTTTTTTGTTAAATGGTATTCATTTAACAAAGTGGCTTATAAAGAGGAGTTAGATGGAATAAAGAACTTTCCATTAAATGTTAAAAGCCTACTAGTGAAAGCATATTCTGTAGTAGTCCCTCTTAAGATTTTCTGATGTAGATTTAAAAAAGCTCAGAATTTTGCAAAATCTCCAATCTTAGTTCTTCAATGAATTGGCAATGTATTGCAGAGCGAGTCATGACAGTTTGAGCTCAAATTGCCTTGATAAGGCATCTACAACAATGTTTTGCTTGCCTGGTTCATATTAAATTTTGTAGTTGAAGCACGTGAGTTTAAACATGTAATGGTACTGTTCTGGCTTTGAATGATCTGGTGCATTAAGTTCTTTAGACTCTTATGGTTGGTATGAATAAGATAATTATAGTTCTTATTTTCAGTCCCAAAAAAACTTAATTATTTCAATATATTATTTTATTTACAATAATTATTTGTAGAAAACAAATAAGAAGAAAGAGGATATGCTACATGCATAGGTCATTCATATAAAAATCTAATAATACTTTTTTATATCACTTACAATACAACAATTATGGCATGCCCTGGAGGGACCTATAAGAATGCTTTAATTTGTTTGCCATTTTTTTTTTCAAAAAAGTGTGCATTAAGAGAATTTTAGCCAGTTGATTAATTAATTTGGATCGTATAATATATATAATATTTTATCAAAAGAAAATATAAAAATTGATTAACTTCCTTTACAAATAGATATATTATAGAAAGTTTTAGTTATTGTGTTTGCTTGAAGAAATTACGTTTTCATATATTATTACAGAATAAGAGTAATAATTAGAAATTGATTTACTTGTATAATTTTTTTAGAAAAATTCTTAATAAACAAATTATTTTTGGAGGAAAAAAAAAACAGGACACACGATGAGCAGTTCTCGTTTAGTATATTCAAAATGTAAAAATATAAACATATTTAAAGAGATTTCAAGAGAATGTGCTTTTGGTTCTATCTGCATTACAATTACCAAGCTTACTGACTATTGAACAAATGTAACTTCACGTCCTTGTCCTGTGCAATCTGGTGTGCTGTAAAGTTTTCCTGCTGAACATTCATGGCAGTAGATTGACGATGACCCATCGGCACTATCTGGAGCAATTGCTCTGTTTAGCAACGAGAAAAACAGACGAAATGGGATGAAAGTTTGAAACTTTTCATGCATTAAACAGATAAAAATCTGGTATTATAATCTTTCCAAATTCAGAACCTTCTTTTCTATCTGCAACTTCAGTTGGTCTAGACATCTCAGGAAAATGACTTGGATCTAATTAGATAAATGACTAACAATGAATAGAGTTAGTACTAGAATTTCGTCTGAATTGGAGTGCTAAATGAAACTCGAGTTAAAACCTCTACTAATGATATTGATTAAGTACTCCTAATTGTTTTGTTGATGTTTCTAGGGTTAACATGACATTGTCATGTGAACAGAAAGGGACGCTCATCATGTTGAACCCAAACATTCAGTGGGGTTTCTCCTTGAAGTGAAACCCACCACTCAAATCGGTTATATTTATCTTCTATAAAAAAAATTAGCTACATTTTTTATATTTTTATCATCAAATTTTTTAATTAAAAATTAAAATTTATACAATTTATATAATTTATTTTATTTATTTTTTTAAAAATATTTTCATATCTTTTATTTTGATTAAAAAATTAATAATAAAAATATAAGATATTACATGTAATTCTAACTTTTGTCTTTTTCTTCACGTCACACTCATGTTGTATACACACGTAATGAAGATCCAAATCCACCTGAATCCTAGTCATACTCGTGTTGTTTTTTCTTTATGCCCTTTAATTGATAAATCCCCATTGGAGTAAGAGTATTAGTTCACAGTCATAAGCTAAATGGAATTCTCATTGTCAAATTACAGACAAAAGGCATGTGCACTATGTGTACAAAACTTAACAGAGGAAAATACTGTAGTTTCCTTGTAAGGTGAGAAGGAAGTTGTGAAGCAGAATATTTATATGTATAAGCTATTAGATATCTGTTAAGGAAGGCAATAGACATGATGCAAAGTTAGTAAAGAGTTAGGCAGTGAGAGGAATGCACAAAACAATTATTTGTAATAGGGTTGTTGTTACTTAACTCCATCCTAAACATCAATCATTCTTTTGGGACCCCATCAAATTATTGTCCCAAACTCAGTACTTAAAGCTTCCATCTAGGAGAAGACAGAAATTTGCTCTTGTTGAATGCACATTTGCCATATTCATCATAGCTTATATACCTCATGCTAGGTGAAATGGATAGAGAGCAAGAGCAAGATAAGGGGAAGAACCAGAATAGGCCAAGCACTGATGTCCCAAAAGCAGTCACTCCAATTTCTTATGCCGCAGAGGAGGAAACCATCCGGCGGCCTCGTGGCCGGCCGGCCGGCTCCAAAAACAAGCCAAAGCCACCCATTATTGTCACTAGGGATAGTGCTAATGCACTGAGGGCTCATGCACTTGAAGTGAGTTCTGGGTGTGATATCAATGAGAGTTTGCTCAATTTTGCAAGGAGGAAGCAGCGTGGGATTTGCATACTCAGTGGCACTGGCTGTGTGACAAATGTAACATTGCGCCAACCAGCCACCTCCGGCGCCACCGTGACCCTCCACGGCCGGTTCGAGATCCTCTCACTGCTGGGGTCAATCCTGCCACCACCAGCACCACCAGGGATCACTGGTCTGACTATTTACTTAGCAGGGGCTCAGGGGCAGGTTGTGGGTGGTACTGTAGTGGGTGCTCTGGTTGCTTCAGGTCCTGTTGTGGTCATGGCTGCATCGTTCATGAATGCTACTTTTGATCGTCTGCCATTAGAGGATGATGAGATTGCTCAAAATCAGCATTACCAGAATGGTCGAAGCCATCATCATCACCATCATCATCATCATCTTGATGTCTCAGATTTGTATGGAATGCCACAGAACTTGCTCACCAATGGTTCAGTGCCTCCTGAGATATACTCTTGGACACCAGGGAGGAACTTTCCAAAAGCATGAAACTTTGGACGTATATTTCTCACTACTTCTATGAAATACACAAAATACACCTACACACTATATATAGTAATGGATATTATATATGTAGCTGGGTCTTGTACTATCAGGTATCTTTGTTGCTTCATATGGCTAAACATGAGATGCTTATTGTGATGTAGCAATAATTCATGTAACAATTTAATGAGTGCTTAGGTGTGTCCTATGTGTGAATTTTAATTTTTAAAGTAATAGGAAATAATTAAAAAAAAAAGTTCAAGTGCTCTATTTTTTAAATACAATGGGAACAAATTTTTTTTTTTTGCAACATATCACATATTTTTGTTTATAAAATGTTTTCAGGATTTCATAAAAAAATTATTAAAAAAACGTTTATGAACATTTACATATATGTAGTAGGGAGTGGATTCGAGGATACACAGTTTAACAACACACCGCAGGTTTACTAAATATATTACCTAGTCCCAGTTCAAATTTCAAAATAGGATGTGATAAGAGACTGTACATTATAAGGAGTTGCCTAGTCCCAGTTCAAAACTTCGTTAATTAATAATGGGTATAAATTTGTGGAGTTTTCTTCTTTCATCAGGGAAGATTTTTTTCTCCTATCATGAGTTTTCTTCTTCTATTCTCTATGAAAGTTTTCCTCCCCCTTTTGCTTTAGTGGAAGTTTTTTGAAAAAAAACATCTCCATATCTATATTTATGAGCTTGGCCATTGGAAGAAAGAAAATGGGTCTAGATTTTTTTTAATTAAAAATTGGTTTATTTTTTTACAATAAGAGAAAGATAAAAATAAAAAAAATTAGTTCATAATCTATTCAAGGTGAGTCTTAGTATATGTCTTTTATTTTTTTTTAATCTCTCTCTCAAGAACTACTGCAAAAAGAAAATGCAAATGACTTTAAATTAAAGAAAATAGTTAAAAAGATTTATGTCAAAGAGAGATGACAGATGTGTTGTCTCTTGGGTTCGGATCTTCTAGTTTTATAGATTGAAAAAACATGATGTTTTTCTTACTTGAATTGTATAAGAGATTTGAAACTTATTTTCCTTAGGTAAGTTGCCTAGGGTTTTGTTAGACTTCTCCTATCTCTTGTTTTCCTTCCTAGTAGTGCACGTTTGTGAAAGTATTGTTTCATTTGTCTAAATCTCCTTGGTATGTATGGCTCTTTACGCCTTCTTTTAACAATAAATATTTCTTTGATAGAAAAAATAATGGATATAAATTCAGATGAATGCAGCAATGTCATTGTATAGAAAAGAAAAGAGATCAAATGTTTGTTCATAACGCCTATATAGAAAATGTCACCTGAAGATTTAAATTGCCTTAAAATATTTTCTTTATATTATATTTGACTTATAGTTTCCGGTTATTAGAACATCAAAATGTGAGCTACAACCTGCTCTAAGAATACATTATGATGGAAGAAAACTATCACTTAAGGACATCTTCTGAAGCTAAAATCTGGAGAATAGAAAGTGCATCAAAGGCCTATTTCTTTCCATGCATTAAGAATGTACAGAACAGAAAATGTCAATATTGGTTTTTGCATCTATGGAAATTTACATCAAAGACAATAGAGCTTTCTATAAAACTTAAATACAGAAACATGTCTTTATCGCACAAGGAGGGATAAGTGGATAAAAGGTCACTTGCAGTCCTCCAAACAGCTTTATCCGCAGACTAAAATCCCTACTAATCCACCATTGTCAAGTGTACCACCTCTAATATCTTACTCCACCACCATTACATCGTCCAGTAAAGAGTAAATCTCTAGAGTTTTAGGGTGCAGCATCCCTCCTGCTAGGAACTCATGAGCTTCCCCATGAATTTCAATCAAGCTGCACCCTGGTTCTTTCTCTGTCAATCTTTCCTTCATCAAAAGCCTTTCCTTCACAGCCTCTTCAAATCGGTTAGATGCAGCATGGACATTTGACATAAGTACATAACCACAGGAGTCACTTGGATTCAACTCACAGACTCGTTTTGCAGCCCGTTTTGCCATCTCTACATTCCCGTACTTCCTACAAGATGAGAGCAGAGACCCCCATATAATAGCATCTTGCTGTATAGACATACCCTCTATTAGTTCTTCTGCCTCTTCTAGCAGTCCAGCTTGACCTAAAACTTCAACCATACAAGTATAGTGTTTTAGTGATGGTTCAATCCCATATTTATCCACCATTAGTGTAAAATAGTCCCTTGCTTTGTCAATTTCACCTAGATGTTTACAGGCCGATAGAACACCAATGAAACTCACATAATCTGGCTTTAGATTTGAAGAAGATTCTAGCTCAGAGAAGAACTCAATTGCTTCTCTTTCTAGACCATTCATGGCCAACCCTATAATAATGGAGTTCCAACATGATAGTCCTTTCCTCGAGGACTCCTCAAACACTTGGAGAGCATTTTCAATAGATCCACACTTGCAGTACATGTCAATTATTGCTGTTATAACAATAACATTTAACTCAAAATCATTCTTTTTTATATAATCATGAATCCATTTCCCTTGTTGAAGTGCTCCCATGTGAGCACAAGCGTTCAACAAGCTTACCATTGTGAACTCACTAGGCTCAATCCCTTCTTCCTGCATCCTGTGAAAAAGCTGCAATGCCTTCATTAGCTTCCCATTCCTTACGTACCCACTTATGATGGAATTCCAAGTAACTGAAGTTCTTGTACGCATTTTATCAAACAGCTTCTGGGCCTCCTCAATTTCCCCACATTTAGCAAGACCCATAATCATTGAGTTCCAAGCTACAACATCAAATTCCAAGAGACTATGAAACACTCTCCTTGCTTCACTCAAAAGCCCACTATTTGCATACATGTGTATGATAGTATTACGAATAAACCCATCATTTTGAAGACCCAATTTCGCAACTCTCCCATGAAGCTGAGCACCATAATGGCCAATACCCATTTGAGCATAGGCTTTGAAAACCGAAGGGTAAGTCAATCGTTGGGGTTGAACCTCTGAGTACAACATTTCAACGAAAAGCAAGATTGCAATTTGTGGGGTTGCGCTACGAGAGAAGCATCTGATGATGGTGTTCCAAGAATAGAGATTTGGGTTTGGGATACGAGTGAAGAGCAAGTGAGCATAGTTGGTATCGCCAGATGAAGAGGCGCAGAAGGTCAAAACGCGGCTAGCGGCAATCGGGTCGTTGATTAGGCCAGTTTTGATTATGTGGGCATGAAGCTTTTGCAGGTCTTTCATGGTGGAGCATTGCTTTTCTACCATGGCGAGGCATGGATGGTCTGAAATGAAGTTGGATATGGAGGGTGATGATGATGATGATGACGATGAAGGTGGTGATGTTGGTGGTGTGGAGAGTGTGCAACAGAGTGTTACCATTTTCCTGCGGTCCCTGACTCCCCGTACTGTATTCTTCAGCAGAGTCTCCTTCCTTCCTTCTTTGGTGATAAAGATGAACTTAGACATAAGTGGCTCTCTATGTTTGGAAATTATTTTCAGTTTTTATTTTCTAATTTTTCTTATTTGTAACTTTTTGTCATTTAGAGATTTTTTTTTTTTGAGAAATTAAAATTTTATTAATCTTTATTTTCAAATGAAATTGACTTCAGTGGCGTTGAGTTTGACTTTATTTTTAAGTTTGATAATAAAAAATTACTAATTCACATGGACAGTATAAACATTTTTACAAAATGCAAAATTATCTAGACTCTATCAAACATTTTTTTCAGTTTTTAAATTTTAATATAAATACTAAAAATTTATTTTAATCATTTTTTAATTTTTTTTTTCAAATTCTGTCAAACAAATTTTTAGTTTTCAAAAACTTCTTTAAATGAGTTTTTTTTTTTTTGAAGACTTATACATGGACTTGACTTTTTTAGACTTAAGCTTTTATTAAAGGAATTTACTTATTTTATTTTATTTCTTTAAGTTTTAAAAGGGATTTATAGGTGACGAGAATCAAGCTCCACCTAAGTGCAATTATTAAGTATTTATCATTAAATTTTTTAATGCAATTATAATATATAAAAGAAATATTTTTTGAATGAGTAATAAAAGGTTAAAAAAGAAATTTACATGTTACCTTTTTATTTAAAAAAGGATAACAAATACTGAAAAAAATTTACTTGAATGATAATTATAATGCTATCAACGTATGGGTAAGATTCATGCACACACATATACACATATCACCTTTCAATTCTTTTAAAAAATGTTACTAAGATTCATATGCATACATAATAATGCCACAAAATGCACGTTCTCCTAAATTGGTGGGTTTAGGGATATAGGGTGTAGGGCGGCTACAAAAGGTGTCCTTGGTTTTCAAAGATGGGTGGAAGATTGTTCGTTGTGAAGGAATAGAACATGGCCTCCAATAACGCGTGTATATATATACATATAATTAATTTACTTAAAAAATAATGGCATTAATTTATTATGAAATTCTAGAAGGAGTTTATATAAAAATATATTATATATATTCCTAGATCATATAAGTATTTTTTAAAAGAGTGTTTGTTAATCAGTGATTAAAATTTTTTAATTTATTAATTAAAGTATCTAACAATTTAAAATTTATAAAAATAATAATTTTTAATATACAAAAATTTTATCAATAAATTAAAAAAATAAATATTTTAAGACACTGATTAACAAAATCTTTTTTTCAAACACAAATTGACCTGAAGTGCAGCTCAACTAGGATAAACTTTAATTTGGAGGGTTAACTTTGAGGATCAACTTTCACTAACTCAAATTAATTTGCTTTATAAACTTATATATTATGATAGTGATATATGGTCCACTCACATGAGCCAGCTATAATTCCTCTCAATTATAATGATAATAAAAAGCTAAACACATAAGTGGTTTCTATTTGCTTTTACTTTTACATGTTAGACTAGAATGATCAAGTTTGCAAAATTTATTCCATTTTACATTTCTTGGGATTGTGCAATTTAACTTCTCATGGTTTCTCTATATTCCTCATAAGAATTTTATTCTCTACACAGAACATATTTTGGAGAATAAGATATGTATAAGAGCAGTTATTTTGTATAAAAATTAAAAAATTGAAAATTCTCATAATTATAAATATTATTCAGTTATTTGTCTATATTATGGGTAAAAATAATTTTTAATATTGTTAATTATTTATTATACACTTGGAATTTTTCAATTTTCTAGTGATAAAGCATTCTAAGAATAAAATTTTGAATACAGCCTTAAAATCTTCTAAAAAAAGATTTAGTTCAGTCAAAGGTTAAGACTACTCTGACCATAATAACTAAAAGAAAATAATTGGAACAGTCTTTCATAATTACTTCCGATACACTTTTGTATGTTTACCAAATAATACAATCTCTCATGTTTAATTTATTTTTCTCAAAACAATCCTCACCACTCTCACTTGACATGACATAACACAAATGCAAAAAAGAAATAGATAAATATAATTTTTAAAATATTTATTATCAGATTTCTTAAGGAAAGTACAATGTTTTAATTAATAACTTCTTTTGAAAATTAAAAAAAATAACATACAAATATAAGAATGTATCATAAATATTTTTCTGAAAAAAATTGTAGTGTGAATACAGTGACTAGACAGAATTGGTGAGTAGAAGAAAGTTTGACTTATCTGTTTGGGGGACAAATTGTGACACAATTCATGAGTTGGGCTGCAATCTAATGGTCCCTCTTCTGTTTACAACAAAAAAAAGGAATCAGACAAAGTTTAAAAAAAAAAAAAAAAGAATTTAAAAGTTAGTACTACAAACCAAATCACAATAATAGCTACTCACACTTTTTCCTTCTCCATGTTCAAAACTTTCGGTCAAATAACAACCCCAACATATGATATCAGACCCTGATTTTAATATATATATATATATATACACACAAAATATCAACAATAAAGAAATAGAGTGTTAACTATTCCTTGATTGATGCAGTATTTGGGGCCTTATTAAGAATCAGTCATTATTTTGCATGGCATGTATTACTTGCAATGACAAGACAACAGAAATATAGAAGAGACTTAGGAGAAGAACAAACACAAAATTTGAGATTCAAATCTTATATGTAAAAACAGAATAATAGGCAGATTATTTTTTTTAATTAAAGTGCACTCCTTTTTTCATGAGAACTGTTGACAGTATATTATTTTTTAAAAAAATTATAATTTTATTTATTTTGACCAAAATATTCTTATATTTATTATTTATGTAATTAAATGTGTATTTGATTAATATAAAAAAAAATATTTTTAAAAAATTTAAAATAAATAATAATAAACTAATACTTTTTAAAACGTATTTTTATAATAAATTATATTTTTTAAAAAAAAATTAATAATGTCATTAAGAGTATTTTAATTAAAAGGAATGAAATTATAAATTCTTTCATCTTTGAGAAAAAAGAAGTGTAAGTTTTTAAAATAATGAGAGTGTAATTATTTTATGTCTAAAAAAAAAAGAGAATGTAATTTAATAATGTCATTAAGAATATTTTAATTAAAATGAATGAAATTATAAATTCTTTTATCTTTGAGAAAAAGGAAGTGTAAGTTTTTAAAATAAAAGTAAAGAGAATGTAATTATTTTATGTCTAAAAAAAACAGAATGTAATTTAATCTTTTTTATTTTTATATTTTTTTCATTGTGGACATAGGCATGTAGAATTCTGTTTGATCCTTGTTTGGTTTACTATTGTATTGCATGACATTATTTAAATTTCAAATTTTGTATGCAGAATATTTAATCAATATATATAGAAGCTCATTAGCGCCAATAAACTATAGGATCAACTTGTAAAGACTAATTAAATTGAGTTTGATGTATTAATTTTGATTTTGATTAAATTAATATTATAAGTCTCTAAATTCTATTTAAAATTTTAAATTAGTCCTTTAAAATAAAATGGGTCAGAATAATTTATTAATTTATATTTTATCCTATCAAAGTTTTCTCTTATGAATTTTTCCAAGAAGAAATTATACTTATCCAACATAATATTTACTTTCAATTATAATATCTGTCATAAATTATAAAAAAGTTATAATTAACCCTTATTTTTTTTACTTGTAATTTGTAACATTTAATTTACCTGGGAAGTTCCTATTTTTATTTGGAGAAAAGAAAAACAGTAGCATATATTAAAGAAAATGTCAAATAAAAATTGTTCTAGTGGTATAGATTTGAGAAGCCACTTTTTATAGTCGCGCCGAGAAATAAAACACAAAATAATTAATTATTATTAAATAATTATAAGGGTATTATAGTAAATTTATATTGTTAAAAACAGTTTAATTTAGCATTCAATTTAAATGGAAAGTGGTTTATTACAATCAAATGGTTAATTAGAAATTTTTATAAATTAAGACATTGTAATTTTGTCTTAAGAGAATTCAGGGAAAAAAATATGTGAGGAAATATAAGTTAAGCAACCATTTTGGAACATTTCAAATTTAAGGAATTAGTTTACAATTTTAATTAAAATCAAGAGACTAAATTACTAATTTAACCTTGATTCTTTGTTCATATTAATTTTTGTTCAATTTCTAACCCTATCTCTTGTGTTATGTAAGTTAAAAAATTACACACTTATTTAATATAACTTATCTTTCTTCTCCCTTATGAAGCTATTTTGCCTTTGGAATGCTGCTCCCCACAATACAATTTTAAAAGAAAAAAAAATTTTAAAAAAATCTTCTTCTTTTTTTAAATAAAAAGGATGGAGAGGAGAAACCAATTTTTTTTTTTTTATCAATTTGATTGAAATTTACTGTCTTGGTAAACGCTTGAAATTGTTCAAAAAATTTTAACACAAGTTTATTTTGAGTCTTTTAATATTTAAAATTTCACTCAAAATTTATTTTAACTTAATATAGTCCTCCAAATTTTAAAAACAATTCAATATCATCCTTTTTCTTAATATCATTAATTTTGTTAATAAAAATGTGACATCATATATATATAACTTTACAACAACCATTAAAACCTAAAAACCACTTACTAATTACTGAGACTCTACCATTAAACCACCACCTAATGGCCTATAACTTTACAAATTAAATAAAACATTAAAAACTCAAATCAAACTTATTAATGAAACCTAAATCATATCATTTTACACAAAAAAACAAATAAATTTTTTCACTGTTAAAATAATTTAAATAAAAAAAGATATAACTCTAAAAAGCATAACTTTCAAGAGTAGTGAAGAAGCCTCAAAACCATGGTCACCCATAAAAATTAAAGAAGAAAAAAAGGCAAAAAAACAGACATGATTACAATCATCACAGAGCAACCCACATACCAAACCTGAATTCCAAACAGTTCTTCCTTTACTTACTTTTCAACCCTTGTTCCCTCACTTTTTCCTCTTTTTCCTTCTTTTTTCCCCCCTCTCTCTCTCTCTCACAAGTCACAACCACACACACACTCCGCTACTATATATATATATACTTACACTTTCTTTCCCTTTCTTTGTTTCACAACAACAACAGTTAAGATCATTGTAACTGCACTTTGAAGAAGAAGAAGAAGAAGAAGCAGGAAAAACCAAAAAAGAAGAAGAAGATTGAAGATGAGAAGTAATGTAAATTACTGTGTAATACTTCTCCTGCTGCCTCAATTGTTCTGTTCTGGTAATTTCCTTCCTCTGCTTCTTCTTCTCCAGTGTTGAATATTTGCTTTCTTCACTTCAGATTTGGATATAACATATTATTTCTTCTCTTCTTTTATCTCTAACTAGAAGATTCTTCGGAGCACTGAACATGTTCTGAATTAATTTCAGTTTTTTTTTAATTCTTTTAGAATAATTGATTAATGGATATACATGTTGGACCAACTGGATGCAAATCTTGTTTTTTCAAATTGATTTTGTCCATTTTGGATTCTGTGGTTGGAATATAGTTTATTATTTGGCCATCTTTTCTCTATCCATGGATTGGAAGTATTAGTGGATAAAGTAATTGTCCTATCTGAAAATGTTGTCTCTTCTTTCTGTAGTTTTAATTGCTTATAAAATTACCAGGCCAGCTGGGTTCATTTTCATTGAGTCCTTCAAGCAATCATGGAGCTTTACTTTTGAAAATTTTGAATTTTTTTTATGTCTATTTCTTGCTCATTCTTCTGGGGTTTCACATTAAGCAAAAATGTATTGCAAGTTTGCATAATTTTCAATGCACTTTTTGTTTAGATTGAATTTTTAGACTTAATTGCTCTTTGTTGACCCAAATTTAGTGAGGATAACACTTTAGTGCCTTTAAAATCAATCAAATTAAAATATTGTTGCCCATCTAATTTATTCATAAGGGCAGTGTTATTTAAATAACATTTTCTTTGTAACTAGGGAATTTAAGTAATTAAGTAAGAACATTTAGGTGAGACAACCACTAAGTTAGTTAAGACAAAAAATAGAATATAAATTTATTTTTAATCACTATTTTTTATTAATAATTAAAGGTATATGATTGATCTAATTAAAATTAAGACAGAACACAAGTTGTTAAAAAATTTTACTTTAACATTTTCAATTTGACAGAACACAAGTTGAAATTCTAATGTAACTTAGAAATGCCCCAAATTCTTATTAAAAAAAATAAAAATTACTATAACTAAAATTAATAGTTTGTTTTCATTGATTGAATACTCAATTAGTTTTTAGCATTTTCCTAAATTCGATATATAAAACAAACTCCACAAGATTTTATGATTCTAGTAGCATCACTAAACTCCAAATTTTAGGATTTGGAAATTTTGATTTGAAAACTCATTTCTCTCTTTCGAGCCAAATCCTTGACTTCAATTACCATTTCAATTACAGGCATAAGCGGCAGGACACAAAAGGAAGCACATGGAATTATGACAACCCAAAAGGACATTACAACTCCCATAACCACAGTCCCAAACTTAATCCCCACAATTCCCATAACCTCACCATCATCCCCAATTCTAAACCCTAATTCCAATCCAGACACTGTATCTCCAGCCTCCACACGCCCATTCACTACCATCACCAGCACCAATAATAGCAATAGCACTCAAGGCACACCCAATAATTCCCCGGAAGTGGCATATTCTGGTGTGAGCTGGTGCATCGCAAGCCCTAGTGCTTCCCTCGCTGCTCTGCAAGTGGCTCTGGACTATGCTTGTGGGTATGGCGGTGCTGATTGCTCTGAGATACAGCCTTCTGGAAGATGCTATAATCCAAGCTCTGTGAGGGATCTTGCTTCTTTTGCCTTCAATAGCTATTATCACAAGAATCCTGTCCCTAATAGCTGCAATTTTGGTGGAACTGCTGTCATTACTAGCACTAATCCAAGTAATTAATCACTCTCTCATTTTTCTCTTCTATTTTAGTCTGGGCAATTTCAGTGAGAATAAAATGACACTAATTTCCTTTATGTGTAAATAAATTTAATAACATTTAAGATTTTTTACACATAAATGAAAGTTTAAAGAATTATTAATGAAAGACCAAAACTGATAGGATTTGTTGTATAATCTTTTAATTTTTAATGTTTAAAAATTATATTAACTAATCAGAATTACAAGTTTCTTTAATTAATATTTTTAAGACATAGGTTATTAAAATTTAAAAGTCATATAAAAAATTTTAGAGATTTTTTTATTTTTTCACTTGAGAAAAAATATCCCTTAGATACTCGCACTAATCCAAGTAATTAACCACTCTCTTATTTTATTTTATTTTTTTGTTTAGAATCTTGGGACTTACGTGACTGTAAAAAAAATTAAAAAAAATATGTTGAGTCTTCAACCAATAAAAACTCGAACTCTCTTTTGAAAGAGCTCTTTTAGTTTTAATTTGGATTAGCTTTAACATAAAAATATAACTGTAAATGGGTTTTTTTTCTATAATTATTAGATTTATTTAATTTTAGTCTTCAAATAGTGGCAAGTACATACATGTTGAAAAGACTAATACTGAATTTGTTTCTAGATTTATCTGATGGGAAATGGAATTGATGTTTGGGAGGGTTTTGTTGACAAAAGATGGGCATACTAATTATTTGTGAAGAAATTAATTAAATATGTTAAAGTTGGGTTCCGTAACTTCTGTCGGTAAGATCCTTTCGGCGGCAATTAAAAATTCTTAATAAGAGATTTTTTGTATTATGAATAAATAAATATATTTTCAGTAAAATATATTTCTTATATATTTATAATTAATGGGTTAAATACTTTTAATAATTGTATAGTTTAGCCTATATTATTAAATTATTTTATAGACTCATTATTTAATTTTATTCATAGATTATGCATTTTATCAAAATATTATGTTAAGTCTAATTAGACTATCACTTTAAATTTAAGTGATAAAGTATGCCTGGTTAAGGGTTTTCAATAATATCAATAAGAAAAAATGTTAAGTGTAATTTTTGTATTTTTAATATTAAATTTTTTAATAACAAGTAGATATATGAATTTTTTGACAAATTCGCATTTTTATAATTGAGTCTTTTTTTAAATTTTTTATTTTTATTAAATAATTTAATTATAAAGAAATAGAGTTTGAGCTAAAAACAGTAGTTGGAAATATAGGACAACCACAAATCATAAACAAGATTATGTAAGATAATCATTAATTTAAAAAATATATAATTTTTAGACAATAAAAATTAGTTTTTATAAATTTTAAATTATTAAATATTCTATTAAAAATCATATAAAAAGTTTCATAAATTTTTTGAGTGAAGAAAAAATATAGCTTTGATAGTGAAGCAGGAGTCAAACTTGTTCTTTTTCAAATATTGTTGGGAGCTGCACCTCATAAAGCCTCCCTTATCCTACATTTGTGTTGTCTCTCACTAATGTCTATTTATGTTTTTTTTTTTTATTTCCCACCTTTTTATTAAGTTATTGATCTTTTTCTTTCTGTCTCACCCTTCTTTGTTTTTTTTTCAGGTTCTGGGACATGTCAATATCCATCCATTAGGTGACCTCCTCTGCCTTTATTTGCTTTAATTTGTTTTCTTGCCACAAATTAAAACAGAAAAAGCTAATACATAGGTGATCTTTGCAAATAGATTTTTACATAGGTTTGATTCAAGTTTTTAAATATTTTTAATTTTTTTAGTGATGATTCTCTACCTTGAGAAAAAAATTTAAAAATATAATTTTTTAAAATAAAACGAATGAATGAAAAGTGAAACTTAGAGAGTTCAATCTCTCAGAAGTTTTTTCTATTAAAATTTTATAATTTGTTTATAAAAACATTACAATTTACTTTATTTTCCTCTTATGTAGTTTGTTCTATTTACGCTTAATTACCTTCCGGTATTGTCTATCCAAAATCTAATAAAATTAGTCATGTAAAAGTTAATTAATTAAAATTAATTTTCTCTATCTTTGATATCTTAAATCATATAATACAAATAGAGTAAATGAAAGAGTGACAAGTTATAAAAAAAATTTCAAAAAAAATTAACGTACCCTTTAGTGCAAGTTAAATTAAACTCACTTGTATAGTTTAATTATGTTGTTCCATTTTAATTTTGTTCATGAGATAATAATTAAGTGATGGTATTTGAATTAATTTGTTCATGTAGACATGATTTGGATTATTTAGATTCATTTGATGATCGATAATCAAGTGAGGCGTAGGCTTTAACTATGTAATGTCTCTAAATTTGCTAATATATTTTTCTTTTATATTTGAGTAAAATTTGATACTTAGAGATATATCTTGATTACTTTGTCATATGAGTGAGTTTATGCAGTTCGAATTTCATCTATATATGCGAGTTAACAGTGGCATTTTCATCATTTTATTACCATAGGACCAGAATTAAGACAAAAATATTTAATTTCATTATTTTTAAATAATATAAATTTTTAAACATAAAAGCTTTGTACTAGAAACAAACTCATAGTTGGTGTTTTGAAATTGCAGTACAAGTTCATCAGTGTTGAACACAACAAACTCAATAGGAGCAAACGTTTTTGGTTCAGTTCCTGTACCCATGAGTCCATCTGCCTCTGCTGCACCAACGACCACTTCACAATCAAACACCTTTCCATATATTTATGTATTTCTATGGATATTGCCATTCTTGGAAAACACTTGTCTCCATATATAGATCTTACAAATTACATTTTCATTTTTGCTTCTCTCTCCAAATTCAATTTCATTTTT
Source organism: Senna siamea (assembly GCA_031216115.1). NCBI lineage: Eukaryota > Viridiplantae > Streptophyta > Magnoliopsida > Fabales > Fabaceae > Senna > Senna siamea. Next base: position 13,570,657 of record CM062361.1, on the reverse strand, counting down.
TTAAAAAAAGGATACTATCATCAAGGCTTTCTAAAATTTAACTATTGATTGTTGGCTTAGGAAACAATCTTATTTGTTATCTGGCCAAAATTTCTTTAAACAATCATTCGCTACGTCATTAATTAAAATATCTTTTCTTTTTTCTTTTTTTAAGAAAAATGATTTACAGACACATACATGTATGTAAACTGATTAATTATTATATTACAGTGGAAACATTAATTATCTCCACTTGCAATATTTTTAATACACAGTCTACTAAATTTATAATATATTTAGTTTTAATACTATTAAATTAACTAAATTCATATTTTTTGTTATGATAATATATTAACTTATATATAATTAAAATAATGGAAATTATCATTAGTTTATAAGAAATAAAAAAAATCATTTATTTTAAAAATGGACAAAATTATCATGACTTGATCTCTATCGGTTAGATATCATCCGGATTCAATGATTCAAACAACGAAGAAAAGATAACGTCAAATTTGTCGCTTGTATAAATGTCACTCTAAATTTGTTCCAACTTTCCAAAATATTCAGACCAATTCTTGATTTATGAGATTCTTTCGAACACTCAATCAATAAGCGAGATGTTACAATGCGTTTCTGTGTAAGGGTGGAAGGAAGATATATGAAATTTCACGTCAGTATGATAAAACAATAAAAAAAACAATGTTTGTGTTAACCAAATTTTCTGTCATTATCCCCTTCCTAGCTAGTTCCTAGCTACATGATGCAGTTTCTTCATGAAAATTTAGTACAAATAAGAAATAAACAAATGTGGTTTAATTAATTTGCTAGTGTCGAATAAGATAACATAGTGCACATGCAGTGATAGTGATATTATATATATCCCAAAGTGCCATGGTTTGATTCTGCAATTAATAACGTAATACTAATTATATTATTTTGGTCTTTTAAATCTCACTGCCGTTTCCAATTAAATCTCTTAATTTTCATTGATCTTTTAGCTTTACAGAACATCTCAATCTATTTCTTCTTACTAACTGATATAGTTTGATCATTTCATAGATGAAAATTGTACATATGATTGCTAACTAATCAATCAAATTTTTTATTTTAAAAAATTCAATATAAATTAGAAATTTACAACAAAAATTCTGAATAAATTGATAATTTTTCAGTAAATTAAAACTTCCAAACTAATCAAAAAAATTTTAGTATTTTTTTAAAATTTTTCATAATATAATTTTTGATTAAATTACACATATTTTTTAAATATTTTAAATAATTAACCAAATAAAATATTTTATGTTAGAGTATAAAGCGCCGTCTAAAATTATATGTATTCCCTTCTAAAATTATTTCATCCAAAAACGCACTATGTTAAAGTATACACATTATCAATGAATGTCGCTTTCGGCGTAGTGGGCTCGTTGGCATCTTGCATACCATGAACTTCACCCACATTTGTGATATATATAATTTAGGACTTGCATTTAACGTTACAATGTTATTACGTCACAATTAGCATTTAATAAAACAACCACCCAATTTATTTCTTTATTTTATATACACACACGCGCACACGCCCACACACACACTCTATATTTCAACTTGTCCAAAATTGACCTTGCCAGTTGTTTCAAAAAGTACACGGCGTGATTGTCATTTCGTTTAATTAATTCTACTCAGATCATTATTTGTTCTATATGTACCCAATTGGATCTAACTAATCATTACATCGATCTATAATTCTTGACTTTTTCTTCTTATTTTTAATTTTTCTTATTATGATAATTCAAATATTAAATGTGAATAATTATTTTAATAAAAATTTACTTTTTTATTACATTGTAAAAAATTAATTATTTTCATTATTATATATATATATATATTTAATCTTCATTAGTGTTTTCTTTATTTTAAAATATAAAAGAGAAAGAAAGAAAATATATAAAATTTTACATCAATTATATAAAATAAATTTAAATACTATATAATATAAAAAGGTGTTAGATCAAATTATCTTTAAAAATTTTAGATATAAAACATTCTCTGCACTGAAATTTAAATACAAGCAGTATTATCTAAACATTTTATAAGAGAAAACTGCATGATAATTAATACATTATCTTTTAGGAATGGCCCTTGTTCACATGCCTTTTGCCACTGACTTATTGTACACCATGTCACCTGGATGACCTTTTATGTTTATGGAAATGCTATCTCTTTACAACTCTATCTCTTTTCCTTGCCTTCCCACCATCACATATGGACATGGGGGACCATAACTCCCTCCTCCAACCATTCATACCCGTCACCACCGCCGCCGCAACCGTGAGCCGATCAACGTCGGCCGCCACTGCCGCCGTCTTGTCTTCATTTCATCACAATAACGATTGCAATTATACTAAACCTTTCTCCTCTAATAAAAGTGTGATCATTAGGCTGCTTTTAGTTTTGTCTGTTGCAGCAATCTCATTATGGGCAAACTATGAGGCATCCAAAACCTTCGAGATAACGCTAATAAACGACGCCAAGGATTCCCCCGCTGGCCGCCGTTTCGATATCTTTTACGTCTCAAACGACAGAGCCACTCGCATACTCCTCAACGCAAGCTCCTTCGTCCAACACCTTCTTTATGATCATCCCGATCCTCACCACTACCCCAAGAAGCACATACGCCATGTCACCCTCCGTCTCGCTAGCCGGAATCTCAACGCCGCCGCCACCGTCACCGGAAAACACGACCCAGGCGGTGGCGGAGGAGGAAACAAATTCAACGGCTACGTCGTTGATCTCAGTCCATCGTTACTTGAAGAGGCGAACTATCGAGAAGCACTTGTGCCCGCTGTATTAAGCGCCATGGCTCGAGTATGGCTGTGGGACGGCGCGTCTATGGCTCCGGCGAGGCTCATTGACGGCGTGGTGGAGTACGTGGCGGCTATGGCCGGGTTCGGAGGTGGTAAATTCTCCGGCGCCGTCGATAGATCGCCGGTGCATAAGGAGGGTGAAGATAGTGCATGGTGGGAGGATGAAGAGCCACGGGAGGTGGCACGTTTCTTGCGTTGTTGCGAAGGACACAAGGAGGGATTCATCCGACAGTTGAATGAAGCCTTGATGGACACGTGGCACGATAGGATTGTGGATGATGCGTTGGGAATGCCAGCAAAGAAGCTTTGTGGCTTTTACAATGCTTCTTGGGCCCCACAAAAAAATACAATGCTTCGGGGATCCATGTGATCTGGAAATTTTTTTTCTTTTCCTTTAAAGGTTAATTATATTTTTTTGGTTCAATCAGAAATTTGTTTTGTTTAATTATGGTGAAGTTATTAATTTATCTTTTTTATCTAAAAAAAGTTATTAATTTTTAAGTTTGGTTATTATATAAATTGAAAATTAAGCCAATATATTGTATTATTTACGAGTGAGTAAATATTGATTAATTGTTGATGATTCAATTATATGTATCATTTGTTAATTGACATTTTAATTTTTAAACAATGCATTTGTCTTTTGATAATAAAATTATTTTATTTTTACTATTATTTTCTCTATTTTCTCTATTAAAAAAAGTAATGACTAATTAGCCTACCGTATATGATTTGTTTAATAATATAATTGGAATTTTCTTCTGTTTTGGTTTCTTTGAAATTTGGTTTGTTTAGCGTAAGGTAATTGATTTCTTACATTGTTTATGACAGAAAATCAGAGAGTGAACGTGAAACCAGAAAGTATTACTGTAATACTGTTGTGTTTGAGTTGGCAAATATTAATTTATTTACATACTTGTTTCATTGGTCACATGGAATACAGCGTGGCAACATGTGCAATTATGGAGTTAAAACGACAGCGCATGGAATCACATGCTGTTGCGGATCGTCGTTTTGCAATTAGGCCATAAAACAAATTTTTAAATTTTATTCCAAAACTTTTAACACTGCTAAGAATAATTTTGTAATTTAAATCTTCCATCTACTTAAACCAAAAAGAAGAAGAAGAATTTCTTCCATCTTTCTCACGGATTCCATTTCAAAAGCATCCTACGCGGGAAAAAAAAAAACAAAGAAGAAGAAGAAAATTGTTAATAGAGTGGGAGAGAAAGACAGAGTAATTAGTTAGAGGGATAATGATGTTAAAGGTTTTGGATGGAAATTTCAATTAAAAAATGAATTACATAAAAATATTCACTTAAGAAAGTTCTTTGTCCAATTTATGTAGTTGAGATAATAAATTACACATCTCAAATTTAAGGTAAATTGTATTTTTGATATATATTATATAATATAATATATAATTTTAAAGATATATTAACCAGAAAGCCTCAAAATTAAAGGGCACAAAAAAAATCATTATAATATAATACAGATATTTTCTATTTTAAATGTCTCAAGATGGTTTTATTTTATTTTGTTTCAAATCTAAATAGTTGACTATGGGGTTTTGTACCAAAATATACTATTTTTTGTAATATTTTTAAAATTATCTTATTTTAAATTAAATTTATAAAAATATATCAATTTTCTTGTAACAATGTCAATTCGTTAATAGTATTAATGAATTATGGTCAATCATTTTGATCTTACTAAAAGTAAATTTAGATTACTTCATCTCCTTTAAATTTGCTCATGCTATTAAATAATTAAAAAAAATTATTAATACCATTAGCGAATTTGTCTTAGGACTGAGTGATGATTACATGCTCTCTCAGACTCCTTACAGAGGCAAGTCATATTAACTGTATTGGTAAAGGAAAATTTAACAAAGTCACAAATGTTTGGAAATAATTTAATAATGATTTTTTCTCTCACAATTAACAATTTAATAATTTAATACTATTTAAAATCAATTTTTTTTGGTTTAATTTTTTTCATAATTTAAGTATTAAAAATCTTATAAATGAATCTAAATTTTTAAGTATTAAAAATCTAGTTTTTGTTTAAACTAGAACACTATAATATTTCTTTACTTTGTAAATAAATATAATTTTATTTTTAAAACAATGATTATGATAGTATTATATTTTTTAATTTTAAATAAATACTCTTACCCATGAATATAGTTATATAAAAAAAGAGACAAATAAAAATATATTTTCAAATATAAAATATAATTGAGAATAAGGTAGATATTACAGGGAACAAATAATATTTTTAATTTGTTTTAATTAAATATTAATAACAATCATTATCAGTAATTTAAAATTAAAACAAATAACACTATGGTACTAAAATCACGTGGATACATTCCTTACCTTACTTTCATACCTAGCAAATTTTGTATTTCGGTATTGTTTTAGCCATAGAAAAATAGGACATGTTGTTCTCTTTAATTTTTTGACTTAGTCATTGTACAAATAATCTAGACATATGACAATTAAAAAAAAATTTCTTGGCCTTTTTGATCCTATGATTTCTTTTTATGCCTCAAATACTAAAAATTGTTAACAAAAAAACAAGAGTAAATAACACAATACAGCAACAAAACAAAATAGAATAGCTAAAAAAATACTCTGTCCAAACAAATAGAATAGAAGAGATATGAAGCTTAAAAATGGTATAAAAAAAACATGAAGCTGCCAAAGGGAGAGAAGTGTGGTAGAATAGCAAATCTAGTCTACCGCAATATGTTTGTCGAATTGGATTGGGATTCGCTAGAAGAAGACGACGAAGCTGCCAAATGTCGAACATAACAAAGAGCGCCGAAATGGAGAGCAAACAATGAAAATGGTATCTGTGAGAAGAAGAGAGAAGAAACGACGTAGCGCAAAAGGAGCGTCTTCGCAAAGAGAAGAAGAAATTGGTTTTTAAATTTTTGAGTCCCACCAAATTAACTTTTAGTAAGAATAAATTGGTGATTAAATATTTTGATCAAATTAATTCATTCTTATTAAGAGTGAATTGATACTCAACTAATTTGACTGACAATTTACTCTTACCAAAAATAAATTTGAATAAAATTTATTAATACTATTACAGAATTGGCACTACTATAAGAAAATCAGTATATTTTTGTATATTTGATTTAAAATAGTATAATTTTAAAAATATTAAAAAATTAATATGTTTCTGTACAAAAGCAGTTGACTATGTCTCTTTTTTCTTTTTTTTTTTTAGACGAGGTTACAATAATTTTGTATAAAATTTGGTTAAATTTTACTTATCACTTTTAATTTTAAAAATTAATATGGTAACGTTACTCCGAAAGAACCAATGGAAAGCGTTCGGATTCGCTGCCATTATTTTTCCTGGCATTACGCTGCCATTACTTTTAGCATCGGTTTTTTGCGTTGCTAAATATTATTACAACGAAAATTATTGCTGCTATAATTAATTATTTAAACAAAATTTATAGCATCAATACTTTTCGTTGCAATCATATTAAAAAACACTTTAGCCACCTTAAAAACCGCTGCTAAAAGTAAATACCAACAAAGTTAATGGCAGCGGATCCAAAGGCCAATGGAAATGACAGAAAAGAACTCCCAATTGTTTCAGTTCTTCATTACAATTTACGAAGTCAGTCTCTCAGAGCTCACAACAGTAAGCAGTAAGCAGGAAGCAGAGCATCATATTAGTACATAACAAAATGAGGAATGAGGAGCCACAATCCTCAAACTCACTCTAAACAATGCCACCATTAAGACGAATAACCTGACCATTCACCCACTCACCGCCGTCACTGGCCAAGAAACCCACCACAGAGCTTACATCCTTCGTCTCTCCCACCCTACCCAGTGGACACCATTCAATCGCCGCCTTCACATGCTTTTCAGTCTCCTCATCGAAACCTATATCTGTTGCAATTGGTCCTGGCGCTACACAGTTCGCTGTGATTCCCGTCCCTTTCAGTTCTTTCGCTACAATCTTCACCATCGTCTCCACCGCCGCCTTCGCCGCCGTGTATGCCCCAAACCCTGGTATCAGTACACCCATCTGTGACGAAGATAGCATTATGATTCGACCTCCTCCCCCACGTTTCAGACGATTCGCTGCCTCTCTACAGCATAGGAATGCCCCTCTCGCATTTACACTGGGAAAGAAAGGAAACATTCATTTCAACATGAATAATTAAATCAAATCACGGAGATCCATTCATTATACCTGAAAGTATGTTCAAAATCCTCTAAGGAAGTTTCGGCTATGGAAGGGTATTTAGTGTCAAGAGCACCAGCTGAGTTAACCAGGATATGAACCGGCGAGTTGAAGGCCCTCTCAGCCTCGTCGAAGAGAGACTTAACCAGAGTGGGGTCGGTGATGTCAGTCTTGACGACGACGGCGCGTGGGGTAGAGGCGGCGGCAGGGGAGGAGGAATTGGTGTTGATCTGAGAGGCGACGGACTCGGCTAGGGCCAAATTGGTGTTGCAAGTGACGACGATTCTGGCACCTAGGGAAGCTAGATGAAGCGCAATGGCTCGACCGATTCCGCGGGACGAACCGGTGACAATCGCAACTCGGTCTTGGAGCAACCCGGGTTGAAATGCCATGGCCATTTTGTTCACTCTCAGGCTATCACCTGCATAGTGTATCCACTAATAATCACAAATCCCTGTATCAAGTACATGCTAGGCAGTTAAGATTAACTTTCATTGATAAAATGTTTAAATATTAAAAGTTATTATTATTGTTCACTTTTTAATAAATTTTAAAACTTTACAAAAAATATTTCAATTTTCAAAGGGTAGCAAATTGCACAAGAACAGGACAAGGTGGCAAGATGGTTAACAATTCTATGCTTGCATGTTTGGCAGTCTGTCACAATCCTCTTTGATTCTTGACACACTATAATGTACTCTCATTTTATACTCTTCTTTTTTAGAAATGCCACAAAATTGGTTTCAATACCATTTTCGAAAGCTGTTTTTATTTTTATAAAACCAAAAAAAATTGTTTGAATTATTATTTTTGAATGAAAATAAAAATATATAAATATTATAATGATGATTAGTTGTCTTAAAAAATAATATATTTTATAATATAAAGTATAAAATAAAATATATCATGTGAGAATGTAAAAAATAAAAATAATAAAAAATTATAAGAGATGAATAGATTAAATAACTTTATATTATTTAATTTATTAATTTAAAATTATAATAATTATTATTTTATATTATATATTTTAAAATTAAAAAAATGCAATATGAAGCCTCTAGTATAAACTATGTGTTTTAAAAATAAAAAATAAAAATAATAAAAGATTTTTTAAACTCTAATTTTTTTATAACAAGAAATAAACAAATATTTTTATTAATAATATAAATATATGAAAATAATGCTAACGTGAATTTTTTAAACTAATTTTATGTAGTTGAGATAATAAATTACACATCTCAAATTTAAGGTAAATTGTATTTTTGACATATAATATATAATTTTAAAGATATATTAATCAGAAAGCCTTAAAATTAAAGAAGGAAAAATCATTATAATATAATATAGATATTTTTTATTTTAAATGTCTCAAAATGATTTTATTTTATTTTATTTTATTTTTCAAATCTAAATAGTTGACTATGAGGTCTTGTACGAAAATATAGTATTTTTTTAATATTTTTAAAATTATCTTATTTTAAATTAAATTTATAAAAATATATTAATTTTATGTAATAATTTCAATTCACTAATAATATTAACGAATTATATTCAAAATTTACTCAAATTTGTTCTTAGTAAGAATAAAATACAGGTTAAAATAGTTGATCATCAATTTATTTTTATTAAGAGTAAATTTAGACTGATTCATTCCCTTTTAATTAGGTCATGGTAATAGAGAATTAATAAGGAAAATTCGCTAATATCATTAGCAAATTTGACTTAGTACTAAGTGATGATTACATGTTCTCTCAGACTCTTTGTAGAGGCAGGTCATATTAACTGTATTAGCAGAGGAAAATTTAACAAAGCCATAAATGTTTGGAAATGGTTTAATAATAACTAAACTTTTAGGTAATAACTAACTATGTGAATGATTTTTTCTCACAATGATTAACAATTTAATGATTTAATACTACTTAAAATCAGCTTTTCTTGGTTTAATTTTTTTCATAATTTTTTTATTGTTAAAAATTGTAAATGAATATAAATTTTTAAGTATTAAAAATATAGTTTTTTGTATTTAAACTAGAAGACAATAATATTTCTTTACTTTGTAAATGAATATAATTTTATTTTTAAAATAACAATTACAAGAGCATTACATCTTTTAATTTCAAATAAATACTCTTACCAATGAATATAGTTATATAGAAAAAGAGATAAATAAAAATATATTTTCAAATATCAAATATAATTGAGAATAAAGTAGACATTACAGGAAACAAATAATATTTTTAATTGTTTTAACTAAATATTATTAGCAATTATTATGAGTAATTTAAAATTAAAACAAATAACACTACGATATTTAAAAGCATATGGTTACATTCCTTACCTTACTTTTATGCCTAGCAAATTTTGTATTTTAGTATTGTTTTAACCATAGAAAAATAACACATGATAAAATTTTACAGCTCTTATTACTTGCTTTCTTTAAATTCTTCTCTTTCTCTTTAATTTTTTAACTTAGTAATTGCACAAATAATCAAGACATATGACAATTAAGAAAAAAATTTCTTGGCCTTTTTGATCATATGATTTCATTCTATACCTCAAATACTAAAAAATTGTTAGCAAAAAAATAAGAGTAAACAACACAATATCACAACAACAAAAAATAGAATAGTTGAAAAAAATGCTCTATCCAAATAAATATAAGAGATATGAAGCTTAAAAATGATATAAAAAAAATCCCGAAGCTGCTAAAGGGAGAGAAGTGTGATGGAATAACAAATCTAATTTGTTGGATTGGATTGAGATTCGCTAGAAGAAGAGGAAGAAGCTTAAGATTCGCTGAGAGAGAAAGAAGTTGCCAAACGCTAAAATGGAAAACAAATAGTAAAAATGACATATGTGAGAGGAAGAAGGAAGAAACGACACGCAGAATGAACATCTTTGCAAAGAGAGAAAGAAGAAAATGATTTTTAAATTTATTGGTCCCACCAAATTTGCTCTTAGTAAGAGCTGATGGTAAACTAATTTGACGTATAATTCATTCTTATTAAGAATGAATTTTGATAAATTATGAATAGAATTCGTTAATATTATTAGAAAATTGGCATTGTTATAAAAAAATTAATATATTTTTATAGATTTAATTTAAAATAATATAATTTTAAAAATATTAAAGAAATATTATATTTCTGTACAAAAGGCTTTGACTATGTCTCTTATTTATTTATTTTTTCTAGAAAAAATTACAATAATTTTGTTTATAAATTTCGTTAAATTATACTCATCACTTTTAATTTTAAAAATTGTAATGATATCTTTTTTAGTTTATTTTATATCAATGAAAATATTTATTGTATAAAATATGTCTGTACTTTTATTTTTAATATAATAATAAATTTATATTGAATTTTAATATATATATAATTCTTAACATAAAAATTTAGTAATTTTCTTATTTTGAAATAAATATATATTTAAGTAATTAATGTATAAAATATTAACTATATTAAAAAAATAAATTAAAAAATATAGCATTGTGTTTTTTTTTAATTATTCATATTAGTATCTATTTGAAACAGGTAATCTAATAAAATTAAAAAAAAAGTTGACAAAAGATAATTAAAATGAAAAATAAAAATTTAAGTTATAGATTATGTACAGATAATTTTTTAATTATAAAAAGTAATCTAAAATCTATCAAAATTCATAATTTGTGAAAAAAAATTATTAATTTTTTATTTAAAATTTTAATAAAATAGTGACAAATTAATAAAATTAAATCATATCAAAATATAAAAAAATTTCTTCTTAAACTTTATATATTATGTAAAAAAACCTTTTAAAACTTTAAATTTTTTTGTTTAAAACTTACTTAAATTTTAGTTCTTGTATAAAAAAATTTATTAAATAATTTAAAATTTTTACTCTCTATTATAATTTTAGATAAAAAATTAATAAAAGAGAATTGTTTGCACAAATTACAATGTTTAAAAAAAGTATTAACCAATTTTTATAATTAGATAAAATTATCTTCATAATTCAAAAGGTTACCTGCATTTTAAAAAAATGAAATTAAAAAAAAATACTGCTGGTATTCCTATCCAAAATCACTGAAACCACTCATTCCCAATGTCACCTCAATTAGATAAATTATAAGACAACATAAATGGCTATAAATAAATTATTTTATAGTAAATTCCACTGCCATCACCGATCACACAACGTTTAGTTAATTAATTGTAGAACAAATTATTATTTTAATATTTGAATAATATAATTTATCTTAATTTAATTTTTTAATTATAAAAATATTAAATTTAATATTTAAAAAAATAGTAAATTTTAATTTAATTTTTAAAATATTAAATTATATCTTAATTTAAAATTTTAATAATTAAATTAAGATTTAATATATTTTTATTAAATTTAAGAAATTAAATTAAAACAAATTACTTGCCCTAATACTACAACAATAATTTACTGTTAATAGTAAACTATTAGTCATGTGAATAATCTTAAACGTTATTGGTAAAGTTACACCGAAAGAACCAATGGAAATGGTAGACAAGAAGCAACTCCCAATTGTTTCAGTTCTTCATTACAATTTACGGAGTCTGTCTCACAGAGCACAACAGTAAACAGTAAGCAGTAAGCAGGAAGCAGAGCACCATATTAATACAAGAAAATGAGGAATGAGGGGCCACAATCCTCAAACTCACTCTAAACAATGCCACCATTAAGACGAATAACCTGCCCATTCACCCACTCACCGCCGTCACTGGCCAAGAAACCCACCACAGAGCTCACATCCTTCGTCTCTCCCACCCTACCCAGTGGACACCATTCAATCGCCGGCTTCGCACGCTTTTCAGTCTCCTCATCGAAGCCTATCTCTGTTGCAATTGGTCCTGGCGCTACACAGTTCGCTGTGATTCCCGTCCCTTTCAGCTCTTTCGCTATAATCTTCACCATCGTCTCCACCGCCGCCTTCGCAGCCGTGTATGCCCCAAACCCTGGCAGCAGTAGACCCATATGTGACGAAGATAGCATTATGATTCGACCTCCTCCCCCACGTTTCAGACGATTCGCAGCCTCTCTACAGCATAGGAATGCCCCTCTCGCATTTACACTGGGAAAGCAAGGCAACATTCATTTCAACATGAATAATCAAATCAAATCAAATCACAGAGGTCCATTCGTTATACCTGAAAGTTTGTTCAAAATCCTCTAAGGAAGTTTCGGCTATGGAAGGGTATTTAGTGTCAAGAGCACCAGCTGAGTTAACCAGGATATGAACCGGCGAGTTGAAGGCCCTCTCAGCCTCGTCGAAGAGAGACTTAACCAGAGTGGGATCGGTGATGTCAGTCCTGACGACGATGGCGCGTGGGGTAGCGGCGGCGGCAGGGGAGGAGGAATTGGTGTTGATCTGAGCGGCGACGGACTCGGCTAGGACCAAATTGGTGCTGCTAGTAACGACGATTCTGGCACCTAGGGAAGCTAGATGGAGCGCAATGGCTCGACCGATTCCGTGGGACGAACCGGTAACAATCGCAACTCGGTCTTGGAGCAACCCGGGTTTAATTGCCATGGCTATTTTGTTCAACCTTAGGCTATCACCTGCATAATGTATCCACTAATAATCACTAAGTCCCTATATTATGTACATGCTAGTGAGTTAAGATTAACTTCCATTAATAAAACGTTTAAATATTAAAGTTTATTATTATTGTTCACTTTTTAAACTTTATAAAAAGTATTTCAATTTTCAAAGGACAGCCAATTGCAATTGCAAAAGGACAAGACAATGAGGCCAGATGATTAACAATTATATGCTCGCATGTTTGGCAGTATCCTAAAAACCTCTTTGATTCTTGACGCTCGCCATAATGTACTCTCATTTTATACTCTTCTTTTTTAGAGATGCCACAAAATTGATTTGAATGCCAATTTTAAAAATTGTTTTTTATTTTTAAAAAACCAAAAAAAATTGTTTGAATTATTATTTTTGAATGGAAATAAAAATATATAGATATTATAATGGCCATCAATTGTCTAAAAATATAATATATTTTATAATATAAAATGTAAAATAAAATATGTCACATAAGCACATAAAAAAATTAAAAATAATAAAAAATTATAAGAGGTGAGTAAATTAAAAATTATATATTATTTAATTTATTATTTTAAAATTGTAATAATTATTATTTTATAATATATATTTTAAATTTAAAAAAAAGACATGTATATTTTTACAAAAGATATTTTAAACTCTAATATAAAATATGTGTTTTAAAAATAAAAAATAATAAAAGGATATTTTAAACTCTAATTTTTTTAAAATAAAAAAATATGAAAAGATATTTTTATTAATAATATATATAAATACATAAAAATAATACTGACAAATTTTTAAAATAATTTTATAAAATAATTTTAAAGAATATAAAAAATAATATGACATTCAAACTATTAATCTCTGCTCTCATGTATAAAACGTTAAATTTATAAGAACAAGTTTTTTATTTTTTAAAATTTATGCATTTTTTTTTATTATTATGCATATTTGTAATTTATAAAAAAAAATCACTTTTCAAAAAACTAAACTTTGTATCAAGAAGGCGCACAATATAAATTAAATTAAAAGATTTTTTTATTATATGAAAATATATATGAATATAAAACTAATTAAATAATAATAAATCTCATTTACATAATAAAAATTATGATATATATTTTTATTTATATCGATATGTCTTCTTATATAATATTATTACTTACGTATGAAGTTTTATCCCAAGATGATACATGCTTATTATGAAAGCCGTCAGTCTATTTCCTGTATTATCTTAAAGTTATTAATTAATGCATATTTTTATAATTATATCTGTCTTATCTTTAAAATGCAGATGATAAACTTGTAATTTTCTCAATTCCATGGTTTAGTGCAGTACTATACAATCTTCAAAAGCCAAATCTGCATACACGTATATGTACCCTGGAGCCATGGTCATATACATGCTATATTTATATTTCTATTCAAAAACTCAAATTATCATCAAATTACATTAAGCTTAAGATTAATTTTTGTTAGATTGAAAACTTTAAAACAAAATCTTCTCAACAAATATACTTTTCAAGATTTAAATTGTGTCTTCCTTTTTTACGGAATTAAATTATTTTCATTCCAACCAACACCTTATTAATTATATTTATATAACTTTAATGTCTTATTCAATAATTCTTAGTTTATGTTACAGACTGCTAACATTTTATTGAAACTATTCTTTTAAATTTCTATTATATTTTCGTTGTATTAGTGACTTTCCCTAACATTTTTGCAATTTAGATTTAATGATCGAATTCGAAAGTGATATTTATGTGAATAATAGCTTTGCCTGATTTATGTCGTGTTTAATTTTCAGATATGCAGAGTTTTAAGAATATGTTGAACAGATAGATATTAATTGGGCTGATTTTGAAGCATTGAGATTGTGATGCCCATTTTGGGTTTACATATCTTCTGATGAGTCTATAAATTTATAGCATATATTAATGTCCCTTCCTTTCAAGGTATTTTCATAAGATGTATATTTTACAAATTCTGCTATTAGTTTTGCAATTCTAATCATGTTTATTTTACCTACAAAATTTAATATCAATTAATTATTTAGAACTCCATTAACATATTATACAATTAATACTTGATAAACTTTAAATAAATATTATTTTTTTCAATTTTTATTGTATTCAAAATTAATATACTAATTGCTTCTAATTTAATTATTAGATTAATCAAAATTAATTTTGATAGTAAAAAAGTTGAAAGGTGTGCAAATAAATTCATTTTTCTCATTTGAATTAGATTGCACTGTTAGTATTATAGGTAGGTAGTAGGCTCAATCTTGATTGAAGTAAGCTGAGCCTTCATTAAAGAAGTTCAGTCAACATAAATTTCCCTGACACTATCATTCTGAACTATCGTCATCATGTGTAAAATCTAACAAGAAAACAAACCAAACCATAAATGGACAGTAATAAAGGAAGAAAAAAGTAAAAGATGAAAAGTTCTGATTTTCCTCTCATCATCTCCAGTTCTCTAGCATTTTTTCCTCCTCTTTTCCTGAACAATCCCTTCATTCCCTGCAAGCATCAAGTACTTATCCTTCCTTGTAAGACTGGTACACTCAAATCCCAAAGCATCCCCTAACCTTCTCTGTATATAATTAGCCACTTCAAAGCTAGACCTTCCACCACTACATGTGAGATTTTTGGGCACCTTCTCTAGTATCTCAATGTAATAGCATGGCTTTGGATTCATAAAAAAGAATATTGGGTCCAAAGATTTAAGCCCACTAGCTGTGGTCCCATAGAACATGCTCACTTGAGTGTTTATAGCCACAGGCACAATCTCATCAGCCAATTCTGCAAATAAGGAGCTAAACCTCAACAAATATGGCTCCCTACAAGTTGTCCCTTCAGGGCACACCACTAAATCACCTTCTTTAAGTAGAATTTCCATTGCTTCCCCATCATTCTTTCTGTCCCTTGTGAGTCTCACTGTTCTTATTGGGGCTATGAACTCTGAAACTCTGCTTAAGCTGTAGGTGACTGCAGTTAATGGTTTGCTCAAACATGTGCTGAGAAACACAGGATCTAGGAGGGTCCTGTGTGTGCAAACATATAGGACCCCTTTGGTTTGAGGTGAGGTTTTGGAGTTTTGGCTTTTGAAATTGATGTGTACTCCACTGAAAGTGCCTAGAGTTAGGGCTAGTTTGTAGGGTAGGAGGATGCCCAGGAGGATTCTGTATATGGCTAAGGGTATTCCAATTGGAAGCCACATGAACATGGAGAGTGTTGCTGAAGGAGTAGGCAAGAATGCTAGCCTTCCATCATGGAAGATTAGAGGTTTTGGGTATTTTTCCCTTGGCATCACTGAACATTCATTTTTCACCACATAAGCTTCCTGTCACGTCATGAGAATTAAATACATTAAATACAGTCTTAAATCTCTGTCTTGTTAGATATATGCTATATTGCTGTATTGTTGTACCTGCACATTTTTAACATGTCAGAGGGTAAAATCACATTTATACTGGGTGACTATCACAGCAGGTTTCTGTAGTAGTGACTTCTGTGTTTGTGTTTTTGTCTAAATGGTCTCAATTCTTTTTTTTCTGGCTTGTGAGGATTTTCAAGGTCCTTAATGGGCTACAGAAACAGAGGAAATGTGAAAAAAAAAAAACATAAAAGACAACGGCCAAAACAGTACAGATTTCAAGCTTTGGTCTTCCAGGCCCTCCTTTCAGGCATTCTCATATTCTTATCCAAGTGAGACATCTGGATGCTTGGGACTTGTTTGGAAGTTGCAAAGAGTGGAGGATGGGGGAAAATTAAAAAATAGATTACAGTAGCATTTACTATTGTTTTGAATTTACAATGTCATTAGTGAAATGAAATGGATTTAAAGGATGAAGCTTTTATTATATTACCCTTATGTAAATGAAAAGAAAAGATGACAGAAAATGAAAGTGAGAGGACTAAAGAGTAAATGAAAATAATGTATGCTTTTGATACTCAATTTATCCAAGTCTACCTTAACTCATCATCTAAAACAAGCACTTAGTAATATAAAGGAAGTCTTTCAAAGAATCTTCAATTTTTGCCCTTGAGATTGTTGGAAGAAAGAATAGTAGTACAAACAAAGTCTTTCAAAAATGCCAAAAAAAACCAAAAAACTCAGCTGAATTTTTACCTTGCAGTGGGAGATGAAAACCAGATCATGCACACAGTGACTACATCCAAGTCCAATGTCATGCTTTCTGTCTCCAAAGTAGTCCTTAAGAGCTGCATGCTTCACAAGCAAACCAGAAGACCTTGAGACCAAACCAGTGAAGTAGCACCCAACACTCTGCAACTCTGTGCCTAAAACCTCATCAACACCCAAATACTCCTTCAGAAACCCTTCCACCATAACTCTAGGCACACTTGTGAACACAACCCTCCACCCCACTGAACCCAACACCTCACAGGCCTCAAGGTTCAGATTCTCCATATAAAACTTGGGCAATACTGCCCTTGCAACACTCTCCATGTCCTTCATCCTGAGCCCACAGAAGGTTATAAAGGTCATGACCCTTATCTTAAGGCCATAGTCTAGAACCCATAAAATGGGACATGACAGAAGCAAGAGGAGGGCTCTCACAATGCTACCACCTTCAAAGGCAACAAGCATGAAGAAGGGGAAGAAGGAGTGGGACCTTAAGAGGACTCTGTGAATGTCACAAGCTAGTGTCTGTGACTTTCTACCCTCCAAACCACATTTGGTAATACTAGGGAAGGAAGGAGAATGTGATGGCTTAACTGAAACATTGCTTAAGTGGAAGCCATAACTGCTCATTTTTCTTGCAGCAGTATGACATGAGGTTGCTAGAAGCCTGAGGAGAACCATTAGGAGCACCATGATTAATGATCTCTTTGGAAATAAAATTTTCTGCGAGTAATGATGATAATGATGGTGGTAACTTGAAAATGGAAAAGAGGTATAGAAAGGCAAAGTTTGAGGAGTAAATGGGCATTTGTGGGGAAAAGAGAAGGGGATGCAGAGAATATTTATAAGAGTCATTAAAAGGGTGCAGGCAGAGAGGAGAAAGTTGACTGTGGCATTTGGTTAACCACACCGCTGGCATTAACTTCACCTTTCACATTTTCTTTTAGATTGTTTCCTTTTTGGAATTGTTTCGAAGCATTTTCTTTCATTCATGCAAGTTCCCTCATGTATCATTTAGTTTTAAATATTAAGGCGTATCAAATAATACTGTTTCAGGTGATCATTTTCATTTATATCGTCACAAAATTATGGACATCACACATTCTGTCCTTTTTTAGTTTAATCAACTTTTTTTGATAAAAGTGTTGCTTGCAATCAATCCTGTTGATAGATCTTACCTTTAATCAAAATGTCAGACATAGATACTTTTTAAGATTGGCATCTGTCAATGTATATTTACTTGCATTACTATTTTGTTAAAGAAACAACTTTTAAATATTATGATATAATATTTATTAGGATTAATAGAATATTTAAAATATTACAAAGATATAAGATTTTGGTTTGGCATTGACATAAAACAGCAGGTAGGTTGTAATGTTGGTGACCGCCTTTGAGAGTCTTCCATACACACAAACTCAAACAGTGTATATATCTACTTTTTATTTTCATAGCTTTGGGAAGTGCAATCTTTTGAATTTTTTCATATTTGAGATTTTCCAACACTTTCTATCTCTGGCCAATATTTGCACTTACAAACCAATTACTAGTTAGATCACCCACACTATCTGATTAATTGACTTTGAATCACTATTTCAGATTCATCACAGGTCAAATAACTTGACCTTTATTTAATAATAACAATTTGACTTTGTTACTAATTGCCGTGTGTTCCCAAGGCTATTTGATACTAGAAGTAAGATCATAAATAGAAGAAATTAATGGAACGTCCACACTGTCGTTCTCACACACCTCTCTGGCACTTTTTTTTAAAATTAATCATTGATTCAAGGATCTTGTTAAATCAGTGTATTAGAAAACTATCTAAATATTTAATATTTAATTAATAAAAATTCTCACTTTTATTACTTTTTAAATAAAATTATTAAATATTTTATTAACTAATTAAATATTTTTTTAATTAGTGTCTTTAACGACCCTGGTTAACAAGATATTTAATTGAAATTTGCCAGTGTCAAATCACATTTAAGTAACCATGAATGTTATATTTAGTAAAAAAAAAGTCTAATATCTCACATTTGGCGAAACATTGTATCAATTATTATTAAAAGAATTGTTTATATTTAATAATTAATAATACTTTAAATATAATTATTTTTAATAAATAATACTTTTAAAAAATTTTATTAAAAAAAATTTATGTAAGAGATTTTAACCTAGTTAAGTTTTAGTTGCATGACTATATGCGAATGAGGAGTTACAAAATCTTAAAAAATAAAAAAAACAAAGAAAAATTATTGAAGACCGTTGTTTCTGTTTGCTTGTTTTTGTTTGTGAAGTTGTTAGAGGATGAATTCATGTCATTCTCATTCATGGGTTTGGTAAGCACTTAATCATTTGATGTGTCTGTTCCATGCACATAGTTTGCATGCAGACATTAACAAGATTCACATATCTTTGCCCTCTCATTTTGTTTTTCCCTCCTTTCTACATTTTTTTTTTTGGTTTTTCCATTTCATGCTTGCCATTTTATTTATAACCCTCCCTCCAATTTGTCACGCTTAACAAAAATATTTTGTTTTTAGAAAAAAAGAAAAAGATTTCGCCACTCATAGCGACAAACCCCACTCGTCACTACAGTTGACAAATTACCCAAAAAAATCTAACAAATACTTTCTTAATTTGAAAAATGATTCTTTGTGTCAAAAGGCCCAATTTTGAGGGAGATGGAAAAGTGGTGAATATTGAAGAATGAAAATTGAATATCATAATTAATACGTGGTTAATTAAAGTACTAGATATTATATTTTTTTAAGTAAAATTTTATATTTGAGTTATTGTATATAAAAAAAAATTATTTCTTTTAAGTAGTAAATATTTTATTTTTTTAACTAAAGTCTTTAAGTTAGAATTATTGTATTTAAAAAACTCTTATCAAATGAATTCTACCTTGAATATGAAACTTCTATTTATTCGAGACAAATGAGTTAGAATTTAATGAATTTTTCATAATCATGATTTTGACCAAAAACAAAATTGAATGTCATAGTGAAGCTACTTGGCTCCCAAAGACGCACCCAAATTGACGGATTGTGAAGAAAAGAAGTGAGTTCTGATTAAGAAAAAAGTCATTTAATTTAGGCAGGTTTGGTACTGATCCATTAGGCCGAATAGTGTTCCATGGCATTAAATTGAAGCCCAACTAATTCATTACCAGGCCTGGGCTATCTAGCCTAGGCTGGCTAGGTAGGCTAGGCTTCTGCTTTTGAATCAATAAGCTTGTACTTGTACTCGCCATGTTCAGAAATTAAAAATGAGTAGTTACAAGACTTTTTGAGTCATACCAGTAAGAGCGATTAAAAATCATTTGTGAAATATTTGGTATGTATTAATTAAAAGTACGGAAACATAATTAATTTGTTGGTAGATTGTTCAAGTGGGACAATGTTACTGTTTATCAATTCTGTTGATGTGTCTTCTATTGTGAAATCTGAGAACAAGTTATTTTTGATACTTGATTTCGTTGTTCAAGTAATAACCAGTAACTAAGAAGGACAGCAAGTACGTCTTAGTTGGAAAGAATAAATGCTTTCACATTTTTGTTTTACTGTTGTGGTTGAGTTGCATTAGTTTGTGGTAAGCAGCAGAATGAATCTCACTAAGTCACTAATATTTCTTTGGTCTTAGGCAAATTGCTAGAAGCCATTTGTATTAGACTCCATGTACAGCACAATGTCTAGATCAAATGTTGGAAGATATCAGGAGTTTGCCAAAAGTGAAGAGAACATTGGAGAGACCTATCTTTCTTGGTTGTGTTTATTTGCAACGATGCTAGTGCCATAAAAATGATGAGGCGCTTTGCAAGCAAGAAACAAACATACGGCATTTCAACGTTTACTACATCCATTCTCATATATATATATATATATATATATATAATATGTTACTTATTTAACTATCGATGACACCAATAGATGATTAATTAGAGTGATAAATATTTTATTTTCTTTAAGATCTCAAATTAGGAACAGTGCTAATCTTTCTTTCCCCTCAACTTTATATACAATCGTGCTCTTAAAGCTTGTTATTGATGATAATAATTAGAGAGACGGTTAATCAAAACGATGCTGATGTATGAATCTGCAACGACATAATTTGCATGAATCTTATTTTGTGATTAAGTTATAAGAATCGCCTAAGTTTATCTGAGCAACTGCTATTATAAATCAAATCAAATAAACTCATAGACTCTTATAGTTTAATACTTTCAGTGAAAATCAAAGCTGAACATAAAAATAACGAATGAAACAGTTAGACTGTTTTTAGAACATTTGAATTCATTCGTCATTTGCTGACTAAAATACAGCACTGACAATCACGACAATTCCTAGTCATATCAGCAAAAGAAAAAAAAAATAGAGAGCATAATCCCAGAAGGAGTCATCCTGCACAAACTGATTTGAATGCTTACTGCTGTAGAATTAAAAAAAAAAAAAAAACATTCAGCAATATGCTCCACCTTATTCTTTCCCTCTGGTTCAATGACAATTGTTGCTCTATACATCAACGAACTTTATACACAGTATCTTCTTTTCTTTTCCTTTTTTTCCTTTTTTATTTTTGAGGGTATAGATCAAATTTTGTACACCTTAAGGAACAAGATATCTAAAGAATAGTTCATTTTTGTTCAAACTTTTAATCCAAATTGTCCATTGGGCTGTCCAGCGAATCACCTGTGTATGATCCATCTGGTTGGAGAATGCATATATTAAATATGCTAGATAGTGAAGGTACCTAGAAGGGTACGCAGGGAAAAACAATAAAAAATTTAATGAATGTAGCTTTTTACACAATTTAATGAAATATAGTCTAACAATACAGTAATACAATCTGCATATAAATCAAGTTTGGTATGCGAATATTCAACTAGAGCATTAGGGGGTTATGGATTGACCTCCAACTAATTACTTCAGCAATTAACAAGGAATTTATATAGATTATAAACAAGTAATAAGAGCCTACAAGGATGCACTCCCTCAAAATAATTCTTCCAATAAACATTGTGGAACCCTGCACCTTTTTTTTTTTTTTTTACTGTTTTTCTGAATCTCATTTACATTCCTATCTAGAAAAATCACATCCATGAGGAGTCTTGTTGAGTACAAGAGGCTGCAAATGCTTTCAGCTATTTCAGATGAGGGGAAAATTCAGCTTTTTGCTAGAGAAGCTCAGGATGGCTCTATAGAGACATAAATTAAAATTGAGCTTTGCTCAATTCATCGCTTAATCTGAGCCTTTATACCAGTTTCATCGTAATTCCTAATCACAGTATAAGTTGATACCTTTAAACTCAAAGGAAAAATTCTTGTAGTCATAACCATTGTAGCTGAAAAGTACCTGGTGAACAGTCTCTTGGCCCCCCGAACGAAAGAGAATTGGTCGCCGCCACTTATCTTCTCTCCGCTTCTTACTCCTCTGAAAGTAACACATCAATGTACCCTTTCCCTGCATTCGTGCATATGCCACTGAAGCAACTTTAGCATGTTCGAAATTCTCCCACTTCTTCCCATTGAATGTCTACATACATATATTACCATGATTAAGACTTAAAGATAGCCATTTGTCCTCATGATGAAACATCAAATTAAGGAAGCAAACATCACAATTTACGAACTCCAAACAAAGAAAATGTAATAACAGTAACAGAGAGATAAGATTTTGAGACTTGTGAGGGTAGAGTTTAAACCTCAAAGAAGGGGATGATGTGTGAAGGAGACACCATATTGATGAAAGCATAGCCCATATTACACATAGTCTGCAAGCAAAAAGAATCTTAAGAAATAAGTCATCTTGAAGAAATCCCTCATGACCAATTAGAAAAATTTTGGGACATTTATACCTCAATGTACATTGGTACGTGGAGAAAGTCAAAAGTACCCCGGTGATCCTCATCAATTGCAGCCAGCACAGTCTTTGGAGTGTAACTTGGAAGAGACAATAATAGACAGAAATCATTAAGAAACTTACAGGTTACCACACTACTAAAACTGCTAGTATAGTTACCACAGCACTAGGTCACTTGTTTCTTACTTTTGAGGAATGTTTCTAAGCATTATAGTAGTCCTTGGATCTTCCCCTCTCATAATCTTGTCCAGACTAATTTGAGTCTGCATATTGTTATTGATTCTTCGTCCATAGATTTCAAGTGGCCGACTTCTACCGCCTTCTGCTAATCTCTCACTTGCTCCCGTGTTCATTGCAAATGTGACCAGGTTAGTAAAAGAAGCTTCTGGAAAAGAATTCCTATTATGAGGTTGCCAAGGTGGAGCAAATCCTACATGATGAGAGTGGGAACCAGGCAAAGAATTGTACGGGAAACGTGGAGGATAATACAAACGCCAATGAGGTATATTTGAATGCCCAATGTAAGGAGGAAGCATGCTTTCCATATCTCTGAAATGTTCATTTCCCTCACCTTCCTCGTCCATTTAATCACTGTCCAACGACGTAGTGAAACAAAAATAAAAAGCAGAGTAAAATTTTTAATCTCAATTTTTTGTTATAAAACTATGGCGAAATAAATGTGCCATGAATCATAACAAAAAACTTCCAGAATAAATTAAAGCGAGCATAAAAAATTAGCCTGATGGAACAAAGGATGAAACCTTCACAATCATTTAATAGCTCGTTATTTCAAACACTTTCTTTCTATTCTTTATGCCTCCAAACAAGAATCCTTCAATTTCCTTGTCTGTCCCTATAATAAAGATTGTCTTATCCAGTAAAGAAGCAAACATCATTGCCTTTCCATTTTGTTCATTCTTTATTTCTACAATATATGTTCCATTCCCTCTCCATTCTGTTCAAGATTCAAGAATTGTGGATTCTTGATAATAAGTCACAGGTTCCGCATTGATTAAAACCCAGAGATTATTATACGTGTTGAATGCATAAATGCACAACGCTAGATGACAATAGGAATGGCAAATTAAAGGAATCAGAAAACCCAAAACAACAACAACAAT
Source organism: Senna siamea (assembly GCA_031216115.1). NCBI lineage: Eukaryota > Viridiplantae > Streptophyta > Magnoliopsida > Fabales > Fabaceae > Senna > Senna siamea. The sequence goes on along the minus strand of CM062361.1, from coordinate 13,546,877 downwards.
AACCAAAGCATTCATCATCCAATGCATTTCGTTTCACAACAGAAGACAGACTATGAAGTAAATTTAATCAACTTCAAAAAACCTCATAGCAGAAAAAATCATGGGTAATGTCGTCTTACCAATGCAAGACTCAAGAACACCAACAGCTAAAGTCTCTCTACTGATTCAAATACTTGGGAAGCAGAGTAAGATTAAGAGAAGAATTTCCAGAAAGAAAGTGAGGAAGCGAGAGGAAACGAAGCGAATAACCAAGTATATATACATATATATGGGAGAATGATTGGAGGGAAGAAGGATGACGAATATAGAAATTTATACAGGCTTCTGATGTGTAATATCGTATTTTATAGTCAAATAAATATTAAATAAAAAATAATTTTTTAAAAATCATCAATTTATTCTTTAAAATTTAATGCCTTGTGTAAGTATAAACAAAAACTACAACGTGATGAAGTCAAGAAAATTCCTTATTAGAAAAAACAAAGTGATAACTATTTTAAATATTTGAAATAAAAGACCAAAACATTAGGAAAGTGAGAATGAAAAAAGAAAAGAAAATGACATAAACAATGTTCTAATTTTGTGAAAGTTTCAAAATAATAATGAAAATATTCAAAAGCTTCACAGAATGTGCCGTTTTCTAATGTTTTTTTACTTAAAAGTATTAAAGAATACTGAGAAATTGTTGTAATATATCATATCAAATCTCAAAAAAATTAAATTTAATTTTTACACTAAAAAAAGATGTAATTTTATTAAATTTTAAGAGAGATTAGTATATTTATCTACATTGGTTTGAAGCTGAATTTGAAATGTGTGGACTGTGAAACATGAGTAATACTCTGAATATTATTAATAATAGAACTCTAATTAAGAAAAAATATTTACAAATATTCTTGTATAACTATTTTCATTCCTATTTACAATACATAATATTGTATTATTTTCAAAGTTTCTTAAGAGATGGGAATTCATACGTGAAGTATAGGATAAAAAAGATTAGATGTAATTTTTGTAACTTCATTATTTGCAATGATGCAAGTGCCTTAAACATGAAGAGGCACTTTGCAAGCAAGCAAGAAAGATATGGCATTTCAAGGTTTACTACATTCCATTTTGTATGGTAAATAGGAACAGTACTAATTAGAGATGTGATCAATCCCATATATCTCAACGACATTGATGATGGTAATTAGAGAGATGGTTAATCAAAATGATGCTGATGTGTAGGAAGCTGCAACAACATAATTTGCATTGGAATCTTTTTTTGTGATGATATTAAGTTATATGATCACCTAAGTTGTGATCTTTCTGTTTAATAAATGGTTAATAGATCGTTTGCTTCTGGGCTCTTATAGCCTCCTTTGATCTGAGCAACTGATATTATAAAACAATTAAAATAAACTCCTAAACTCTTAGAGTTTAATACTTTCATTAAAAAAATAAAAGCTGAACATAAAAATAACGAGAGGAAACAATTAGACTGTTATAAAACATCTGTATATTTAATTCATTCATCATTTGCTGGCTACAATACAACAGTGACAATCTCAACAATTCCTAGTTCCCCTTTTTCTATACATCATTTTCACAGTAAATTGGAAACCATATGCAAATTAATCATATCAGCAAAAGGAAAAAAAAAAAAAAAAAATTAGAGAACGAAATCGCAGAAGGAGTCATCCTGCACAATCTGGTAGGAATGCTTAATGCTCTAGAATTAAAAAAAAGCCATTCAGCAATATGCTCCACCTTATTCTTTCCCTCTCGTTCAATGACTATTGTTGCTCTATACATCAACGAACTTTATACACAATTTCTTCTTTTCTTTTCCTTTTTTGTTTCTTTTTCTTTTTGGGGAATAGATCAAAGTTTGTACACCTTAAGGAACAAGAAATCTAAAGAATAGTTAATTTTTGTTCAAACTTTTCATCCAAATTGTCCTTTGGGCTGTCCAGCGAATCACCTGTGTATGATCCATCTGGTTGGAGAATGCATATATTAAAAATCCTAGATAGTGAAGATACCTAGAAGGGCACGCAGAGAAAAACAATCAGAAATTTAATTAATATAGCTTTTTACACAATTTAATGAAATAAAGTCTAACAAGTTAGCAATTCAATCTGGAATATAAATCAAGTTTGGGATGCGAATATTCAACTCAGGAGAATAAGGGTAGGGATTGACCTCCAACTAATTTCTTCAGCAATTAACAAGGAATTTATACAGATTATAAACAAGTAAATAAGAGCCTACAAAGGATGCACTCCCCCAAACAAATTCTTCCAATAAACATTGTGGAATCCTGCACCTTCTTTTTCTGTTTTTCTGAATCTCATTTACATTCCTATCTAGAAAAATTAAAGGTGAGATTTTCTGAATTCATAGCTTAATCTAAACCTTTATACCCAGTTTCATCCTAAATTCCTAATCACAGTAATTATAAGTTGAAGGGGAAAAGGTATGATCAATATCTGATTCCAATTTTAATTTACAAGATTTACAAGACCTTTAAACTCAAAGGAACAATTCTTTTAGTTATAACCATTTTAGCTGAAAAGTACCTGGTATCCAGTCTCTTGGCCTCCTGAACAAAAGAGAGTTGGTCGCCACCACTTATCCTCTAACGGCTTCCTTTTGGTCTGAAAGTGCTTCACCAATGCATCCTTTCCCTGGACTTGTGCATATGACAGTGAAGCAATTCGACCACCTTCAAAAAGCTCCCAGTTCTTCCAATTAAATGTCTACATATATATATATTCCCATGATAAGACTTAAAGATAGCCATTTGTCTTCATGATGAAACATCAAATTAAGGAAGCACACATCAGAATTCACAAACTCCAAACAATGAAAATGTAATGACAGTAATAGAGAGAAAAGATTTTGAGACTTGTGAGGGTAGAGTTTGAACCATAAAGAAGGGGATGATGTGTGAAGGAGACAGCATATTGATGAAAGCATAACCCATATTACACTTCTGCAAGAAAAAAGATTCTTAAGAAATAAGTCATCTTGAAGAAATCCCTCATCACCAATTAAAAATATTTTGGGATATTTATACCTTAATATTGTCTCTTGGTAAGTGGAGAAAGTCAAAAGTACCCCGGTGATTCTCATCAATTGCAGCTAGCAGTGTCTTTGGAGTGTAACTAGGAAGTGACAATAATAGACAGAAATCATTAAGAAACTTATAGCTTACCACACTACTCAAACTGCTACAATAGTTACCACAGCAATAGGGCACTTGTTCTCACCAATTAGGAATGTTTCTAAGCATTAAAGTAGTCCTTGAATCTTTCCCTCTCATAATCTTGTCCAGACTAATCTGATTGTGTGCATACATTTCATGTGGCCGACTTCTAACACCTTCTGCTAATCCCCCACTTGCTCCCTGTCCAGAATATGAACCAACATCTACAGTTCTACGAGCACGCTTGTTCTCAAAATTTACATAATAGTTATTTGAACTTTCGTATGTGGCCGGGTTAGCGAAAGAAGCTTCTGGAAAATAATTCCAATAATAAGGAAGCCAAGGTGGAGCAGATTCTATATGATGAGACTGGGAACCAGGTAAAGAATCATCCGGGGGCCCTTGGGGGTTCAAAGGCCAAGCAGATATATTTGAATGCCCAATGTAAGGATTTGGACTTCCCCAAGGAAATTGATAATCAGATAGTTTTCCAGGATTTTTAGTAAGGTCAGAGTCATGTGTCTCAACTAATAAATTGTCTTCATCACGAGGAAGCATGCTTTCATTATCTTCGGAATGATCATGTTGCTCATTTTCCTCGTCCATTTAATCACTATCTAATGACATAGTGAAACAAAGAAAAAAAGGAGAGTAAGATTTTTAATCCAAATTTTCAAAGTTCTTATAAAACTATGGTGAAATAAATGTGTCATGAATCGTAATAAAAACTACCAGAATAAAGAAGCAAACATCATCGCCTTTCCATTATGTTCATTCTTTAATTCTACTATGTTCCATTCCCTCCCCATTCTGTTCAAGATTCAAGAATTGTATATTCTTGATAGATAAGTCACAGGTTCCGCATTGATTAAAACTCAGATTATTATACGTATTGAACGCATAAATTCACAACAGTAGATGATAATAGGAATGACAAATTAAAGGAATCAGAAAACCAAAACAACAACAACAACAACAACAACAATAACCAAAGAACATTCATCATCCAATGCATTTCATTTCACAACGGAAGACAGTCTATGAAGTAAATTTAATCAACTTGGAAAAACCTCATAGCAGAAAAATTCCTGGGTAATGTCTTACGAAGGCAAGACTCAAGAACACCAACAGCTAAAGTCTCTCTGGCTCTCTGCCGATTCAAATACTTGGGAAGCAGAGTAAGAGTGAGAGAAGAATTCCCAGAAAGAAAGTGAGAAAGGGAGAGGAAACAAAGCGAATAACCAACTATATATATGGGAAAATGATTGGGAGGAAGAACGATGACTAATGTGGGAGAAATTTATATAGGTTTCTGTTGTGTACTATTGTATTTTATAGTCAAATAAGTATTAAATAAAAAAGGTTAAATTATTAACAAATTTATAAGTTCGTCTTTTTATCAAATTATTTTGTTAAAATTATATTAAATTTTGTTAGTATTACTAATATGATATACTATTTTATCACTCTAAATATATATAATTTATGTTAATAAAAAAATTAATAATAATAATAAAATAATTTTTATATATGTAATGAAATATAATTTATATTAAGAAATATATCAATTACATAAATTTATAATGTTAAATATTATATAATTATCATATCATCAAAATTTAATAAAATTTTAAAACAAATAAAATTTAAGGACTAGTTTAAAATTTTTTTAAATTATAGAGATTTAATTATAAATTTTTAAATTATAAAAATTTAATTAAAAATTAAATAAAATTATAATGATCATATGAATAATTTATCAATAAAAAATATTTTTTTAAGAAATTATCAGTTTACAAAAAACTACAATGTGACGGAGTCAAGAAAATTCCTTATTAAAAAAAAACGCAGTGATAACTATTTTAAATATTTGAAACAAAAGACCAAAACGTAAGGAAAGTAAGAATGAAGGAAAAAAAGAAAAGAAAATGACATAAAAACAATCTTCTAATTTTGTGAAAACAATCTTCTAATTTTGTGAACGTTTCAAAATAATAGGGAAATATTCAAAAGCTTCTCAGAATGTCCTGTTTTCTTGATTAATGTTTTTGACTTAGAAGTATTTATAAAGAATACTGAGAAATTTTTGTTATATCATATCAAATGTCAAAAAAATTAAATTAAATCTTTATACTAAAAAAATATATTAGATGTAATTTAATTAAATTTTAAGGTAGATTAGTATTTTTAATCTAAACTGATTTGGTTTGAAGCTGAATTTGAAATGTATGAACTATGAGTAATACTCCGAATATTATTAATAATAGAACTCTATATATACATTTTTTTTAACAAAAAGGACTAATAAGAAAATAAAAAAATAAAAACAAAGGATTAATGTCTAAAAAAGTATATAGAAGTGGCATTCTCAAAAAAAAAAAAAAAAGATTAGGTACAAAGTCTTTCTATAAACAAAGGTTGAAAGAGCTATGAATTTAACTAGTAATTAACATCAGCATAAAAATCAACTTTATAAAATATATGAATCCGCTTTATAAAACATATTTTCTTATTGACACAATTTCATCCTACATGGTTGCAATATATACTATAGTTTTGAAACTAATTAAGGGCATGAAAAATAACATAATGTTTTAGTTGCCATTGAATACATGATAATGTAATTAATTTTTAGTGCAAATAAAGGTGCTCTTTAAGTGGTGGTGACCCTATTGGTCGCTACTAAAAATATTAACAAAAGAGATATTAGTGATAAAATGGTAACAACTAGCTTTTCATTCCCAAAAATTAATTGATGACGACTACAAAATTAAAATTTAATTTTTTATAGTGATTTAATTTGAGTTAAAAATTATTTATATATCTTGATAAATTTGTTAATGTATTCATTGTTCGAACTTCATTTGATTTATATATATATATATATATATAATTTACATGGCCCAAGCAAAAGTTGATATGAAGAAGTTTAGTACACAAATAAAAGATTATAATATATTTTAAATTACGCATAAAATGTCTAAAATTATATATTATATTATATTATATAAAATAAAATATATAATACAACAAGAGGAGAGTGAAAAAAAAAAGTTGACAGTGGAAAGTTTAGATAAATAATAAAAGAGTGAAAATTTAAATAATTTTCTTATTATTTAATTATATTATTTTAAAATATAATAATAATAAATTATTATCTATTTTAAAAATTAAAAAAATTAACATACATTTTAATTAGTGCATGCCAAGCCTCTAATATATATATATATATATATATAACTTTATTACTTATTTCTTTATTATAGTTTCACATAATTTTATTTATTTATTTAGTTTATAGAGAGAAGGTGTTAATGATCACTTTAAGTTTTAAACAAAAAACTTAAATGGTTAAACTAATAAAATTTTGAATAATTATATTTTTAAAATATTTTAAAATTATATTTTTTTTATTTTAAAAATTTACACCCTCTCTTCTTTTGAGAAATAAAAGAAATTTATAATTTTACTTATTTTAATCAAAATACTCTCAACAGTGATATTAACTTTTAAAAAAATTATAATTTATTTAAAAATATATTTTTATAGTTATTATTTTATGATTATTTATTTTGAGTTAAATATAATTAGATTAATTATATAAATGCTTAAACTTGAAAAACTTTTGGTCGAGCCTGTAAAATTTACTAAGATTTTAAATTTTTAAAAAAATTGTTTATAATAATTAAATGTCTTTTAATTATATAAATAATACATATTAAGAGATTTGAGTCAAAATAAATAAAATTTTAAGTTTTTAAATTTTTTTAATAAAAATTATATAAAATTTTAAAAAATGGAGGGCGACAGAGTATACATACACTGTGAGATTATTGACATGTAATGTGAAAGTTAAAATGTTTCCGAATTTAGGATGATATGACAGATTATAAATTCTATGTGTCGTGGAATTGCTTGTCCATTAATATTAATATTAATATTGACTCTCTCTCTCTCTCTCTCTCTCTCTCTCTATATATATATATATATATCAAAGTGATTGGTACTGCGTTCGTGCAAAAGGTGGTACTTCACGATTACGTCTCATTTTATATATATTGAGATCAAGACAGCGCAGGCATTCATTTTAATATTGGAAACAAACTATTGCTTCACCAGCTCTCAATATTTCATGCTTATCATCTAGGTTTCATGCATTAATATATATATATATATTAGAGTAGTTTAGTATGTATTAAAATTTATATTAATTTTTTTTATTTTTAAAAATAAAATATAAGATATAAAAACGTAGTATTAATATTCGAAAGATTAATTAGAATGTCGAAGTGAAAGAATTTGAAAGCTTTATATATTATTTTAGGTTTCCAGTGACATCTAAGGGTAAAGTATTTCATGTCATGCAGACACTTCTTCTTTAATGATCACCACTCATAAGTCATGAAGACGCAACTGCTGCTTAGAAGATAAATTATTTGTGTTAGGTTTCAAGTTTAAAGTAATGTATTCATTGTTGGGCCTAGTTAGGCCTTAATGTCTTGTAGGCTTCAAATTATACAAAAATACGGATATATATGATAAGATGTTTGAAGATATGCTGATGATTGAGTATTTAGTGACATGATATTCGACTGCTAAAGTGAGATTTTGATCAAGACCATGCATCTGGTGGCCAAATATTATGGATTTTGAAAGTTTGCAAACAAAAGATGTATCATATGTCTTTGGAATGCATACTTGAGATATTTTATAATACAAATTCTCCATTAGTCTTGGAGCCTTTCAAGATACAAGATCAAGATCCATCCTCTTAATAGATGTTACTTAACTATATTTTTCATCAACCATGTAACACCTTCGAGTTGTCACTTTCCATGAGAGAATTTTCAAAGAGAAAGCAATCTTTTAAGTGTGTGGTGGAGTGTTGATTCAAATTATTGAGCTTTATAAATAATTTGGATGTAGAAGATATTTTATGTTTAAAATATTTAAGACAATTTAATTTATTTTTCTTTAAACTTTAGAGGTCATAAGACTTTAATATTTGTTTGGATCTTCTTTTTCTTTTTTCTCTTTTTTTCTTATATATTTAGTTGGATCTTTTTTTCTGAAACTTCTTTCTTTATAGACTTCAGATCTTGAGCCACAAGTTTTTAACAACATTTGGATTTGACTTATATTTGCCTACCCAATTTATAATTTGAACTCTAATATATACCACATTAAATTTTGACAATTCAAATTTATGTGATAATTTGTTGATCCTCAATTGTTTGACGTGATATATAAACTTGAATGTTGAGAATATTTTATGTAAAAAATACTTAAAGACAATTTATGTAGCATCTTTACACATTATATGGCATTTAGATTTATCTAAAATATTATGCATTATGTCTTATATATAATTGATTAGGAATCAAGGGCTGATATTGAAAGTGAAGTGAGAAACAAACACCATGCATGCATATCTAGGGCTACTTTGCACAGAAAGGAAGAAATTAAATTGTTAATATTGTATTTTTCGGCTTTAATTTGTTGGTTCGATTGCACTTTCTTTCTTCATCGTTCACTTTCAATGCATTAACCCCATTTTGAATACAATGTGCCCCCTTATGGCACCCTCACAATTTAATTTAAATTTGGGAATACTTTTAAATTTTGTGGCCTTTCATACATATAAATATTTTTTAATTTAGACCCTCAATTGTTAAAATACTTTTAGTGTTATCGCATTATTATAAAAAATTTAAAGTCAATTTTAACAGTATATATTAACTTGGATTCAGGAGAAGTTTAGTATACCATAATCTTAACTCTATAATAGGGTATGGTGTTATTAATATAATAAAAATGTGACATTAATTTGTAATAATATTTTCATTTCACATTTCAAACCAAATGATATTATTTGATGACAATCAAAATATTTTATTGTCCAAATTACAAGGATAAATGAGATAAAAAATTTCATAATTATCAATTTTACCTTTTTTTAATGATGATTAACTTCATAATAAAATTTAGAAAAAACATATTTTATGTCCTTACATTTTACACTAATTTTAAATTTTATCCTTAAACTTTTGAAATACTTTTAGTTTTGTCATTCTAAATCTTAACATCATCAATTACACTAACAAAATTTGCGTACGTGAAAATTTAAGCAAAACTCTTAATGATATAGAAAATGAACCAAAATAAGAATTAGGACAAATTAAATTGACAACAATTATAAAATTTGGAGAGAAATTTGACAATGACCTCAAACTATAGGGACCAAAAATATACTTTTATTTATTTTAAATCCCAATCTCTCCTAAATTCCAGACTCTAATTTTCAACTCTACTCTCATTTTTTATTCACTTTAAAGTAAACTAAATTATCTTATTCCTACATTAAAATTAATTAGCATGTTCTCTTTGCTAACCTCTTATTTCAAACTTTTTCAAAGATTTGCTTTAGTTAATGCGATACTTAAATTAGCCTTCTATAACAATTCATCTCAAGACAATTTATTACGAAAAAAGAAAGAAAAACAAGAAATGGAAAAAGAGAAACTTATAATAGATGCATAAAAATACTCCCCTGCAAAAATATATCCGAAAAAAAAATACTAAAGTTGGAGTCTTGAATAACTTTCATCAAATTCATATTTTAAATCTCATTCTCTTTTTTCTCTCTTTCTTTTTAAATATTTTAAAGGCTACAAAGTCTATTAAATGTCTTTAAAAAAATTTCAATCAAGTTTTTTTTCTATAAAAGTGAATTTTCCTATCCACTAAGTTGTTTTAATATAGATTTTGGAGGTATTTTTTGGACAAAAATGATTTAAAAGTCGTAGGAAGAGAAGATAAAGCTGGAAATTTAAGCTAAAAAAAAGATAAACAGTATGAGCGAAAGTATTTTTTTGGTCCTAAAATTTTAGAATCATTGCCAATTTCATCTCCAAAATTTAAAATTTCTATCAATTTCTTCCTAATTAATTTCTAATTTGGTCTATGTCTCATATCAACAAGAGCTCTGGCTAGATTGTCACATATGTAGATTTTGTTAGTGTATTAAACAACTTTAGGGTTTAATTGGGACAAAATTAACAGTAAAAGAAGTTTGAAAATGAATTCAAAAATCAAAGCAAATTAAGTTTTGAGAACATAAAATATGTTTTTACATAAAATTTATTTATAAAAAAGTATAAGGATGTAAAATATAATGCATGAATTATGAAACAAATTATATTGTATACTATATTTTATATGATGGAATAAATTATACATGAATTTTCAATTTTATTTTTTAACTTTTTTTAATTTTATTTTCATCCCCAAATAGCAAAAATAGTATAAATTTTTAATATGTAAATTATTTAAACTTAAAAGACTATATTTGAAGATTTAAAAATAAAATAATATTTGATTAATATGCTTTAAAACATTTGTATTTTATATCATTAACATATAAGGTACTCCTAACTTGTTATATCCAAGCATTGGCATTATAGTATGCAAAATACATTAATATATGAGATAACAATATATCAAATATGTCCAAAATATAGCTTAATGCGAACCAAAATATAATTTTCCTTTTGCCTTTATTATTAAAACTTTACAAAATACATAAAAATTAAATAAAAAGGCATTATAAAGACTTTCACAAAGAAATAATACACTTCACAATTTTCTCTCCGGACTTTTGTTTTTCTTAAATCACTTTCTGTTGCTTTTTATTGTGCAAATTAAAACCACACACTCTCACTAAATTTATAAAATTAAAAAAATGAAAAAAAAAGCTCTCACAACCATAAGAGAGTGGGACAAGGAAAAACATATATATATATATATATAGAGAGAGAGAGAGAGAGAGAGAAAGAGAGAGAGAGAGAGTTTGTCTGCAACTTGCAAAGTCGTTAAACGTGATCTTCAAAATTTAAAAATAAATAGAGATTCTCCTCATTCGCATGCTTAGATATATTCATCATTCCAAAGTGCTTACTCATTGTCATTATGTGGCAACTTGGTAATTTACAAACGTGCCAATTAAACTTTTATATGAATTCATAAATAAATTTCTGTCTTATTATCATCACAAACATTTAAAAAGAAAAGGTCGTAAATATATGGAGAGCACGATTTTTTAAGGATTGAGATTTTAGGATTTTTTTATATTAACATGCGATTATTCACTTAAAATTATTTAATTAATTTTTTTATTATATTAAAATTTATTATAATTAAATTGAATGAAATTTATATCATTTTATTAAAATTAAAATTACAAATTTATTTTATACATAAATTTATATATATATTTTTCAAAACTGTTAGTATCTAAAAATTTATTAAATTTTATTTAATATAACTTAAGTTAACTGAAATTCCGTAAGAGAGGTGGAGCTCTCCTAACTGAGTTTTTTTATATAAAAATTAAATTTAAATTCTTATTTAATAAAAATAAAATATTTATCACTCTAATAAAGAATATAATTTTTGAAATTAAGTGAGTAATAAATCTAATTTAAGTAAACTTTAAGAACATGATGTATAAATGACATATATATATATATATATATATACATACACACACTAAAATATCTTTTTTTATTTTTAAATTATCACTAAAATAACATTATTCTTTTATCTTCAAAACAACCATTTTCATTCTTTACAAATTTATACCTATTTCTTAATTAACTCCGGAGAAGTATATCTCTTTGCATGAAAAAATGGGGAAAACAAGTATAAAGAAAATGAGATGTCCCAGAGCGGGGTTTTTTTTCATAAGTATTTTTTTATTAGAATATATAAGTCAATAAATTATATTTAAAATATTTTTAAGTATTAAATATGATTATTCTTCTCAAATAATATTTTAACTTTAATTCATTATATAGTAAGAGATTATTAATTCCTTTCTACTAAATCTAAAACTTTTGTTATTATGCCCAAAACGGATTAAGCTAGTCAATTTAGACTTTATATGTAAGGCGCTATTATTTTTCAAATATATCATCATCCTTTAACCATTATTTAACATTGCACCTTTTGAAATTAATTATCAATAATATAATATCTATTTATAAAATGTGTGGAGGCTGAACTCTTAGAGTTTGAGATTATCTACTGTTAATTAATGATTAAATTTTTTTTATGATAATAAAAAATTTATATACATCTCACTATAATTCAAAACTATATATCCATCTATAGTATCATTATAATTAAAATATAAATATGATAAATTACCTTGTCCTTTTTCAAAAAGATGTCCAAGTTAAATCATTCACTTTCTTTTGAAAACTCATGACAATTATTCCCTCACGTGTCTGGCCAAAATAAAAAATTCCCTCTTGTGAAATCAAAATATACAATAAAATATCTAACACTAATTCTTACAACAAAAAAGTTGCAATTTAATTTATTTTAATCAAAATACTCATATATTTATTATTTATTATATAATATACATATATTAAATATATATTTAAAAAATATAAGATAGTAATTATTTTAAATTTATAAATTACACAAAAAATAAACACATTGAAACAAAATTTTAAAAAACTATTATTAATTATCTTTCAAAATATTTAATTCTTTTTTTAGTTTTCCAATGGATATACATTTAAAAAGTATTGTAGTTTACCGATGGATATACATTTAAAAAGTATTGTACAATTTCAAAATATTTTTAAAAAATTAAAAAATAATAAATTATAATTTCTGCTCATAAAATGTATATTATCATAAAAGATCAAATCATTAATTTCATCTTTTAAAAAATATTTTTTAAATAAATTTATTCTTATGTTAATTACATATACATTTATACAACTATTAGAGTAGATCAAATTTTTTTGTGAACAGAAAATTTTTAATATAATATTTCATAAATTAAATTGAAACAATATTTTATCAAAAATATAGTTAAATAATTTTTTAAAAAAATTAATTTAAGAAATAAATTAAGTTCGCAGTTGAAAGTAAAATTTGAATGATGAAAATTCAGGGATGAAAAAGAGAGAGGGAAGTGGGAGTCGTGTGATAAGATGATATCCAAGTGGGAGATCCAAATGGGGCAGAGCAATGACAGAATGTGACGTTCCTGTTTTGTCGGGTAAGTACAACTAAAGACAAAATGGATGGGTCCCACGGAGGGACCGTGGGGCCCACGTGCTGTTGGTCAGGGGCAGCTGTCCAAAGCAAGCAACGAAGCTTCACGTGGCCACGTGGGGGCCCTTTGCTCGTCTCTTCCCCACGGGATATACTCCTGCCGTGCCATCCAGGCTAAGCATATGCCTTTCTCTCTCTCTCTCTCTCTCTCTCTCTCTCTCTCTCTCTCTCTCTCTCTCTTTTATTTTATTTTTTAAAATATAAAAAATAAAAATTACCTGTTTATTATTAGGCTTAACTGTATTTTTTGTCCTTTTAATTTTATAAAAGTTTTAATTTAATTTTTTTAGTTTAGAAATAGATCATATGTTTATCAAAAATTTGACGTCAAATTTAATAATTAATTAAATTATATATTAAGTAATCCAATTGTAAATTCGTAATTTTTGGTAAATAAATAATTGGTCAATTAACACATTATTAAATTTAATACTAAATTTAAATAAATTAAATGATAAAAGAATAAAATTAGATAATTTTATAAAATAAAAAAATAATAAATTATCTATTTTTAAATTATGGGGACTAAATTAACATTTTTATGAAATTAAGAGAACAAAAAATTAAATGTATATAAACCTTATTATTACTAGATTCCTCACGATTACACTACTATCAAGTGGCTTAGAATCTACGGTGTTTTTATGATTATATTAATAATTGAATTCTTATAAATTTTAAGTTTTTTACATATTAGTGTATTATATAACGTATGTGATGCGGTATGTAGGGAGCAACATATAATATTTGTACATACAGTTGAAGGATGGATGTGTTGATAAGAATAGGGGTAAAGATGTAAATATAGAATAGTGGGAGAATGAATGGAAGGGAAAGGAGGACTTACGGATCCGTGCAGCACGTGAGGGAAGAAGCACCCTCCAAGTCTCTTGGGGTTGGAGTTTTGTTAATTCTTGTCCACCTTTTATGACGAAAATTAACTGCTCTTCTGCTTGTCCCTCTGGGTGTGTGTAAATATATAAATTTAATATTTTATTTATTTTTATGGTAAAATTTAAAGGATGAGAAATGATTGAAGAATGATAAGAGAGAGAGAGAGAGAGAGAGAGAGAGAGATGCAGGAGTGAGAATGAATAGCTATGGGAAAAAGGCCAAAAAAGCTATTTCTATTTTTCTATGTCCCATTTTTAGTTGTTGATATAAAGGGACAAGCAAATTGCAAATGGAACAATATAATGGGGAAAAAATAGTGGATCTAGTTTTGGTTGTGATTCAAGATTTTATATGTAAGAAATAATACCTTTTAATTATTTTATCTTATTTTTTTAATATATACATATATATATATGTAAGTTTTCAAAAATAAATAATCTATTCAAGATACTATAAAAAATATAATATATATATATTTAATAATAAGTTAAATTGAAAAGAATAAATTTAATTTTAAATATTTGAATTTACTTCTTAATTTTATTATTTTTTAAATTTATTCTTTTAATAGAGATAATATTATTTGAAACATTGTTAAATCTTAAATGTAAATATTTTTTTCAGTAAAAAAATTAAACTTTAATTTATTATATTGTAAAAAATTAATTTATTTTATTAAACTCAATTCTCATTAATAATTTACCTCTTAACTTTTAAAGCTGACAAAAAAATCTTTTTTGTTTTATACAACATACCTTATTTCACAACATTTTAATTTAACCACTTGAGCGGTTATTGTATAAAATTAAAAGTTCAATAAATGAATCTTTTATTAATTTTATAAAATTAAAAGGGATAATTAAACTGTACAATTTGAAGGACACTTGTGAAAATATTAACAAATGATATATGTTGCATAAAATTGAAAGCTCAAAGAGTCTTTTATTAACTTTCAAAATTAAAAATATAACTTGTGCAACTCTTTAAATTGAATTTTTTTTAACATTTTGATCCTAATAATATGACCATGCGTAAACTCTCCTCATTTTGGGTTTTCCACAAAAGCATATATATTCCAAATTTAAAACAATGTTTAAATGGAAACTTTTATATAAATATTAAGATTTAAAAGATTAATAAGATATCACATTTGGTAAATAAAGATTTGAAAGACCATGCAATCGTAAGACTGACTTTAATTATTAGTTGCAACTTGCAAGGTGCAAGTATGCCAATTTCCTTATAGCAAAATAATTAGCCAACATGACATCTAATAATTATTAATATTTTTCATTATTAATATAATAATTGATATTTGCCCAATCGAAGTATTTTTTGTATTTATTTTTTCAAGTCATTGTTGGCAATGATTTATACTCTTGAAAAGGAGAAAGATACATATGGATAAACAAGAGTAGTTGCATTAGCACCTGCCACCAATACGCTTCAAGGTTGATGAAATGTCCACGTTTAGAGGTTGTGGACTACTTTTCATGTACCCAATAAATACACATTTTTTATTCAACTCAATTTAACTTCATAAATATCAACTATCATATTATAATTCCATACTAATATTATTAATTTATACAAAACTCTCATTATCATTATAAAGTGGCTATTTTAAGTTCCTCAAACTATATACACTTATTCCAATTGATATGGAATTACATTTTAATTATGAATTATAAAAAATAACATTAATATATTGAGAAAATAAATAATTTAATCTTTAAAAGATTATTTTTTTTAAAATTTAATAACTATAAATTAACTCTCATTTATATTAAACTAGATAACAACAAGAATTGAATTTAACAAATACGATAATTCTTTTCATAATATAATGAATTAAAATTTAAATTATTATCAAAAAATATATTCATATTTAATGTCTCACAATGTTTCAAATAAAATTATATAACTATAATAAAAATATATTTATGATAAAACAAAAACTAGCTGGTTGACCTTTAAGATTTTATAAAAAAATATTTGTTGAAAAATATGAATGATCTCACTTTACACGACCGACATAAGAAAATCTTCATTTTATTATGATATTTCTGGGAATAATGTCTCCTCACATTTAAACAAGCAAAACAAACTATATATAGTTGTATAAAATTTTATGGCAGATTTTTCTTTTTAGTCTCTAATGAGGCTAGGAACATAGAATAATAATGTCAAAGAATAAGGTGTAGTGCAATTAAATGTAAAAAATAAATATGACGTCGCTTAATCAGTTCATTAATTAAGAATTAGGAGGATTATTTATCAATATATATGTGTAGTTATAATAAAAAGAGAATATTACTAGCTGTTAAGCCTAGGGATTGAGAATATGCTCTATACTAATTAATTATCATGATAGGTGTAACCATATAAAGAAAATGTCTTCTAGAAATTAAATCGAGTCCATTTTTTTCTAGTATTTTAATAATATTGAATTTTTGATAATATATTTATTAATATTTTTACATAAATTTAATTTATTTTTAATAAAAATTACATGATATATTTTTTAAATTATGATTGAATTGAATCTTAAATTTTATACTAATTAATAGGTATTTAAATAATGTTAATATTATCTATTAAAACTTTTAAATCTTTATATAGTATATCCATAATAAATTCAAAATCAAAACTTTTAATCTTAAAAAAAACTCAAATATTACTAAACTAAATTAAAATCATATATATATATATTAGATGCTTACTATATACAAAAATATGTTATTTTGTTGTTTTTAAAATATATTATAAAATAATAATGATTAAATTTTAAAATAATAAATTAAATAATAAAAAATTATTTAATTTTCTATTATTTTTTTTAACTTTTTATTATTTTTATTTTTTTTATATCACATATTTTATAATGTATATTTTATCAGATCAATGAATAAAAAATTTCACAAATATTATAATATAGATATAGAAATATTCATTTTCTCTTTAGATATTTATATAAAAAGTTTTCTTAATTAGTAAGAACATTATTTATAATTTATTTTAATTAATTAATAAAATTGTTAATAATTTTAAATTTATTTATAGTCCAACAAATAATATTTTAATATTAAAAAAATTTCATCAACTAATAAAAAAATTTTAATAAATACTTTTTAGCAAAACTCTTACGCAAAAGTCTTTTCATTCAAGAAGTAACATAGTAAAATAAAAATAAATAATGACAAAGACTTGGACAGTAACCGTGTCGGTTTCGACCGATAGTGTAAAAAGCACGCGTTGCACGTGTTTGTGTAGAAAATACTATTCCTATGGCATGCTGCAATTAATGTTTTAAATTGTCAACTGTTCATGAATTTACCTAATCATATATATATATATTTTAAAATAGGCTATAATTAATTAACTTAATTTATGTATTTTTAATAAACTATATTTACTACAAAAAACTCTACAATCCTTCGGAATTTTCTCTATCATATTTTGGTTAGTAAAAATAATAATTTTTTTCTTACTTTCATATTAAAAATTAGTAAATTGAATCCTAAGTAGTAGTAGTGTCCATTATTTTTTGAAAATAATTTTAATTTTGGTCATAAATAAATCTCAAAATATTGAAGTCACTGTCTAGATATGATATTATATTTCATATTGGAGGCTAACAATATGATAAAATTTGTATGGATGAAATCCGATTAACATGTGGTGTGTTATAATAATAAGTTGGCCCATTCAAGTTGTCAAATCCACCATTCATTGTTTGATGTATGATGTGTGCTTTATTAATTTTAGATTATTGAAATCTCATGTTGAAATATATATATATATATATATATGTATGTATTGTATACATCTGTAAGCCACATACTTTTGTCCCATTTTCATGATCTGAACCACCTTTTCAAAATATACATATGAACGTTAGACTCTCAACACTTGGGCATTTAAAACTTCACTTTCATGTAATAAAGTATCACGTTTGCTTTAAGCTACAAAGTCATATGTGCTGCATTTAGTGCCATGCTAGGTTGGTCACTAAAGTCATTAGAGAAGGAAAAGCAAGATTTTAAAAATAGGCCTTAGATTGTAAGACTCCTTTTGTAGACGTAGTTTTCCTCTAATTTGTAAAATAAAAACAAATTAATGTATAGGAAGGATGTTTTGGTCATTTTAGCAATTTGTTAAAGTACTACTTTTAGACTAAAATTAAAGTAAATTAGACATTCTATTTGCATGAGAGATATTAAATTATGCTCTATTTTTTTTATTTTAAAATTTTTTTATTTTTTTTAAAAATTAAAAAATTTATAATTTTATTAATTTTGACTATAATATCCTTAATAGCATTATTAATTTTTATAAATATTATAATTTATTATAAAATATATTTTTAAAAATTATAATATTTTATTATTATTTATTCTTAGTTAAAAATAATAAATTTTGTTTTATTTTAAGTTAAAAGATATTTTTTACAGTAGTCAAATACATATTTAATTATATAAATAATAAAAAGAAGAAT
Organism: Senna siamea; assembly: GCA_031216115.1. Taxonomy (NCBI): domain Eukaryota; kingdom Viridiplantae; phylum Streptophyta; class Magnoliopsida; order Fabales; family Fabaceae; genus Senna; species Senna siamea. Next base: position 13,528,158 of record CM062361.1, on the reverse strand, counting down.
AATTTGGTCAAAATAAATGAAATTGTAAGTTTTTTCATATTTCAAGGGAGGAGAGTGTAATTTACTCTTAAAATTTACTTTTTATCTCTTAATTAATTTGTATAAAATTTCAATTTTATTCTTTTTATTTATTAGTTGATATAATTTCCTTCTATTATAAAATGTCATCTGTGTTTATCATTAACCACAGAGTTATATATGAATCTCATATGGAATTACTCTTATAGTTGAACTAGCAAAATAATTTAGATGAGAAACTAAAATAATTATTAAGTTAGTTTTCACATGACTTCAAAATGTTTTTGAAATTCTTAAATTTTGGGTTTTCAATATGCAAATGAAAATTTTTAAAAAATTTTTGAAGTGTTTTGGCCTCGTTCAATAGCTTTAATTATTTATGGTTTGAATAAAATAATTTTAATTCATATATGATTGATGACATTTGAAAAAAAATAAAAGATTACATCAATTCATAAAGATAATAAATAAAATTAAAATAAAAAAAGATAAGGAACAAAAAATAATAATTTTCACTTTATTTTTATTGAAAATTAATTTATAGAGAGTGGTTATTTCAATGAGGCTAATAAATTAAAGAGTAACACTGGGAAACATTATAATTAATTAATGGAACATATTATAATAAATAAGTAAAACGTTAACGAGCTATATATACCCATCATATACCATTTGGGGATTGGATATCAATGAGTTATTCTTTCATAGTCTTCATCATATACGATATTTTCAATCCTGATCGAACAAAATTAATTGCATATAAATATTGAATAATATAATTTATAATTTTTTGATATTCCTGTCGGAATTATAATGACATTTAAAGATTGAAATTGACTGCCTAATGCCACTAAAAATGTATGCTTTCGGATACAAAAAAACATATTTTCAATAAAAACTATTTATTATTTTAATTTTTACATTATCATTTTTTAAAATTTCAGATAAGGAGTACTACAAGTAATTAAACATAATAAGAAAACAAATTATAAATTTTGAGCTAAATATCAACGGATAATATACAAGAATTTATACTACTAATTATATATATATATATATATATATCATTGTGTACCTTTTCTGAAATGTGAATTTTGATGGGTTGCCATCATGATCTTTGCTTACTGTGACTCACAAGGCATTGGAGTCTTCAACATGCCTCAACTATGAAGCACAAGTGGATGCCAATTGCCAAAAGATTATCATTATTGAAATTCCCTGCATCAACTCTTTTTTGGGTTAAAATTATCTGTATTTAAAAATTTATTAAATTTTAACAAATTTGATTGTATACTGTTTCCTATTGACTCAGTTATAGTTAGTTTTATATAATATATATATATATATATATATATATGAACGTTTGTGGCTCTAGTTTTTCCCTCATACATCAAAAGATTTACTAAAAACAACAATATTAATAAACATGTTGGTTATAATCTTACAACAAATGAATTCTTATACATGTAAAACTCTATTAAAAAAATAATTTAAAAAAAATAAAATTTCATAAAAATCCCAAATAGAGTGAGACAAATCTCTTAGGCATTATTAGAATTAATGACTAATTAATATGCCATTTTAACAATTAATTTTTCTAAAGTACATAAATTTATTTATTTATTTATCACTATACCTAATTCTTCTTGATTATCAAGTGAAGTCCCTTTTAAATGTTAAAAGTTTTGTGATGACACAAAATCTAGTGGCACCATCCTTTTAAATATATGGGATGATAAACTCTACAAATAAAAAATGTATACTTTAACGTGCACTGCTATGTGGGCCCCACAGCCACCACTTCTGACATCTGGTGGGTCCACGTGTATAGCATGTGGCTTGGCTCACATGCCGCCTGCGAGTGAAAGAGGAGACAGGTAATTCTAGAAAAGTAAAAACCCTCTCACCGCAAGAGGATCTCTGCCTCATCTCTGATCTCTGAATTTACTCTTCTAAACCGAAATTACGAAAATGCCCTCGAATCTTTTCAATAATAACATATACGCCACTTTCGTATAAGATACGATCTGGATACTATTATACTAACCCCATCGTCTTTTCATTTCTATTCTTCCCTAGATTTAATCCTCAAAACTCTCATAATTTTCACGTAGAAAATTTTCACTCTCTCTCTCTCTCTCTCTCTTTCTGGCTCGCTCTCATCGCGTGTCGGTGTACAGATCTTGGGCACTCCACGCTCTGCTTCTCTCTCTACTGTGTTCTTCAGCTCTACCTAATCGTGGTTGCTTTTTCTGGTGGAAGATAGCTATTGGGTTTTCAGAACGCAGATCTTGGGGTGTGAAAATGAGAGAGTTATCGCTTCTCCTGGGTTGGAGCCTGGTCGCTTTATGATTGTGGTTGTTGGTGGCTGCTGCTGCTTCTGGTTGGTGGTGCGTGTGGTATTGGAATTGGAGGAAAGGTGCATGTGGGATTTCATTTGGATTCTATGTTTCGTGAAGGATTTTGGGAAGAGAATTCGCAGGGATTGTGGGCTTGTGATCCGGAGCAGGGGTAGGTGGGGCAAATGTGGCTGAGTTTTGGGGCCAATTGAGTCCAGGGTTTTTATGACTTTGTGTTGTTTGATCTTAACTCCATAGGACCTTTTTGGAAATTGTCTTGGTGTCGCCAGAAAATGCAGCAAGATCAGAGAAAAAAGGTGGATTGTTACTTGAAAAATTATTTCCAGCCCCTTCATAATTCTGTAATTACTTTAGAGATTATCGTTGCTTTCTGAAGTTTTGTGTGAATAATGAAGCTACCTGTTGTGACAAACTGATTCAACACAGTGATACAATCATGTTTACGTTGGTTGGTACTGAGAATTTTGGATTCTCTGAAGCTAAGCGTTTGGTTTGGATAGGCCTAAACCAAGTTGGTTCAATGGGGTCATGTCAGCTAAGACTGTAAAATCATCGATTTTGCTGCTCTCCTTATATTTGATCCATTACGTGGTGTAGTTTCTCTTCCTCTCTCTCTCTTTTCTGTCACGAACGGAGGATAACGTGTTTATTGGGGTTCTTTTTCTTACCCTTCTTCCCGCTTCCCTTCGCCTCTTTGAGATGTGCTTTCCGTGCTTTGTCGCAATAGATGAGAGCATTCCTTTATTAGATGCTTACAGTTTTATTCCGGTATCAGATCAGATTTTGTCTGCTACTATTTGTTTTTTTCTTAACAATTATCGAATATATTTAATTCTTCTTCCTCCCTTCCTTCTGCTTTCCATTTCTTTACCTATGCCTACAATTCCTGTTCTTCCTATCTCTCCGTTTCCTTAGATACTTCTCTCTGGATGCGATTCCTTCTTTCCGAACGCATGAACGAGTTTTACTGTTTATGAATTATGTATAATTATCTGCATCCTACTTCCAAAATTGCAATTGAAATTGTAGAAATATGAATTTCAAGTACATGATCCATGATATTGACACTCAAATATCACTTCTATGTTGCTGCTAAGCTTAAAAGAAGTTAGCAAATGCCATTTCGCTTAATTGAAATCTTTAATATAAATGCAATGAGAAGAAGTGATATTTGGATAAGAAAGAAGTGTTTGAGTCTTGGTGTGTCATAAGAATTGTGATCTATTTAATCTGTCATTTAGTGGAGGCCCGTTGTGACTGGGGACTAAGGCTGTTGCATAGGGTCAGTGCTTCTTTTAACCTATTAATTTATTCCACTTTATGGTGAAATGATCATATTCATAATATAATTAAACTCTCCATCTTTACGTTAATAAATCTTTTATAAGAAGCATGTCATTGGCGTCTCTAGTTACTGTTTTAAGTGTTGGATGAGCGTACTGCACGTATCGAACATGGACATTGTTCCTCTTTTGAGTATTTTTACCTCTTTTTGGTAACTTTTTATGTAATTTGTAAATAAGCAAACAAATTTGTATAAGCCTATTATTTTCTCTGAGTCTGAAATTTCTTCAATCTCAATAACCGCCAGTGAGGCAGTTGGGAAAACTTATATTTTGTTGTAATTTACAGATGTGCTTCTCATTTGTCACTTTAACTTGATTTGTTAAAGTTTTCACATTGCAAATTTGGGTCTGCCTGATTTTACTTTGTGAAATAACTTTATATCACTGCTGCAGAGTTCAACAGAGATGGAATTTTTCTCTGACTATGGCGATGCCAATCAGTACAAAATTCAAGAAGTCATTGGAAAAGGAAGTTATGGTGTTGTTTGTTCAGCAATTGACACTCACACTGGTGATAAAGTGGCAATAAAGAAGATACATGACATCTTTGAGCACATATCTGATGCTGCACGTATTCTTCGTGAGATAAAGCTGCTCAGACTTCTACGACACCCGGATATTGTTGAAATTAAACACATTATGTTGCCTCCTTCTAGTAAGGACTTCAAAGATATTTATGTTGTTTTTGAGCTCATGGAGTCTGATCTTCACCAAGTCATCAAAGCCAATGATGACTTAACAAAAGAGCACTACCAGTTTTTCCTTTACCAGCTACTTCGAGCTTTAAAGTATATTCACACTGGTATTCCTCATTATCCTTCTTTTTGGCCATTTTGATATCTAATATATATATTTGTTGATGAATATTTTACTTGAATTTATCTTGTGTTACTCATGGGTATAACTTGTGTTTTTCACATTCATAAATCATTAAGTCACTTTTGTTAGTAATATGTGAAACATAATCATTGTTTGTAATATTTATTTACCACTATGGAAGATTTTGGGATAGTGCATATTGTTTTCTCTAAATGTCTAAATATTTCCATTTCTTCCTTCTAGGTTTCGCTGCATCCTGATTTTGCATAACTTTTTTTTTAATACACTTTATTAAACTAATTCATCTTCCCTTTTCTTGTTTTTTTTTTTTTTCCTGTTCTCAATTTGTGTTTACTAGCATTAATTTCAGTTTTGCTTATCTGATACATGGATACATGGCAGCAAATGTCTATCATCGAGATCTGAAACCAAAAAATATACTGGCCAATGCAAACTGTAAACTCAAAATATGTGATTTTGGGTTAGCTAGAGTTGCCTTCAGTGATACACCAACAACTATATTTTGGACGGTATGCCATTCAAGCCTTTTATCTACCTGTTTCTTTTTCTACTTTTTTCTCTTCTTTACTTTATATTCGTTTTTAATTTTAAATATCATTTAGTAAAGTAGGAGCTGCTGTTTCTTTTCTTACTCAATATGCATATGTAGGATTATGTTGCTACAAGATGGTATAGAGCTCCGGAGCTTTGTGGATCATTTTACTCAAAGGTATGTCTATGTTCAGGTTCTTTTGGATGTTGTGAGACAATATATGTGTAGTTTTCTTGATTCATTGTACCTTAGTTTAAGTTCATTAGATTTGCATGTAAAAGTTGCACATGCAGGCTTTGTATTATTCTCTTTCCCATCAATTAGCAAACTGTAAGACCTAAGACCTATGTGTTATTCCTTATCATTCTACTAGTTATGTATGTGTCACTATTTGTAAGCTGATTGGCTAACACTCTGGTTATAAGACCATAGCCCCTGGCAAGAAACTATGTGATACAATGACCACCTTATCGTTTCATTGACTTATTAAGTCTCTGTAAGGTTTATTTATGTATGACTATACTTTAAGATTTTGCTGCATAATAATTCTTTGATGTGTTATCATTTTTATATCATGTATGGGACCTTGAAAAATGTAGACACATGATCGTAATTTTTTATGTCCTGATGCAGTATACACCAGTAATTGATATATAGGTTTCATCTTTGCTGAAGTGCTAATAGTAATTTTTATCTTGATTCAGTATACACCAGCAATTGATATTTGGAGTATAGGTTGCATCTTTGCTGAAGTGCTAACAGGAAAACCACTTTTTCCTGGAAAAAATGTTGTCCATCAGTTGGATTTAATGACTGATCTTCTTGGGACTCCCTCACTGGATACTATATCCCGGGTAAATTTTTTCCTCCTTTGTGGAAAAACTTGATTACTTGGTTGTGCTTTAATCTTGTGCCAAATTTGTTTTCCGCATGTAACATTATTCTTTGTTGGATGTAGGTGCGTAATGATAAGGCAAGGAGATATCTAACTAGCATGAGGAAAAAGCAACCTGTGCCTTTTGCACAAAAATTTCCTAACGCAGATCCTTTAGCACTATGCCTACTGGAGAGATTGCTCGCTTTTGATCCTAAAGACCGGCCTACTGCTGAAGAGGTATGTCACCTTATGTTCTATTGCTTATGTCAGTGCATTGAGAAGTATTTTAGGTTAATATTGACTGTTTTCCAATTCCTTTGGACAAAAGAAGGCTTAATGAATTGAGGAGCATATACGTCAATCTGGAAAATGTCATCTTGAGTTTCATGCTCCAGATGCTTATAGTTTTTGAATCTTTGGTTTCTTCAGGCATTGGCTGATCCTTACTTCAAGGGACTGGCAAAAGTTGAGAGGGAACCATCCTGCCAGCCTATCACAAAAATGGAGTTTGAATTTGAAAGGCGAAGAGTCACAAAGGAAGAAATACGAGAGCTAATCTTCTGTGAGATTCTAGAGTATCATCCACAACTATTGAAAGACTACACAAAAGGAACAGAGAGAACTAATTTTCTTTATCCAAGGTTTTTATCTGTTTCTTTTCAACAATTCTGTCATGTCATATCCATTTGATAAATGTTAATTCAGATTTCTTATTCATTATCTTCTCCTTTTTTTTTTTTTTGGGTGTATTTCTTTACAGTGCTGTTGATCACTTCAGGAAGCAGTTTGCTCATCTTGAAGAAAATAACGGTAGAAATGGCCCAGTTATGCCTCTTGAAAGAAAGCACGTTTCTCTTCCAAGGTAATTCATATATGTACATATTTAACATCTGTGTGCATCTGTAAGAACAAAAATAATTTAGTTTTACTGATTTCTGAGTTATTGGCAGGTCAACAATTGTACATTCAAATATGGTACCACCAAAAGAGCAATCAAATATTGCTTCCTGCAAAAACAGGCAAACAGCTGAGGAATATAATAAGAATTCCAGAGATACAGAAATTCCTGTGCCAAGGTCAATGCAGGGGCAGCAGAGAATTCCGCTAGGTATGGAAGAATTGCTATTCTCATAGTCTGTTCAGTTCCTGTACATTTATGGATAAACCATACGCTAATGTTGTTTCTCTTTCCAGCAAAACCAGGAAAAGTTGTGGGGCCAGTTGTTCCGTATGAGTATGCAAGTGTTGTCAAGGATTCCTATGATCCAAGGGCATTTATCAGAGGTTCTGTGCTTCCTTCTCAAGCTGCCCCCCCTGCATATTATTACCAAAGATCAAACTCGGGAAGTCAAGAAAGGTCAGCAACAGAAGCTGATAAGGCTGTGTCTTTGCAAGGCAAGCATGCCCATTGTGAAGTTCGTGCCAAAATAGCACCGGATATAGCTATTAATATCGATACCAACCCCTTTTTTATGACACGGGCAGGAGTGAATAGGATCGAACAGGATGATCGAATAGCTGTTGACACAAACTTAATGCCATCAAAGGCTCAATATGGCGGGCTTGGTGCTGCTACTGCTGGGGCCACTGCTCATAGGAAGGTTGGTCCTGTTCAGTATGGTATGACTAGGATGTTTTAGGAGTTATGACGTGAATATTTTGGTCAAGTAGAGAAATCCTTGTAGAGAGAAAAAGGCTCTTTGTAGGGAAGGCGCTTTAGTCTCTTGTATGTTGTGTAAAATAAGGGTGGGCAAGGCCATGAAGCAGTGATTCCTTTCAAAGAGCCAGCTTTCTCTGGTCAGATGCTACGAACTTTGGTTACACTATCAAGAAACTTTATAATTGAAATTGAGCCCTGTGGTTACTCTCTCCTCTCTCTCTCTCTCTCTCTCTCTGAGATGATGACTGAAATAAGCAACATTTTTGCAGTCAATAATTATGAAAATTGAGAGCTCTTAGGTCATAATATAGATATGAGTTAATAGTGTAGAAACTATCACCTTTAAAGTCAAAATTTTGATATTTCATATGACATTTATTCTTAAAGATTAAAGTGAATTAGATGTCAAGAATTTAGCTTGTACCAGTTTTTGGTCCCCACTCTACTTTGAACGCTTAATTTATTTTTTGGTGACGAAAAATCACTTTTGGTAGTATTTACTTCTATTTTTCTGTATTTGAAGCTATTGAACCCATAAAGAACCAGAACCATTCGGTTAGTCTAAGATTAGTTTCTGAAGTACGAGTGGCATGTGGAGTTAGTTCTGGAACATGTCAAAGTAATGAGCAATAATGGTGTTTGAGATTGTAGTCGAATCTCGCATATTTTGAAATATTCTTTTTCAACTCTAATTTTATATTTTTTAAATTCTCTGGAACTAGAGTAGTTTATAGTTGAAAGTTCTTTGAAGAAAAAACAAAATTTGACACAAGTTTTAAGGACATATTTTATATTGTATTTAATTGAAAGAATATACATTAATTGATAGTTGAAAGTATTTAGCTAAATCAATAAAACATATAGGCAATTAGCTAATTGCAAATGTGTCATCCAACTGCAAAAACGGCACAATCCGATGAAATATAGAGAACTGTACAGGATTTGAAATACAGATGATCTGTTCGCCATAAAAACATACCCCTAGTTTTTTTTTTCCTCAAAGCGTTAAAAACTCCAGTCTTGCGAATCCAACGTTTTCTCACAAAATCCCCTCAAAATTTCCCGGAAATTCGTACCTGTCCTTGGTTTTCTCGAAAACTTTGTAGTCATCACTGACTCATTCTCGCTAACTTCGAACTCCGCAGCGCTCAGGGTTTTTGCTTCTCTGTCTTACTTTGTTGTTTGGTTGGTGAGAAAATATGTAAAGCTTATTAGAAACTTCAATTATTGTGTAATTCAGTTCTTGTTTGATCGTAAGTTACATCTCTTCAAATTTTTTTTTTTGGTTTCCTCGGTAACCGCACAGCGTGGTTCTTTCTCAGTTTTCAGTATATTACTCGGTTGGTTTATGCTTTAGATTATCGTTCTGTACAACTAACAATGGCGGAAGACAAGATGGTCAATGGCGTTGCGTCCGCGGGGGTTGATGATGGGACCAGTGAGGAATTTTTTGATCCTGATTTTCGTGGGAGCAATGATCATGTTGTGGAATTGACGAAAAAGGTCGACGCACTGGACCGCGAGATAGACAAATTGGCGAGTGAAATTGCAGGGAGGAAGGAGGAAATCAAGAAACTTACTCTGGAGATTGACGGCTTGAGAAAAAATGACGCAAGAATGCGAGAGAAGATGGAAGATATGAAGAGAGAGGTCGAACGGTCTCACGAGGCCAGGAAGGCGGCAGAAGCTATTGCAGTGAGGGCGTCTGAGCTTGAGACTGAGGTCGCCAGGCTTCAGCATGACTCGGTATCTGAGATGGGTGCTGCTGAGGAAGCTAGAGCAGAGTGTGCAGAATTAAGGAGGGTTTTGGGAGAGAAGGAATCAAGGGTTATGCATCTGGAGAGAGAAGTAAACGGGTTAAAGCAAGAGAAGGCAGAAAATGAGATGAAAGCGAGGGACCTAGAGAGGAAAATTGGGATCTTGGAAATGAAGGAAATTGAGGAAAGAAGTAAGAAGATCAGGGTCGAGGAAGAGTTGAGAGAGAAAGTTGGCGAGAAAGAGAGGGAAATTCATGGGGTGAAGCACAAGGTTGAGGAGTTGGGAAGGGTTGCTACAGTGGGGGGATCCCAGTTGGAGGAGTGGATTGAGGAAAAACTTAGTATGGAAGAGGCACTAAAAGAAGCAGAGGAGAAAGCAAGAAGCATGGAATCAGATATTTCAAAACTGCACGAGTGCGTAAGGGAAGCAGATGAGGTTATCAAAACACTCGAGAAAGCAGTTGAGGCCGTCAATGGAGCTGTAAATGGCATAGATAGTGAAATGAAAGGATTGGAAGGATTGAAGTTGCAGTGGCCAGTTGTGGTAGCAGGATCTACTGGAGCTTTTGCTTTTGCAGCTGCTGTAATGTATGCCTGCTATGGAACTTGGAGATGACAAGTTAGGATTTTCCAGTTTATTAGTCACAAAATACTTCAATTTTGTTAGTTATAAATAGAATGCTTTCCGGGATTTTTTTTTTTGAGCCAATAAATTTTGATTCATATCAGAGTTGGGATACTTGATGTTATATTATATTTTATTTCCCTTTGTTTTTTAAGTTTAGATGAAAACTTGTGTGAGAATTAAAACTGTTCAGTGTATCGGAGGAATGCCTTGGCTTACTACAGTTACTAGGTTTTCTGTTTTTTTATTGATTAAGAGTCTGATACAGATGCTTTCTAAGTTTAGAATTAAAACTGTTTTTTTTAACCAAACCCTTAAGAATATGAAGTTTGATTATTTTTATTTTATTTGATTTTTGTTATTTTTATTTTTATTAAGTTTTAAATTAGGTCAGGACAGAATATAGTATTCATAGTTATTCTGACAGTTTAATTTACACAAACAAGGAGGAATCCATTTAATAGAGAGAAAATGAAAATACAATTATACATAAAAATCACAAAAAGCTTCTTAAGGCAAAAACAACAACACATATACATAAAACTAGGAAACTCTAATACAATGGCATCAATTATATATAAACAGTTTTTTTTTTTTCCACAATCCACTCCTTTTAAGATAAAGGAGGGAACCATGAAAGAAAACATAAGAGAACTAGGAATGTAGTTGCCTCCCATGGCAAGTGCATCTGTAGGAAATTAAGCTCCCTTATCATTTATATGGTGCTGCAACATTAGTGAACAATAAATTAACAGTAATAGTCAGACAAATTGGAATATGCATGTTTACCAATAATAATACGAAGAACAAGCAGAATTAACAATACTTAGTGAATAATAGCAAATAATGTCTATCTCTTACCTTAGTTGTACTTTGTTCTTAATATTCAATGGAGGTTTCTAAACTTTAGGGCCACAATCACATATATTCGGTCCACCACACCATCAAAGAACCGAAAAAAAGTTTGCCTCCATGCTTTGTTGAGGAAGAGAGAACCAGAAGCTATCCAGAAGCCCACTGCAAATCCAACTCCCATCCCAAGATACAATGACTTCCAAAAAGTGTCATCTTCATCTCCTTCATGTAACTGTTTCTGGTTTTGCTTTTCCGGTTCTGTGCAGTTCTTTATAAGAGGAGCTCCACAAAGTTCTGGATTTCCAATGAAGCTCGATGAATTGAAACTTTGAAGCTGAGGCCCAAGTGGGATTTGTCCATTGAAATTGTTGTATGACAAGTTTAGATAACTCAGAAAAGACAAACTGGAGATGCTTTGAGGAATTTTCCCATGAAATTTATTATGAGACAAATCAAGAGATTCCATGTCTTTCATCATTCCAATTTGATCTGGCACCTTCCCCGTCAAATGATTATAAGACAAGTTCAAAGACTGCAATTTAATGAGCTGAAACAATTCTTGAGGAATTTCTCCAAATATATTGTTAGCTGAAAGGTCAATGCTCCTCACAAATTTAAGATTGTTCGAATACTCTAAGCTTTGACCTTTTGTAGTCAACACAATCTTGAATGTATGCTGAACCACTTTTAGTGCTGATGAATAATATTCTTCATATAGATTGAAAGTCTTATCCGAAATGCTTGAAACAAAAAAGGTTAAGTTGAATAGGCAATGAGGGATAAATCCTGAAATTTTATTATCAGCAAGGTCCAACACAATAAGATTAGAGAGGCTGCATAGTTGTGATGGAATATTGCCACTAAATTGATTGGATCTCAACTTAAAAATTGATAGACTTTGAGGCATCCAATTTGGTAAAGTTCCAGAAAAATTGTTTCTTTCTAAATTGATGATCATCAAAGTAGAGCAATGCTGGAAGAACCATGGTATGTGTCCAAAAAAGCCATTATCATGCAAATCTAGTGATTGAAGCTTAAGTAAAGAACCCATTGTCGGAGGAATTTCACCCATTAGCTTATTACTCCCTAAGAAAATGCAAGACAAGTTTTTCCAATTGTTCCAACAATCAGGAAGCTGTCCTGTTAAAACATTATCTGATATATCCAAGTACTCCAACGAATATTCCTCATTCTCAGTGTGACAAAGTATGGGGGATAAAGATCCTGAAAAAGAGTTGTGGGATAAATCTAAAACTATGACCTCTTTTGAAATATGGGGAAGCCCTCCTTTGAATTTATTAAATGGCAAAAGTATATATTTGGAGTTTAGCAATAAGTTTGATATGTCTCCACTAAGTGAGTTATGAGACAAATCCAAACCTCCCCAGAATTTCTCGAAACTCTTTGGAAGATTACCACTCAAGTTATTGAAGCTAATATCTAAAAGTACTTCAGCACCTGTTATGTTTTGGCCAAGACTATATGGAATGGAACCATAAAACAGGTTATGGGATAGATCAAGATATAATAGGTCGTGGAGTTGACCCAACCAATCTGGTATTAATCCTGTGAGTTTGTTGTTAGATAGAATTAAATACTCAAGCATTTCATAGCTTGAAAAATCAGGAATTTGACCTCTAAAATTACAGTCACTGAGATTAAGAATGGTGAGGCGACTGCTAAGATTAAACAACCAATTGGGTAATTCAGTGTTGAAATCATTTCCACCAAGATCAAGAAATACAAATGAGCTAACGTTGACGTCAACATTCTGAACAGATGGATTGATGTTGGGCAGTTGACAATCATTCAAGTATAACTCAGACAAAGAAGGAAGTGAAGCCATTAACTGAAGCCAATTGGTTTGCTTATGAAGATCAATGCCACTGAGATCCAAATAAGATAAGGAAGAAAGTGGAGAAAGCCAATGAAGATTATCTACGTGAAGATGATTATTGTATGATAAGCCAAGGCCTTCAAGCTTTAAAAAATTTGCAAGTGGATGATTAAGAAGCCAACTAGTTTGCATATGAAGATCAATGCCACGGAGATAGAGAGCTTTTAAGGAAGAAAGTGGAGAAAGCCAATGAAAATTATCCATGTGAAGATCAGAGTTGAATGAGAAGTCAAGGAAGTCAAGATTTGAAAAATTTGCAGGTGGATGACTATGAGCAACATCAGAATCATTGATAGATGGCATGCTTATGCCTTCAAAGTCATTATAGCTCAAGTCCAAGTATTCCAGAAATTCAAGTTGGAGTAAGGACGATAAGTTGATTTTACCTCTCAAGGATTCTGAATCATTTCGATTTTGTTTTTTCTGACGAAGCACTGCAACTACACCATTTCGTAGATCAATTCTTGTAACTCTTAAGCCGCCATTGTCACAATGAACTCCAGTCCATGCACAGCAATCTTGTTGAGTAGACCAATCGGAGAGGCGGTTGGAAGGATCTACCACGCCTTGTTTGAACGTTAACAGTGCCCTTTCATCCCTCTCATTGCAGCATATGGTTCTGTTGAATGTAACTGCAGATAGTAATATTAGCAAAAGAAATGAAACTTGTGGAGTGAGACTATCCATGATGGTTTAAGAGAAAGAGGATAGAAAACGGATTTTTGTGGTTTATATACATATATATATACACACATAGATGGCCCAAGCGTGAAGTCTATTTTTGTACGTAATTTCTACCCTTCAAAAATTTTTCGTTCCAGCTAAGATCTTAATTTTTGTCAACAGTCAACACAAGACTTACGTTCCACCAACCACGAATGAAAGAGGTGTTGAATCTGCAGCTTGCAGTCCACACGACATAATGTCTAACTTTTCCATGGAATTAATAACACCTATTGGCAGCTTATTGTTTTGCATATGAAGAAGAGGGATTGTTGAGAGGGCTGAGACTAAATGAGAGTAGCTCTACCCACCAAAGAAAGACATTGAGATTTCCATCCCTTAAGCTTTTCCTACATCTTATTCATTACATGAGCATGGTGTTTGGTACATCTTCCATGAATTATGTTACTTCATCTTATTTCCATCCCTTCACACCTGACTTTCATAGGCTTCCACGTGAAACGGGGTCCAGAGGCTTCCATGTGAATAAGTTGACAGTCATTTATCCACTGTTTAAAGTTGAAGCAATTTTGACTGTTAACAGGAGTAGTACCTTTCTTCTCATTGGGATATTCCGCAGTTTCATTGAAATCACCTGCTAATAATAGAGGGTGAGTATAACCAAGCCATAGGTTTCTCCTGTTATGATCAATATCCAGGATTAACTAAGTATATTCAAGTTTATTGTCTGAGGAAAACTTTCCATGAATTGAAATGCACATATATAATGCCCCATCTTTCACACTTGCAAACATTTCCTTCAAAGTTAGTCAAATAAACTATAACATAATTTTGAAAAATCAATTATACTAATATATATATTAGAGATATTTTTTTAATGTTAAATATAATATGAAAAATAATTATTATAATTTAAAATAATAAATTAATAATAAGTAATTATTTAATTTCACATTTTTTTATTATAATTTTTTATTTCTTAATTTCTTTCTCCTATCGTTTCATATCACATTTTTTTATTTTTTATTATATAATATATAATTTTAAAGACTATTTAAAGACTACAAAAATATTATAGAGTAAATTACATTTTAGTAACATGCATCTGGTTTGCCTAAATTTCATTTATCTATTATGTAATTTAATTTTTTTTCAAATGAGTAACTTGTAATTTGCACCGTTAATATTTTGATATTTTATAATTTAATTCTGTTAAATATTTAATGGCATATGTATGCGTCACGGATGTGATGATGATTTTCTTTCAAACAAAACCAATTTTCTTTCAAAAAATCGGTTTTCTTCCAAAAAAAAAATCAGTTTTCTTTAAAAAAAATCAAATTTTCTATAAAACAAATCAGTTTTCTTTCTTTTAAAAAAACCAATTTCCTTCTAAACAAATCTGACTTTTTCTCTTTCATTTTTTTTACTAAAGCTTAATTTTTTTATACTAATAAATGATATTTTTATTAAATGCTAAACGTTAACTTTGAGACCTCAAACTCTTAATATTAAATCTTAAATTCTAAACATTAAATCTTAAATTTTATACTTGAACTCTAAATCTTAAATTTTAAAGTTCAAACTTAAATTTTAAATCTTAAATACCGTAAATAACAAATATAAATCCTAGACTTTAAACTATAAAAAAAAAATCTCTTAAAGAATATAATAAAATTAAAAAAATGAAATTGAAAATTATATATATATATATAATATAAATATACATATATAACATATATTTTTAAAAAAATATAGCATGTTTATAAATAAAAATACAAAAGATAAAATAAAATCTTTTAAAAAAATATTAATTTAAAAATAAATAAAAATAATTAATTAATTATATAAAATATATAGTTAATTAGCAATATCATTAAATAATATACAATAAATAATATATTAATTAATTAATAAATAATATAAATAATATAAATTAATAATATAGAATTTAGTATTGAGGTTTATTTTCTATCTTTTTATATTTTTAGATTAATTTATAATTTTATATAATATCTATATTATTGTATAATTAATTAATTAATTAATTATTTAATCACTTTTTCATTAATATTTTATTTAAA
This sequence comes from Senna siamea, assembly GCA_031216115.1. Classification (NCBI taxonomy): domain Eukaryota; kingdom Viridiplantae; phylum Streptophyta; class Magnoliopsida; order Fabales; family Fabaceae; genus Senna; species Senna siamea. The sequence continues at coordinate 13,512,623 of CM062361.1, read as the reverse complement.
TATTTTTTTAATTTTGTGTATTTTAATTTATAAATATATTGTATATTTTATATATTATATATATAATTTAATTTTTTAACTTTATTATATTATTTTAGGATTTTGTTCTTTATAGTTTAATATTTATAGTTTTGAAATTTAAGATTTAGAGTTAACATTTTGGATTTTAAGATTTAAGATTTAGAGTGTAAGGTTTAAGATTTGTAATTTAAAATTGAAGGATTATATTTATGATTTAGGACTTAGAGTTTAAGATTTGAAGTTTGGAATTTAGAATTTAAGATTTAGTAAAAAAAAAAAGTTTTAGTGGAAAAAAAATGAAAGAAAAACAATTTTTTTAAAGAAACCGAATTTTAGAAAACGATCACAAACAGAAATGGCATTTGTGTGTGTGTGTCTATCTATCTATCTATCTAAATGGAGAAAAATTGAGGAGCCTGCAAGTAAGAGGGTGAGAGAACTTGCAACAAACTGTTGCTCATGAACTTTTGGCATTTGCTGAAGACATTAATGCAGTAGCTAAAAGAACCAAAATGGCAAAGAAAATGAATGAGGAGTTACGAATATTGCTCTTGAGAATAAGGGGTCCTTTCATAACTGTGAATTGTATCGTTAAGTATGTCATAAAGTTGTTCTTTGTGTCTCAAACAAATTAAATAAGTATTGTGAAAGAGTTCAAGAAAGCTTTACTTTCTGTTAGTGAATAATTACTCAGAATGAACACTGCACTAGATATATTCTACTCTAAAGAAGTCTTAAACCCTAAGACTTATTATTTAGGATCTTGCTAATAAGTAACTTTATAGCACCATTTATGAAAGTATTTGTTTGGTTGACAAAATATTTAAAAATTTTATCAACTAATTAAATACTTTATTAATATATATAAGACTCCTATTATTTATTTAAAGTGGTTTTCTTTCATAGATGTGGTGAATACTTATCATTATCCTTTTCTCCTTGTCATAATTCCAGTCTCAACAAGCATAGTACTTCAGAACAATTTAGTTACCCCAAGAACTGATCCCCAGATATATTGTACTGTTACCACTCTTTTAATTGAAACAAAATGACTAGACATATATATAAGTTAGAACATCTCTTGTATCAAAGCATCAATTCAATTTAATCTTGCCATAATCCTCTCTCCTTTATTTCTTTTTTTATTTGATTTTATGACAGTTAATATAATTAAAGGAGAAAAAACATAGTTCAAAATTAATGAAAAATCACATAAGAGTTCAACAATAAATTTTAAATGACCTAATGGTGAATTGATTTGGAACAACCATAAGAGGTAAGTACTGTATATTTTACTTTCAAATTGTAATATGATGTCTTGTAAAATGTAAATATAATAATCTTATTGGACCGTCCATTACACACACACACACACACACACACACACACACACACATTAGATAGTAGCGTATGTTAATCATACTACCATATTATAGATATTGAATGATAAATTACATATAATATAATCTTCATCCCTGAGCAAAGGCAAAGGACTTTGTGAATACCTTCGCTACTTGCGAGTGGGATAGGATGTACTGTGGTGCAATGAATTCTTCTTTTGCATTGTTCCTCACAATATGACATTCTATCTCAAGGTGCTGAGTATGTTCGTGAAAGATCACTAGATTGGTAGCTTTATGTAAGGTGACTAATTGTTACACCAAGGGGAATATAGGAGTTGGAAAGTAAATATGAAATTTTTGAAGAATGTATGATATCCACGGTAATTCACACAATGTTAACCCATGCTTCTATACTCATAATCTTCACACGATGATTTGGAGACTGTATTTTGCTTCTTTGTTTTTCAAGATATTAAGGAATCTCCCATGAAAATACAATAACCGATCAAGGATTTGCAACTTGTATATATACTTTGCAACTTGTATAGTAGCTTCTTAATAAGAACACAGGGAGTGGCAACAAATTGGCTAAGTTACGTTGTTGTACACTATGTGATATGTCCGGTCTTGTCATGTTGAGATAGAGAAGTCTTACGACCAGTTTTCTGTATTTATTAGGTTCAGAGGGTAGAGACTGTTCATTGAATTTGTGATTCTTTGGTAAGGGTGTGGTAGTAATGTCCTTGAGAATATCATTTAGGTATTTTTGTTCAGACAGGAAAGTTCCCCGTGTAGACATGTTTATCTTAATTCTCAAGAAGTATCTTGCACATCCGAGGACTTTGATAGTAAATGTTGAGTGGAAAACTTTTTAACCACAATAAATATCATTCTCACAGTCTTCTACAATTAGTACATCATCTACCTAAACTAAGAGAGTCAAACATGAATTAAGGGATTTTTTAAACAATAGATAGTGATCATTTATTAGTGATCATTTGGTGATTGATAGAATCCATACTTGGTGCTTGGCAATTTGTGCAGTAAACTTTGAATTCCACTCTCTTGATACTTGTTCTTCAATCTACATAATTAGTTTTTGCTTTGTAATAACCTTCTAGTGGTAGCATATAAACCTTTTCCTTCAAATATCCATGAAAAAAAGCATTGTTAATATCTAATCGGCGAATGTGGCATCCCTTTAAGTAGACATGGCAAAGAAAATTCTTATTGTAACCATCTTAGCTACAGGGTAGAAGCTCTTTAATTTGTATAATTAATGCCAATTGTTTGGTTGTAGTCCTTAACTACTGAATGAGCTTTTTATTAGTATCTAGGTTGAATGTAATTCTGTAAACCCATCTTGACCTTATAGCTTTCTTCCAAGAAGGTAGCTCAATGATTTCCCAAGTGTGATTGGTTTCTAAAGCCTCAATTTCCTTGTTTATTGCTTTCACCCATCTTGGACATTTTGGAGCTTGATTATTATAAAATTCTTTGTTTTAATATTAAAAAGTGGTGTGGTGCCTCATCATCTTGAGGGCTGATGTGGCATGGTGCCACATCATCTAGAGGCTTGACATGGCACATAGCCACATCATCCTTAGGGTTGACATGGAAGAAAGCCACATCATCATCATAGGTTGACTTGTATTGAACCATGACATATCGTATGCTAATGTGGCCAGAACCATGTCATCTTAGAGGCTGATGTGCATGTGCCATGTCATTGATATGGGTAACTTGGTAGATCTATGTCATCCATTTTGCAGATGTAGCATGAAAAATCTTGACCAAAGAATAAAATAGTTTAAAAGCACTTTGACCAACACAAATTTGGAACAATTAGGGGTGATCAAAATTGATTTATCGAATCAAACTAAATTAAATTAAGCGAAAGTGATCAATATTCAATTTTGTTTCATTTGATATAAGAAGTTTATGAGTGGTTTTGGTTTTGTTTTTGATTTATTGTGCCAAAAAATAAAACCAACTGTGTACACACAAATATAGATATATATATTCTATTTATTTAAAATATTATCCTCTTTTGTGAAACATATCATTAAGCTACCAAATTTATTTCATTCCTTAATCTTTTAGTTTATGTTATACTTTTATTAGAAACTTAACTTTGAAAAATTAAATTTATTTTATAACTTTTGGAGTATATTTAAAGTAATAATGTAATTGTTATCTTGTTGTATTATTTTGTGCACTATATCAAATTAATATTACCGGCACTATTATATCCAATTAATATTACCTGAGGTATTTAGAAATGTTTCAAATTGCCCAAACAGAACTGCAAACACCCTAGGAGCAACACGCAAAATCAACACACACTCCTTTTTCGCTGTGCACTATCCTTTATTGCTTTTGGATTGTGTGTGACGGGTAAAGTAGAAAACCACTGCCGCTACAGCACCGGTGGGAGGATAGTTGCCGGAAGCACCTGCTTGAGGCACCACCTTTTCTTTGTCTTCTCCGTTGTGGGCTTCCTTTGTGTGGCACTTCCCGTCGAACACGAGAGGTACTGGTTCCTAAACATTTTTCCCTCTTCCTTTATGGTTTAGACGTCCTCTTACTTGCTGGTTCTGCTATGTAGTTGCTTGCTGAATCCCCTTTGGTTGTGGTTCAATTTGGCTGGTAAATGAATATTATGACATTTTTATCTTGATTTTACCTCTGTTTTCGCTGAGTAAAAATAAGGGCTGTTTGAGGTTGTGAAACAGGAGATTTTAGAGTGTTGGTAAATGAATATTATGACCTTGCTTATGTGACATGGAATTCAGGTTGTGAAATCTGAATAAGTTGCCCCATCGATCTGTGGTCAGGTCCTTTTTTGAGTAGTTCAAGAAATCAATTATTGAAACTCAATCTTGCTCTATCACCAAGATCTCTGGGATCATTTTCTGAAAATCTTCCACAAATCTAAGTGCTATCTAGCAATGACGACAATTCAGAAAGATGACCACGGACAGCCTCAAAGAAGAACTTATCTGGAGTCTTGCACAAAAACTACCAGGACTAACAAGTCAGCATCTTCCTTCAAAAGATGGGGTAGAAAATATCCATTTATCAGATATGGGCTTCCAATGATCTCTCTTACCGTCCTTGGGGCTATTGGACTTGGTCATCTCTTGCAAGGCAGGTTAGTAAAAAGCTTTGCCCATGATTACTTCTTACTGATACTCTGTTGAATTGCTAGTTTATTTCTCATTAGCATTTGAAACATGGTAATCTATCTCACTCTTCTAAATGATATCTTACATTTATGATTAAATCTCGGCCATAATGGTTTGACATCTGACAAGAGATGGAATAGTATAATTATTTTAGTGTCTGAAATTGTCAGATTGTTGAAGCATTAAATTGCTCTAGTTGACAGAAGTATATTAGGATTGATGTCAATGATTTTGACATTGAATATTCCATGTGTGCTTATTTTATAATAATGGTTTTGTTGGTCCTTACTTGATTTGATACATTTAATGATCATCTCGTTTGAGGATTGATCACCTTATCCTTATTGGTTTAAGGTTCATCTTGTTTTACCCCATTCTGCTTCTAAAATGTGATGGGACTGTGTCAATTCAGCAAGGACATTGCAAAGGTGAAAGATGATCAGGAATGGGAAATAACTGAAACAAGAAAAGCATTGTCTAGAACAGGGCCAGTAGATGCGTATAAGCCAAAAAATATTTCATTGGAGGAGGAGTTGAAGGTATATCTTTTTCCTTGTATAATTAGAAAATGAATGTAGCCGAGGATATCTAAATTTTCTAATATTCTGCATGTCATAGGCCTTGCAGCAAAAGGTGGACATCAACAACTATGAGTACAAGAAAATTCCTAAACCAAATGAAGGCAAGCAAGAGTAGATTCGAGCTGTCTATCTAAGATTAACTCCTGTTGGAATATATCATGCAGTGAGTGTGGGTCAGTTTAATAATCTGTTTCCTTAATTTATTTTCCATTTTTTGGTTCTGAAAACCCTACCAAATGCCTGATGGTTGAGTCATCAATTTTGATTCATGTTAAGCGACATCTAGGATTTCTGCAGAATAACTCTGTATATGCACAGCTTCATTGTTTTCCCATCATTTTGGAATTTAATACAAAGCAACTTATTCAGTTTTCTAAACTGCGATTCCCATGGTTCTTAAAACATCTTGGATTTCAGCATCCTAGATTATTTAGTACTAGCTTCTATAAAATATTTATGGTCTTTATTTTTTGTTGGAATTTAATTAATTGTGATATTAAACATAAAAATTTTAAATATGGTTTCTTATACATACATTAATCTTATACTATAATGATTTGATAGTAATGTGTCAAATAAATCAAAACTGAGAGAAACTTAAAAACATTGACATGAAGCACAAAATATATGATACTAGTTTATTTAATTGCAATTTTAGATTGATTGATTCTCCAATGATTCTTATCAATTTTTTTTTTCCCTTTTTTTTTTGTCATGTTTAGTAGTACATAATGGACCTCCCATTTTCCCATGCTAGGAACCAGGAAGTGGATACTTAGCTAAACACCATGCATTTTGGCAAATCGAGCTCAAGCTTTGTTTTCATGTCTTTGGTATAATTTTCACTTTTAAGCTTGAGATCTTCTCTGAAACGTTTCCAACATTCATCCCTTCACTCTTTTTTGCTTCCATCCTGTATTTTCTTATGGGCTTGCTTTGAGAATAGAGAGACTGATTGCATCCAATTGGATGAGGATGTGAGGTGGAGACTGTAGGTTTTCAACTTTAGGGGACACTACCAAACAATAGGAAAAAGAAAAAAAAAAGGAATCCATTTTAAAGAGAAACTGACATTTAATTATTCATCAAACACACAAAAGAGAGATGTTCTCACAGACTTGAGTCACTGAACCCACCATATGTTAGCAATTTAGTGAACAAAATAGAGAATATGACTAAAAATAATTGATTTAACAATTTAGTTTTTAGACCCATGTATGATCTCATGGACTTGAGTCTAGTAGAACACCTCTCATAAACAAAAGGCTTGTTGTGAAAGCAACACCTAGTCGTCAGACTAGTAAACTCAAATACTATGACTTCTATTATATATAAATTATTTATTTTTGTGTCTATCCATTCTGTTTAAGATAAAGGAGGGACTCGCAGAAGAAAACACAAGAGAACTTGGAATGTAGTTGCCTCCCTTGCCAAGTGCAACCACATGAAGTTAAGCTTCCTTGTCCATCTTGTACATGGTGCTGGGACATTATTGAACAATAAATTAAACAGTAATAGTTAATAACAAAAAATTGGAATATGCATGTTTACCAATAATAATAAGAAGAAGAAAAAGTAATTATACAAAACTTAGTGAATGATAGAAAATCATGTCTATCACTTACATCAGTTCCCAATATTCAGTAGAAGCCTCTGAACTTTAGGGCCACACTCATATATTCGGTCTACCACACCATCAAATAATCGAAAACAAAATTTGCCTCCAGGCTCAGTTGAAGAAGATAACCACAAACTATCCAGAAGCCCATTGCAAAGCCAACTCCCATCCCGAGATACAATGACTTCAAAAAGTTGTCACCTTCATCTTCTTCAGCTAATTGTTTCTGGTGTGGCTTTTCATGTTTTGTGCAATCCTTTACAAGGGACCTCCACAAAGTTCTGGATTCCCAATGTAACTCCATGCTTCAAAACTCTGAAGTTGCGTCCCCAATGGGATTAGTCCAATAAAATTGTTGTATGACAAATTCAAATCACGTAGAAAAGATAAACTGTAGATGCTTTGAGGGATTTTCCCATGTAGTTTCTTATGAGAGAAATCAAGAGACTATGTCTTTCATCCTGCCAATTTGCTCCGGTATCTTTCCTGTCAAATGATTGTATGACAAGTTCAAGGATTGCATTTTGACGAGGCAAAACAATTGTGGAGGAATTTCCCCGGAAAGTTTATTTGCTGAAAGGTCAATACTCTGCACAAGTTCTAGATTTTGAGTACTCTAAGTTTTGACCTTTTGTATACAACATAATTTTGAATCTATACTCACTATCTCCACTTTATCCAGTATAACCATATTGGTCAACCTGCAAAGAATTCTTTGGAAAGCCTGAAACTAAGGAAGTTAAGTTGTATAGGCAATGAGGGATTGATCCTGAAAGCTGATAAAAAGCTTATTATCAGCAAGGTCCAATACAGTTAGATTAGAGAGGTTGCATAGTTGTGGTGGGATATTTCCTGTTAACTGATTGGATCTCAGTTTAACAATTGATATATTTTTCTGCATCCAATTTGGTATACTTCCGAAAAAGTCATTTCTTTCTAGATTTATGAGAATCAAAGCTGTGCAATTTTGGAACAACCTTGGTATATGTCCATAAAAGCCATTATTATGCACATCTAGTGACTTTAGCTCAAGTAATGAGCCCATTGTTGGAGGAACTTCACCTGTTAGCTTATTGTTCCCTAAATAAATGTATGACAACTTTGTCGAATTGGTCCAACAATCAGGAAGTTCTCTGGTTAAAAAATTATCTGATATATCCAAATGCTCCAAATTATTGTCATACTCCATGTGACACAATGCAGGAGATAAGTGCCTTGAGAATGAATTGTGACATAAATCCAAAAAGTCATTTCTTTCTAGATTTATCAGAATCAAAGCTGTGCAATTTTGGAACAACCTTGGTATATGTCCATAAAAGCAATTATTATGCACATCTAGTGACTTTAGCTCAAGTAATGAGCCCATTGTTGTAGGAACTTCACCTGTTAGCTTATTGTTCCCTAAATAAATGTATGACAACTTTGTCGAATTGGTCCAACAATCAAGAAGTTCTCCAGTTAAAAAATTATCTGATATATCCAAATGCTCCAAATTACTATCATACTCCATGTGACACAATGCAGGAGATAAGTGTCGTGAGAATGAGTTGTGAGATAAATCCAAAACATGGACATGTTTTGATATATGAGGATCTCCTCCTTTGAATTTATTAAATGCCATAAATATAAATTCAGATGTTAGCAACAAGTTTGTTGATAAGTCTCCACTAATTGAGTTGTGAGACAAAGCCAAAAACTCAAAGGTTGTCTCTAAGCCTTCTGGAAGATTACCAGTCAAGTCATTGTAGCTGAAATCTAAACTTGAAGCTGATATGTTTCCGAAACTTGAAGGAATGGAGCCATAGAAAAGGTTATTGGATAGATCAAGATTGAGGCCATGCAATTGGCCGAACCATTTTGGTAGTGAACCTTTGAGTTTGTTGTGTAGAGTAAAGGATTGGAAACACTCAAAGATTCGAGTCATGTCAATAGGACACTGACCTAAAGAGATATTTCGTAACCCCTCGGTTAATCAGGAAGTGAACACTCCCCAGGATAAAACGAATCCTTCTTGCGTTTGCAAGGAATAGAACAAACAGAAAATAAAAAGTAGAGGAATCCAATTATTTTAGGAATAGAGTGAATGTGTCTTATGATGTTGTATTTCTGTATATAAATGGGTAAGGCCTCCGGATGCGTTTGTAGTTTTTGTTTTTCCCTAGACGATCCCTTTAGAAATTTGTTTAAAAATAATATAATTAAAATAAATAAATGAAATAAATAAAAGTATATTTCGTAAAAGAGGCCTAGTACTGCATTTATTTTGTGCACCGGTGGGGGGGGGGGGGGTGGGGAATCGTCAGTTTTCAACTGCGTATCCCTTCCGATGGCCCGTTGTTATGTGCACGAGACCCACTTTTCCCTTGGCCCATTTACTTTCCTATTGTCACATTTTATTATTTATACTCTTGTCACTCTTCTTTTCCAAGCAATGTGGGATTTATTTAATACACTACATATTGAAATTCTCAACATGTTGTTAGATAGACCTAACGATTCCATGTCTCCATAGCGTGACAAATCTGGAATTTGACATCTTAAACCACAGTTGCTGAGGTTAAGAACTCTGAAGTTGTTGCTAAGATTGAATAACCAATTAGGTAATTTGGAGTTAAAACATTTTCAACAAGATCAAGAAATACAAGTGAAGCAAAATTGACATTCTCAACAGATGGGCGGATGTTGGTCAGTTGACAATTGTTCATGTATAACCATGTTAAGGATGAAAATGAATGCATAGATTGAAGCCAATTGGTTTGCTTCTGAAGATCAATGCCACTGAGATCCAAATATACTAGGGAAGAAAGTGGAGAAAGCCAATGAAGATTATCAATGTGAAGACAATGATTAAATTTTAAGTTAAGCTGTTGAAGCTTTGAAAATTTTGCAGGTGGATAGCTATTAGCAATAACAGAATCATTGATAGATTCAAAGTCATTATAGCTCAAATCCAGGAAGTCGAGAAATTCAAGTTGAAGTAAGGATAAATTGATTCACCTCTCAAGGATTCTGATTCATTTAGATTTATGTTTTGTAGGTCAAGTATTGTAACTCTGCCTGTATGGGTGTCACAACCAACTCCAAGCCATTCACAACAATCTTCTTGAGTAGAACATGAGGGGAGGCGATTGGAAGGATCTACCACACCTTGTTTGAACATTAGCAGTGCCCTTTGATCCTTCTGATTGCAACATATGCTTCTGTTGAATGTAGCTGCATATAACAACATCAGCAAAACAAATGAAACTAGTGAAGTAAGACTAACCATGATGATTGGCTAATTAGATGTATGGGAAGGAGGATGCAAAAAGGGTTTTGTAAGTGGAGCCTTGTTATTCTGAAGAAAGCGATAAGTATTCAGAAAATTTCTTATTATCGGTTGAGTAAGGAGATGTTTGAAAACTTAGTTCTACAAAAAGAAAAAAAAAAGAGTAATTCTGATGAAGCAAATTTAGTGAGAAAATTGTTTCTCTCCGTGTTTCTTTTCCCACAAAGTCTTCCACCTTAATGCACTTGCTAAGTCTTCCACCGCCTTTTCAAAATCTTAGTTTGTGGGGCTAACGACTCAATATTATGAATATGTGGACGCACTAAGGTCAGAGATAAGGTTTTAAAGTTGCGATAGGATTCTTTGAAGTTTGTTTTTTGTAATGTTTTGTGAAGTTCAGTAAAACATATTAATTTACAAGTGGTTTAATGAATAAAATGTTACTTATTTTTATTTTTTAATCCGTTTGTAGGTTAATATGTAAAGTAACGATTTTAGCGAATTTCACATATCTAATTCCTTTGAAGTCTCCACTCTATGTTGAAAGTGATCACAATTCACATCTGTTCACGCATGTTTATCTACATAGAAAACTATTAAATTTAAGTCTGGTCTGACAAAGAATCATCTGAGAAGTTTCCCTTTATGTTCTTTCATCAAGGGTCTAGTGCTCCAGTCAGCATCGTAAAATCTCATCAGATCCAAACTCTGACTTCTTTAGGTGTATGCTACGAGACAATATTTCATGATCACCCTTAAAAGAAATGCATTGTTTAAAGCAATGAAATGCGTGTAAAAAGGAGATACTACGTGACAGATAATTTGATCATAAAGTGCCAAAAAAATTTACAAATAAGTTTCATGTAATATTAGATAAAATGTTCGATTGGAAGTTTTGAATTGACTCGGGAATTAGGTGGTGATTGGTGTAGGAGATAACATGTTTAATTAAGTTAATAATAGTTATATATCAAAATGACTGAATAAGCCGTTTACAGATTGGGAAATTCATGATGCTTTAATACAGATTAGCTTTAATCCTTAAAACAGCTTCTCCTTAGTCTTTCAAGGATTAAGGTATGAATATAATTAAAATTTAAACTTAGTTTTCCATTTAAAACAAGAGTTCGAATTAACCTTAAAAGGGCAATATCTAACTGTTAAGCAAAGTAAAGCTTATCAATATTAAAACAAAGGTTCAAATTTATAATACTGATACAATTAATAGCACTAATTTATGAAGGCAATAGCGGAATGGGAGCTCTTTAGGGACACTACCGAACAAAAGGAAAAAACTTGATCCATGTTTAATTTGCACAAACATAAGAATCCATTAAAAAGAGAGAAAAACTGAAAATACAATTATACACTAGACTAGTAAACTAAAATACAATGACATCTATTATATAAAGGGTGACCCAATATACAAAGTTTTTATTAGGTGGGGTTTGAAAATAATTAGATGTATGCAACCTTATTTTTATAAGCAGAGAGACTATTTTTAAAATTTAAACTAATAACTTTTAAGTCATATGACAGTAACTTTATCATTACTTTAAGGCTCATCCTCAATGACATTTATTATATATAAGCAGTTTATTTATTGTCACTATCCACTCTATTTTACATAAAGGAGGGGCTCTCTGAGGAAAATATAAGAGAACTGGGAATGTTGTTGTCTTCTATTTGCAACTGCAACTGTAGGAAAGCCTCCTTGTCATGTACGTAGGCTGTAACAAATTCGAATATGCATGTTTACCAAGAATAATAGTAAGAAGAAGGAGAAACACAATTAACAATACTTAATGATTGACAGATAATAATAATTTTTCTCTTACCTTATTAACAAACATTCAATGGAAACTTCTGAAATTTAAGGCCAAAAACACATATATTCGGTCTACCACACCATCAAAGAATTGAAAAAAGGCGTGTCTCCATACTCTGTTGAGGAAGAGGGAACCACAAACTATCCAAAAGCCCACTGCAAATCCAACTCCCATTCCAAGATACAATGACTTCGAAAAGTTGTCACCTTCATCTTCTTCAGCTAATTGTTTTTTGTTTGGCTTTTCTGGTTTTGTGCAATCATTTATAAGAGGAGCTCCACAGAGTTCAGGATTCCCAATGAAGCTGGATGCATTGAAACTTTGAAGTTGGGTCCCCAGTGGGATTTGTCCATTGAAATTGTTGAATGACAAGTTTAGATAACTCAAAAAAGACAAATTGGAGATGCTTTGAGGAATTCTTCCATGAAGATTATTATGAGATAAATCAAGAGATTCCGTATCTTTCATCTTTCCAGTCTGATTTGGTATCTTTCCCATCAAATGATTATAAGACAAGTTCAAGGACTGCCATTTAATAAGCTCAAACAATTGAGGAGGAATTTCTCCAGATAATTTGTTAGCTGAAAGGTCAACTCCGTACAAGTCCCAGATTTTTTGAGTATTCTAACTGTTGACCTTTTATAGACAACATTATTTTGAATGTATAAATTGTCTCATCACTTACACCAAAAGAATGATCTGACAAAATATTGACATTATTTTTTGAAACTAAGGAAGTTGGGTTGTATAGGCACTGAGGGATCTGTCCTGAAAGTTTATTGTTGGCAAGATCCAATACAATTAGATTATAAAGGTTGCATAGTTGTGGAGGAATGTCCCCAGAAAATTGATTGGATCTCAATTTAACAACAAATATACCTTTCTTCATCAAATTTGATATACGTCCAGAAAAATTGTTTCTTTCTAAATTGATGAACACCAAAGCTGAGCAATTTTGGAACGACTTTGGGATATGCCCAGAAAAGCCATTATTTTGCAAATCTAGTGATCTAAGTTCAGGCAGTAAGCCCATTGTTTGAGGAATTTCACCAGTTAGCTGATCATTCCCTAAGTAAATGTTTGACAACCTTGTCCAATTGGTCCAACAATCAGGAAGTTCACCACTTAAAAAATTATCTGATATATTAAAATCCTCCAAATTATTTCCATACTCTGTGTCTACACAATAGAGGAGATAAGTGTTCTGAGAAGGAGTTGTGAGATAAATCCAAAACTTGGACATTTGTTGATGTATGAGGAAGCCCTCCTTTGAAGTTATTAAATGCCATAAACATATATTTAGATGTTATAAAAAAGTTTGACAGGTCTCCACTAATTGAATTGTGAGACAAACCCAAAAATGTGAAGGTTCTGTTCTCAAAGTTTTTTGGAAGAGTACCAGTCAGGTTATTTTAGCTAATATCTAAACCTAAGGCTGATGTGTTTGCAAGACTTGAAGGAATAGAACCATATAAAAAGTTTTTGGACAGATCAATAAACTCCAGGTAGTGAAGTTGGCCTAGCCAATTTGGTATTGATCCTTTGAGTTTATTGTTATTCAGAATTAACCATTTTAGGTTGGGATAGTGTGAAAAATCTGGAATTGGACCTCTTAAACCACAAAAACTGAGGTTAAGAAATTCAAAGTCATTGCTGAGATTAAACAAGAAATTAGGCCATTCAAAGTTGAAATCATTTTCACTAAGATCGAGACGTGCAAGTGAATTAAAACTGACATTTTCAACAGGTGGAAGGATGGTGGTCAGTTTACAATCATTCATGTATAACTCACACAAGGATGGAAGTGAAGCCAATTGGTTTGCTTATGAAGATCAATGCCACTGTGTTAACACTACCAACTAGTGTTAATATTGCCAAAAGATAGTTTGAATAATGCAACTTAATTATGTAAGTTCGCAACTACACTCTCAACCGAAACGTAAAATGTAGATTACAGAAACTGAAAATGCGCTCCTATTTGAGTTAGGAAGAAGACTCCTTGGCTAAATCTCACATTCACGATCCCCTCTTCTGATCATGCTTTACTACTACATCGATCTCCTCTCTCTATTCCGTAACCAACTTCTTTGTCGCACACGAGAATCTTCTGGCTGCTTGGACACCTCAGCACCTCGAGTAACTTCTCGTTGCATGGTACTCCCGCGCTACTCTCACGCCCTTCCAACCTGTATTGGGCTTATGTATCTTGCATGATGCCCATGTCGTAGTATTTGGTCCATCCTGGTTTGCTCCTGCGTCGTCTGCCACGGCCCATATTCCGTTCTACTACATTATCTTCTGCTACGTCTGCTTCTCGACCTGCTTCTTCTTCCTCTTCCACTTCTTGGCCCATCTGCTATTCTGTATCAATACCTCCCCCATTGAAAATAACCTTGTCCTCAAGGTTGACATTTGGATAAGCTTCCTTTAATGTCTCTCAGTTCTCCCACTTTGCTTCTTTCTGATTTAAACCCTGTCATTCTACTAAAACTAATTTTCTAGTTACCCTTCTACCATTTTCATCTTATGATTCACGATGGTCACTGGATAATAGGTATCTTCCATGGTATTCAGTGGTATATTTGTGTCTTGCTCGGCAGTGATCCCTTGAATTGCTTAAGTACAGAGACATGAAAGACAGGATGCAACTTAGATTGTTCCGGAAGTTTAAGCTTATATGTAACCTCTCCTATCTTGGCTAAAATTTGGTATGGTCCACAATATTTCCTGGCCAGTTTGTAATTGAGTCTTTTATGAAGTGATTACTGCCCATATGGTTGGCCTTTAACCAGCACCCAATCTCCTCTATCATATACTTTTTCCACTCGCTTCCTGTCAGCATACTTCTTCATTTGCTGCTGTGTCGGATCCAGTGTTCATGCAAGGAATTTGATTGGGTGATCTGTCAGTAGCTGAATAAAAATTGGTGTTATAATGCAATTCTGCCCAAGTTAAATAGTCAACCCATTGGTGCGGATTCTCTGCTACAAAAGCCCTCCACTATTGTTGAAAACACCTATTTAGCACTTCATTTTATTTTTATTTTGTTTATCTTGTGAGCTCTTTATTTTGAAATATAAAAAATTATATGAATGTTATTAACTAATGTACAAATGATGCAGTACAAGATTTTAAGAACTCTGGTTCAAAGCATGAGAGAAAATTAAAAAAGAAAAAGTTTTGAATTTGAAAAGACACCAAGTGTGAACGAAAGACTAACTTTTGAATTTGCGAAGACCTCAATAGCATACTTTGTTAGAGTCTTGGTTTCCCGTTGCCTTTATTTTTTTGGGACTGGGTAAATGCCTTTGAATTTCATTTATTTATTATTTTTAAAAAATGTGACGCAAAAAGTGTCAAGAGCAGAAAGTGAAGGAAAATGTTATAGAAAAATCCAATTTAGATATTTTAAAAGATCATATTATTTTATATAAATTTATCTTAATATTATTTATTTTATTAAAAATAAAAAATTCATTTATTCTAAAATGATAAGTTGATATGAATGTTAATATAATGAAAATTTTTATATTAAACGATTTGATATTGAAAAAATATCTTCAACTGACTATTAAGGAGATTATTTCTACTAATTAATCAATTAAAAATTTTAAAATTATGCCTTTCAATAAGGACCACAATATTAATAAATTAATAATAATAATAATATAATAGATTATTTAATTTATTTCTACAATATTATGTATTTGCCAAAATATAGACATCTGAGAGCATCAATAAAACTTGCCTCTATATATTTCTCGTAGTGCTAATTAAGAACTCTTGCGCTAACATTTAAGCTTTGCTTGCTGTTTTTTTTCACCAACAGTTGTTAATTATTGAGTCTTTTTTCCAAGTCTTCCACTTAGATGGAATTATATAAAATGTGCATTAGGCTCCATGACAGCTGTTAATTATTGAGTCTTTTTTCCAAGTCTTCCACTTAGATGGAATTATATAAAATGTGCATTAGGCTCCATGATTGCGATTGAAGGGCATTAAAATATAATATAAACAATAATGCATATGGTTGTTACAATTAAGATAAGGTGCAAGTGTCAAGCTTCATGCAAATATGAAAAGTAAAAATACCTTTTCTTTTATTAAAAAAATAAGTAGGTCTCTAGAAAAAAGCAAGAAAAGGAAAAAGGAAAGAAAAGTGTGTTTTAAGAATAATTATACTTATATTTTTTGCTATCATAACATTTAATTAAAATTAAATATGTGGAACAAAATTTTTAAAAAAATTAATTATTAGAGAGATGAGTTGTATAAAATATATAAATATTAATTTTTAATTAAAAAATTTGATGGTAAAAATTAAAGGCTTGTTTAAATGTCACTTTATTTTTTTATTCTTTAGAATTGTTTTATAAAATTAATTTTAAAAATTCTGACTAGTATTGTTTGTATGTATTTATGTATATGCTATTAATAAATAAAATTTATTTTTTATATTTTTTTATTTTAAAAAATTGAAGTACAAAATACCTTTTAATTTTTTTGTTTTTTATTTCCAAAACACATATTTTATTTTTTTAGTCAAAAAAATAATTTAAATAGATTTTTTATTTTTATTTTTAAAAATGATTTTTTATTTTTTATTTTTAAAAATAAAAAATAATTTTTAAAAACTGTATTTAAGCAGCACTAAAAATATACACTTACATTTTTTTTTTTTCCGTTTTAAGACATTAACCAAAGTGCAAATAATACTATTCATATATTATAGAAGTTGAAAGAATTTCATCGTGCGAACAGAACACAATTTTCACAAAGAATAATGAATAGCAATATTTAAAATGCGATAATCATTATTAATATAAAAACTTTACTCTTCTAACTGTTTGATTTTCTTTAATTAATGGCATTGTACACTAAGATATTAACATTATTAAATGGTTTCATATATCATGCATAAAGTTGTTTATTCAATTATATGTGAAAATCTCACTTACAAAATCAATTTAATTATTTCTCTTAATTTAAAATATTATTAATTACGGTCCAAAGAAATCTATACAAAGAAAATAAAATAATCTCCTTAATTCAACGAACTGACATAACGCTGATAAATAACAAAATACATTAATTATATTGTCGTTATATATATTATAAGAAAAGACGTGCATGCACGTGCACACAGAAAAACACTAACTTGCACTTTCTTGAGAAACAAACACTATGGATTGGCAAAATGAAGCCCCGAAGAGACAACAATACGACTCCTAACTCTGTGCTTCCCATCTGTCCATGTCATCTTCCCAAACACAACATTTTCACTCTTAGGCAAATCCATTGCCTGCAAAATAATCCTAAAGTTCTTCTTTTCACCAGTCCTGTTAAATCTCAAAGTGTTTGGATGAATATCAACCTTAACTCCTTTAGGTGCTTTGATTTTCACAGAATATGTGCTTGGAGGCCCAACATTTGTCACTGTGCGACTAATAGTTATAGGACTTACACCTATATTAGATATTGTGATTGAAGGGTAGTTCAGATCTGGTACCTTGAAAAACCTTGGACATTTGTATGGCTGTCCAAAGTTAATGGCAGCAATTAACGCTTCACTGTATCCAGAAGCACACAAGAAGTTCATGAAATCAAAATGAGTTAGATCATAAACAAGTCCAGGGTATACAGCAAGGTTTGGGCGAACATGTCCTGAACCATAAGCTAATGGAGTTGCCGGTCGATCATCAACACCGTCACGAATTGTTTTCTTGGTGTTATCTAGTATGGTTGCTGGGGGGACATATAGATTTCAAGAATTATTAGAAAAGATTAGTATAGGATATGAACCACAAATACATCAAACTCTAAAAAATATAAAAGATACCATACGATGTGACATATATATATATAAATTTTTGTTTAGTGATATATTTGTAAAAAAAATATCAACATTATTTTATATTTAAGCAGTTTATGCTATTATTTTTAAATTAAATATATAATTACTAAATTTTATATATAATAAAAAAATTTTAAAAATTTTAATAATCTCATTAAAATAAATTTTTTAAATTTTCATTAACTTATTTTATATTTTTTTGTTTTTGAGTCATGTTATGTTTAGTTCAAATATAAACTATATTTGATACATGTGTTAAACATGTGTTTTTACAATGCGTGTCGAAGATGTGATAAACTTCAATATAAGTGTATCCGTGCTTTATAGATAGTAAGAGACTGAAAGGAATTGTCATTTCATACCAGTTGTCATGATTGCCGATTTAATAGCTGCTGGACTCCATGTGGGATGGAGTGTTTTGAGAAGACCAGCAATGCCAGCTACGTGAGAACACGCAATGGAGGTTCCTGATAGTATATTGAAAGAAAATTGATGCTTGTCTGTTAAATTCCTTGGATTTGTGCCTTCTGTATAAGCCCCAAGTATGTTTAAACCAGGTGCAGTTACGTCTGGCTGAAGGAAAAAACAAAAAGTAATTAATTAATTAAAGAAAATAGAAAAACCATTATCAATCATCATTGAAAATATATAGAAAACCTTGAGGACTGATGGACTAAGGACATTGGGTCCCCTTGATGAGAATGAAGCCATAGTTGGAGCCGGCTTTGTTCCTAGAATTGTTCTTACTTTGGTCATGAATGCAATAGGATTCCTGCAATATTTTTACAAATGGAACACTTTCAACTTCTAGCTGCAAATACTTAATTTCTTCATATAAATATAACAAATTCAATAATTAATTATATGTATATGATTACTCTGTACTATTGTAGTAGGCATTGAGCTTTTTCCCACATATATTTTTTGTACAAATAGAAGTAGCTAGAAGATGAGTGTCAGTTATGACTGTATTTCCACTTTCTCCATCACTTTCTAAGAACATTGCCATTGCACCTGCAAGCCAAGCTTGCTGCTCCTGCTCAAATGGCCTTAGGCTTCTACTTTGTTGGCAGATCAATATCTTACCCCTCACTTTGTTAGGATCAAGTGTTCCAGCCTTGCAAACTTGACTGCAGGAACTTATGTAATTAACTGTGTATGTATACATAAATTGCACTAAATAACTAATAATACATCTAAAAGAATAGAATAAAATTATTTTAATATATAATAAATACTGTGTAAATTCGAGTTCATAAGATCATCTCTATAATTATATTCTTACGCATCTTGAACTGTCACATTAGAGAGCTTTGCATCTCCAGCGCTGATCAAAGAATAGAACTTTTGAGATGGAAGTCCTGAAGAAAGACTGGTTCCCTGAGAGGCCGAGTCCAAGTTAATGTAAAATAGAAGAATCAATTTGCTTCAATATATATGATTTAAACATCAAAGTGTATTGAGAAAATAATCGGCATATTATCATGTGAAAAAGAGAGATAGACTTAGAGCATGTGTATACTATCTATTCATGATATCTAATACACTTTTATCTTTAGAACATGACACGACACTGGCATGCCATAACTTATTGTAGACATACATTAGACACACATAAAGAAATGTCAAATTAAAAAATTTTATTTTTCAGCTCGAACACTCACCAAATGCAACTTGGACACATATTGAACATAGCTCATACTTGAACCAAGCATACGGTGACCCAAAAATAAAAAGAAAATGTCATTGTTCGTGTTAGTATCATGTTAGGTGTTTTTGTCTGTGCTTCATAGCTAATATGGAAACGAAGCCCTCGAGTAAGTTTCTATATATCTCTTACCTTCATACGCTGGGTGTTTCCAAGAGTAATGTAATTGTTAAAGTCCCTGTCTATGGAGCTAGCAGCAACAGTCAAAACCCAAGGTGCTACATTCTTCACAGTTCCAGGTTCTGGTCCTTCATTACCTGCAGAGCAAACTACTACTACACCTTTGACCATTGCATGGAAGGACCCTATAAAAATCCCATCTAATAACTTCATGTCTTGAGACTTTTGTTTATTCCCACCAACTGAAACAGAGAGCACATCAACACCATCATTTATGGCTTGATCAAAAGCAGCGAGCACATCAGCATCGGTGCAGCCTCCTCCTGCATGAGTTACATCCCAGCAAGCTTTGTAGGCTGCGATGCGAGCTCTAGGAGAACCACCCTTGGCTGTGCCATTAGCGTTATTAAGGACACTTGCACCTTCAACAAAGTTGCCTCCAGCTATTGACAGAGTGTGACTACCATGTCCTACCATGTCACGTGCAGTTTTTTTCTCCAGTAATTGCCCAACTCGTGCTTCATATCCTTTGTAGAAGATTGTTGCTCCAATTAGCTTCCTAATCCCATGTACATGTATAAAGAGGTTGAGAGAATATATAATCTTCTGGTGTTATTAGAACATTTTAATGGTTAAACTGCTTATAGTTATAGACCTGTTGCAGGGAGTTTTATTGGAGGCAGCAGGTAAATTGTGAATCTCGCATATTCCACCCCCACGCCACCTTGCAGGGATAGGGCTATACCCTTCGTCGCTAAAGCTCATTGATTCAGGCCACACACCTAGTAAACATAAATACTGAGTTTAAATGTCGGTTTTTGTGTCATGTCCTGTGTTATATATGTGTTAATTTGATGGTTTGTAGGATAGGATGAGATAAACATAGATATTTCTTTGTTTATTGGAATATAAAAAAAGGGAAGACATAAGAGACTCAATAAGTTAAGTTTAAAGACTATATAATGTGAGAGGATACTAAATGGATCTAGATCAAAGTGAAGAAAATGGTAAAGTGGTAAAATATCAAGAGAAAAAAAAATAAGAGAGATAAATTAATGAACTGTATTGTATGAATTAGGACATATTTGTATATTTTTTCTCTCTCTACTTCATCACTTTGGCAGTTTTTTTATTTTAGAGAATCCAAATCTAATACTAGACAAAATTGCTTTAGGTACTTTAGTCATAAGCATTCGCACTTAAATTTATACACTAGATTGATAATATGATGGACCAACACTCTTGAACAGGACCTATTTAAACTTTAACAGTTTGGTTCTTTGCAAAATTGGAAGATTAACTGACACAGGATAATGAGGATATTAGCTTAGCTACCTGTATCAATGTTTCCGATGATGGTATTTTCACCAAATCTTGCCTTCTTCCATGCAGAGTCTCCTCTAACTCTTCCATTTGTTTCAAGTCCAAGAAACTCCCATGACCTGGTTGTGTGGAGTTTATGCACTTTGTTCAAGAACACTGACACTACGCTTGGATTTTCTGCATCAATAATATTACATTTTATCATTGTTTTATGGTGAAAACAAAGCTCAAGCATTATATACATTTGGAAGAAGCTGAAACATTTTCTCCCACTTTTGATCTCTTCTGCTTCTTCCTCTTCAAGAAATACAGCAAAGCCATTGATGTGTTTGTTATAAGAGTAAAACACAGCTTCTTTGGCCTTCTCAGGGCTGTCAAACCAAACACAAACATTTTAAAAGGTACACTAATTCTAAAGTCATAACATTCATATGTAGTTATTTATATTTTTACATAAAATTTTATTTAAAAAAAACTAATAATGAAAAAGAGAAGTTCATGGATTGTGTATACCTTCCCAAGACAGAGGCAAGAAAATCATAATGGGAATTTGTGGCAGAACCCATGTCAGCGGAGGAAGGGTTTGGACCATGAGAATGTGATCCGAGGTATACAACGTACGACTGCACAATATCATAATATGAATAAAAAAAAAAAGGGTGAAAGTGAAACACTGAGAAGTGGTTGATTATGGAGGAAGAATATAATTGAGAAGCAAAACGTGCTTGCCTTTTTAATGCCATGGCAGGGTTGCAGCAAGAAAGTGCAAACAAGAAATGATGATACAAGAAGAGAGAAGATAGAGGAACACATCATGCTTTGCTTCTTAGATACATACGGTATATCATTTTATTTATGTATTAGTTAATAATATTTAATTAATTTTTTATTTTTTATTGATAAATTAATATACTATAAAAAATAAAAAATATAATTAAATATAATTAACTGATACATAAACGATATGCCTTGTGTCCAATCATGGATTGTCAATAAAAGTTGTCTATTTGCGTTGGCAAAGTGAAACTTTTATTTATATATTTTTAATGAAAAGTGAAACTAGTACTTGAATAGACTAATTTAAAGTGAAACTATGGTTGTTAAGAGAGCACCTTCATTAACGTGTGGAAGCGTGTTAATACCAAAACACAAAATATTAATGCATGCTTTGTGTAAAGGGGTGTGAATTATGGAGGAATGTCGGATAGGAAATTAAAGTGAAGGACCAACAAAAGCTCCATCATAGAATATGGGACAATAATTTTCCATTTTCTAATTCAAGCTTCCAATTAGAATCTACAAAGTTATTATTATGTGCAAGTTTGTTAAATTCAAGGTCTTAAGTAGGATTTAATGGATAGGTAAAACAATGGAAAATTACAGTGCGAAGTTTCTAACGTATGAGATATGAAGAAAAAATTATAAGAAAAATAAATAAAAGATTTATTTTAAATGAATTAGAACCCAACCTTTTTTTATATTTTTTTTTGTGTTTCACAAATTTGACCTTTTTTTTTTTTACTTTAACAAATTCAAATTCAAAAAAGATGAAATCATAAAATTGGATAAAAAATTGAAGTTTAGAATTTTTTTTTTTTACATAAACCTTTTAATTAAAAAATCTCTCTCTAAATAAATTTTCATAATCTTCAATCTCCTTCCTACACCTAATCTCAAATCTCTTGGGCAAACAAACTTGTAATATATGAGGACAAATGTAAATATCATTAATGAATGTTTGGAATTCCAAGATAGACATTGACTAGAAAGTTCACCTTTGCACAAAACTTTGCAGTTGCTTCATATATTCATTGTTCAAGAATGCAGGACTACCTATCGATGGAAGTATCATCATAATGAATTTGATAAGATTTTCTTGTTTTATCTTCTTATTTACAATTATTTCTTTCTAAACACAATCAATAATTAAAAGTTATACAAGATTTTTAATAATTTTTTTTTCATCACCGATAATTCACGTGTGCTTCGAACTTTAGCATTTTCAGATCATCTCTCATGAATTTGAAATTAAATGTTGAATAGAGATTGAAAATTATAAAAATTTTAGATTTATTTGATTTTTTCCAAATAAAGTAGTTCAAAGAAAACAATCATTTTCTAAATTATTAAGTTTAAGTAAAAATCGAATTCTAAAAGTATTTAACCAAGTTAATATAGACATTTGAGATTGAAATTAAATTTAAACATTTAAAAATATAAAAAAAGATTTGATAAATTTTATAATTTTGAGAGGTATTTGTGAGTGAGTTATAAGTCCAGAAGTATTTGTGTTGGCAACTCTTTTATTATAAATTAATTAAATAATTCAAAATCGAATAATATCTTAATTATTACTAAATATCAAACAAATGGATGAAATATCAATCAAAATTGTTTTAATCGACTTGTGTTTTTCAATTGGATTGGCAGTTTGATATCAAAATATATCAAATCAAGTCAAGCATATAATATGTATATAAATTCAAATAAAAATATATAACACTATTTAATAGGACTCTTTGATTAGCCAAATTGGATTTGGTTTGTAAAAAAAAAAAGTAAAGAAAATAACTTATACAATGATTTTATTGTTAAAATACTCTAATTTATACTCTTATTATATGACATATTGGCCAAAATTATAAAATATATGTAAAATAAGTAAATTGGATCAATACAAATATATATATATATATATATATAACTGACCAAATTGAGTCCAAATCATTATTCAAACTAAATCACTTAAAACTGACCAAATTCTTTCTTTTAATTTGGCCTGTATTATATATACTTTTAAACCAAATGAATTATCAATTATGGCCAATAAAAAAATATATAATAGGTCTTTTTTCTGAATTTAGTTATGGTTGCTAATTAAATTGAATTGAACCTCTGAACATTCCCATTAATTACTAAAGCTCTGGACAGAAATTGTTGCATGTAAATCCAAATCAACTGTCTCTGAATTCTGTAAATTTGTACACTGTGTTCTTCACCCGAGGATATGGAAATTCCTCACTATTATCACCACTAGTGTCCTCAAATTAATATATACACAATGATACATCAATCAAAGTATCTTTAATTTCACCAAAGGCTTACCGACAAAACAACAGAGACATCAAACTACAAAACCCAAATAAAACAGCTGTCACATATAATATATGAAAGATGAACTTAATTAGTGGCCTCCCTTTGCAAGTGCAACTCCTTTTCCACGTATATCATGCTGGGACATATCATTGAACCAAACATTAATAATTAGTGACAAACTAAATATAGGGCCTGCATTTACTAAATTTAAGAAATGATATTTCTTTTATATTTAAAAAGAAATAAAAATAATAATATTTGATCATTAATTCAAGATAATTTTTTATGTTTTTTTTATTTCTCTTTAAATATAGAAAAATTTACTATTTTTCAAACGTAAAAAATTCAAAATCTTAACTATAATATTTGGCTATTTGATAATGAAAAGAATTAAGGAGAAGAAAATTAAACATAATTAGCAATTATGATTAAAAGCTTATTAATAATCTCTATCTCTTACCTTTGTGGGACAGTGTTCTTCTTCCTCCCGTCTTCAATGAAAGCTTCTGAACTTTAGGGCTACAGCCACATAAATTTGGTTCACCACATGATCAAAAAACCGAAACAAAGCATGCCTCCATGCTCTAATGAAGAATATAGAACCAGAAACTACCCAGAAGCCCACAGCAAATCCAGCTCCCATCCCAAGATACAACGATCTCAAAAAATCATCATCATCTTCTTCATGATTTCTTTGATCCACCTTTATAATGTTTGGTTTTCCTTGTTTTCTGCAGTTCTTCATAAGAGGAGCTCCACAAAGTTCAGGATTCCCTATAAAACTCCATGCATCCAAACTTTGAATCTGCGTCCCAAGTGGGATTTCTCCACTGAAATTATTGAATGACAAGTTCAAATCACTTAGAAAAGACAAAACAGTGATGCTTTGAGGGATTTCACCATAAAGTTTATTGTGGGAGAAATCAAGAGATTCCATTTCTTGCATCCTTCCAATTTCCTTTGGTATCTTCCCATTCAAATAATTATAAGACAAATTCAAGGACTGCAATTTAATAAGCGAAAACAATTGCGAAGGAATTGCTCCACAAAGCATGTTGCTTGAAAGGTCAATACTACACACAAGCCTTAGATTTTTGGTATACTCATATTGTCTTCCTTTGGTATACAACATAACTTTGAAAGTATACCCAATTTTTTTTGTTATGTCTTCATGATCTTCAATGTTGTTAATCAAATCATTACTTGGAAGGCCTGAAATCAATGAAGTTAAGTTGCATAGGCAATGGGGGATGAATCCTGAAAGTTTATTATTAGCCAGATCCAATATAGTCAAATTAGAGAGACTACATAATTGTGATGAAATATTCCCAGTGAATTGATTGAATCTCAATTTTACAATTGAAATACTTTGTGGCATCCAATTTGGTATACTTCCAAAAAAATTGTTTCTTTCCAAATTGATGAGTACCAAATCTTTGCAATTTTGGAAGGACCATGGGACATGTCCAGAGAAGCCATTGTTATGCAAATCTAATGACCTAAGACTAAGCAGCAGGCCCATTGTTGGAGGAACTTCACCAGTTAACTTATTATTACCAAAGTAAATGTAAGACAAATCTGTCCAATTGTTCCAACAATCTGGGAGTTCTCCAGTTAAAAGATTATTTGATATATCCAAATACTTCAAATCCTTTTCTTCATACTCATAATTACACAGTAAAGGAGATAAAGTTCCAGAGAAAGAGTTGTGAGATAAATCTAAATACTTGACATTTGTTGATATATGAGGAAGCCCTCCACGGAATTTGTTAAATGCCATAAATATATATTCAGAAGTTAGCATCAAGTTTGACAAATTCCCAGTAATTGAATTGTGAGACAAACCCAGAAAGGTGAAGATTTGCTCAAAGCCTTCTGGGAAATTACCAGTAAAGTAATTGATGCTAATATCTAAACTTGCTGAGGCTGATAAGTTTCCAAGACTTGAAGGAATGGAACCATGAAGTGAGTTATTGGAGAGATCAAGATAAAGCAAGTCAAGTTGGCCTAACCAGTCTGGTATGGGTCCATCAAGTTGGTTGTTAGAAAGGATTAACCATTCCAGTTTTTGATAGCCTGATAAATCTGGAATTGGACCTCTTAAACCACAAAAACTGAGGTTAAGATAGTAGCAGTCACTGCTAAGATTAAACAACGAATTAGCTAATTCGTACTTAAAATCATTTTCTGCAAGATCCAGATATGCAAGATTGCTGAAACTGACATTCTTAACAGATGGATGTATGTTTGTGAGATGACAATCTTTCAAGTCTAACTCATACAAGAAAGAAAATGAAGCAATTGACTGAAGCCAATTGGTTTCATTACGAAGATCAATGCCACTGAGTATGAGAGTTTCCAAGAAAGTAAGCTCAGAAAGCCAATGAAGGTTATCCATGTGAAGATGATAATTATATGATAAGTCGAGCAATTTAAGCTTAGCTGAATCATTCATAGATGATATGATTATACCTTCAAAGTCATTATGACTCAAGTCCAAGTGTTGAAGAAATTCAAGATGAAGTAATAAAGATAAGTTGATTTCACCTCTCAAGGATTCTGAAATTTTCTGAGAAGGGTTTTGTAGATTAAGGTCTGTAACTCTGCCTGTATAGTTATCACAAGTAACTCCAGGCCATTTACAGCAATCTTGTTCCGTGGACCAATTGGAGAGCCTGTTGGAAGGATCTACCACGCCATGTTTGAACATTAATAGTAAGCCTTGATCTTTTTCATTGCAACTTATGCTTTTGTTGAACGTCACTGCAGATAGCAACATCAACAAGACGAATGAAATTTGTGAACTGAAACTAAACATGATGATACTTGATTAATGAGAAGGTGATGGGGATTCATAAGAGATTTTAATTTGTTGGTGAAGCCTGGTGTTATATATGCATTTCTAGCAAGGCTTATATATATAGGCAGTGAGATGAGAAATCCATGCATTGGCTATTGAAAATGTTCAAAAAAAAAAAAGTTTGTTATGGCTTTAAAAAAATTATATGGAAATTCATGATTTAATCTTTGAAATATTTGTCTAATTTTAATTTGATCATTTAAAGATAAAGTCTCTTAATTCAATTTTTTGAAGTATTTACTCCCAATCAAAATGATCACTTAGGCAAATGTTCTTAATTAATAAAGAGGAGTCGACGTGATCATTAATTTATGATCTAAATTTGTTTTGGAAGCAATTTCCTCTATAAGATCATTTTGGACCAATTTTATAAAGTAAAATAATTATTAATTAAAATAAATTAATTTTAGATAAAAATTCACTTAAATGATATTATTTTGAGGAAAGGAGCCTCTTAAATAAATCTCAGTCATAATTAAAAATATCCCTTTTACTAAAAGAAATTTGTGTATTAGGGACCACTTTGACTATGAATATCACCTTTAATTATTAACTTCCTCTTTTTCTTTGTTTAATTCAAGTCTTCCACTTGCATAGAAATCATATAAAAAAAAAATTTCTGATATATATATATATATATATATATTTAAAAGGCATAAAGTTAGTTTACTCGTTTGATCAAAGGGGTCAAGATACATGGAAACATTAAAAATCAAAATAACTTTTCAGTAAGAGGAAAAGATGGTTACTGTTACTGAATAAAGCTGATTATGAATAAGATAACGGTCGGTAATATACTCCTCGTATTTGGACTCAAAATCAAGTGAGTATTCTTATATTCAGACTTGTAAAATTTTTAAATATTTAAATTTGAACTCGTTTAATTATTTTAAAAAATTTAAAATAATTATTTTTAAAAATTATGGTTTATCTATTAATAAATTAATAAAAAAACATACACTTAATCCATAAAAGGGGTCAAGACTGGAAGGCATAATTAATTAAGGTCAAGATGAAGTAAAGGCATAAAGTTGGTTTACTCGTTTGATCAAAGGGGCCAAGACATATATTATATGAAAATATAAAAAATAAAAATAACTTTTCTATGTTAAAGCAAATAATAAGAGGGAAAGACGGTTTCTGAAGTAGCAAGGTAGGTTCAAAAAAGTGTACAATAGCTAAAGTACACTATTAAGACTTTTCCATATAATAATTAGAGAAGTTGTTGAAACAATTTCATGGTGTGAACTGTGAATTACAGCATAAATTTTCAACAATGACAATACATACAAAAAATAACCTCATTTCATATATACTAAAAGTTTTACATGTATAAAAGTCGTATATGTTAATTTTTGTTTTAATTAATTTTTGAAATATAATATAAAAATAATTATTATATTTTAAAATAATAAATTAAATAATAAAAAATTATTTAAATTTTTATTGTTTTTATTTTTTACACTTTTTTTCACATCATATGTTTTATTTTTTATTAAATATTATATAATATATAATTTTAAAAAATCAATAAATGAAAAAATCTATAACCATTATAATATAAAAAATTCTAGTGCAAACTCTTTCTATTTGCATCACATAGAGGTCTCAAGTGAGGACATCCATTATTGTCTTATTCCTTCATTATTTGTGCTAATAAGCTTTTGGGTCAAGAAGTAAATAATTAAGCTTAAAACAAATTATTGTGGCCAAAAACATTGTGTCTATCAAAGCCTTACAGCCTAGGGATTAATTGATTAAATTTTATGATCTTTTAACATTTAAAAAATATATAAAAAAATAAGTTATTTCTTAATTAATTACATGCAAAAGTGTACCAGACTACTCTTTATCCTAGTCGGCATGTTGTATTTGGAACGTTTTATCAAATTTATTGATTTATTTTGGACAAAAACAATTAATTTTCATGTGTCCGAGTCATGTCCAGGCCCTTATGTATTTTTAGACGATTTATTTATGAGAAGGCCTTATATACTCTTTTTTGGACTAAAAAGCCCTTATGTGATTTTTAGGGCCAGTAGCCCAGTCCATTACACATAGCAAAGGCATATGAAAAAAGTAGTAACGAGTCCCAAAAAGAAAATAAATAATAATAATAATAATAAAATTACTGAAATGACCGTAAACCCCAAAACCCTCCAATTCCTCACTTAAAACCCTAATTCTGTAACTTATCTGTCTTCTTCTCGCTGTCTTTAAACCCTATTTCTCTGAGTCAGTTTTGAAGCACCGTCGCTAATGGCTGTGGCGAAACCAGCCGCCGCACCTTCTACAACTGTTGAAAGGGTAAGCCCCAAAACGGTCCAACAAGCTGTGAATTCCCTCCTCAAATGGAGGAATTCTAGGTCGCAGATTGAAAAACCCAAACTTTTCGACCAAGACGACGAATTCATTTACCTCATCCTCACCCTCAAGAAAATCCCTCCGAAGGCTCGTGTCAATCCTCACAAGATTCTGCTTCCGCATTCTCTTGTATCGGAATTCTCGGAACTCTGTGTGATCATCGATGACAGGCCCCAGTCGAATCTTACTAAAGAGGACGCGCAGAAGAAGATCAAATCGGAGAATATTCCCGTTTCTAAAGTTCTGAAGCTTTCGAAGCTCAAGTCCAACTATCGTCCTTTTGAAGCTAAGCGGAAGCTCTGTGATTCATACAACATGTTTTTCGCAGATAAAAGGGTGATACCGCTGTTGCCACGCCTATTGGGTAAGCATTTCTTTAAGAAGAAGAAGATTCCAGTGCCGTTGGATTTGAAGCATAAGAATTGGAAAGATCAGATTGAGAAGGCATGCTCTTCAGCGTTGTTGTTCCTCAGGAGAGGTACGTGTAGTGTGGTGAAAGTTGCCAAAGGGTCAATGGAAACGGATGAGATTGTTGCAAATGTGGTCGCTGCCATCAATGGGATTGTCGAGCTTGTGCCAAAAAAGTGGGGGAATGTACGGTCGTTTCATCTGAAGCTGTTGGATTCGCTTGCATTGCCGCTTTATCAGACAGTTCCAGATATGAAATTGAAGATTGAAGGAGCTAAGCCCAAGGAAGATCCCGAGAAGGAGGATAAAGATATTGGTAAAGATGAGGCTAAAATGAATCTTAAAGTGGGTAAGAAGAAAGGGAGGATTCATGAAGTTCGGTACATGGATAATAATGTAGGTGGTGAACTCAGTCAAGATGAGTTTGGTGATGAAGATGAAGGGGTTACAGAGGAAGAAAATAATGGGAAAGTTGAAATGAGTAGTGGCGAATTGGTGGATAAGAAGAAAAAGAAAGGAGTTAGAACGGCCAAAGGGGCCGTTAGTGAGCTGAATAGTGTGAAAGAATTGAAGAAGGCAAGCAAGGATAAGGATGAAAGGGTCAAACGTAAGAAAGATGGATTGTCTGCTAAAGGGAAGAAGGAAAATGAATTACCTTCTGAAGATGCACAGTCTGCCAAGAAGAAAATGAAGAGAAGTGGACTAGTAAAGCCAGGGGGTGGAGATATGAAAGTGAAGGCTAAGAAAATTAAGAAGGCTACATAAGCTGATCAGAGTCTTTGCTTATAGATTTCCCTGCTTGATGGCTCTGTGTAATATTGTATGGTATTTATGTTTGTGTCCTCTAGCAGATTTTGTTTTTAGCACATCATT
Source organism: Senna siamea (assembly GCA_031216115.1). Taxonomy (NCBI): domain Eukaryota; kingdom Viridiplantae; phylum Streptophyta; class Magnoliopsida; order Fabales; family Fabaceae; genus Senna; species Senna siamea. The sequence continues at coordinate 13,482,169 of CM062361.1, read as the reverse complement.
ATGGTATTTCTTATCATCCTTTTTTGTCACAAGCAGTTAACAAATTTATTGATATTTCTTATGCTTGGGCTTTTAGAATGGTTCTCAATGGAAGATTTTGCTTCTCATTTATGTTAATTATAATTCAAAGTCCATATTGTTAAAGATCAGCCTATAATATTAGCGATGAAAATAAGTGCTTCAATTTAGCTGGTACAAGTGAGTGGTGAATGCTGAAGTTATTCAAAGAATTGATAATAGAATTTTGAACAAAATGGTACATTCTTTTGGGTGTGAGCTTGGTCCTACGTGCCACTTGACATTGTTGCTTCTGTTTCCTGTTTTTAGCTTTTCACTTCTGTTTTATTTTTCTTTGTTTCTATTTAACCTGTGCACTTATTTATTTGAAATGTTCTTATGTTAGTGATATATTATGGTTTCAATTAGATTCATCTAGTTTTCTGGAATAAGATTGGGGACTGGAATGATCTAGGAGACATTTTGTGCACTGATATCTTAAATTTCCAGGTATTTTAGGTATTATGGGAATTGAGATAAGATGCCTAGGTATTGAAGATTGAATTAGTCTGTATGACAATTGAGTTATCAAATTGGTAATTTATGACAATTGGTAGAGGCTTTTACTCAAGCACTCAAGTCTCAGATTCCTGCATTTATAGTGGGTAAGAATTATTTGCTTGGAGGCATCTTGGATTTCAGTGTTGATATCTTATATATATGTGCAGAACATAAGAACCAAAATCAAATATTTAGTATATCCAAAAGTTCTACTTCTAGATATCTGAATGAAGATAGTGGTGTGCATCTGCCAAGCACCTTCCTGAAAGATCAAATATCAATGAGTCATATATTCACCCTATGGAATAATAGGATTGGAAGGGGTAGATAGTTATTGAATCTATAGATCATTTGATTCTATTAATTTTCTCTTTCAATTGCTCTGTTTATCTTGCTTGGTAATGTTTGGAAGAACAGGGACATCAAATAGCCACATAATGAGGATGTTTCAAGAGAGTGCCTAATATTGTATATGATTCTTTAAAACGAAAAAGTTGAAGACCGCACTTCCCACATAATTTCGTTAGAAAACGAAATGTGAAGTGTTCAGAAGTATTGCGTTATTGTTTTACTTATATATTTTAAAATAATTTACTATATATAAAGTTGCAGTATAACACATCGCATTTACCAAACTTGATTCTACTATATATGGTTACTAGTCTTGCGAAAACCCTTATGGGAATACCATCATTCTCTTCCAGTCATTCATGATGGTTAGCTTTATAAATTTCATTTGTTTTGCTTTTGTAGCTATCTTCTACCACATTGAACACGCATATGTTATAGAATTATGGCGGTTCGTTGCAATATGAAGAATGGATGAGTATTGTCAATGATGTTTACATGTACACGAACTATAACTTGAAATCAACCTATAACTTGAATTTCTCAACTACATGGACTTCGATAATAATACAAAATTAAAACTACTAGTATTCACCTTTCGTAGTCTTTAAATCTGCTACAGATAAACAAAGATATAATAGCCTATCACTTTTCATTCACTAGCAAATTTCTCAAATGTCACTTCATGTGGCTATGCTTCCTTCATTATAAGAGTTAGGCTTGAGTTCTTGTGAATTAAGAAATATCAATCTGTCGCTTGATTATGTCAATTTTGTAATTGGTTAGGCCAATATGAGCATGTGCAGCATGTTGATATCTCCAATAACTTGCAACCCTAAGTAATCTTTCATCCTCAATTGACTTGGATTTTGTCAAACAATATATTCGAAGTTGAAGGCTGGTACAATGGCTTCCTCAAGTTCAAATATCATATTCAGGATTCAACTAAGGTGAAGAAAGCTTTGATGCAGTTTGTATAAAAATTGTGACACTTTCAAAGTCAAAGTCAAATTGTTTGATATGTCAATTGTTTGATATGTCTGTGTCTGTTTTTGGTTTGCTAGTGAAGGAAACTTTTGGTAAAGGTACTTGGTTTGATGCATCATTGTATCTTAAACATTTTGATGATTCCTTCTTGTTTGTTTAACTTGTTTTTTAAAAAACTAAATTATTGTTCGTTTAAACCAAGAAATAATACAGGAAAATAAACATGTCTCTTTTTTCAGCAGGGTTTTGGAATTAATATTTAGCAATCTAATTTGGTGCTAATCATAGAATAGCTACTTCATTAATTTAACAACTTTTGGATTAAATCCTTCTTAGCAGATTTTCTTTTTCTTTAATTCTGGCTTTGTTGAACAATATCTAGTTGTAAAGCAAGCATGCCCTTCTTTTGCTTCCTGCTTTAGTTTCACTGATTTCTAGTCATTTTAGTATTTATGCCCTAAGAATGATTTGTAGTAGTAGTAGAAGGTGAAACAAGGGACCAATTAAACACAAGTTTTCATTAATTTGACAAATATTTTAAATTGTTTCCTTTTTAAAGTAGAAAAAAATATTAAGAAAAAGATAAATAAAAATTTATTTTGAATGGATTATGACTCAAATTCTTTTATAATTTTGTATGATGAATTGATTTAATGCTGTTTGGTGGGCTTGTATTCAATGCTAATGCAATATATACGTAGCTTAAACAAAGTATCAAATATCTCACGTGGTTTTCAATTTTTCAATGAAAAAAAAAGAATATCTCACGTGAATCTTTTTCTTGTATTTGAGTACACCATTATTTATTCATTTAAAATTTCTTCCACATGTCTTATACATATTGAGAAACATGATAAAAACATTTTAAAACTAGACCTAAAATTTTGCCTTATTTTGATTACTGAGCGCTCTTTTCTGCAGGAATATACCATTAGGACACAGTATCAAAGATTTTTTCGTTACGAGCTTGTGGCCACAACTAAACAAACTCCAATTGCCAATTAACGCAGCCATATATAGTATATAACTTGAGGATTCAAGAACCAAGTTTCTAAACAGGAACAATCTTTCAGAAAGTGCAGAAAAAATTGTCAACACTATGAGCTTTATAGCATGCTTGGTAATGGCGGTGCTCGTTGTTGAAGCCGTAAAACTCAAAACTGCTACTACTTCTCATTCTATCTTCTATTCTGAAATTGAAGGCTCTCAGGAACAGAGAAGATGCATAGGTGAATGTGAAGAGCATTTCATAAAGAAGATGGAGGCTATTGATGAGCTTCACATGCAATTACAGGGTGATTCAGTTTCTGAGCGTTGGGCAATTATAGGCCATAACACAACGATGTTGCAGATGCAATTTCCATGTTCACTAAATTTAACACGAGAAATGAGAAGACTCAAGAGGATGTGGAAGAAATGGGATGGTAGGAGAAGTCAAAACTCACATTTTCCAATTTTGAAGAACTCCATTGGAATGTGAAAATTCATGGTTGTAGCCAAAATTTTAAATTGCAATTTTCGATGTTGCTGTTGTAAATGTACTGGGTTTGTGAATATGTTCATTGGAGGCTTTACAAATGATTTATTCATGCCCTTTTTTTTCATTTGATTTGATTTATTTATTCAATTTAATGTTCAATTTGTTTTGCTTCACTCCCCAATTCCACTTACCCTTTTTCTCTCTCTTTCCCACACTGCAATTTAAAATACTACAAGGGCAAGGCATAGTGTATAAGCCACTTATCATATTAATACATATGACGTTCTTTTGCATTTTACGCTGAAAACAAACATTAACATGACATTTTTAATACTAATCTCACAAAAAATTATGCTTTATAATTGAGCTATAACTCTTACTTTTGGTACATTGTTAGAATATATAGCTCTGTTCTTCCAAATAGAACCCAAAAAAATTTATTCCATTGAATGCACAATTTTAAAAAATATTTATCATTTTTAACTAGCGACTAATTAATAACATCCTGAAATCGATTAATCTGGTGGACATTAAATCACTATTTAATTTGTAGCTAATAGCTATATACTAATCATATTGAGTAATGAAAAAAATACAGAGAAGACCACTTCTCAAAACATATACTAATCAATTTTAAACAAATAGAAGGATTTCATTGAAACAGAAAATCAAATTAAGTTGAACATATGATCATATATCTAACGGAGAACCATTTAACAAAGGTTTTCCTTCCAACAAAACAACACACATGAACTATACGTACAGCTTCAACTCACTAAGATTATGTTGACAAATAAATGTAGTAGTTAGTGCAGCAACCATTGCAGTACAATATTCTTGAAGACTCGTTTTATCTAGCAAGCTTCTTCCTCATCTTCAAATCTCACATTCAACTTCAGAGAAAAGAGCTTTGCTGCAGTTACACTTTGTCAAGGGAATGTCCTAATGTTTCCTTTTCAATGTCCTTCTTTTATTGTAAACTTAGCGAATATATAATTACACAGAAGAAGCGTTTGTTATGGTTGTGATGGTTTACGCGCGTTCTCGCGTTGGAACAAAGTCTTGTTGAATATTTCTCCTTTGGATATGTTAAAAATGGAAGACCAATAACAAGATAAATAGATAAAATAATAATTATTGTAGAAATTATAAACACAAAAATTTACATAGTTCAGTTTTAGTCTATGTTTACAAAAAAAGGCGGCAAACAAATTTTACTAATAAAATCAAATAAATATTACAAAAGTAACTTAACTTTAGTTAGAACCCACACTCTAAATACACCCAAAAATATCTCATAATATTTTTCGTTGTATCACTCCACACTTAATGTCTTACTCTCTTTAAATTGCAATTATTGTATATATTTACATGCCACATACACTTCTTGATTCTTTTCTTCTTGTCAAATGCTCAAGAGAGAAGTCTCTTATATATGCCAACTGAGTATTCATCTTATTAATTGAAAATGAAGACTTCAAAGCAAAGCATACTAGTATAGGGTGGCTACTTCTTGACATTGTTAGCAAAGCATGCTTACCATTTAATTCTTCCATAAATGCAATGTCTTGAATCATTAATTTGAGGAGATAAAAAAGTCAATATTTTGTGCCAAAATTTGTAGCCAAATGCAACAACATATATGAATAATATGATCACATGTTGAGCTTTGATTAATTTTTGTGTCAATGAAATCCTTACTTTTTGTTCAAAATTAAAAGAAAAAAAAATCTTGTTAGTGTGCTTGTGAAGTAATCCTTTCTGTATTTGTGTCAACACATTGAAGCCTCTAGTATGCATGTATATAGCTATTAGCTACAAATTGTTAAAATCTTAGTTTTATTGTGGAAAGTGCAAAAGAAGACTATAACGGAAACTTCTCGGTGGGTTCAATCGATAAGCAAACAAAATTTGAACAAGATTTGGGAGAAGACTTGGTAGGGGAGAAAGAATATTTCTTGTACTCCAATAATACTGAAATGTTTAATGTTTGGTTGAAAAGGATTGAAGGCTTATAAATATAAAGGAAAAGGATGTGATTTATTATCGTACTATCACATAAAAAATATCATATTAAAAAATTTTGCATTAATTTAATTATTTTTATCTTAATTAGAAACAGAGATTAATGTCGTGTGAATAAAGAAGTTAATTTTATTTTATAAAAGTTCCACCTCCCCATAGTCCATCCCTACCAATAATGTGTAACAAGTCTTCACTTGTATGATTCTTCTCTGTTCCCTTCTCATCAACCATCATGCTTAGCTTCACTTCACAAATTTCAATTCTTGTGTTGTTGTTACTCTCTGCAATAGCAATAAACAGATGCATGTGTAACTAAAACATGGAGGTTCGTTGCAGCGAGAAAGATCAAAGAGTATTGTCAATCTTCAGACGAGGAGTGGTGCCATATCCTACTAACTGGCTCTCCTCATGGTCCACTGAACAAGATTGCTGTTCATGGAAAGGAGTTCACTGTGACAATCTCACAAGCAGAGTTACAAGGCTTGATCTCAGTGGCAATTCTGAAAGTCGATATTTGGAAGGTGAAGTCAATCTATCTTTGCTTCAGCTTGAATCTCTAAACTATTTGAACTTGAGCAACAATAAATTCAAAGCTATATTCTCTGAATCCATTACTGATAGATCACAGACACCAAAAAATATCTCAAACCTTCATCACCTTGACTTGTCACTCAACTTTTTTTCCACCGTGGATGATCTTCAGTGGCTTTCTCAAGTTTCTTCCTTGAAATATCTTAACCTTAATGGCATTCAAATCCAAGACGAGACCAATTGGCTTCAAAACATAGCTATGCTTCCTTCATTATTAGAGTTACACTTGGAAGGTTGTGGACTAAGAAACCTGAATCCATCCCTTCAATTTGTCAACTTTACCTCACTTGTAACTCTTGATCTTTCTGCCAACAACTTTGAATCAAAATTACCTAATTGGTTGTTCAATCTCACTAGTGACATCACCTATCTTGACTTCAGATACAACAATTTACATGGGCAAATACCTATGGCCTTGTTAAGGCTTAAAAACTTGAAATCTTTATATTTGAGCCACAAGCAATTGAATGGATCAATTGCAAGTTGGTTAGGCCAACATGAGGATCTGCAATATCTTGATCTCTCCAATAATTTGCTTTCTGATTCCATTCCTTCAACCTTAGGAAATCTCTCATCTTTAATTCACTTAGATTTCTCAGGCAATCACTTGACTGGCAATCTTCCAGAAAGCCTTGGTCAACTTTCTAACTTAAGAAGTTTAAACGTTGAAGGCAATTCCTTGGTGGGTGTTATTTCACAAGACCATTTTTCCAAACTCTCAAACTTAGAAACACTTGATTTAAGTTCAAATGCTTTGGAATTTGACTTGGATCATAATTCTTGGGTTCCACCGTTTCAACTTCGTGTGTTAGGTTTCAGAAACACATCTAGTTTAGGTCCCAAGTTTCCCACATGGATTTATAAACTCAAGTCACTGCAAAGGCTTGACATATCCAGCTCAAGAATCTCATTCATAGATGAAGATATCTTTTGGAGCTTTGTTGCAGAAATAGGCATTGCTGATTTGTCTCACAACTCTATCAATGGAGACTTACCAAACTTGACACTAAACTCAACAGGAATATCTTTGGACTACTATAATTTCACAGGATGGCTCCCTTGTATATCACCAAATGTTCAACATTTAGGTGCATCTCATAACTCCTTCTCAGGGTCAATCTTTCCTCTATTATGCCATCCAACAATGAAGAATAGTTCATTATTATCATATTTGGACATATCATATAATCATCTAATTGGTGAACTTCCTGATTGTTGGGCCAATTGGAAATACTTAATTTATCTTAACATGGGAAGTAATAATCTAACAGGTGAAGTTCCTCCCTCGATGAGTACATTATCTAATCTTGAGATACTGGATTTGCAGAATAATAATTTCTTCGGTGAAATTTCATTTGACTTATCAAACTGGCCACAACTACATTACCTCAATCTAGAAAACAATAAATTTTCTGGAAGTATAACTAATGGGATGCAAAAAGAAGTGCAAGTGATAAATTTGGAATCCAATCAGTTTTCAGGAAATATCCCACCATATATATGCAATCTTCCTTTGTTGATGGTATTGGATCTTTATAATAATAAACTTTCAGGATCCATACCTCAGTGTTTCAATGAAATTACTAGCATGGTACAGGATGGAGTTTCCTTTTCTTTTTATCTATTTCCATACATGGTCAAATTGGATACAAAAGGTCAGGAATTAGAGTACACAAAATATTTCTTGTTGAGACATATTGACTTATCAGTTAACAACTTGGGTGGAGAAATTCCTGAGGCATTATTTAGTCTTACTCAACTACATTCCTTGAACTTGTCTTGGAATCATTTGAAGGGAAAGATACCAAAACAAATTGGAGGCATGAAAAATTTAGAGTCTCTTGATCTCTCCTACAACAAACTTTCTGGAGAGATTCCTGAATCCATCTCCAATTTGTCATTTCTGGCTTCTTTGAACTTGTCATGGAACAATCTCAGTGGAGAAATCCCATTGAGCACCCAGATTCAGAGTTTTGAGGCATGGAGTTTTGTTGGCAATCCTGAACTTTGTGGAGCCCCTCTTACAAAGAAGTGCAGAAAACAAGAAGAATATGATGATCCAAATATGGTTGAAGGAAATGATGACGATGATGATGACTCTTTTTTGAAGTCATTGTATCTTGGAATGGGAGTTGGATTTGTTGTAGGTTTTTGGGGTATTTGTGGTTCTCTCTTCGTCGTCAGCGAATGGAGGCACAAAATTTTCCGAACTTTTGATGGTATGGTTGATCAAGTTTACGTGGCTGTGACAGTCAAGTTCAAAAGCTTCCATTGAATATGGGGAAAAATTTGCAGCAATGTTAAGAGAATAAAAATATTTATTAATTAGTTTTCAATTTTAAAGCATTGTTCTCTCGTATATAAATGAAATTTTTTTTCCCCCTTTCTTCTTGTTGGTAAGCAAATTTGGTTTGTTGCTGATTCTCCAATATTTTTTGTGGTTCAATAAGTACTGTCTTTCAGAAACAAGTACTACTGCAACCATTCCTGTACAATGGCTTTCTCAAGTTCAAATCTCATATTGAGGATTCAGCTAATACGGGAATTTGAAGTGAATGATGACAGAAGATGAAGTAATTTTTATGTATCAAAGTTGTGATAGTATTTGAGTCATATTGTTTGATATGGCAAAATATGTGTGTTGGTTTGCTAGGAAACCTTTGATAAAAGTACTTGGTTTGGTGTATAATTGTATGTAAAAGGTTGATCAATTTTATCACTAAATAGTTGGTTAGACTGCTCAGTAACTATTTCATTTCTCTTAAATAAAATTTTAAATTTTGATTCTTGTATATAAAATAATTCTTGATGAAAGAACTCTATACTAATTATAAAACTTTAGTTAGATCGAATTAAATTAGTCTAAGATTGTAAATTTTTAGATACTAATAATTTTGATAAAAAATGTTGATCAGTATTTGTTGGCAATTTCAATTATTTAATACTCTTGTGTCTTTACTTGGAATAGGAAAATAGTACTCTGCTCACTGCAATTAAAGATATTGTTTTTTTTTAGTAGTTTAGTATATAAATTGAAGGCAGTCATGAAATACCAAACTTGAGAGAAAATTTTTAATAACCAGATATCCAAATTTCAAACTAAAAATATGCAGAATTAATAATTAAACAAGTTAATATAATAAATTTTTTTTCGTTTTTTATGAGTAAATTTTGGGAGGAAGACTTTGAAAGTGTCAAACAATGAGAGACGATATATATAATAAGATAAATATTTTGTTGAAACCTTAACAACTTTCTTTGAATATTTCTTTAATTTCCAGCTTTCAGTGTGATCACAGGTTGTGTGTCGAGTGATGATGAGTAATGACTATTATTCTTGGGTTTTGTTGGAAAAGTAAATAGAAGCTCCTTAATTTTTGAAAACTACTTACTTTAAAAATGGATGTATTTTAAATTACACTCTCTTTTTTTTTAGATAAATTAAAATTACACTTCATTTTATTATATTTTAAAAACTTACAGGCTCTTCGTTTAAACTATTAAAAATTTTATAATTTTATTTATTTTGATTTAAATATCTTTAATGATAATATTAATTTTTTTAAAAATTATAATTTATTAGAAAAATATAATTTAAAATTTATTTTATTATTTTTATTTATTTTGAGGTAAAAATAAAAAATTAATGTGTTTTACATCACATATATATATTTGCAATGAATTCTCTAACTTATTTTTCCTATTATAATAAGACTTAACTCTTTTATAATATATGTACCACGTTAAATCTAATTTATGTTATGTGAATTACTGAAATACACATCTCACGTTGTTTAATATCTATATATTTCGATCTTCTATTCATCTTCTCATTGTTTGACCACTGTCATTGATTGTTATAGACAATCGAACCCATGCAGCGATATATTGTGTTGTGTGGAGTCAAGTATCTTTAAAATAGAAATTTTTATTATTACGGTAAGAATATATTATTAAATCTAATTAGTTTACCAATTAAATAGGTTTCAAATTAATATAACTGGGAAAGCAAGGAACGAAGATTCTCAGCTTGTCATTTTGAGTTCACTGTTTACTTTTAATTTTAATTCAAGCCCTTGTTGTGTTCATGCTTGAGGACAAGCATTCGATAAGTGTAAGAGAATTTGTTATGTGCAAATTTTGAGTTAGGTTATAATTATTTTTGAGTTCAATTCTGTCTCTGTTAGCTCCAAATGCCATGGATTAATGAATAGTTTATGGATTGTCACAGGTTGCTCCAACGAAGTCCAGAATTATTTCTATGCTAGTAATTTTCTTGGATCCATAATTTTTCAGTGAACATTTACATGAATAGCAATTGATATTATGAAAATGTACGATACGCTTTTCTTTATACGAAGGATAATAGAATTCTGATTTAAACTGAGCATAACGTTTCAATTCCGTTAATTTGTGTTGGTGTGTTTTTCCTAACCATAATATTTTGTTCACTAGTTAAATATAAATATATATTTTATGTTGCTATTGAATTAACTAGGTAACTAATGAACATTTCTTAGTTCACTAATTTAGAAAGAAACTAAATGATTACTGTGCCTAGCATGCTAAAAAAGAATAGTTAATTGAGCCTAATTATGTACACTATTTATTGTTATTGATTGATTTCAATCATCAAACCTCTCCCCCCCTTTTATTTCCTTAATTACCTATTTTGTGTCAGTGTAGAGTAGTTTAATATAAAAGTCTTATAAGATTGACATTAAAAACCGTTAAAGTTAAAAAGATACTTTATATTAAATTTAAAAAGTTGGTGTGTCACTAAGTTTTTGTATTGTTGAATGTAAAAGAATATATTTTTATTTTGTATGAGGTTTACTTAATTGTAAGATAATTTTATTCTTATATTAATAAAAAAAATTTTATTATGTGATTGAAAAAAAGACATAAAAATATAAAAATTAAATTATAAATTTTTATAAATTATGATATCACCTTTTCTTTTCTCTTAAATTTGTTTTAGTATTAAATTATTTTTTAAAAAAAATTTATTATAAAAAGATGATTACTTGTAAACAAGCTAAGTTTTTAAAAAAAATTTCACAACTACTCTATGCAATATTTTTGGATAGATTTCTAGTTATCAGGAGATGAGTTTCATATAGGAAAGAAAAAAAAAAAAAAGCTGCTGTAAAAAAAGAAAATTCTTCCATAAAAGAAGGAAAAAAGAAAGTAAATCAATAGAAGAGAAGAGGAGGGAGGCCACCGGTGCTGCGACAACCCCTACCCTGTCTAGGCTGTACTTTGGAGGAGCTTCCGCCGGGGCTAGGCGAGAGAGAGTGAGAGAGGGAGAGATCTAGAGAGAGAGAGACGTATATTTTATCGAATATACCAAGTTTTCATTAATTTGACAAATGTTTTGAAATGTTCGCGGAGTTTCCTTATTGAAGATCCAACATTTCAATGAAAATTTGATAAAGAATTCCTCAAAGGCTAGTTGCTTCTCAGTACAATATTATTAATTGCTTTAAAATAATTTCTTTCACATGTCTTATACATATTGACAAACTTGACCCTATGAGCTACAATCAATTGAACGGATCAATTCAAAGTTGGTTAGCCCAACATGAGCATCTGCAATATCTTCATCTCTCCAATAATTTGCTTTTTGGTTCCATTCCTTCAACTCTAGGAAATCTCTCATCTTTAATTCACATATATTCTAACAATGTAGCAAAAGTTGAATTAGTGACTACAATAGTTTTGGAAAAACATTCATATATTATTATTATGATTTTATATTTAATAATTATAATTATTGTATTGTAACTAAAATTTATGATAAACTCAATTTCAGAATATATCGTTATTATATCTCAAAAGAAATTATTAATACAATGCTTTAAAGCTTAGTTGGGAGTTTTTAAAAAAAATGAAATGAAGTGATTATTAATTAATAAAGTTTATTAAAGCAGAGTGAGTTAAGTAAATATTTTGAATGTTTAAAAAAATAATAAAGAGGATAAACCTTTATTATATCTTAATTAGGACAAGACATCCAATCATGTATCTTTTTTATGAAGTCCTGCTATAAAATGAAAGCTCTAAGTAACATTCAAAATATATATGTTTCAATTTTCACTATTTTTTTGTTTAGATTTGTCTCCCCCTCTCACACGCCACGGTATGAGTAATGATATGTAAATGTGAGCATATAGTTATAGAAACCAATAAGAATATTTTTTATAAATAGGTATAAAAATGAATTAACATATTTATTACTTGATATGAAAGCCTTTAAGCGGCTTTTTTGTGAACATGTATAAAAATGAATATTTTTTAATTTAAAAAAATCAATAAAAATTTCTCTTGTAAATAAATATAAAGTATAAATAAAATCAACATGTCTCTTTGTTATTTGATAAAAGGTTAAAATAATTTGAAGAAATAAAGCCAATGAACATATCTCTTACAAATAGCCATAAACGTGAATCGATATATCTATTGATACGAAAGTCTTTGACTATTCAATTTAAATATATTAATTGAATATACTAGAAGTTACTATTTTAAATATTTTAGTTATCATTAATAAATAATTTAAATTAAATATATAATATAATATAATATGAAATACTTAAAATTAGCTTTAGTTTACAAATAATTAATATTTGATACTTCAGTATTAATATAAATAAAAAATTTTAAAAGATCAAATCACATTTTAAATATTTTTAACGCATTTTATTTGATATTAAATTTTTTTAATACAAAATAATTAAATTTAAGAATTTTAAATATGAGTGTATAGAAATATAAATTAGATAAAAATATTTTAATTTGTTTAAAATTATTAATTGATTAGATGATGTGAAAGTTTCATTATTTATCATTGTTTAAAAAATCGAACTAGACTTGGCAGTTCAACCAAAAAATTAATCATGATTTGGTCTAATCAATCCTTAAAATCAGTCTTGCAAAAAATGATTAAAAATCAAAAATATTGATAAAAAACTTAGTGAATTGGTCAAAACTAGCCAGTTGAATGGTTCAATTAGTTTTAAAAAATGGTATTTTTTTTATGTATTTTTTAATCTTCTGTAACAAAAAAAAAGTACAATAGAAAAGAAAATAAAGAGAAATGAGAAAAAAAGAAGAAAAAAATAATAATTAATGTTTTGTACAAAATGATAATTTTTTATTTTTAAAAAAATTGGTAAATAGTTTATTAATTTATTTAAAAAAATATAATATTTTTTAAATTTATATTATTTTTACGTAATAAAATTATGTAAAATATTTATTATTATACTTAATTATAATTTAAAATTAATATATAATATTAATATAGATTCAATTACAGTTCCACTATGATTGAATAATTGAAAAGTGAACTAATACTTTGAATGTTTTAATAATCAGTTTAATTTTTTTAAAAAATTATTTATTATATTAAACATGATTTAAATCTATTTAATAATCTTAATTTAATAAAGTTAATTTATTAATTTACTTATATCTTTATATTTTCTATTTATATATAATACTTATAATATTTATTTTATATTAATTAGACTTAATTTTAATTTATAATTATTTATTTTTATTTATTTATATTATTATTTAAATTATTATATTAATATTTATAAATATAAATTTATTATAAATATTTATATTTTCAATTTAAATTATTTTACATTATAATATTTTTTAATATTTTAAATAAATTAATTAAAAATTAAAATTGAAAAAAGCAAGTGTTTAGTACAGAAAAAAGAACTACTCCCATATATAACAAATTAATATTTAAATTTTTATTAAAAAATATATTTGACAGTATTTTAAATAATATTAATTTATTATAAATAATATTTGTAAAAAAAACATATAATTTATTAATAAACGCACTAATATGATTGGATTTTTTATCTTACCTATTGATTGAATTGTGAAGACTCGTCTCTTATTTATTCATTGTGTGACACCACATTGTTTGTTTTTTTTTTCTTTTATTGGCCCTCGTGGTATGGACCACGAGGACTAGTGCTCAGGCCTCTCACATGTAAAAATAAAAAATAAAAAAATAAATTCACATGCACCCACTAATATGGTTTAAAGGAGTCAAAAAAATTTGTAAAAAAAAAGTTGAATTTATTAAAGATAAAAAAAGTAAAAAATATTAGTTGTCAAGTAACAATGTTTTTATTCCCTTTATTATATATAGGACGCTATATTTTAATAATGATAAAAATATTAAAATAATGACTGAGGCAGCACATATTATAATAAAGGATTACAAAAACATACAATTAAATTACACAAGGTATCATTTTTTTTATAGCTTAAACATTATTATAAAGGATATCTACAATTTTTAAATAACAAACAAAGCATATTAAAAAATAAGCATCTAATAATATTTAACCACAATTTTTTAAAAAAAATCATCTAAGAATATTTAACTTAAGCATGTTTATAAAAACATAATATAACTATTTATGTTTTATTTTTTTATAAAATGACAAAAAAATGATACAATTAGATTTATAAAAAATATAAATATCCATATTAATTAATACAAATATTATAAAAAATTATCATCAGAAAATATTTAACTTAAAGAATGTTTGAACTACATAAAACAGAAAATTGAAGTTAATGAAATAGTATTCTTATTAAAATTATAAAGTGTATATTACAAATTAAAAATAATAAAAAATTATATTTCAAAAATATAAAAAAGTTAACTTCCCATGCAAAATTTTATTACATTATATATATATGTATATGTGTGTGTATCTATATATAATATATTTATTTCCATTTTTTTATTTTTAACTAACTTTTTTTAAATTATAAAAGGAAAGAATAAATATTTATGTCTTTAATTTTTCTTACAAGTTTATTATTCTTTGTTATACTAAATAAAAAAAATTAAATGCGAAAAAAAAATCAAATCATATTAATAAAACAAACAACCAATAAATATCTAGCACTTTTTTAAGTAACAAAAAAAAATATAAATTCAAAAAAATAAACTTATTCACATAAATAGATATAAATTTAATTCAAAAATAATCATTTAAATAGATATTAACTTTAAACATATAGGAACTATAAACATAAGATAAAATATAATCATATCATAAAAAATATACGCATCTGAGCTTCCAAATTGATTTTGGATCCTCTGCTTGGTACCTTTAGAGGCGGTTTTTTTCGCTGCTAAAGTGTGTTTTAATATTACTGCAACGAATATTACTGCTGCTATAACATTTGTCTAAATAGTAGCAATACTTTTTGTTGCAATAAATTTTAGCAGCGGAAAAAACCGCCGCTAAAAGTGCCAAGCAGGTGCCAAGCAGAGAATCCGGACGCTTCGAAATTGGATGGAGTAGGGAGTATGAAATAGTACGAATTTGCATGCAATTTACAGGAAAAGCAAAATATTTTTCTTTTAAAATTTTAAATAAGTGTTGGAGTCTTGCACTAGTCATGTCAAACATGATCATCAATGCATGCATTGCCAGTCCAGTATAATGTCAAGGAGTTGTCGACATCAACGCATTAACTACTCGCCAGCTTCCATTGAAAAGATTGCAAGATTTTAATCTGCTTTAATTTATAGCCACATCTTAAAATTCCTTTATTGAGTGATGAGATGCACTAAGTACGTACGAGTTACGACTTGTAATCGACAGAAAATTCAGACACACAATCAATTGCAAGACTTGGAAAATAAAGGAATAAGTTGTGGTTTAAATTAAAGCAATACTTTTATTTTTTACAAAATAAGTTGGTGACCATTGACTTTCACAACTTATATATATGACCATCTAGAGACTTCATTCTCACCAAATCAGTCACGATGGCTAGCTTCACATCACAAACTTCATTAGTTTTGCTGTTATTGCTATTTGCAACGGCACCCAATAGAAGCATATGTGGAAAAAGTAATAAGGTGGTTCGTTGTAATGACATTGATCGAGAGACACTGTTAATGTTCAAACAAGGTGTGGTAGATCCTTCCAACGCCCTCATCTCATGGTCTAGTGAAGAAGATTGCTGTGCATGGGCGGGAGTACACTGTGACAACATCACAGGCAGAGTCACAGAGCTTGATCTTGCCAATTTACAAGGTGATATTAACCTATCTTTGCTTCAACTTGAATTTCTCCACCACTTGGACTTGAGTCAAAATTACTTTCAGGCTGTCAGTATTTCACCTTCTCATCAATCACCCAATTTCTCTAATCTTCTTTACCTTGACTTGTCAAGTAACTATTATTTGCACATAAATGATCTTCATTGGCTTTCTCAACTTTCTTCCTTGACATATCTTGACCTTAGTGGCGTTGATATTGGGAATGAAACCAAATGGCTTCAATACATGGCTTTGCTTCCTTCGCTATCAGAGTTACGCTTGAAAAATTGTCGACTAAGAAATATCAGTCCATATAACTTTGCCAATTTTACTTCACTTACAACTCTTGACCTTTCTACCAACAACTTCGAATTAGAATTGTCCAGTTTGTTGTTTAATATCACCAGTGATATCTCTTATCTTGAGCTTAGCATAAACAAGTTCAAAGGTCAAATACCAATGGCCTTGTTAAGGTTTCGAAACTTGAAAGTTTTGGACTTAGGGTTCAATCAATTGAATGGATCAATTCCAGATTGGATAGGCCAACTTGAACTTCTACAGGACTTTGATATTACTGGTAATGCATTATATGGTTCAATTCCTTCAACTCTAGGAAACCTTTCTTCCTTAGTTTCCTTGGGGTTGTCATCTAATCGCTTGAGTGGTAATCTTCCAAAAGGCCTTGGTCAACTCTATAAATTGGAGGCTTTAAACGTTAATGGCAATTCCTTGGTGGGTATTCTTTCAGAAACAAATTTTTCCCAACTCTCAAATTTGGAATTTCTGGACTTAGGTTCCAATGGTTTTAAATTTGACTTCCATCCTAATTGGGTCCCTCCATTTCAGCTTCGTAACTTTTACTCAAGTAACACAAGTCTAGGTCCCAATTTTCCAACATGGCTATATACACAGAAGTCACTAGACGATTTGGATATTTCTAGCTCAGGAATTTCATTCATAGCTGATGACATGTTTTGGAGCTTTATGGGAAAGATTCGGAATGCCGATTTGTCAAGCAACTCAATCAATGGTGACTTATCCAACGTTACAATAAACACGACGTTCATATCTTTAGACTACAATAATTTCACAGGAAGCCTGCCACGTTTATCAGCTAATGTCAACGACTTTCGTGCATCTCACAACTCTTTCTCCGGACCACTTTTTCCTTTGTTGTGTCATCAAGAGAGTGGTGGGGAAAATATGTTGTCTGCTTTGGACATATCATATAATCATCTAACTGGGTCGCTTCCTGATTGTTGGGCTAATTGGAAACAGTTAGATTACTTGGACTTGGGGAGTAATAAGCTAACAGGTGAACTTCCTTCCTCAATGGCTACATTATCTAATCTTGGGATACTGGATTTGCATGATAATAATTTGTTTGGAAATTTTTCATTGGGCTTATCAAATTGGACAAATTTGCAATACCTCCTTTTAGAGGGAAACAATTTTTCTGGAAGTTTACCAAACACAATGAAGCAGGATTTAGTAGTACTTGGATTGAGATCCAACCAATTTTCTGGAAATATCCCACCACAGATATGTAACCTCCCTTCTTTGATGATATTAGATCTTGCTGAAAATATGCTTTCAGGATCTATACCTCATTGTGTATATAACATTATGGTCTCCATAAATAAACCTCTGAGGGCAGAGATTATAAACGTATTAACTAAAGGCCAAAAGTTACAGTTCAGAAATATTTGGATGTTGCGGAGTTTTGATCTTTCAGCTAACAACTTGTCAGGAGAAATTCCTGGAGAATTGTTTACTGTTACTCAAATGATTTCCTTGAACTTGTCTCAAAATCATTTAACTGGAAAGATTCCGAAAGAAATTGGAGGCATGAAAAACTTGGAATCTCTTGATCTCAGCTACAACAAGCTTTCTGGAGAAATTCCTCAAGCCATCTCAGATTTGTCTTTTCTTGCTTATTTAAATTTGTCATACAATAGTTTCACTGGAAAAATCCCATTAGGCACCCAGATTCAGAGTTTTGAAGCTTGGAGTTTTATTGGCAATTCTAAACTTTGTGGAGCTCCTCTTCCAACGAACTGCACAAAGCAAGAAATTAAAAACCCAAAGCTGACTGAAGAAAATGAAGGTGACGATTTTTTGAAGTCATTGTATCTTGGGATGGGAGCAGGATTTGCAGTGGGTTTTTGGGGTGTTTCTGGTTCTCTCTTCATCATCAGAGCATTCAGACATAGATTTTTCAAATTGGTTTATCGTTTGGAAGATTGGCTTTATGTTGCTGTGGCCCTCAAGTTCAAAAGATTCCGTTGAATATTAACTGGGAACAAATTGCAGCCGAGGTAATCATAGAATCGCATTATTTATAGCTATCTATAATCTATTTTGAAGTATTGTTCTGTTGTTTATAAACTATTCTTCAGTTTGTTGATAATTTCGTATTCTTGTTTATTGTTCTATGCTTATACTATCTGTGGGAACCAGGTTAGTTCAGCTACCATAAACATTGACGAATAGTTTCAGTGTTTCACGTTCTATCTACAAGCAATGGCTTCAAATCTAATTTTCAGCTTCAGGGAAAGGGAGCTTGCTGCAGTTAGATCCCTTGGCCAAGAAGCCTTATATACATATGTATGTTTTGTTATTATGTCCTTCCTTTATCTTCAACATAATGAATAATGCAAAACAAGGGTTTGTAATGGCAGATTGGCAGTAAGTACGTACTTGTCATACATAGTTTGTTTGTTCTTCTGTGTACGTTGGAATGGAAGCTTTTTCTTGAATGATTCTCCATTTAATGTACAATTGCATGTTCAGCTTTGTTCAGTTTCTCTTTTAATCTATTATAAAATATATGTTATATAGATTCCTGTATGCAATGAATATACATAAGTACTCAGAGATTCCAGGAGAGAACTGATTTATATGTATATATGTTCCAACTGGGTCCCACCATTTCAACTCCATTGGTTAAGTTTGAGAAACACACGCCTAGGTCCTAATTTTCCAACATGGTTGTATACACAGGTGTTTTTAGAACAAGTAGACATTTCTAGATCAAAAATCTCTTTTGCAGAAGAAGATAAAGTTTTGGAGGTGTGTTGCTGTTAATTGAGTTTGGGACAATGTTTCTGGGGAAGCTGATATATCTTATCCAAACTTGATCAACAACTAGAATACAAAGGGCAAGAACTAGAGTACACGAATTAATAGAAGGTGAAACAGGGGACCAATTAAACACAAGCTTTCATTAATTATTTGACAAATATTTCGACGTTTCAATGAAATATAATGATCAATTACCATTTTGTATGATGCATTTCGTAAAGAAGATGGAGGCTATTGATCAGCTTCACATGCAATTGCAGGGTGATTCAGTTTCAGAGTGTTGGGCTGTTATAGGCCACAACAGAACGATGTTGCAGATGCAATTTCCATGTTCACTAAGTTTAACACGAGAAATGAGAAGGCTCAAGAAGATGTGGAAGAAATGGGATGGTAGAAGTCAAAACTCACTCTTTTTTTTTTGGTGCATTAAGCAAAAGCTACAAAAACCTACTAAAACTCAACCCTAAACAATCTTTAGTAGACAAACAAGATCTCTTGGAGGCCTACAAAATACCTCAAGACCTCCACCCACATGGTGACCCAAATTGGCACATAAAATCAGCAGACCTATTACCTTCCCGCCAAGTGTGAACCAACCTCACTTCCCACTCATTGGCGAGCAAACCTCTAATGTTGTCCACCAGACCAGTATTGGTGACCAGGAGCAACTCCCTTCTTACACAATTCCAAGGCCATTAACGAGTCAAATTCTAGTTCAACCTTCTTAAAGCCTCTCTCCCATCCTAAGGTCAGCCCAGAGTTTAACCTTTATTAAGGCAATGCTTTAGGATGGTTGGGAGCTCTAGAGAGAATAAAATAGAATAATTATTAATAAAAATGGTGTGGGGTGAAATAAGTTAAACAAATTATTCTATTAATTAAGAGTTTTAAAATAATGAAGAGAGCAAACATTTATATTTTAAAGGGGAGTCATCCAAACACTTACTCTTTTTCATGGAGTTCTACTATGAGTGACATTCAAAATATATTCCAATTTTCACTATTTTTTGTTTGGCAAAAGTATTTTTTATGTTCATAAATTTTACATTAATCTTTAATTTTATTTATAAAAGTTTTTTTAAGTCAATTTTGTCCTTAAATTTTTAAATTTCAATTAATTTTATTCTATAGTCTAAAGTCATTTAAATTATTAATAAAAAATAATGATGTGACATTTGATATAATATTAAAATATTAAAAAAATAAAATTTTGATTCATAATAATTTTTTAGACATATTTAATAGTACACTCAAACATTAAGAACATATTTGATTAAGGGTGTGTAGGGGTTGGGTTAAATAGGGTTGAAGAAAAAATAAGAGTCAAATCAATGATATTTGTGTTGAGTTGGTTCAAGTTAAATAAAATTAAATAATAAAACTTAACCAATCCAACCTATCATCTAATAGATTAGTTCAGGCTAGGTTAGCTCCAACCTAATTTTTTTTTTTAATTTTTTTTGTTGATTTTGAATTAGTCTTAAATTTTTAATAATTTTTAAACAAAATTTTGTACATAATACAAAATTAAAATTAGCTTATTTATCTTAGTAATAAATAATAATGTATTTTAATTAAAATTTAATATAATATATATTATGTGAAATTATAAATAATAAATCAAAATAAAATATATTTATATTAAAATAAAAGACTAGCGGGTTGGCAAATTCGATTGGATTCAATGAATTAAAAATTTTTAAACTCATAATTGACTCATAAAGTGAATAAGTTAAAATTTTTAACTCAAACTAATTCGTTAACTTAAACTAACTCAATCTAAACTAACGAGGTGAGTTAGAATTGACAAGTTAACTCAACCTAATAAACACTCATATTTGATAATAAATTTAAGAGTATAAATAAAAAAAAATTTTATTTAAATATTAGCAAAAATATATATTTTTATATTATAATTTTTTATTTTAATTTAATTACTATTAGATACAGACAAAATTCTTTATTCATGACTTCAATAAAATACTGTGCATATAATTTGAATGGTAAAAATTTATATATTTATGTCATTACTGACTATTCTTGCTTGGTCTTGGTGGTGGAACACAATGCCTTTCCAGTTTCCAGTGCGATCACAGGTTGTGTTGTTAGTGATGATGAGTAGTGACTATTATCCTTAGCATTCAGCTTTTTCTACTAATTAATTAATGACCATATTAATTAATTATTAGGACGAAGACTTTTTTCGAGCTTGAAACATGGGCATATGGTGCCTTTCATTCTGCCACGAAACTCTCGGGTTTGATTGGAAAAGGAAATAGAAGCTCCTTAATTTTTGAAAATTACTTATTTTTAAAATGGGACTCTCATTTTTCTATTTTAAAAATTTATAATATTTTTATTTAAAATATTATTTTGATCAAAATATCTTTAATAACAATATAAATTTTTTTAAAAATTATAATTCATTTTGATCAAAATTAGCGATGGTTTTCAAAGGCACGTGAGGCTCCAAAAGGCACAAGATAGAGGGCTTAGTGATATTTTATAGATCCTTTAAATGTCTTTTTCTGCACCACAAATAATTCAGGAGATAATATAAAAATTTTGGAACTTTAAAACCATTAAAAAAATAAAAATATGAATAGGAGTAGGATAAAAACTCATTATTTTCAGAAGGAAGTAACTTCATTAGTAGTCTCCTCATTGGTGTTCTTGCAAGATGGATCTTCTTCCCAATGTCAGGTGGCTGGGTCTCATAAACTCCTTTGAAAACAAAGCTAGTATTGTCTTTATTCATGAGTCACAGGAGCCCAAGTGCCAATGGTTAAACGATGGAATTGATTATTTGGGTTTTGCAAATTGGGCAAATATTAACATTAACAACCATAAAAATTATGGTAATCTACGAGTAGTAGTGAAAAAATATTTAATTTACCAATCAAACTATACAAATAAAACAGGTACATACATCTTTAGTTAATACTACTCACAGGGAATAATCCCAAATAATAATAATAATAATAATAATACTTATTATTATGATATTTAATTTGAGTTCCTAATTAAGCAAATTGGCCTTGTGACATTCATAGGGAAGGCCCCGATAATAACGTTTAAAATCACGACACTAGTCATAAACCACCCACTTAAGAGTGTATCTCTTTTATCTTGTTCCTGATTGCACCATCAAGGCCTTTGTTTCTTCCACCATTGAAGGCTGTGCAAGAAACCCTAGGAACTGGAATGCGAGCATTGGCATTTAAGTTGCTGAAGGAAGCTATGAA
This sequence comes from Senna siamea, assembly GCA_031216115.1. Taxonomy (NCBI): domain Eukaryota; kingdom Viridiplantae; phylum Streptophyta; class Magnoliopsida; order Fabales; family Fabaceae; genus Senna; species Senna siamea. The sequence continues at coordinate 13,459,749 of CM062361.1, read as the reverse complement.
GGGAGCCTTAGACATATCTCTCTTCACCTTTCCCCATTCTGTGGCCGGTGAGTCTCCATTCCAAATTGTTGTGTATATCTTCATGGCTTGCCTTGTGGGGAAATTAACCCCTATGCTTTTCCACCAGGATTCTGCAAAATATTTAATTAAGAATCACTTGGAAATTGGATTTGATAATTTGTTGATAAAGTATTTAACAATTTTATATTTAAAATCACTAAATATGTCAATTAATAAAATGTCTATATGATATATATAAAATTCTGTTTAAGATTTTTTTGGAACACTTTTTTTATAACAAAAATTTAAAGTTTAGTTCATCATATTGTGAAGGATTAACTTATTTTAGTTAATCATGTGAAGAATTAATCTATTGCATCTCTCGACCTCCAATGCCATTTGCATAAATTTTAGTGGACAGCAAAAATGGATTTCCAGACAAGTTTCCCAAGAACTCTAGATCAATCTTATCATGTTGTGCTCCTTCAGAGCTTAGTTGCATATAATTTAGTTAAAAAATTTTAATTAAGAACAAAATATGTACGTATTATTTGTCTTAATTAGTGTCACTATATATATGTATATGAAAAGAACAAGTAATAATTCATTATTACGTACATAAAATGCAGAGACAGTACCTGCAGAGTTTTCAGGTACGAGCTTGATTTACATGTCGAAACGTCCAAATAAATATGCATTTTTGGAGGCCATTCCTGAGCCTGAATATTTGTCAAGTGCAAGCGACATTTCGTAGCCTCCTCTTTCTATTTTGGCTCTTTGGCTTCCAAAAGTAATGTTAAAATCTATATAGAAATTTCCACCCAAAACAGTACTACTGGTAAAGGTCAAGAAGAGAGAAAAGAGGAGAAAATTGGAGTATTTACAATATGATGAAGAAGAAGAAGCCATTTTCAATATTTCTTCTGGTTATGAATCTTAAAACAATTAAGGATTTTTGCATGCATGCACAAAAAATTTACGTATATATATAAGTATATGTGAGACTTGGAGGATTCCGGTAATTAAAACATATAAGTGGTTGATTTATATCAATATATATTATTGTAGCTGTCAAATGCTGTTGTGAAATATTGAGATGCCACGCTCTATTAATTAATATTAGAAATTTAAATTTTGTACAAATAATGACATCAAATTCCTCGATGTGATTGTTTGTTAAGCAGTTATATGTGATTATAATGTGGGAGTATTTGAGAATAGTTGTAAAAATGAATTTCGTGGGATGATTCATTTTTGAATTCGTATAATCATAAAAAATTTTGAACCACATTTACTAAACTAATCCACAATTTTAACTTAATAATAACCTACTAAATTTCTAAACCATTTTAACAAAATGTTAAAAAAAATTTGTAGAAATTATATTTTATTTTTATTTAAGTTGTTTGATTTAATATTTTAATTTGAATTTTATTATATTGCTAAGCCTGATCAAGTTATTGCATTAATGAGATTCAAGTTATTTATATATATTTATAGTAGTATTATGATATAATATTATTGTAGTTTCTCTTATCATTTTTCTCTCTCTTTAATTTTTTTAAAATTTTATGGTAAATTAAACGGACTAATTTATTTGGGAATAAAAAAAATCTAACTTTCTTAACCAACAATATAGAAATCAACCTGATATCATATCATACTAAAAATGAACATTGATATATGATTCTACATAAGACCTGGAATCTTGGCCAGGGAATCTACTCCCTGAAAATGTGAGAAATGTTGAAGCCAAGATTGGGGGAGAATAAAGTCCGAATGTCATTCTAAGGCAATTGATTTTCAAGTCGTCCTTAAATTTTGAAATTATCATCAATTTTATTGTCAATTTTAATTTTTTTTAAATTCATTGAAGTCATTAATTTCATTACAAATCTTAACCTCATTTATTATATTAATATGTATATATCTGTGAATCAATTACACACTACTCAAGTGCATGTACGGTTAGCACTTAAAACAGATCACTCTGTAAACATTTTCTCCAAACAAAAATTAGGCATTGGGAAATTGAATTGTAGCTTGGAAAGCTATTAATTATCTGTAAAAATAAATGAAGCAAAATTAAAAATAAAAATGCCTTCAACTACTGCACTTCCTGCTGTCACTGCTCAGCTTCCTAGTTGCCTGTACCTTATAGCAATACCAAACCTTCTGAAATCGCATCACCATGCTCATCGCAACAGAAATCTCACCACCCTTTCGCTTTCTTGTACAATTAGCAATATACCCATCAGAAATCTCTATGCCTTGACTCTTCCTAATACTCACAATTTCATCAATTCCAATTCGAATCACAGCCATAACCATCCTCTCTTTCTCCAATTCCTTCCCTCTATTGACTACAATAGCAGCAGTAATCGAAACCAAGACCCCAGCAATCAAAAGAAACCACAAGAGGACGAGCAAAAGGGGTTCGACAGCAAGAACGAAACAACGGTACTTTTCACAAACATGTGGTGGGCAGATCTGAACGCAGCGTTGGGGCAGAGAATAAACTTGGAGGCAATTTATTCGACCTTTGTGTTTGTGAAGGAACCGAAGTTGGCACTACCTCATATTTCCGTTCCCGATATGAGGTACATTGATTGGGGCGAGCTTCGAAGAAGAGGGTTTAGAGGGGTCGTGTTTGATAAGGATAATACTATTACTGCGCCTTACTGTTTGTCCCCTTGGCCTCCCCTTTCGTCTTCGCTGGAACGTTGTAAATCGGAGTTTGGTCCTGATATTGCTGTGTTCAGTAACTCTGCTGGTAATTGTGGCTTTAACTGTTATAATGTACCAATATACGATATGACACGGCACTTTAAATTGCATTTAAACACTTTAATCTTGTCCGATTGTGATGTTTGTTGTTTCGTGTCTCGTATCTCTGCGAATATTGGTGCTTCTTAGGCATGAAGCATTAGCAGTTTGTTCTAAATTTTGTGCTAAGTGGTTGTTGCTCACACAACTTGTTTTGTTATGTTTTACTTGTGTGATGAAATTAGGGCTTCATGAGTATGACCATGATGGTTCCAAAGCTATGGCGCTTGAGGAGGCTATTGGGATTAGAGTCATAAGGCACAGTAAGTGTTGCTTTTGCTTCAAAACCTTCAATTTTGTGACATGTCTTTGATCTTTTAAACCTTTAGGCGTGTGAAATGTTTTTTTGGAAATGCCACCTATAATGTAGTTCTGGTGTTGATATATATCTCCACGCTGTAGGGGTTAAGAAACCAGCTGGAACAGCTGAAGAAATTGAAAAGCATTTTGGCTGTGAATCCTCACGATTAATCATGGTAGATAAGAATTTTGTAGGGCTTTGTTGTTAATTAGTTGTTCTATATTATTGGAGGTCATGTTTCAGCATAAGTATATTGTGGCAGGTAGGTGATCGGCCCTTCACTGACATTGTTTATGGCAATCGAAATGGATTTCTTACTATTTTGACTGATCCTTTCAGTCTTACTGAGGAGCCATTTATCGTTCAACAGGTTTGCTTCTTATCATATTTAGCTTCTCCTTTGTGTGCTAGCTGCTAAAACTTTTTCATGCTTTCTTTTTCCTTTTGATTAAAGAAAAAAAATATTTTTAAAAAGAAATGAGAAAATGCTAATGGAGAATCATATAAGAAAGAAGAAAACAGAATAAGAAAGAGAAAACCATTCAGCAAAAATGGTCCCCTGCCTCCTTGAAGAGACAACTGATGAAACTCCGGTAAAAATGTCAAAAGCATGCCCGATAAACAGTCCAGGAAGACTATCTTCTTCCCAAGCATATGAGAAGTGAGAACATGGTCCTTAAAATTTCTAGCATGAACCATGTTACTGCATTCTGATAATGTCCGTATACACTCTGAATGAGAAAATATGCTCAACATACTCATACTCTCTGCCTTGATGGGAAACCAAGTTCAACATTCTCATATACTCTCTTTTCCCTTATGTATCAGCTTCCCGATGTTTAGAACTTTTCTGTTGCTCACTGTTGAAAATTTCATGTGGTATCTCGTTCAAAATTCTAATGTCTTGTATGTTCAAGTTCATCCTTTTAAGATTTGCTGGCTTCCTTTAACCCTTTTGTAGTATAAGTTTTTTTTGGTTGGGGGGCCAGGGGCGGTGTTGGGATATACATATCATTTCAGATGTTAACAATCTTTGATCAGTCTATCTTGCTTTCCTTCAATCCTCATTGAACAATTTATTTGAGGAAGGAGGAGCTTGTATATGTAAAACTTTGTAGTTATTGGCTTACTGTACAGTGATTTCAAACTCCAGTTGCATCTCTCTATTTCCTTTATCAAAATGTGTCTTCAGGACTGCATCCTACTCAACTTCATGTTCCTTTTCAATAATTGAGCCTCCATGCTGGAGATAGCCACTCTTTGGAATCTGCAGTGCATTCATTTTCTTAAGGCTTTCATCTGCTGATCCATTTCCTGGTTTTGTCCTTGAATCTGACAGTGGAAATCCCTGATTGCTAATGCATAATATTAACTATGTCAGTGTTGGTCTGGGTTTTGATCTCACCAATTGGTAATATCAACATCTGTAGAATTAGTATGCTCAATATTGCAGTTATTTATGTGGGAACTTGGAATGGAAGGCTTGAGCTCTAACACCAATGTTGGCTAGCCTAGGTTAGTGTAGCACATTTTTTGAACTTCAGCTATTTGTGCAGGAATGCAATCAACTTTTATTTTCTTGGAAGGTTGGATTTCTATTCTTTTTTCCCATTTCCTTAAGAACTTGATGGGAATGTCATACTTTTCTGAGATGGTCCTGTTTGAGAAGGGAGAGAGCAGATCATTGAATTTTTCACAGCCAGGTTTTTTGTACATTTGTGAGTGATGCAGGGGACAAATAGGGGAAGTTTGTGCAGGGCCAAAAAAGTGAAAGAGCAAGATAAATCTGCATAAGTCCTGAACTTTTTTACTTTAGAATAATTTACATTTACATATTAGAACTTTAGTAGCTCACTTTGGTTTTCTTAAATTTTTTAGCTCTTGATTTGGGTTATAATTTCCAGATTGGCTGGAAATGGATTATACCTGAACCTATGGGTCTCTCCTAGGTTTTCCGGTGTTATTTAAATTATCATAATAGGGCTTCATAGTTGCCTTATTCATAAAGATTCGACATAGTTTTACGCTAGTTGTTGACTACCTAAGGGAACCCTCCTCTTTTATTCGGGCTTGGGACCAGCTATGAACAACATGGGCAGAGTTAAATTCAACGTTGCAGAAATGAGAATGTTGCGTTGGATGAGTGATAACATTAGAAATGGTAAGATTAGGAGCAAGTGTATTAGAGAGAAAGTTGGGATAATATCTATTATAGATAAGTTAATAAAAACGCTCTTTAGATGGTTTAGTCATGTACAGAAGAGACCATTAGAAACTCTCATACGTAGAGTTGACTAGATAGAAGATAGCCTAATAGATAGGAGAAGATCAAAGAAAATAATAAGAGAAATTATTAAGATGTACATAAGTATTAATAACTTAACTGTAGAAATGAGCAAAGAAAGAACTTGTTGATCTCACTTGATCCATATAGCTGGTTCCACTTAGTGAGAAAAGGCTTGGTTTGTTGTTGTTGGCTTCATAGTTTCCTTATTAGGGGCTAAGAGCATATGGAATCTTGTTGGACCGGACTGGGGAGAAATTTACACATAGTGAATGGTACATAATTGTCAAATCATGATAGAAAATGCGGATTAGACATCCTAATCCTATGGGCGACTATGATAATTTAATTTATTCCCTTTGGATAATGTGATGCCTAAGAACCCTAAATCTTTATGTAATGTTGATGAGCAAGTCTCTGCCAAATAAGCATCAGTAGATAGATCACTAGATATTTTCTATTTGATGGTTTTATGAGAGTGTGGTCAAAGACAAGTGGTTTTCCAGCCTCAAGGTTGATTCTTTTATGATGATTGACCTTCTGAAGTTCGATGACTATGTTCTGTTTCTTTGCAGTAAAATTCCATTAGAAAAGAGAATACAGGAATGTAATATGATTTCCTGTAGGAGATACGTGATTAAACTTTTTTTTTTTTTTCTTTTTCTGATCCGTTGTTTAACTTTCTAGATGCATATGGAGATTAACTTTGAGCATTTTAGAATTTGAATCTTTGCATATTCACGCAAAATAATTACCTTACCAATATATCTGTTTCTTTTTCTTTTCATCTGTTCTTTCAGGACAAGACTTGGATAAAATTTTTTAAATATTTGATTTCAGTAAAAATTATAACACATGAACATTTTTTATAATTCAGAAAACTTTATTTACAGTTTAAAAAAGTTTCTCCACATGTCATAATTCTATTGATTAACTTGATAGCAAATAAATTAAAACTGCACTATCTTTCCTTTTCTTTTCCCTGGAAATACTTATATATTTGATTGTGATAGTAGGTGAGGAAACTGGAAACTTCATTTATAAATCATTGGCGCAAAAAAGGGTTGGAGCCACCCTGTCACAAGCTATTGCCTGACTCCATGCTGTGTGTTAAAGAGCCACCTCCTTGGTAAAACTAGCAACAACCTTGCATAATTTTCAAGAATGGTGAAGCATAGGAGTCCATGAATGTCAATATCTTTTGTTTGATTATTGATGACATTACATTTTAGCCCAAATGGATAATTTTCTTTCTTTTGGTAATAGAAAGCCAAATCGATACATAGTTCAATCAAGAGAGGGTTAACTTCATCTCCTCAGGTTTGGTACTGGTATTATCTCATATTCTTTGATAACTTGAGTATAATACTTAGATAACATGCCTGAACATAGAAATTAAATTCAAATGGTAAAGATATTATATGTAAAATAATAGGACTAAGCTATTAAGGTACCAAACGACTTCGAAGAAATCAAAATCTATGTACCTTTTATGAGTTATTTTTTGAAATACAAAATATTTGCTCTCAAATGTTAAGTGTGCAAATTTTATGACAAATTCATTGTGTCCAACATATGTGTAGCTGCATCCAACATATCCAATACCCAGATGCCAGAATAATGGATTGATTCGTTAGCCTGGTGGTGTTTGGTCGTTGGACTTGTGAAACCTCTATTTGTCCGCCGTTTGTTCCTCAGCAGTCTTTTTAAATCATATTGAATTGTTTCTTCTTAATTTTTAAAAACAAACACGGTCTTATTTTATGGTCATGTACATTAAATTACTTTTAGGGGTGTTCACAGGTTAAGATGATTAGAGTTAAAAAAATTTTCTAATTCAATCCAATTAATATATAGTGGGTTAGAATCATAGAAGTCGGATCAATCGAACTTGTTCTTGTGGGGTTGGTTTGAGTCAATTGTATTTTTTAAAATAAAATATATATTTTTAATGTCTTCTAACAAAACAATTTAAAATTAATGTATAAATCATAAATATAAGAAAATAATAATTATTTTTTATCAGCAAGTGTTAAGATAAACTAATAGTAAAATTATATTATTTTTTTATCTACAAGTACTAAAATAAATTAATTTTAAAGTTACATTATGATTTCTAATTTGTATATATTATTTTAAATTATAATTCTTTTAATTTGTTTTATTCTTTATTCAAGTGTAAAAAAATAATTGATTAAAGTTAAGTGATAAATATAAAAAAATAATAAAAATATACAACGTAAAAACTTAATATATATTTTTAAAAGATTTTAATGTTTCCAGTTAATTGGTTTATTTTTTGTAACTTACAACCCAAAATATTTATGATAGGTTAAAAAAATAAACCCAAACAAATTTATCAATTTAATTCAAATTAATTCAATTATATAAATTAATTTAAATTTAAAGATTTGATGGGTTGACCCAACTTAATCATCTAATTATTCCTCTTAAAACTATTTTTACACTTGATGAATGCATCTCCACTTTTCCTTGTTTTTACAGTCCAGATCATTAACGACGGAGACTGTACAATCCCACTGGAGAATCTCTTTCCATCCCATGGGTCCTATGTTTTTGGACAAAAAAGGTCAATAACAATATCATTTGGGAGATATTTCATTCATCTTTTAGATAATGGAGCAAAAACAAGAAAAAAGGCCTTATCATTGATGTTAAAGAACTATAGAATTTTAATAAATAATGAGCAACAATATCGAAGTTTTGTGCTTAATAAACAAACAAAATCATGAAGTTGTAAGATGTTTGAATTAAATATATGTATAATGAGTTCGCACTTTTTATCAATTCTAAAGATGTTGATAATATTACTAAATCTTACCTTCAAATAAAACGTACAGTTGTAAGAAATATAATTTCATATATAATTATTTTTTACTATATTTAAATTCTCTAAAATGAAAGAAAAAATTAAAAAAGATATAAATTAAAAATTTATTTATCTAATTTTTTCTCTCTCACTTTACTACTCTATTTCACTTTAAGGATTCAATTTTTTTATCACTCAAATTATTATCTCCGTGTATTTTATAGATGATAGTGATACATTAGTTTTTAATTAAAAAAAACAAATTAAATAATTTGAAGCAAAATATGTTGTTTTTTAATTTTATAAACATTAGTTATAGAGTTGTTAAAATAAAATAAGTCAAATAGGTTAGCCCGTCTAGCCCATTAAAATAATTAAAGTTAGACTAGATAATTTTTTATTCGTATAAAAATGAGCTGACTCGGCCCAGCCTTAAAATAATGTTAGCTAAAACGGGTTAGGACTAAATCAAGTTAGCTCGCTTTGTTTTAATTTTTTAATTATTTTTATGTTATTTTAAATATTTATATATCAAATTACTGACATAATTTTATATTTAATTCAAATGATATTATTTTTTATTTTTTATTTAATTTATCTAATTACTTTAATTTATATTTTATTAATATATATTATTATTTTAAATTTTAAATGAAGATAAATATTATGAAAAAAAAGTTTTAATAAAAATTAGTACAATAATAATGAAAGATGAATGATAGTAAAATGTAAATAATAAAAATAAATTTATAATTATTATTTTATGGTATTGATATGTAATGAATTAACATATTATATATATATTTTAATAATTTATAATCATTAGACTTTACGTAATGTATTATAAGGTTGTGTTTAGACAAAGTAACTCAATAATAATGTTAAAGGTATTTCAATTACCTCATTATAAAATTTATTGTTTAAAATAAAAAAATTAATTTAAAATTTTTATGATAATTTAATCAATATTACATATTTCTATTAATTTATATACGTCATATTTATGTGTATATCTATATTTATGCATGTATTTATTTATGTGTAAGCACATGAATATATATAGATATATGTGTGTATGTACATATATATGTACATATATTTTTTTTTATGTTTTAAGAATATTTAAAAAATTCATATGAAAAATTATAATTATAATTTTAAAATTATTATTTAAAAGTATTATTTACTTAATTAAATTATATTTTTTAAAAAAATTTAAAGGCTATCCTAGCCCAGTCCGTGGCCCTATTAGGGATGGGCTGAGCTAAGCAAATAATAGCCTGTTTTAAAAATGAGCTGGCCTAACCTGACACATTATAAATCAGGTTAAAACAAATTGAACCGAACCAAACTATTTTAAGATTATTTATTTGATCATTAGATATTAATAATTTAAAATTTAATTCATTAGTTGTTGATTCTCTCGAATTTGGCATGGGTCTGAAACTTGTTTAAAGAATTAAACCCTACAAAAATGCAAAGACTAAAAGACTCTCCTAATACACCTCCTTATTAAGAGAATGAGGTTATTTCCCTTGTTTGAAATTAAAACTATTATAACTGTATTTCTAAAATTTAATAACTAAATAGTTACTATATATATATTAAGGAAAAAATATTTTCTTTAATTTAAAATTTATATATATAGAGAACATATAAAATAAAAGTTCTCTAATTATGTGAGAAATAAAAAAATAATTTTTTATAAATGTTATATTAAAATTGAACAATTGAAATTAAAATATTATTTTAAATTTTATATGTGAATATAATAATTATGTGAGATTTAAAACATATAAAATTTAAAATAATATTTTAATTTCAACATCCTAACAAATAATTTTTTTTACAGTGCTCTCAAGACATATATAAACATTCTAACAAATGTTTTGGAATGTGGATGCGTGGAACAATGTTGTGTGCCTAGATGTGACAGCTCAAAGAATGATGTATGATAGGAAATAGCCAAGCTGTGATGTTGGTATACAGCTAGGAAGCCATTGATAGATATAAACAAATTATAGCTTCAAATTTGAATGGTTTGCAGAAGCTGCTTCCCTTTCTTGTAATGAGAAAATGAAGTCAAAGCAAGGTTTGCTACAAAATTAAATGTAGTCCCAACAGTGACACCAATATCTGCTGTCCCTTATTCACTCCTCTCCCACCATTTTCGTGCAACTCTCACCTACTCTCTCTCTCTCTCATTTACTTCCCAAATTAATTTACTACTGTTCACTACTCACTATCCCTTCTTTTAGTATCTACAACATTCACTCTCGCATTCACATTTTTTAAAATTTTTAAACAATTTTATACAACAAAATTAAATAAAAATAGGCAAAAAAGTAAGTTCCATACAAAATGTCCCTTATAAATTTTTTTTCTCTCCTTGTATCCAATTTTATCATATAAAATACCATAAAAGAATCTAATTATTTTCTTTTTTTTACATGTGTCATTTATTGAGAGTAATTTTTTTGGGATACTGTTGAGTATTAAACATAATCATTTTGTAACAAAAATTTAAACTGTAATTTACTATGTTATAAAATTAATTCCTTATATTATACCTAACTTTCTCTTTGTCCTTATTTTCTCTCTTTGAAATCTATCATTTTGTTTCCGAGTGTCTTCACACAGTTGTCATGTTTCATATGGACAATTTTATGACATATTTTTTATAATAAATTTATTACATATATATTAAAAGTTAACATATTTAGGAATAAATTCTTAGTAGAATTAACCAAAATAAAATTTTGCAGGGTAGCTCCAATTCATGTGAGACTTAAAATCTGAAAGCTGGGACAGATACAAAATTATGGCAGAAATGTGTTGGGAAGTAACATGATCGACCATTGTTATTTATGACCAACTTCACATACTCAACGGCAACCAGGAACTATGTATGCTCTTCAGGGACCATAGCATATCTTTTTATTTTTCGTTCCTCAAAATTTATTTTCTGCAAAATTGGTGGAAAAAAATTGATAAGATAGATAGAAGGAATAGGAAGAAAAAGTGGACAATTGTAAATCCATTTAGCTTTTTATTTTTTTTTCTTTTAATCTACACCAAAATCTCATAGAAACAATACAAAGCTGAAGGATGCAGCAAGTTTTAATACTATACCATTTTTGTATATCTACTAATGAATATGTTAGAGACTTACAGAAAGCCATATATGTCATGTATTAATTGATTGTCTAGTTCTGTATATTTTTAGAAGGAAAAAAACAATGTTAAAGTATTATGTTAATTTTTATAGTTTCTCTAGATTTTTTATTTTTTTTATAGATTAAAAGTTTCAAATTTGATCACAATAATTATTAAAATTGTGGCTAAAATACATATTAACTCCATTAACTATAGGTTATGTATAGTACAAATAATTCTCTTCAACTATAAAAATTAACCTAAAAGCTCTTTAAACTTTGTAATTTATGTAAAAAAATAAAAACTCCTCCATTAACTTTTCAATCCAAAACTCTAACATAGGGTAAATAAATTAAATTATTTAAAGAAATTTTTTGGAATAAGGCCTACAATTTAGGAGATTTTTTTTATTTTAGTGTGACTTGATTTTACTTACTTGTCACTATTCCATTAAGATTTTAGATAAAAGATTGAACAAAATTTTTTTTGCATAAATTATGAAGTTTGAAGAATTTTCTATAATTAAAAAAATTATCTATACATGATTTATAGTTTAAAAATATTTCTTTATTTTTGCCTAAAATTTTAAACTTTGTCTCAACTATTAAATCTTTATTGTATATTATTAAATCCTACTAACATGATAATCATGACATATGTAAGTAAATTTTGCCATATAAATAATCTCTTTTCTTTGTCAAAAATATAGTATACAGAAATTTATTAGACTCTAATTAATATGATTTGAATTAACTAAAATTTTATAACAGTGATAGAATTTTCTTAATATAGATTTTTTAATACACAAGACTCAAATTTAAAACTTTTTTTAAAAAAATTAATTTACTTATTACTCTAACCTAATCATCCGTTAATCTTTTACTTAAGAAAAATGAAGTACTTAAAAATTAATCTCTTTTGTTGACATAAATTTTGGATATTTAAAATGTCAAAGTGATACAAGGTAGGCTATATCAATAATGGAGTTTAACAATGAGGGAGTATATGATGAGTTGAGCCAAGTCGAATTTCATATATATATAAAAAAAACTAATACTCAAACAGATCTCAAATATAAATATATATATATATATATAATAAATTAACTCAAATATTAAAATATATATAATATAAATATATTAAAATTGAGTCAGGTCAATTATATGAAAATTAATTGAAGTAGGTTAAATTGATCAAGTCAATTAGATTTATGTAAACTCTTATTTAACAACACATTAATGTAATTTAATTTAATGACAATAACCAAATAAAAACACCTTAAATTATATGATGAAACTACTCATACCAATATAGTAATTTAACCCAAGAAAGATATAAATAGGTTATTAAATCTTTTTATGTAAAAAGATAATATAACACTTTCATGTAATGAAAAAAATAGACATAAAAGTACACGAGACCTACACACATTTTGTGGAGTTATTCAAGTGGGATTTAATTTTTATTCAAATAAATATACCTCTTTTCACGTTATTATCTTCTCATTTCACATAGGAGAATTCTAATCAGTTATTTCAATTTTAAGAGAAATTACACTGCAACTAATGAATGCCTCCCAACAGAGAATCAACCACCAAAATTGAAGTGCAAATCTTTTTGTCACTTGATACTACCAATTTAGCCAGTCCTTATTAGGGTTTTTGAAAGCATTATATTATGGATATTGATATTCTTCTTCCCTGTGCCATGTATCCATCACTTTACATAAATATTGGGGTGCAACAGATTTTCCGATCAAGTGTTTGATATTATTTTCACGCGGGATCTAGTAATTTCATTCAAGAGAGAGATATGTGTCAACATTATCAGAACTTTTAAAATCCTAAATAAGTGAGTCCTGAAAATAAGCATGGATATGGGTGGATACGTACAATTAGTACCATACATAGCACATGGGACACTGACATATTTGATGAGCTATTCATACACAATATCCAGCATGGGGTTTTGAGATTTCTCCAGAAACTTTGTTCACTAAATATAATTAAACTAAATCAATTATAAATAGAGATATAATTCTAATGGAAAGTGTGGCTAACATATATACTTTTTTTATGATTAACTTGATTTATTTATCTTTTGATGAAGTTCTACTCTAACTTTAGAATTTGTCATGATAAACTTAAAAACTATGCATGAGAAAAAATAAGAGGAATACCTAAATATCATATAGTGCATGTAGATAATCTAAATTTTTTTTTTGAAGTGTTATAGACTTTGAACTTCACTTCAAGTCTTGTATGTTTAAAATATATATTTTTTATTATAAAAAATTTAAATGAGAAGATGACGTTTTAGTCTAAGATTAAAGTAAATCTTTATATTTAAAATACATTTACAGAAGACTTATAAATAATTCACCAATAAAAAATTATCTAGATTCAAACACAAATCATGTAATTATCATGAGCGAAAGGGTATCAAATGAGCCAACCCTAATTCATATATGTTTGAAATATTTTGATTAGTTCTAAAAAAAAAAAAAAGAATACTTTGATTAGAAAAAATGAAGCATTATTGCACGAGGAAGAAGTAAATAGAATGAGTAAATGCAACCTGCAAAACATCAACTAACCACACACTTCTCCACCTGTAAAAATTTACTTCACTCTGTCTATGTGAGCCATCTTATATTCCTTGTCTGCTCCCTTCCCCAAAGCACACTTAAAAATCCTCGACCCTCCCTTCTTCTTTCTCAGAGTGTTCTCCTAAACACAGTCAGAGATGGAGAAGAAAAGAAGCAGTTCTGCTTCTCTAGTCATATTCACTTTGTTTGCTGGATTGATTTCCCAGAATCTTGTTATCCCTGTAATATCCACCACCATTGAAGATCAGAAAAACTACTACTCTCCAGACCCACATGCAGGATCTCCTCCCACAGGTCTCTCAAGCTCTCTCTTTCTGCAACATTCTCTATAACTATCAAGTATGAACTACATTGACATTTTCACTTCTTGCAGGCTCACACGGGAGTCCTCCACCTCATGGCTCTGGAGGTGGCCATGGAAGCTCTTCACCCTCTCATGGATCCCCATCACATGGAGGTAGTGGAAGTTATAACCCAACCCCATCAACACCCTCAAATGGGAATTGTGGATCACCCCCATATGAACCTTCTCCAACACCATCTACCCCATCAAACCCTCCATCTGGGTACTATAACTCACCACCATCTTATGGAGGTGGCAGCCCCCCAACACCAATCTCTGATAGCCCGCCAACCACCCCAATCACAGACCCAGGCACCCCCACTGTCCCCTCACCCCCTTACCTTCCTTCTCCTTCTCCCTTCACTGGCACTTGCAGGTAAGTTCCTTTATAAAGGCTAGTGTCTACATGAAGTACTGTCATGTTGTGTCTGATACTAGTGCTAAATACATATCAAACACAATATAATACTACTGTCCCTATATATATGTTATGATCTTACGCACGTTTGTGTAATCTGTAGCTACTGGAGGAACCACCCAGGAATCATATGGGGATTGCTAGGCTGGTGGGGAACACTAGGGAGTGCATTTGGTGTGACTAGTGTTCCCGGTTTTGGTGCTGGTGTGAGCTTGCCACAAGCACTTTCCAACACAAGAACTGATGGGCTAGGATCACTCTACAGAGAAGGCACAGCTTCCTTTCTCAACTCCTTGGTGAACAACAAGTTCCCATACACAACCAAGCAAGTCAGAGACAGATTTGTGGCATCAATTAGCTCAAACAAGGCTGCAGCAGCACAAGCTCACCTCTTCAGGATGGCCAACGAGGGGCGAATGAAGCCTCGAGCCTGATTATTCATCTACATTTGGTTAATTAATTTGTGTGTCAGTTCATTGAAATGAGAGTATTTTATATCTAAGACTTCAGCTAGTGTGTGTTACGTTATTTAGATTCGTAAGTGTTACTTTATATTAAGAAGGATATTGTGTTACTTTACAATGAACGTTAATTAGCTTTATGGTTTCATTTTTGAATATAGTTCATTAATTCTTAGTTTGATATTGCATGCGTTATATGAATGGTTATTCTAAAATTAATAGGATTAAAATTGAGACCATTAGAAAGAAAGTTGAAGTAATACTTAATTATAGAAAAGTTAGGAGCTTTAGATAATTATGTACAGAGAAGATTATTAGATATTTTTGTATAAAAAATTAATTAAATACACAGGAGTCTAATAATTAAATATAAGAGAAGATAAAAAAAAAAAAAAAGACAAATGTAACTATTAAAATAAATTTAACTATTAATAACTTAAAATGAATAAAAATAAAATACATTAACATCTTTAATTTATATAACTGATTTCATTAAAAAAAGATTTTGTTTGTTTGCTTATTTGTTAATTCTTAGTTTGATAATCTAAAATCTTCATTTAGAAAATCAAATATCAAGTACAAAGGCCCTATTAATGTTTTTTATGCAAGCGAAGTATCAGAATTCAGAATATGGCATGCCTTCCATCAAACGTAAATTGAAGGTTCTCAGCACAATAAGTTGACAGAGAAGAGATGAAAGAACGAGAGGAACAGTTTGAGTTTTTTCACCGTCAATCGTTCTTAGTGTTTAATAAGGAAAAGCTTCCTTTTAAATAAGGGTTGGACAACTCAGACATTCTGTAATAAATCTCGTTAAGCATCAGCTTCCTAATTGAAACAAATTATATTATCGGACATAGTAATCCAGAATCAGCCATTAGTGTCAATTAGTTTTACGTATCCTACATGAATTGCATTAACGTGAAAGCATGACAAGTGGGTTTGACAGACAAAAATAAGGTCCACACTGTTAAATATGACTAAATGATGAAAGTTTTCTTATAGTGTTTTTTAGATAAATGCAACGTATGGTTTGGTAGTCACATGTCAACATAACAAAGAACATATACCTGTGTGTATATGGACCTATATCTAAGAACTTTACGAAATGGAACGCACAAAAATACCTTATATAGTTCCGATAATAATGAGCAAAATATTCAAGAAAAAAACTTAGGTACAACACTCAAATCTTATGGGCATTTACCTTATATAGTTCCGATAATAATGAGCAAAATATTCAAGAAAAAAACTTAGGTACAACTCTCAAATCTTATGGGCATTTTTACGAGTCTTTTAAGGGTCAGAGTGCAGGTTAAGTAGTGTATAGTCGTTATTTTAGACATTTTTTTTTGTAATTTTAAATACACAAATACAAACATATTTTATGTACTCAAACTTAATATAAATTTTTAATTTCATCCCAAATTTTTTTTTCAATCAATTGTCTCTTAAATATGTTATCTAAATTATTAGTAAAAAAATAGTGATGTAAAATTTGACAGTAAATCTTAAAAGTATGAACAAAATTTTGATAACATTTAAACACTAAACAAAATTTAGATTCTTAAATTATAATATTTTTACTATTACTGAATCATTATCAATCATGAAAAATTCTTTAATAAATACTTCGTATATCACTTTAAAGACGACTTTGCATTTTCTTTCAAATGTAATATTATATCATTATTTTTTGTTAAATTATAAAATAAAATTAATTACAATTTAAAATTTTAAAGATAGAATTAATCACAAAAAAAATTTAAAAACGAAAGTAAATATCCATGTAAAATTTGAAGACTTAATGTAAAACAGTTTCAATTTGAGAAAAATAAAAATGTTCATCTAAAAACTTTTTTAAGTAAATGGGTGAGAATCCAGAGGTCTAATTATTCAGTAAAAAGGGACGGAGCTTGAGTTTGTTATCCACTTCAGATAATTCCAGAAATGGAAATTTAAATACTTTATATGATCGTTCCTAGTTACAAAAGAAAAGTTAAAAGTTCAGCGAGGTGTAGTTGTGCTTACTTAAGTGCACTTAACAGCTAGGGTATACAGGATAAAAACAATATAATTGCAGCAGCAGTTAAACCCCATAAATAAAGGTATTCTCTTCTTCAGTAAACTTATGTAGGTGATTAAGGCTTATGGAGGAAAAAAAAAAAACATACTAGTCAACTTGTTGCTTTTGGAATCCCATGAGGGCTCATACTGATGGGACCTTATCAAACACCAATACTTCAAAGTCGTGTCTAATACATGTTTGATACAGATATAGATACGATACGACTTTAATTGCATTTCAGCACTACAGTCTACATATTTCATGGCATCGCAATATCTAGATTGTTTCTTAGGGCCTCTAAATTGCACTAATTTAAGAAAATCCAGGGATCAGCCCTTGAGAATGAATCTCTGTATGACTAGAGGATTTACTACAGCAGTCTTTACATGTGAACCACAGGATATCTAACTTCATATTAGGAAAATAAAAGAAAGAATAGTTAATATTTTGGGGGGGTTGGGGGAGGAGGGGGAGAAGGGTCATAATGGATATATTTATTTATATTACAAAAATAAAAAATAGAAAAACCTGTACATGACACACATAAGGTATCCTCAGCTCATGTGGGCTTCAAACCACTTAAAAATCTGGTCAGAGTGCACGCTAGTCATCTCATGGTAAGCAAATGCTAGGTTTAGCTCCTCCTGGATGTGTGGGACCAGATAGTTATCTAGCACTATAGTTTTCTTCTCCTCAAGAGCCTTTTTCCATTTTATTGCACGCCCATCTTTCTTCATGTATCCTTTTATATCAATAAAGCCCTTTTCCTGAAAAAATTCAAATAACCTTGCAGAAAGAGCTTGGTCAAGACCAGGAATTCTATCAGCTAAAGTGTTTGGTGACAAAGGGAACTCCAAGCATTCAACAACAGAAACTTCAATCCCTTTCTCTTTAAGAACTCCAATATATTCATCTATTTTCGGCTGCCTATAAACATCTTTGGGCATGTGCACAAAAAGGGTAGGTGGGTAGTCCTTTTTAACATCAATTTGCTCAACCACCCCTTGGGCAATCATGAGAACAATGCTGCTAAACTTCATAATGGTAGCCAGTACAGATACGAAATACCCCCCAGAAGAAGCACCCAATGCCACAAGAGGAAGTTTCTCAAGCTTCCTTTTGCTAATCCACCATTGTATAATGTTCTTAACAACTAAAGCTTCTTTACCCAATGCCCAACATCTTCCTGCACTTGAAATAGTAATAACAGCAAACCGTTGAGCAAGACCATGAAGTACAAGTAATCGTTCCTCAGGTAACCCAATGCAATCAGGGCATTCATGAGATCGATCCCAAAAGTTAATGGCTCTGCCATTGCATCCATGAGCCAGAAAGAGAACAGCTTTGGGAGATTCAGGTATTTGCCATAATACTTCTGTTCCATTCAGGAACTCTACTGTTGGATGCAATTGCACCAATGAGTCAAAGCTATTCCATTTTTGTTTTGGACGTCCATAGGCTAAACTGGGTTTCCCAACTTCATTCTGAAATA
This sequence comes from Senna siamea, assembly GCA_031216115.1. Taxonomy (NCBI): domain Eukaryota; kingdom Viridiplantae; phylum Streptophyta; class Magnoliopsida; order Fabales; family Fabaceae; genus Senna; species Senna siamea. The sequence continues at coordinate 13,440,962 of CM062361.1, read as the reverse complement.
ATAATAAAAGAACAACTAGCATCAGTACAAGAGACACCACAACTAATGGGAGCCGACAATGCTGAGAACCAATCCATGCCTTTGATTTGTATCCACTCTTCAACATGCTGCAAGCAAAGATAAAATTATTTACGTTGAAGTCATAAAAGGAATAGAAAGTAGAATTCATTGACTACTTTTTTGTTATGAAATTTTCACATGAATTGCTGAATGCCTGAATGTCTCATATAAACCTTCATTTGATAATGATTGCAGAAAAAATTATACCAGAGAAATATCAGGTTTTCAGGCCAAATGAGCCTCTTCCACCTGTTAGCTGTGATGGGGTCTCATCAATAAATGAACTAGATATTAATAAAGCTTATAACACCAAACCAAATACACATTCAAGCATCAAAGCCTTAGATTAGTGCACACTTAAGTATTGACATAGTGAACTTAAAACATACTAAAAGCAATTAAATAGACAAAAAAATTTTAGTACGAAATTAAATAAATAAATAAAGCAACTTGATATCCTTTTGACTTGTTCATCCAGCTTTTAGTATATCCTGAGACTGCGCTTGCATGTGACTCCTTGTTAGCAGTACTCCATGTTGCCAATATTTAATAAGAGACAACAGTCACGCTACCCTTAAATAGAATATCTAAGCGTGTTAACACATTCTACCAAAGTATCCATACTATTGATTGTATGTAGACGAGATATTAGAGACATGCTGATATCGTCCTACAATTTCTTTAAACTCCAAGGTAAAAGGGAATCACCTAGCTTCTTGGGACACAACCTGAGTTTCAAGAGTCAAAGTTCTATGTCCATATAACCCTATTCTAGGTGCATAATAGGTTCAAAGGACAAAAATGCTAAAATTGTATGTTTATTCTACCAAATCCACCCTTTTTTTCACAATTTTACAATAGCTCAAACTTATACCTACATCTTACTCACTTGCAAAACTTATTTAAACCCAATCACTTTTGATACCCAAATCTAACATTCTAACATGCACTCCAGAATCATCATCCCCATCATCCAAACCTCAAAAGATAATATAGAAAAACAACTGAAATCAGGTTTATGCTTTTCCATGTGTTTATATTTCACTAATGATATGAACTAAATGTATAAGCAAGGATATTTTAGTCTTGAGCTTGATAGGAGTCTGTTAGTTAGTTAGGTCCATCAGTTTGGTGGTTATTTGGTTGATTCAGTATAAAGGGCAGAGGCCAGAGTCGGAGTGCATGTGCTGACTTATGAAATGGATTAACCTTCCTTTTTCCTCTTCTCTTTTCTTCTTCCTCTTTTTCCCTTCTACCCTTCTATCTTTGTTAGTTCCTATCAACTTATAACCCCATTTCCTACTTTTTATTAAACAATTAAGATTTTCCCTCTCAACCATCAAAACTAAGGACTTCTTTTCCCATGATCGCAACCTAAGGACTAAGGTCACGAACTCAAGATGTCTGTCTTGACAGTAAAACAGTGAATCTAGTTTCCAAATTTTATTCCTCTGAATGATACAATCATTATTGATAATAGCTCAAGAAAAACATTCCAATTCCTACATATTATTGAAGGAGAAACAGTTTTCTCGATGCTACCTGTCAAGAAAAATACTATAAATTATATATCAAGTAGCACAGATTAATACACCCACTGATATATCTTTGATCCAGATCTAAAAATTCAAGCATGGCCTCAGTGAGTCCAGGATTCTGTTTTGGGATCTGTAATGTCTTATCATTTTAACATGTCTCCCTCCCACCCTCTCCCCCATTCATAACAAAAGGTTAAACATAACTGCTATGGGATCCTTCACCTATGCAACGCCAGAGGTCAAACATTTTCCGTTTCTTCTCTTACAATACTGACATTTCACTGTGAACTAACAAAATATAATGAACGAGCAACGAAATCAGCAAAAATCCATACCCAGAAACAAATTTTAATAAAATTAAGAACTTTTCAAATATAAAATTCCAGACAGATCCAATGCAATTTCCGGAAAAGTAAGCTGAAAACTCAGAAGTATTGAAAATAAGCAAGATAATTGACCAAATATCTGGAGTGTTACAGTAGAAAAAACCCAATATACCTGAAACTAAAGTAGCAGAAGATCGTTGACGCATAGATCTGTTGGCGGGGTTAGCACTACATCGTCAGTCATCGTGAAGTATCCAGTTCTGTTCTGCGAACCGTGACGGCACGCGCCATGGTGCGAGTAGTGTAACATGCTTCAAACTTGAAGAAACAGGCTTGGAGGACCTATGATTTGATTTGGCCCATTTGATGAAGCCCAAACTTACAGCATCAACCAGGACTAATAACTAAACAAGAAAATTAAAAAAAATTAAAAACAAGAACAAAATCAAACAAAGTCTTATGGATTTGAAACATGCGTGCAAGAATTTGGTTTGCTAGTAGATAATAAAAATAATTTTTAAAAAATTGAAATATTTTTAATGAACTTTAAATTTAATATTTTTCTTTCATTCTCATCAATTTTTTAAATAAAAACATATTATAATAAAGGAAATAAATTTTTTTATAAATTAAAAATATCAACATTAAAATTTCAATTTTTTACTCTTTAGTTTTAGAGTTATGTTTGAATTGAGGAGAATTGAAAAAAAATTAAAAAGAAATGAAATTTTTGTTTTAACATTTTTTAATTTAAATCTAAAATTAAGTTCTTATTACATTTATCCTCATCAATCCAAAAATATTTTAGGAGCTAAAAATATTATATTTAGATCTCAAAGAAAATATGAAATTTAAAAGTTCATTTTGCTGTTATTTTTCTTAATCCAAATATACTTTAAAAGTATATTAAAAAAAAGAGTAAAATTTTAAAAGCATCAATTGAGCCTTTTTTTTTTTTCTTTCATGGAATGGATGTAGTCCCAATCCATGACATGTTTTTGTTTTGTTAAAAACAAAAAGAACCAACGGTGGGACCACATCCAAGCCCTAGATATGAAAACCCAACAATACTGTTTGCTAGGTATTCCAATCCTCCATGCATTTAATAGCTTATCTCTTGAACAAAAAAAACACATTTAGAATTTTATATAAAAGAAATTAAGTCAAAATTTGTAAAAGAACATATATGCATACTAGAGGCTTCACGTATACAAATGTGTATTTTTTTTCTTTACTTTTTAAAATGTAATATAAAATAATTATTATTATTATTTTAAAATAATATAATAAATAATATAAAGTTATTTAACCTACTCATATCTTATAATTTTTTATTATCTTTATTTTCTCTATCTCATATACTTACACATTGCACATTTTATTTTATATTTTATATTATAAAATATATCATTTCTTGAGACACTAATAAAAAAATTTTATAGTGATTATAATATAAATATTGTTTCAAAAGTATAAACTTTAAACCATCATGTTTGTTATGCTCAAACATCTTATAAACTTCAAAATTATCATTCAATCAATGTAAATTAAGTTTAACAAAAGGAGTTAGTATCCTACAATCACAACATAGTAAACTAGAGTACCTATATTTAATATCTTATAGTGTCTCGAATAATATTACTTCTAATTAGTAGATAATGCCTTTCGGAAATTAAAAAAACATGTATCATTCAAATGAATCAAATTCTCTTTTTTTTTTATTATTAATGAGGACTTTGAGAATTGAATTTAGCATAAGGAACCATTCTCAAACATTATAATAAATTAGAATTCAAATTTTTTCTAAAATAAATGTCTATATTTAATATTTAAAGCTAACAGTGTCTTTAAAAAAATTATTTCTTATCAAAAACAAAAAAAAATAATCTCTTCTTTTGAAAATAATTGTTTTTTTTAATATTTTATGGGATCACATTAATTTTGCTACTTTTTCCAAATAAAATAGGTTGATACGTATTTCACTAAAGTATATTAAAATAAGACCTAAATATAATTATTAAGTGATTATCATTTATTAAACTTTGACACACGTTTGAGCAGATCTAATTGACAACAAATAAGTGTATGCTATTTTGTGTTATTTAGGCCCGTGATAAGAGGCTCAATAACACATGCTATATATAGGTCTAAATATTTTCTCTAACATCATTCAATATCTCAAACTCATTTAAAGTTGTTACTCATATTGAAAACCATAAAGAGAAAGATCTAGTTACTATAGTGAAAAACTTAGCTCACCAAATAGCAATGGCATAATAAAATATACATTTCTCATTATCTCATTTCTATTCAAATGTTCAATAGATCATATATGAAGCGAGAAACTAATAATTCATTGATAAAATAAAGCATAAAGTCATACATACAAAGGGGATTTATCAAGGCACAAATGAAATATCATTAAGTGATTCACAAGCGTGCACTCTTAGGAAAGAAAACAAGAGATAGGAGAAGTCTAACAAAATCCCAGGCAACACATCTAAGAAAAATAAGCCCCAAGTCTCTTACACAATTCAAGTAAGGGCAATAATTATACTCTCAATCTACAAAATTTTTTAAGCGATTAAAAAAGAAAACTATAAGGTCTAAACCCAAGAGGTAACATATCCCTCATCTCTTTGAGAGATAAATCTTTTCAACAACTTTCTTCATTTCAAGTGCCAAGCTCATATAGTAGATGTTTTTTGTTATCAAAATACCTCCACTAAAGAAGAACGTAGGAGGATAGACTCAGTTGTTGATGGATTATGGGAAAATAATCAAATTGTCAAAAGAAAAGCACGTTGGAAGCAGAGGCACTATTTGGGCCAACAAATGAGTATAGCAGTTAACAACTTAAGCAAAAAGTGGGCCGGGCCCAGTGGACTTTTGCATGTTCTTCCTGCTCTAACAGAAGCAAGCAAACAAAAGGAGTACCATGTGCTTGCATGCTTGCTTGCTGCTCCATTCAAGCACGTTCATATTTTCTCCATGAGTTTAGCTTTTGACTTGACGTCCTCAATCACATTCCTCTTTTGTAGTGCTTTACTTGTGGTTTTTCAAATGGATCCCACTTTCCATTAAGCTTAATTACTCATGCATATTAATAATTAATATAGCTTTTTCTACTTTGTATTTTGATGGCATTAATCTTAACTTTTTTTTTTTTTTGAAATTCAGACATGATGTCTGTCATTCAAGGCCGCAGTAAGGGATTCACAGTAAAATCTATTCTCACTTCATCCAAGGAAATCCCAACTGGCTGTTATTATATGTTAAAATTAATTACAAAAGAATCTTTGAAATATTTTACAGAATGTTCAAAAAGAGAAATATAGAAAAAAATTAAGAGAAATAAATGATTGACTCTAAATGAATTAAGGTTCAATTTTTTTTCATATCTCTCTTATACTTCACGAATTTTGCCTCTTTCTTTTTATTTTAGAAGATTCAAATAGATTAAAATGAAATAAAATTACAATGGTACCCAAATTTTTAGTTTAATTAAGAAAAAAATTGTTCATTCAAACCTCATTAATATGTAATTTACAAGAAATATTTTTCACTAATTACAATCATGATTTCCAAATCAAATTAAGTATGTTCATCATTGAACAATGATATATATTTATAGGCCACTAAGATAATTAAATGAGGCTACAATTACATATGTGACAGTTTTTTTTTTTAAAAAAAAACACTCAGTCTTTTTCTCAAAAGATTATATATTGTTAAAAAATTATCCCTTTATTAAGGTTTTCATTTTGCTTATTTTGTACCATCATGTTGTTAACCATCTAAGGACGGCCTACAGAGTTCCATTACATCCCTTAACAAGATTATTGTTTCCATATTATTATTTCCAATTCTTTCATTAAGAAAATACTCTCTAGATGTCTAAATTACATATTTTTTATTATAAAAAATATATGAGATCTCTCTTAAAATTAAAATAATATATAACTTTAAGATAATAATAATTTATTTTAATTATTAAAAATATATCTTAATCAATATATTCTATAAATATTCATAAAATTTATTTGTTGAGTCTAAGTTTAGATATTATAAATAAACAGGGTTAGAGAAACATGTTATATATAAATTATTTAAATATTATTTTTATATTATAAATACATATATTTCATGAGATACCATATTAAAATATTTAGGACTAATCTATCTTAGGTTAAAAGTGTTGAGATAAAATCGTGTTCTCCTTTTTACAAAGATAAATCTGTTGGCTAGATAAAGATATTATATATTGAAAAATAAATGAAATTTATATAAATGGATAAAACGAGCTTCTAATTGTGAAAGTTGTAAGTTGTAACATCAGATAGGTTAATAAATAGAATGAATCTATATTATAACAGAGATTTTCTTCGTTTTGTAAAGACAGAAAATATCGGAGATTAATTAACTTTATAAGAACCTAATCCATTTTATTTTATCCACCATTCTATCTCTCTCTCTCTCTCTCTCTCTATATATATATATATTTTTTTTTTTTCTGTCATTTTAACTTTGGTTAAAGCTGTCAAACCTCACTTCTTTATATTGATTGTCAAATTTTTAAATATAAATAAAATAAGTGAAAAAAAATAATTTTAGTCTTTCAGCTTTATCTCAAATTTTAGTGTTGCTTCTTAATTTTGATTGATTTTACTCTAGTTTGTTAGTTTTAAAAATTTAATTAAAATTTTCTAACATATAATACCATTAGTTTATTCAATGAAAAATGGTGAGTTTAAGCCAATTTTAACATTAATACGTTAAATTATTGCTAATATTAGTAATTTATTAATCTTATAGGTTAAAAAAACTAAATCTCTAAAATTTTTCAACATCTTTCTTTATACTTTGCCATAGTATAGGAGAGAGAAAATAAATCCAAAAATATTAAAGAAAAGGAATTCAACTATGATCAAGAGCAAAACATATACATGGAGGCTTTTAGGCCTAGCAGCCTTTCCTTGATGAATCATCTTCGCATTTATATCCCTGAGGTAAATGTTTATTTTGGGTATTGTAGTAAATCCCTTGTGATTTACCTTAATTGTTGAAAGTATGTTTCACTTATATATTGAACAATTTTGTAGTCTTTTAAGACTATTAGTTTAGTAGGACTATGTTAACATTTGGAAGTTAAAATTGTGTAAGCAATAGCCTTCAAAAATATGAAAATATGCAAAATATAAGTGAAATACTATAGGTAATTAATTAAAGAAAAAAATTTAAGTGTAATTTTTATATATTTGTCATTACATTTTTCAATAGATACTGATACGTGTATAGTTTATACAATTTATTTCTTTTATGATTAGTTCTTTTTTAAAAAAAATTAGTCTAATATTTAATAAACAAACTACTCTTTGTGTTAAATGAACCACTTAGGTAAGTAAATTGTAATTTATCTATTTATTTTTCATAGCCATCTTCTGATTGACTAATAACAAGCCCGATCAATGCTTGATGATAGTTTCTTCATCATCTCTCTCTTTTTTTCTTCTTTTGTGGACCATCATGCACAGCTGTTTCCAGATCTCAACAAGATATTATTTTTGGATGATGATGTTTTAGTACAACATGACATATCTTCTTTATGGGAACTAGATCTTAATGGCAAAGTCTGTGGTTCGGTATTCAAGTCAACTACTTAGATGTTGAATATATTTGATCTTCAAGCTTGGAGAAGATCAAACATCACCGAGACATTCCTTGAATGGTTGAAACTCGTAAGTATGTATATGTTGATGTACATTTTGGTTGTTAATTAGCCTCAAAATTCATTCTGCTACAAATTTTGTTTTGGTGACTTGTCAGTATTCGTCAATAGGTTGCCACATTCTTCACAAAGCACTGTAGATAATGAATAAGTGAGAAGCAAGAATTATTTGGTATCATTTAATTAAAATTAAGTTTCAACGTAAGTAATAAGAATACTATTCCTATGCTTTGCCTATACTTGAAAATACTGATTTTTTTGACGTCCTGATCTGTGTAGTTCTGTATTTATCTGATTTCACAGAACTTCAAGTCTGACTTGGCATTATGGAACCCAGGAGTGTCTCCGCCTTGCTTGATTGCTTTCCAAGGTAAAGTTCATCCTATAGATTCATCATGGCTTGTGACTGATTTGGGATATCTCCATGGATCCCTAGAAGAAATTAGCCTAGACAGATCGATTGGAAGCTGCTGCTGTTATGCATGTCAGTGGCCCTGCAAAGCCATGGCTTGAAATTGGGTTCCCACAAGTTTGAAGCCTATGGAACAGATATGCAAATTTCTCTAACAAATTTATTAGGAGATGTGGAATTACATGGTGAAGAGATTCAATCTTGGAGCAACGTAAAGTTGCTGTCATGTAACTTGAAGATTACGAGTTTAAATATTAAAAATAGCTTCTTTGTTTGCAGAAATAAGATTGCATACATCTGACCTTCCCATACCCTCACTGATGAGAACCTTGTGCATTGAACCACCCTTATTACAAGAAATCACACGGTGAATGGACATTGGACAAAGTTATATGCCTCTTAGGCTCCAATATTTATTCATTTTGAGAGATTGAATCAGCACTAAAACCGTTTGAGATCAGAGGGAAGAAGGTTTTGCCTTCAGTCTCTGACTTATAAGCACTGCACACCATAATATTGCAAGCTACTTATTCCATGGCATAAATAGTTTATAGTCATTTATAAAGCTTCCACTCAGTACCCTACAGTATCTGCAGTTAAGATTGAGAGAGATACAGCAACAAACATCATAATAGTAATAATTATTATTATTTTTGGGGTACAGATATCATAGCTGTAAATTACTTGCTCACAAATGCTTTTCTAAATGGAAAATCTTTTACTTTTAGCATTTTCTACTCTGTTCAATTTGGACTAGTTCCTTGCCTGGTTTGGATATTTTACTTGTATCGGCTGCTTCATATATGTGCACAAATACTTGTTTAATAGTTGCACAGTCAGATTTTGGGGGTCTATTTCTCAAAATGTTGAGCATTTTCCTTATTATGTGCTATTTGAGATTTTCACTCACATTTTTCGATTAGTAAGGTGAGAATCTCCTCAAGGTGCATTTAATGATGAAAAATCTCAACTTTATAAAAGGCAAAGACAAAGCTCTCCATAAAACTACTTCAAAAGATATTGGTAGGGAGATAAATATGAATGTAAGTATATTTGATGTGACTCCCACTTAGAAATATGTATGTTTGAGATACTTACAAAATTGCTTATTACTTCTAGCTTTTGATTACAGTGACTCAAAGTTATAAACCCTTATTAATAAGACTTGGATTTAATGAAAAAGATTAGTCCTTCATAAATTAAGATTAGAAACCTCATTGATAGATGTGTTCATATTTAGTATCTAATAATAAATAAAATTGACTCCAATAAAAAAAACATTTGAAAAAAGTAAAAAAAATTATAAACCCCTAGTGTTAATTTCAGTCTGAAGTATTCAAACAAGATCAAATAGTTTTAGAGCCCTTTGAAATTATGTTTAATAATAAATCAAAAACAAAATTACTGTAAAATGTATCCTGAAAGTTTACAAAAAAGATTGATATATGTTATAATTAATTCTTTATTCATGGTCCAAGTTAAATCCAAAGTGCTAGCAGAATGTTCAGTCTTAGCATTTTCCCGGGATTTTTCTGTGATCACAATATAGACCCAATTGTAATTGTCGAGGCCAGATCTCAGATTTTAATTTTACGAAATTTGTCAGGATTTGGGTTCAGATTTTAATTAAGTCTACTTTAACCTAGACTAATTAATTAGGATCAAGGTCTAATAAGACTGATGATTGCAGTTACAGATTAACTTTTCCCTCTTATACTTCTTGCCTTCTCAAAATTTGGTTCTTCTCCACAGTGAAAGATATCGAAAAACTGTATTTTTTATTTTGAGAAATAGCTAGGTGGAATTTTAATTCAGTTCTCCCCAAATCAATTTTAATTTTTTAATTTAATCATTCAATTATTAAAACACTTATTATATATATTGCCCGTCAACTATTTTAGGTAATAATACCATGAATGTGTAACATTATAAATAAGGTTAAAATCAATTTTTTTTTCTAATTTTGCATAAGATTTCAATTTTGTCATTTATTATTTTTTTTCAATTTTGTCTCCTATTGTTACGAATTAATGTATTTTCTTCCTTTTACCAAATGTCATTAGTCATATGTGGAGCTTAAGTATAATTGCTTTAGTTAAAGCATGATTAAAACTTAGATGAAGCCAAAAAGCTCTGAAAATTTGTTCGTATTCTTCATTTGAGCATTCAAAGTCCAAATTTTAAGAACATAAAAATATTTTCAAAGTTCTATATATAGAAATTAATTTAATGATTTTTTTAATTATTCCCAATCATCTAAACTCTAAGGTATATAGTCATAAACATTAAGTTTCAATTTGGTTTTCTTAGTTTAGAAACAGACAATTTGATCCTCTTATTTTGTGAAATTATCCAATATTTCACATTTATATCCAAAATTTAGGAAAAGATCATCTAAACCACTTTACAAAGTAAAGCTCTTGCCGTATGAAAGAGAGAGAAAAAAATTAAGTGATAGATAAATAAATGACCCAATTTAAATAAATTAAGATCTAATTTTTCTTCTTCGTATTTCTCTTACTTTAGATGATCCAAATCCCAAAATTTAATGTTAAATTTAACTGTTGGTCGAATTAGATGTTAAATTTGAGTATAAATTAATTGTTTCTTATAAATAAATGACATCTTAGTCAATTGTCAAATTTAATACAAAATTTTGGATCAATTGTATAATAAAAAGACAAAATTAAATTATTTTAAAAAATAAGAGAAATAAATTAATTATTTTTAAACTAATTAAGGGATCAAGTTACTTTTATAAAATTGGAGAAATCAAAAGTGCATTTAAATCTAATTATAATGATTGAAGTAATTGATGGAAATAAATAATATAAGAATGATTAAATTAAAACTTTACCTATATCTACACGATGGATCAAAATGATTTTGTTCTCTCCTTAAGATGAGGTATATCCTAGTTGTCTCTCTATATTGGATCCTTATATGTTATGGATTGATGTTGGCCAATGTTATATAAATGAATTTATTATTTTTTAAAATGTATATTTTTAGGAATGTAATTCTTGACAATCACATATTCTCAAAAATATTGTTAAAATTATTTATTTGCTCAAAATATTTTCACGAATGTTTTGTGACATTTTTAAGAATGTCATTTATATGTTTAGTTCACAATATTCTAATGAGTTATAGATTTTTTTTTAAATATATCCTTAAATACTTTTATTAAAAAATAATTATTTATGATTAGCAATTAATAGGGGTCGTAAGTCGTAACAATGAGAGGCCTATTGATGGAGGCAATGGCGACAATAGCGATAATATTGATAAAAGTGATAATGGCGATGACAGTGATGAAAGTGATAATGGTAGTGGCAAGAGCATTAATGGAGGTGATGCATAGAGATGGTAATAATAGTACGATGACAGTGGTGGCAATAGCAAACCATGATAACAATGGCAACAACAATAGAGGTAGAGGTAATTGATGGCAATAGTACTGTTGGTTTGTACACAAATTTTGAAGTGTAGATATTGTAAAACTTAACCAATTCTTTTTTTTTTAATTTTATATATTATGTGAGTATTTGGTGAAAAGTAAGAATAATTAGTAAATATTATTAATTAATAAATAAATGAAATGATTTATATGTACCTCTCGTAATTGTGATGGATGAGAAATAAAAGTTAATTATAACTTTAAAAATGATAAAGGGTGAGTAACTTAATTAGTAAATATTTCCACATCTAAAAAAGTAAGATTGACAAATTTTTTTTCTATTTATATGCAAAATATGAGAATCTAACATTTCAGTTCTTACATTTCCAAGAATAAAAAAGTACATCGGTGTAAGGCTCCAAGCTCCATTAGGAGTCAACATTAATTTAGATGTACATTTTCTAATTTCTATATCTTGCATGTATTATCTTGTCAAATTTAAGAGTTTAAATAAATTTAAAAAATAAGTGTGAACTAAATAAAATAAACTCAACTCATAAATTTGTATGATTTTATCTACATTAATAAATATTTATTAAAAATAGATATTTTTAATCATAGTTAATACAAAACAAAGTAAAATTTAAATGCAATTCATACATAAATATTAAATATAAATTCTTTTAAATCATAGATTTTTATTCATAATTTAAAAATTTATTAATAATTGTCATTTAAATTTAATTTTTTAAGTTTTTTGAATTTGGATAAATGAAATACTATAAATTTTAATAAATTTTTTTAATAGAAAAGAATTTGGTTGATAGATTTCGCTACAAACAAAAAAAAGGTTCAAAGCAAGTTTAATTTAACTTTTTACAAACTCACCATGACTTTAACACAAATTTATTGAGTTCAGGACAAATTTATATATTTTCAAGTTTAATTAATGAGTTAATCAATTTTATCTATATATAACCGTAAACTAATAAGAATTAATTTAAAAATTAATTCAAAATTTTAATAATAATAATAATAATATATCCTAATGATCAAATTAGAACAGAGAAAATATTGGATTGATGCTTGTGAATTTGGACTATTACTTCTAATGCTTTAAGCATCCATTGCATATAGTAATATATCCTAAGTAAACATAGAAATATTTCAAAATAAAGGGTGAGAATGTGTGAGATAGAAATTAAATTAATAGTATAGTTATACACCGAAAGAAACATAAATTAACAATATTGTATAAATATATATATATATATGAAGTATGGATCCAAATAAAATGGTGGTTCTTTAATTTGCTAGTTCAGAGAGAAATGGAAATTATATATAATAACTGAAGGCACTCATAAATAAGAAAAGTGATCATCAGAAATGAGTGGCTCTCCACTTTAGTTTAGACACCACTTCCAAATTAAAGTATTAGCAGAATGATCGAGGAACATGCATGTGAAATTAAGGCACTTCCAGTGCTTGCTCCTTCAATTCCTTCTTTAATTTTCAGCTAGCTGAGAATTCATCCAAACAAATAAAACAAGTTATGATCAGAATCAACAAGCACATTTATGTATATAACAAATTAAACTGATTGATTAATTATATATCCTAAAAATAATTAAGAGTGGAATTAATTAATATATAAGTTATAAGATGGTATAGATAAGGTAATTAATTAATTAGTTACTTACACAAGTTGGAGAGCAGTGTGGTCTTGACGTGAATACTGATGATTATTGGAAGGCAAGAGATTTACAGGAAAGAAATTTCGATCATATGATTGTGAAGGTAACGATTCACACACACTTCCTTGCATCACATTTGCCTGCTGTTGTTGTGCTCTCTCATGTTCAGCTATCTGCATGCATGCATCCATCAATTTTATATATATATATATATAACTCTTCTAATCTTATATATATATAGAGAGAGACAGTGTCACTGAATAATTATAGAGAAAGAGAAAATTGAGACCTTTGCTCGCAGATAATTGTTGTGGTTTTGCAGCTCGATTTCCTGCACAATGCATGTCCATAATATTAATTATAACAGGTTTTATACACACACACACACACACACACACACACATCATTTTATTTACAAATTCAACAAAACTTGCATTAATTTATTGAAATTGACGATAACTAAAAGTTTATTGAGTTTTAATTAATTTGATTTAGATTAGTGAAAATTTTATAATGAGAGTAGAATTTTTTAAGAGAATTTTTTTTAATACAAAATTTGAAATTGAGACCTCTCTTGATGGAAAACTTTTATATATAAATCAATAATTGAACTTGCCATTATATATGTTGACACAGTCATATTGAATAAAGAGGCTCAAAACTAATTAAGACTGTCTAGCTACAAATAATTAAATCAAAGCTCTTATATATCATTAGGCCACAATTTAATAATGGCAAGCTAATTATGCCATTTTTATGACACCTTCCTCTAAATCAGATTTGCAGTGCTTAATTTACTGCCACAATAAAAAAGAAAATGTGTTTTTTTTTTTTTTTTACACTTCTCAACTAAATATTTTGTTAGTCTAAAATTAAATTTTTGTTTTTAACTTTGTAAGAGATTTTATTTTTGTATCTTTCTTTTTTTCAATGTTATCTCTTATATTTTTTACTTAATACAATTTATCCTCTCAATTAATATTTTCCGTATGTGTCATTAACAACAAAATCATATACAGAACTTATGTAGAATCATTTTTACATATTTGAGCTAACACAAGAGTTCAAATACTCAAATGAAGAATTCCAAAATATTTTTAAAATGTTTTATTCTCATCTAATTAAGTTTCAATTATATTTTAACTATAGCAGTTTCACTTAAATTTCACTTATGGCTGACCACTTTCGGAGAAGAAAAATTAAAACTTTTTATTTATAAAGCTTATATAATAATAATAATAAAAATAAAAATAATAAAAATAGTAGTAGTAGTAGTAGTAGTAGTAGAAAAGAGTAAAGCAGACATTACTGAGGAGGGAAGGGAGGAGTACGTACCCGCTTTTGCATGAACTCGACTTCAGCAAACAACGTTTCATGCTGAAAGAAATTGAGTGCTTCAGTCCAATGGAATTGTAAGCATATATTAACTAAAATGAGGATGGTTTTACATCATTCTTGATTTCATATATTTAGAAATTTATAATTTAATTTTTCTTAATTTTCTCAATACTATTAAACTTTTGTCAATGTGCTTGCTGATATTGCCAACAATATGTCATCTAGGGTATTTCAATATAAACAATTTAGGCCAAATTATTCAAGTCACTTAAACTAAGTGGCAATACTCAAGAGTTAACTTTATATTATTTACTTCTGTCTATTTTGTTGATAAAAACTAAATAACATGAATCTTTTTAAAGTGTAAAGATGGCATATAATTGGTCGCTTCAACAAAATATAACAGCCCGTACATAATAATGAATAATTTTATTAAAAGTTAAATATAATTATAAAATCTAAAAGAATACTTTAACTAATAATCAATGCATTTCTACTCTTAAAAATTGAATTTTTCAACATATCATTTTAAAAATTGTGTATAATAACAAAAACATATTTTATACAAATATTAAAAAAATTTAAGAATAAATAACTTTTTTTTTGAAAGGTGCTCTTTATAAATAAATTTTAAAATTTTCCTAAATTTTATTCAAAAGTCAATGAATTGAAAATGCATAAAACTATTCGTAAAATGCATACAACCCATTTCGAAAATTTTTAATCTCTCTTACTATTTCTTGGACATGAGCCTGGATGTCAAGTAGGAAACTATTCGTAAACACTTTTCTAAGTTAGTGAATAATGACATGCTAATTAAGACCCTAAGATGTAAACATTGTTTTCATATTATAATTTTATAGAAAAACTTCAATATTACTTCTGTATTTTGTTATCAAAATAAGGTTCAAAATGACAAAATCTCACATTAATTATCTTGTATTTCATTAGTTTTTTAAATTTTTTACTACTTATGTATTTCACAATCAAACTTATATGTCAAAGAAAATTAATGCCTTTAATTATGTAATTAATAATCATATATACCTTTCTAGATCTGACTCTGCTCAAACCTTTCTCCAATCTTCCCTCTAAGTTCTTCAGTTCCTTGAGACTCAAAGAGCTTAGAGCTTCACCAAGTATGTGCCTGCAAATTAATTAATAAAGAGCTTGCATTCAATCCATTAATAATTCATTTTATGGTGAAAATATATTGGAAAATATCACAAGAACTATATATATAAACTGACCTGTTTAAATTCTGAATTTCATGAATCTGCCTTCTCAACTTGGATGATTCTTGCTGGTAAAACTAATTAATAATATCAATTATTATACAGAAACGTTAGTCTGTGTGTGTGTGTGTATGAGAATCCTTGGCATTAAGCATACTTCAGTCTTAAAATTGGAACTGGTGCTATATATGCATGCGAGTTATTTGCTCATTGAAATAAAAATTGAAGTAATTAAACAGTGATTTGTTATAATAAATTAACCATGAATATGTATTATATATCTGAACAAAATTAATGTTTGTTTTACCAAAAAAAAGTGATTTTTTAAACTAGTGGTATTGGTTAAGGTTTCATTGGTTGATGAAGTTTTTAAAAATTAAAAATTATTACTTTTATTAATTTTTTATAAATTTTAAATCATTAAATGTTCTATCAATTAATAAGAAAAAACATTATACCAATGCCCTTAGTAAAACAAGAAAAAACCTGTGTGTTAGCTTCAGAAACAGATTCAGTGTTTGAGGAAGCAGCGCATGCTTTCTTGTACCTCTCAATAGTTGCTCTAACACTGCAAATATAACAGAAGAAGCAATGGTAAAAGCAGAATCATATTCATCACAAATCTCAGAATTATTTTACTATTAACACAAAACATAAATATGTAAGCTCTCCACTCCTTACTATTGTAGGACCTATGAAAACTTCACACTTTTGGTGAATAACAACACCGCTACAACAGTATTTTTGTAATCTAATCACAAAAAATTGGGTAACCTTTGATTTTGGAGATAAGAGTGGAAAATTGAGTCAGTGGCTAATAATAAAATGGGTCTATACAACGTGTTAATAGCACTGGTTAGCAAGTTTTTATTAAAGTTATTTTACATGTATCAAGTAATTTTAAGAGTAAATTATTAATTTGGTTTCTTGAAAGATGCAATAATTAATATTTTCAATTTGCTTCTCCAAAAATAAAATTATAGATTTTGTCTCTTTGAATGATAAAACCCCCAATCATTTTCATCCCTCCAAAAATAATTAATATTTTTCTTTTGATTTTTCACAAGTATTCAGGTCAGATCCTCTATATTTGAAAAATATTAAATTTTTTTATATGTAAAGAGAGCTAAAAAAAATATTTAATCCTTTATAGATTTAATTGTTTAAATGTAGAGAATTCAAAATCAAACCAATCATATTCTAAACACTTCAAGCATTAGATATAGACACATTTCCCAACCAGAATTGGAACTGTGATTCCTCTTATTGTGAGAGATCCTAACTTCTAATAGACATAAATCTTGTTGGTGTAAACTTCGGGCTTGTCTGGGAAAGCTTTTGGAAAAGGAAAATTTCATAGGCTTAAGTGCAAATATATACACAGAAAAGACTCACATAATAAATAAAAAATAAAAAATATTTTAATTTTATTAATCAAATATTTTTCAATATTCATTGGTTGAGAAGAGTGTGTCATTTGCCCATAACTATGGCAGTGGCACAGAATATTGGTGTTTGAATGTTGAAAGAAGTTAATAAAAGAGTTTGATGAATTGTGTCAGTGAAGGTGTGAGAATTTGAGAAAGTGCATATGATCAACTGATGCACGATTCTCATCCCAATGCACAAGAATGAGCTAAGAATAGATCACATATTCTCCATTCTTTTCTTCTCTCTTTCTTCCTTTTCCTTCTTTCCTTTGGCTCTTACTTCTTTCCACTTCCCTATGCTTCTCTTTGTCCTTTTAGGGTTTATTTGGAATGAAAAAAAAAAAAGAAAATTATGCTTTATAGTTTTTATTTAGATTTAAATTATTTAACACTTTTCTTCATTTCTAAATAATAAAAATGTTCACATTATTTTTTTCAACTTTTCTCTTTTAAGAAAGACCCTTAAATTAATTATCTCAAATTTTTTTAACAACATAAACTTAGAAAACATGGGAAACAGTATTTTACTCCTCTAAACAAAACAATAAAACCCTGTTATATATTTTTTTCAAAATTAGGTACCGTTTAGAGTGGAAGAAATGTCCGGCTTATTTGAATGTAATTTTTTTAAAAAAATTATTTTGAAAAATAGAAAAATAAAAATAATATAAGCTTAAATTCTCAAAACTAATTTTATAAAATAATTTTAAAAAATTTAAAAGTAAAATGAAGTTCAAAGAAGCCCACAATTTGAATATCTATTTACGATAATTGTATTACCAAACTTGATAATAAATACCTAAAAGTTTACACCTAAGTCATGTCTATATAAAATTTCATTCTTTGAAAGTTGGAATCCTAACATGAATATGTGCCCAAATTTAAGAATTTCAATATGATATATGCACGCGTCATTCAGATAGAAGTAAAAAAGTCAATATATACATTAAATGTTTGATATCAGATCCATTATATGTATAAGATTATAGCATATAGAAGAACTTATTTAAATATCAGTGAATAATGTGAAATTGAGTTGTACAATACAAATTCCTATATAAAAAAAAAATTTCTAAATTTTGTCATGAAATATCTCATTTCACTTTCAAAAATGTCTCTAAATTAAGAATTTTAAACCCTCTTTCTGATCTCCTGTCTCACTTTTTCTCTGAACTATTCTAATGAAGTCTTAACATAAACTGGTACATATAGCAAGACTTGATATAATAAGTATAACATTCCCATTCTATGAAATTTCCAAAACACATAATGTGGGGTAGGTGGATTATTTACAAACTTTATTTCTAATAACATGAAAGCCATAGAAATAGTTGATCCTGGAGAGAGGTCTTTTTCCTTTTATCTATACTTAGAAAATATTGATATCATGGTATTACTTTTACCTTCTGATCTTTCATTAAAAGAAAAAAAGAGAGATCAAGAAAGAATAAAGAATAAAATTTCTAGACTCTAATTATTTTACTCTGTTGGATTTTTATGGTTATATAGAAAAGTGTTAAAAGAAATATTGGGAGAAAATGAATCAGATGAATTATAGAGGAGAAAGCCCAAAATAAGGAAATGAAAACAAAAAAATCTCTGGCGTCCTCAATGAAGATCTAAAATATTATAATTTAATTATACAGATAGAGATTTTCTTATTACCAAAAAAGATGAATGAATTTTAATTTTATTGAGAAAAAAAGTGCATATACAGATCATGAAAGAAAACCCTAATTAACTATTTCACACTGCTTTTACTTTTATAAAGAACAAGAAATTCGGCTAATATTGAAAAAAAAAGGAATATATTCTAAACCGTTCACCAAAATTTCCTTGGGGGTGTGACAATGAGTTATGGAGATTGAATTTGATATTAATGTCCATGTGGGCTGCCTGGGGAACCCTAATTGAAAGAAAATCAAAACTTGGTGAAATTTTAAAGAAAAACCCTAATTTATGATTTGGTTGCTTCTTGTTCATTACTTACTTGTACGGAGGAAGAAAAGTAATAAATTTTCTTCAAAACTAAATTACTAAATAACAATAACCCAAACTTAATAAAAAAAATTAAATTTGAGTGAGAGCCAAATTATTTAAAAAAAAAAAAAGAATTGAACTGATGACTTTGAGATGGATAGTATATGATATGAGGCTCTTGTGAGTCATTGTCTCTTGCTGATGAGCTGAACACATAGTATTAAGGAAGAGTCAAGAAATGGAATAGACATAAAAAGATTGATACGAAAATGCATCAAAAGAGAGAGAAAGAGAGAGAAGAGGCTTGGAAAATTAAGCTTAAAAGAGCTTTTTGGAGAAGCTAAGGAAGCTAATTAAGATCTTCAACCTTCAAAAATTTTGCAACCTTTAGATTTTGCTCTAATGTTTACCTCCTATATATATTTCTATATATCTGTTACTACCTACCACAGATCTACATCCTAGTAAAAGAACAAGTGGGAAGAAAGCATGAAAGAACAAAGGAAATTAAAAAACATGTACAAGAAATAATATATATATATATAGAGAGAGAGAGAGAGAGAGAGAGAGAGAAACATACCTGTTATTGGCATACTCATACAAGCGACCTCGGCTAGAGAAGACGACGAGAGCAACTTCAGCATCACAGAGAACAGACAATTCATAAGCCTTCTTGAGCAAACCATTGCGTCTCTTACAGAAAGTCACTTGCCTATTCGTTGTGTTCTCTATCCTCTTTATCTCTATCTTTCCTCTTCCATTTTTCTTCTGCGACGACGATCCTTCCGCCGCTTCATTCATTGCAACCTCCATACCTGAAATTATGGAACAATAAGGATATATATGAACATCAATTTTAATTTAGAGATTAATTAACTAATTAATCAATTAAACTCTTCATGATTTTGGTGTATATACAGTACTATTGCTAAATAATGCTAACTAACCATGAACAAGGTAGGAGAAAATTAATGAAAAGGAGAGAGTTTCAGAGAAAGGAATTAAGAATTGAAAGAGGAATTGAAGGAAGAAATATAAGTATATTTGTTAATTTATTATATATACCTGTGCCTCTCAAGTGTCAAGTATGTATGATATAAGACTATGAATGAAAGAATGAATTATGAAGCAGTGTGTAGCTATTTGAAGTTGTTGTGTGGTTAAGACGTGAAAAGGTTGCAAATTATGGAAGTGATAGTTGGCCTTGTCCAAGCAAGAAGAAGACAGGTATTTATGGACTGGAACAAGACCTTTCAACCATCACCCATATCTCATAATTAATGAATTAATTAAATTAATTAAAATCTTAATATATGTGGACTTAAACATATATATAAAGAGTAGTTCAATTAATTAGTGATTAATTAAAGCATGGAGATAAAGAAGGAGAGAGATTGGGTATGAAGCCCCAATAAGTAAGAAGCGTCCAATATTTTTCTTCATGTATGGGTAAAAGGGGAGGGGAGAGAGAGAGAAGAAAAGGAGGATCTTTTTGAAGAAGACTTTGTGAATCCATGAGAGTGACCTTAATTGAATTTAATATATATATATATGGTTTAATTAATTATTTCACCCAAAGAGCTTCAAATTAATTTTTCAATGCATCTCAGACTGCCACGAAAATCAGAAAGAAAAAGAGTACTACTTCTTCATCATCCATCTCATGTTATATATATATTTGCTTCTCTTGGATTCTGATTTTTGGCGTTTTACTCTTGGAATCTACGGGTCATTGCTTATTCCTGACCCCATAATGCTCCACTTTCATATCTGATAAAAAACTTGTAGTTTCCATTCATCTCTCTCTCTCTCTCTCTCTCTCTCTTGCATTATTGGAGTTATTCTGAATTCTCTTTTCTTGTTGAATTTTCCATACATTATATTCACTAATATCTAAAAACTCTCACTAACTTTCGACTAACTACAAATGTCAACAGAGCTCTTTCAGCTACGTATTTTTTATATACAAAACTTGAATTTAAAATTTTGTTTAAAGTGAATGAATATTTATCATTTTAACTAATCACTAGTTGATAATTTTACTTGATTTATTAATTGATTCCTATAATTCAAAAAATAAAAAAGCTACCCCATGCCATTAAATTTCTTTTGATGCATATCATTAAATGTTATTGACCTGAATAATTAATTATACGTGCATCATTAACCTCTAAATATATATGCATAATTCCAGTGGCGGAGGCTAGCTCCTCCCATTCTACTATTTTACATGTAGTATATAGTAAATATTTAATTATGGTCCTTTCTCAAAAGATTTTGGCTAAATATATATGCATAATTCAACACCATATGCTATATATATAATTGAGTTAATTATAGTTCATATTTACTTTCATCTCATTAATTTTTACCTAAATCATATATAATAATGGTTGAAATTAACTTTTTATTCCTTTACTTTATACAATTTCAATATTGTTCATTATGTGTGTGTGTATTAATTTTATCATTTATTTTTATTAAATGATACAATTTGTTCACATATTAAAATATTGTTTGTACATATATCATTAATAGTACAATTATATATGAGCTCACAAAGAATTATTGTTTTCAAAATTAGAAGCGTCAAAACTATAGTGACCCGTCACCGGTCATAGGTTAAGTGGATTGCGTTAAACAGGTCAAAAAAAATTTAATTCAATCCACTTTAATATTTATATGAGTTATTCTATCAACTTACTAGAAATTTTTTTTAAAAAAAAAATTTTTAAATTTCTAATTTTTTTTACTACAAAGGTTAGTAAAGTGGACAAAAATATTATTTTAAACATATAAAATAGATAAATAATATAATAAATTCATAATTATAAATGTAACATAGTCTCAAAGTTATTGAATAAATAAAATAAATACAAATATAAAAGAAATTTTAACAAATAAAAAATAATAGAAACTTTTAAAAAAAATTTATTAAGAGTATTGAAGTTTTGTCTTATTGTATAAATTGAGGTACTATCATCAATGTCTTCAAAGTAAAAATTTAATTTTAAAAAAATAAAAATAAATGTGCCAACTCATGGGTTATACAGACTGCCCTGTATAATAATAGATAAGTTAAATGGGTCGAGTTGTTTTTAACATTAGTATTATAAGAGTTAAAAAAATTCAAAACTTAACCCACTTAATTGGTGGGTTAACAGGGCAACTTGATGAGTTAATCTCATTTTGACAACTCGAACATACTTGAGCTAATAAAAGATCTATGATATAGCTAAAATGGTGTCTAAAGTATTACTTTTTTTAAGGTACCAAAAGGAAATTATGTTAACTTAAAGCAAATACATGATAACTGCAAAAGTTTTATGTTAGCTCAGTCATGCTTTAACTAATATAATTTCACTTTGCTCGATATATGACTAAATCATTTGAAAAGAGGAAGAAATTGCATCCTTAGTAAAACAAAAAAATAAAGCAAAAATTAAAATCACATATCAAGAACACATAATTAAAACTGAGGCTAAACTTAAAATTGAGCAAAATTATAATACTAAGAAAGTAATTGGAAGTTACTTTTTTACTGAAGTTTGTGTGACGTAACTGAATGGGCCTCCCAGCACGTGATGTCCTGATCATAATCTTGAATTCTAGAGTTATATTTGGGTAGTCTTTGTGGTAAAATGGGAAAGTCAGTCTGATCTTTTCAGTTATACAATTTTTTCAGTCTCAACTTAATTTGATTTTGATGGCCCTTCTATTTTTCAAATACTGATAAACTTTTGCGTCAATCATGGCCTCTTCGATTAAATGCTCAACATTATTTTACCAAAATGCCTTTTTCCATAATTAATTTTACAATTCCAGTTTTCATCTATATATCTATAGATATATCTAGTTAAATATGTAAGTATATTCATGAACATTGTGAGATCTTCTTTTTAAAAGAATGTTATAATTGTATTGAACACTTCGTCACTACAAATAAGGCATTGAAATTTTAAAACTAGAAAATAGGTTTTTATTTTCTTATCATACTTCAAAAAAAAAAAAAAAGGTCATAATGTCTTAAACAACTTGCTTCCTCCCTCAAATTTCCCACTTTGACCATACAAATTCTCAGGTTTTTCTCTTAATCAAGCTCACAAAGGACCTTTCATTCCCTATCCAAAGAGAAAAAAAAAAATACCTCTCATAGATTTCTTCCATATATCTTTGCTTTCATTCAATTCTAAGGAAGTCTCAAAAGAAGAAAAAAATACCCCCTCATTTCGTACCAATTAATCCTTCATGAAAAAATAGAACATGTTTCATAGAGTGTAAAAGCTGATAAACCTATTTTTTAATTTTGAAATTTAAAAAAAACTATATATAAATAACTCAAAATTCGAAGAGTTCTTTAATTTTTTTCCCTGAATTTAAAATAAAAACTGGTTCTATTAAATAACACGTACATCATATTATATATATATATATATATATGAAAAGGAAATAAAAGTTGGGAATTTAAGAATTCTTGAAATATTTAGTTTTATGATTATTATTTTATAACTTATAAGTATGTACTTAGGCAAACCCTTGTTAGATCAAATTGACTCAACCTGATAAAGTAAAATTCCTATACTAATCATCAGACACATAATATATATATATAAGTTACAAAATAATAATCATAAAACTAAATATTTCAAGAATTCTTAAATTCTCAACTTTTATTTCCTTTTCATATATATATATATATATATATATATGTCCTTCTCCATGAATAAAAAAAATTTAAGTACAATTTTTATATTTTTAATTATTATCAGATTCTCAAATCAAAGATTAAAACGTGTATAATTTATACAACTTATTTCTTAAAAAAAATTCACATACTTTATTTTGATTAAAAAATTAAATAACAAAGACATATAATTAGTTTGGTCCTTAGTTAAAACCCTAATGGGTTTGTACCAACCTAATCTAATAAGGATGGTCTAAATACATAGTTATGAATAATTATATACAATAACTTACTTATTTAGGATAAACTTATTTTATGAAACTAACAAAAATTAAGATAAAGAATAACGATGTTTACCAAACTAATCTTAGCGTGCCATTATGGGAAACCTTTTTGTTTGAGTAAAGTCACCTTTGTAAGCGTTAGTTCACATTTTGTAAAATTTTACGTTTAATTTTATATTATTTATAGTAAGATTTCAGATTATATAATTAAGTTATATATGTTTTTTTATTAAAAATAAATAAAAATAAAATAAGTCTTTCGGTTTGTGTAGGTTGAATATTGATTATAGATTAAGTTTTGCATCGGGTCTTAATTTTATCAAATTTTAAAAGATTTAAACTACAAGTCCCACAAATTTAAAACTTTATCTAAAATAAATTAGGGTGGATACGTAGCGAGCCTGAGCAAGAAATAATTATATTATCATAATTTTATAGCTTTTTAATTATTTATTTTTAAAATTATATATTTACGTATATAAAATAAAATATAAATTTAAAAGAACATAAAAAAAGAGTATAAAAATGAGGAGTTAAAAAAGTCAAGAGAAAGAGTGAAGTTAAATCATTTTTCAGTATTTTTTATTTTAAAATAAGAAATTGTTTTTTATTTATATTTCAAGATTCTTTGAAAATAAAAAATTTTATGTATATATATCTTTGGTTGAAAGTATATTTTATGTTTTTAAACTTTATATCAATTTTTAATATCATCTTTAAATTTTTTTTATAGTCAATTCTATTGTTAACTAAAGTTTCAAATTATAATTAACTTTGTCCCATAGTCTATCCAAATTATTAACAAAAAATAGTGATATGACATTTGACAATAAATCTTAAGAATATAAATAAGATTTTGATAATATTCAAACATTAAACAAAAATATATAATATAAAATTATAGTATTTTCACTTTTACTCAATCAATATCAAACTTAAAAAATATTCTTTAATTGAAACTTTAATGGATAATTCGTATATGAATTGATTACTTTAATGACTATTTCATATTTTCTTTTAAATACAAAATTATATTATCATTTTTTGTTAGTAATTTTGACATCGTTAAGTCATAATATAAAATTAATTATAATTCAAAATTTAATTTTATAGACAAAATTAATTGCAAAAAAATTTAAGAATAAAATTACAAATTTATATAAATTTTAGAGACATAAAAATATTTTTACCTAAATCTTTAGGACAAGATGCAATGGTATTAATTAGTCGAATTAGACCTCCTTATAAATTTATTAATAAACTCAAATAATGATCTAGTCCACCTTGTGTTATGACAGTTTTAATATGGTTACTCTGATTTTATTGTCTCAATTTTGTGCTTCAATATGTAAAAATAATACAATTATAATATTTTTTATGTTATCTTAACTATATTCCTATGTAGTAAAGAAAAATGATGGCGATGTTGTTAACTAGCACACATGAATGTTTTGAGCGCTGGACTCACTAAATGATGAAGCATCAATTTGACTCAAATTTGAGAGGAAATTGAATTCGTCGTGACAATAGATTTTCCCGTTGTTTCATTAATAATAAAATTAACATTAAGATTAATTCAAAACAACTTTAAAATAAATTTAAGAGTAAAGTATTGTTTTAATATGGAAAAGATATAATTTGTCTCAATTTAATTTTTAAATCATAAAAATATTTAATTTAATTATTAAAAATATATTATGTCTTAATTTAATCATTAAAATATTAAATTGAGACATAAAAAGACATGTAATAGTTATAGGTAAGATTAAATTAATATATAATGTATCTTTTAAAAATTAAATTAAATATTTTTATAATTCAAGAATTAAATTAAAATAAATTACATCATTCAGAGATTATAATAATAATTTATTTTAAATTTAAAATTTGTATATAATATATATAATAGTTATAATTAATATAAAATATACAAAAAATTTTAAAGATGTAATTTTTAATCAATTGATTAGTTTGATTTAAATTTAGATATCATTTAAACTCATCTAATATCTATACCTGTTAAATTGAATTTGTTAATATTCTCATCCAATCAATTTAACTAAAGGCTTGATTTTGGTTGAATCAATCTAGATTTATTCAATTAGAATTGGATAGAATCGAATTTGTTCAGGTAATGCGGGTTAGTTTAAAAAAAAATATTTAATTCGTACAATATAATAAATTACCGTTCATATATTCTTATTGAAAAATATATTTAATTACATTTAGTGTTTAATAACAATATATAAGAAAAAAATAAGTATAGAAAAATACTTATGTATATGTATGGTAAAAAGATTTAATTATATCAATTTTAGATATTGTGATTTTATATGCGAACCAAATCTCATATATTCATATATAATCATATTATAATATTATTCATTGAAAAAAAAAAATCTACCCGCCACTTTATAATCCTATTGTTTGTAGATTAATAAAAAAAAATTGATTACATTATATTTTTAAAGAATAAGACGCTTTCTTTTCTTTTATTACTAATTTAATGTTTATAAAATAAAAATAAATTTTAATTTTTTTTAATGATACTTGTATGTTTAATTAGCATGTTATAATATTTTTTGTAAGAGTTATAAATTAAAAAGAATATATAAAGCTTAAATTGTTCATTTCTTTTCCTTTGTTGTTCTTGAATAATTTATTATTGTTATTTTTTTAAAATTCAAAATATTTTCAAATCACATTAAATTTAAAATATATCTCTATGGGACTAAAAGTATTAAGATAAAGATTCAAACTTGTATATTTTTTTAAAATTTAATATATTGAGTTTGTCACCGCCTCAATAAACAACTTCTTAGTTTTGTTATCTTGTTATAATAATTTGTAATTTTTTATAATCTATTTAAATTTATACTAATTAGAAAAACACATATATTATTTTAATGTTCCTAATAGCAGAATTTTTTTGCACTTTTATATCATTATGCTTAGGTTGAAATTAAAAAAATAATTTAAAAATAAGTCAATAAAACGAACATAAAATAGATAAAAAATAATAATAAAATTAAAGCTCAAGTTAGTTGAAAATCTATAGAAATGGAAACGCGGAACACGCCTACCTACAAACACACGTGTGGCTAAAAGTAAGAATCAATATAATAATATAACACAATTAATTATCGTAAGATATGAACTTAATAGCTATGAAATATGGTGAACTTGTGAAGCCTAGAACTAGAAAATAATGATACGGTACGGCATAATTAATATTCATTCTCTTCCCTTCTCTTCTGTATTTCCATTTTCTTTGTTTAATTTGAAACGTAATTTTTGGATTCCTTCAAAATTGAAATTAATGTTAGTTAATAGTTCCCTTCTTAATTCTCAAGATGTGACATTTCAATTTTCAGCTTTCAATAATCTGTAATTAATGATTGCACCACCACTTTTTGAAATATTAGAATCTTTAATTTCATTTTTTTAAAAATATTTTTTAAATAATTTAATTTCTATATTAATTAATATAAATACCTAAATAAAATTACAAACAAGTAACTCAAAATAACAACCAATATACTCAATAAAATATTAATATAATTAACATAAAGATTAAATTTTTGGAGATAAATTTTTTAAAAAATAGAAATAATGATGTTAATCTTTGAGGGACTAAATTAAAATAATATGTATTGTTTAATAACCAAAGCAATAATTTATTCATAAGTAAATAATTAAATTCAGCTCAAGTACGTTACACTAACTAATTAATTAGTAATTATAATGAACTATATCAAATTAATTTATACCACTCAAACCATAATTAGCAATTAATTTAAAACAACTATATTTTAGGTTGCATCTCCATTCTCCACCTCAATCAAAATCTTTTGGACTCAGAATTCCCACCAATAAGATCTATATCCCTTTAATTGATATTTTAAAATTAATACCTTAAATCTAAGATTAATTCCGTATATAGTTAATTTATTTGCTATAGTAACTAAAAATTATTCAAATATAAATGAAATACTCAAATTAAGATTTTAGAAATTTTAATATCTAAGAATCTTAATTTTCCATTATAATATTGGCATTCTAAATATAGGCATGCATCCAAAATCCTTAATTAATTAGTTTTTCTCCAAAACCCTTTTTATGTCTCTCACAAATTTTCACACATCCGAAAATAAAATGAATGGAGCCCTGATGCACAAACATATAACAAAAGTTTTGAAATTTCATGTTTAATTTGAGTAATATCCTCTCATGTATGTTTTGGGTTCCTTCCTACAAATTAAAAATTTTGACTTGCATATATATAATTGAAGAGGTTTCACCTCAACAGATGAAGCATTTTATTTGATGGAGCCCACATCCATTAATTATTAATTTGCCATTCTAAAATGCACCAATATCTTATCTTCATTAACAGATGAGGAAATTTTAGACAAAATCTCCAAATGGTTCCCTTTTCACATACCAAATATAAAAGTTAAATTTAGATACACCCAATGCCAAAATATAATCTCAGTATTCTTTACCAACAACCTTTAGCTTAATAGTACCAAGTTGTCTCAAAGATTGAAAGATTTAAATTTAAATTCCTATATATCAAGGTCAAATTAACCAAAATAAAAAATTCTGCTTTCACATTTATAATTATCATAATTTATTTTTTATAATTGTTCTCTTATTAAAGGTGATCTTACTCGAAACATTATTAATCACCAAGATATTTTTTTTAATAAAAATTTAAATCTTAATTCATCACATTATAAAAAATTAGTCTCTTTCATTAAATTTAGTCTCGTTAATTTGTCATTTTCTTAACTCATAATATTCACACCTGACTAGTCAAGATATTGCCAGGCACGTAAAAACTTCTTCTAACAACCTTTAAAATTCAAACATAGAATTGATAAAATTTGAGATTTCATCATCAGAATTCTATCCCCAACAAAATCAAACTCAAATTGATTAAAAAACAAAGAAAAATACTATCTTCTATAGTACCAATCAAATTAAACCCTTTAAATAAATATATGAATGAATGAATGACGAAGGACGAAGGACGAATTAATGGTTTGTTCTTCTGCATATATATCCAATAGGTCAAGATTTGGCATAACGTCTATACGATATCCTATTGAGGAGTATCTCAATGGAATAAAAAGAAAATGGTGTTTGTGCAAGAAAGAATTAAAAGCAATAATTATCATCCTTCAATGCCCCCACACGTTTCTGTAATATTCTGTGTAGTGCTTGGTAAGCAGTACTATATGAAATCATTCATCAAAAAATTTGAAGAATGTAGACCCACAACCACAAGAATTCTATCTCTCTTTCCCTCTCTTTCTCTCTTTCTTTCACTCTCAATTCCTAATTCCTTTTTACTCTACCAATTAAATGCAATGAGTTGTTTTGTTGGTACAATACTGTACACAAATTAAAGCTAATATAGATATTGTTGGCCACAGTCTAGGCTTGCTAGCAAGTGCTGGTGACATCAAAGACCTAGCTATCCAGGTTCATTCATCAGTGAGGGTTGGATTTTATGAGTATCCACTATTAGAAACAATCTTTTTGATAAATTATCTCACACTAAGTATAGACATCTCTCATAATAAAAATTTTAATTTTAATTTATCTTATTATAAGAGATTAGTCTCTTCTACTATATTTTTCTTTTTGAAGTGATGTAAAACACTTCTTCATAACTTAATAATTAAGATATAGTATATATTATGTTTTTCTTACCAAGTGAACTATTTAGCTTGAACAAAACTAATTTTACATCCAAATCCATTAATTTGACATAATTCTAGTTTTGTTTTGTGATTATGTGAACCTTACTTAATTGGATTTTGATCTGTTGAACTTTTACTGCAAAATGTGTCCATGCCATCTGTGGTCTGAACAAGTTTAATGCCATTATTAAGGCTATATATTCCATAGCCCTAGGTGACCTTACGTCACAAAAGGAAATTTGAATAAATGAAGTTTTGGGTTTGAGGACCACATTCTTATAACCTGAAAAAGGAGGGTTTGAAAATAACCCATTAATTGAATAAATGCAATTATTATTCCTTCATACCTGCCTCTAATCATGGTGTCTGGAATTTGGGTATACAATCATCTTCCTTCTTGACAATTTTCTCATTCAGCACATGCTAGCTAGCTAGACTTCAAGCAGTTTTAGGAATATTAAGAGTTCAGAACAAAGACTTCATTCATATATAAACAGAAAATTAATTTGATGGTCACCTTGCGGTAAGAACTTAAGGTTTTTAAACTGATAGTACATTGATAATATATATATATATATATATATACAACAACAACAAATACAATATAATCTTTTTTTATAGGATCGATTATATATATCAAATAATACTAATATATTTTATCTTGGCTCTAAGAGAGCCCTTGCTTATTTTTCACTCCATCCAAATATTGATGTAGCAGCTCACGTCATTAATTTATATTCATAAAAATTCAATACAATTTTATACTAACTATCAATTACCTAATACAACCATCATTTTTTATCCGAACTTAAGATTCAAGTATGAAAGTCAAAGTTAGCATAGACGTACACACACATATACGTATATCATTCTCTTAACCTTTTATATGAAATTTTTAAATTTTTCCATCAAAATTTTTTTCATTTTCTTTCAAAATTATTTCTAACTTTCTTTGTATTAAAAATTGAAAGTAATTCCTTGGTTAAGTACTGGAATTGCAAATTCCACACATAACATAATATCCCCTAAATTTTGATCCTGATTAAATGAAATCTCCAATTTAATTTTAAATTTCTTTATAAAAATACTCAATTTTGAAGACCAAAATTTCTCTTTAATCATTTGAAATTCCAAATTAGACAAACACAACACAACACAATATTTTTTTCCCAAATTTTACCCCTCAAACAAAATCTCTAATTTTGATATAAGTTTCTTATTTCAAAATAAAATCATATAATTTCCTATGTAATAAAGACTGCAATTTCTCCATTGGCTAATCAAAATTATAAATTCAATATACATAACACATTATCTTCCCTCAATTTCTTCTCAAAAAAAATTCCTTAATTTTTCCTTTTTTTTGTTTCTAAAATCCCTTTTTCTCTGTAAAACCTCTAATTTCAATCTGGAAATTAGGATTGAAAGTCAAACTGGGGCATTTTATGATAAAATTTCGAGTAAAATAGAGAAATTTTTGGATCACGAGATTTGTATATGATACTTTTTGTAGAAAAAGTTAACAAAATAATACTAACCAACATATTAATAATTTAAATCTTAAACCACTCAAATAACAACTTTTAAATTACAGTGCTAACGGGACAAATCAAAGGATCATAGTAAGCTGTATATTTTACCCTTAAAAAATTATAAAATGACCAAAAGAAAAAATTTGAGACATAAAAATAAAGAACGAAGCATCTTTTTATTCATCCAATATTTAATCTGGCATGTATTATATAATAGCCATATTATTAAATTTTTTGTTGATAGAATTAATTTATGTCAAAGCTTTCAACTTTCATTTTTATTTAATTATTTTATCATGTTTATAGCTGAAAATAGTCTCAACACCATTTTGAACAAACCAAATTAAAAGTACTCCAATTTTCATTCCTTCTAGGTTTCTAACTGAGAAATTGCTTATAATGGTGAAAGAAATTTTGAACTGTACTGATCATATAACTTTTTCCCCTACAAGCGTAATGACATCAAATTTTCAACTCTTATTTGGCTTCATGTTACTTTATCTTCAAATCTTGCATTTTGATGAAACTTTTTTTTTTCCTTTATTAAAATTAGCCTATGAAAGCCCCTCAAGTCAAGCTGGAGTCTTTTAAAAATCAAATAAAGAAAGAAAGAAAGCTTATGAGATACAAGAAAATAAAAAATAAAAAAGAACAACAACAACAACAACAATAACAAAAAATAGATTGACATAATTAGGTGTGTTTGATTTGTGAAAATATTTTTAGTTTTCATTTTTTTTCATTTTTATTTCTTAAAATTAGCTTTCATTCTTAATTTTTTTCAAATTTTAAAATTTTATTGATTTTTAAGTCTGATTATTATCAAATAATAATATTTATATGATTAAAATATTTACTTTCTTATAAAATTATAAAAATAACACTGGTAATTATTGAAAATTTCTTTTTGACGTCTCATTTTTTTAACTTATTTTTAAAAATATTTTTTGTTAAATTTTACTAAACACATTTTTAGTCACATTTTTTATTTTTCATGAAAATAAAAACAAAAAACAACAAAAGCAAATACATATTTTACGACATAGGACAGAGGGTAGAAAAAAATGAGAGAACCCCTATTTCTATAATTTTTCAAGAATTTCATAAATATCTTACTAGCTAGTAGATGTATTTTAAAAATTCTTTCTCTAATTTTTTTTTATTAAGGTAAAAATCTCTAAATATAATATACACACACACACATTTTAAAAAATAAAATTCTTCGTGGATTTTCCCTAATTAATTTTCAACGTACCACGAGGACTAGCACGGTGAGTCTGTGACCCCTCCATTAATGCCCTCTCCTTACTCCATAATCACAAAAATTAAAAGCTAATGTTGTGGGCCACTCTTATTTTTGTGATAAAAAAAGAGACAAAACATATAGCTGTCGCATTACAGTAACATAATATATAAATAAATATATATATGTATATCGTGATTTGTGACCCAAAATTACAGTTGTGAAGCAATATTCAAAACCCTAAAATGCTATGTAGCTAGCTAATAATTAATTAGTTGTCTGCATTTCCAAACTCATAATGTAAATGTGTGTTGTGCAAAACGTTATATAGATATTAATTAATTCTTGATTCTGCATATGCATGCATGGACCACAAACTTAAACAAAAATATTAATAATATTGAATAATTAAGGTGAAGAAGATACCTTCCATGAATGTAATAGTTGGTACCATAAATTGCAGAGTAACCTGTCAAAATCACAAAACCAATTAAGGAAGAACCTTAAAACTTTGAATTGACGTGATTAACTTCACAACATCTTTGTGTTTCCTTGTATGTATGATAATACATATATGATATAATTTGGAATTTTAATTATATATGATTTGTATTAATTTTTCAATAATATATATACATATATATAATATAATTGATGATTGACCATATTAATTAATTAGTAGGCATATATATACCAGTTATATTGAAACCCTAATTCTTGTTTCTCTTTGTTGGTTGGGATTCCAAAAGGAAAGGAAAATCAGTTTCCCTCTCATTCTCATTTTCTTTATATTTCAATTCGGTACCAACGGAAGAATAATTCAATTTTTCTGACACAGATATAGCATTAATTGTATAATTTATTATTTTTAATTCAAAAAAAAAATATTTTTAGTCTCTTAATTTTGATTTAAAATTTATTTTTATCATTTAAATTTGATTAGTTTTATTTTAGTCCTATAATTTCTTATAACTTTAAAAAATAATCAAAATTATCCCTAACTTTATTAATTTATTTAACAAAAAAAATTGAGTTAGAGCTAAATTTTAATATCTCTTTACAATATTATTGTAAATATTATCAGTTTATTAATCTTATATATAAAAAAATTCTCAAATTTAAATTCTAAGTTCTAAATTAAGTATTCATTAAGTATAAACTTAAATATAATGCTATCTAAATGTATTTATTTTTACATATAATATTTATAGAGTGATAATTTTAGTAATAATATGAGATAGAGATATTAAAATTAGCTTAACT
This sequence comes from Senna siamea, assembly GCA_031216115.1. Taxonomy (NCBI): domain Eukaryota; kingdom Viridiplantae; phylum Streptophyta; class Magnoliopsida; order Fabales; family Fabaceae; genus Senna; species Senna siamea. The sequence continues at coordinate 13,407,104 of CM062361.1, read as the reverse complement.
TAGCATTTTTCATTAGATGAATTAATGATTTTAAGAATTAAAAAATTTTAATTAATTTTTTAAAGTTAAAGGACTAAAATAAAATCAATCAAACTAAAAACTCTTAGAACATGACTCCTTAATTTTGGTAATTAAAATATTGAGAAACAGGCATATATTTAAAAAAAATTAAAAATCTGTTTATATATATATATATATATATATAGATGAACTATGGATCAATTGCATTTTTGCATTAAGTTAATTAAGTGTCACAAAATACTATAATTAACAACAAGAGATAACAGGCAATTCTAATCGAATTAGTCAAAGAAACGATTGAAATTGATGATCATGCCTGCGAGCCTGGAAATCATATTGCAACACAGATATGGATCCTTCTTAAATTAATTTATAATATTGTGTTTCAAAAAAAAAAAAGAGTAGTATTATATTTTCACACAATAAAATAAACATTAATTCAAAAATTTCCCTCAAATTTTTTCCAATTTAGTAAATAAAAGTCTACTTGGCCATTATTAACTCATAATCTATATTTATCTAGATAATTTTTTTTCAAAATAAAATTATTTAAACAAATTTGGAAAAGTCAAGTAAATTTTTAAAATCCAAATATTTTAGTACTTTATTAGTGCTAACAAAATTTAGTATTACAGTCATTAACATTTTAACACATCTCACTTAAAATTTAAGATTCATTTTAACCATAATTTAAAAATAAATTATGTGGTTTTTACTCTCGTTGGAGGAAAAACATTAGTATATTAGGATTAAATTTGATTATTGGTGTTGGTTGGGATATTCATATTTTCAACGTTTTGGTTTGATTGAGCTCATAAATATTCAGGGAATTAAGGAGTTAACCCTTTTTTGGTAAGCCAACTCAAAACAATATGGGAGAAATTAATTATAGAAACAAGACAGCATGGGCTTCTTAAATTGTCTTTTACTCTCTTGACTTTCATATATAAAAGTTAACTTTTTATATTTTCTTACAAAATATAATAATAAATATATATATACATATTTTTTAATATTTTAAAATCAATTAATTTATTAAATTTGTAATTAGTTAAACCTTAGCGCAGTTGAGCGTAATTAACACTTAAAATATATACTTTAATATATGGATATTACTAATAAGTATCTATAAGTATTGGTTAAAAAAATATTTGGTTATTTGATAAAATCTTCAATAATTTTGAATTTAAAAAAATCAACGGTAACTACAATTTTTATTAATTAAATATATTAACCAATCAAAAAAATTAACCAATATTTTAACGACACTAATCAGCAAAAGTTTTAATATATTATATTTTGTTGATATACTATCAACAAATTAATACATATATACGATATTTTGTATATTTTAGATGTACCTAATTAGTAATTAGTAATTCATGGAAACTATAATATTCATCTTTCAAGTATTGCAATGCAAGAGTCAAATATAGGAATCAGAGCCAGGCAGCATGGCCCCATCAAGACCTGCATGGCTCATCCTTACTACTCTCTACTATAAAAGTACTTTTTGTGTGTGTATATATAAATACACACTAGAGATTTCAAGCATAAAATTGTATAGTATTTTATTCTTTAATTTTAAAATATAATATAAAAATATTTATTATATTTTAAAATAATAAATTAAATAATAAAAAGTTATTTAATTTTATATTTTTTGTTATAATTTTTTATTTTTTTTATTTTTTTATATTACATATTTTATTTTATATTTTATATTATAAAATATTATTTTGTAATAACATTTATCAAAAAAACTTAAAGTTATTATAATATATATATTAATAAAGTTAGATATAATATGATGAATTAAAATTTAAATTTTTTATAAAAATATTTAATGTATATTAAATAAGATTACTTCTAATAAAATATATATATATACACACACATCAATCTAAATTTTATTTGGAAATGTATATTTATACTATATAGGTTATAGAAAATAAAAGTTATAAAAAAATTAAATTTGAAAATACATATATATATATATATATATATCTGTGTGTGTACCTGAAACCGTGAATTAATTGAGTTGTGAGGTTCGAGTTAGAGTGTCAAGGAATGAGATTTAGGTGAAGAGTTCATTTTTCAAAGAGAATGAGAGTACGAGTGATGGTTGCCAGAGTGAAAGGGACTATTTGCCTACAAAATCATACAAACAGATCCGGGTGCAGGACGACGGAAGTCTCCTTTTTTTTTTTCTTTTTTTTTTTGATAGAGTCTCCATTTTGAATTTTCATCATATTCAAAACTATATTTCATTTTTTTAATTATAATTTTTTTAGAAATAAGAAAATATTTATTTGTATTTTTTTATTAAAATCCCTTTATATTTAAAAAATAATAAATTGATTTTATATTTTAGAATAGTTGAAAAAGAAAATAATCAAAGCTAGTGGCATATTTTATAAAATATCAAAATAATTTTATATTTTAAAATTATTAATGAAAATGATAAAAAGTTATTTAATTTATCACCCCTAATAATAATATGTTTATAATTTATATAACTCATCATCTTTATGATTAATTTTATTTAAATTTTTTTAAATATTTTATTTTTATTGTAAAACTTGATAAAAAATTATAAAAAAATTACATCAAAATTAAAAAAACAGCTAATAATTCAATATTTATAATTAAATGTTCAAAAATTATTAATATAGTTATTTATGGGAAAAAATGATTAATATAGCTGTGTGGGTTTAAATAGCAACATTTTTAATTTTATCTTTATAATATTTATTTTTTTTAATGAAATACGTAAACTAAAATGCTAAAAATATAAATTATAAAAGTTTCAAATGATCTCAATCCAAGGGTTTGAACGGGTTTAAAAATTAATATTAAGTAATTTAGAATAGTTTAAAATTATCCTAATTCACTTCACCTCACCTCATTAGATTTTAAAGATCCAATAAATGATAAAAATGTTTGAATCATTTCAATACTTTCTCCAATCTCATATCATCTCTTTAAAAAAATTTTAGGCACATAAAATATACCTCCTAATTTATGTATTAGATAATAATATTTATTTAATGTTTTTTATTTTAAATTAAAATCCTACATAATAAAAAGTAATAATAATGTAAATGACACAACATAGACGCACTTAATAAATTTTCGTCTCCAATCAAGCTCTTAAAAGTAATTTCAAAATGGATATTGAAAGAACCAATAAATTATATAAACATAAAATAGATACTATCCATAAAAATTAAGATAAATTCAATAATTATAAATAATTATATCATTTTTAAGTAAATTTCAACTATACCATATTTCATACATATATATTTTGTTTAACTTGTCCATTTATTAAAATTTTGTCTTCTTTAAGATCTCACTTTCCTTAAACTCATGATAATACAAAATAAAATCCTTAAATTTTGAAATTTGTACCTCAATTTTTAAATCTAAAAAAAAATTCTCAAACTTTACACCTAAATGCCGATTCTTCTCTTAACTATATTAACTTAAATACTGCTTTAAACCCTTTAATAATTGAACTATGTATCTAGTAAAATAAAGTATAAAAAGGAAAAATAAAAAAATAGTGATGAATTAAAAACTTACTATATATAAATTAAAATCCACCCATATTTTTTTTCTCCATCTATACTTTACCAAGATTTACACTTTATAAGATCTATATTCTAATAATTGACGTAGCACATTTTTATTTGCCTTCAATGTTAACATATCGACTATAAAAATATTTAATGTATAATTTAAATTAGCATCAATAAAAAATAAATAAAGAGACTTGCATCTAGAATATTAAAATTTGAAAAAAAAATTAAAATATTATTCATAAATGATTTGAAGTTGAGGAAAAATTTTCCTAACCTTTACGTGTTTTACTTTTCAATATTCTAAAGTTACTAGTTAAAAAAAAAATTGTTGGTTAATAAAAATTTAATAATTTAAAATTTGTAAAAAAATCAATAACCTAAAATTTAATATCTAAAATTTTTATGAACCAATAAATAAAATTTTAATCAATATTTTAAAAGTAATTATCAAGAAAACCCTAACTTTATTCACTTGATAAATGATGATAAGGTAGGGTGGAGGATGAGGAAGACGGAAGAGGCATTTATGATGGTCCCACAATTATTGAAGAAAAGCAATGAATGCTTCTTTTGGGGCACTGAAAATTTTGGCTCAGGTATACCTTTGGCTACTTTTTTCCTATTTTACCCAAACAACAATAATTGCCCCGGAATGTGGTCAGCCATACACTGTAAATCATAAATACTCCTTGATTTTCGTGGCTCTATAGCTTCAAAAACTAAGCTCAAGACAATATTACCTTGTACTGCAATTCAAATCCTTTCTTTGAGAAGAGATCAACATCCCTCACAGTCTCCTTTAATTTTTCGTTTTTTTTTTTTGGTCATATTCATCATGCATGCTCTTGGGTCCCAAGGTCTGGAATGAGAAAGAGAGGCTAGTCAAACTGGATGCTGAATGCCTGAGCTTAACTTATTTAGAACAGCCTCCACTAATGTTTTTTTCCAAAGGTAAAAATAGAGATCAAATCATTAATGTAAAGTCCATTTAAACTACTATCTCATTGGCCAAAATAGCCTTCACTTTATCACCAAGAAAAACATTCACACAATGATGGCACAAAAATTACATGTACTACTGGTCCACACCAACGCCTAGCCAACACCACAAAATAACCAGAAAATCAATGAAACTCAAGTAGAAAGTGATTGATCATCTAATATGGTGTTTGTAACCTATTCTATGTCACATCCTTGTGTAAATTAAGGTTTAGTACAGAGAGAGTATTAAGTAAATTCAGTCCATAAAAAATAAGTAAATATTAAACCAAATATAAAAATATACAAAGTAAAATAAAGGTGAATCTAACTGAAAGTGTAAATTGTCAAATTTACATCTCTTTTCTTGGTTAACTTGTTTTGCTTATCTTCTAAAATATCATATCTAGCAAAAAAAATTTCAACAAAAAACAAGACAAAACTTTACCCTAACTAGTTTTATTCTCGCAAGATACATTTCATCGTCATCTTCAAGAACAAACAAATCCATGGAGAAGATTCTAAACATTACCATCATCATCTTCAAGAAAAAACAGTCTCCTCTTAACCAAAACTGTATATACAGCTGCCTCAGCGTCGCTGCAATTCCATGTAACACCAATATTCTCTTTCTTTCTAATACCTATATTTCAACTTCCCCAACTATCTAGGTAAGTCCATGTGACTGCTCTATGGACCATTACTCATATAGGCTGTGAGCCTGTGACATATTGCACCCAAACATTGACAAGTAGTTGAACGAACTCAGCTGGCAAATTTATTCAGCTTCATGTTTTCTTGATCCCAACTAGATCAAACACCTAAGTTAAATATCTGGGAGTCAATATATGACATGTTAGTTACAATTGCGGCCTCAACTTCACAATAGAGTGAAAAAGAAAAATAAAAGTAAGGGTAGGAATCCAACCCTTAACATCATCTTCAACTTAATCTTAAAAAGCGAAATTGGAGCAATGTAAATTATCAACTCATTGGCACATATGTAGCAGTTATTTAAGTCTCTAATCCAGATGTGCTGAAGTTAAAAGTATAGGAATCAACAACTGTCAATAATATTACCCATAATTTATTTCAAAAAGAAAAACCTAATTAAAGAGTCCAGATTATGTCATAAATTTTAAAAAATAAAGAGCTCAGCAAGTGACTACTCAGTATGTGGTGAAAAGTGAAAACCGACCTAACCTGATTGACAAGGATTTTTCAGATTACAAGATTAACAAGGGTTTTAAAATTCATAGAATGACATAGTTGAGATGTTTTAAAATTCATAGAATGATATAGTTGAGATGTACGTTCTTGTCAAGGAAACAATCATTTACAAATGACTGCATATTGCAGTGCATCATAAATTTCAATAAACCACGGATTACCAACACAATTAACAAAAAATAAACCAAAAAAAAAAAAAAGAGACAAAAAAGAGAGATCCTAAGCTAAGTCCAACTTGCTCAATTACATGAGAAAGCACAGACTAAATAAAACCTAAGACAATAAAACGGGGACCTAATAAGGAGAATTAACATGTGGAGTTAGAAGGTCTAACTTACAAGGGAATACTTTTAAGAGAATTGACATGTAGAGTTAGAAAGCAGGGGAAAATCAATTCTCAACTTTCCAGTTCATTCCGTATCCAATCTTGTGAACACACTAAAGCTTGGACAGTGGCTGAATTAAGAGTACTCCAATCACGATCAAGCACTCTTCCATTATTATTGAATGCCAACTCTGGTGGAACTTTTGACATTGGAATGCCTAATACATTTCTTGCCATCATAGATAAGACAGGATACCTGGGAGTGTGAACTTTCCACCAATTTAAAATGTTGAAATCAACATTACGCGGAAAGAGAGGTTCTTCTAAATACTTGTCTAGATCTGATTTTACACCCTCACTCTGAGAAGTTTCATTGAGAAATTTGTCAAATCCCATCAGTCTATCCCTGGAGTCCTTTGAAGAACTTGGTAGGCAGAGTGGACCACTGCCCACTTGCCAGGCCAAACCCTGATCATGAGAAGCTAATGGGGAACAGATCGAATGTTCATTATAGAGTGCCTTCACACCCTCAAAGACCTCTTCAATACGAGCAGCAGAAGTACTACCATAGATCTGTGGATAGTAATACTCTACCAATTTCATCTTGAATCTAGGATCTAACATGGCTGCAACTGCCAAACCTAGGCTACATTTTCCCCAGTACTCATCAAACTTGCTTCTCATCCTTAATGCCATTGAACTTATAAATTCATCTGAATTCTTGCACCACTCAGTCAACTGCAACTTAATGTCACAGAGCTCAGGGAAATATATATTTGCAGTTGGATACTTGCTCCTTGTGAAGACATTTGTAACCTCAACAAAAAGCTTTAAATAACTAGTGACTGCAGTTGCTCTCTCCCACTCAACATCAGACAGACTAATTGTGTAGGCAGGGTCATTTTCTTGCAAAAGAGTAAAAACGTCCCTGAATTCTAAGGCAACTTCAAGCATTGAATAAGTTGAATTCCATTGCAGTGGATTATCTAAAAATAAGCACTTTTGACTATGAATCCCAACTTCTTTGGCCATCTCATGGAACTTTGCTTGTACAGTTTGTGAACTTTTGATATAACGTATACTTTCTCGAATCTTATTGACTATTTCACCCACTGCACCCAAAGCATCATGAACTATGACATTTAGAACATTTGCAGCACAGCGAATATCAAATAATTGCCCATTACAATAAAGAAACCTGTTCTGTGAAAGCCGCTCACCAATTCTTATAGCAATTTTATCACTGGTAGAACAACAATCCAATATCATGGAAAACAATTTTCGATCAATATCCCAATCCATTAGACAAGTCATGACAGCTTCCGACAGCATGTCTTCAGTGTGAGAATGATCAATCATGATAAAATTTAAAATCCTCCTCCTTAACTGCCATGATTCATCAATATAATTTGCTGTCAAACACAGATACTCGGCAACACCCACAGCAGTCCATACATCAGCACTAATGCTGATTTTACCAGGCAATTTATCCAACATCTCATTCATCTTTTGTTTCTCTTTCTCATAGATCTCAATACAGTCAGCCTCGACCCTATTCAAGGACACAAGTTCAAACAGTGGCTGTAGATTCTTTACAAACACTTTGAAACCAACATGCTCAACCATACCCAAAGGATATCCATGTAGAATAATCATGCGTGCAAGATCAAATCGACTCCGTCTTTGATCAAAGCTATTGTTTCCAGCATTGACAGTGTCATCTTTCAACTGATCCTGCTCAAATTTAATGTTGACAAGGTTAAGGGCATCATCTTTCTTCTGATCTTGATCTAAATTGAAATTTGCAATTGCAAGAGTTCCTTCCTTTCTCTTCTCTCTTGCTGTAATATATTGTGCTATTCCATCATTAGCTCTTCTCTGACACCTGATTAAATGGTTCCTCAAATGTGACGTGCCACTTGTACTTGATCCACTCAGTTTCTTTTTACAATGCCTACAAACAGCAACACAGGTATCACCTTTTTTAACCCTATCAAAATCATTCCAGACAACAGATTTCAGTCTGCTAGATTTGACAATTACAGCATCGGACATGTCCATGGCATGAACCTGGCACAAAAGCATGGTCATTAATTCAACTCAAACAAATTTCATTTAGAGGAAAAAAAAAACATACAATGAGCAGGATAACATCTTTGTGCAGTCAACTCTGTGAGTGCACGTGTGGCATGTGCAAAATGCCAAATTTCAAAGAATATTCAATTAAGAAAAAAGGAATAAAAGATGTTACCTTAAAATAAAAAGCAAAATCTAGATTAGGTCTTTAGCACGAAAAGAAATAGCAAGGCATAATGCATATATCAACTTCCACAAAAAGTACAACATTTCCAAACCTTTTCCAACCAGCATCAGTACATACCATATACCAAGTATGATAAATAATGCCAGTGGAAATTTATTGAGTGGGGAACAGGAGGAGGATATAAAATTGAAGAGGTTAGCGGGAGGAACCTTGTGTTTAAAATTTTTACATAAATTAAAGATACTTAACTTTAAAATATTCACAAAATATCCATCCATAGTATTGTAACAAGAGTAAATTCTTTGAGGAGCACCAAAGCTCCAAATACAAAAGTAGGCACAGTATTTCTATACAATGGTAAGTCACATAAACACAGTCACTAGGCCCTTAACCATGGATCTTGTCTCTAACCTTTACAATGCTGAGAAATCATCTTAACCCCTAAAGTTTATTGCTGCAAAATCAATCTGATGTATTAATAACATTCTGTACATGACATTGATAGTGATAATGTTACCCAGAATTAGTTTCAAAACAATTAGAAATTTTCAGAAATAGAAAAGAATAAACATTAAAGAAGAAAAGAGATCAGGCTTTCCTCATGATTTCAGAGTGGCATCAGATATCTTTTAGTAGTACTTGGATCCTCTAAACCATTATCAAACCATTAATAATATACACACACCCTTTTAAAAATCCAACACCAATCTATCAATCAATGGTTATTAAAGTGCTTTTAGAGGGGAAGGATCCTTTTGGCAAGTTAAAGCTGATGTAGTGATATATACTAAAAATGCAGAGTGAACCAAGAGGAACTAATTACATGGAATAATTTAAGGAAAAAGAATCCTAAAACAAATGCAAATAAAATCTAGGTTACTATAGACACAAAATCACATATGTAAGGAATTTGGTACAGATTGACAGGTAGATAATAAACAGAAGAAAACCAAAAAAGGCTCAAAATCACAACTCACAGTAAGTACACTACTACACTCTAGATATCTTCCAGGAGGTTTTCAATCAAGATAGCAAAAATTTAGAGACAATGTCCAGCTCACATTCAATAAACGTTCTCTGGGCTAACTAAAAAGGATTAGATTGATTACACAAAACAAAGGGAAGAGTCATAAACACTAGAAAAACCAAGCTACAGGGATACTTTCTGTTCTCTCAGATTTCACTGAAAGTTCAAAAGGGTCAGAAACATGTGAACTGATTCCCAAATCTCATGCCACATATAATAAAAGGTTTTTATTGAGTCATAGTATCATACATTTAGCACAACACAGATAGTGAATTCTGATGAATTGCTCAACTAGAAGTTTCTGTTCTGTACAAATTTACATTGACATTTTGACGAACCCACTGAATTAATTGCTATCCTCACTCAATCATCAAGATATAAAACAATAACTTACAGCACAAAATATCCCAAAAAAATAAAATAAAAATAAAGTACTGCTATAAGAGGCAAAAAAAAGGCTATGAATTTGCCTTCTAAAAGGATCACCAATAGGGATGAATCTTTTTCTCATACATGTCAAATTTGCATTAATAAATCATCTTCCTCTTTTATTATTTATTGACGTCACAAATTCTTTTATAATTGATACCAAACTCCAAGCAGCAAAAACAGCTAACTAATAATTATACAAACAGCAATATTTTGTGGACATATGCAACGGGACAAAAAAAAAATCTTTTGAAGTGCTATGTAATACTACATACAATTTATCACAAAAGTATTCAACAGGTACGGAGGAACACAAACAGAGAAAGCTACTATCAAATGGCAAAAATCCTTTGATTCTCTATAAAATCCATGACAGCAGACGTTTTAACCCGACTTGCATGGCCAAAAAGATACATACACTTAAATAGCAGCTAAAATAGATAAAGCTAAATTGCAGCTTATTCAACTTGTTACCCACATACCATAAAAAACAACTAATAATCATATTCAAAAGTATTGGGTCGAAAATTCCCATTCAAACCCCCGCACAGGGAACGGAGCCCAAGTAGAGCTAGAGACAACCGCGAATGTGAAGCACGAAAATTTACGGAGACGGGTTGACCCGCCTCGTACCCATACCGGAGGGCGACCACTGACATCCCGTACCAGTGTCAGGATAATTTGCCATCCAAACCCGCCTGCCCGGATTGATCCGAATCAACGGGTTACAACCATCGGGTCAATTGGCCGATGGGGCACCCGGTGGGTCTCGGATCGGAATCGGAACAAAGCACATAATTTAGTCACATGAAACTTGGAAAAACGGACAAACCACCCCCAATTAACATTTGGACTCGGACCAAGAACCGGAATTTAGGGTTTAAAGCCTAAACACACAAATAAAGAAGGTGAAACAAAATCAAAAGCAATTGAACCAAGGAAAAGGAAGGGGGAAAAAAAGAAAAATCATAAATTAGGGTTTTTAGAGCGTACAATGGTTGAAGAAGCAAAACAATTGTGGACGTTGCAGATAAACCGGTGCTCCAAATTAGGGTTCAGAATCAGATGTGAGGAAGGCAGAAAGAGAAGAAAGAGAGAGAATGAAGGGTTAACTCGGATATAGAGCAAGCCTGTTTGCTGTTTCGAAGGCAGACAGAGAATGGAAATTACGCAAGCGCAACCAGATGTTTATCAAATTACCAAAACACCCTCGAGATCAAACGGAACGGGACAACCCAAGTTTTCAGAAGGATGAATAGAACTTTGAAGTACATGTGTTAACTGTGGATATAATATGAGTAAATTATGTCAATTTTTTCGTTTAAATTATACTTATTATATTTTTAATTTAAAAAATTATATTTTCTCTTTATTCTTTTATTTTTTATTAATAAAAATAATTCTTTCATAAGATAAAATTATGATTTTATTTTTAATATAATAGTAAGTACAGTTAAATTTATATTATGTTTTAATATGAAATTTTTAATATAATAATAATTAAATAATTTTATTATTTTAAAATAAATATATATTATATAAAATATTAAATTTATTTAAAAAATAAATTAAAATTTTTATAATATTGTGTTAAATATTAAATGTATTAAGTATAATTTTATTGACTCAGTGTAATTTCATTGAAGATGTTAGTATAATTTTCAAGATATAGTTTTAAAATGTTTTAATTGTCAATTCCTGTGTTATTTATTTTTTTAAACCTTGTTATTAGCTTATATAATTAATATCAAATTTTATTTGTTGACTGAATATATATATATATAATTATTTTTTGAATAATTAGATGTTTCATAAGAGTTGAGATCTATTGAATTAAAAGTTTCAACTTTTATATATCACTAAATCTGCCTCAAAAAAATAATAATTTAACATTAAGTTAGCTAGCATTATATCACAAAACAAATGCCACAATGATTAAGAGATCTTAAATGATTAGTTTACCTATCTTTTACTTAGTCTTACACCATTTGATGGTTTTCAAAGTAAAGGAAAGTCTAGAAATTTTATATAAATATATATATATTAATAAATAATTATTATATATATATTTTTAGCAATCACTTGAAGAAAAATACTCTGAATTATCTCTATTAAAAAAACTTTTTGTATTATTGAAAAAGTTCTCTAAATTAAGTGATCTCATGTATAGTTAAAAAGAAAATTTGACATCTGATAATGAAAGTCTTTAAAATTGACAAAATCATTAATAGCTGAGATTAAAGTGACAAAAGCTAAAATTTTTGCAAAAGAAAAAGATGAATTTAATTCAATTTTAAATTTTGGACAATTAAAAAGATGTCTGAAGTGACTAAAAATAAAAAGATTCTTGCATTATAAATTATCTTTTAACTTTTAAAAAAAAGTTACAGACATTAAGTCTATTTAAATTGTATTTGACATATGAATGCTCACGTCTGAATCTTTTATAATAATTTTTAAGTCCATCTATATCTATTTAAGTAGACTAAGTTATTATTAGAAGGCAGAGTTTGTTCTAAACCTTCTTGAATCCTCTTGTATACCTTCCTATCCATCTCTCAAAACTTCCCTTTTACATCTTTCACCACATTCTCTGTAAGTAAATTTTTATAATAAAATTATCTTTTTAATAATATTTTTATATATTTATTATCCTATTTTAATATTTCAGTCATTTATTTTACTTTTAATTTTGTTCTTTACTTTAAATTTAATTCTTTACTTTTAAAATAAATTCAATCCTAGAAAATGATATTAGAGTCTTTATAAAAATATTACTTATAGAGTTAAATTTTATAATATTGCATTAAATATTAAATGTATTAAGTATAATTTTATTCACTCAGTGTAATTTCATTGAAGATGTTAGTATAATTTTCAAGATATAATTTTAAAATGTTTTAATTGTCAATTCCTGTGTTATTTATTTTTGTAAACCTTGTTATTAGCTTATATAATTAATATAAAATTTTATTTGTTGACTGAATATATATATATATAACTATCTTTTGAATAATTAAATGATTCATAAGAGTTGAGATCTATTGAATTAAGAGTTTCAAATTTTATATATCACTAAATCTGCCTCAAAAAAATAATAATTTAACATTAAGTTAGCTAGCATTATATCACAAAACATATGCCACAATGATTGAGAGATCTTAAATGATTACTTTACCTATCTTTTACTTAGTCTCACACTATTTGATGGTTTTCAAAGGTAACTGGGTATCTTTTTTTATTTATATACAGTTATCAATTTATGGGAAGAATTAAAGGCAAGTCTAGAAATTATATATATATATATATAAATATATATTAATAAATAATTATTTTATATATATATTTCTAGTAAAATTTAACTAATTTACATAAATATTGAATATGAATTTACTTAAATTATAAACTTTAATTTACACTTTTATATATTTATTAGGAATTTAATCATTTAAATTTATTTTTTTATATTTTTTGAGTTTGAACAATATAATATTACTATTTTTAACCAATTTTTAAATAAAGAGATCTTTAGTTAATAGATTTTATCAAAAACAAAAATATGGCACAAAACGAACTTTCCTTAGTTTTCCTCGAATTTACCAATTTTAGAATGACCTTACATAATTTTAAATTTGACAACAATTTGACTAATTTTAATTATGTATAAATATAAATATGGAAGAGTTTAGAGTAAGCTCAAAACTTTAAACAATTTAAAATATTTTTTTTTAAATGTATCTTTTATTGAATGTAATTTTATTCAAAATATTATTGTGTATTAAATATAAATATCTCTCTCAATATAATAATTATCATAATTTTGATATAATTTTTTTTCTAGCTTATAAAAAAACAAAAGTTGCAAACCAATGTTTAAATTCTCGTTTTGAGAAAAGTGTTTATATGTAGTATTTGACAATGTCTTAAATAAAATTATTTCTAGTAAAAAGATAAGAGACCCAAAATAAAAAAATAAACAAAAGCTAACTAATTAGATATATCCATAGGTTCTTATATCCGATAACAATAATATTTAATTGTTACTTACATAATTATTGAAATAATTATCACATTTTAATTTACAAATGTACTTGATTGCATTTAAATCTAATTAAAAACTATACACTACAAATTAAGCTTGATGGATATCATTACTCTTAACTTACAATTCTAAAGAAAAAAAGTTACTTGGCGGCATATTTTTGCAAATTACTCAAAATGTCTCAATGCTGTATCACTCGTCCACACCCTAGTGACTTTATTTACAAATATATATTGTATGTATCATATATTTTTCAAATCGAAGTTAAATTGATATTAAGCTCCAATTAACATGAAATTAAATTTATTTTTAGTGTACTATAAGGTTAAATTTTTACTATAAGGTTAAATTTTATTTTTGTGTGTAATTTTTAAACAATATGGTGGGAATAAGGGAAATTACATAGAACCAGCCTAATTACAATTTAAATATCTAAACATTAACCTACCACTTTATTTCCCCCAACCTCAACAAATAATAAAAGAAAAAGGTTACAAATCAATTAATTGGCACGCATTTTAGAAATTGAGAATTTGGTGAAGTACATATAAAAAATATGATAATTTGAAGACTTACGTAATAAAATTTAGACATTATTTTAAGAATCAAATCAAATTAGTTAGTCTAATTAAAAAATTAGTGAATTGATTATGGTTCAGTCTGATTAATACATATAAAAAATATGATAATTTGAAGACTTACGTAATAAAATTTAGACATTATTTTAAGAATCAAATCAAATTAGTTGGTCTAATTAAAAAATTAATGAATTGATTATGGTTCCAGTCCGATTAACTTTTAAAGTTGACCTTATAAAAAATTAATCAACAACAAAAAAAAATTGATTAAAAATTGAACAAATTAATCAAAATTGACCGCTAAAAGAAAATTGGTCATTTTCATAAGTTTTTCAAATATTTAGAAAAAAAATAACAAAGATGAAGTAGAATAGAGAAGAAAACAAGATGAATGAGGAGGAAATAAAGAAAAGACAAAAAAGAAGATAAATAATTTGTATATTTTAACATGTTTTAAATTTTGTTAAAAAAATTGGTAAGTAATTTATTGACTTTCTTAAAATATAAGATATATTTTATTTTTATTTTATTATTATATAATAAAATTATATAAAATATTTATTATTATACTTAATTATAATATAAAATAATATCAATTTAATCACAGTTCAACTATAATTAAATTATTAAACTATAAATTAATACTTTGATCAATTCAATGACTGATTTTTAAAACATTAAATTTAGATATCATGATTATAGAGTTTTATATATATTTAATTATATATATATATATATACACACACACAGAGACTAGATATTTAGCATGCACTATCTTTTTTAATTTTAAAATATTTTCTAAAATAATAATTATTATATTTTAAAAAAATAAATAAAAAATAAAAAATTATTTAATTATCCACTATTTTCTTTTAATCTCTTACTATCTATACTTTATCTCTTTTTTTCTTTACATCACATATTTCATTTTATATTATATAATATATATTTTATAAGATTAACTACTAAAACACTCTAACAATATTATAATATAAATATATATAGTTTCCCTTAAAGCTAAGGTGGTCAAGTTTTTTTTTAATAAAAGTTAAAAAAGTTTCAAAATAACATTAAATAAATAAACTCACTCTTTCCAGCAATATTTTGCCAAATTCTTGAAGCTTAATTTTTTAGTTTTTTTAAAAAAAAAAAAAAAAGAAAGGTGAATGGGCAATTAAAGTTAGCTTGGAATCATGTGGAGTTTAAAAGCACATGCAAATCCGAACCTTTCGGCTTGCATTTTCTCCCTTACTAGTACATTATGCTTCTTTCTTCTTTCTTCACCTTTCAGAAAAGAAGACTCAACAACACTTTTGGTTCATCCCTCAAACATTCTTTGCTTTCCTTCATTAATTATCCTTCTTTATATTTATATATATAAACACAAACCCACCCTTGAAGCCATAATATTTCACCATATCCATCTATTACACCAAGAAATTGAAATATCAGAAACAGCACTGCTTCTTCATCATGGGCCTTCTTGGAACGATGGCAAGACATCCGGATACATTGATAGGGTATTACTCTTCAGTTTATATATTTTGTAAATCTTACTTCTCACATGATTTCATGGGATTCAGATCCTCTGAATTGCCTATTCTATGTAGTGCGTGAACGTGAAGTAATTAATGCATAAAAATAACTAAGTTCAACATTTTACAAAATGCACTTTAAAGGATTTGTTCTCGATTTTATGAGAATTTCTAGGGGAATATCAATAATAATGACGGTGATCTTCAGAGAAATTTGTTAATATCAATATCAAGAACAAAATTAAATCAGTAAAAAATTAAAAAGGCAAAGTAAAAGTACTTGATATGAATTTGAGAGACAAAAGATTAAAGATTAAATTTTGTTCTGCCTTATTGCTTAACATTCTACTTTTTGTTTTCTGTACCAGGCCTGGAGTTATGCTTGTGTATCCTTTGTAAGTAAAATCGCTTAAATGTTATTCTACAGTACTTTTTATGTATCATTCTCATCAATCAATTAATTATTATGATCATGATCATATGAATACTGAATACAGACTCGCATCAATGAAAGCAATTGAGAGTCCTTCAGCCTTGGATGATCAGCAATGGTTAACCTATTGGGTTCTGTACTCCTTCATCACCCTCTTTGAGCTTTCATGCTATAAAATCCTTCCTTGGTACGTTCAAATTATCACATATATGTATTTATACAGTACATACACACACACAAATACACTACGTATAGTATTTATTCTAACAATATTTCTGTGTGGTTAAATATATATATATACAAAGGTTTCCCATTTGGCCATACCTGAAGCTTGTGTTGTGCTTGTGGCTGGTGTTGCCAACGTACAATGGAGCAGCTTACATTTATGAGAATTTTGTGAGGCAATACATTAAGAATATAGGAAGCTATGGAGTTAATACCAAAAATTTTGGTGAAGAACACAAGAGGGCCCTTCAAATGATGAGCTTTGATGCAAGAAAAGCTGTAGAAAGTTACATACAGAGATTTGGTCCTGATGCTTTTGAGAGAGTAATTAGAACGGTATGATTCATGAACAAAATTAAAGATAACGATCATATATATGTGTGTGTGTGTGTGTGTGTGTATGGATTCATCATTCTGTGCTAATATATTCTAATTAACATGCATTTTCTTAATTTGTTTTGCAGGCTGAGAAAGAAGCAAGAAAACACTGAAGATCAATTTCATACAGATATAATAATAATAATAATATTCTGTGAAACAAACTGACTTCAAGACAGCAATTTCTGAGCTTGATATTCCTTGATTTATCTACCTTTCATCGGAATGAAGAAAAATTCTTAGATGAGTCTATGACGAAATTCCAATTCCATAAAGAAATCAATGGCATCTTTTCTTGCTAAAAATAAGTATGTGTATATATATATATATATATATATATATATATATATATATGTATGTATGTATGCATGCCCCAGAAACTTTTTGTTTGGATCAATGAGGGTGCTGAAACTCTCACAAGCATATCAGGTTAACTCAATCTATTGGAAGTTTGAACTATACTTAGTTGTGGGCCAGGCTCATGTAAATTTGGGCCGGGCGTTTCAAAGAAAAAGCATCAAAATAATTTAAGCCCAACCCAGAGTCTAACCCCAATTAAAGCTTAAGCTTTTTTTTCATAGGCTCTGCTACAAAAACGTACTTTTGCTTGAGTTTACCTATATTTTGTTATGAGTTTGGGGTGTTTTATTTTTTTTCTCACAACTCACATCATATCCTCTAAAATACTTTACATAATGAATTTTTAAAGTACAAAAGAGATAAAAAAAAATTAAGAAAAAGATAAACAAAGGACCTACTCTGATAAATTATGACTTAAAATTTTTTTTTGCTATTTCTTACTTCACAAATTTTACATCTCTTTTATTTTACAGGATTCAAATTCATAATATATAATATAAATATATGAAATAATATAGAGTTATGGGAAGAGAAATTATAGAAGGGTGAGAAGTTATTTAACTTCTCATTTATATTTAAAATTGAATTTTTATAAAAATTAACATGTAGTGCATACCAAACTCTAATATTTTTAATCAACGAAAATTAAGTTTAATAAAAAAGATTAATTTCTCACAACATATCGTGTCCATATTTATTGTCTCGAAAAGGATTGAATGCCTTTGGAAAACTCAAAAAAAAAATTCTTAATATTTTTAAATACCATACTAAATTAATATATATATATATATATCAAGATTATGCTGGTTAATTTGTCTTCGTCTCTGACAACTTTGGTCAATCTTTAAGAGTCTAAATTTAAAAATTGATAATTTTTTATGTAGAAGATAAAATATACTGTTTGATAGGGATAACTAGACGCTGTGGAGAATTAAGCTAGTTCTAATTGTCTTGTCACTTCCTTCTTGTGGTCCATAGATAGTTGCATATAATAGAAAAGAATAAATTATATAATTGAAAATATTTGAATTTTTCATCTGCATGTTGAGTGCGTGTCTTTTAGCAGACAAAATCACGCAAAAACTTACAATCTATACATAAAATGTCAAGGCACATCTGAATCTGAGATGAACAAAAAGATGGAAACTAATAAAAAGACTCTTAAACAGAAAGCAATATACATACATACATATATATATATATATATATATATATATATATAACGGGTAAAAGAAATTAAAGCATTCGAACATGTTACATATGCATGTTGAATGAATGCTTTTTGGCTGATAAAATCAAGCAAAACCCAACAATCTACACATAAAATGTTAATGTGTGTGAGGTGAACTAAACAATAGAAACTAGCAGGACTCTTAACCAATATTATCTTCTTTATTATAAAAATATGGGTTGGTTACACATTTTTTTTAATAGATAACAAATATATATATTGATTTATTTATTTAAAAAGAGATATTTTTATTCGCTTATTTGCCAAAAACATATTCATTTGTTTATTCGGCAAGAGACATTTTAATTTGCTCTTTAATCATCAACCGTTTGATTTTCTTAATAGATAACAAATGAACATATTGACTCATTTATTTAAGAGAGACATGTTTATTATTTATTCACAATAGACAGTTCATTCATTCACCCCTTAATCACTCCATCCATTATTTTATTTTTTTTAATAGATAACAAATAGACATGTTTATTCGCTTTTGGTGAAAGTGGAAACATACTTCAATTAATTGTCCCTTTTTTCATATTCTAGCAGTAGCACCAAAAAGTGGTATACGTTTAGATTACTCTCCATCGAAATGTAATTAAAAGTTCATTCTCTTCTCTTTGAATTCTGACATAATTATAACATTTGCACCATATCAATTCAAATGATCTTGAACAATTTCAGTTCAATGGATTAAAATTGAGACTCACTGTCACTCTGAATTGGACTTAGAGGATCTAAATGATAGTTGCATCACAAGCCTGATTGAAAGGTTATGAAGAAGGAAGATTGGCTTTTGCGTGGGATGAGGAAGTCTTTCTAGGAAGATTAATATTGTAATAATATATGTAATTAACACTTGACACAAGAAGCAACTGTGTTTTCTCCTTCTGAATGTAAAAATCATTTGTCTAACACAGTCTTTTGTTTATGAAATTGATTCATGCATGGTTATACTCTTCAATTCTTCAATTGTTAAAATTTTCGTTTTCCTAACTCTTATTTCATTTCGCATCTATTTAGTTTTTGAAGATACTTATGCTAAGTCTATTGATTCGTATTTAACCAAACATTTACAATTTGAGTACATGCATATATTTCAATTACCCATTCGTATATATTTTATGTGAACTCAATTCATGCAATTCAACAATTACCAATAGGGAGAAAATTCGACAATTACTTTTATTTTTTTCTCTTAAATATTTATTTTGATATCAAATCCTAAGGAGTTCAATAAATTGCAAGACTTTTTAGATATGCTAAATATGTTTATAATTAATAAAGTTTTGTTCACTATCAAAATTGTTATGAATTTTCAATATAAATTTAACTGGATGTATATATCATTGTTACCTTATTAAAATTTGAGCATGTTAATTTGAAATTAATTATAAAGAATCATAAAAGAAACTTTAAATCATTTGTGTATCATGTTTTCATGTATATGAAATGGCTTTTATGGAAAGAGATTAATTGACACTAATATAAAATTAGAAGTTCTTACACCTATTAATATTTTATTTAGAAAGTGATTTTCGTTAATCTAATTTTTAAATTAAAAATAATTACTATATTAATCTTCTATGCTAAATTTTAGAAAATTTAAAGAACATTAACTATATATTTAAATAGCTTAATTTACCAAAAATAAATAATAAAGTTTCTTCATATTTATTGAACATCAATTTTGTAACTTATTAATGAATTACTATATAATGTTCCATTGATTTGAAATTTTGTTAATATAATATAGATAATATGGACATAAATATATAAAAATAAAAGAAACAATTTCAAAAAATGAAAAAAAAAAAATATGGTTACCACTTCCGAATAATAGAATCAATATTTTAAAAATCGATCATTAAATCAATTAAAGTACAATTAAATATAGTAATAAATATTTTACATAATTGTATTACATAAAATAAAATAAATATAAACTATATCTTATATTTTTTAAATAAATCAATTATTTATTTATCAATTTTTTAAAACAATTTAAAAACATATCATAATGTACAAACTATTTATCTTTTTTTTTTGTTTCTCCTTTCTTTTTTCCTCATTTCTCTTTATATTCTTTTCTGTTTTATTTTTTCTTTATCTTTCTTGTTATAGAACATTGAAAAACACAAAAAAAAAAAAAATTATTTTTTTAAACTTGAACCATTGAACAAATCAATTTTGACTGATTCATTTAATTTTTTTTATCAATTTTTCTGATTGTTAACTAATTTTTGTAAGACCAATTTTAAGAATCAATTGAATGAAAAAATGACCAACACACCAATTTTCTAGTAAGACAGCCGTTCCAGTTTATTTTTTCAACAGGATAGAACTAACGAATCTATACAAAGTACAAACAGAAAAAAGATGGCCAGCTGCATTTGTTTCGTCTATCAATTATTGTATATTTTCGAAATTTAACTCTAAAATAATCTAACTCTTTTAGTTTTGGCTAAATTAATAATTAACTTTTTAAATTTTAAAGTTTTTAATTTAGTCTTTAAAATATAAAACTTCTCAATTTAATTTTTAAAAATCAATCTTGTTTCGTTTTGATCTTTCCAAGAGAAAATTTTGTAAAGCTAATTAATTGTTAAGAAACTGACTTTATTTTTTATAAAAATTTACTTAAATAAGATATTTAAAAATCTATCTAAACAAATTTAGATTATAAATAAATGATTACATATAATATCATTTATTAATTTAGAAAATTTCATATAATAGTAGAAGAATTTTGATTAATAAAAAATCTTTGAAAAATTAAATTAAAGAACTTTACTATTAAGTAAATATCCAAATTATTAAAAAAAAGTGACTTTTCAAAAATTAAATAATTAATTTATTCAATTATTTAAACCTCAAGATGTAGATGCTTAATATGCTTGAAAATAGTTTTAAATTCTAAAATACTAGCATACGTAAAAGGTAGATAAGAAATTGAAATTCATGAAAAAGGCAATGGTAAGTGTTAAAAGATAAATCAATCATTATTCTCAATGAAATTTATCCATCACTGATGATGGAAAAATTACCTTATAATTCATTTCTAATCCAACTTGAATGAAGCCAAATGCTCAATTCATTTAGCTTTACAAAATTTTGACTTGATTGAAAGTTTTAAAGAAAGCAACATAGAATGGTTATTAACAAAATGAGATATAGTGGTATAAAATGAAGTGGATGACACCAACTCATTAATTAAAAGTTCAATAAAAAATGAATAATACCTCATTTCTTACTAATTAGATATTAGAATGTCATTAATGAAATAGAGCAAATTAAAAGGGTGAACTTTTTAATATTATCTTTGTAATATTAACTCTTTTAATAAAATAGACAAATCAAAAAATGTTCAAAAATAAATTATAAATTATAAATATTTCAAATCATCTCAAATTTCTCAATTTGGACTTGAAAATTAAGATATTGAATAATTTAAAATAGTTTCTAAACTATAAAAAACATTGTATCAATAATGATTTAAACACTAAAACCTCCTATCAATTTCACCTCACTCTCAAAACTATCCTTCATTCAAGTAATTTTAATTTTAATCATTGTTTTCAGGGCAAAAGGGTTTCAATTATAACTTTGGCTTCAAATCTTAACTTTATTGAGAGTAGATGTAGTCAAATTCAGAGGAGGGAATAGACTCCTTGCCTATTGTGTAGCCCTAGCCCAGATTCTAATAAACTACAAAAAATTGAGGGAGAAAAAGGGATAAATTGACCTAAATTTGAGGCGATGAAATTAATATTTATAAGAAATTAAACTATACAAATTCTTATGAATCAACCACACACCTGCCAGAAGGGCAAAGCTGTAGATGGCGCTTGATACGTGAGAATTTTAATTTCTCAAACACTTGAACTAATTATAAAAATTTAGGCCTGACAAATATAAAAATTTTAAAAATTTATGAGTTGTTTATTTTCTAAATAATATAAGGATATCATTTTATATATATATATATATATATATATATATATATATCTCATAATCAAACCTTCTATATATAAGTTTCCAAATACAAAAGAAATTAAAATGATAACGTACCGAACGCCACCTATAAGTCTAGCATTGGAATGGCAAGTTGCTGGACAAGCATTATAAACCAGAGGCCATGTGGAGAGTACCTGATCCAAGGCCAAAAAAAAGATATCAATAGCATTATAAAACTCTGAAGTGATTATAAATTTAGATAGAGCTGAATGATCAAAAAGTCTGGATGGAATCAAATTTTCCACCTGTTTCAGTAACCTGGCAATAGTTGTACATGAACGAGTCTGTTATGACCTGCGCCTACAAGTATACTATGAAGCCAGAAACTGGTATCATAAAATGATAGGACCTGCACCTACAATCTGTATCTTTTTGTCAATCTTCTCTGAATTTCTAGATCCCTACCACGGTCACTAGTTGCAGCAATGGGAATGGAATGGATTGGTCTTGAGTTATCCTGCTCCGTATTTTGTGAGGATTTTAGGATATACTTGGCTCCTGGACTTAGTCTGACAGGACCCGAAGATATCATACCATCCGGTTTAAAACAGTCGATACCAGGATAACCTCTAGAATTGATATTTTGAGCCTCATTTAGGCAACAATATTTACTTCTTGCACTATCCCCACGTGGATCAAGTTCAACTGCTCTTGTGTTCCATTGCATTTTGGCCCTTGAATTTTCTCGTGCCAAACCAGACATAGAACTTAAATTATCTTGCACTTCTATATTTAGTAACTTGATAGGTGTTGTGGAATCCTCAAGATTTGCCGCAGGTCTCTTCCTGGAATTTTTGCTTCGATGATCTTCAGCATCTAACTTCACTCTGTCAGCAAAAGCAATTATGTTTCTTTGACCATTATTTATAGTAAAGGATGGTTTAGTAACAGGTGTAACTGGAACATGTGTAGGTCGAACAATTGAAGCTGGACAAAGTGGAGTCTTCATTTGACAGTGAGAAGTCAGAGGATTAGGAGGATATACTACTTCTGCTGGATGATTGACAGATGGTGCAGAAAAATTCCCTCCCCATTTATTATGAGGAAAACTACTGTTCATGCCAGAAAATTGCTGAGAAGGTATCCTAGGTAGGTTTTCATGCGTTGAGCTTAACAACCATGGTGGCAAGCTTCTATAGGACCTCTGAAACCAAGAAGTTTGGGGATGTTCTTCAACACTTGGATTCAAGAAGGAAAATCCATAGGCTGGTTGTGTAAAATTGCAAGGATAAGTTGCTCCCTCAAACTGTGGACCGAGTCCTAGAGGTTTTGCTCCAGAGATAAACTGCTTTGCCAAGTCATTAGGTGCCCTATTGGATATTGCACATGATGAAGGTGCTTGAGTATTAGGGAAAAAATAAGACGAAGCATTTCTACTAACTCCGAGGTTTCTTCCATTTTGAGATACATAATTACTTTGTGATGCCTGATTGCTTGGGATTTTCGCTGACTGCAAGACATTCTCAGTTGATGTTTGTGATGGTGAACCAGATATCAAATTCTGCTTAGAACATGGTCCCAATAAAGAATTTTCCAAAGCAGCATCTTTAAAACAATGCCTTGTTCTGGAGTCCTCATCTGCCCAAGCATCTTCCACAAACTGTTTCATTTCTTCATTGCTTCTACTAATTGGAACATCTTTACCCATCAACCTCATTGTTGGCTGGCTGTAACTAGGTGAAATGCGATCTGAACTTTCTTTTAGATAAATCACCTGATTTTCCTTTGTCTTCTGAACCCGGTTGTGTTGATTCTGCTCAATGAATGAGTTTCTCGTAAGATTCAACTCTGAATCAAGTGGGCAGGCATAGAGATTGGAAGTGGAGCTACTGTCAGAATTAGACCGGTGAATTTCTGACCTCTCACTACTTTGTAATTCTGTAACACCTAGCCTGGCTGGATAATGTGGAAGTGGATCTTCATGATCTTTTCCAAGTGTTTTCTGAACAAAGCTCCTCTCATTGATGCTTAAACATTCGTTGCTACTTTGACAGACAACATTGTTAAGAGGTAAGCCACTGGAAGTAACTTTCGATGTACTGGAAGTCTGCAGCCGATTCAACACAACTTTTCCACTTGAACTGAAATTAATGAATTCACCATGCGAATTGAGTGGCAAACCAAAAATGCTTTCATCCATGCAGTTAGTTCTTACACTTCCTTTTCCCCAGCCTGGAAGGGCAAATGAATTATCTACTATGCCTGCTGAAAACATGTGAGACAATGGTTTGTCACCCAATGCTTGGCCATTATTATCATAATCTTCATAAAACTGTGATGGAAGCTGAGGTCTTTTATGTGCTTCATTATGCTTAGCAGAATAAGATGATGAAGGCTCCAGAAATGTCCTTGTACTTGAATTTGAGTTTACTGCAGCAATCTGATGGGTTGGATCCTTCCAATGATCAACAAACTTGACAGTAGAACTGAAAGCTCCAGAATCACACATTTGTGTATTTATACTGGAAATCTGCCCTGGTTGTGGTGTAGAAAGAGTTCTAGGAATTCCAGCATATGGAGAATAGTTCACTGTAGTCATGTTGCCTCTATTGAACAAGTGTAAATTATTGTTATCACAAGGTGCCACCTTCGATAAGGATTCAGGCTTCTCTACCAAATGCTTTGACTTCTCTTGATTGGTGCATGCCCTTGGAAGATGTTGCACAACAACTTGTTTAGGAGGACTAGAAAACTGTTCATCTTCAATAATAGGAGAACCCTCCTTTTTCTTGTTTATATTAATGGCAATGTTACCATCACTTTCGTTGCCCTCCAAATTGTCAGCTTCTTCACTTCCAGAAGACTGCTTTCCCAATGAAGTAGCCAGAGAATCTGAAGATAAGTTGAACTTGATTTTGTCAGATGAGTTTCTGCTTTTTTGATCAAGTATGTCATCCTCACTGGAGAACCTCACATGCCTGTCTGATGTAATCACTTGAACATCATGATAGCTTTCTTCGATACCTGTACAATCTTGTATATTAGAATTGCTTGATGTCCTTCCAGAAACATGTTTTAAGTGATTCTTAAGAATGTCACAAGCTGGTGTCACCACTTTCTGTTGCTTTCCAGCTGAGTCTGGGTTTTTAACTTTTTGCTTCTTTTCTACAGATAAGGACCTCAAACTTGATTTCTTTTTATGGACAATAGTATCAATGTCATCATGTGCAACCGTTTCATTACCAATTCGACCTCTTAGTTTTCTGGCACTGTTTAACGGAGTTTGTATCTTGTACTTGTAAGCATCTTCCTGAGACAGAAAAGATTAACAAAATTATGGATTTTCAGTCATAGTTCAATCAGAAACAGTTGACTAAGCTTTTAACCATGCTGAAATACTCATGTTTAAAGACAAAGCATTTTAATGCCTCTAACTTCCCATAATTACCAGAACACAATCGCTATAAAACTGGAATGTGGAAGCTTATAATTCAGTTTCTATCTCATTTAGTAATTTTCAGCTACATAAAATATTATCAACAAAAAAAATTTGAAACCATACAGAAACCCGTACAATAAAAGAATGAGATGAATGGTAACTATAAGCAATTTTGTTAACTCTTCTAAGTTACTGCAGTACCAAATCCAACAAATGAAAGACATTGGCAATAGATAAGATTGGTAATAATTAATAACACAGTAGCTTTTCTTGTACATAGTTAAGCCGAGATGATTTTTCATAAACTCTCAGAGAGAATCAGAAAGAAACTTCTAATATCGCTCCAATTATTCCAGCCAAAAATATGAAATTTCCTGCCAATAGTCTATCTTTGCCACATTACACTATCATGTTCAAAACCAAAATATTAAATTGATTAATATAAATCATGATACAAAACACACCAGTACTGGTTTGCAAGGCTTTTATACACAGCCTATGTTCCTTTGTGAGTCAGTGAAACAAAAACAGATAAAAAAATCTATATATTTTATAAAAACTTTAATAGCCATCAAGAAAAGATTGTATGCGTGCTAAGTAAGTAATTTGGTATGCACAAAATGCTTGTCTCCTATGCTTATTCAAGGCAATGGTACTTTTGTTTCATAATTTATCCCTCATCAAAAGGCTAGTTATAAGGGATTACAGCAAATATGTTCTTGGTTTTACCCACTGATTACATATGATAAATAAGTGGGGATATTTTCAAATGGCATATGGTCAATTTCCAGGGAAATTAAAAAAATCATAATAAATTTGAGTCTCTCTAGGGAAATAAATTATTTTTCAAACATTATCAGTGAAGGAAAATTTCAAAAACTATAGTGACATTTTATACGAAAATTTGACAATCTACTTGGTTTTTTTTGTGTTCCAACTCCACACCTATCATTTCAGAAAACATACATATAATCATTTAAAAATATTTGTTGGGTGCAAGAAAAGTTTTTAATTTAAAGCATATTCCATGACTTGAACAGCTAAATGAAGAAGTAGCAATGATGAATTTTTTTTAAAACAAAAAAAAAATCATATCCTCTTACCGGAAAATTCTTTATATTTTATAAAAGGGAAAATAATACTCTACAAAGTGATAACATTAGTAACCATAATAGAACAAACAAAGTAACAAATTACATAACTGTGCCGGAATTGATGATGCAGTAAAAGTTAAGAGCTTCGAAATTTTGCATTCCACTTGAAGAGTACTTAAATTTTAAACAAACACATTTCCATATAGCATGCATATCCAATTTCAGATTTTATACTGCATTTGACTAACAAACCATTTTATAACAGACATAATAGAGCTTTTAATAGTACAATGAGTAAAAGTAACTACAGTCTATAGCAAAGAATGTTAATTATATTCATGTAAACAGTTGTTACAAATAAATTTATTATTGACTTAGAAAAAAAAAACTACTTAAATTGTAGATTTTATCATTTTAGTACTCAATTTCAAAAGAGGAAAATTAATATAATAGATGAAATTTCAGCCAGAATATAATAAGCATATAGATTGACTAATATTTTTCAGCTTCTCTTTCCCATGACAATATTCTCTCCTCTGAGGTTTTGATGTGATGGACACTATTTAATTATCTATTAATTTGATTGCATCTCAGAGGTATCTGCTCATAAAAGTTTATGAAATACAAGTCACTTGACTTTTTACTGAGACATAAGAACTGCTAAACTAATAAAGTTTTCTTAGTTCTTACTATCGGTTCCAAAGGTAATTAAGAGAAAGTGCGCTACAAAATAATAAGTTGAAAGCATGGGATGTTCACCATGCTTATAAAAAATATGAAAGCCCTCGTGACCAAAACTTATAGAATGAAATCAAAACGACCACTCATTTTACTCCTCTCTCAGCCATAACACAAAATCATTATATATAGGATAGGTTACCAGTGCCACCCCACTTCATTAGGACCGCAACACTTGAGAGGATAATGACCATGATGATCTATATAACTCAAATCAGAGTTATTTTCAGATGAAATATCCATATGGCATTGCATTTCTAAACGTTCATCAGATAAACTTCAAATATGTCACTTACAGACCCAACCAACCTTGTCATCACATGATCCTTCAAATGATGAAACTTCGCTTACAATCTCCGCTGGCCCAAAAAAGAAAAAAACCTACACCTCCAGCATTTTTATTTCATCATCTTTTTATCAGTATAATATTAACTGTATGAGATGAGATGATAATCTGTTGCTCTACCCATGGCCCATATGATACTTTCCCCCGTTTTACTAGTCAATAGCGAGAGGGCAGGAGAACCACTCATCATTAAGCGCATCTCTCCTATCTCGTAAACCATGAGTGGCCCCTTTAGGCTACCTCTACTAAGTACCAACCACACAGCCTCCAGTTGGAGCAACATTCTTGCAGCCCCTTCATTATACACCTGCTTAGATACCTTCCGCGCATGAAGGCCCTTAATATTTTCTGTTTTCCCAACCTTTACTCGCGAAGAAGCCTCAGTGCCGCCTACATCGCACAGTACTAAACAAAAACCACTCACTTTCGTCCACAAATGTGTAGCTGTCTCTCTAACCAGCTTTT
Source organism: Senna siamea (assembly GCA_031216115.1). Classification (NCBI taxonomy): domain Eukaryota; kingdom Viridiplantae; phylum Streptophyta; class Magnoliopsida; order Fabales; family Fabaceae; genus Senna; species Senna siamea. The sequence goes on along the minus strand of CM062361.1, from coordinate 13,378,423 downwards.
TCAGCAGTAATTTTATGCAGAAAAAGTAACAGAGAGTTAGGAGAGCTATAATTCCATGGCATAAGCAACTACACCAACACAAGACCACAGAATCGGGTAACATTTTATGTCAAATAAATCACGAATTCTATCCCTCGTTCCCATGAAACAGCTAGGAATTGAGTAACTAGCCTGCATATATGAAAGATTAACTATATTTTATGACATATAAACCACATACCTTCTTTGCAGTTAACTGATTGTTCTTCTTTTTCTTGTTCATCATTATCTTCTTCCCGTTGTTCAGAGATTCAACAACCTTGTAATTTTCCTCCTTGCCTTTCCTCTTCGGCTTTTTCATTCTTTTCTTTTTCCTCTTGGTTGTGTTCTTCTTGCTCCTGATTGTCGAAACCATGGCAACAGCACCGATCCCCCTTGGATCCCCACCATCATAATCGTATTTCTCTTCCTCCTCCTCCTCTTCCTCTTCCTCCTCCTCCTCTTCCTCTTTGTCAGCCTCAACTACCTCACTATTCCTCGCTTTGATCTGCGGCGCCACTGTTAGAATCTCAGCAATCGACCGCTTCTTCGGAGCCTTGGGTTTCGGCTTCAAATGCATCTTCATCTGCCGGCGTTCTTCCCTCATTGCCTGCGCAAGACAACCGTCAATGTGAGCATTCACCGCCGTCACCGTTGCCGCGTTGAAATCTCGACAGACAGGACAAACCATCTCTAATTTCTCCTCCTCCGCGACAGCTGGCTCATTCGATTTCACCCGGTCCGCGTCATTTCCAGAAATTTCACCATCAACCTTGTTGGATCTCATTGCCTCGAGCCGGCGAGACCACCACTTAAACTTAGTGACAGTTATAGACACCTCATCCGGATTATCATGACTAAAGGGCCAGAATTTCAACATCGTTTCAATCTTCGGTTGCTCCTCCTGCTCCTGGACTTCAAAAATCTCCGCGATGGACCGCTTCTTCGGCGCCTTCGATTTCGACTTCAAACTCATCATCCTCATCTGCCGCCTCTCCTCCCTCATCGTCTGCGCAAGACAACCATCGATGTGCGCGTTCACCGCCGTCAGAGTGGCGGCGTTGAAAACTCGACACACCGGGCAAACCATCTCCAATCTCTCCTCCGATTTCACCGATTGATCACTCTCGCTTCTAGAACTTTCCTCATCCAACGGCTTTTCATCGTCATCGCGATCGGATCTCGAAGCTTCGAGCTGGTTGGAGCAGCAGCGTGACTTCGGAACAGCCATGGGAGGAAGCCAGGACTCCACATCCTCTCTGGATAACTCATCAGTACGAAAGGGCCAGCACTTGAAGACGTCGATAGACCTCATCTTGGAGGTGTAGTCCCTGCCACAGAAGATCAAAACAGCCAAATTAACAAATAGAGAATAAAAACCACAGCCATGGTAGTAGCAAAAGTAAAGCAGAGAAAAAGAAAGAAAGAAACAACTAGATAATTTCAAAGATACCTTATGGAGAATCCATCGAATGCAACGGCCATGATCAACCAAGGAGAGGATAAGAAGAAGAAGAAGAAGACGACGACGACGACGACGACTAGGAGGGTGATAGAGAGAGAGACATGGAAGGAGGAAGGTGGTGAAGACTGAAGAGCGAAGAGTGAAGAGTGAAGACGACGAAGCGAGGAGAGAGAAAGGGCAATAATGTTTCCCGCTCGATAGAGAGTGTGCGTTTTCCGTAGCGTTTTGCTTTTGGCTAATTTATGACTGAAAGCGACGTATGAGAGAGAGAGTGTGTGTATGTGGAAGGGAAGGCTTAAGAGTTAGACTACTGTTATCAGAAACGACAGAGAGCGAGTGAATACGAAGGAGGATTTATTATATTATTATTTTAAGTTTTTTTTTCTTTTTACTTTTTTCAATGTAAGCATAATAAAAAGGATGCTGTAATATAATAATTGGGGGTGGATTTTATCGTGTGTGTGCCCACGCTCGTGTAGTAAGAAACAAAGATTCTGCTGTAAGAGGATGGACATTCCTACGCGCTATATCCATGGACATGTTGTCACAGCACCTTAATTTTTTAAAAATGAAAAATTATAATGTTTTTATCGTTTTCTTTCTTGGCCAATATGATTATCGTTAGACTAAAGTTTGACTAAATTTATTCTATTTCCAACGTTATTGTTCATTTTCTTACTATTTGATATTAAGTTAAAAAGTTATTTTTTATTATTTATCTAAAATATACATGAATCTCATTGAACTATAATTTATATATAGATAATTTTTTAATTATAAAAATTAATTTATAACTCTCTTAAATTTCAGAATTTAAAACTTGAAAAATGATATAATCATATCATTAAATTTTAGCAAAATTAAAGGAAGTTCACATGTCATTAAATGATGACAATGAAAATTTATTTTAGAGATTTACTTTAGAAAATTCATCATCATTCTTATTTTTATTGAAAATAAAAGTAAGAAATGGGGAAATGAAACGCACTCTTATGTTATTAATTTGTGAAATTTTACATGAAATTTTTAAAATTAAATTTATAATTTTAAACCTAATATTACTTTCAATTAAAAATATAACCTTAAAATATAAATTTTTAATTTTCATTTCAATATAGTTTATTTACATTAAAAATTATAAATTTAATCATTCCAAATTTTGATTAATTAAATTTACAAATGTGTTTATATTAATAAATACTGGCTAATGTTAAACTAACAACTATTAATTATTTTTTATAATTGATAAATATTTTTAAAAATCATTAATTTTTTTCATAATTATCTATTTTATTAAATTTATTTTGGATTCAATAAATTTACCAAATGGTTTTATGTTAATAAAAATAAATTTCTAGTAATTTTTGTATTATATTCTAAAGTACAAGCTAATTATTACTAAAATTTATTTTTTATTTAAGAAAATAAATTTAATTAGCGTTTAAACCCCCTATATTGATCATAAAAGAAAACTAATTACATAAAATTCATTAATAATAATAATAATAATGACTTACTAACAAAATTGAACACAAAGAGATTTCTTAAATAAAAATTTGATCACTAATATGAGATCATTAACTAAAAAAATTTAAAAACACACATCATAAATAATTACAAAATTATTATTAAATTTATTTTGCCAAGAAGCACTCATATGTTTGGCATTAAGAATTAAACAAAATTAATATATATCTAACACGTGCCAAAAAAAATTATTATTAAGGGTTTGATACGGAGAGATGAAATTATTTTGAACATCTTAGAACTCGTTACAATTAAGTAAACTAATTTTGTTTAGTACATTACGAAGTCATTATATTATTTGTACTTCAAAGTTTGACCTTAATTTATCGTTATTAATTTTAGTTGAAAGTAATTAAGAACTATTTTATTGCCTTTGGAGTAATATTGAATTGTCAAGTATGTTGATAAAGGTAAGTGACATAGATAAGGGAAAAAAATAATTGAAATAGATACAGAGGAGGGGATTTGGAATCTTTGAAGTGTAGTAAAGATAAATGCAAAACAATCATCACTTCCACTATCTTCAAATTCGAAATTTCCACCGCAGGTACATAGATTCCCAGAATTGTTTTCCTGAAGATAACAGAGGAATCAAACCTTTTTTCCTATTTTTTTCGGTAGAACCTTTTTTTCTAGTTAAACTCTCTTCTGCTTTACTTCCTTTTATATATATATTGTACTTTGTGTTAATTTTATTCAAGTTTTTAAAAAATGTTTTAGGATGTTTTTTCAAAATATTTTTTGCTGCTTTTAATTAATTGTAAAATAATTTTTAAAATAACAAAAAAATAGGTTAAAATGTAAAAAATTATCCTAAAATTTAAATGATGTACAAATTAATAATCCCTAGTATATAAAAGTTGACCTAAAATTTTAAACTTTGTAATTTATGTAAAAAAATATCTCATCTGTTAATTTTTTTAATTTAAAAAAATAATAGAGCAATAACACAGTAAAATTAAGTTATATTAAAATATATAAAACAAATTTAAACTTTACTTTAAGTTTTATGTAAAAAATATCTTTAAATTTTAGATCTTATGTAGATAACTTCTTTAACTAATTTGAAATATTCATCTTCTTAAGGTTTTATATATAAAAATTAACGGAATAGTTTTTTATACAAATTGTAAGGTTTATAGAATTTTAAATCAATTTTCATAATTAAAAAAAAATTACATATAAGCTATGGTTAAAAAAAAATTATGTGTATTTTTAACAAAAAATAAGATATATAACGACTCTCAAACTAAAACTCTAAAAGCATAAAATTACAAAAGTAAGAAATTCTTAAATACAATATATATATACAACAGTATTTATATAATATTTAATAATATTTTATCACATCTTTTACTTTTGCATTTTTTTTCTATTGTGGGTTTATTTAATATATAAAAATAAAATATATGACTCAACTTTATTAAACATTGTATAAATGAAGCAATACATGTATTATATATAAATTGTTCATGGAATTTCTTACGTCAATGACTTTGTTTTTGTTATCGGATATCCCCAGAGGGATATATAAGGAGAGACTGACTTGTTACTCTATAACTCCAATTTTTTTCATTCTTAAATTGATTATGTTTTCTTATTTTTAGTTTATATTTATTAGAATTTATTTCACCAAACTTTCAATTTTTACTTAATTTAAAATGATTGTTTTTATTCACACAAAAAAATGATTGTTTTTAAATTAGATTTGTAGAAAAGGTTACGTAAGAAAAAAACAATTTTTGTTTAATTAATTCAATTAAAAAAATATTTTTGACTAATTAAAAATAATATATATATATATTATATTACTTTGATTTGCATGTCTCAAAATAATATATTAGATATTTGACATAACTTTAATATGATAATTTATATATATATTAAAATATAACCTTCACTAATAAAAAATTAATAAATTACTTTCAAAAAAATAACAATTCCTGCATAAAAAGAGTGTTTAAAAAAATAAAAGGTATGCATGATAAATAACAAATGTTGATACGAATATTTTTGTTTTAAAAAAATTATTTTTTATTTTTTAAAAATAAAAATTTTAATTTTTAGCTTCCATTTTATAATTTTTGTAAAACTGCTTTATTATCACTCAAAAGTACTTATTAAAAAAAATTGACCAAACACCTATTAGCTCATACACTTTACTGAGAACCTTGCGAAATTCTGCTCTATCCTTTATTTGTGTAAGAATATTGCTCAGCTCTGCCATGCACCGTAGTGTTATTACCAAGACACTGTTTTACAATAATATTCCCTCTTTGACTACCAACAAAAAAATAATAATATTTTCCTCTTTAACTTTCTGCGCTTCGTGTTTGGATGAATTCTATAGATAAATAAAACTAGTGTAAGAGTAAATTTTTTCCCACAAGTTACGAATGAGTTTTAATTTTTCCAATTTATTTTGTGTCATTTTTTTCTATATATTCACAATAATTCTTAATGTCTTTCCAATACTAATGACATCTAATTGTTTAACAAAATTATTTGATTTACGATATATGTGACTTTACTGATGCATTAACACCAACAATCCATTTAGAAGTGCCATATATGGAAAATACGTACAACTACAAATAGTTAGCAGATTTTGATTAAGTTTTTAATCTCTCATGTTCTAATATCATCATATATTTTATTTTATATTTTATATTACAAAATATATTATTTTATAAAAATATTAATTAAAAAGTTTAAAATTATTATAATATAAGAATATTATATTATTCTAAAATAATAATTTTTAGGGTGGTGTAAATAGATAGTGTAATATTTGAGATAATATACTTTTTATTTTTAAAAATATTTTTACGTACAATTTAATCTTTAAAAAATTATGTTATATTTTTTAGTTATCAAAAAATTAAAAAATTTAACCATTTAGTTTTATTTTAGCACAAGTCATTAATAAATATACTAGAATTATATGCAATTTTTCATATTTTTGTTATTAGATTTTTTAATCAAAATAAAACATGTATAAGAACTTTAAAAAAAAAATAATCATGAGAAAAATTAGTTATATAAAATATAATTTATATATATATTAATTTTTAATTAAATAACCTTATAATAAAGATATAAGAGTTTTGTTAATAAGAACCCTTAGGATACTAGTTAATGAGCATTAAATGTTTTTGAAAGTAGCATTTTATCATGCCTAATGTTTTTTAAAACTTTTTTTACCAACGATAATAAATGCACAATTTATTTTTAGAATAAGACAAATTAATCTTTAAAAAAATACAAAATTTAAATTTTAAAATTTTTAATTATAAAATTATAAAATCTTAAATCTTGTGAAGTATTTTTTTTTTTTGGTAAGTAAATATTTTTTGGCTAATTTTATATGATAATTTTCGTACATATATATTTTTAGGTTTTATGTTTTTATAATTTTATAATTTAAATATATTGGTGTTTTATTTTTTTGGCAAATTTCATATATATTTTTTTGCTAATTTTATATGGTAATTTTTTTATATAAATATTTTTTAGTTTATTTTTATAATTTTATAATTTAAGATTTAAAAATTTAACATTTTGAAATTTATATTCATAAGGGTAAATTTATTTTATTTTAAAAATAAATTTTACATTTATTAATTTTTTGTTGGAATAGTTTTAAAAAGCATTATATAGCATGATAAACTATTATTTTTAAAAATATTTAATATTTCTTAATCAATATCTTGATGATACTAGTTAATAAAACTCAAGATATAAAAATAATATTTAAAATTTGTTCTTAATAAATACGCTAATATAACATGTTAAATAATGATGTGTTGTTAAATATTAATTAGAGTGTCTACTGAAGAATTGACATATACTAATTCTTTTTACATTAGCATGTGATTTTCATTATATGATCACATCATAGCCATAACACTATCATATCATTGCTATTTTGCTTCGTGTCATATATGTGAAAGAAATTAGTATACGGCTACTATTAAAAGTATACTCAATTAAGATTTATCAGTTGATAATAGTATTTAACATGTTCATTTGTTCATCAGTCAATGACTTATAACTCAAAATTTAATGAATTAATTTTTATAATCTTTTGAACTAAAAAAATACGTTATAATCTTTTAATAATTAAATTATATATAAAAATATTTCTCCAAAACTAAAAAAAAAAAAAAAGGTTATCTTGTGTAACATTTATTTTTGGGCTTTCTAATGACCATTTCTATGTGTACAAAAGGTCTTGTTAAAATATTTACAAATACCTGGTTTAATATTTACCCTTTTTAAAAGATGATAAAACTATTATTTTTTCTTGATTTTGATAATCTATACTTCTATCATTTAAAAGTTAAAAAAAATTATAATTTTATTTATTTTAACCAAAATACATTTAATAATATTATTAATTTTAAAAAACTATAATATATTAGAAAATAAATTTTCAAAATTATAACTTTATTATTTATTTTAGTTAAAAATAATTAAATTAAATTATTTTAAAATTTTTAAAATAGTTATTTATATTAATAAAATACATATTTAATTATGTAAATAATGATATTTTAACTAAAAATAGGTTAAATTATTAGTTTTTTTATTTTCTAAAAGAACAAAGTATAAATTTTTAAAATAAAAAATAAGTATAATATACTCATATTTACATGAATTCTCAAAATTATTAATTTAATTTTAAAACTAAGAAATGAATTTGAAATTAGTTGAGGTTGCATTTTAAGTCATGTAAAAAATGAGTAAGATACATAACGAAGTTGATGATTTTGAAGAATGAAAATTAAACATTAGAAAGCGCGTGAACGAGTTTAGTAAAGCGAGTAGTGGCGAGTTACATGTTCTACCATATGATTTTGACTTTAGAACTTTGACGTGCGCATGATGATGACCGTGGATTTATAATATACCTATCCCTGTTCCTCTAACTGTGTGCATATGCCTACTTGCCTTTTTCATTATTACTTTCGTACTCTTAATTATTAAATTTATTCTTCCTATTTCTTCACAGTCATACTTTAACCTTTTAAATTTCCCCCAATATTACATTTCAAAAATTAAATTATATTCTATTTTTTTGTTAATAGATTAATTTTAGTATAATATCAAATTTTTAATATAGTAAAAAAGATAGTTAACTATTTTTAGTATTTTGAAAATAATGCAAATAATTTTAAACTTCAATTAATCGATTATGATTTTAAAATAAAAAGAATATATATTAAGCATAATTTAACTAAATTTAAAGGAAAATATAATAATTTATTAAAAAATTAATTATAAATATAGGTCAATTTGTATCCACAAAAATAAATCTTTATTTCGAGAATTCCATGATGGTCAACTGAGATTCAGGGAAAAATATATATTATATGAAGTTTATTTGTCAAAGGTTGTTTGTATACATCATTCATAATATAATTATATATAAAGTTTGCATAAAATTATTATTACCAAAAGACAAAATGAACAAAGTTAATTAGTTTCTACATAGCTTCAAAAGTTATTAAACATTCTTAAGGTATGAATTTATATGTACCAAAAGAATTTTGAAGCATTTTAACGTCAACTAAACCTTTATCTTAGTTTAAGTATGTTTTAATTAAAATAATTTCTTTTAAACTCTAAACATGATTGATGATATGTTGCTAAAAAAAAAATAAGTTTGTGAAGATACCAAATAAAATTAAAACAATCAAAATAGATTAGATATAATAAATAAGATTAGTCTCTCATAATGTGATAAATTAAAGTTTAAATTTTTATTTAAAGAAGTGTTTACATTTATTGTTTAATAATATTTTAAATATAATTATTTTTAATAAAAAAAATAAAAAAACTAAAAAATTAAAATTAAAACATTATTTAAAGTTAATGACCCAAAAAAAATTTAACTAAATTAATAACAAAGATTTTGTTAAAAGGGCTGTACTGAGATTTTTTTCATCTAACTCAAGCTATACTAGTTGAAGATCAATATATTTTTAATTACTAATATATGAAGATTTTTACTGGTGAAAAACCAAAAACAATTTTGATAAAAAGGGAAAGTTTTAGGAAAAGTAACATATGTATGTACAAGTTTTTAAAATTAAAACTATTTTTGTATTGCAAAACATTAATTTGATTTCAAATTATATTTAGTTTGTCTAAAGTTGAGTTCTAAACTTGCTTTACACAAAGCATTTCATATATATTGGCACAAATCATTTTCAATTCATATCTTAAATAAAATGGAGAATGATAAAGTGGAAGAAAAATAAAGAAACTTTTAATTCAAGTAAAAATTATTAGATAATAACAGAATTTTATAATTTCAATTAAATTATAACTTTAAAAGATAATTCAATAAAATTTAATTTTTATGTTAGATGCTACCAAACTCATAATATTTTTAAAAATTGATTAAGAAATACTTAAATTATAAATTTTATAATTGTGATCGAAAATCCTTATATAGAGTTTCACTTTGTTTGGCCTCAACGAAAATAAGTACAAGAAATTAAAATAACATATAACTGTAATACGGGTACTAGGACCCTAATAATGTATAAAGAATTTGTTTCCTCTAAAGAAGAAAATATAAAGTATAGATATAGGTCAGGTCTATAATTAATTTACTCTTCTCTTTTTTTTTTTCTTTCTATATACTTCATTACTTCAATTTTTAAATATTTTAGGTAATAAATTTTTTTTAAAAAAATTTAAATTATTTGTGTAGTTTTTAGAATTTTACTTAATTTTTATTTGGTCCTTATAATTTAAAAATTTATAATTGAGTATCTATAGTTTAAAAAATTCATAATTTAGTCCCTAAGCTTAATTTTTGTCAACATTTTTATTAAACTTTGATCATTACTAATTATGTATCACATTAACACTATCAATTTACTTAATTTAATTCAACTTATTTATATTATTAAATATAACTTGTATTTCATTCTATATATGTAAGTTCTTTTTAGTTAATTATTTTTTTCTATTTATTAACATAAATCATACTTCTTGAGAGTATCAATGATAGTTGAATTCAATGAAAGAAACTAATTACTCATAATATTGTAAACAAAGGTTCAAATACTTATTAGGAGAGTTGGTTAAATTTAGTATTTGATAATACATCAAATAAAATTATCTCTAGTAAAATGATGCTTGTGAAAAAAGGCGCACTAAAAAATTATATATAGGAAACATTAAATAAATTTAGTATAATTTTAAAAAAAATTTGACAACAGCAATTAATTTAAAATTTTATTAAATTATAAGGACTTAATTACAAATTTTATAACTATAAAGATATAATTAAAAATTAAATAAAATTGTAGAGACTAAAAGAAAAAGTTAACCTAAAAATAAATGAAACTAAATTCCATTATGACATCTCAATGTCATTATATAAACTCCTATGATAAATTTAAATAATATATAGCTAATATCTTATGCTTTTGGCTTTTAATACTTTCGATTAAATTTTAATTTAATTTTATGGTTTAAATATTTATATTTGAGTCTTTATAAATTAATAAAAACATAATTTATTTTCATCTATTAATTTTTTTAGTATTTTATTAATGCTTTTGTCATTTTAACATTTTAAATATACATAATTTATATTAAAAGGAGATAAAAATATATTAATAAAGTTAAATTAATTCATATATGTGACAAGTCATGCCACTTAATATATATATATATATATATATATATAATTTTAGTTTAACAATATCACAATAATTTTATAATTTATATTTTTAACTGATAAAAATAATTTTTTGTACAATAGAAAATTGTGATTTTAATTTTAACAAAATAATAAATATAGTTAAATGTATTTATTAAAATTTAATTTAATGTAATAATAAATATATTTAAATAATTTTATTATTTTAAAATAAACATATATATAATATAAAATATTAATTTTATTGATAAAAATAAATTTAAAAATTATATAAAATTATAATATATATTTTAAAATTAAATATAATTTTGCTAAAGTAATTGTAGGGTAATAGTAGAGTTGGCCAATTTGAGAAGCGCATCCCTCGTGCCTAGGTAGTTCCTAGCTCGTCCTCTATTTGTATGTGTGGCACGGAGATAAGTTTGCAATATGGCATCTAAATCTGGAGAAGAGATACAAAGTTATAAAAGTAAAAGAAAATAAATATTAATAATAATTTATCTTAAATTAATTAGGATTCACATTTTCGTTTTTCTTTTTTATTTTAAGAGTTTTATTTCTCTTTTGTTTTAAAAAAATTATTTCCCATATCTACGGCACTGAAATAACATGAATGCATGTGGCCACAGAAAACGACAAGCATTCCACTTCAAGGAGACATGGGACCCACCCACTACAATAAACCTCTGTCAACTTGAATCATTCAATAATGAACATGGCACCATTCTCTAATCTCTCGCTCTCCCAACCTAACAACAGCAATTTTTTTAGAAAAATATATATATTACATATATACTTGCAAATTAGTTTGGTTATTAAAGTGGTATTTCTTAAAATTTTATTTAATTTTTTATTAAAATAATAAATAATTTATTCTATTACTAATATTCATTAACATATTTTTTAGAAAAATATATAAAACGCATATACAAGTACACTTAGAATATATTACATGAATTGTACGTACTATTGAGCATATCACAGTATTTCGTTGATGTGAAAGATATTTAAATATATTTTTTAAATTTGATAAATAATATATATTTTTTATATTTAAACAAATATTTTATAATCTAATTCATAATAGACTTTTATTAATATAATTTTTTATTTTTTATCTCTTTTCAACTTTAAAAAAATATGTAAACTTTTAAATTTAAAGAATGTAAAATTCAGCTATCACTGCTAAGTGTCATTGCCATCTTAGAGTTAGTTTTAATTTATAATAATTTGCCTGATGTTCAAGTTACATTCCAACTGGAGTGTTGTTATAAGAGCTTATAGCTCTGCTTTAAAACCTCGAATCTAGATCGAGTACCCTTTCATTTTGAGAAAATTTTTACTATAATATTTATATTACATCATTTATATAATATTTAATTATATTCAGTCATGTATTTCATAAACTAATGTTCCCATGTTAGTATGGATAATTAAGAACTATACTGATGTCCCAATGTTGGTATCGATATATAATTAAGAAGCATCAACATTAATGTTGATCCATTCTTGCTCCAATGGTTTCCAACCCACCAGAGTCTTCTATTATTGCACAAAGACAATCTCATGTTTAGTTATATGAGATATTAATTTGTATAAAATTAAATAAATAATATTTTTTTAATCAATATCTTTAAAGTATTTGTTCAAGTTTATTCTATGTAATCGATAAAATATTTAACAATTTAAAATTTATAAAAAGTTAATAAAAATAATAATTTTTAATGTGAAAAGATTTGATTAAAAAATTAGGTAAAATTAATCAATGTCCTAAGCATTAGTTAGCAAAATTTAAAAATTATTTATTTTAATTTTTTAATAAATAAATCTAAATTTAGGGATTTAAAAATTAAATGAGAATGGAATAGAGTTTCAATTTTTTTACTATTCAAGTATTTTGGGAGTGACCTTAGGAAATCCCATTTCACACCATTGAATTGAATGGTTATATGAAACAAGTTTTTTTTAACAAAATTTGTTCAAAATTACATAATAGAGGCAGCCCATTATTCTTTAACATGTTTGATTCCATCTAAGTTTTCAATGAAATTAAATTAATTTATGCAAATTTTAATGATTGATATATATATATATATATGCACGTAGATAAGGTATCATCGTATATACTACTATGAAGTGCCTGAAATTCAGAAAGATATACTTTTCTATTTCAAATGCCGCCTCAATTAATGAAATCCCATTCCCATATATAAAACATGGGACAAATTTCTTGAATAAATTCAAATGTTTTTTTTTTGACTATTAACAATGTAAATCATAGTGTGCATCTTGAAGGGGACAAAAATTTCAAAAAATCAGCAATTAGATTATGTTGCGTTTAAACTAAATGACAACTTTTCAAATCTTTATTAAGTTTTTATTTAATATTTCTTGTGTTAGACAACATTTTGATAAACTAATCATTAGTTCTGGTGCTTTCTGCACTTATCTCTAATTCTCTCCTCACTTTCTCTCTCATCCTCATCATATCGCTCCTTCTTCTCCTATCATATTTTTTGTTCACATCTTATAAGAGAAATTTATAGCTTAATTATAAAATTTTAATTCTTTAAACATGGAGCTCAATAGTTGTAATAAGATGGTGATCAGTAGGCCCCACTCCCATATGAATTGGTAAAAAATTGTAAGAATGTGCTTGCTACTTTGACAAGTAATATTAAAATAATTTATTCATATATAAATAATTTAATAATTTATTTTCTAAATTATTATAAAAATTTTCAATTTTTTCATTAAACAATACATTTATAAATTATATATATTAATTAAAATTTAAAATATATTAAAATTTACCATAAATGTTTTATTTTATAATTATACTTATTTTAAAATTATCTTAAACTAATTTTAAAATTAAAATTTTTTATTTTAATTATGGTTAAATTTTAAAAAATATTAATTTTATTTTTTTATTTTTATAACTAGTACCTTTTAATTAAAAACTAATTATTCAATTCAATTCAGTTCATACCCATTAAAATAGATTTGAATTTGATCATATCTACAAATTTAGATTAATTGAATAATTTTTTAAATTATTTAATTAAATCAGTTTAATTAATTGACGAATAAATCAAATCTATAATTATTCACACAAAATAATTTAAAGAAAAATAAATGTAATTTATTTAAAAAATAATTAAAGAGAGTAAGAAAGGGAGTCGTCGACGTTCAACCCTCCAAATTGGAAGTAAACAAGAAAAGCTGCAACGTGGGTCCCACAGTTACGCAGACAAGACAAGCACACCACTGTTTCCCTTAATATTTGCTTTCCATTTTCGTAAATGTCTCTGTATGTGCGCGTGTCTCCACAACCACAAGGAACCCCACCATCTTCTTCACGCTTCTCTCTTTCCTTCACCTAACTTCGCACACACCACACTAACACATGCATTCACACACTACTACTCATCATAAATAGAAACATCTTCTCTTAATACTTAATACATAACACAAAACAAAACAAGCAGTACTCCATTCACAACTTACATGCTCCACACACAAACACATCCCAACAACATACCAACTTTTGCTTTTCCCATTTCAGAAATAATTAACGTGCTGGATGATCATTTTTTCCATCAAAACAATATTTTTATGTTAGTATTTATAGAGATGAAAACGTAAGGCAATTAACTAATGGTTAAAAGAGACGTTGTTCGATAGTATTTTGGTGATGCAGTATTGTATAAAGTGATGGGAGGACAACGGCCGATTGTCCTTTGGCCAAGGCTATTGGATAAAGTCGCTGGTGGTGTTATTTATTTCCAACATAAGATATATTTGGAGAGTGGTCTTCCTGCATTTTTTGTAGGTTTCTAGCATTAATGCTCATTGTGATGCAGTAATTAATATTGCAGTTATTATATCTCTGTGCTGTGATATATATATATATATATATTGATGTTTCTTTAATGTAGGCTTACGAAACTAGATTTTCATTTCATTAATTTGTGTTTGGTCGTCTCAGTTTGATCAGTTTCACTGTTTGTAAATGGAAAGTGAAGACATTTGTGTTGCATATATGTTTGCTTCTGATCATGGCTCGTTGATACTCTCTCTCTCTGGTCTCTGCTTGTAAATTGTAATGTATCCTTACGCGCTTCTAGTTTCTCACAACAACAGTTAATGAAGGATACTTTGAAAAAGATAGAAGCTGTGTGAGAGTGTGTGTGTCTTTGTTTTATTAATCTTTAGCATCTTATAATTTAAGTTTTCTCTTCATTTTCACTTGGCGAGCTACAATGGGAGATATAAGATAAAGATCAACCTTCTCTCATGCTAGTTAGAGATAACGTGTCGCAGGTACAAAAAAAAAGAAAACAAAACCATAAGAGTTTATTTGAAATTAATAATATTTTAAAAGAAAGACCAAGCATTGAACTAATTAAAATATAATTGATTTATGATTCAATAATTTAATTGTAGTTAAATTAATATTAATATTATATATTAATTTTATATTATAATTAAGTATAATAATAAATATATACAAATTATTTTTTTTTATTTTTTTATTTTTCTGTTTTAATTCTTATTTATTTTTTTAAACAATTAAAAAATTCATGAAAAGAGACCAATTGTTTTTAAAATTGGTTAAACCATTCAATCGGTCAATTTTTGACTAATTTATTTAGTTTTTAACCAATTTTTTTGATTATTGATTGATTTTTTATAAGGCCAATTTTAAATATTAATTGAATCAAAACTATAGTTTGTACACTAATTTTTTAATCAAATCAGTTGATTCAGTCTAATTTTTTTAATAATTATATCATTTATTTATTATTTTTATTATGTAAATATGACTCACTACTTAATTAATTTTATTTTTATTTTTTTATATTACATAATCATATTATTTTTTTGTGTAAAATTATATAGAATCGACAAATAGACATTTTTGTTTATGGACAGAAAGAGAAAGAGACAATAGAGTGGCGTGTGTAGATGAGACTCTCTAAAATGGGTCTTTATTTATTTATTTTTTTTTTCTCTCTGATTTACGTGATTGCTAACAACTTTAAAAATATCAATCTCAAAATCATGTGTCTATATATCTATGGAGACGTATCAAGCAAAATGATTAATTTTATGTAAAATTTTTTTAAAAAATAATTATCAATAAATTACAAGTTAATATATAAGATAATCTGATATAAATATGAAATAATACCTTCTTTATTTTTTATATATTAAAATTTTTTTATTAATATAAATCATTAATTTATAACTTAAAAATAGTTATTTCTTTTTTTCACTTCTCACTTATCATTATTTGATTATTTCATCATAGATCTGTTAAAGTGTAGAGAAAAAAATTGAAAAAAAAAAAACAACCCACTTATATTTTTTTCTCTATATTTTATAATTTTACTAAAATTTATACTTTACAACGCTGTGTCAATACTTTTATTTTGGTGAAATTGTCTTATTGGCCTTCGTATTAGTTATTACTCACTAACTTTATTATCTTTTCATTTTTGAACCCAATAAAAGGGTTTTCTTTTTCTGTCCCAAAAAACAGAGTGGTTCAACTATTGTTTTTTGGGAAGCCCAATCTCTTGAAGGGTTTTCTTTTTCTGTCCCAAAAAAGTTTTTCTTTTTCAACAAAAAAGAATTACACTCTAATTATTATTTGGATACTTAAATTTTAAAATAATAAAATTAAATAATTAAATATTATTTAACATATACTATTTTACATCCATTAACTTCGCGCTATCCACTCTTTCCCATTGTCCATTTCTCTTCACATTTTTCATATATATATATATAAAATAATTTTTTTCTCATTTGTTTCTAAAATTATATTTTATATAATATAAGATATAAAATAAAATATGTGATGTAAAAAGAAGAGAGAAGAGAAAAAATAAAGATAGTAAAAAACTACAATAGACAATAGAAAATTGAGAAATTAAATAGTTTTCAATTATTTAATTTAGTATTTTAAAATACAATAACTATTTTTAATATTATATTTCAAAAATTAAAAAAATCATGTATTTTTGTGTATGAAAAGCTCTAGTATATTACAATGGTTGTGAGATTTTTTAATCATTAGTTTTTAAAACTATATATTATATAATATAAAATTTAAAATAAAAGATGTAATGAAAGAAAGTAGAATGAAAAAATAAAGATAATAAAAAAATAGAAGAAATTTTTATTATTTAATTTACTATTTCAAAATAATAATAATAATAATAATAATAATAATAATAATTTTATATTATAATTTAAAAATTAAAAAAATGGTATGCACTTTTATACATGTTAAATTTCACTATATATATGTATGTTATAATATTTTTGAAATCTTTTAATAATTAGTTTTTAAATTTATATATTATATGATATAAAATATAAAATTTAAAAAATAAAAACAGTGACAAGTTATAAGAGAATAGTATAAGGTTACATTTTTTATTATTTCAAAATATAATTATAATTATTTTATATTATATTTTAAAAAATTAAAAAAATTGACATACAAATTGTGATTTTTTTGGTGTGTGTATATATATATATTAAATATTTTACATATACAAAAAATATATTTTAAGATTTTTTTAATTTTTAAAATATAATATAAAAATAATTATTATATTTTAAAATAATAAATAATTATTTAATTTCTCACTCTTATGTTTTAAATTTTCATTATTTTATTTTATTTTTATTTTTTCTTATCATATATTTTTATAATATAAAATATAAAATAAAATATGTAATGTGAATAAAAGAGAGAAATAAAAATAATAAAATGTTATAATAAAATATTGAAAAATTAATTCACTTCATATTCTTTATTTTATTATTTTAAAATATAATAATATAATAATATATTATATTTTAAGTTTTTTTTTAAAAATAATATGCACATTGGTATATGTTAAGTATATAGTATATATACCTATATTATAATAACTTTGTATCATTTTATAATTAATTTTAAAAAATAATATATTTTATAATATAAAATATAAAATAAAATATATAAAAAAATAAAAATAATAAAATGTAATGACTTAATTACACTCCTGTTAGTTCGCCAACATGTCTAACGTGGAACAACAGAAATAGCTAGCATTTCAAAAGCCGTGGGAGATATTCAGAGAAGAAACACTACACATTCTGTCTTTCTCATCCTCCGGGTTTTGATACTTTTGCTTCTTCACTTCACCAAATTCTCAAGAAATTTAGTATCACTCGGATGAGAAATTAGTTCTCTTTTTGGTTTTCTTCTTCCTCATCGTTATTGCGTCAAATTCGGCGAAAATTTCAGATCAAGTTCAAATCTCGGTAACTCGGAAGCGTCTCATCTCAGATTGTTAGTGAAGAACTATGAAAATTTTCACCATTGGAGTAACTGCAGCTGCTGCATACAGGAAATTCAGCACCAAGAGTTCTGCAAAACCCTCGAGTTGGGTTTACCGTAAGTTGAAGAAGAATGACAAGGCGAAAGAGAGCAAGCAACGCAAGCCTAGAATCCGATGGACGGACGAGCAGAGGAGTATCTTGTCTGCAATTTCTCAGGGAAGTTCGGTGTTCATCACAGGCTCGGCTGGGACTGGAAAAACCCTATTTCTTAAAGAGGTAATGATGCAGAAGTAGAAGATAAAGATTTTAACTATTTTATTATTGGCAATCTTTATGAACTTGTAATTAGTTTACTGGAATAATGTAGGATAAATTAGGGAATGTCAATTTTGGTGTTTTAGTTTGCTTCACATTATTAAGATTAAGATTTATACTTCATTGTTGTAGTTGAATTAGGACTTTAGGAGAATAAAATAGTTTTAACTTCTCTCTTAAATTAATAATTGAAAAAATTTGGTCTGAAAAAGATATATTTTGTTCTTAGATTTATTCCTCTATGCTAGTTAATCTTTTAAAATAGAATAAATATACAATTTGATTTAAAGGAAGGGCTATCATGGAGCAAATTACAAACTTTAATCGACTAATTCGTATAGAAAAATAAATCTAGAATTAAAGCATTAGGAAGTATATCTTTCATATATCAAATTATGTATTTTTCTCGTAATAATTTGATATTGAGTGTTGAGAATTGTGATTCTCTAATTTTTTTATCCTTCTACATCAGGTAATCAAACGATTAAAGAAATTATATGGACCTTCCGGGGTTTCTGTTACAGCGTCTACTGGGGTTGCAGCATCTGCTCTGAAAGGGATAACTCTACATTCCTTTGCTGGTATCAGTTTCCTCACTGATAATCCCGAGGATTTGTTAAATAGGGTCTTGAGCAACAGTAGCGCCTGCCAAAGGTGGCATAAAGTTCGAGCCTTAGTCATAGATGAAATCAGCATGGTAGATGCAATTTTGTTTGATAATCTTGAGTACATTGCTAGAGAGGTAAGAGGTGTAGAGCAAATTTGGGGAGGGATTCAGGTGGTTGTGAGTGGGGATTTCTTTCAGCTACCACCCATTCCCAACAGGAATTATTCCCAGGGTGATGTGAAATTTGCCTTCGAAGCCAATTGTTGGAACGAGAGCTTTGATGTACAGATAGAATTCACAAAGATCTTCAGGCAGTCAGACTTTCTGCTCATCAAGTTGCTTCAGGGTATAAGGAGAGGGGAGACTGATTCCCAAGATTTGGAAGTCCTGGAGCAATCTTGCATCTTGAAATCCAAGTGTGATCCCTCTGCTGTGCAGCTTTTCCCATTGAAAAAAGATGTGAAAAAAGTGAATCAAGAGAGGCTCAGAAGCCTGCAAAAGGAGGTTGTTGTTTATACAGCTGTTGATGGTGGTCAGTATCCATGGAGGAAGCAGCTTAGTCAAGGGATAGCACCGGATAAAGTCTCTATTTGTGAAGGTGCAAGAGTTATGCTGATAAAGAATTGGAACACCTGGAGAGGATTGGTCAATGGAGCTACTGGTGAAGTCGTGGGGTTTTGCCAGGCAGAGGATAATGATGAAATATTCCCTCGTACGCTGCTTCCAATAGTCAAATTTGATTCAGGGATAACCATGATTATTGAACCAAAAGTGTGGCAAATAGTGGATGGGGATGAAGTTGTTGCTTGGAGGAAGCAGATTCCTCTTATACTGGCATGGGCTTTGAGCATCCACAAGTGTCAGGGAATGACTCTTGATAGAGTTCACACTAATCTGTCAAGAGCATTTGGGTGTGGTATGGTGTATGTGGCTCTTTCTCGTGTTAGAAGCTTGGAGGGTCTTCATTTATCAGGTTTCACTCGCTCAAAGATTCTAGCAGACCCTAAGGTCTCGCAGTTCTATAGAAGTTTTCCTCTTCAACACAAGAAGGAAGAACAGCGCCCCCCTCCCCCACCACAGAAAAAACACACAAAATAAGGAAGATGTGGATGCTAGTTAGGTGTGAAAGCATACGGCCGGTTCCTATTCAATGTTAGAATTTTTAGATCCAATCTCAATTTCATGAAGAAATTTCATAATGGGCAAGCTTTTCACAAGTCCAAAATTTACATAAAATTCTAAAATGTGAATGAATACTAGTAACTTGATGTCTTGATTCTTTATAATAGAAAAATTATTAGAAAAATGCTTAGATTCAGAGTCAAATGGGTAAAATTTACAAGTAATTAGTTGCAAGGCAATGGATGAAGATAACACTAATAGCGAAATTATATGTGCTCCAGAGATTGAGCACTGCTGAAACAGTATTATTTCACTATCTCAATTGCTATCTAAACATTTGGAAAGAAAATGATGCTTCTTTACTTGTCTATGGTCCTTCTCAATCTCATTCTAGTTCTCCACCATGGCAGTGTTGAATGTGATGTTGATGTGAGAGTACATAGGCGGTATGAAAAGGTGTAATGTTTATTATATAAAGATGTAATTGAATTTGGAAATTTGGAAAAAATTTTGAGATTTCTTCATTAGTAATTTTAAAATATCCAAAAGAGGTGTTTGACTATAAATAATATATCTTATTTATAGGATTCGGATTCTATAATTCGTTTTCGAGTTCATTGAGCAGACTAATACAATTCACTTAACCTGAAAATTGGATCCAAGAAAATTATAGAATTATCAATTAAATAATCCTGTGATTGGCCATAGATTATGAAGAGAGTCGGAAGGAAAAATTAGTCCCATGCAAACATCAACTCTAGGCGCTTTTGGCTGGGTGTAATTTCTCAAGTCTCATTTGATTTAAAAAATATATATACGTAAACTAGTTCAATCATGAAAAAAAAATATAAACGTATTTTTCAATAAACTCATTCAAAAATGCTAACGTCCTTTCATGATTAGTTTATCCTATTTATCTTCTATAGACCAACTAGATCTGCCTAAAAATCTTCCTCCTTGTAAAAGTCAATTAGCCAAAAGAATCACCTGCTTCAACATCTTAATTACCGGGGAGGAAATACACAAAGTAAGAGCACTTCCATTAAATCGCAAAGAAGAAAGTTTAACCTGGTTCAGCCTTCCAGGAAACACCTCCTTATAGCCACATATTTCATAATTCATATACATTCATGTCCCGGAATCAAAACTCAAAAATATTAACAATTTAACAATTTGATAAGAAGGGACATGCAGGCTTCTCATGAAGGCCACAACTTTCAGATCAATATCATCGCACCAAACAAGGCCTATCAGGGAGGGATTCCTTATTTGCAACAAATATGAAACTCCGCTTGCTTTTCAATAGCAATTACTTATCTGGTCATTGAGCGAGATGACTGGCTGCCTGGATTTGTTCGATCCCGCTGAAAGAGCGTCCTCAGATTCTGGAAGCATGGAGCACAATGCTGCGTATCATGCAAGACAATGCCATTAACTACTAAGATGTACCACCACCATCAAACTCATATAAGTACACATGTACAGACTAGCATGCAACTGTCACACTATAGTCCCAGGGTTTTTGAAACAATTTTGTCTAGATCCTTTATTTTGAAAACATTAGGAAGGCCACTGACACAAATACATTATTGACATGAAAAAATTTGAAGTATCTACATATATAACTTAAAGTGTTGGTTAGTATCTAATATGAATGTCCAACTTGTGTCAAACACAGACACGGACCATTTTTAGTTCCAAAATTTACTTCTGATAAGATAAAATTGTATTACAATTTGAAATAGGCCCAAATATTTCCCATAATAAGAATTAAAGAAACCGGAGTACACACAAAAGACATAAGGGAAAGGGAGAGAGAAACCTTCAAGGGCTTCTTATAAGCAAGATGGTTACTGATGTCTTCCAATCTCTTAATTATTTGCTTAAACGTTGGTCTTCTGTGTGGATCTTTATCCCAACATTCCTCGATTAACCTATTGATGAACAAAAAAAACTTTATACTCCTAATCTCCTACTTAAAGTATGTTTTGAGACTCAGACATCTGTAAGTCATTAAATTTGCAGCAAATAAAATGTATTGAAAGGACTCACTCTTTTAGTCCATAAGCATAAAGCTTAGGTGAAGCTTTAAACTGTGGACGCTCATTTGCAATGTATGCTTTAGGAACTTCATTTTCTGGCGTTGTAGGAAACGGTGGACAACCTTCAATCATCTATAATGACAGAAAATCAAATATGTTCCAGTCAATATTTTATTTGCCATCTCTATAAATAACAGCCAAATGATGGTTGTAAATCTTCATATTTTAGAGTTTAGACACATTTATACAATTATATGGCCTTGGAGCCTTCTAGTCATTACATTAGTCTCCAAAAACATATATTAACACAAAATAAAATATAAATATAAAAGCATGAGAGGAGAGTGGGGATGGTAACCATGCAACCATCAATCTGTAAGCGTTTGAAAACTTCAGATACATAATATAAGCATCTATTTTGCACTGGATACTGATAACTTGAATTTTTATGAATTTCCGAAATTCCTCATGTCAAGAAGATCTCACTTGCAATTTGCAAGTATCTTCTTGATAAGTAAAAGAGATCCTATGTATATATGAGATCTGAAATATCTTGACTTCTATATAATCCAGTGACAAAACTAATGCAAGTCAGATGCTGAAAGCAACTCCCAAGATTCACCACCCAACACAGGCTAGAGAACCTTACATCCTTGTCACTATTTTTTTTGTTAATTTAATAGACAGGATAACATTGCATTCTTTTTCTTTTTTTCATTTTATGATATAGCCATTAGCCAGGTGGGGAGGTCAAAAGTAGCCATTACTTTCAAAAATATTCCTCTTTCTGGAAATGCAAAAATTTGACCAAATTGGAAAATACAAAGCAACATATTTTAGGTTTCCTTAACCATCCTTACAAAGGGAAATGCTAAGCTAACTTTTGCTGGCACTAAATCTTGAGTAAATCAAGAAAATAATACATTTTTGGTATCAATTACTTTATCAAGTGCAAATGTAGTCACTGTCTTTTATCTACTGAGGTAAACATAAATTATAAAGGAGGGGAATATTGATTCAACGCCCATTACTTTATTAAATACCAGAGTAAATCTTCCTAAAGCATCAATTCATCGAATTAGTTTTATATCTAACTTGTGAGGTTAGGTTCAAAAATAAGAAAGGTCAAAACTCTATGTTGGTCCTAAAAGTATATTTAATGTTTCATATTGGTCCTAAAGATAAATTTTTTTGAAAAAAAAAATCCATAAGTTTAAAAAATGTTTCAAGTAAGTCCTTTTAAAGTAACTCCATGAAGTCAAACCATTAACTCATACACAACAGCTTATGCCACAAGGCACATTTTTTACAACTTAAAATCCTCCAACTAATCTCATCTTCATTTTTTGTCCTCTTCTTCCTTTCATTATCTCTCATTATGCTCTCTCTCTCAAGCAAAAGAGCACCCTAAGTTTTCCCCATGTCTTACATGATTTCTGTCGCTGGAAGCCTTTCTTGCTCTCACAGCAGTGGTGCTATGTTTCAAGAAGCTTTATTTGCTACTGTACTGGTCAAAGATTCTTCTCCATTATTGACACCAACGAGAAAAATGCATGTTACCATAGCAACCCATACAAAAAGAACTGCACAAATAGTTGGTGCGTTGACTTTGGTAAGAACTACATGACTCTCTTGACAGAGGAAAAGGCACACATCAAGAGCATGCAATTCTGCCTATGGCGTCAAAAGAAATCCGATCTAATTATCTAAATAATAAAACCACCACCATCATCAATCTCATTTCTTTCTCTGTCACAGTAGAGAGAGAAAATAGAGAAAAAGAGGAGAGTTGCAAAAGAGAAAGAACAGAATGATCTGATCAAAGGGAGGGAAGAAAATGCCCCCAAAGTTTAAGCAAAAGAGAAGAAAGAAAAGAGAAAAGGGAAGACTCTGTTTTGCACAGTAAGAAAGGAAAAAAATGTTTTCTTGTTTAGCTTTTTTAATTATGAAGGAATTGTTTTAATTTTGTGCTAAGACATTTCCCCATTTGTAAAGCATATCTGCATATATAAATTTCCCCATCTCCCTCTCTCTCTTTGAGTTGGGGAAGAAGGTATATAATTCATATTTAAAAATCTATTTTTCCCAGATTACTGGAAATTTCATATTCTTCCACCCTCTTTGATTTGGGGAAGAAGAAAATATAGTGTTTTTTTGCATGTAAGTCTGCTTCTTGGATGTTTAACTACAAAATGAAATAGTCTCTTTCCCATGATCTGAGAAGAGAGAGTGCAGAAGGTTGGGAGGGTGGTGGCGGAGGGAATGGAGGAAGAAAATGATGGATTAGATGATGATTAGGCATAAACAATGCTAGTCAGTGCCACATCATACACAATGGTAGGGATTTATTGAGAATGTTTTTGAAACTTATCGATTCATTAGGAAAAGAAAACTTTTATGACCAATATGAAACATTAAGTATATCTATAGGACCAAATTAGGGTTTTGACCAATATGAATAGAATAATTTCATCGAGAGAAGGGACACAAACACAAAAAAGCTTAATAAGGATATACAATAAACTAGGAAGTTATTAAAATAAATTCTAGAACAATAGAAATCTGAATGCGAAGGTAAGCATAATGATGACTTCACACCCTCCTGCAAAAGGGGAAGAGAGTGAAGGAGAGGCTTCTTACCTCATGCAAAATCAGAGCAAATGAAAATACATCCACTTTGGTGTCATACTCCTCATTCCTATAGACCTCAGGAGCAACATAGCGCCCTATTCAAACCCATTTGAATTACTTCAGCAACAATAATTACACATATCAAACCCAGCCATAATGGCAACAACATTTGGCCAATTACATGAGAAGATATAACAAAAGGCATCAGGTATTTAATCATATCAAATTAATAAAACTCAAGCTCCTCATGAAAAAAAGCACTCCTTTAGCACATTTATTTACAGAATATGAAGCATGATGCAAATTACGGACATGACATCATGGAATAACAGTTAGCAATGTTACCATTATGCGGAATTATTTTTTTTTTTGGAAAAAAAAAAATCTTTATGCCAAATAACATGAATAAGGAAGAAAACATACATGATGTATCCTGGCTAGTGACAGGTTTGTCTTCTTTGACTGTTTTTGCAACTTTGAGCAACTTGCTAACCCCAAAGTCTGCAACTTTCAGATGCCCAGAATCATCCCGCAGTATATTTCTGTTATCTTACTCATGTACAATGAAGAACCTTTTAACAGTTTCAATCGTTCAGGAATGAACAATGCATGTCTTTGGCTAATAATCTATGCCACTTCATATGCATGATGGACAAAAATTGAAATCAACTTGAAGCCAGAGAGTAGAAAACATACGAAGGTTCAAGATCCCGGTGTATTATCGCTTCTGGTTTATTTTCATGTAAATAATTCATTCCCCTGCAAAAATACAGAGACATTGCATTTATTAAAAACACCCAATTGCACAATTTTACAATAAATAAATCATTTTAATGTTAAGAGGGCTAAAGGCGGAGCAACAAATAGGAGTAAGAGAATGATACAACTAAGTATAAACAGTATAGAAGAAAGAAGAAAGAGAATCAGAAAATGATAGCACTGAAGCAGCAACCTTGAAGGTGTATATTCTAGAAGAAATAAAAGAGATATGCTGGCAGATGAGAGAGAAGGGATTTCTAACTAAACTCAGCTGGGGGCTCGTGTGAAGTGGGGTCCATTCATGAAAATTTTTATTTGGAAGGGTTTTTTTGGGAGAGTGCTAGCCTATCAAATGCGAGTGTTCCTTTGTTTTCTTTCCTATTTTCTATTTTGTGCTATTATGCTGTGCTGGTGCTGTGTTGCTCTTATTTTGTTCTCTGCACAGTTTTCTACTCTTAAGGTGACTTATATCGAGAGGAAGTATAGCTAATATTACAGTGGAGTTTTATATTAAGAGGCTTGTTTAT
The DNA here is from genome assembly GCA_031216115.1 of Senna siamea. Classification (NCBI taxonomy): domain Eukaryota; kingdom Viridiplantae; phylum Streptophyta; class Magnoliopsida; order Fabales; family Fabaceae; genus Senna; species Senna siamea. The sequence goes on along the minus strand of CM062361.1, from coordinate 13,352,379 downwards.
ATTTCTGGGTTCTATCTGAAAAATATGCTTTAAAGAAGCATAACACTTGAAGTGACTTGGTTTATAGTAATTCTTTTTCCTTCAAGAGGAAGTCTTGTTCTTCTCAATTTTGAACATCAAGTACTATGTAACAAAAGCTGCACCACTGCATCAACCAAAGTACCATGTGATAGAGACTCCAAATGAAAACTGAAATTACTCACCAAGTATTCTGCTATTAAGGAAAATTAGGTAGATAAACTACCTTAAACAGAGAAACCCAGTACAGATTCACAGCAACACAGCACAAGAATAAACCAGAAAAATAAACTCCTAGCTATTCGAGATGCTAGGTATCTAGGTATCTCCCACCATTTACCATACTTCTGATAACTTTTCTTTTTCCACTACTCACTCACATGTGATAACCTGTACTAAAACCGTTACTCATTACTTTTCTTCTCATCATTGCTTTTCTCCCCACTAACTGTCTTCTGTTTGGGCCTTCTAGAATATACCTTGCTAATTGGGGGCCCATCACCATGTAATATTCAAAACCCTCCAATGGCAACATCTATTATTCAATGCTTCAAAATCAAATAATTAAGGAACTCCATTCCTTTCAATCCCAGTGAAAGCTACTGATAAATTGGTTATATGAAAACACATGACGGACCTTGCAATGTCCAGTGCAAACTTCAAAGCTGTTATTGGTTTTAATGCACCTCTCCTCTTCATGTAGGCACAAAGATCTCCCTGCAGAAGGTGATAACCAAATTCAAATAATTAAAATTAAATTTGATAGGCAAAATAATATTAATGAGAAGAGAAGACAACACAACGGGACAATCGATCCTCCCAAACTGTAAACAAAAAACTTAAAAATCACCAATCCCTTTGTAAAAGCACAAGGGAAACTTCATAACCTCCAAATCATTAAGCACATCCCTCTTCTTAATCCCAATATCTCCAGAGACCTCCCTTTTCCAAAATTTCAACTTCTTCACAAACCTTAGTTTTGCTATTATACTTTCATATTAATAGATTCCTTGTCACTTCTTTTTGAGAGGATCTTTTTTACCAACTTGATACAAGACACATTTAAAGGCCATGTGTCTGACCATTCCCCTTTCTTCTTGAGTATAAAAGGGTTAAGTGAGCTCCAACTCTAACAGGTGAATTCAACACCAATAAGTTTTTACTCAAGTAAAATTGTTATAATTATATGTTTGCACAATGCAGAGTAAGGTTTTTCAGAAATATAACTAGGTATTAAAAGAAGAAAGTAATCCTGCTAAATTTCAGCTTCCCTGCTTCAGATGGACACATCTTCAAATTAACTAATCTTCTCTTTCGGACTCTACTTTTTCAGTGACAGGATTTGATATCAAAACAGATCTAAATGAAGTCTAAATTATGGTCAAGGATAAAGAGCTAATTCCACATCCCAAAACAGCAATTAAAACCTAAACATGGTTTAACCATCTAATTATCAAACTAGCACTACTACCAAAACAAATAAGAGTATAAGACATCTCAACTCAAGAATTTTAAGCTGCTCCAGTAAAGGCACATAAAATAGAAAGTATCATTTGCAAAAATAGAAGTATTGTAAGTCCTAGATTGGTACTCCCAAGATTAAACCCTCTAATTAACCATTTAGTCATTTACCCATCTTTGTTCATAAACAAAAATACATAAATAACATTGGTGATAAAAAGTAGAGGATATAATTGAAGCAAATAGACCCTCAGGGAAAAGCCAACATTTACCTTACGGCTCAGGAATGAAAATTACTTTTAACCAAGAAAATTCAACACGTTATGTTTGATTCCACTATTATTTTTAGTTGGCACTTGGCAGGCAGTATTACACTGAGCAACATTTTCCTTTATAGTCAACTGAACCAACAGAGTTTCTCCTAAAACATGATGAGAAAATATCAATAATAGCAATTCAAAGTAGTCACTACATTCATTACATAATAATTTTCTTCCTAGTCAGTATAGAATTGGGACTAACCTGAGGTAGATATTCTGTGACAATCATCATTGGGGTGCTCTGCGTTACAGCACCTAAAAATTGGACAACATTTGGATGTCGTATTTTCTGAAGTAATGCAAGTTCATCATGAAATGCCTTTCTATGGGACATAAAAGGACATACAAAAAACCACTGAGAAAACTTTCAAATTTTGGAATGAATAAACGAAGTGAAATGGACCAGAAAAAAAAAATACATATTGTATAATAAGACCAACCCACACTTTGTCATCATCAGTGAATACTTCCTCCCCAAGCATTTTGACAGCAACGTGAGTGCCACGCCATAATGCAATACGGAAGGTTCCCTAAATTAGGAAAGTATGTTGAGATTTTGGAGAAACCAAGGATAAATTCATAAAACAAATTTAAACTATAAAAAGTGGTAACTGAATTATATACCTTTGTTATGTGAACACTATTTGTAAAATCAAGTTCAGAAGGGTTAATCTCATATTCGGGGACTTCACGAGCATTTTGGACATGCATGGGAGCCATCTATAATAAGTGAGAGGAAGAGAGAAAAGAAATGCTTCAGTATGATGTTAAAAAATTAAAGTCAATGGAACTAGAGATGTCAAATCAAGCTACAAACCGGAGGTTTTGCACCATGTTTCTCTAAAAGCTTTACAACATCATGATTTTTGTAGTACATTGCATCTGCTAGAGGCTATAATATAAACCACAAACTAAAATTAGGTCACACAGTTCGTATGTGTAAAATCCAGCCAAAGACTTCTCAAATTGAGATAATGAAAATCATAAGAAATAGAACATATACCAAAAAAACTTAAAAGAAAAGTTAATATGACAACATCTTTATTCCAGATGTGGCAAACATAAGGGTGCACATCCTGCAAGGAGCAGCCATAAAATTTGAAAAAAGCAAAGAAAAGGAAATAAAAGAAAAGGAAAAAGATGCACACTTAGTAAAATATGAGCGAATTAAAATCTAGCCTAAACTAGGCAAAAAAGAAAATGATTGATTATACATCTGTTAACATATAATGCCCAACAACCTTTCAAATTTTTAATTTCATGGGATCTGTGGTAAATGAATATGGCTCCCAAAGGAAGCGTATGTAATGATTCTATGGTAATGATTGTACTATTCACTTCCTGACAAACTGATAGAGCCCTAGGAGTTTTTACTGAATAATACCTCTGATATATAAGAGAAAATGCGATTACAAGCACCAATCAACTAGGAAATATCAATAAAAGACTCACTAACAGCACACAGACTCACAAGACTCTAAACAGAAAGCTTAACAAGGAAAACACCCAGGCAAACCTCATTCAGAGACTCAACCCAGCAAAATACCAACAGAAAGCATAAAAGAACACTCATATGGCTAGCATTCGAGAGGCTAGCCACTTGCCCCATTTCCCTTACTAATTCCCTCCTCCTTCCCTTCACGTCCTCCTACTCCATATACCTATTCCATCCATGCAAAGTGGTCCCTCTCTGACAGTTAGTTAGAATATTCTCCTCTCTCCTCACTCAGACCTACTTTCTTCCTTCTAGAATAAACAATTACTAACAAGCTGTGTTTATTTCATGAATTGACAGTAGCCAGGATCTCTTTTCTCTAGAATATGGAGATTTCATAAGTTTGAAAATGTATTAGGGTGTTTCAAACAGATATCATGATGCAAGGCTAACAAAAACTAACAAAACAATTTTTTCTGTTTATATATTGACAAATTAAGATATGTATTGCACAGGAATAGAGAATGTAGAAGGTACTCATTTTACTGGTTCAAATAGCCCGTTTCACAACAAAACAGTAGAATACTGAGAACCTATGACTTTAGGGTCTTATGGCACCTCTAATAAATGAAAACAGCTTTCTCCATAAATTTGTTTGAACCATTTCCAGTTTGCAGCACCAAAGATTCAAGCATCTCTTTTTTTTTTTTGCCTCAATGCGTAAAATTCACTCATGTCTGATATTTTATTTTCTTCTAACCCTACCGAAACATTATCATAAACCTACTATTGCAAATGATGGGAAAATAGAATAAAAATAATATAAAAATTAGAAAGAAAGAAGGACCAAATCCATGACTTTGAAGTGTCCCATTACATCGGCTAAAATTTAATAAAAGATCCATCACTTATAGTTTTGAAGCTTGACTAAAATATACAAGAGGATTGACTAATACTGATTCTCTTTTTTTTTTTTTTTTGTTTTACAAGAAACTGCAGAAATGAAACCTTAACGCACATTCCTGGAGTATGAAAAGAACACAAAAGGAGACCTACATGAAGACAGAAAGAAGCGCCAACTCAGATAGAAACATTACCGTGCTACCCCACCGGTCCTGTGGCTCGATCTCAGCACCTCTTTGGATCAACAATTCGACAACATCGGTGAGGCCCTGACACGCGCCGACGTGCAAAGCGGTGCGATCATCAATGTCTCTGAAATTAACATCGCTTCCGGAGTCCAAGAGCTCCTTGATTCCATCCAAATCCCCTTCGTTCGCCAAGTACATCAACCTCACGCTCGAAGGCAACGCCTCCGATCCAAAATCGCCGCCGCCACCGCCACAGCCAGAATCCTGGCGTTCGGGCGCAAGTGAGGATTGCCTGCCCAGCGGGAACCGAGCTTGGGGCTTGTTGACGACGTCCATGGAAGAAAGAGATCGAAATGCAGAGAATGCCACCGAGAGAGTGGGAAGGGTGGAAAAGGGGTTTCAAGAAAGAGAAAGATTCGAGGTTTGTTGGTTGGAACTAAGAAGTTGGGAGTGATAGTGAAAAAATAAGAAAGCATATGGGAACAGAATCGTTGCCTTTGTTGTTTTATAGCAACAAAGTAAAAGTTGTGAAGGAATTTCAAGGAAAGGTGGGGACAAAGAGAACGATGGTTTTGTAAAGCGGATTCTGTTCATGTTTGGGACAGTGACGGTTTCTCTTTTTGTTTCTATTTGCAAATTTGCATCTTTTTCTTGAAGCATCGCGTCACTGACTTTTATGTGGCAGAGAAGAAGGGTGACAATTGCGGCTGCACCCTTCTCTAGTCTCACAACCATATCTCGAGTTCGTCATGGTTTGCCTTCTTATGGAGAATTAAGAGAAGATAAACAAAACTTGAATCTCACACTAACTCAGTTCTCTGCATCTGGGAGTATCCTCCTGTTGTTAAGTTTAATGTCCTAATTATGCTTTCTCTATAACTTTTTTCAGATATTGATCTATTCCTTTTTTGTTGTTTTCTCTCTTGTTATTTCTTAGCCACAAAAAAAAAAGGAGTGAGGGTGAGGAGAATCTTAATTATATACTGTTGAATGATGTTTTATTTTTTTATTTTTTTAAAATTATTTTATAAAATTAATTTTAAGAATTAATTTTACTATTATTTTTATGTATTCATATATATACTACTAATAAAAAAAACTTATTTTTAAATTTTTTTTATTTTAAAAATTAAAATTTAGAATAATTTTTAATTATTTTTTTCTGAAACTTATTTTATTTTTTATCTAGTTATTTAAATATATTTTTTTATTTTTAAAAATTAAAAATAATTTTTAAAAATTACGTTCAAACATGCTTGTTGTCTTTTGTTGCTCGGACACTATAATTTTAGCATCTTTATTTGCTCTAAAATAAAGGTTAAATTTTCGTTGAAATTACACTAGTGTTAAAAAATAAACTCTTTTAAGATAAATTTTTTTACATATAAAATTTAAACTCAAGAATCAAGATCTTTGTTTGATAATAATAGAGTAATTACTACACTAACCAACTCCTAATTGATTTAGAATTATTTTTATATATTTACATACATGTAACTAATAAAAAATATTTTTTTATGTATTTTTGTTTAATTATCTTGTGCCTTTTATCTTGAAAACCTATATTTTATTTTATTTTTTTTAGTTTAAAACACCATTTTAATTGTTTTATTTTTTTTTAAAACAAAAAAAATATTTTCAAAATAGGTTTTAAACAGTTCTATTATCACCAACTTATTGATTGATATTTAATTAAAGGGGAACTCATCATTGCTCTATTTAATTTAATAGAGGTATCCACCATTCAAATTTGTTGAGATTGTCCAATAATTAAAAATATTTGGAACAACTTCAACCTTTCCCCAACTTTGAAATAAACAGCCTTCAACTATGGCTTCAAACGAAGTGCCCCACCAGATTATTACATCTTCTCTCTCAAAAGCTTCTGAACACTAACATCTAAACCACCTTGCTTTACCAATAACTTGGAATACTTTGAAGAAAATTTTCTTTAAGCTAAACACTAAAAATGATCTGAGAGCTGGAGGCATCATTTGTGTTGTGGCCTTGAAGGAAACCACATTTGTAGCTTCTATAAAGATCTCCACCTTCATCATCTCTTCTATACTGTCATTCACAACTTACTCTTTAAACTTATGCTGTTGCATTTTAGACTAAACAACCTCTACACTTACCTTTTTTGTGTACAATGCCCTCTTACCTATTTTTTTATCCTAATAAGCATAAAAAAAACAAACAAGAACTCCATCTGACAAATGATTTGGTAATTAATATGGATATTTTAATCAATTTTCTTCTCTATTCCTTTTCTCAACCAAATTTTTTGTGACAACTTATATAAAAATGTATTAGATTTTAACTGTAAAAGATCTAAACTCGAATCTTACATAGTTTTGAGTAGGATTATTTTTAAAATTAAAATACACATAACTTCTTTAAATTAAAAGTTATGTATAGATAATTTTTTTAATTATAAAAATTAATTTAGAACTCTCTTACTTTGTAATTTGTGTCAAAAATTTTAGCATTAATTTTTTTTATACAAAATTTTAATAGGAAGTAGAAATGTCAAATTATTTAAGAAAATTTTTTTATACAAAGTTTAAAATTTATAAATTTTTTTATTTTAATATAACTTAATTTTATTGACATATAATTATTTTAAAGTTTTAGATAAAAAAAAATAATAGAAAATTTTTGCACAAATTGCGAAACTTGAGAATTCTTGCACAATTTTTATAATTAAGGAGAATTATCTATGATATAATTTATGAGAATTTTTTCACATTTTAGCCTATTTTTAATAAAAGAAATTTACAAAAACAAAAAAATTGATTAAGAGACTAACACGTAAGAGTGTCGTTTTAGTGCATGCGACATGAAAGACTGTCGTTTATTCTTTGGGAGTTCATCAAAGTATCAAACAACCAACTCAACCAAATTCACCACCACATACACTCCACAATCCCTCTCTCGCTTTGGGTGTGTGCGCAAACTGCAAAATGCTATCCGCGCTTCAAACTCCTCGCTCCCTCTCTCGCTTCCCTCTCTTCCATTCCCCAAATTCCTTCCTCTTCCACTCATCCTGCACTTCCCGCTTCTCCTCACACCCTCTCCCTTATGCCTCTCTCACTGATCAATCCACCCCCACTACCACCACTTCAACCTCACCTCCACAATCCCAAATCCTCACCACGCGCCATTCCCTCCTTTCGGGCCACGTCACTGCCACTGAGCTTGCGGAGTCCTATCTGACTCGCCTCCGACTCACTGAGCCCCAGCTCAAGTCCTTCCTCCATGTATCTGATTCGGTTCTCCGAGAGGCGCAGGAGGTGGATAGGAAACTCTCCGGCAATGAGGAAGTTGGACCCTTGGCTGGGGTGCTTGTGGGTGTCAAGGACAATCTTTGTACGGTGGATATGCCGTCCACCGGTGGGTCACGCATCCTTGAGGGCTACCGACCACCGTTTGATGCTACGGCGGTGAAAAGAGCGAAGGAGTTGGGTGGGATTGTCATTGGGAAGACCAATATGGATGAGTTTGGTATGGGTAGCACCACTGAAGGCTCTGCGTTTCAGGTTTATGGTTTAATTTGAAGCTCAGCTACATTCTTTCTTTTTGGTCCCTAAGTTATTGGACTCATCTAGCTTTAATTCCCGAAAATTAGTGAATGAGTTACTTCCCAAAAAGAAATTGTTGTATATTTAGTCTTTCGTCTGGTAACTCGAGAAGTTGGGATGATAAGGACTAAGTTGTGACAAATTTGTTATTTTTGAAAGTTAACTTGTGTGTTTACTAATTTAATCAAGCCTAACAATTTAGTGGCCGAATTGTTTGTTTCCTTTTTTTTTTTTTTCCGATTTATACAGTTAAAGTTCTTTTAAATGGAAAACCCGGATTGTAATTGGTACATGAATGTGAGGAAGGGAGGCTTGCAGGGCTGATTGTTTCAGTTGTGATGTGTTAAGAATGTTGAACTGTTGATTCTCTCTTATTTATAAAAATTGAAAATCTCAAAGGTTGTTACTTAGCAATCTTACTATAGCCCATTTGTAACTGGCATTGGTTTACTCAGGTGGTGCATATGTTCATTTAATAGGTGACTGCCAATCCATGGGATGTTTCTAGGGTGCCGGGAGGATCATCAGGAGGCTCAGCTGCTGCAGTTTCTGCCAAGCAGTGCATGGTATCGCTGGGAAGTGATACTGGTGGAAGTGTGAGGCAGCCAGCATCATTTTGTGGTGTTGTTGGGTTGAAGCCAACATATGGGCGTGTCTCAAGATTTGGACTTATGGCATATGCATCATCACTTGATGTGGTTGGCTGCTTCAGTTCATCAGTTGCTGATGCTGGGATTCTTCTTCATGCAATTGCTGGTCATGATAAATTCGATGCCACTACAAGTAAGCAAGTGAGAATTTCTCACCATAGTTGGTATTACTTTTATGTCGTACCATGTGAGCTGTATAATCTTTCATTATAAGTAATGATTCTTAACTTTGTTTGGTGTAATCTCTCATCAAGATGGGTTTGAAAAAGTTTATTTATTTATTATCTGACATTTAGCTATTTTCTTAAGATCGAATAATTTCATCTCTCAGGATGTACCCAACTTTCTATCTCATTTTGTCCCTGCAAGTTCCTTGGAAAGTAAGCCCTTGAAGGGACTGAGAATTGGCCTGATCCGTGAAACTCTTGAAGACGGTGTTGACACTGGAGTGGTTTCTGCAATTCGTGCTGCTGCTTTGCATTTTGAGGAATTAGGATGCTCTGTGAATGAGGTCCTTCTCTTCTCTCTATAATTCTCAATGCTAACTCTTCTTGATGTTTTGGAAGTTCACATAAAATAGTGTCTTCAGTTAATAACTTTCACTTATAACCTTGCAGGTTTCACTGCCATCCTTTTCCCTTGGCTTGCCGGCCTACTACATCCTTGCTTTATCAGAATCATCTTCCAACTTGTCTCGCTATGATGGCATCAGGTAACTCGGTGAATGCTCTTGCCCCACCTCTACCCCACTAGATTTAAAAAACTATGGATAAATCATTTAGGGTTTCAATGAACCATTTTTATTTAAATTCAGATATGGAAACCAAGTTTTTGCTGATGAGCTGAACTCTCTTTATGGGGATTCTCGAGCTGAAGGGTTTGGTTCTGAGGTACACATCTTTCAGACATCTATAGCTGGGAGCTTTATCTGTTCCCTCTTTTTAGGGTTACTGGTTTCATGTGATTAGACACACTAGTTTGGCAGCCCATTAACCACAGGCACTTGAAAAAAGAACTGAAGTCCTTGTTTTCACACGAACATGATGCTGCAATTCAAAAAGTACATAAACACTGTAGATTTTGTCCTTTCTTATGTGGATTTTTATCTATACTTTTACAAGAAACTGTCCAGATTTCTTCTGTATTGCTATGTTGATCTGGTTTTCAAATACATATTTCAGGTCAAAATGAGAATTTTGATGGGGACATATGCTCTTTCAGCTGGTTACTATGATGCATATTACAAGCGTGCCCAGCAGGTACCCCTACCATTGGTTTTTGTTGTGAGTGGACACACTAGAAAGGATAGGATTACAAATGATTGCATTAGAGAAAAAGTTGGTATAAACATGTTTTAGGTGGTTTGGTCATGTACAGAAGAGACTAATAGAAACTATTGTATGAAGAGTAGATTTGATGGAAGATAGTCTAATAACTAAAAGTAGAGGAGACCAAAGAAAACAATAGAAAAAATTATTAGGATGAATCTAATTATCAATAATCTAACTACAGAAATAAGTCAACATAGAACATGTTAACGTTGCTTGATCCATGTAGCCGGCTTCATTTGTTGTCGTTGTGAGAGTTGTGTCTTAACTTGATGATGAAGAATTTGGTTTCATAAAACTGATGTAAATCATACTGCTTAAACTGGTGGTATCACACTCTAGAAGTTCCATATTTCAAGATTTTAATCCTGACCCGTAATGATGTCCAGTTCTTAATGTGTTACCCCATCCAATATCTCCAGTAACAAACTAACAATATATGGATATTGCTATGAATATATATATATATATATATATATATATACTCTTGCTTCTTCCTTCATTCCATAGGATTGTTATAATATTGGTATTCTGAATTTCGTCTGCCTCCAGAAATTTAGGATCTTAAAGAATATATGTGTCTTTTGTATTTTCAGGTCAGGACCATAATTAGGAATAGCTTCAAGGAGGCACTAAATCAAAATGATATCCTAATTTCACCAGCAGCTCCATCACCAGCTTATAAGATTGGTAAATATCTAGCATCTTTTTGCTTTTGCATTTGTATACTTTTAGTTCCTGAAGTGTTTTCATTGCCTCTTCACAGGTGAAAAGAAAAATGATCCTTTGGCAATGTATGCAGGTGACATCATGACTGTAAGCATTTTATTACCCTTTGAGCTAGCTGTCTGTCCCAAACTTTGTTAATATATGAAACAGAGATTTGGTGTCTGTATTATGAAAGTTATAAGCTAGTTGCACTTAAATGTGAGCTATAATAAGCTTAAGATGGAGTTTTTATTTCTTACCTAAGTGATGTTGTACGGGAACTGGAACTAGGAAAAAAATTGTTTTTAAAAAAACTTGAATTATTCATATTCAGATACAATGATAAAATTGTGTAATCCATAAGAAACAGATGAGTTTGTTTGGCAAAACTTGGAATTCTTGGGTTTGTTGAATTGAGCCACAGTAGATTAAATTTAGGTGTTGAAAAATGTTCAAACATGTTGATTAACTTCATCCTTTGTAGCTATGTAAATCTCCTATTTGTGGGCTGAAACTGTAAAAAACATAAACAAGATTGTGCTGGACTCCAAGTGGAGTAATCAAACTGATGCCTCTTTTTTTTTTTTTAAATAAAAATCGGGATAGCATGACAACATATATTTAAATAACGTGCAGGGTGTTGTTTTATTCTTACTTTCTAAGTACAGTGACTGTATAGACATGTTCTAGTTTATGGGAGCCAGTGACCCCATAAAGGGATTTTCCTGTAGCCCGGAGCCTGTATTGCTTGAGTACTCAACCTTTTTCCTGCATATATTCTTATACACATCCTAAATGTGATTCAAACTTATCATTGTGGACATGAACAGGCTTTAGGGATTCCAAGTTCTGACATACTGACTTCTTACCTCTAGTTAAAAAATATGGGTCTGCTAATTAGATGGTAGTTTGTGTCTTAATATGGTTGCATGTTGTGGATGATGGAGTTATCATATGCATGAGCAGAAATTGCCGATCACTGTATCTGTAGGGAACTATTGCTTTCCTGTTTCATATCTAGATGTTTACAGGTATTTATTTCCATTTTAAAGCTCATTTTTGTATTAAATTGAATTTATCATTGAGCCAAACTATCATGCACACCAATGAACTGAGGAATTTTATCTTGTTTGTGTATTGTCTGAAGTTTAATTATGGCTGCTTTATATACGTGAAAACACAGGACTTAGCTTAATCTTTGCCCTTTTTTGGTGGTTTTTGTTTCTACAGGTAAATGTTAACCTAGCTGGATTACCTGCTCTGGTTTTGCCATGTGGATTTGTTGAGGGGGGAACTGCAGGCCTCCCTATTGGTCTGCAAATGATAGGTGCAGCATTTAATGAGGTAATGACTTTTCCTATCTGTTCATGGAGCTGCTCTAGGTAGATGTCGCCTCTAAAAGAAATTCAGTTACTTTCCTCATTCAAATGAATTAGTTGTGTAAAAGGTACCAAACCAGATGGATTGATAATGGGTTGCAGATTTTTGTTGCTTAGATCCACATATATTTGAGCATGCCTTGTAGCCCCAAGGCCCTAGCATGTTTGTCTTATCAGACTCATTTAAATTAGATGCTGGACTCTGAAGAGCATCTTGTTCTTATATATCTTTTTCTGTTTTCTACTGGATTGAGTGATGGTGCTTCTAAAAAGTCTAAAGTCTTAGTGATGTAGAACTGTATGGTAGTTCTCTTTTTATTGGTATGGAAAACTATATGGAAATAATCAATGCTAATGACATGAATTCTACACTCGGCAGCACATGTCTTTGGAAGTAACAGCCCTAGTTTATTGAAAAAATAGTGCTTTTGATTCATCATTTACTAAAAGATTGACAGGTGTCTTTGAGATCAAATATTATTAATAATAATAACTACCATAAGTTTCCAGAATCACGTAACATATCATGCATCGGATGCAATTGACATTTATAATTGTCCACGGAAAACTCTACATTTTGTAGAAATATAATTACAAATAATAGTTTGTAATTGAGGTCTGTTTTGCTTTTAACATTAGAACTTACTGCATGGTCCAATTTACGGCATATGGTCTTACTGACATTTTGTAGCGGAAAAACGAATTAGATCTTTTGAAATAAAGTTCTGTGAAGTTTGCAAAAATTGTTATTTTACATGTTAACCTACAAGCGGGATAAAGAATAAAAATAAATTATGTTTCGTCCATTAATCTGATTGTGTGTTAATGGTATATTTTAGTGAATTTCATAGAACTTCACCAAAAAAAAAAAAAACTTCAGTGGATCTTATCGCTGGAAAAACTCAGCATTCTATGTGTAAAAATTGCTGTTTGTTTGCTTGAGCTCCAATTGCAATGTGAACTAGAGTTCTGTTAACATTAAATAACATAAGCATCATTTTGCTGGGGATTTTGCAGGGAGAGCTGCTGAGAGTGGGGCATATCTTTGAGCAAACTCTTGAAAATTGCCGATTTGTTCCACCAATTATAGCTGATAATGTTTCATGCTGAGTAGAAATAATTGTTACACCTTTTTGGTAATCCATAGTTCATGTTGATTCCATGACAATGCAATGCAGTGGCTGATGCTGATTTTGAGGAAGTACTGGTTTTGAAGAAGCTGATAACGTTTCGGTCACATGACTAAAAATGGTTTGAGTAGTTGAAATTTTACTTCAGAATTGTATATGATAATTGTGCAGTACCATCTGAGAAGTTTATCATGTGAGGAGGCACTGCCAATGGTTAGCAATGTCAGTATTTGGTAAGTAGTATTTCATTTAATGTAAAGCTAGCTAGGTTCTTGTTAATTTAATAATCAAGTGTGGAGGGCTGGGAAATTTGCTGGCGAAAATGTATTATTAATTCATCAAGTACCAGTACCTTAGAATAATAAGTGCAGTTTTCTGAATTTGTCTTCTATTCTTGCTTTCTTGGAAATGTGCTTTGTATCATTTTGTGAGTGTGACCAACTGAGATGTTTATTTATACTACAAGATCTATTATTTGATTACATCATTGTATAGGAAAAAATATATCAATTTATTCATCAGAATCTTTGGAAGAGCCATGGTGATCACTACATATTGCTGATTATTAAGATTATTTGATAGTCATGTTTTATAAGTTAATTTATGGGAGAGATTCTTATGAAAATCATATTAGAATTATAAATCTTAGAGGTGGCGTTCAAGTTTCATACCCCATATAATTGGAATTGTAATTTGTAACCTCAACTTTGTCTATGTTAGTTTTGCTTTCATAGTTGGTCTTAAGTCAAATAAAAAAGGAGAGTTGCATTAAGTAGTTGAAAATTAATGTAAAGTTTTGTCGAATTTGTATGAATATGAATTAACGATATATATATATTTTAATGTTAGGCTTTTACTTGAAAGCAATATGATGTATAGTTTGAGTACAATGTCAAATGAGTAAGACTCCTTGTGTCAATGCCTAGATATAATAAAAAATAAGCAAGTTGGATGAATGAAATGAAAAAAGATTTTAAGAGTTATTTATGATAAAAAAGTACTACATAAATTTAAAGAAAAATTTTATTGTTGACTTATAAGACTTACATTATTGTAAAGTATTGGTTGTTAGGCTATAAAAAGTTAACATGAACAAAAATTTAATGTTATAGAAATGAAAATATTGTATTAGATGAGTAAACACATTAAAAATAAGATTAAAAATAAGTATATTAGAAAGTTGGAGTAATATTTATTATAAAAAAATTAGTAAAAATGTGTCTTAAGTAATTTAGTTATGTACAAAAAAGATTATTAAAGATTCTTGTACAAAAAAAAGTAATTTAGTAACTAGAGGTAGGAGGAGATAAAATAAAATAATAAAAAATTATAAAAATAAATTTAAATTTTAATAATTTAATTATAAAAATAAATAAAAATAAAATATATTAATATCGCTTGATTTATATAACTGATTCACTCAATGAAAAAAAATTTTTGAGTTAATAAAGTTAGCATTATCGAATGCCACACTTATGAGGAAAAACGCCAAAAAGCGGGGGATAAATTGTAGTTTATCTTAGTTAAAATTTTAGTTTATTCTTTAAAATATATTTAAGATTTCAATTTTTAAGTTGTTTTTTAAATTTATGTTTATGTTTCAGAAAAATAGTAGTGCCAAAGCATTTTATGTTTTAGAAATTAATATAAAATCTCAATTATATTTTGAGAATTAAAATAAGTTTTTAACCAAAAGAAAAATTAGTTAGACAGACGAGTTAGGACTGAACTCTCAAACTATTAGGTAAATAAGTATTCAAATTAACTACGATCCTAGATTATTCAGTGTACCACGAAATCATTTCTATTTGATTGATGAATAAAACTAAAAAAAAAATTAGAACATTAACATTAGTAGAAAGAAAAAACTCGAGAACTCTTTAAATAATTAGATAATTACGTTTACAAAAACATGCTTATCTTTGTTCAGAGAAAATCTGATTATTTATTTAAACTTAGGGACAAAATCATTATTTTTTATTTTTTATTTGTAAATAATTGAAATAGTAGAGTAAAGATTTGGTGCCAAAGCATGTATCTGAGTGATGATGATTTATTTTTATACTTTGGAATAAATAACTTTTAATTTTATAGTGTTTCAACTTACAAATATATTACAACCAAAAAAACTTTTAAATATACTCTTATTTATCTATAAATTATTAAATAGTAAAAAAAAACAGTTTTAACCGTTGATAATTGTATTGAAAAACAATAAGGTGCAGCTAAAATTAATATCAAGTTTTTTGAAAATTGGATTATCTAATTAATTGAACTAGGACTTGTCAAGCATAAGGCCTCGTTGTCCTCTAAAAACTGTACTACTGATCGAAATATCGAATTGTTTTGAATAAAAAAATATTGATATTGAACTCAGAATTGAAAAAAAAAAAACTCTAAAACATGTTCAAACTTTGGGTATCAAGTATAGACCAATAGCTTGATGTTTTCTCCGTTGATTAAGGATCGAAAGTTTAGATTAAAATACCAAGCTTAAAAAGAAAAAAAGTTTAGAATCTTTGTATATATTATTTAGGGTAAAACTAACTGTTGTCTTTTAATTTTGGATAAGATTTTAATTTTATTTTTTATTTGTATTAATTGATGTTATTTTTTTTACTTTTTAAATGTCAATTAGTCATAGTTAAAGATGAATTATTTTAGTTAAAATATAATTGAAGTTTAGATAAAATTAAAACACTTTAAATTTTTCTTTTTTTAAATTTTTAGTTGGACATTTGAAATTCAAAATTAAGAATTAAAAAAATTAAAACTATATAAAATTTAGTTTGATAGTAGATTTAGTGTTCGCTGAATTTTTTTTAGATTAACTATATTTTAATAAGAATAATTTTATATAAATTTTATATATAACGTGGTTAGTGATATATATATAATATTTAGTTAAAAAAATACATAAATTAATAAAAATAAAGAATAAAATTAAAAACTAAAAAATAAAATCAAAATCTCATACAAAATTAAAATTTTTTTTGACATATTATTTGTATTAAGAATAATTAATTATTACTTTTTATATATATTTATATATTTATATGTAAACATCAATGGTTTAATATCTATTAAATTAGTTAAATCAATTGACTTGTAATTTAATAGTTTTTAGTTCAATCATTGTTTAATTTTTAAAATATTTGTATTTTTTGCCAAAAGTTAATAAATAAAAATATAATAAATTAATATATATATTAATTTAAAATTAGGATAGATAAAAAATATAATAATTTATATGTTGAAATTATACATTTTTAATTTATCATATAAAAAATTAATTAATAAAAAAATTAATTTAAACAAATAATTGCACTAATTTAAATATAATATTTTATTCAAAATAAATATAATTATTTATTTCTTAAATTATAAAAAATTAATTATTTTTATCTTCTAAGTTATTTTGTACTAGATAATTTTCGGAGAGAAAAGTGAGGCCCCCCACGCGCAATTACCACGGTAGTTACGAATCACGCTACCAAACCTTTTTTATACTAAGAAATGATGCCCGCACCGCACCTTCGAGCATATTCTATTCGATATAAGAAAAATCAAGGAAGCGCGTGAATTCCACGCTTCTGAAGTCCTCTGGCAGGACTTCCTCTTCCGCCGATCTTCTTCCGCCGATACAGCTCCAGATTGATTCGTTGAGAGTCCTGTTCCTCCAATCTGATCTACTGTTCATCAGATTACATCAATTACAATCCAATCTGTAAGTATGATTATTAATACAATTTCCTCTTAATCGATCAAGCATCTTTTAATCCGACTTAATTTGATTGATTTCTGTTCTCGTTATCGGTTCCGATAGAACTTATTTTAAAAAATTTCTATGAAATTTCGTCAATTTTTGGGTCCTGGGAAATTGTCCTGTAGTAAATCGGAGAAATTTTTATTCATCTGCTGTTAGTTATATCTATAATTGCTAAAGATCAACGTTAACATGGCGTGTTTTATCTCGTTTAACGATCTTCCTTTGATTAAACGGAAAGAACCAAATTAGTAGTCTCAATATTAATTATTATGAAATTGTGACCTTTGGCTTTCTTTATTAACCTTAGTACAACGAGAAGAGATCAAGGAATATGTCTGGGCGTAAGAAGGTGCTATCACTGGTTGATCTTTGTGTTCAGAAAACAATAGATAATGTGAGGTACTTGGGGAATGTTGGTGAAACTGATGCGCATCTGCTTGAGAGAATATTGCCACACTGCACACTCGACCAATTGATGCATGTGGAGAAGTCAACTGAAGTAAGAAAGACTTTGTGTTATTATATATAAGAATTCTAATTATGCTAGAAGGCAGCCAGAACAAATTTTTTACCCTAATATGCTTTTGCAGGGAAGAGATTTGAGCCCTGTGACTGATAAATTGTGGAAGAGATTTTTCGAAAAACAGTTTGGTATAAATTGCACCAATCAAGTAATTAAGAGGATGAGAGATAAGAAAGTGTCATACAAATGGATGCAGTTATATGAGGTGGTTTTTCTGTTTTGGGTTATAGTTTTTGTTTGTCATTTTCTGACTTAACTATGCTTTCTCTCTTTCTTTCTTTTTTTTTTCTTTGTGGGGTAGGAATGGGAGTATTTGATTATTGAATTCTAGTTTTTTGCTTAGAAACACCAATTTTCAGCTGTGCTAAGTAGGTAACATCTTTGCAGGCAAAAGTAAAGGAGGTGGCTGAGGCAGAGAATAAAGCAGTTGATCGAATTAAGCAACTATACAAGAAAGAAGATGATCGTAAGACCCTAAACGTTATTTGTTTTCTTTTGTTTGTTTAAGGACAACATATCCCCTTCTTTCCTTCTGATAAAAATTTCTGGTGAAATACTTTCGTATCCATAGTAAACTGGTAATTGACTTTTGATAAATTCGGATGCTGAATCCAATGGTTAACAAAACTGCCAACTGGGCAACAATTTGTTACATTATGGGTACATAGAGTTATCCTTAATTTGATTAGCTTTTTTGGCAAGGAGTGGCATACCAATTCTTTTCTAGTTATATTTTTACTGCTTTCTTTGTTGACTGCTTACCAGTAGTGGGCTTATGTAGGGAAACAAAGTAGGCAAGTAAGGCTATGCACCAAAGTTCCACCTTCAAGTAAAAGAAAATTTTGGGCAGGTAAGTCTTCTGTTTCCTTATGTTTGTTCCCTTCTGTTCCACTGTACTATACTATTGTTCTATAGTTTTGTGCTTTAATGATTTAACAAGTTGAAGCTTTTATTGTTTATTAAATCTTTGAGGATCTGTTGTAGATGGTGGATCTGGCTACAATGTATCAAATTTGAAGAGCAACATAATGAAAAAGTCAAGGATAGACTTTCTGAAGAGGTAATTTTCTTGTTGTATGATGTTCAGATGCTTTGAGGATGTGATGGGTGTGATCAAGGTTCTCAAACTCAAGATTTTAAGTAAACCCATAAAAGTGGAGTAAATTCGACACGTAAACTCAACTTATAAACTTGTACGAATTTACCTATATCAATAAATAATTATAAAAAAAATTATATCCCAATCATAATTAGTATCCAATTAGAATAAAATTTAAATAACACAAATTCAAAGTGCAAAGGAGTGTGAAGTAGGTGTAATGTAGAGTTCACATTGTAGTATAAAACATGAGTCCTCAAGATATTATATCTGAGAAGTAAAAAACTGCAAACCTCTAGAATCGCACCAATGAATAAATTGTAGATAATGTTGTTAGGAATGGTTGGCACCCAAGAGGGGGGTGAATTGGGTGTTTAAAAAAAAATTGCTAATGCAGAATTTAAAAAGTAGCTAAAGCAGATGTATAGAGTATTTTTTTGCTTAGATAACAAATGTAGAAAGTCATTCAGTTACATTAACCCAAAAAAGAGCAACAAGAGCAGTATCAACATGATAAAGATTTTAGCAGCAAGAACCAGTAATGACAGTAAGATAAATTGTTGAAAGTAAATGCAGAAGATAATGTGCGAAAATTTAAGGCACGCAGAAGTTTATCTTGGTTCAGCTTACCAACAAGTTTACATCCAGTCTTCAAGCATAACTTGAGATTTTCACTATTATCACAAGCTTAAAAAGGGCATTTGTGAGCTCTATAAACTTTCTCACTTTAATTTTCTCAAGGAAAACCTTTTCTTTGATATCTCTCAATTTAGAAGAAGGAATTTTTATCAGCTAAGAAACTCTCACAATTTCAGAGTAAATTTTACAAGTGAAGAATTATTGAAAATAATAGCAACAAGAGCTCAAGATGATTTTCAGAAGATAATTTCTGTTAAATGTTTTCTTCTTTCTTGGAGGCTTTCTAGAGGTTCTATATATAGACTTTTTCCAAGAGGAAAGGTTAAAAATCTGTTCAGAAAACAGATAAGATGAAATCTCTGCAAAAATAGTCATTTGTACTTAGCCTGATGTCATCTCAGAATCGCAAGTCGATCGCTATGATCCGCCAATGATCGCCGTGTTTTTAAATTAAAATTTTTTTGCAAGGCAAAGATGCAAAGAATCGACTTGTATTAAATGGGCAATGATCGTATTAGGCTAGCAGTCGACTGGTGATTTGAAAAGTAAATTTTCAATCTAGTGCTGTGCCAGTCGGTTGCTATCTTCTTGATAGTCGACTGGTGACCTTCTGGATGAAAAATATTGAAAAACAGTACCTTGGCAGTCGGCTGCTACATTTTGACAATCGACTGTCGTGCCTCCAGATAAAAACTTTTACCTCCCAGTTGACTATCAGTCGGTTGTTATGGCCTGACAGTCGACTGGTAGCTCTCTGTTAGCTATCAGTCGATTGGTAAAGTCCTGGCAATCGATTTGTGGCGTTTTGTTATGGCTTTTAACAATATTGTCTTTAGCAGTTGACTGTTTGCAGTGTGCAAGTCGACTACTAGCCGAAGATTTTGCAAACTTTTGAAAAACTCATTTAATCTATGCTACTTTAGTCTTTGCAAAACTATTTTAAGAATTGGAAAAAGTTTTGAACTCTTATTTCTATTATTACTTTTATAATTCAAGTCCTAATTATTTGTTTGCTTCTTGTTTTGTTTGGCTTGCATAGATGATTCTTCAGACTTGAATTTTTTTGAGATAATTCAATTTGTTTGTAATCATCAAAAGATTCTTTAAGAGCCAATGCTCAATGGGTCAACAATCTCTTCCTTTTTTATGATGACAAACATACTGAAATAGAAACACTTGAAAGTAAAATTAGAAATCATTGTGGATTAGTATGCTTCCCTTAAATTTATATATTATTTTGATCAATTTTGTTTCAAGGCTCTCCCTAAATTTATGCATGATTTTTGTTCAGCCATTTTGTAAAATAAAAGTGATACATTTACCACTTGAATACACTTACTAGTTGAATAACAATTGCGGGCTTGGTTAGGTGCTAAATCTAGTGGCCATATGTTTGGAAATCATTCTTCCTCCTTAAGCTCTATCCCAAATTATGATGCTAGGATAGTGCTGAATACTCTGCTTCCCCAGCCTGTAGCCCATCCCACTGCCAACTTTCCCACCACTCAGTTTAGTCTATAAAATAGATTGCTGCATTACATTATAACTAATTGTTTGGTCAATAAAGGAAAAAATTTGGCATATGTAAGTGAATCTGAGCAGTTTGTTCGTTCAATATCTCTTATTTTATCATTGAAAAATGCTCAGATGCTCTAGGATCGAGAAAGCTGCCCTCTCTTTTGGTTCTTTGAACACTTGGATATTGGAGAAGTATAGTATTGATCCATTTGATGAAGAGGTCCTTAGCCCCACTGTCACTGATAAAACCACTCTCTCTAGGTTTTATTATACAAAGCATGATAGCGCTTGGGTATAGAAACTACTGTCTTATGCTCAGAGTCAGAGGCAAGAAGAAAGAGAGCCAAGAGAAGCTGCTCACACACAGGCTGCAGCTGCTCCATCATCTACTGATCCGCTATTAAGCTTACCTACTCTACCAACTTCTTCAGATATTTTAAATGCCATCCACAGCTTTCAAGTCTTTGTTACGCACTGCTTTAATACCTTTGAGGTTGCTCTCACCTCTCGAATGGATGATTTAACTGAGCATGTGGCTGAACTTGGCACACGGGTTACAGCTCTAGAACTTATATCAGCGGATAACAATGAGTTGTTAAAGACCCTTCAACAGTCTATGAGATCAAGGGGCCCTCCTTAGTTTCTTTTTAATTTATCTGTTATTGCTTGCACTCACCCTTCCTTCCTTTTTGTTGATGCCAAAAGGGAGAGAAGTAGTAAGCTTAAGAACTCTTACAATTATCTAATATTTTGAGATTTGAATTGCTACTGACATACTCTTATATTATCTATAATTCCTAATGGTTATTTTAGAATTTGAATTGCAAATTGCTAACGACATACTCTGGGATTTAAGTTGATTACTTGTTTTTACTGTGTGGGAATTAAATGTATCACTTTCATTTTACAAAATGGCTGAACAAAAATCATGCATAAATTTAGGGGGAGCCTTGAAACAAAATTGATCAAAATAGTATATAAAATTAAGGAAAGCATATCAATTCACAGTGATTTCTAATTCTACTTTCAAGTAATTCTATTTCAATATGTTTGTCATCATAAAAAAAGGGAAGATTGTTAACCCATTGAGCATTGGCTCTTAAAGAATCTTTTGATAATTACAAATAAATTAAATTATCTTAGGAAAATTCAAGTCTGAAGAATCATCTGTGCAAGCCAAACAGAACTAGAAGCAAACTTGAATTGTAAAGGTAATAATAGAAATAAGAGCTCAAAACTTTTTCTAAATTCTTGAAACTGCTTTGCAAAGACTAAAGTAGTATAGATTAAATGAGTTTTTCAAAGGTTTGCAAAATCTTTGGCTAGCAGTCGACTTGCACACTGCAAGCAGTCAACTGCTAAAGGCAATATCGTTAAAAGCTATAACAGAATGCCACAATTCGATTGCCAAGACCTTACTAGTCGACTGATAGCTAACAGAGAGTTATCAGTCGACTGTCAGGCCATAGCAACTGATTGATAGTCAACTGGGAGCTAAAAGTTTTTATCAGGAGGCACGACAGTCGATTGCCAAGATGTAGTAGCTGACTGCCAATCTATTGTTTTTTAATATTTTTCATCTAGAAGGTCACAAGCTGACTGCCAAGAAGGTAGCTGCCAACTGGCACAGCACTGGATTGAAAATTTACTTTTCAAAATATCACCAGTCGACTGCCAACCTAATATAAGTTGATTGCTGCATGCTGCACTGCAAAAAAATTTTAATTTAAGAACACGACAGTTGACTGGCAAATCATAGCAGTCGACTTGCAGCTTGCAGAAATGACATCAGGCTAAGTACAAACGGTTATTTTTGCAGAGATTTCATCTTATCTATTTTCTGAACGGATTTTTAACTTTTCCTCTTGCATAAAGTCTATATATAAAGCCTCTGAAAAGCTTTCAAGAAATAAGAAAACATTCAACATAAATTATCTTCTAAAAATCATCTTGAGCTCTTCTTGCTATTATTTTCAATAGTTCTTTACTTATAAAATTTATTCTGTAATTGAGAGAGTTTTTTAGTTGATAAAAATTCCTTCTTCTAAACTGAGAGATATCAAAGGAAAGGTTTTCCTTAAGAAGATTAAAGTAAGAAAGTTTGTAGTGGCTCACAAGTGTCCTTTTTAAACTTGTGATAATAGTGAAAATTTCAAGTTGTACTTGGGGACTGGATGTAGACTTGTTGATAAACTGAATTAGGATAAATTTCTATGTGCCTTAAATTTTCGCACATTTTTTTCTGCATTTACTTTAAGCAATTTATCTCATTGTTACTACTGGTTCTTGCTGCTAAAATTTTTATCTTATCGATAATGCTCTTGTTGCTTTGTTTTGGATTAAACTAACTGAATAACTTTCTGCATTTGTTATCTAAGCAAAAAAATACTCGATACATCTATTTTAGCTACATTTTAAATTCTGCATTAGCAATTTTTTTTAACACCCAATTCACCTCCCCTCTTGCGTGCTAGTCATTCCTAACAGGTTCATCAATAGGGTTTGACACCCAATAAACAATAAACTGTAGATAATGTATGGGGATATGCTCTTTATGAAAACTTTGCATTATCTAATGAATTGTATTTCTTATGCCAAAAGCTTCCATCTTGTGGAATTAAAATCAAGTTGGAGACATTCACTCGGAATTCCACAAAACACCAGATAAAATTATCTCTCTGCCCTTGCCATTTAATAATATCTTTATAATAATAGTCAGTGAACTGTTCTTAAATATTGAAGATATTTAAAATGAAACTCTGTATATTATGAATCGTGCATAGAATTCTGTCTTGGCGTGAGTGTGTTCTAATGTTGCATCTTGATAATTGATATGCTCTACTGAACATTGACTTCTAGTTTTTTTTTTTTTTCCTTACAGTCCTGAGGTGAAAAATCTTGCAGCAATGAGGAAAAATTCTTCTATCCAGAGGACTAATAGGTACAAATGACGGCACTTTTATGTTTTTGAAGAAGCTGTTTTCAGGCATTTACTTCTATTCTTGTTGAGAATATTGGGCCTATTTGATCTCGTAAGCTTGTATTTTGTGTAACCCCACTTGCAATGTTTGATTAACTGTCTATAAAAATACTTAACAGAAGAAACATGACAGTCAGTGATTCTGAAGAAATTATTATCTTTCCCTCTCTCTTCCTTTCCTTCTATCTCTGCTCTACTCAACAATCCTCATGCTATTGCTTCATCTCCTGCAGTTCATCAAGCAACATCAAGAAAGGAGGCATTTCTGGAAATGGTTCAACTTCCAAACGCCTAAACCTATAAAAATAATAAAAAGGATATGCGTAGACTTGGCAAGTCATGGTCCTGCTGGGAAGATAGAAATGCTGTATATCATGATTTGCTTTACAATCGCAACTGTAGCTTCAGTTATCTCAATTTCTAGGAAAACTCAGCCTCATTTGCGAGCCAATTATTTTCAAATTTCTTTGCTTATGTTTATATTTACCCTGTAGAAGCATGTTCCAATCTGTTTTAATCTGTTAATTCCCTATAAAAATCAAATTCTCATTCACTTTGTTTCTTATGTTTATAATGAAGCTGCAGCCTTAAGGAGGCTATAGGATTGTTGTCGAAGTTTTAGATATAAATGGGAAGGAGGGAATTGACATCCCCTTGTCTTCCAAAATATTACCGGTTTCCAGGTATCTACTAATCTTTCTCACCCTTAATTTATAATTTGTAAACAATTTTATCACAATGAAATTGCTTCTATCCTTTGCTGTTTATTGTCTTCCTCAATTTTATCATTTCAAGTCTCAAGGGAAGAAAAGTATAGATTAAATTAATGATTTGGTTATGCATGTTTTCTTAATTTGGCCATTAAAAAAATAAAATGTCTCAATTCCTCAAAGATCAATACTTAATTAATTTGATCTTTTAGTTAATAAAATAGATTAAAAATTAACTGATAATGATACTAATATATGCTAACTTTACTGTTAAATAATAAATTAAATTTTATTCAACAAAAAAAAGTAAAGTACATTAGATTTACAAATTAAATATTACTAAAATGCACAGTTTGTATTTTTATTTTTTTATGTACAATTTATAAATTTAATATGTTTTATTTTACAAATTATATATTATCAAAATATACTATTTGTATATTTTTGTTGAATAGACATCAATTTATTATTTAATAGTTAGTTTAACATTCATTAATGTTATTATAAATTAATTTTTTTTCTATTATATTAATTAAAAGATTAAATTCATTAAAAATTAATTTTTTAAAAATTAAATTAAGACATTTGTTTCAATGGCTAAATAAGCGAATATACATCTTTTAAAGACTAAGACTACATTATTTACTGAGTATACAAGATTAGTATATTTATCTCATATGATTCACGAGGGAGCAAATTTCTCTGTTCTATACTGTTCTTCCAAATCAATCCCATAAGAGGGAAGGTGACAAAGATGCTCTTGGTAAAAAAATTGACTCATCCAGAATGTGTTGAAACATTTGATTTGATCCAGTAATCGCTGAAGCAGGATCCTAATTATTTTCGATGTTTTCTTTTAAATATTCGTAGTTAATATTATAAGTAAATGTAATATAGTCATATCCCAAGATAAAATTAGCCAAGTTAAAAGTTCTGAATTAATAAATTAATGCATCGCATTGTTGATCATGTAAACTCTACGATTTTCCGGCCAAAAAAACTATGATTTGTTTAGTTAAGACTTGAAAATTACATTAATGAAAGACTCGAAAAAAGGGGAAACTACTAACACTCCTGAATTATCCAAGTAGTTTGTAGGTAAATTAAATATTCAACACAGAATATCAACAAAATAAATATCTATTAAAAACTCAGACAAAAAAAAGAGAAACTATATACATTATACAAACAATCTCGATAATTTTTATGGTAAACTACGATGTCTGTTATCACCACTAGTTGCGTAATATAAACTAGAATGTTAATTTTTTTAAATATAAATAAAATAAATTGAATCCTAATTAATTTTTTTAATTTTAAAAATAATAAAATTTAATAAAAAGTTAAATAATCACTTCAACTTTTCAGTATTATTTTTTTTAGTAGAAATGTACCTTTACTGATACATCATAATAGACAAATCAAGATTACAATCTAATTAAAAAGAAAATTTACTTATAATTTTTATATATTTATTATCAAATTCTAACACACACACACACATATATATATATATATAATTTATCTATCTTATGATTAATTTTTTTTAAACATCTTTTTACATATTTTGTTTTAATTAAACAATCTAATAATAAAATTATAACGTGTAGTGTTAAAAACAATACAAAATTTAACAATTCGATTCAATGTTTTGAATATAGCTGTATTGCCATACGTCAATCAAAGGTTTGTTTAAAATAAAGATAAAACTTATGGGTACGTGAAATGCTAGCAGACACTAATCCGAATCGAAGGCTGCAATTCTGCTACTACAAATCTCACTTCCATCATTCTTCCATAAGGTGCTGGAATGCCAGTTGCATTATTTTATGCAATGACATGCTCCAATGGAAACCCTTCAGCATCATTATTACAGCAAGGTTAGTTTTAGGTTTTTGGCAGATCTCAATTCTCAAGTCAGTCATGAATAAACATGTAAACGTGTTATATACACTCTAGTGGAACCCACAATTGACAAAGTTTACACATTTAATCATGATTAACATGGCTTAAAATTCGTAGTTTTAGTGTATTTAAGAATATCTTAATAAACGAAAGGCAGAAATGAACCAAGAATTTTTTTTTTCTCTCTCTGGACTTTCTTGAGGTTTATATACCGCCTAAGAATGTTAGTCGCAAATTGAAGCCTATATCCCAGATCCAGCAAGTCGCCGCCTCGAGGCATTTGATATAGCCACCTGACTAAGCTTGTCAGCATTACTTGATGCATTTCGTTCATTGATTGCTGTATAATGCCTCAACCATTCCTCAGTGTAAACCTGAAACGTAAAATTGATTTGATGTAATCATGGAACAAAAATGCAAGCAGAAATATCGGAAATTAGAGGTTTTGAATGCACCAAAATGCATATTAATTTATTCTTTAATTTTTGAAATATAAAATAAAATAATTATTATATTTGAAATTAATAAAATTAAATAATGAGAAATTATTTAACTTACTCTTTTATTAGTCCCCTTGCTAAAAGATCATCTATTAATCTGATGCCAAAATAATTGCGTGCATGAGCATTAACGAGGAAACATGACCCTATGGATTGATCATCATCAATAGTTTTGTGATATTTACTTAAAACACGGTTGAAATATGCTGCTACTCTGTCTTCTTTTACATTTCAAACGAAAAACAGTCATAAACATAGTAGCTCATGAAACCCAAAATTTAAGATTCAACCAAAACCTTAGCCCTTGGCTGTTGGTAGTCAAAACCTGATTAAAAAGAAGAAGGTGAAGCAAGGAAATCACCTGTTGAGGTCTCATAATCTTTGTATCAGGATCATCCAGGGACTCTCGCCAATGTGCCAAGTATCCAGCCATTCGAGGGATTGCAAATAAAACTGTGAAATACTCAGGTGGAAATCCCATGGCCCTGATTAATTAAAATATCATCCAAACCTTACTAAATATAATGGGACATATTTTGTCATCTCAAGTTACAGTAACTGAATCTAATGTTGGATTACCTATAAATTAATCCAGAGTAGAAGTCAACATTTGGATATAGCTTCCGCTTAATGAAAAATTCATCAGAAAGTGCAACCTTCTCTAAGGCAACTGCAATCTGCACAATCAAATAATTGCAAACATTAAATTTTAAACAGCCAATATTAAACTGAATCCACATTAATGAAGCCGTAGTAGTGTTAGAAACCTTATGTAATGCTTTAAATCTGAAAAGGAAACAATAGTTGTTAGAGATTTAGAAGGACTAGGATCCTGATCTGACTTGAACTGCTATTAGTCAATACATACATTAGTATATGCCTTAAAATCCACCTCTAGTTTCCCCACATAACATTCCTCTTATTCTAGAATAATAATTCTATTTGTTTATTGTATACCATTCGAATATGTGTGGGTATGCAGGGAAGAGCTTTATTGTGCATAATAGTGTAGTATAAATTAAAGAAAAAGCATAGTGTTCCAAGAAAATAACATGCAGCAAAATTCAAAATGGAGTTGTTAGTGTTCATAAACCTCTGACCAAAGGCCTCATGACGAGCATGGATACCCATCTTCAGGAATATATAATAGATAAAAACCACAAAATTAATAAACACCTCAATGAGAGGATCCCGACCAACAATGGAAAAGACTTCCTCTGCCAGTCTTCTTATGACCTTTGCTCTAGGATCGTAGTTTTTGTACACACGGTGTCCAAATCCAGAGAGTTTTCATTTCCTGGAGGCAATGCACAGGAGAATAATATCAACCAAAACCAATATTTTCCCTGCTTGCTGTGAAGAGGCCCCCAAAAGAGTAGGCACAACCACACAAAAATGCCATCACTATCCTTTCGGTTTATAAGCTCAAAAAGAGAAGCAAAATAAGAGAAGACATTAACCACCTGGCTTTCACACCCTCTATGAACAATGGAATGTTGTCAACTGTTCCAATTTCAGTCAGCATTTTGAGGACAGCCTACAGAATCAAAGGTCGAATTAGCATATTCACATCACATAACATTATTGTATTTACTCAAGTGGGGAAGGAAGTTTACCTCTCACAGTTTAATATTGTATTTCCCGAAAAGAAAAAAAAAATACTGCATCAAAACAAGCGATAGGCAATGGATTATTAGAGCTTCATTATACATCTAGAATTACCTCATTAGCTCCACCATGAAGAGGCCCATATAAAGCTCCAACAGCCCCAGCAATAGCAGTATACACATCAACACCACTGCAAATTAAAAATAGTTAACCAGTATACAACTAACCGTTGTTTTGCTGAAGTACTAAAAAGTATACCTTGATGCTAGATGCTGGACAGCTGATGTAGAGCAATTCATTTCATGTTCAGCATGGAGAAGGAAGATAATGTCCAGTACACGTGTTAGCTGGGGATTGGGTTTGTATGATGGACTGCCACTGAAAGAGATAGTGTAGAATTTATTTTAGAGTCTTCTGATAAGATCCCGCATGAGAAAAAATCAGCTACTATGTGAATACTTTTTTATTATATCATTAAATTGTATTTGTTTTGAAAAAAAAAAAATTGAATTCATTGTATATATAAGCACAAAACGAGAACTGTGATTAAGCTCTAAAGGAAAAGTAATTTATAAACGAACAAAAAGTTAACTTTACACTTTTCTATAGTATCAATCAGATAAAAGATATCAATTGACATACAAAGAATCTAGCATGTAAAGGAAATTCTCTGTGTACAATAGGTGGTTGGATGGAAGTACGGGAGGCCTTCCTGCCATTCTAAGATAGGCTGCCGCAGCAATTGTTGTTATCTGCAATAAAAAATGAAAATAATATTGAAATAAAGCAGTAAAGCATATTGCAAATATGCAAGGAATTGCATTGGTACTTCACAAAAATCCGAACCAATGCTTTGAAAATAACTGAAAGATACATACCAGAGACAGAAAGGTAAGATGAATAGAGAAAACTAAATATGCAGACCTTTCCAATAATTCGTGCTATTTGTTTGTCTCTTACTTGTTTTGAGTGGTAAATATCAAGGCCCTGCATTGAATTAAAATAAACAATAACTACAAGGGAAAAAAAATTCAAAGCTTGATGAAATGATATAATATGGCAACACGTGTTGAATCCATTCAAGAAAAAGGACACTGCTCAAATGTACACTGAATAGATAGGCAACAAGCTAACAACAAGATCCCATTAGGATCACTCGCCAAAATAATGGAAAGTATTAAATTGATAAGGGAGGCAGGCATGTCCAATCAACAAAAATAAGTGAGTATCTACAAATTGATAATTAGACACGACAATTAAGTACTATCTGATGGTAATGTGACTTGAGGGGCTATTTTTTTCTTAATTAAATACTAATCTTAAAGATGGGGCAAACAAGTTCCTCAAACACAAAATGATATCATTTAGTTTTCATGATAGCTTGTCTTGTAATCGACTTGACATATTGCAATAGCCTCATACAATTACCAATTTACTTGCACCAGACCTGAGCTTTCTGGT
Organism: Senna siamea; assembly: GCA_031216115.1. Lineage (NCBI taxonomy): Eukaryota > Viridiplantae > Streptophyta > Magnoliopsida > Fabales > Fabaceae > Senna > Senna siamea. The sequence goes on along the minus strand of CM062361.1, from coordinate 13,322,566 downwards.
TACTCATAACAAAGTATAATCAGTGAAACCACGGCTTTTGTTCACTTTGTAATGTTCGTATCCAGTTCAAGGTTAAATTCAAAGAAGTCCTTATTTGAAATCAAAAGGTTTAAATATTCATTTTTGTAGAAAACTAAATTCTGCCAGAATCCACATAATGTTTAGAATCAAAATTCATTGCTGTTAAGTGTTCTGATTCTGAACAAATTCAGATAAAATAAGTGCCACAACTTTTAGTAGGAAAAAAACCTTGAAATTAGGATGAGGAAGTTGTGCATGTTGTAAAGTGAGAATAATATATTGTCCCACCAAATTTACGATATAAAAAGTGTCATGGTTTATGTTATCCTGCATGTGTATCAATGCTGGATAGTCCACAACAAGTTGAGTAATTTGGGAATAGTTTGTGTTGCTTACTTTGAGAGCAGGATTTGCATCAGGATGGAAAACAGAAAGAGCACTTAAGGCACCAACTAGAACCCCCATAGGATGTGCATCATGAGGCATTGATTGTATTATATCCTACAAAAGAGAATTAAGATGACAAGACTTTGCTAGGTAAATAAACTTGTACCTAAGATTTGGGCAACTTATCAACATGCTTTAAATGATAAGTTGAAAACTGTCGAAGAAATCTGTCAAATGATAGCAAGAGAAAAAGCCCTTCCATTAATTAACAATTGATCTTTGGGGATACATAATGTTATTCTAAATCTAGTTTGAGTCATGATCACAACTGATTAAACCAGAAGAAAAAAGAAAAAAAACAGAGGAAAAAGAAGTACATACATTACATAAAAAGTTAACAACAATAATACTGATAATAGAAATCATCCCAATTACTCATAAATCAGCCAATTAAGTAAGATAGCTAAAAGAATGATGCATCCTTTTCCTCAAGTCATTGTTGCAGATTGTCAATAAGCAAGCCAATAAATTACATATGGGGCTTCTTTAGCATTGTTTTTTCCTTTTATATAAATTGCATTCTAGAAAAATAATATATTTTTCCTATTGGTTACTTGCCATGTCAAAGCACATTGGATTAAAGTCAAGCAAACAATTGAATGAAAGGGTAACAAAGAAATATTGTCAAACTAAAAAGGAATCTAAAATTATAAGTAGGAAATTATCAAGTACAAGAATATATGAAATTGATTGCAGGAGATTGGTCATTAGACAAACTTCATTCAAACAAACACCTTTTTGTAAACAAAAAAAAGAGACACCTTTTTTATTTCAATGGTATATACCTGACAACCTTTCAAAGGATTGTAATTACATTTCTGTATAATTTCAACAAAATATTAGGAAGCCAAAATAGGATTTTTAAACTATATTATAATCCATAAAGATGGTTTCAGAAAATCCAGTTAGAAGAATTATTCTACAAGATTTCTCTCATTTAAAGAGCTACTGGAATTTTTGGTAATATATAATTCAACTAGCAGATTAAGTTTCAAACATTATGACCCCCCAAAAAAAAAAAGTGTTACTACTAGATTGCAGAAAAGCTCACCAAAACTCCTTGTGGTAAAGCAGAATGCTGAGATATAGCAAACTCCCAGTCCGCTAACTGAGTTTCAGAAGGCAAAATTCCATACGCTGAAAAGACAGAGATATAAAGTCAATAAATTACAACGAAAGGAATATTATGCATACATTGAAGCATGAATTTAACAGGATTCATAACTAAAAGCACGATACCCACCCAATGTTCACAAATCCTTGATTAGATAAAAATAAAATAAAATAAAGAATATGCCAGTCATCTTCAAAAAACAAAAAATATATCAAATTATATAACACTTATGTCATAGAAGAATACAAGTCCCATAAACTGGCATAAAAAGCTTTTGCAGAGAGCTCACTTATTAGATAGGCTACTTCCATATAGGTACTTTTCTCTGCCAACTCTTCAAGGGGGTAGCCTCTATATCTAAGAACTCCCTCATCGCCATCAATATAAGAAATCGTTGATCGGAAAGGAGCTGTGTTTAAATATCCCGGGTCATAAATTTTGATCCCCTTGTCATTCTTTCCTGTTGATATCTGTTAATTCGAAATTGTGATCACATAACTAAGCTTAATAAAGTGTGATTAAAACTTTACACTTATACTGTTAAAGTATACCATAATCAGCTATACAGCCTATACTATAACTCCAAACTAACCAAATACATGGTTACGATGAATAAATAGCTAAAAACGTTCAATTTAAAAAGAATGACAAGTACTTGCCAGGAGAAACCATAAATCCAAACAATTCAACGAAGCCAAATGGCCAAAACCCAGTCCGTGAAATATGAAATTATTTTGATTATCAAAATTATAGATCGGAAATTTGAAAATACCGTCTTGAAATCAGTAGCTTTGATCGTGCCTTCTTCAGAAACCTCAACCTGGCTTCTTCCCGGTCCTCTCGTCGACGACGGTCAATCTGCCCTTGAGATTCCCCGGCGGGGAGATCGCAGTCTGGACAGAGAGACGGTGGGGCTCGAGCAAAGGAACGTGGTCCACTGGTTCAGTGGAAGGTAGCAAGTGAGCCGTGAGCATAGCCAAACGGCCACCGGCAACAACCTTCTGTAAATCGGACGCACTTGACATGGTTTCTGTGCAATTTTCGCAGAATTAAATTGAAGAAATGAGATTGAAAGAAAATTATATGTAATGAGGATAAGAAGGAGGTTGCTTTAAGAGAAGAATTTGAGATATTGAATTTGGAATTTGCATGGGATTAAGACGCAGAAGAGAAACTTATGCAATGATAGCTACGTGGATATGTGTAATCGAATAGAGAATACTACATGATTTTTTTATTATTATTAAATCTCTCGAAAATTTTAAATTAATTTATTATTTATATATAAGTACTTATATTTTTGTTATTAATTTGAATTAAAATAAAATATATAAAAATTTTCTTAAAAATAATTAATTAGAAATATAAATGATATAAATTATACAAATATAAAACTAAAAAATTAATAATAAAAATATAAAAATTAATTTTTTTTTAACATAAACGTAGAGTTTTGAAAAACGCGGCAAGCGGTAACTGCTAGAACCTGGCAGTTGCTTAAAGAGAGCGCTAAATATGTTTTTTTTTTTTTGGGAATATTTTTGGTGATAGATTCTTTTAATTTTTTATAAATATTTTTTATTAAAAATAATTTTATTTAAAATATTATCAGATTCTTAACGTAAATAATAGACACCATTCATATTTGTCATGTTAAAAAAAAATTTTTTTTAACTAATCTTAACTTTTGTTGATATTTTGAATGATAGATAATAATATAATTCTGTTGCGGGAAACACAATGAAAAACGATATCGTTCCAGGAAAACAACGATGATGGCTAGAAAATGACGAATTAGATAATGAGATGATGTGAGCCGTTGTTCTTGCATAATTGACAATCCATATTTTTTGGGTGACACAACAGTATAATATTGAATTTCAGGCTAATATTTTTAGGGGATAAAGGCAAAATTAAAATCCATAAGATCGTGTCCTTTTTTAATTTTTTAAGCTGGAAATTTAATTTAGTTTCATCTTTCACAGTAAAATTTCAGAAAGAAAATAGAACTACTTTCATTTTCTTTTCCCTCAAAATATATCAAGATACTTCTCTTAAAAATAGCAAAGAGGCTACATAGCACAGTCAATGGTATAAATACAACGCTGTAAAATTAAATTAAAATATAAATAACTGCTTTTAAATTCAAGTACAGTAGAACTTTTTCCTTTATCAAACATGAACAATTTCTACAATTGTAGCTTAGTAAATAAATCAAATAATATTTTCATTCAGCATTGAGGACAAAAATTATAACAATTATTTCCATGTTTTTCTATACAGAGTTTTTGGTACCAAAAGCAATAAAATTCACACTAATATCATCTGATAAGGACCATCGTCCTGTGAGGGGATTATAAACAAATCCTGCCATCTCCTTCACCTGTACAGAAGGTCAAGAAAACAAAAAGGTAAAGAAGGTCACAAGTGTGTGTGTATATATATATATATATAGATTAGTAACACAAGTAGCTGAGATTTACAGGTATGTTTGGGTTAAAGAGAATAAAAGAAAAATGAAAAATCTAAGTAATAAAGAATTGTCCAAATGAAACATTCTCTCTCTTCCCTTCCTTTTCAATCTATTTTCTTCTGTTCTCTTCATTGCAAATATACGGAAGGCAAAGCAATCAAAGCATTAATGCATGTAGCTTACACTGATATTAGCGCGTTGCAGGAGGAGGACTAGTTCCTCTGGAGTAAGAAAACTGCGCCACTGATGTGTGCCTTTGGGAAGCTGCAAGTATCAACTACTTGTAAATATACAATCTGAACATATGAAATGCAATCACAGCGTTTATCAAGATAACACTCATGTCAAGACAGATGGGTGGTACAGAAGAAGGGTATTTGAACTTAAGGAATAAGGAGCAATGCAAATGAAAAACAGTTAATTTCAGAGGACGAATGAATTTACAGCAATTCAGAATTCAAGTGGTGCCTAATGGAATCATCATAATAAACTATAATTCACCTTATAGTGTGATTCCAAGCTCAGTTTGTGGTTTAAACTTTAAAGTATGTCATTCAACATTTACGTGAACTATTCCCACTTAATCATTATGAGGTATTTTACATCTAAATTTTAAGGAAAATAATTGCTTAACTGTTAAAATGTATAACAATTCGTTAGTAAAAATTTGTTTCACTTATATACTTAACATTCACAGTATTTTAAGGCTATTGTTGGGTTTAAATGAACTTCAATTTTCAAATGTTTGCTTAACTCCAGTAATAGCCCTAGAACACTATAAAGTTGTTCATCACTTTAGCATTCATGAGATTATTTATGTTGAAATTAGGACTACAAATACCATATGGTAGTTAAATGATAAAAGAACAAACCGCATGGAGGACTGAATAACTAATTTTAAACCAAAGTGGGACAAATTGATTTCCAAGCCTAACCATAGGGTATATACATTCCTAATATTTAACTGTAAGATGAACAAAAGAATAATACCCAGTGGAGAATGTATTCTGCAGCAACAATGGCAGTAGCATATGCCCTCATAGACCGGTTGATTGTCGATATCACAGTAGCTCCATCAGGCAGTGTTAATGCTGCCAGAGATTTGCAGAACTCTGCAGGATCTGCTACATGCTCAATTACCTGGTGAAATTTGAAGAATCCTAGTGGATAGAAGTCCCAAACAGCATAATATACTCAATAACCGCACTGAATGGGATATTAAAAGCAATTTAAATTGAGAAATACTGGATAAACCCACAAAAGGTCCTCATCATTCAACACAAGCTCTAAACCGAACTTAAAAGGCGATCTCTTGCATTATCCTATAAAGGCTAACTTGAAATTATGTAATTCAGGCTTCATACCTAATCTGTTATCTCAAGTAGAAATTTGGACTACACCAAGCATCTCTGCGATACAGGAACATTAAGCCAATCTAGACCCATATAAATCTCTAGCTTTCTGCAATCTGCAGTTACTATTCAGTTTAGCAATACCTATGCTCCACTTTTAATAGAGTAATTTGTCTAGCTTGTGATTTTTGAGATTGACAGTGACCATCATGAAAGTTATTTGCTAGTGCACTTGTTTAATAGGCACCACTAAATAGGAGCAGTGTTATAACATTATGGAAGCCTTGGAGACTCTGAAGTCAGGGAAAATATGCACAGTAGCTAAGGGCCTTAAAAGCTGCAGATCTCAAATGATGCCACTGCAGTAGTATTTTCTAGAGAAATAATAACTATAATTTTGCACTAACATATAGTTGTCTATATATATACAATATCATGTATTTATATTCATAAATCCAAATGCAGTACACCCTTGTGCATAAAAGGCACATTGAGAGAAAGAGGGAAAGAGAGAACGTACCTCCAAGGCCATCACTGCATCAAATTTTCTCCCTTCTTCAACAAGCTTCTCTGATCATAAAGTTAATTTATAAAACTTGTAAATATGCATAACAGGAGTATAAAACAATGCTTGATCTACACAGGAAATGAACAAGATTTTCATATGTACCAGCTGTTGTGCAACAATACTCAATAGTTGAAGTCGTTGGATCCAAATCCTGTGAACAAAAATACTCGTAAGTTATCCAGCTAACAGTGAAGATATAATAATAAATTAATAAATACTATTAAATAAATTTGAGTGGAGGAGTATTAAATTCAAGTATTCAACACAAGGGTTTTGGAAATTAAGTGAGTTTATACTCCCTCGTTTTTAGTGAAAAACGAATTTATAGATGAGAAAATTTCTAATTTCACTTTTCTCCTTTGAATTTGATGACTCAAACAAGGGGGAAAAAAAAAACAAAGGAGCATTGCCACATTAAAGCAGCAAATTGTTCTCTCACATCCTAGCACTATAGAATACATCATTTTCCAGTTGATAGAATCATAGTAAGTATGTTAGGCATATTGTTTCATCTCCCAAAAAAAAAATGTTTGGCATATCATTAAAAAATGCATATAAAATAAGCATACAGCATGAAGGCGAGCAATCTTGATATTCTTCTCTACAGCATCTACTCCTGTCACAGTAGCTCCCATCCGAGCTAATGGCTGAAGAGCAAATGTTAATAATTAGACAGAGCATCATTGAAAAATAATTAGCAGTTCAGAGCTAGAGACAACCTTAAACAGAAGAAGAATATGTAGCTATAAAGGAATTCAGGTTTCCACATTTTTGGCTAACAAATATTGTCATATCTCAATTCTTAACCCATAATAAAGATACAAAAGTAATAAAAATAATGCAGTATCAGCCATTGGGGAAAATCAATAACATAAAAGAAGAAAATACAATCTACATTGAATAGATTTATGGCACTTAGGAATACTACGATGGACGATTGTGAAAAAACAATCCATATAATGAAGCTCTTATATATCTAAAAAAAAAAAAGGTTTAGATTCTGTATGAAGGTGCAAACCTTTTGTTGATATTTTCTGATAGTGGTTGGAGGGTAAAACAAGGATTTTTCAACAGCACTTTCATCAACCATACTTTCTTTGTTATAGACATGTTCCTTGGCTTCATTGTGGGTCCAGACTCATGGTTTTTTTAGGGGGGTTGCTTTAACAGTTCTACAAAGGGTTTGTGTTGCTGTTGGTGGATGTAAATTTACTATGTTTCTTAGTTTGTTTCCTGCAATTATCTAGTTTTGGAGGGAAACTTCTCACCTTATACCTCTTCTGTTCAAACAAAAAAGAAAAAAAAAGGGGGGGGGGGGGAGAGGGAATGCAGAGTTTGAATAAATAAACTTTGGATCCAAGAGAAAGACTCAAATACATTTGCAAGTCCGAAAGGATGTAATCTTTGACAATAGACAAATCTGATTAGCATCCTAATGACCTAAAATAGAATAGCTGATAACCATAATAACCTTGACAAGCATAATTACATAAGAAATCCCTTTTAGTGGTGCAAGCTATAGTTACCTATTCTAAACTTACTATCTTAATCATCTGCCTCATGAATTTACACATGTACAATGAAGGAAAAATTACGGGAAACAAAGAAGATTTAACAATGTAGAACAGAGAGTGTGTGAGAGAGAGAAATAAAAATTGATAATTCAATTAATTAATTAACCAGAACCAGAGCCTTATCAAACATCTGGTAAGTAATCCCAATTCCAGCAATACAAGAAATATTAACTTAATACTCAGCTAATTCTACTTGTATATGGAACTTTTATTGTGGAGTCAAATTCCCATTGCTAAAACTCTGCAAGAATTACTAAGTACATCCTAATGGCCATTACAATTATATTTAATCCCTTTAATAAGTATATTAAAAAAGATCTGGTATCTTTCTCCCAAAAGAAATGAAACTATTTCCCACATTATTAGCACAGGGGGCGGCCCAACAATAAAAGAAAAATACAAGACCCATAATTCCAAAAGAATTATAACATCATAAAATGAAAAAGGCTTTCACAGGTATTAAAGCAGGACTGTCAACAGGGGCTTCATTTTAATTATAACTGGGTCCATTTGTTTCCTTTTTAAAAAAATAAAATCTACAAGGAACATACACAATTTAACAAAGCCTTAAATAGAAGTTTTAGGGACACATCTTAAAATGGAAGCATGCTTCATTAATGAGGTTGAAGCTCCTATATAATGGCAAAATCAGTAACAGATGTGCTATACTAAATCAAATTACTTATTGAGAAAGCTTATAGTTGTAACAATAAAATTATTATCTAGAAGCCATATAAAATACAGAAAACCCCAAGACTTCCAGACATCACAAGAAAATGGAGAAAATATATACCTCAGAAAGAATTCCACCTCCACAACCTACATCAACAATTTTTAAACCTTCTAGAGGCCGAGCACTAGAAGAGTCCTTCCTGAGACAAGGAGAACCTAATGATCATATATAATATTAAGGCTTTGTGAGCCAAAATACATTACATATCAAGCACTTTCCACCAAAGTGACTTCAAGAATAAACACCCCCACACTGAAACTGGAAGTAACAACTAACAATGCCTATAAGGGATGGAATAAAAGAAGTTTTGTGGTGGCTTACCTAAAATGGCAACATAATGTAGACCGAATGAAGGCTAGTCTTGTAGGATTCATCACATGCAATGGTTTAAATGGACCATCAGAATCCCACCTAATTAGAGCAAGAGAAGGAAAATAGATGTCATCCATACACCCATGTTAAGATAAATATATTGTCATTCATTAGATTTTAAAACATTGTCTTCAAAGAATATATACCGCAGAGGAAATGGAGCACTAAAAGTTTAAGGCCCTTGTTGGATTTTGAATCATATCGCAAGCAAGTTTAAGCCACATCTAGCTAAATTGAAAACATGAAAAAAAAAAAAAAAGGGTTACGGAAGTTTTGTTTCCTGATTTTGGTAAAAAGTACTTTTATTAAAACACGCAGACCAGACAACACGTACTAATCAACCAATAATATGCCATTATTTTCACATTATCTCCCTCCCCCTATCTTAAGTTTCCAAACCTATAATCTCCAGAATACTGATTAATGAACGGTACGATGAAATAAGTGTGAACTTATTTGACAAGAGAATGGTGCCTGAGTTTTCAATGTCTACGCTTCCAATGTCATAATGAGAATGAAAATAAAATTTACCAATCCCCAATTGCAAAAGTCGAAACAAAATCCTCTCTTTTTAACATATACATTGTTCTTCACACAACAAAGGGAAAGCAATAAATCAATATATAAAAACTAAAAAATACCATGTTTCAGCAATAGCAGCAAATTTGGCGAGCTCCATCTCCTTCAAAGATGAAGTCGACGCCGAAACCCCTCCAACTTTTGGAATAGTCTTGGAGGGAGAAGAAACAGAGGGTTCGATGGGCGGCAGTGGGTGAGAAGCGTCATTGGAGAAGCATCTAACACTAGAAAGAGAACGAGTTGCAATTGGAGAATTGGGAAACCTATGAAGGAGAATACGGAGGACCGCAGCGTTATTCAGATTTCGAAGTTTACTCGAGAGATTGGAAGCCATGGTTAAGGTTTGGGCATTAACATTTAATGAACACTGAAGTTGTGTTGAAGTTGAACGTCAATCCTTTAATCTCTTCTGAAACTCCGGATCGACCCGATGCTGATGGGCACAAACGGGTTGAACCGTTGGGCTTCTGATTTGAACCGAATAAACTGGACCGGGATGATTACTGCTAAGTGCTAACCATGTTCCATTGTTGTTGTCTTCTCATTTCGAGAAGACAAAAAAAGAAACTTCAAGAAAACAGATTTTAGTATTTAAAAATCTCTAAGACCTTTCTTAACTGTGGATTCTTTTTTATTTTTCTTCTTTTTTTTTCTATGATGTTTTAAAACATTACATTTACTGATCTTTTTTTTTCAAAAATGACATTTCTTTCATGTTTAAAATTAATGAATTCTATTCTTTCAATGAAATTTATTTATTTTACATAATATACATTCATCTTAAAATAATAAAATTATTTAACAATATTATTTATTATTTCTTTAAGAATAAATTGGATAGCAGGTAAATATTATTTTTTAAACGTATCAATTATAATTTAGTCAAATAATTTAATAAAAATATATTATCTTTTTTAAGTGCATACTTTATTATAATTTTATACTATATTATATTACTTTGTACCTTATAGTGTCTTAGTCAGAAATCACATATTGTTATATTAGAGGCAATTTTTTAATTTTCAAATACATAATAAAAAATAATTATTAATTTCTCACTCCTTTGACATGTATTTTCATGTTAAGGTGTTTAACAATGACCTCAGTGGCTGCCTGAGGCAACCCAGCGGCATTTCATGCATCCAGATTCATAGCGGAAGAAAATACAAGCCAGACATCATACAAGGAAAACTTAAAATAAAAGAATATAAATAATTATACATGAAACAATCACATCTTAAAATTGAGTGTGCCTAAAAAAATTTGCTTCCCTAAGACATTGTAAACCCTGGCATACTATACAGCAACACTACAATCACCTTTGGGTGCAATATCCTCATGAGTTTCAAGAGAAGAATGTTGAGTCACCTCCATTGCCGCTTTAGCAGACGGCGGTTCAGTAACTTCAGGTTCACTGTTAATGTGAGGGAGTTGTGAATTAACAACATGGTGGGTTGTATTGCACTGTTGTGAGTTGAGATCACTTGGGTCACCAAGTTGTGTATGACTGACATCTGCAGAAGCATCAGCAAGCTTTGAGTTGTTGATCTCATGAGTTGCATCACACAGTTGTGAACCGTCAACCTCCATCAGAGTATCAGAAGGTTGCGCATTAAGAACCTTGCTGGCTGCGCCAATTTCCTCCATATTATCCTCACCAGTCATATGGCCAAGCTCTTCCTTTATTTCCTCACCAGCTGCATGCTGTAGTTCTCCATAATTAACTTGAGCAGCTTCGTGATTTGGCTCCACATTGTTTTCCTCACCAACTGCGTAGGCTAGCTCTGCTTGATCCACCTCAATATTTGCGTCACACAGATGCATGTTCTCACCATCAGCATCTGCATGAATCAACTGAACATGACTGACTTCACTGTCTACAGGACATAACTGGGTATGATCCACCTCCCCATCTAAATGACTTAGCTGTAATTGGTCAACCTCAATAGCAGTACCATAGAACTGAGGTTGATCATCCTCACTAATTGCATTACACTGAACGGCATCCTCTTTACGTAATCGTTTACCTGTACCTTTTCTTCTAACCCTCTCCTTTCCTCTAATCCTTTTTCCAAGTTCAGCTTGTGGAGTGGCTGAAACTATGACTGGACCACCGATTTGGTCTCTCAAACATTCATGTGCAATATATCTTATCCTAGAAATTGATTCAATTTGTTGTGGATCCAATCCTTTTGTTGAAAATGTGTCTGCTATGTGCGCAATATCCCTCAAACCAGCATTCTGCAAACATTTGTTTTTTTTCTTCAAAAAGCATTTCAAACTTAATCTATAATTGCTAAAGGATGTAAAATTAAATTCATTAATCATATCCTTACCGTTCTCTGAAACTCAGATGAGAGAGAGATAGGCCTTCCTACAAACTTTCGAGTGATTTTCAGATACCAATGCATGTACTCACTCTCATCTACCCCTTCATCACCATCAACGATATGGAGTTGACGGTCCATCCATTCATTAAGCTCTGATTCCATTTTCCCTGACAAATCAACCCCACCATCAACTCCTCTACTCTTCCTCTCCCAACGTTCCACATCCTCTGGAATTGATTGAAGCATGCCATATTGCCGTAGGCATCGATTTGGAAGATGTCTTTCTGCCTTGTCAAAGCAAATTAACATTGTCTTTGACCTTCCAATAATTAAAGTACTTTTGATGTGTTCTGGAATTATCATACTGTCCATATTTCTGTAGGGAAGCCACTCGACCTGTACATTAATAACAATAAAACTATATTCTCTTCTAAAGAAATATCAGAATATTTCCAGATCGGCATTAAATATATATTTGATATAGACTTACATCACATGGTTTCAGAGAATCCAAAGCCTTCCGATAAAAAACTACATCACGATTTGCTGTCGGCCCACTTTGTTTTCCTTTCCATCTAAGTACAAATGGAAATCTATCATGCATCAGATCTTGATTAAGCTTTGGTCGCCCAATATTTAGGTGAAAGTAACTCCAACACTGAAAAATCATATTAGTTAATTATACCAGCATGTTGTTCCTGCAGGAGGAAGTAACTAGAAAGCTTTTAGATGTAGCCAAAAACACATTTTAATTACCTGCAACAATGTTAAGCAGCCACTGATTGTACTTTGAGTTTTAAGTGAGGCATTTCCCAGCGCTCTATACAAGAATGCTAATGCCGCTGCACCCCAGGCATATTGCCCACATCGTTCAAAATTCTCAAATAAAGGCAAGTACATTACCGGGACTTTATTCCCTGTGGTTGTGGAAAAAATGGTGCTACCGACAAGATAAAGAAGATAAGCACGAGTATGTTGCTCTATCACTTCTATTGGAGCATCTTCAGGACAGTGAGAAAAGAACTCTTTCAACCAGCTTAGCTTCACCATTCCACCACTTGTGTAACCAGATTCTGGTGCTCTGCCGAGATATTTTTCACAAACTGAACTGCACGTGGTATATGTTATACCTATTACGGGTTCTCCATCAATAGATAGACCAAGTAAGAGAGCAACATCTTTGAGGGTTACTGTCATTTCTCCAACATTCAAGTGAAAAGTATTTGTTTCTCTTCTCCACCTTTCAACTAGGGCTGATATAAGCGGATTGTCTAAACTAATAGCTGGAATTGATCTTAAGTACCCAAACCCGGCCTTCTCTACCAATTCAATCTGTTTAGAATTAAGTGTCCACTGATCAAGCTTTGAAGTATGTTCATGACATCTGAGAGCACCACGCTCCTGCCAATGTATTAGCGAGAGGACAATTACATACAGACATACAAGACCAATCCGTCCAAAAGTTTGCATAAGAAACATGAAGAGAAAGATAAAAAAGCAAAAAGGGTTGTCTGATAGCAAACTTCACCTGTCCATCCCAAACTGCTGTGGAGACATGCTTGTCTTGATCATAAAGAACTGAACCATCAATTGGTCCCGGATTAGTTGCATACAGGTCCACTGCTGAAATTTCCATCAGTATAACTGATGACAAACACCAAAAGCAGAAGCAAAATAAGAAACAATAACCCCATCTTTAAAGAATTATATAAAAGAAGAATTGAAATTATCAGGAAATAAAATATTAGAATTACAGAAGATAAGGCACCCTCTTAAAACAAACAAGAAACAAAGAAACAAAGAAACAAAGAAAGCAAAATACATCAAAGCCCAGTGACCCAGAGAAACAGACTATTTGAAACAGTACCTCAAAATCATAAACCCTTAATAACATATTCAATTACATATATTAATCAATTCAATCTGAATTATTCTGCAAGAAAATTACACTTGAAAAAAAGAAGAGGTATAATCAATGTTGTTAAGATCAATATAAAGGTGAAGGTATAAAACAGATTGAATTGTAAGGTCAAATAGAGAATTATAAGATCCTACAATTTATAATTTAAAATATATATAATTACAAAAATCATAAATAAAAATAATTTTATCATAATTAATGAGATATTAGTATAGAAAATTAGAAATGCAAGCCAATAAAAATAATCCATTAAATCGCTAATTGATTAAAGAAAAAAAACATTAAATTACAAGAAATAATCATTAATATTTTATATATATCCACACTAATGAAAGAAGCACGTGTCCCCCACCAAAGTAAATTTGAGGAGCACGTGTATTCAAGATAGAACAAAAGCTTCCTCCTTTGTTTTATCCAAATTTCTTCTTCCCAAACCTGAAGCTACTTACTGCTGCACAAAAAGAAAACCAAGGAAATGAAAATGGTGGGTGGTGTGTGCAGAATGAAGAAACTCTATGCTTGGCTAGGGGATTTGGTTCTCTTTGAGCAAAAGAAATTCATTATATTTTCTCCCATATTCTCTCTTGGGTCTTTAACTGTGACGGACTTATAAGTAAGATCATCATCCGACACTGATCCCAGCAGATTCCGATCCTCCACAAGATCGGAATCGTTTTTGGGTTGTAAGATCATGAGATTGTGCGATCTCGCGATTTTAACAACACTAGGTATAATCTAAGAGGAGTTCAAAAGTGAAACCAGGAGATTCCCAAATGGATGCACCATAAATTCAAGCCTCTTAATTCATTAATGAAATTGAATTATATCTTTCAATGGAATGAGGCTAATGTTTGTTTCATGGAATCATAAGAGGTTTTCAACAAAGGATGGGGTGGGGGAAAATCCTCAATGTATCAACGAGCTTGTAATATTAGAAACATAATACGAATGAAACATTTCATTAGTTGGTGACTTGGTGCTAAAATTTTAATTCTCAGGTCTTGATAACGAAAATAAATAAATGTTGAGATAAACTTTTATCCCTTTACCAAGGTCTATGGAGGATTTATACTGCAGATATTGGGAATGTATCCTTCCTGTAAATCAGAGGAAGTGATTAACAAGAATAGGAGAAGCCTCAACTTTGACTGCCATCTATTCATGCTTCATTAAGTTAAATTCTCCCTCTTTGCATGAACATCCTGAGGGAATATTGCCACAGTAGAAAATCTGCAGAAACACAATACTATCGTAATTAGTTGATATATAATATATGTGGAATCAATAGGAAGTTAATCACCATCTATTCCAATTCCCGAAAGCCTAATGGCCTCAAAATACGGTCATCACCTGGAGGCTGAAAGGATTTAAGACAGTTTATTTTCTCTTTGCTATGAGGGAATAAATGGTTTTTTGGGTAAGTTTTGAATTTGTTTATTTTTTATAATAGACTATGTTAGAAAAAATAAAGTTTTACATAAAATGCAAAATTTTTGTAGCATTGGTTGCACATGTAAGTTGGTGTTGACATAATGTAGCAAGTGGCCATCAAAACAACATACTAGGAAAGACAGTTAAAAATAGACACAGGGCTCAGTGACAAGAAACAGGTGGTTTTAGTTTACTGACTAGCCGTCAGAATTTGTATGAATGGAAAATAGCTTCCCAGACTTGTAACAGCAACCAGCAAACAGGTGGTAAACTAAGGTTCAGATTCAAGCACAAGTGAAGAGTGGTGATTGTAGGAACATAAAGATGTAAGGTTTAAACATAACTACAAAACAAAATAGGCTTCCACTTCAGAGAAGAAGTACCCTTTTCTGACTCTTTCAGGATCCCCAATCCCATCCCCAACTGATTAGGAAATCATTTTTCCATGGTAATCAAGATCGAGATTTTGTATAGGATTGAGAGAGGTATAAGATAGATCAAATCGAAAATTGTAAGATCCTATCAATTTTCAAAAAATAATTAAAATATATATTTAGTAATATAATTTTTTTAAACCAGAAAATCATCCAAATTTCATGATATTTCCATAAACTAGTTCATAAGTCACCAAAGTGACAACATCCATACATCAAACAAGAAATATTAATCAACATTTCGTAGCAATTATTTCACAATCTAACAATTATTAATAAAACATAACATTATTTCAAATTCAATAACAGAGTAGCAAGTCTCATATACAATACAACCAGCAAGTGGCAACCAGCCAACAAGATATACATGGCAACACCAGGAGGCAGCAAGTCAGCAGAATCAAAACAGAACCAGACACAAAAAAAAAAAGCAACCATGAACCACCACGCATTGTAGAAACAGAGTAACAGAGTAAATATATGCAGGGAAAAAAAAAAACAGAATCAAGCAACCAGCAAAAATGGAACAGAACAAAAATAGCATCTTGGATTGGATGGGGTCGCATGATCCTGCGATCTCACAATCCAGATCACGATCCTGTCCATTTTTGATCTTGCATGTAATTTAAATCACAAATGAGGTATAAGATCACGATCTTGATTACATTGCATTTTTCATTAACTAAATCACCATGCTTTACAATATAACAATACTAGTAAAAAGGAAATTCTTTTCCATGAAATATAAAGGAGCTTAACATTCAGAAACTTAGTTCACATCCTGCTGATTAAGATGCTCTCATTTTATGTTGCCACAAACATATCAATGTTATGTAACAAATGTGTTTATAACTGAGGAATTAAGTAGATAGCTTGTCGTGGCATGTGGGTCTCCCCACACTCTTTCTTAATTTATCATTTTGCTACATCACCTTGTTGTCCCTCTTTCATTAATCCGAATTGCAATTTCATAGGCTACAAACAAGTAGCTACCGGCTTAAAATTCATCCCCTAGAACCCACCCTTACAAAATTGATTTCATAAAACGCAACTTAAACTTTCTATTCCAAGTGTTACCACAATATAAAAAAATTTCACCTACATTTGAACCACAAATGAGCAACATTCTCCTATAAGATGAGGAATCCTTAAACATAAATTCAAATATTTTGGTTTTCACTCAACAGGAATGAGAATATAAAGTTTATTTGTGTGCTCCTCTTTAAACGAAACAAAACAACAAAACCAAAAAAGCAAAAACAACTTCCTTTCCAAATCTTTATTGTTTACTTATTTATGTTTATGTTTCGTATCTGATGAGGCTTCCTTGAACTTATCAAGTATCTTCAGCGTCATGGCAAACCCTTGTTTGCATATCATATTAACTAGCACCTGCTAGCTAGTCCTGAATTCCAAAACTCTCACCTCTCTCTTATCCAATGTTTTGAACTTTATATTCCCCTTGATCTTTGTCTCTTACGAAACCAACAAAAGCTAAGGTACCGACCATTTCATTCAGAAGAACAGTGAAGATTCACAACAGACGAATATAATCAGAACATAATTTCTTTTCACAACATGCCATAGCATAATTTAAGAATATGTCAACGTACTCAGACAACCAGTATGAAATAACAATAACAACATGGCATTTCAATTTTCATCAGACTATAACCCATCAACCCATTGTCTTTCCCCGCCAAAATAGCAGATGACACAAACCGAAGCCCGAAAAGAAATCCCCCCAAAAAAAGGCAAACAATTACGAACTAAGAGCATTATCAACAAATTCACCAAGTCAGGAGAGGGGGGAATCACAGGTGGGCCCACAAGATATTGGGACCCCCAGAGAAGGAGAAGGAGGGAAGCACTAGAGCACGGAGGAAGAAGAGATCTATATGGCTTTTGGCTTGGAATTGTATTGCGTTTAGAATAAAAACGAAGATAAGTGAATTGTGAAAAAAGAGAAGAGAAAAAGAAAGAGAAAGCTTACAGTTAATGGAGGCGAACACGATACGACTTCCACCGGCGTCGTCGCTTAGCTTAGCAGGTTGAGGGCAAGAAACGAAAAGGATATTGTGGAACTGAATAAAGGGCTTTCTTTCTTAGAATGGGGAATCCAATTTTTGGGCTAGACCAAGGTATCAGGCCCAAAATAGATGGATTGATCCAAATTTTAAGGCCGAATCATGAGGGGCCCACAACATTTGGGAATAACAATAATTTAGAGGAGTTTTGAATTTCTGTCCAACCAAAAAGGGTTTTAAATGTCTGGAGATTTTTATATAGAAATATACTCTTCTTTTTAATATTTTTAAAATTATATTATTTTAAAAAAAATTTATAAAAATATATTATTTTTTTACTATAAATTCATTACTATTGTTAACAAATTAATTTTTCTTACATTAAATTCGTTCTTAATAATAATAAATTTAAAATGCTCTGCAACCTTTATTAATATTTTAATAAAAAACTTGTAACTGTAAATTATTTTGTTATTTTGCATAGCAACTTTATAACAGCCATTTTCAACGTGCATTTCAATATTTTAACAAAAAATATTATTATTATTATAACTTTTATTTAAATAATTAATTTAAAAAATAACAAATTTAAAATTTTGTTTTTCACATATTAAGTTAAAAGATTTATAATTTAAAAAATATTAAGATTAAAAACTTAAAAAATTTAATGAAATATTAATTATATAGTTATAACTTTAAAAATTACATTAAGTTTAAAACATGATAGAAACATGAATGCTGTGTGATTTTGTTTCCAACATCTTTTGAGGCATACTAGGGAGCTCTAATTATATTTCTTGAAGTATTTGGCCATTTTATTAGTGTTCTATGCTTTAAATATTAACCAGTAGTTCCTTCTTGAAACGATTAACTTTCTCCATTCCATATAAGAATTATACCATGAATTAAATGCTTTTGAACGTTTCGAACAAGATTATCAACAAAAGGTTAAGGAAATGGAGTCCTTAAATCTTCCTCTAAAAGGTCAGAAATAAAAATATGGTTTCCTCATTTCTTTTTCCTGATTTATCATATCTTTTCAATTGATGATTTTAGTTTTTATCATGTTTTAATGTCATTGTACATTCTTTAACAGTAAGGTAACATGAAATTCATGCTGTAATCATACACTAAATTCATTAATATTTTAAACTTAATGTAATATCTATTTAAATAATTTTTAAAGTTATAACTATGTAATTAATATTTTCTAAATTATAAATCTTTTACTTTAATTTGTGAAAAAAAAATTTTAAACTTATTATTTTTAAATTAATTATTTAAACAAAATTTATAGCAATAATAATATATACTGCTAAAATATTGAAATGCATGTTAACAACCAAAAAAATTTTTGCTAAAAAGTTGTTATGCAAAATTTTTTAAAAAATCCACAATTGCATATTTTTTTATTAAAATATTAATAAAGCCTATAAAGCACTCTACGTTCATGTTTACTAAGAGAAAATTTAGTATAAAAAATTAATTTAATTTTTAATAAGAGTGAATTTAGATAAATTTTAAACAAAATTTAATAATAGTATTAGTAAATTTACAATGTTATAAGAAAAATAATATATTTTTATAAATTTAATTTAAAATAAGATAATTTTAAAAATATTAAAAGCCTAAGAATGTATCTCATTTTTATAATTTTCTTAAGAAATACTTAATAAAAATTATTTCAATGATGATGTAAATATTATTGTATCATTTATTTAAATGAAAATGATAAAGAATTTTATAGGAAAATTAGTTTATAACTAAAATTTAATGTTTCTGTAACTTTCAAAATTGTTTTGATTACATCATATTAGTTTGTTGAATTAACATTTCAATTATATACATGTACTTAACTCTTAAATTAACACAACTTGTCAGAAGGTTATGAATCTTGAAAAGTAGCTAGTTATAAGGATGTTTTTTAATTTTAAAGAAAAAATATCTTTTATGTTTCTAAATTTTATACTAATTTTTAATTTTTTTTAAAATTTGTCTTTAAAATTTATTTTTTATCAATTTTGTTTATAAAATTTTAAATTATAATTATTTTTGTCTCACAGCTTAACGTTGTCTAAATTACTAACAAAAATAATTGATATAGTGTTTAACATGTAATTGTGCTAACTCAATAGTCACTACTTACATATTTATTTATTAAATATATTTTTAATTCCTTCAAATAATCCATAAGATCCAAATAACTCAATTTATCAATATCACACTTGTCGCACCAACTTGTACAATCGTCAATATATATTAAAGTTGATTCTCGAACCAATTTTCCTCTATGGTGGACTTCAACAGTAAAAAAGTCTATATAAAATCACCTACAACATATATGAATTTAAGTTATAAGCCATTATTTTATAATAGCATATCATATATGATTTTAAGTATAAGAGACCACGAGCCAAACAAAAAAACCACTTATTATTAACCCAATATAAAACCCTTGGGAGCATTTATTATACGAATAGATTTTTTATTCACAAGAATCACACTCTTAAAAATGTGATTCTCGAGAATATGATTATCAAAAATTTTAAAAAAATTGTTTGGTTTACTTAAAGTATTCTTAGAAATATTTTAAAAAGCATTCTCATGTTATGAGAATATAAAACTCTCACCCCCTTAAATGAAAATAAAAAATCTACAAAAACATAGAAATATTCTATTCTCAAAAATGTAATATTCTTCGGAATATTTTTTTAATCTATGTATCAAACACATTAATACAATATTTTACACCTTTTACTCCTTGGAATTTTTTTTTAAACTGTGTACAAAATGCCTCCTTACATTCACATTAAACAAAACTCATTAAATATGAATTCATTAATGAATAAAATAACTCATTAATATTGTCATATAATCACAATGTTAAATCATGATTTAAAAAAGAAAAAACTCAATATTTTATATATCTTCTATGCCTTTAGACTTTGATAATAAAGTGATATTTAACGGCTTCAATGACAAGATGATATTTAATGGCTTCAATGACAAACTTTAAAACAGCAGCCTTCAATGGTGATTGTCAACGACAGGTTTCATCGTTGACAAATTCAATGTAACACGATATTTGATAATATTTATAAATTTTAAAGATATATTTAATAATATTTATAAACTTTAAAAATACATTTAATAATAAATATATAAGTATTAAGTATTAAGTTAACAAAATTATACGTCACACACCATAAACTACATCAATTATTTTTGTTAATGATATAAACGACTTAAACTATAAAAAGAAATTAATTATAATTTAAAATTTTTGGGATAAAATTAAAACCAAACAAACTTTAAGAATGAAAATAAAAATTAATATAAACTTTAAAAACATGTTACCTAATTTCGAATGTTAAGAAAGAGTTTATAAATAATCAGAGCACGATTTAGATGGTTCTCAATTTTGCAAGTACTTTACTTTTCTTGCAAACAAAAATATCACGTTTTTCTTATTATAAAGAAAAATTAATGTACCACTAAATCTTCTGAATTTATATTGAAATATCATATTCCTTTTTTACCTTTAACATACATACTATAATATAGCCAAGAGGTTAATGCTTTTCATAAAAAATAATTAACTTTTACACTCCAGCTAAGAAGAATTTCTATCTTTTCACATAGAAAGTCAACAGAGAAAAATAGACATAAATTTCACTCTTTGTGAAAATTCAACCATATATTTTTTAATAAATAATAATTTAACTTATTTGCACATCTATATATCTTCCTTTAGAGGGTACAAGACAGATTTAATAATAAATTAATACGTTCAGAACCCCAGCAGCAAAATTTGCTCCAAGTAGAACAAGAGACGATAACAGAAAAAAATTGGCAACGTAAGTAACACTTAATAATTAAAGAAAAAATTCCATTGCAATTTTTTAGCTGAATAATAAAAAAAAATGATGTATCATAAATAAAAAGCAGAAATTTCCTTAAGCAAAGTCAAGTCATTCACTTAAGCGCAATTTCAAGTAAAACCAGCGTTTAGGTCTCATGATACAAATGAATGTTACTGCATATTTCCTTACAAATGATTCGCCAAATGATAAAAAAGTAGAAAATAAAGTATAAACATTTGACAAAAAATGAATTTTAGTAAAGATTGACAAAAAATTTATAAGATGAACGATCAACATGCACCAGGGCTTCTCCTCTAGACACCTTCCAAGTCTTGCAGAGAAATCGCAGGGCAACATCATAAACCATTTGTAGTTGGAATTAGTTACATAAATTAAGAGAATAACCGAAGGAAATGGTTTGCATAAGCCATTGGTTTGACATTAGGGTGTGGCTGCAAATTGAACAAAGCAAACCAGACAAAAAAAAATGTTAAGATTATCAATATTGGAGTACCTTAGTGCTTGTTGGGGAAGATGGAATGGTCAAGTGGGGAAAATATAAGTCAAGTTCGTTAAGTATCTGCTATTAGGTTCTCTAATAAAAAGATTAACATAAGAGCATATTTAGAGAACCTGACGGCAATAAAACTTAAAGTTTTTTTCATTTCCAAATCTCTTTAAATTGGGAGGTTTAAAATGGTTTTGTTCTGTTTATTTTTTATTGACTTTTATACCCTCTCTCTATAAAAAAAAAAACTAATCACAAGGGTACTAAAGTATATTTCACTCTTCAAACCCACCACATTTCATTTATGACGTTGTAACATCAAAAAATAGGGAATGGGTTACAATCCATTTTTCATTAAATTTCCACACAATAGAGTAGGAGCTATTTCCCTTCCCACACTAATCCATCCCACCTGACCACACCCTCTTAAAATCCTGAACAAGCCCTTACCAATTTAACATTCTTAGGAATTGGAAATTCAAGTTTTAAGGAAGACCAGCAAAAAGGACATGAGGAACAGGATATTTTTTTGATAGAACAATGAATTAGAATGTTATGAACAAGGCAAATTATAACAGAAAAGACTCCAGAACATGAGATACCAACCACTGCTGAGAACGTAACAATGTTAGGCTTCAAATCAGGTGCTTCAAATCGGATAAAGGCTCCTTTGTTACCCATCTGCAGCATAAAATGACAAGATCAACATTTTGTAGATTCTAGCACCAACGATAAAATATACTTCATTAGGGGAAAATGAGATTAAAAGAAATATATCTACATATTAAGCATGTTGAGGAGACCATAGGAGGCTACTTTATGAAACATAGATCAAGTGGAAGATAGTCCAATAATTAGAGGTAAAGAGAGATCAAAGAAAATAATAGGAAAAACTATTAGGATGGATCTAACTATTAACAACTTAACTATAAAAATGAGTTTAAGATAGAATAGGTTGGCATTGCTTAATCTATGTAGCCAACTCCACCTATGAGAAAAAAGCTTTGTTTGTTGTTATCGTTGTTATGTATTAAGCATGCCAAACACCAAATGGAACATAAGGCAGATGAAGCAGTACTTTTCATTCTGTCTCAAGATTATGTTTAATAAACAAAGAACAGCCTACACAAATCATTAAAGAACAGACTGAAAGGACAATGAAAAATGATAACCCTTTTTTCTTTCTCCTGGTATGGCCAAAAAGTATAAAATTCTTCAATTATATTTTCTCACATAAGTAATAAACAGCAGTTCATTCTGATAGAAGAACTGACCAGACATAGGAAGGATCAACAAAGCTTGATATCTAAAAAATAATTAAGTGTCGTTCCGTGTCAAGCTTTAACACAAGGATTTAACATGAAGGTGATGTGGTTTTCACTCAAATCCCATCGCCTCACCCCTTCTCTCCCAACAATCAAATGCCAGTGGCAAGGTTGGTATAACTTATTACATAAAATAGCATATTGTAACATAAAATATGCAGATTTAATTACCTGATCACAGTAATTTGGAGCAGAAAACACAGTTATGAGTTTACGATCATGTTCAATCTCATAACCCTCATCTTTTACTTCATGAGATCGCACAACTAAATCTGTAAATTGATAATGCATATCAAGTTGCTGATTAAAGAACAAGACATGTATTAAAATTAAACCGATGAAAAGCATACCTAAGTTATTTTCCTGCAAAAACCTTTTTGTCACATCTGCACCAAAAGCAAGACCTACACCACGTTTGCTTGGCCCTCTTCCAGGGAGATGTTGTGGATCACTCCATAGCAATTCACACATCAATCCTAGTCATACCAAAAATAGATACATAAAATGCCATACTAAAAGAAGGATCAATAAAAAGAGGTAGAGGGGCTGTGGACTGTGTAGTCCAAGATCATGTCAATATGGTTTTAAGGCCCAACCTTCTTCTGGAGGCTCACAAAATCGATTAATTGCTCTAATGTCAGAGAGTTTGACCCCGTCAACACTAAAAAGGCCTCCATGAACTACGAAAATTTTCCCATTTATCACATGTGCCAAAGGTAAACAGCAGAATACTTCTGCAAATAGATCCACAAATGTGTCACTCAACTTTGAGCGCACCTCACCCTCAAATCCATATATCTTGTTCATGCTCTTGCTTTCATGATTTCCTCTAGCTAGATATATGGCTGAAAGTTATATAACAAGAAAATAAGATATGATACCCAGGAAAGATAAGATAGTATTACTTCTAGCAAGTGAATTAAACAAAGTGAGGAAAGGAGTACATGTAAAATACACGAATCCAATGCTACAAGCAGTAAAGTATAATATAACTTACACCCAAAAACCAAATAGTGCAATTTATGAGACTGAATTTCAAAAAGAACAGAAATTATAGTGTCACAAAAAAAATAAAATTCCTTATGGTTCTTATACATGTTAATAATCATTGACTGATTAGTCAGATTGGCTTAAGGATAACCATAATGTATCAAGAAAAACTATCAAAGCTTACAGACTGCTAAAGATTTAACTAGGGTTTCACCTGACGGAGACATGCACTTAAATGCAAACAAAGTGAGGATGACTTCCAGGGAAAAAGATCCTCTATCGACAAAGTCACCATTGAACAAGTACGGATTCTCTTCTGAAGGAAGTCCATTAAGCTCAAAAATATTTAAGAGATCATAGTACTGCAGTAGAAATAAAAGGAAAGTTAAGTTTTACAGGTCAGAATAAATATAGTAAGAAAGAAGAAATCAGGAAAGCTAACCGACAGTGTGCAATTCAATAAGAAGGTTTCCACATAGTACAAAATGGTAAAAATATGATACATCCAATTGGAAAGAATGCAAATCTATAATTCCCAAATCCTGCATTGATGGGTATACTCAGTCGAACATTACTTTAGTACTTAGTTTTACTGTATTCTTATTTTTAAAAAATAAAACTTTTCATGAGATCTAGAATAGTTTATCACCAAATTGAGCTTTGTCTAATACTTTAGAATTACCACACAAACACAAGCATGTCCCTGCACACTCTTACAGCATAATTTCTTTCTCTTTTGATTGGGAATCCACCACTGAGGCTTGAGCTCTCACTAGTGATCCACTATCAAGAAGTCTCCAACCAACTTCGGCAGTGTCTAAAGTCAATGTCAAACCTGAGAACCAAAAACTATTCAAAATGATTCAAAGAATATAAACTAAATACCTGACCATGAACATCACCACAAACAGTGAAATGTTTTCCATCAGGAACATTTATATCAACAAGAGAAGGCAAGGCTCGCAACATCTCTCTCAATTGCAAAACAATCTGTAATGCATACCTACAACATTGAAGTGGGACAAGTGTGAAGCCAATTCTATAATGCTTCAAGAAAGCAACTTATATCTCATTGAACTCTTTTGCTTCAATACCGTTTATGTAAGCTCTTTTGATTCTTGAAATCATCCATCATTTTCTTCACAAAATCCAAAGTAACAACATCCCCCTCTATTCTAGCGCATGAATATTGTGGCTCCACATCTAGCATTAAAACACAAAAATAAAATCCCAAAGTTCATTCCTGGTCATGAAGGAAACCAAATGGTAAAGTAGAACCATATCTTATTTAAA
This sequence comes from Senna siamea, assembly GCA_031216115.1. Lineage (NCBI taxonomy): Eukaryota > Viridiplantae > Streptophyta > Magnoliopsida > Fabales > Fabaceae > Senna > Senna siamea. Next base: position 13,297,211 of record CM062361.1, on the reverse strand, counting down.
CATTCATAATTGAAATTAGCAGCAAGATGAGGTAGAGATTAAGAAAATTATATTATCTCTACAGACACAACAGGAAACACCTTTTCTGAAGTCTTACTACCAATTAATCTGAAAAATAGTTTGTTGATGGCTAACGAATCTGATGGAGATGGGGATAGTATGGGATGTTTGTAGGGTAGTATGGGCTATCCAAGTCACATATTGAGTTATATGAGATACTCGATGGGATATTTAAGTGGCTTAGTTCTTTCCACTCAACATCTAGCTTTTGAGGAAGAGTCCACAAGTCACTTGGGTTCCATAATTTGGTATCATAGTTGATTTGTCGACGACACGAAGAGAGCTACCTGCGGAGGGTTCTAATTGAAGGAGGGGCTGACCGAGGTAGAGTGAAGCATCGCCGAGTGAAGTTATTAATAAATGCAATATTAAAAGGAAAAGAAAGATTTAAAAAGCCATGCACTAATGTATACGGGGCCTCAAACTACATTATACCAGGTCACCTATTTTCTAATAAAAAATATACAATTATGCTACTTCATAAAGAATAATATAATACATTTTTTAATGCATTATTAAAATGTTTCCATTGACTTGTAATAGAATTCTTTCAATTTTCTGAAGTTTAAGATCTAGGATGTGAAAGTTTTGCTATGACTGTGAATTCTTTTTAAACCTTGATTAGTTTTAAGACCTAGGTCATGTAAATGACTCCTAAATATACCAGTATTGCAGCCACTCCACCAATAAGCCCCAAGAAGCAACAGCAAACCCACCATAATTGCAGCTGCTATTGTGGTCACTGATGTCCTGAACAACATCACTACTGCTGCCACAACTGCTACAGTCACTGCTGCTATGGCCACTTCGGTGGGCACCGAAGAAATGAGGCCTTTTCCTATATGATACAATATATACAAAGTGATAATTTATAGTAAACCATGACTGATGGATTAAAACTTTCATAAACACAAAGGCATCTTAATGACTCAATCTACATCTAAGTAATGCTCCAAATTCCTTCCTTAAGTTAATTTGGCTTTGTCAACATCACAAACTTATTTAATGTAAATAGAAACCAATAGGAAGCCATATTCAATCTCAGCACTTGAAATTTAAACAGAAATAACACCCAGAACCAAGGGCATCAACAGTCACTAGGATTTTCAAGAATCATCAGCTTGTAGTACTATATGTATTAACCGATCCTATATAAATGCCCTAAGCATTGGTAAGGTGTCTTTAATTAGTCTTCCTACTTTCTGAAAGCATTCATTTAGAAGATTTATATAAATCAAAAAATTAATTTACTATGATGCATAAAATCCAAAACATTTCATTCTGCCCTCTCATTCCAAAGTCTCAAACACCTGCTTACATTCAGTAATAGCTATAAATTGCCCATTATAAGGCATCCTGAGAAGGCAGAATTCATTAAATAACATAAAATTTACTAAGAAAGATTTATTTGTGCATAAAAACATCATATAAGAGGCTTCATAACTTCCTTAGAAGATCTAGCATCACCTTGATATTGAAAAGACCTAAATACTCTAAAAAAGATAATCGCTTGCTCCCAATAAATTTCATTCTATTATACAAAAGGGAAGTGTGGCTAATCATGGCTGTAAGATTAGCATGATTGATAGGTTTACGACAAAAAAAAAAAAGAAGCCAAAATGCATTTATTGTAATAAAAGAAGAATTTAATGCTTATTTGAGAGTGTGGTTTTTTCTAGTTCTTTGGTTACTGTTCTACATCCCATTTCCTTCAAACAAACATCCATCTGAAAGAATGCTTAGCCAAAGAAAGAAAATATTTATAACAGATGTGATATTAAAATTTATTAAGAATAAAAAATCAGCTACAGTTATTCGTTTAAAGCATATTACACATGTGAGTTGATAAATTATATTCAAATTCCCACTATACACAATAACATCAACAAACAAAGCCTTTTCTCACTAAGTGGGGTTGGTTACATGGATCAAAAGATGCCAACATCTTCTATCTTAATTCATTTCTATTATCAAGTTATTTATAGTGAAATAATAAAACCCAGAAAATAAATAAAGGTGAGGGGTACACAGAAGAGATAATAAACTAACTATACTAGTATAGGATGTCACAAATAATATAGTACCTATAGAATGGAAATCTATGGATTCAGCTATTGAATGCCTTTTAGACTCTGGTGCAGCAATTGCTTCTTCAAATTTAAGTTTTGTAACTGCTTTTTCACATTCCCGCAATTTCTTTGCAGCATCAGGATCATTAGGGCACATTTTCTTGACCTATTTCAATATAAGTAAATTAAATCAAACAAGTGAGATAAGTTACTTTGAGGAAAACAAATAAATAAATAAGTCACTTACAAAAAGTCCAAAAGAAAGTACCAATGAAACATAAACGTAACACATGAAATCAGTAAAGCTGAAGAACTGTCTGCTTCAGTAAGTACAGAAAAAAGCAAGTTTTTATGTGAGAGCATTTCAAGAAATTTGATAGCCAAAAGAAATGTTCAAACCCCAGAAATTTAGTATAAAAACTCAACTTCTTTTTCTGTCATTAGCAAATCTAAAAGTCAAGTGCTAAAAAGTGAACATCAAAAGCTATCTTTTATTTACTCAATGGGTCCCACAAAAGAGAGCACAGTTATGATAGATTTCAAGAGATCCACAGACTTGTACAGCACAAACACAATTTCTACACATTCTGGACAAAAATGTAATGCTTTTGATAAGAAGGGCAACAAACATTTACAATTTAATTAGCTGCATTTATTTCCAAAAACAATATAGGAATGAATAAAATGGTAGAGTTCAAATCATATAACTCCAAGTATACTTCTCAATTTGGATGTCAAAAATTAAAGAAGTTAAGAGTTAGCAGTTAAAAACAATGTAAATATCATCTTTCGATTTCAAGCATTTGAGCATGATTATGCAGTACATTGGATCTTTGTGCTGTCACGTGTATTTTGTTGTGTCCTAATTATGTTCTTGTCCATGTTCCATGGGTAACTACTAGCAACATTAGTTGAAACTAGAATCATAGTAGATCATTAGGTGTTTCCACTTTCTTGGACCACAGCTCTACAGGAAGTTCAAAGTTCACAGGGCAAGACAAGTGGCTAATACTGTTCTCTTACACCAAATTCCTAAAAGTTAGCCCAACATGTAGTCACCGGGAAAGCCTATCATCAAATTACCAAGTCTCTTATCAAAACTACATATCAAAAGCCATAAAGTACGACCATAATCATATAGCCAGAGTGGTATGAGCCTCATTACCAACCTAATTGAAGGTAGGCAGACTATGAAGTATTTTAAGGTACACTTAGCAACACAATGCTAACAATTAATATTCCATATTCTCTAAGTGACATTTTTAGTCATGTGCTATAAATATACAAAATGGACAACTTTAAGACCTTAATAATAAAAGGATTTCTTGTTTTCCTCCCAAATCTCCTTTTTGGTATTGTCTTCATGCCTAATAGGACTATTAACATTTTATCAAACTTTGTTCTCCAATCTTGCAATGGAACTGATCTACTAATGTTAACATGTTATTTTCAATCCAGACTATTTTCTCTTATAATTATTTGTTTCAAATGTTTTAATGTGCTGAGTTCTGACACTTGAAAATTTTTAAATACTTGCATCTTTAAATGCAGCTATAACCTTTTAGAGACAATAGAAATATATAATTGCAAGTAACTACCTGTTGAAAATCTTTCAAAGCTTCCTTGAACTTCCCCAAGGCAAGATGAGCAGCTCCTCGCCTATAATAACCCTATAAGTATAACAACAAACCATAATCAGCACATATATATCTATATTCCAGATAATTAAATGCAAGCAATCTTTAAGTTTAGGGATGCAAGCCACCTTTGAATATTGAGGAGCAGCTTCAATAGCCTTTGTAGCATCTTGAAATGCACTACCATACTCCTCAAGGCGAAGATGAGCAAAGGCACGATTAGCCCAATATACAGCATTTCGACTATTTAGTTCAATTGCTTGTGTATATAGGTCAATAGCTTGGGAATATTTGCAAGCTGCAAAGGAAACTCAGGGTATCAGCAGGCCTTAAAAGACAAATCTGTATTAACGCAGTGGCACATCATGACAAATACCATTTGATAATTTTATTTGCTAACATTCTAATACATTTCTTATATTTTCCTCTAGTCGTTTGAAAATCAGTTAAAAAATACAAAAGTTCTGCAGAATAATTTGAGTCAGATTCAATGATTCAGCTAAGATTTACTGCTAATTTCACTGAGATATTAAAGAAAGTAAAAAGACCATCACATCATAAATAAATTGTCTTTTTTGTTTTTTATAATAGGAACTTGTGCGAGTATTAATTACCGTTGAATGCTTCATTGGCCTGGAGTTTGAATTCTTCAGCTTTTGAAACATTAGAATTATCAGTTTCCATATTGGGCAGAAGTTAGGTTGTCTATGATAAATAAATTCAGATTCAGAACATAAAAGCATCCATGTTTTTACTTCTTTCCCTTACAGTGTTTCACCTGCTCCATCAGAACAAAGAAATCAAATTAGCTATATAATTGTAAGTTCATGACCACCACAGTTAGACATTACAAATGATGAAGTTCCGTTAGAATCAGAACCCCTTAGCATGATTTTGAGTAATAAAAAGTCAAAGACTGATAAAGATGTAAAGATAAGTGGGACATGACTGATATGGATAATATCCATAGTCCATGCACAAGATTTCACTGCCACTAACTTACTATTTATAGCTAATGACAAACTACTCAAATTCACAATCCCACACATGTTTTAAATCTTTTCATCAAATTATAGTTGAAATCCTTTAATTTATAGATTAAGAAACTAAAAATCTATAATAATAGTAATAATAATAATAATAAAAAGAAATACCATTATCATCATCATCATCTTTCTTTCCTGCTTCAAAGTCAATACCGCCAGGGTATTTACAATTATTTTTTTAATTATAGGCCAAATCAAATTACTCTTGAGGAGCATACATGGATCCAAAAAGAAAAAAATGACTCTTCATATAGATATAGGGTGCTATTAGGATGAGCTCCACTCTAGAATTGGTGACAAGTCAAAAAGGTTCAAAATGTATTCTTAAAATGGTATGGCTGCATACATGTTACTGTGCATTACATGTGAACTACACCCAAAAGGGTGAGTAATTATGAATAAAGGAGCAACGAAAAGATTAAATAATGAACCTGCGAATGATGCTATCACTTATCAGAGGAAGAGGCTAACTTGAAGTCAGTGGTGGTTGGAGTAGTGGTACAGTAAGCGGAGGAAGATCTGAGCAAGGTTATGATTGCATGTGTGATGAAGACGAAGAAGAAAGTAGAAGCACAGAGAGACAGACGTAGACTTACATGGTAGTGGAGGGAGGCGACGCCGTTTACCTCGTTGTCGTTGGAGGAGGCACAAAAGAAAAGGAGCGGGTTTCTCGTGGCGATGCTTTGCGTGTATAGGAATGACCAGTCTAATAAGAAAGGGCTGGTCCATAATTGAGATGGCCCGGCCCAATTTGTTAGCTTTTTTTAAAAAAACAAAAAGTAAAAATGCACGTAATCCTATAATTAAATATTTTTTTTAATTATAAAAATTAATTTAAAATTTTTTTAAATTGACCTAAAATCCTTCAAACTTTATAATTTATACAAAAAAATTCGTCTGTTAACTTTTTCATTTAAAATCTTAATAGAGTGTAGGAACATCAAATTATTTAAAAATTTTTTGTATAAAACCAAACATTTAAGATATTTTTTCACAAGACTTAAAATTTAAAAGAGTTTTTTACACAATATTTAAAATTTATAAAAAATTTTTATATTTTGTATGACTTAATTTTGTTGTCATATCATTGTTTCATTAAAATTTTAGATGAAAAAATTAATAAAAGAGAGTTTTACACAAATTGTAAAATTTAAGGAGTTATAAGTTAATTTTTATAATCAACAAGAGTTATGTACACATGATCTATATAATTCAAAAGAATTTTTTATATTTTAACTTTTTTTAATAATAGTCACTTATTTGATTTTTAAAAATACCTATGTGCCATCCAAAATAAAAAATATGCCTCTTAGAAAAATTAAACAATTACAAAATTATTTTTTTTATTGTACTAACGGTTAACGGCCACGTAAGTACCGTTGACTCTAAGTCAGCAAAATTGTTAACATAGCATCGAAGTCGTCAAACAATTGCCAAAAAGTCATCGGGCGATTGCCGGACAATCACTAGAAAATCGTCGAACGATCTTTGGAAAGTCATCGAGGGGTTCTTTGTCAAGTGTTAAACCACAAGGAAGTTATTTGTAAAATGTTCAAATTACAAGCGGTTTCTTTGCATTTTGGTAAGTGAAAGGTTAAATTATAAAATCTTGTAATTTATCTCATGAATTTTGATAATTGATAAAAAATCTTTCAAATTTTAATTTTATAACATATTTTTTTCAACTTTTTTTTTATTAAAAAGTATTGCCAAGATTATACAATTTATTTGAAATTTAAAAAGCTTGACAAAAAATATGTTAAATGTAACAGTCCAGCTACCCACTTGCAGATATTGTCCTCTTTGGGCCGGGAAATGTCTCACCCGTCATCCCTCAAGGCTTTGTTCTTCCCCTTGTCGAGGAGAAAAACACGTCCACAAGGGAGAGGTATCCACACCTTTATAAGACATGCTTCGTTCCCCTCTCCAACCGATGTGGGACATTACAATCCACCCCCCTTAGGGAGCCCAGCGTCCTCGCTGGCACAACGATCTGGGCCCTGGCTCTGATACCAATGTAACAGTCCAGTCGCCCACTTACAGATATTGTCCTCTTTGGGCCGGGGAATGTCTCACCCGTCGTCCCTCAAGGCTTTGTTCTTTCCCTTGTCAAGGGAAAAAATGCGTCCACAAGGGAGAGGTATCCACATCCTTATAAGACATACTTCGTTCCCCTTTCCAACTAATGTGGGATATTACATTAAATGACGTCTATGCAATAAGTGTTTAAATAAAACTATATTAATAAATGACGTCTATAACACAAATTAAAATTTACTCAAAATTTTACTCAAAACCCTAAAGATTTATTCAAAATTTTAATTTGTTATAGACGTCATTTATTAATAGTTTTATTTAAACACTTATTCACATTAGCAAATTTGATGAGTATTTTGCATAATATTAAAAATTTGAGTGGATATTTTGAACAAAGTTAAAATTTTAACATATTTTTTCTCAAGTTTATCAATTATCAAAATCCAAAGAGATAAATTGCAAGATTTTATAATTTAACCTTTCACTTATCAAAATACACAAAACCCCCCTGTGATTTGGACATTTTGTAGATAACCTCTTTGTGGTTTAACACTTGACAAAGAACCCCCCAGCGATCGTCCAGTGACTTTTCAGCAATCGTCTAGCGACTTCGATGCCATGTCAGCAATTTTGCTGACTTGGAGTCAATGGTGCTAACGTGGCCATTGACCGTAAAAAAATAGATGAAAAATTTAACGGATGGTATTATTTGTAGACTTTGAAAAGTTTAGAGGATTCTTTGTTAAGTTTTAAAACTCAAGGAGGTTATCCGCAACAAGACAAAAGTTCAAGGGGGTTTCTTGCATTTTAGCTTATGCAAAAAATGAGAATACTCTATTGTAGAGAATATAATATTTTTGAGAATATTTTTTTAATCCATGTACCAAATACATAAATGTAACATTCCAGATCTCCTATTCTCATAAATCTATTTTAATTCGTGTACCAAATGCCCCCTAAATTATGCCCTTTTAATTATTGTTTCAACGGCTGACTATTACAATTTTTTGTCAATTTAACCACAATTATAACTGTAACTAAAATCTCTTTTTTTAAGTAAATTATTGTTTTAATATTTGACAGATATAATTTATCTTAGTTTAATTCTTCAATTATGAAAATATCCTATTTATTCATTAAAAAAATATATTTTGTCTTAATTTCGTACCTACCATAAGCACAATAATTACTCCTATTTGATAGAAATTATCACATAAATTAATTATTTTTATGATTCAATGATTAAATTAAAACAAATTACATATTTCAGAGATTAAAATAATAACTTACTCATTATACAAATATATATTTCACTAATTCATCACAATTTGTAGTTATTACTTTAATGTAATCTAATTAAACAGATAAACTTTACTTTTTATATTGCTATTAATCAAATTATATCATCAAAAAAAAAATTATGTTAGTATAATATTCGGCATTAAAATTTGAAACAAAATTATCAATTTTGGTGATCTTTGAGAATAAAATTTTCACTAAAATAAATTTAAGAACAAAGTTGGCAATCATTACAAACTTTAGGAAGAAAAACGTTGTTTGTTTATTGCAATGGGATTGATGTTTTACATTCTATGGGGATATGGGGATGGGATAGATTAAGATGTTCTTACTGTATGAATTATCTAAATTTTACATTGAGTAATATAGAATGTTCGATGGCCTATGAGGTACTTCAGCAATTCCTTAATAGCTAATTTTTGAGAAAAGTTTTTTAAGTCACTTTATTTCTATCAATTGGTATATACTGAATAAAGTGTCATAGAGTGTTAAGAGGTGTTCCTCCAAAGAAGCCCCCACATTGCTTAACTTCGGAGAGTGGGAGCACTATAAATAATGAGAGGAGTATGAGTTCAAAACACACACACCACACCTAACTAAGTGTGAAGGGTTTTAAGTAGTAGTGTGTCAGTGAGAGGCTTTACAATTTTTTTGTTCAAAAATTATATTTAGAAGAGTTTATAATTTTTTCATGCAAAAATTACAGATAATGAAGTTATCTTATTGAGATTGTGATAACAGCTTTTGAAAGATCAAACCACGTTAAAAATTCGGTATATTCTTTTTTTCTCTTTCTTTTATTGTTGTGCGTGCACTTCTATTGTGGGATTCAAGCATTGAATAGTTTTTCTTGTGTGAGTGTGTTCTCGACAACTATGGATCCGCTGCCATTACTTTTACTGTGACTACGTTGTCATTACTTTAGCAGCGATTTTTTTCATTGCTAAAGTAATTTTTAATATTATTACAACGAAAAGTACTGCTGCTATAAATTTTGTTTAAAATAATAAATTATAATAGCAATAATTTTCGTTGCAATAATATTTAGAGAGAAAGTAATGGCAGCGAATCCGAACGCGTTCTCGACATAGAGTGTAATTGTTGGGTGTTGGTGTATTGGGCGCTACTCTACTATACGCTATTCATGGTGATTCTTCAAAATAATATTGCGATGGAGATAATATGAAATACTCTTAGAATAGTATAAATTATTTAAATTTCTCAAAGTGCTCAATTCTTTCAATTGTTTTTCATTTTTGAAAAACAACAATATTTGCTGCCCTTAATGACTTATAACATATAATTGAGTAATATTATTGACAGTTCCACACATCCATATTTTTCTCAAATTTTCACCCCACGAATTTTTCCTGGATGCATTAGCTTATTACAAAAGTGAGAGTTCTTATGACCAAGACAGGGTGTACGAATAGCACTATCCAACATGGCCAACTAGAAACATATTGCTAGAAGCATATTCCCACTATTATAAGTTGATGCACCAGCGTTCATTACGTTCATTACTGTCGAAAGATGAATATAAAACCAAAATTCCTTGTTTAAGGTATCATCCTCTATTATACTTCAGATGAAAAAAAAACAGCTTATAAATAGGAAAGGAAAACACGTTATAGTTGAAAATGCAAACTTGTGAACATTTGGCCAGAGGATTAATCTCTATCAATCCTGGATTAGAGATTACTATAATTGCTCAAAAAAAAAGAAGAAGATATTATTGAGTAAGGTGTTATTGTGAAAAGCTCGACTTCTCTACCTTGAGACATTTTATCTTTATCTAGAAATGTATGCCATGTTATTTGACAAATAAAATTTTTTAAACAAACATATAAATCTAAATATGAAAGGCTTAAATTTTCAAGAAGTCGAGCTTTCTATAACATTATTCTACGAAGTATAATGCTACACATGACAAACACTAAAAGACCTGAAATGATGACTTTTCCACGAAGCTGGGACAATTTAAAGAGGACCTAAAATGTATTCAGCTAAGTCTTCCTGTTTCTCCAAATCCCAAATGATGACTTTTCCATCCAAACCTACAGTTGAAGAGGTAAGCATTACCAGAGAGGGGCCCAGTGAAATTACCAAAAAGAATTTATCTTAAGAAAAAAAAAACAAAATTTGAGATGAAGTTTAAAAAAAAAAAAAGACACCCTTTCCACTAACCCGATGTGCTGAAACGTTTTATCAATGTCCCACGGCCCCTAAGAGGCAAGATACAACTGCAGTCCAAAAAAAGCCACTAGTCATCATTTTAACCTATAATAAGCTAATGTGGACATAGATTGCTTATCAAATTCTACTGTTAGTCCAGTTCTTCCATTTAGTGTTTTGATTAGGTCAGGAGGAGTCATATATAAGGAAAGAAAACTGAAAAACAAGTAAATACATTGTAGAATTGAAAGAAGAGCAATGCACAAAGAAAAAATACAATAAAATGAGCAAGAGTTGGTACGAGGACAGAAAGTCATGAAGGAGCTAAATACTTTATACACTTATCATGAGCGCCCCCACTTGTTTTTGAAGTTTCAACTGCTTCAATCTTTACTTCATCCTTGGATTGGCCAGAAAATCTCCCAAATACGTCAGTGAACTGATAAACAAACATCATTAGATAGAGGAAAACCTAATAATATAGTGCTGAATTGTATGTTTACTAGTTACATTTTCATTGGAAAACCCAATAAGTAATAACAAAAACCTAAGGAATCTTACCTAAGTTCTATTGTCACTGAAATTCAAGAAAAAAAGCAAACCTTCATACCACAAATTCGTCCAATTTTTCAATATGATACATCTCATAGGTAATATCAAAATAAATGAAATATGATTTTCAATTGAAGGTTTACGTTTCTAACAGCTGCGCATCTAACAGAATTCAACTTAAAAACTGTAGTTACCTCTGAGCCATATCTTGAACCAGACGTTCTTTCTTTTTCCCCAATATATCTGATGAAAATCCTAAGGAACATAACCACAGAAAAGAAAGGGAAAGAACGGAATGAGGATATAAAAAAGCACAGTCACTTCTCTACTACCTGGAAAGAGAAGTTGCCACAGTCAAGCCGGATCATTTATAGAAGATAAGAAACAGATATAAGAAAATTTCTCATACCATTTGTCTCTGTCATCTTTAGCAAAAACCATTGGGATGCAATCAAATCCCACACCAATTACCATTTTCTCAGAAATAAATAAAACCTGAAATCATGTCATACAATGATGAACCAGTTCCACAAAATATCAGAATACTAAAAGCAAAAAAAACAGGGGCATTTTGAGGTTAGAAAAAGTGGATGCTAACCCACATCACGTAGAGGCAGATCACGAGAAGCAATACTTTGGGACACAGGAGAATGTCCAATTTCATTAACAAAATATATCCTAGAATTATGACCTGTATAATAGTAAAAGAGACAGTAGTCAGTAGATAAATAATGTAAGAAAATCACAAAAATACCTTAGTTTGTGCTAGCCAAAGTGTACGCTTCCAAATAGGGGTATTTTCTGACCTACATAAGCTAAAGTGTTGCCCTTTGGTGACCACTTGACACCAAATGTCCAGGATACAGAGAGATCAAGCTCAGCTATCAACTGTTATATAAGAAAAACAATATAATTAGAAACAATGTAAATTCGAAGCTAAGCTATGCTGGTCCAACAGAAGAACCAAAGTTATGTTGGTTGTTTTAATCTTATAAAAACTAAATCTTTAGTTATTAAGTAACAACATATTGGAGAAAACTTAAGACAGTTATCACAGAACATAAAGATGACAACAACAATTCTGTAATAAAGTACTTGTTTCTTCCAAGTATTATTTTTTCGTTTCGAATCAACAGCAGCTAGATATTAGATATACAGGATACCGAATAACAAACTTTACACGCAAAGAATTTAAAAAATGTGTAGAGAAAATTAATATAAGTAAAATCAGCCTTGGAAGTAAATTCATTAATAATGATATCATCTTTTAATTTGTAAAAAGTTAAGACTAGCAACCATCTTTATCACAATAATGTATAAGAAACCATAATTTCTACACTAAGCCACAAATATCATGCATAAAAATAAAGAAATTTTTGGGGGAGAGGAGAGAAGGCAACTGAGCTCTATTGAAACTGGATAAGCATTTTCTTGATTTAGCATCTAAATCTAGTAAGGTTAGTTTTTATAGAATTGAGTAAGTACTCAAGCAAGCCTCGGAATTAGTAACTATCAATAATTCAGATGAGAAAACTAAGTTGAAATACAACCTCTCCAAATTTTGTATCTGGAGGAGTATTCGTTTTCGTATCCCTGTAGCAAATTATCAAGCAACCTTGAATAACATAAGGAAATCATCAAAAGGAAACAGGAAAAGTCAGTTGTGTCAGAGTTCTTTTATCATACTTTGAATCTACACCTATTATAAAGGTATTAAATACTCGGCATTTTCCATCCGTAGATGTCGTTGCAAGAAGAATCTGTAGTCAAAAATTATATTAAGATGAAATAAACATAATTGCGAATATGAAAAAAGCATCTAACATTAGAAAATGTAAGGTTAAGAGAACATTATATTTATATATATTTTGATAAAAAGAGAACATAATATATTAATACTCTGCAAATATAAAAATGCAAACAGATTTGATATCTTGATAATAAAACTAACCAACCATGCAACTCTATCATCTTTGTTCAGTAGCAGTAAAACTTAATTAGACAACTTCAGCAGCCATTATATCGTTAACTGATTAGCTTGTTTTTCCACCTATTTAAGTCTATTGTGAATTAACAATATTACACATGCAAAAAAAAAAAAAAAATTAACCTCGACTATTTTTAATTAAAAATAAGGTTCAAGAAACATGCCAATTGCCAAGGAGTGCATCCGAAGAAATGACTTAGTTATAAAATTTTACTGAACTTCTATTTAAAATTTTGATATATATTAAAGGAAAAGAAAAAGGTGAGAATGCTCACATTATTGGGGTGCCATGAAACACTTGTCACTGAAGAACCATGTCTTCTCTTGATGGGTTTACTGATCCACCTGCAAAGGAGATACATATCTATAAAATGAACACTGAAAATAGATAGAGCCACATCGTCCCAGATTTATTAAAACAATAACTTCAAATTCTCATTCAGCCATCAAAAGTAAATAAAAACCAGGAAATAACCACGTTATGTAGGAAATTTATATTTTAATGCATTGATATTAGCAAAACAACTGCTTTTCCAATTTGTAGTAATAGATTCTTGGTTTCAAATGCTAGCCACTCTGTCTTGACAAGTTATGCAGTTTTTTCACCAGCCCATTCTCATAAATTGAAAAAATATGAAGTTTCGTCCTTAAAATCAATATTTAAGAGCATGCTAAAAGCAGAAACAAGCCCATGAATCAAATGTTTTCCACAAAGAACATGATTTTCAAATAAGACGCCCAAAATAGGAAAAGTATGTTTGTAAGTGCCCAAGATGAGATCAAAACAACAAAATTATATTTCAGCAAAAAACATATATAGTTAATCTGGCGTTTCAAGAGATAAAAATAAACTAAAAGGCACATATATTAAGCCCGAATAGGTACAAATTTTCGAAGTCAATTTCAAATATAAGACTAGATTCTACAAGTGATAGAAGAAAAAGGGATAAAATAATGTGTATCAAAAAGTCAGGGCCAATACTGCTCGCATGTTATAAAAGTTAGAAAATAGAGTTCCAAAAAAGAGAATGCTTACCAGTTGTTCTCCTGTTCATAGTAGCATACACAAGCAATTTTGGCCCCACTTCCAACTGCAAACTTATTTTCTGCTAGCACAGAATTTTGGTAAAATGCACAACAAATATGAGTTTCCCTAAACAAGTAAACTCCTTGGTTAACAATAGATATTTAATATTCTACAGAGAGATATCACTCCTAGAGAAAACAAACATGAACGAATGTCTTCGATCCTGACTTAACCTGTAAACTAATATTATATGATTAAATTTCTGGAGAACAGGCAAAATTCTGAACTTTCTTCTGACTGATTCTTTGCCCTACATATCTATATTTTAATAACTCCATTAACATAACCTGTTGGCTAAGATGAAAAACAGAAAGGAACTAGGAAATAATAAAATGCTTCCTACCTTTTGGACTCCACTGAACACAGAGAGCAGCACGATTTAGCCTAAGTACAACTAGAGTTGGCGCCCATTCTGATCCTTCAAGGTTCCAGACATATCTACACGGAAATATGGTCAAAATTTTAATATGTGCTGATCATGCGTAAGTGAAAAAGAAATTATTAACACCAAATTTGAAATTTAAGCTTTTAGACAACATAGGCACTCACGAATTCCGATCATGGGATGCAGTAACTATCCTGTTTGATTTATTACTCCAGTCTATCCCAGAAACTACTTGGTCATGCTGTGACAGAGTCGAGAAATTGATTAGAAAATATCGAGAAGAGTCTCTAAAAAAATTAGTTGTCCTAATTTAGGAACAGATACATTAGACCTATATATATATATATTAATAAAATCTATCACAATGAATCCCTCCATATGTCTTTTAAAAATATTAACTGCATGATAGTACAGAAAGATATTTGCATTTTCTTTTATTCATAAAAAAGTTATACAACTAACAAGTTGTTGGTTGAAGTGATAGTACACTCTTGTAAGAAGAGAATACAAATTTAAATATCAAGAAATACATTTGTGGAGGGGATTCTACTTTAACATTCTTGGCTAACTCCAAGCCCAATGTAGCTTGGGATATCTCAATCCTCACCCCCAAAAAAAAAAAGAGGCCATAAATACTGTTCCAAGTTCCAACACTGATCTGATTGGGTGCCAAAAAAGAATGAATAGTATACCATATAAGCCTCCATACAGCGCTGTGGTTAGAATCTTGCCCTAGGCTATTGATGCTCAACTTAGCTAGAGTGCCCAATAGCGTCTCAAAAGAGGTCAATCTCTCTCAAATAAGACATACTTAAAGATAAATACACAGGACGGCGCCCTACTGGGGGTCTAATAACTTTACAACTTCAACAAAAGAGCTAAAGAAGATAATAAGTATTGGGCCGCGGCTCTGCCTCAATGCTCACATATGAGCGTTTAAGCTGTTATCGTTCAGATACCTCAAAGCGCTTGGAGCATCTCACCTAAGGTATTGAGCTTTCTGCTGAGGGTAGAAACCTCAAAACCATCAATAAGCGCAAGTGCTTGACTAATAAAATTGGCAAAGTGCTAATTAACTAATAAGATTGGCAAAGTGTTCATTAAGTCCATGCTCTCTGCTTGGACAGTCTCACAAGTCATAAAGCACCCGAAAAGTTCAATGGAAGGTTAGCTTCCACTAGTAAGTAAGCTCATGAATCCCCTTTCTAGTAAAAGCCATAGGGTTATGTGAGTTATGATAAGAAAGGTACGCAGCTGTCCTCTAAGTTAGGACCTGGAGACTAAGACGCCCGTGTTTGGTAGTATTCATAACTTGTCCAGGTGAGTTTGCCGTTGCAGGATTAAAAAGAGCATTGATATGACTATCCTCAAGAGCGCAAGCCCAATCCCTAAAGCAGTCTAAGCTGCTAACGTTGTCTTCACTACCCATAGAAGGGCTTTTAGGACAGGTTTTGCATAAACGGCCGCTATGCGGCTCCTAGCTTAAACAAGGCTAGAGCGCTGTGACGGCTAGGTCCTCACCTTCCTTATCTACCTTAGGTATCAACTTCAGAGCGGCTTGGTAGGATTAAAGTATAGGATCTTTCATAAGCATTTACAGCGTATGATCACTCAAGGAAAACCAAGTATGAGCGCCAACCTGACCTTTTCAAAAAGGTTCTTTGAGGTTGAAGATAAGTTTTAGAACACTGGCAATTAAGACCTGGGTTCTGAAGCGACTAATATAGCTTTTAGCTACCATAATGGATGTGACTTCACAAGTAGCCTCACACCTACCTACATTCTTTCCTTTTGAGCAGTGTGACGCCCTCAACCCATAATTCATTAAATTACATTAATCTTTATTGAGGTTTAGCTTTTCGTTTCAAAAATTATACTTAACTTCTCTAACATTTGACATACTATTAAAGAAATATTTCTTTTACCTTATTTTTTTCAATGAAATTAAACATTTTACAATATGTGCTCCATCCAAAACAATAAAATTATTTACCTATTTTTACCATCATATTAAGAATTTCATGTCTAAGTTTAGCAATAACTTAATTACTTTTACTGTATAGTAAAAAAATTAGTTTTAAACTATGTAAAAAATTATCTTTCTTGACAAAAGATAAATTAAAGGGAAGCTAAGTGTAACATTCGAAACACGAAGATTGTCAAAAGTAATTTATGAAGGTGAATGTGATGTACTCTTAAATAAAATGTGGGTTTGGGCTGTAATTGTGTGTGACATCATGCAAGGGGCTAGAGTCAGAGGCATTAAAATTCCATTTTGTCTCCTTAAATTGTCACTGCTAAAATTTTCTTAGAACCACCATTAATTGCATTCTTGAACCTTAAATTCTCTAGAAATGGGGAAGAGCACTAACCTTCTGAAGAACATTTAACTTTTCCCATTTGTCGGCAAACAATTTATAGATGTGAACTTCATTATTGCTTGGACAAAATGCAATCACTAGAAAAGAAGATAAATAAATAAATAAACATATATATATATATATATAGAGAGAGAGAGAGAGAGAGAGAGAGAGAGCATGTAATATGTATGTGTATGTGTGTGAGTGTGTATAATGATAGGGAGAGAGAAATGACCAATTAGTATCAATGTAAAATTTGACATTTTTAAACCCCTCAACATTCTACAAATTTACTTCATTAATCCAATAATTAGATTATAAGTGATAACAAATGTGATCTTCCATGCTAGCTTTTGTAAAATTTGAACTAATATATAAGTATACAACCAAGTACTAAACTAACTAATTTCTTTATATTTAAAATATATATTCTGAATTGGTTTTTGCATATATAGATAGGTCATCAAATAATAACTTGGAATTAATACCAAATTTTATAAGAATGATATTCATGATAAAAAATTTTAATCCAATAATAAACTTAGTAAAAAAATCCATTGTATAAAAGTTATTCAATGATGTAAATATAATTTTCATTCACACAAGTGTTAATTGATCCCTCTTATCGCTAACTATCAATATCATACTCATAAAGGTATAGGACGACCCAACCTTCCATCAAAAGACTCTCTCAATTAAGTACTCTCAACTCTCAACTTAAGTAACTTATAAGAAGCATAATATGCATGTTCAAGTGTAATCCATCATATAAATAAAATGATAAAACATGATTGTTGAAGCATACAAACAAAACATATCAATGTTGAGGCAGTTTCTCATTAATGAATACATTTTCTAAATAATCAACAAATTGATGCATAAGCAGCTACAGATCCAAAAAATATTCAACTCACCATAAAGTAGGTTTCCGTAACCACATGCATTGTTTGATTTCAAGGAAAATCATATTAAATCACCAGATACATTCCATCCAAATTAAACCAAATTTCGCAAAACCTCAAAACAAACAAACGACATTCCGTTTCCGTAGATCATAATCACAAAACATCCACACGCAGGGGAATTTTCTCAGCATCCAAACAGAAAAAGTTAAATTAAACAAAAAAGGAAGAATTTAGTGCTCAATTACTGGACTGATCAGGACTCCAAGCGTGGCAAGTGATGGACTGAGAGATTTTGTGGACTGCGACGACCGCCATTGTTTCTCACAGACGCAGCAAAGTGTGAAGCGATCGAAGAGAATTATGAAACAGAGAAGATGAAAGTGATCGCTAGGAATGAAGGACGATGACAATCGCGCGAAGACAATAGTGTCTGTTATAGTTATTGCCCGCTCAGGTACTCGTCGTCTAATACAAGAAGAATGGCTATTTTATGAATTCAATTTTATTTAAATTATACATGTATCATACATGCGTTAGTAGTTTAATAAAATAATAAAGAAAAATATGCGGGTAATTAAAATTAATAGTTATGAAATATTATATTATATTATTTTTAAGGTATATTATTTTTAATTTTATCTATTTAATATTAATATATAATAAATTTATATAAAATTTAATAAACTAGCTCAATTTTTTTATAAGTATAGATAATTTCTTAAAGAAAAGAAAAAAAGTGTTTTTGAGATGGTAAAATTTTTTTCACTTCGTCATAAAACTCTAACGACAAATTCAACACGTAAATGTCGAATTTGCCGTTAGAATTGATTTAAGGTGAATTCATCCTTTTAATTTGGAAAATTGAAAAATTAGAATCAATAAATTTAAAAGATTAAGTTGAATCCATCCTTTTAATGATATATTTTAAAAAAAATTTAATTTGGTTTATGTGGTTTAAAAATTTTAATTAAGTTTTATTTTTAAAATTTAATTACCAATTTATTCAAGTCGCTTAGCATAAGTTATATCACACCATATTTGTGAATTATTTTTACTTTATTATCTATTTTATTTGTTGGTTAAAATCATTTTTATAATATTTATAATTTAACTTAATTTTTAATTAAATCTCTATAATTTAAATTTTTTATTTAAGTCATTATTATTAATTTTTTTTATGATTATGTTAATTCTAGCAATGTAGCCATCACATGTACATATTATTTTAACATTCTAAATATAATGTAAAATTTAATTTATATTAAGTAAACTGAATTAAGTAGTTTGAATTAAATATATTTATAATGTTAAAGTATTATATAGTTCTTCACGTAAATAAAATTTAATATAATTATAACAAAATTTTAATAATATAGACCAATTAAATTTTTTTAAATTATTAAGATCTTAGTTATAAAATTTTAAATTGTAAAGATCTAATTAAAAGTTAAATAAAATTGTAAAAATTGCAGAAATAATTTAATCTTTTTTTATTGATACAAATTATATATATTAAAGTATAAATTTTAAAATTACAAATAACATGTTAAAAATTTAGTGAAGTCGCACAACCCATTTTGTAGATGAAGAGAGGAAAGCCCATGAACAAGGAAAGGTATTTTTTTAACCTATACAAATTAATATTTTGATTTTATTATTAATAATATGCAAATATTATATAGACAAAAGAGATAGTAATATTTATACAATTTGAAAATTTATAAATTATTTGAAATTAGTTTGAGTAGTCGGGACCAATTATGCAATATGAAAACTAAATTTCTTAATAAGTAATTATATGATATATCATTAGGAAAAAAAAGGAGTAATTTGTAGAAAATTTATTTATGGTCCTCAGAAAAATAGTGAACTAATAAACCTCAAAATGTAAATGTGAATTTATAAAAAAAAGTTGACACTATGAACTTTTAAAAAAAAATTTAAAAAAAATCTAAATTTGTCACCAACAATCATTTTGTGTTCTCAAGTTCATAATTATCTCAAATTAAAAATACATTTAAATAATAAAATGATCTAAAATCTTTATCTCTTCATCCTTCAGCACTAAATTTAATATAACCATGAGTACTTAACATTATGGGCTCCTCTTCACTCATCTCCTCTATCTCTGAGCTAACACTGACATGAGTTGGATTCTCCCAGAACTGATTTCTTAATGCCATAGTTGCTGGACATCCTGGATCAGAAAGAAGATCCTGTATGTTACTTCTTCCTTCAAGCACGCTCACAACTTGGGACATTGTTGGCCTAAGTGTTGGGGATGCATTGGTACACAAGAGAGCCAAATTTAGCATTACCATGGCCTCCTCAGTTGAGTATTCTGAACCCAGATCTGGATCAACCAGCTCCATTAGACTTCCTCTCTCTTGTAAAACATAGGCCTGAAAGAAGCATCACAGATATCAATTGATGAATACTGTTTGACATTAAGAATGCATTTAGTATTGGAAACTATGTCATGCTACTCAAAAACCATATTAGGATTTGACATAATTCCACTTTTAGCTTGGTTAAGACATACCAATTAACTATGCCAAAAGCTATAGTTGTTAATCAGGACGTAACTCTTTCTATTTAACTGTACCTATCTCAAGTGCTACAAGTTCAATTATGACTTGGCTCTCACCTGGGCTTCCACCATGAGACAATTGCTGTCACACCTTAGTCAACAATCTCCCTCTCAACAATTGTCCTACTAGAAATTAAGCCCGTGAACTTAGTTCTAATATCAATTGTTGGATCAAGTATTTGTCACTAAATTAAAAGATATAGTTGTTAGTCAGGCATAATATTTTTTATTTAATTACACCTAACTCAATTGCCATGGGTTAAACTATGACTTGACCCTTACCTAGGCCTCCGCTATAAGACAATTGCTACTATACCTTAGCTAACACTCTCCATGACAATTTTTTAGTTGTCATACCAAACATAAGAATCTTATATAGTACAGTACATGCAATATACTAAGGAATGTGAGATAATTGTATACCAAACGCCTTCTAAATTACAAGGTAGCTAGTTAGGAACTAAACTGCATAACAACATGGAAAGAAGCAATTTGATACTTGATTATATGAAAAACTTCAGATAACTTTGGATGGAAGTTTCTGAATGAAGTTTATGTATATAGTGAACAGTAAAATCCATAAATGTTTAGATTTTGAGAGTAACAAGAGAGGAATTTCCAATCTGATGACAAATAGTTCTTCAACTTTCGTACTTTCAGCAGTAACTCATGTTACTCAAAAAGTTTGATGGAATTTTTCTTCTATGTGTGAAACACAATACAAAAGATCAAACAGTTGTTTTAAAAGTTGAAACCAAAATGCATGTAAGGAACTTGAAAGAAAGAAGTAAAAATTACCCAATCAAGGAGGTACACAAATTGGTCAGTGGGCTTGAAATTTGTATTGCTCTTGCCAGTGACAATTTCTAATGAAACTACCCCAAAGCTATAAATATCTACTTTGTCGGTCAAATAGCCACGCATGGCATATTCAGGAGCTATATAACCACTGTAGAACAACAATAATGAGAAGGTCTTAGATAAGAAATTGAGAGATTTTATATAAGCATTTAGATAGGAAAACAGCCAGGGAGTGAAGAGATCTTCCCTGCTCCAAAAAGACAAGGGAATAGTATAGTGTGATGTACTTACATGGTTCCTGCAACTCTAGTGCTAATGTGAGTTTTGTCATCTTCATTAAATTTTGCCAAACCAAAATCTGAAATTTTAGCATTGAAATCCTTGTCAAGCAACACATTACTTGTTTTAACATCTCTGTGTACGATTTTTATCTTGGACTCTTCATGGAGGTAAGCCAAAGCTCTAGCTATACCAAGGCAAATTTTCCTCCTGGTTGACCAGTCCAGTTTCATTCTGTAGGCTGAATTCTTCCCTGTATATGATAGGGAGAAGAGAGAGGTGGATGAATACAGTAAAGGACCATTAAACTTAAAAGGTTAAACTATTAAGTGAAAACCCATAAAAAGTTTTATTACAATCTCTAACACTTTGCTACACATGGAAGTCTATTGGGCTTGAAGTGTGGATAATGTATAAATTCATCATACTTAGCACTAAAACTTAATTTTAAGGGTAAATTACAACAACCACCCCTGTTATTTGGCCTGAAATCAATTTTTTGCAACACTTTAATTCACATGGAGCAAACTATTTTGGTCAAACTATAGCGGTTAAATTATAATTTAACTTTAGTTAAGAGAATAGGAGGCTTTAAGGACGAAATTAAAGACCACTTAATCATAAAGGCTCTAATACTACATGAAGAACCATTCAACCCAAAAGCTTAACCTATTAAGTAATTGACCATGAATAGTATTTTTGCAACATCTTACAAATACTAAACTTACCAAAAAGAACACGAGATAGACAATTGTTTTCCATATACTCATATATCAGCATTAAATGGTTCCCCTCCACACAACATCCATAAAGCTTAACAAGATTGGGATGTTGAAGCCCAGATATCATTCCTATCTCATTCACAAATTCACGAATTCCTTGCTTAGATTTTGAGGAGAGCAGCTTTACTGCAATTACTGTGCCATCTAACAATAGACCCTGCATGAGAAATGAGGTATATGTTTGTATTAGCTTGCATTTTAAACATGCAGGAAAATCTATCTAGAATTTGGATAGGACTATTATCACATCCTCATTATATACT
This sequence comes from Senna siamea, assembly GCA_031216115.1. Lineage (NCBI taxonomy): Eukaryota > Viridiplantae > Streptophyta > Magnoliopsida > Fabales > Fabaceae > Senna > Senna siamea. The sequence continues at coordinate 13,274,897 of CM062361.1, read as the reverse complement.
TCAATCAACATATATATAGATAAATTTGCTCCTTCTTTAACTCACCAAGGGCTACATTCTTACAGATATGAGCAATTTAATTGGAGAAATTCATATTTACGGTATAATAGAAAGATTTTATCTTGAATCATGTGGATTCTGGACAAAGATATCTCAAACTATATTTCTTGTATTTAAAATCAAGTTATTAGAAAATTAAACAAAAGATAGCAGATCAGGTAATTAACATTATATATTGGAAGACAATTTATAACGGACAAGATATTGGTCAAGTTGTTCTCGTGTTTTCTATCAAGTTTTTTTTAATAAAAATGCTACATCGGGACAATTTTTTCCAACTTAGTACTACAATATTGTCTCTTTAAAGAACTTGATAGCAAACACTTAAACACAGCACCCAAGTTTTGTTCCCATTTAGAATACCTTGTAAACAGAACCAAAGCCACCTTCTCCAATTTTATTAGCCGCACTGAAGTTCTTGGTTGCTGCTTTGATTTGTCTTAATGTAAATAATCCCATCTGCAGATCTAAACCTCTAAGATCTGGGAAAAAGTGCAAATTTGGATGTCAACATAAAGATGTTTCTAGCTTTGTCCACTATATCTGCTACTATATTCCTTTTTATTTAATTTCTTTGAGCTACAAATATCAAAGCATTCAACCTTACATTGGAGTAAAATATTGCACCCAAAGTCTATGGCATTTGAAGAAATTTTTGTATAAATATTTGTTTAGTACTAATTGTTGAAGAAGGTAATGCAAATACTGATTAACTTACAAGAATGAACAAGCTATACTGCAATTAATTGAAATAAATAAGTTTGATTCCAAAATATGCAATCTAAAAGAACTTAACTATATACCATTTGAAAGAAATTCCATACCTTTATACACTGAGTTATTGCCTCCTAACCAGCCCTTCCTCCTCATGATACATAAGACCAGAAGAAGAACAACTACGTTTGCAGCTACTGTGCCAATCACCAATATGACATAACTTCTCTTTCCATCCCCTGATGGAGGTTTAAAATCTGTGCATGGGAAGTAAGTACTTACAGCTTTTGTTGAAATCAAGAGAAGAAAGAGTAAAGGTAGACATAAAAGCTAATCTTTTCTAGTTTAGTTTCTCCTTCATAATTAAATTTCTTTAGTACTAGTTAGTAAACTCTTATGTAGAAGTTCAAAGATAATAGTTTTGTTCAGCTTTATAATAAAGTGAATCAATTCCTTGTTTGGTATGCATATCTTAATCAAGGTTCCGATATTGCATTTTCCTTCTCCCTGCAAAAAATTTCAGTATTCTGTATTTTTCCTCTGCAATTCGTTAACAGAAACAGTTTAAAAAGTTAATGACAGTAAAAGACACTTTGGCTGCAGGAGACTCTTGTAAGAAGAAAAAGAAAACCGATTCTTTATCCCTTAAGCTGAGTGACTTTACGATAATTTACCATGAAACTTCACCTTAGCTTTATAGCTAGTTTTAGATCTATATATTTTTTTGAGATTATACTTTAATTTCCTTTATTTATTTTTTCTTTTTATTGGCTTGGCAAAAGATTAGGAATATAATCAAATTCTTGATGTCATGACATTTGAAAAAGACTCAAATAGCCTTCATTAGATCTGAGATTCTTAGATAAACCTAATTTACAAAAGATAAGTAGACCAACTAATTATGAAGAGACGAGTACGCATGTCAGGCACACTTTTCAGTGAGACTCACCTCTTACATGCTTATTATTGAGGAAGGGTCCTCCAAGAAGTTCCTACACGTACATTACATGCCTAGCCAAAGGGTGTAAGGAAGTTTGGATAATTGTGTCTGATAGAAGGTTTACAATTTTTTATTGAAAAATTGTATTGAGAAGGGTTTGCAATTTTTCTATGTAAAAATTGTAGATAGTGAAATTATCTTAATGAGATTGTGTTAGTAAGTGTTGAGGCATTGAATCATGCTAAAAAAGTTTGTTTGTGTTTTTCCTTTTGCCTTCTTTTATTTTTGTGGATATGGTTCTGTTGCTAAATTCGAGAGTTGAGCGTGGACTGGTTCCTCTTATGTGCTGACACTTAAGTCTTTTTTCATTGACTTGGTCTACTAATCTTTTAAAAACCAAGTTTACTTGAGAATATTTCATTGAATATATGATATAATGGTTTATTAACTTTAATGTAATGTCACATCAGGGGATGACCTGACTGATCCAAATATCAATTTAAAATAATGTACAGAACCATTTGATGTTTCCATATTGGATTCTGGTCTCTCAAGCTTGGGGTTTTTAAGTTAGAAAAAACACAAACACTTAAGATGCAGGACACAATAGTAACTTACTGGGATCTACAGATATAGCAGATATTAGAGGTCCATAAAATCCTCTTCTTGGTATGCCTGTTGTCCCCTTTCCAGCCCAGTAAAAGTGAATCTTCAAGGTATGTTGGGTGACTGTAGCATTAAATGCCTTCACAATGGGCTTCCCGGTACCACCAGCTTCTGTTTCTATATTGAAGTCTTTCAGGACCAGATTTCCCTTAATGCACAATAATATATTCCATCTACATCAGTATACAATAAAGTGGAAATCTATAAAACCTAAACATTGACACAGATACTCAATACAATACAGATATATTGACACATTAAATTTTAAAAAACTATATATATAATAACACAGCACACACAAGCATATATATATTGGTATATGTGTCGTATTCAAAAGTTAATATTTAAAAATTTTTATGTGGTGATCCCCTTCCAAAAAAAAAAAAACACAACACATTCTATTTTTTTAAAAAAAAAGAAGCAAAAATAAGTTTAATTATATTATTCAAATTATTCATATAAAACAAACAATATTAGGAAAAAAAAACTTTCATTATCTCATCAAGGTAGCTTTTTAGTCTCACATGGTATCTTTTTTTCTTTATGCCCCTTTCTTTGGAAGCCATGTTTGACATGCGTCTGAGCAGAAAAAACAATTTTTTCTTTTGAATTCTGATACATCTATATGTGTGTCAAATTAAAACACTTGTTGCTAGTGCCTCATGGTAGTATCCAATTCCGACACACAATTGACACACCTGAAAATAGGTGTGTCCATGCATAGCAAAATATCATACCTCATGTGTAAATAGTGTAAATGGCAAATACCTGAATGTAGACATCAAATATCCGCCTGCCAAGACTGTAAAATGATCTATCATTCAAGAACAAAATCTCTGCAAAGTGAAGCTTCACAGTGTAGTTTCCATTTATGAGACAGAGTCCATAATATGTGAGAGAATGGGGAGACACACGAGCTGTTGTGTACAGTTGTGAATTGAGAACAGAAACATTGATAAGCGTAGAAGTATTGGTCAGAACATAGGCATCAGAATCGATATCATTGTCCATAAAGTCCCCTGTGCTGCTAAGCGCCCAATTCTGAGCGGAGCAAAACATTGCAGCACCTCTCTGTTCTGTGTCAGCTTCATATCTGTCACCACCGATATTTGCTTCCTTACCACCACAATTAATGTGCAACGAATAATGATCTGTTGAAGAAAAAATGTCATATGCAAATCTTTCAATAATTAATGGCAAGGATAGACATTAGGTTATAATACTATGATTATCTGATAGAGATTATAGTATAATTATTTGAGTTTTCACTGAAAAATTTAAGCTTTTGAGTACAGTCACACACTTACATTGATTGGTTGAAGCAGGGCAAGGAAAGTTCCTTTTTAGGCATGGATCAACTCTACTTCTGCAAAAAAGAGGGAAAATTAAGGTTATTTCTTGAACATCAACACTAGAGCTATTCCTACTATTATATTCCATATTTTGTAGAAGAGTCCTCAAATAGCAAAAGGCAAAACTTCATAATCCAAATCCAAAAGCCTTACTCTGTATCCACAGATGAGGAGTAGCTTTCCACAAAGTTTCTGGAAAAATAACACAATATTGTTTGCTTTCATGATCAATAATGGTGCAGAATGAATGGAAATTTGAGCATAAATAACACTTACACACTCCCTTGCAGACATTCAACTGGACTCGAGCTCTCCCAACTAAAGTTATTGTTAGAAATATCTCTGTTCACCATCAAATATAACAAAAAAATGTTTATCTTATCTAGCTGCAATCATATTGTCAAGGATTATTTTAACTCAAAAGCCTAAACCGCACATGAATAAATTAAAGTTCTTAGAGAATATAAGCCATCAACTTTCTCTTTGGATCAGATTTCTAACTGCATAGCAGATCAAATGAAAGGAAGAAATGTTTCTGGATTGTAACAATGATTAAGATTGAATACTGTAAAATGAAGTATAATTAGTCAAGGAACTTTAACAGACAGATTTTTGTTTGATCTTAGGACCCAGCGAGGAATAGTCCCTCCTAGCTTATTCCCTGTAAGATACCTAAACATAGAAATTTTGTTTTATTAGATGGGTGAATAAGAAGTTTGAATAAGATATATCACTCATTTCATCCACTTACATAAAGTCCACTTTTTCAAGTTGGGCAAAAGAAGGAGGTATCTCTCCAGTCAAGTCATTGTAACTCAAATCTCTACAGCAACCAAGATATATATGAAATACTATTTAAAGGAAAGATTAACCAAAAACATAACATTTTTTTTCAAGATGGATATAAAAAATATATATATGTAAAATATGTCACCGTATATGCAATGTTTATAAACGACCTAAAATTTTCATCCAGCATTTATAAGTTTCTTTATTGTACAAACAAAGCCATAAGGTAAAACTACATTATTATACTACTCTTTATACTCAAGGTGCTGAGGAAAGGTATCACTTTATCAGATTTTTCCATAGAAAATATCAAGAGAATTATTACATTTATAGGAGAGGAAGAGGAGACTACTCATACAAAATTTCCACTTGGCAAACTGATGAACTCGACTTCTCACTTTCAGAATTGTTTGATGAACAGGGGAGTGTGTTCAGATAAGCCTTTTTATGAATGGAGATAAGTTAAGATCTCTCATAATTGGTACCATAGGTAAATTTTCTCTCCCTTTCTCTGTCATTACCAAAATAGGCAGCATTTTATTTTACTGGTTTCTCGCATTTCAAATGTTTTCTTCAGTTTTTTAGGGCAGTTTCATGCTAAGTGCCTAGTTCAACACAACATAACCTACAAAAACTTGTGCCTAAGTAATATTTAATCTCGGAAATCTTATTAGTAAGATCTTGTCAAAATGGAGAATGGTTAATGTATCAAGTGGTTAAAAGTTAAAACTCTTGACAGTTATTTGCTGAACTACTTACAAGGTTTTTAGTTTTTCCATTCTCCCAATATAATCTGGGATCTCTCCTTCAATCAAACAAGTCCTCAGTATCCTGCATTATGATATCCAAGTCAAATATAGGTTCCAGAACTTTAGGAGAAAGAGAAAGCATTTAGGTCATTGAACTCAGTTTATTCATGGATTCCATATTATGTAACTGTGGGAAATGAGAGCCTCCACCTTTTAGGTCACTTATCCTTCTGAAATATCGAAGAACAAAAAGAAATTACTTGATATTTTCCATCTTCTACAATGAGACATCCTAAGTTTAATATGGTAAAATAATTAGGATTTATTTTTCACATATGGATCCCAAATGTCAGATTGTTAAAAGTAAATCCTAGCCATTGAATATACAATCACCATATTGTACTCACGAATTTATCGTTTCATAATAGAATAAAAAGTAAAGTACTACAGTGCATACAAATCAGTTAAGCTTGTTAAGGCAGAAATGCTTGAAGGAATGGGCCCCTCAAGTGAGCAACCCTCCATGTGCCTGTAATAAAACAAAATTGATATAATAAACTACAGTAAACAAAACCAAAAAAAATAATAATACAGAACTGAAAAAACAAGGGAGAAATCTTACATCGTTTCAATCAACGTCCAGTTACAAATAAAATCAGGAATCCTCCCAACGAAGTTATTATCACTTATCCTCCTAGAAGGTATTTTCAAAATGGTACTCAGCAAACCAGTAAATTGAATAAATGCAATAGTTTTGTAACTCATGATATAAATGAGAGAGTCGTTAATAAATTTATATTCTTATCCCAATTGTAAGGTATGAGACTTGGATCCCATATCAGAAGTGGGTTTTTGTGGGCTTCATAGGAACTTTGGACTTTTAAACCTCATGAGCTAACTTTTGATATGTGGCTCTCCCAAAGGTTCATACTGATTGGCATTAGACCCATCTAATACCTCCCTATTGCCATTTTGCAGCACAGGTGGTGATGCTAGTATTGTAGTGTTTGTCCAGGATTAGAAAGCTAGCATAGGGCTGCAAAGCATAGTTGTTCTAATGTAGGGTTTATATGGACTTGGGCTTTCCAACCTCAAGTCACCTTTCGGGTGTATAGGGCCCTTCCAAAAGTTCATGTCACTTTAGAATCTTCCATTGACTTGCATAATAACCAGCTGATTACCTAATATTTAAAAGTAGCCGAATGCTTTTCTTTGTGGTTAATCTACATGGTCATATCAGATATAATAGTGTGCTACTGAGCTAGAAGATGTCAAAACTTAGTTGTTTGAATAGTTTGTTTACCATCAGTTATAAATCAACCGGCCTGCCACGAAAAAAAGGACTTACAAATCAATCAACCTTGTCAACTTGGAAAGTTCCACTGGCAATTCTCCTGTAAATGCATTTGATGACAGGTGGTTGGAAGACACAAGATGTTATTCACGTTAAACAGTACAGAATAATATGTTATGGAGGAAATAGCATCATATATGAATGATCATTCCATTAAACAAATAAAGAAGGTAAAAAGAATTACAGTTTTTTTAAGTTGATTAACTTTCCAATCTCTGGTGGAATGGGACCTGAAAATAGATTTCCTTCAATAGTCCTGTAACATTTATACCAATATTCAATTCAAAGCAACAGAAGCATTTTGAAATTTTACTAAGCTGGCAGTCCTAGGCCAGATATGTTCAGTTGCCTCTAGGTAGGTGTGAAGTAGGGTGTCACAGGGAGGAGATTTATCTCAGACAAAGTCCGAGAATACCTTTAATAATTATAACAAAAGAAAAAGAATTTAGGTATTAACCCAGAAATTTAAAATGATTCCAACATACAGGTTTGTGAGGGTTGTGATATCAGTGAGAACTTTAGGGAATGGTCCTGATAATCTGTTTCCCATAATATGTCTGCATGTTTAATCAACAAAAACTGATAATCTCAAGTTGATGTAGTTAAAAGAGTTATTGAAGAGGACATGCAATGAAAGCAGAGGATGCATAGCAGAAAGTCCTTACAGCTCAACCAAGCGCATGCTAGCCCATTGTTGAGGAATAGAACCATTGATGATGTTACGATTCAGGCTCCTATTTGAAATCACAAGATAAACTAGTGGGCTTCCCTAACCCGTATGAAAATGGAAGAAACTTAGCTATGTTTTTTAAGTGTTTGCTATTTTCTTATAATGTCATAACAGGTGGGCGATTCTATAACTCAACAACACATAATTCACTTTTTTGAAAAAAAAAAAATCCTCTACATGTTATGTATTATTAGAGAACCTGATAGCAAACACCTACAGACTTTAGGTTTTTTTCTTTTGAAAATGTGAATGGCACAAGAACATCATTCAGAGCAATAACGAGGTGAAAGGATTGTTTAATTTCAGAGGAGAGTTTAGGTTTATCTTACAAGGTCTTGAGATAATGTAACTTCGAAAACTCTGGTGGGAGAGTACCAGAAAGATTCTGAGCCGACAAGTTTCTGCAGATGTGGAATGTGAAACAAAATTTAGAATTTATATATACTGAACATGTGTGTAGTAGAATCTTGGGCAGCTTATTTGTATCAAATGAGAAGAATACAACTTTATCTTAGTAACCAAACAGCTTTGTACAGTTTTTACAACAGAAAATGTTAGATATAAATTTTCTGTTATAACTAAAATGAAGCCTGACATGTCCAGATAATTTTATAATATGTATTCTATAACTTATACACTTCTATTGTGACTAACAAGAAACATGATATTGGTCAGAGATGGTTTCAGTTCAAATCCCAGCAACGTTGTTGATTGTGTTTAGGAATCCAACCAAAAGAGAGATAAAATAAAAGGGAAAATCGAACAAATTCCAAATTCTCGAGTTCTTATCTCCTAATGATTCCATGTGATTTTCTGCCAAACTTGAGGTAGGTCATTCCTATTTCAATGCCTTAAGTTTGGATAAGGAATAAGGGAGAAGAAGGGAAAGTTTCTCCAAACAAGGGAAATTATCATTTAATCATCCGTTTCCCTTCCTTCTCTTTCCCTCTATTTTCTATAGATTCCTTCCCTTCCCTTCTCTTCTCTTCCCAACCCTCAAACATACCCTTAAAATTTGCAGTTAGTCCTCACTCCCTCTCTTGAAGAAACCCAATACACACACACACACACACACACACACACATATATATATAAGAGATAGGAATTGACCTCTTGGACCCAAATACTTGGTAGAAACAGAAAGAAAGAAAGAAAGAAAGAGAAAAAGGGACTGTGAGAATGGTGAGAGTGCAGTACATTCTTACAACATGGCAAGTGTGGCCAATGAAGGAGCAATTACAGACCACAATGCTATAAGCGTTCTCCTTTTTATCAGACACGTTCCAATTCCCAAGCCCGCTGCAAGGATCCACCCCAAAGTTCCAGTCTTTCTTCCCCAACTTCCTTCCTATCTCTTTCAATGCCTTCACTGCATGCACGATTCAAACAAATTTCCCCATAAGAAAACAGAAAAAAAAAAAAACAAATGAAATAGCAGAATACTTCATCTTAACAAATGTGACTGTTTACTCTGCCCCATTTTGTATCTTTAAAGTTCCTAGAAACTTAACGCTAACTTGTGAGATATTTAACAATGTTCAGAAGACGTTTCATTCATACGTGATATTCTAAAATTATTCGTTTTTCTTTCTTTATTTCAGTTAGACAAACAACCAAGCAGGTGAGGTGCATGTGAGGAATTCAATGCCTAGTACAAACTTGGACAAATTACAGCACCGCAAAATATAAATTGTTCAGGTGTAACTTTAAGTTTTGGATACAAATATCCAGCACATATCAAACACAATATGACTCTGTTTTTGAAATATCCATGTATCTTGCTGTTTACCTTCTTCATTGTCGAGCTTGGGTGTGGCTGCAAAAGCCAATTGTGAGAGGAAAAGCAATGAAATGGAACCAAATAGGAGAAGAATAAGCACCAGCTTGGTGCATCCCAAATTGAGGTTCATGTGGTGCTTTCAGATTTGAGCTGCATAGTATTGGGAGAGGGAGGCTATATAAGGCTATTTGTATTACACATGCCTAGATTCTAGAATTTTAAATTATGATACATTTGAGAAAATAAAATTTTTTAGATTCAAAATTAGAACTTAATTAAAATAAAAGGCACACTTTCTTCACTGCTATGAACTAACTCTTAAAATTTTGTTAACTTATGTTTGATATAATATAGCTTTGTAACCAAAACATATTTCACTGTATCATAGCACATAGAATAACAAAAGGAGTAAAATTGTGATTTTATTTTTAATATGATAATAAATATATTTAAATTTATACTAAACTTCAACATAAAATTCTTAAATCTTAATATAACAGGAAAGACAATTAAATAACTGTATTATTTTAAAATAAACACATGTTATATAAAATATTAATTTTAGTATAAAATTTAAATTAAAAAACATACTTTTATAACATTGTATCAAGTTTCAAGAGTATCCAATGCAATTCATTCTAATAAAATTATATTCAACCTTTGAAGGGAAAAACTTTAGAAGGGAAAAACTTTAGAAGGGAAAAACCTTCGAGAGTCATGAGCGTGTGGTGAGGGAAGTTTACTTTGACTCCTTTTGGTGAGTTGACCAATTATTCACTTTATCTTTGAAAATTTTTACAGACAAAAGTTTAGTAATTATTTTAATTTGATCCTTTATATTTATGTATTTTTAATTTGATCTCTTACTTCTAAAATTGTTATTAATTTGGTTCCTTAAGTTTAATAAAATTTAAATTTAATTTTTTTAATTTAATCTCTCAAATCAAAATATTCATTATATATTTTAATAGTTTATAGATAGAATGACCAAATTAATAATAATTTAAAATTATGAGAGACTAAATTAAAAAAATTATTAAACTTAAAGGATTAAAATGAGATATTTATCAATTTTCATATTATCTTACATCCCTACTAAATTAGTCCTCAATGAGAGTGGAAATAAAATTATGACTTTGCTTCTTCTTTTTGTCTCATTGGTCATTATGGCTTAATTAACTGAATTGCAGTTATATAACCACATTCCGTTATTTCTCATTTCTTAAATCTGACTTTTCATTAATTTGTCTTCAAGAAATAAATTATTAAGAGTATTTAATAATTTTGTGTATTTAATATATAATTTTATTAAAAGCATATATAACCACATTCCATAATTTCTATAATTAATTTTTTAAGGCACTAGTTAGTAAAATTTCATATATATTAGAACCTCTACGATACTTTTAGTTATTAGTTTTACAAAATATATATTATATAATATAAAATATAAAATAAAATATGTGATGTAAAAAAATAAGAGAGAAAAAATAAAGATAATAAAAAGTTAAAAGAAAATAATGGAGAGCAAATTAACTCTATTATTTAATTTATTATTTTAAAATCTAATAATTATTAATTTATAATATATTTTTTAAAAATTAAAAAAATACCATATAGTACTTTTGTACATTGCTATTACTTTTAATGAAGTAACAAGCTGGGGCAACCAGTTCATTTTTTGCATCTATATGATATTGAGTATATATATTTAAGATTTGGTAATTTAAATTTACTTTTTAAAAACATTTATACAATACAGTTTTAAATAGTAAGTGAACTGAATATAGTAAATATTTCTATAAGGTAACTCATGCTATTAGAAAAACAATGGTCGAATAAAGGTAATTAAATGTTCCATCGGCCATTTTGATAGGTTTACTTATTTTTTAATTTAATCTTTATACTTTAAGTAAGATTAATTTACAAATGTTAAATTGATGCAATATATATATATATATATATATATATATATATTAAATAGTTTGAGTCATTAAGTTATAATTTGAATGATGTATATTTAAAATAATAAAACTTTAATTTATAAAAATATATTAAAATTAAATAAAATTATATATAAAGATTAAAATAATAATTTAACCTTTAATATGAAAAATAATATGAATAATTTTATTATAAAATATTAAATAAAGTATGATAATAGTGCGCAAATAATAGAAATCATGCAGCAAATAGATAAAGAGAAATATTATTGTGGATTCAAGTCTATCAAATTATATATTAATTCATCATATATAAATGATTTAATAAAAATAGAGAATAATATAATTTAAAAAATAATTTAGTAATTTATTTTTTTATCAATTTTTAATTTTAATTGTATATATGTATATTATAATATATTTTTCTTGTATGGTTTAAATTGGTAAAACAAAAATATTACTTACTCTCAACTTTAATTTGTTTCCTGTATATTGTTAAAATTATTCAAATCTTTTCTTTCTTAAAATATTACATGATTCTTTACAAAAATAAAAAACTATATATCTATGAAGTTTGAGTCCGAATACAGTGATATGTTTGTTAAGATGGGAAAATTTTTTTCTTCGTTGAACAAATACTTAGTATGTTATATATAAAAAATTGTAAAATGCAATAAAAAATATTTATTTATTTTATATTATATACTATAATGTCATCATAATTGATTTATAAATTTTTATTATTATTTAATATTTGTAAACTTTCGAACGAAACTTTCTTGGGTGACAAGTGGTTGAAATATTTTCAGCACTGAAGCAAAGATATGTATGACTTTTATTTTTCTTGGCTTAAATATTAAAAGATAATTAACAGAAATGTAACTAATTTTTATTCATGATTTGAACCATAAACGACGACTTGCAAGTCGTTGCATGTACTTTCAACGCAAAAGCCAACGACCCACTGTATTCATCATGATTTGTACGATTTTTACCGTAAGCGTTATGCTTACCAAGTTTCAACTTTTTGATGAATATTTATTTTATAGATTTAGGTGACTTTTGTAGATAATCATTTTAACGTTTTTATTCTAGATAAAATATATCTTGAATAATATTATTAAAAAATATTATTTATTATAATATTATATAGTAATATTAAAATATTTAAGATAATATAATATTATCACATCACATTATAAATAAGGTTTAAATTTTAAAATTTAAGATTTAAGATTAAAATTTAAAATTTTGGATTTTTAATTTTTAATTTAAGGTTTGGGGTTTAATAAAAAAAATCAAGTTTTAATAAAAAAACTAAAGAAAATCGAGTTTTCAAAAGAAATGTGATTTTTTGGTAAGAAAATCCATTTTTTAAGAAGAAAATCATTTTTTTAGGAGGGAAATTGATTTTTGTTAAAAAAATGGTTTTTTAGAAAAAAAAAATCTATTTTTGGGGGATCACTTGCTGCGTATGTGTTGAGACATGGCATCAAAGTATTAACAATATCAAGGTACTCATTTAAAAAAATATTAAACCATAAAATAATTAAATGAATTCAAAATAAACTAATTAAAATATAATTTACCTAAAAATATATATAACTAACTAATATGTGAGGCACGCGTACAAATGAAGGTTATTTATTAGGTTAGATTTACTTGTGAATATGTCAATTTTAATTCCATTACATGATTAGTTAAATAATTGTGAATGAATAAAATTAATTATTTGATATTTATGATTGTACAATTAATAATTTTTTAAATTATATTTTTGCTAATTTCCCTAACGTAATCAATGACGTCCTACCGAATAATTTTGAAATTTCTTCCCTCACTACATTTAAAAATATATATAATAATTTGATTCGGTAGGTAAATTTGTCTTTTACAATTCACTGTTAATGATTCCGATTGTGGGATAAAAGAAAAAGGAATAATTTATTCCATCTGAAATCAATTCACTCAATCTAAAATATTAAAATTTCAAATATATATATATATTAAGCTATTAATTATATTATGCATTTTGAGTTTTTTTTAATCATTATTTAAATTTACCAATTAATTTTATTAAATTATCTTTTTTATTTTCCAATATAAATTAAAAGTATCCTAATTCAGAATAGTATATATACAAATTTAATTGAACATCATTGCGACATGGTTTTCACATAATTTATCTTGGTACATATAAGTAAAAAATCATCATTCTCTTAATTTTTTATCTTTAATTTTTAATTTATATTTTTTAAAATTATTTTTTTAAAAAAATTAAATGCATATATACTTTAAATAGTTTTTAAAAAACTCAACTCATTAATCTATCCAAATCAGCACATATAAATATAGGTTGGATTAATTCATATTCTATTATAAATTTTATAAAATCCAACTTGTCCTAACTCATTATATATTAATTGATTTGGATGATCTCATGTTTGAATCAACCCTTTCCAACTCCCAATTAATCAATGCAAACAAGTATGTGCACAAACATATATAAATGTTAAAGGTTTCACGTGCACAAAGTATATGTAACTTTTAAAAAATATAATATATAATAATATTTATATATTTAAAATAATAAATTAAATAATTATAATAATTTTTTAATTTTTTAATTTTTTTATTATAACTTCTCATTATCTTTACATTCTTTCTCTCATCTCCCCGTTACATATTTTAATTTATATTTTATATTATAAAATATTTAATTTTAGCTAACCATAATACTTATATCAATTTTTAAGTCTTTATAACACACTAACAAGCACATGAAATTATCAATTAAATAGTTTTAATATTCTTTATATTTAAAAATTTTATTGGACATATTGATAAAATATCAAACAATAATAGATTAATTTTAAATTTTAAAGATATGATGTTTATCAATAATTGTTCCAATTTAATAGTAAATTTAGGGAACAACTCGATCATTCAATAAAAATTTATTCAATGAAAAATTGACTTATATTGACACATCAAGTAAAAAAAAATCTTAGATAAAATTAAAGGTGAGAAAATAAACAATCACACTTATATATACATTTCAAATCAATATCTAAATGTGATTAGTGTGTCTTACATCTATATATAGATTTGATTAATTAATTAGTCTTAAAATCCCACCCACAAGACGAGTCCTTCAAGTCCTTTACGTTGTTCTTGTAGTTGACGTTGTAGGCCTCTGTCTTTTTATTTTCTGAAGTTCAGTTACAATTTATTGTAATAAATTAAAAATAATTAAAAATTAAATTGCTATAAGTTTAATTACACAGTATAATATAGTTACATATACTGAAATTGGCCTTTAACATTCCTTTTCTCTTTTAAAGTAACTTAATTCTTTGGAAACCCACTACTTTACAATAATTTTTGAGCCTCTTCATCTTCATATATATATTTACATATATATAACTGTAAATTAATTATACTCTAATTAATTTCTATTTTCTTCTATATAAACCCTAATAAGCTAGTTTTGCAAAACCATCCACACAACACAATCCTTAATATTTTTATCTTTTCTACTTCTACAATGGCTTCCACCCACAACCTCTTCCTTGTCATTGCCCTAATTAACATGATTGCAATGCCCTCGCCTTTCACGGTGGCGGCTCGGTGGCCTGCGAACCTACCTGCCTCGACGATGAGTCTAGTGGCCCGGCTAAAGCTCGAGGGCAAGCCTTCAAACTGTTGGGAGTCACTGTTTGAGCTGCAAGCATGTAGTGGAGAGGTCATAATGTTCTTCCTGAATGGTGAGACCTACTTAGGGCATGGATGCTGCCAAGCTATAAGGATAATAGGGCATGATTGCTGGCCTAACATTATGGAATCTCTAGGGTTTACCAGTGAAGAAGATGATGTACTACAAGGCTACTGTGATGAGTCTGCTCATAATTCTCCTCCATCTCTTCATGAGCCGAAAGTGCTTGTTCCATAGAAATTAATCTAGCTAGGATGTTACTGAAAATTTAATAAATCCTAGCTTCTTCTTCTTGTTGTTGGTTCTGGTTTTAATTTCTTTTGTTTTGAATTTGAAGTTTGAACATGAAGGGCTGTCATTTGCTTGCAATACAAAATGAAAAATATGACACTTTGAGAGTTGATAAATCATGAATATTATTGTTCCACCCCAAAAAAAAAAAAATGCTCTTCTTCACGGTGCTAATTAATGTTTAATTAATAGGAAAATTAGGTTTGCTTTTAATGTTTTCTGGAAGTGATTATTGTTCCTATGTGAACAGTTCAAACTATCTATGAAATAGTAGGCATACAGTATTAGATTTTAGTAAATGAAAAATAATGAACTTTGCCTTATTTTTAATATTTTACATATTAGCATAAAAACAAAAACCAATAAATCAAAAATTCTTGCATTCTTTTTTGTTAAATTAAAACACAAAAATAAGCTAATTAATTTAATCAACATTTACGGGATTCAATAAAATTTCATTGATTATTTAATATATCTTGATGATGTAAATAGGCACATATATGAGATTAATTAATGTCAAATCATCAGCTGTGAGTTAATTTTGCATCTAATCTCATAATTTTCTTACCTTGAAGAAAATAAATAATTAATAAACATTTTGGAAGAAAAATTTTCCCACTGTATATCAAATGTAAGCGATATAAATAAATTTGACATAGAAGATTGATGGAAAGTCCCAAATCTTGAAATGTATATATACATATTCATTAGTCAATCCAATATATTCGAATAGCTTTTTCCATAATCTTTTTATAATTTCTATGTGTATAACACTACCAAAAGAAAAAAAATTTAGCGGCAATTTTTTTGCGGTAATTTACTTAAATTGTCACTAAATGACATATTTTGTGACGGTTTAAGAAGTGTTAGTAAATGATGTAATTTTGTGACGATTTTTTTTATTTTGTGACAATTAAAGCATTAGAAAATGGAACTTAATTATTTAAAAAAAAAAAAATTTAACGGTGGTTAATAGCCACAAAATAAAACTAAGTTAGCATATATTGACGATTTAGTAAGCATCAGCAAAGTAAACATTTAGTGATGCTTTGGTAAGTGTCATAGTTTGGAAATAAATATTAAAAAAAAACATTTTTTGACAGTTTGTAAATGCCACAAAATGATACTAAAGATTAGTAACGAGGCATATCCTGACAGTTCAAAAAGTATCACAAAATAAACATTTGTTGCGGTTAGTAAAGCATCAAAAACAATTTCATTTATCGACGCCTATTTCATTTACTGACGCTTATAACTCATCACTAAATGAAAAAATAAATATTTATAAAAAAATTAAAATTTTCAAGCGGTTACTAAGCCTCAAATTATCAGCGCAATCCCTGAGCTCGCGTAATTTTCATTTTACCTTCCCTCGCTTTCAATTTTGCTTCACGTCCAACCAATGTTCCCAAACTCTCTGTCGTTCTGCTCCTTCATCGCCGCTCCGGTGAAGTCCCATGGCTGGGTCTCGTTTGAGGTGTGGGATACGAGGCCAGAAGAGTCCGATTCTGCAAAATCGTTACATTACCGAACGAAGGAGTTGCACTGCTTGTTGTTGACGCCTTGACGGAACTGACTACTGCTTGAGGAAGACGAAGCTGCTGCGGTGATGGCTGCTGGTTGATGAGTGACAACGGCTCACCGCTCACGGCTCTGCTAAGAACTAAGAAGGACTTGCTGTTCGCCACTGCTCTGTGCTCAGGTACCTCGATTTAGGCCATTTAGGTGTTGGTGAAGGTAGCTGGTTTGTGTGCTGCTTGATACCTTCACTAGATAATAAATTTTCACTCTATCTTTGCTTACAAATCACTTACAAACACAACACTAAGCCAAGTATTGTTATTAATTTCACTAATTATGTGATGCTTTGAATTTTCCTGTCTGCTGCATAACTCAGTTTTTTATTTTTGTTGCACATAGAGATAATGTTGGGAGAGGATGCTTGGGTAATAATGTTGAATCTCAACTCCTTGATTTTGAATTTGACACCTTTTGTTTTGATATATGTTCAAAACAGGGTCTCCGACAATTAGTGTTTCCTCATCCTCTGCATCAAGAAAGTGACAACCTTGCTCTCCAAGTGAGGGAGAAGGGGCAACTTTTGGTAATAGCATAACTAAAGCTTCAGACTCAGAACATGTGAACTATGCATCACACGGTTTGTCTCTGTTTTGTTCACTGTGTTGCTGTGCTGGGTTCTATTTTGAAGAACCCTTATTGAACTATGCATCACATGGTTATTTGGAGAGACTCTAGAGCATGATGGTGGGTAGTTGGACTGAAGTTCCTTTC
The DNA here is from genome assembly GCA_031216115.1 of Senna siamea. NCBI lineage: Eukaryota > Viridiplantae > Streptophyta > Magnoliopsida > Fabales > Fabaceae > Senna > Senna siamea. The sequence continues at coordinate 13,257,522 of CM062361.1, read as the reverse complement.
CAGCACAGATATGTGAGTGCTAGCTATATTAATAAATTTAAAAAAAAAAAGGATTTCCCAACTAAATAGTGGCAGATCACAGAGCTTTGTGTTTTGCAATTCAGGGCCTATTCCACATTAAGTTAATAGCAAACAACTAAAAACTATTAAGTTTTCTGCCATTAAGAGGATGTTAATGGATGAAGATACAGAACACCTTAGTAGAGAAAAGGACTCCATGATTATCTTGTATCTGCAGGGATGATAAATATCATCATTCAAGATTCCATGATTCTGATGGTGAAGGCAGACCTAAATTGCAAAGTCAATTAATTTGAAGTTCCTCATTTCAATGAACCATTATATGTAGTTAGAAACAACTGTACATATATAGCCTATTGTTATTGGAAATAGAATAGAAGGGTGGGAAAGATCACAAGATTAATGAAGTAATATACTTTTGAGATATAAAAGATAATATGAACTGTTTGATTGCAAGTTTATAATTATTCTAAATTTCAGAAACTTGGCATATAAATAATCACTCATATTGTAATGTTAATTATTCACAAAATTGCCATTAAATGTATTTACATGGATTTTGTTCTATGTTTCTATTTGATATATAGCTTTTGGTGACTCTATGTGTTTACTTCTCTTCTATATGTCATTTTTTCTATGTTTCTATCTGATATATATCTTTTGTTAATTCATGAAAATGGTAAGCAATTGATGAAAAGATAGCATATATATAAAATTGTAATGGGCATATCTCACGGCAAGTATATATATAGTATTATAATAATATTCTCAGGTTCTTTCGGGCTAAATTCCTGGACTATGTAAAAGGCAAGCAAGCTAAAATATATTTACTCACAGGCTACAAATTTACGACACATAGCAGCAAAAGCTGACAATAAATGCATTGTAATTTGTAATGTGTGACTAAACTTGCAAGGTTCTCCATGATGACTAATTTTATTTTATAGCTTTAGATTCAATTTCAGGCCGTGGCATTTTTGTTTAATATATTTATTATCATTGTTGTTCATACTTCCTCCAATAAATTTTAATGGTTTTTCTTAGCATCATATATTAGAAGCTAAAACCTTATGTTTGATTGCATTAGTGCAATATTTGGTGATTTAACGTATCTTATATAGGTAGTCTATCAATGATTCTTTTGGTGTAATTTATGCAACTCTTTGTTTGATTGCCTTAATTTATTGGTTTTATTTTGATTGCATTAGTGTAATATACCTCAAAATTTTGCTTTGAAGTATATGAGATTCATTTATTGACCAAGCAAATCATCCTGAGGTAAATTATATCTTTTTTTGTACTACAAAATTTTGCTTTGATCTTATTCAAATATATATAAAATTTGTTAATTATATCATATACTTTATACAAGTAGTGAACAATCATCAATAGAACGTTAATTCTCAATAAGTGAAGATTGCAATACATAGATGCAGTTTAGCAAAAAGTAGGTGGTAGATTTTTTTTGGAGGTTAGGAAGAAGCACTTGCTGTTTTGTAATTAATATTTTTAAATTTTTACAAATATATATTTAATGACTAGAGATATTGGTAGGCAAAATTATTTAAGATAACTTTTATATATATTTGAAAATTATTATTAAAAAATTACATATTTTTATGTATATTGTAAAACCATGGAGTAGGAGAAATTACTTAAGCACTTATACAAATTTGATCTTTTTTAGTAAGTACAAATAGTAATTATTTTTGTACATCAAAATTGTATAAAATGACAATAATAAATTCATCCTTGAAACATATTTTTTCTTTTAAAACAAAAAATAATAATAGTATTTATCATTAACCTTTTTATTATAAATTTTGAAACAATTTAAATCTTTTTTAAAAAGTAAAAATTTAACAATTACAACAGTTACAAAGTATCACAAAATACAAATTAATATTTGTGGCGGTTTTAGACTGTCACTAATAGTGATGGTTTGAAACCGTCGCAAAATACCCAACACATAATGACAGTTTAGAACCGTCACAAAGTGCATATATTGGTGACGGTTTCTGATCATCACTAAATATCATTGGTAACGATTTTTTCAGCAGATGACCAAAAGCGACATATATAATTCTGACAATTAACTAAGTGTCACTAAAATTATTTTGTGATAGTTAAATCGTCACAAAATAATATTTTTAAGCATCACTAAATGATATTTTTTTTTTGTAGTGTAAGAGCACTCTCTAGAACCGCCTTGCTAGCTATGGTTTAATTTAAGGCTTATAATATCATATATAAAATACATTGAAATGTATATTAAAGAAAGTTAAATAATTTTTTTATTTTTAAAATATAATAAAAATAAATTTTACAAATTTTTATTATTGTTTCTATAATGTGTTTTTATATTTTAATAAAATAAGAACAAACTTAAGTGCAGGCCAAGCGAGGTCACTAATGTCTATATATTATGTTTGTCAATTTTTTATAGATAAGAAAAGTATAATAAAATTAATTACTTTGTATGACTGGAGGGAAAACCTTGATTTTCCTGGTGTTAAGCGATATATAGTCCATGTCCTTATGAGTAAATCCAACCTAATAATTAGGGGTGTTTTCGGGTAGAATTAGTTGAGTTTGAGAGGTTTTTTTTTATTTTATAAAAACTAATTAATATATGATTATTATATATAGAATCTAAATCAATTAAACTTGTACGGAACATTTAGTTTGGTTTGAGTCGGCGGATGAAATTTAAAATATATATATTTATATTTAATTATTTTAAAATAATTTAAAATATATATAAATCATAAAGATAAACAAGAAATAATTATTTTTTATTTATAAATACTAAGATAAATTAATATTAAAATTATATTATATTATATTTTATTTATAAATAATAAGATAAATTAACATAAAAATTATGTTAAGAGGATATTCAATTTATATATATTATTTTAAATAATGATACTTTTAATTTATTTTATCTTTTCTCCACATTGTATAAACAGGTGATTGAATAAGATTAAGTAGTAAAAGTAAAAGTAAAAAATTAGAAAAATTACTCAAAATACATAATACAAATGCACAACAAATATTTTTTTAAAAAAATTAATGCTTCGTAGCGAGTTGGTTTGAATTAGAATGAGTTAATTTTTTTTTTTTTTAACTCACTACATAAACCATCAGTGGCGGGTTAACTCAACAGTACCCATCAATTCGCTTGTGCGATTAAGTCAGATTTAATGAGTTTACAAATTAAATCAACTCAATAAACAACTCTATAAATAATGCGATGATATTTAATAATTTTTAGAGTTTATCAATTAATGATAAATACACAGCATGTGTGAATGTGACATATATTCACTTTAAATATAAAATTTAAATTTTCAAATTTTAAATTAAAAAAAATTCTAAAGCATGATAGTAGGAGAGAATAATTTTTTGTAATGTATTTAAATTTACTATTTCTTATATTAGTTTTGAAAATTATGAAGCATATCCTAAATTAAAAAAATTATAATATGTTAATACTTGAAAAAGAGTTTCTTAATGTATTTGAATTTACTATTTTTATATAAATTTTGAATTACGAAGCACATATAAATTCTATTAAAAGAATTTAAACACTATGTAATAAATTTTTTATATCAATTTTAGACATACTAATTAAATAAAAATATATATCATTCACTTAATATATTATTTTTATTATGTAAATGAGACTTACTATCTAATTAATTTTATATCTATTTTTCATCACATAACACCTCTCATCTTATTTTGTCAGATATCCCAATTCTTCATAATCACTAACAAGCTTAATTACTTCCTTTTCTTAGATTTTTTTTTTTTTTTGGATTTCTAATGGATATATGAGAGTCAATTAACTAGTTATATCTTCACCCAATAAAAGGACTTGCAAACTTAACCCAATACAGATAAAATAATTGAAGGAAGCACTCAATTATGCATTATATATTTTCTTGCTTTCAATATATAACAACACATGAATTATAGTATATATTATTTTATCATCATCATGCATGCAACATATATATATATTAAGCATGAGTGAGGAGAGATGCATATAGGAGTTGGTTCCAAGTATCAGGAACACCAGGAAGGCACCAATGGCTGCAATCCATGTCCCTGTGACCACCATGGCCATACACAGAAGGGTGACCATCTTTCCTGAGCTGAGAGAGAGTGGTCACATTCAGCAAATTCACTTTCTTTGACATTCCTTCCAGAACCTTCTCCAGAACCTGCTCTGCTGGGTGTCCTCCTCCTGGATAGCTCATTCCTGCAACTGGCCTCACTTGTCCCAAACATGAACTTGCTCCTGCTTCTCCCCATTGCCCTCCACTTCAATATATATTCATATAGAGAAGAGATTAGAGACCCGTATACAAAAAGGTTAATTAAATAAAAAAATAATTCAATAACTAAAGATAAAAAAAAAAGATATTATAATAAATTTAATTATAAATAATTTAATCATAAAAATAACTCAGGCAAAATACGTTAGTATCGCTTAATTCATTTAATCAGTCTCATATAGTAAAAAAAATTATTTTATTGTTGTTGTTGTAACTAATTATGCCAAATTGAATAAAATAGATAAATTTTTTTCATAAAGCCAAGCACTGAGTGATTGTACTTACTTCATGTGATCTGGAGATATTCCTTGGAAGAAAACCCTAGTTTTTGTAGTGTCAACACTGCTATCAACCCATTTGGCCCATGTGTTCAGTGCCTTTTCATACGCTACCAACCGATTCATGTCTCTGTAGGTCACATTTCCTTCTTGAATGAAATCCCATCTGCAAAATTAAAACCACAACTAATTAATTAATTAATTCAAAATAAGTAAAAACATACTATTGTTATAATAATTAATAATATAAAATTAGCTTAAACCGAAACATGTGTAATTAAGATAAGTCAACTTGGGCACATTCACTCCTGGAAAGATTTCAAGTTTACAGTGATTTGTTATAATAAAAGATTCCGACTTATGCTCTCTCCTAACCTTAATTTGTCCTCTCTTGTTTTGCAAGTTTATTGGTATCTCTCACATAGTCACATTAGATAAAATTAAATATATAAAATAATATATAAGTTTTAAAACATTCTCGTAAGTGTTTCTCATTACTTAAGTCATCTTTTGACATCAAAGATTTTTTTTATAATTTTAATTGTAATAGTGTAACATATAAGTGGTGACATCAATATTATAATATTTTTACGAGATTAAAAAATTAATACAAAGTTAGCCTGCGTGATTCCTGGACAAACAACAATATATAAGACTTACGGTTGTTTTCTTCCAGTGTGAAGCCACCAATGCCAAGAGTTGAATATCAAAAAATCGACCCCGTTCCACAATTTAGCGGATTGAATGGAGTCAAGTTTCAAGACTCGACCAATACTTTCGCTAACAATATCTACCAAGAGTGCATTACGGATCAACATCACCTTCACATTATACTCCTGCAAATCATGCTTGGAATTTAATTACTTACACGACCAAAAATATTCAACCAACTGTGTTTGTGTTTGTGTTTGTGTTTGTGTGTATATATGTGGCTAAATTATTCTCTTATTTTTTAAAGTTACTCTTCTTAAGACAAAAGAAATACAGTTTCTCTTTAACTTACTGGCACAGATAATTAATTATGAACTTTGAGTACAAACTTATTAGGAATCGTATGTCAAATTGCAGCTATAAAACCTACACCACAATTAATTAAAACCACAGAAATAAAATCCTTCTTGTTTGTTATTGAATCTAGCTAGCAAACAAATTATAAATATATGGTAGGAGGCTAGGAGCCATACATATATATATATATATATATATATATATATATATATAAGAAAATTCTTGTTTTTTTCTTTTTTATTTTGGATTCAAATTTCTAAGACCATTCATTGTACGTAGCACATGCCAGTACAGTCTGTTACAAATACTAATTAAAATACTCTTAGCATTATAAACTAGCTATTATTCGTGAATGTGGGCCAAGGCTTAATGATTAGAAGTTAACATAAAAAAATATATAATAATATAACTCACGAGACTTCTCGTAATTGATCTAATAAATCAATTCTTTTTCAGGCAGCAATAAGCCAATAATTAGCAGTTAACTATATGCTAATATGAATTTCTTTTGTAAGAAATTATGCTAACAATTAAATTATAGTTTTTGTTTTAGTTGTGTCGGTGTGTGGTTCAAAAATATATAGTTTGTTTCTTCTTCTTTGTGTAAGCTATAACTAACTTATCATTGCTTTCATGATCTGGACTCATGACCATTAATTTACATATAATTAATTATTCTTATTAATTATTATCAACATCTTTTCTCTCTCACTTATAATCAATCATAATCTTTTATCCTTTGTTAGTCAATAATAAAGAGACCATTAGTTAGGAGGTATCATTATATACCAGCTCCATGATTGCATTCATGGTATTAGTTATAACTTATGAATCATATGCATATATAGACACTTCAACCTAAAAAAGAAGTCTCTAACATATATGTCACTCCGTCCATTCTTCCAATATAGAACCATTTCAGAAAATTAAATCCTACCTATATTAATTAAGTACATATATGAAAAAAAATTATGTATTTAAGATTGTTCAGGGAAATAATTTAACGCAGACAAAATTTAAGAATATCCTAATTATCCAAAATAATAATAGACCAAAAAAAAAGACAGAATTTAGATACAATATTTAATAAAAAAATTTAAATTTGATCCATAATGAATTAATTATAAATAGAGGAAGAAAGAAGAAGGAATAATAAATTAAGATTACCAGGAAAGTGAAGGTGGAGAGATATCCAGTTCTCAGAGAGGTGTATTTGGCTTGAGGGACTGCTTTGTGAAGCATGCAAGTGAGTGATTGCCATTGGTTCAAACTCAATGAGTCCCCCACAAACAATATGCTTTTTCCCCTAAGTCTCCTTAAGAAATCTTCACCATTGAACCTACGCGTTAATTAATTAATTGAATAAATTAAATTAAATTATTTATTTATTGAATATAATTAAATTCCAACTCGTAACTCATAAGTGATGGGTCCATTTTTAATTAATTGTCAATCACCCTCATTTGAATGGTAGTTCTTTTGTTCGGATCTACAATTTACCCTTTGCTCTCTATTTCAGGACAAAACACATGAAAGCAACCTCACAACAGACTCTATATATCAAAATATTGTATATATGTTAGTCTCTGTCTGATCTTTGTGCATATATACATTGATTAATTTGATATATATAGAGATGAAATTGATTGGTTAACGTAATAAGTGCTTTATTTTCTTTAAATAAAATTTCATGTTCATGTCTTGGAAATACTCCCACTAATGTCACTTTAGAATTTTCAACTTAACTCAGATTGGTAAGAGTTAAGTAAGCTTCCGGATATTAATAATCTTAACTATATATATTAAAAACTTCGCATGTATAAATTTTTTTCTTTAATTTTTGAATTTTAATATAAAAAAATAATTATTATATTTTAAAATAATAACTTAAATAATAAAAATTTATTTAACTTCTTTATTGTAACTCTTCATGTTTTTTAATTTTTTCTCTCTTTACTACACTCATCATATATTTTATTTTATATTTATATTATATAATATATAATTTTAAAGACCAACAACTAGAAAACAATCCAAAGTCATTATAATATAATATAGATATAGCCTAACAAGCAAAGCAAAGCAAAGTGTTCGATACTTGACTACTTGGAGAAAGAGTACAGAAAATATAACTGGTTTAAATTGTGGTGAAGGAATAGAAGTGCTTCTGGTTACGAAAATATTCATTATCTTCTTTTTTCTTTTCTTTATTTGATTTTTTTAAGAATTTGGGACAGAGTTTATGTGTGAAACAAATTAAGATGTTTATATAGTAGCAGCAAAAGAGTGAATAAAAGAGGAAAATAATGCCATTTAATGTGGGTATTTTAATTACATGAAGAAAAGGAACTAGTGTATATACTATATGATGGAAGAAAACAAAAGGATAAGCAATTATGTTTTCTTGTGTGCCTATACGATTGGTAGTTAGTACTTTAGGGTGGCTTCAAAAACAAGTGAACACTCCTTTAATTTTTAATTATGCATCAAATTTATTTCTTGTAAGATATGGCTTAGTCTTGTGATTAATTAATTAACAAAAGTGGGCCCTAAGGAATTGAAAAATCCCATCATATGTCACACTCAAATGCAGAATCTTGTAGTATGATAAAATAGAGAAAGATGTGTAGAAGCAATTCTAACTGTCAATCTTTGGCCTTAATTTTTTCGAGGTTCTTACTTAATTTTCTAATTTGGGTTTGTGGGAGAAACATATAAAATTACTTGACAAGGGCCTTTTACCCTACAAAAGGAGCACTAGCTAACTTATTAGTTGTTGATTGTTATCCTTTAAGGATTGGTTTTCAAGATTAGGGATCTTTTTGCACTTTTAGAGAAACAAAGTATAAAAGAATAACATACTTATGATTCAATTCTTTTTTCTACTTGTTGGTCTTTTTTCAATAAAAATAAAATAAATGTATAATTTAAAAATTAACTAGCAGTGAATACATATATGTTTAATGATTGAATTGTGTATATTTGTAAAATTTTATGAAGTAGAAGTAATTTAGTAACTGCTACTTATAAGGAACATGTAAAATAAAATGTCTTTTCAAAATCATTTTATTAATTAATTACACTTATACTTTATTTTGTTGGTTAAATAGATAAGGAGTTAAAGTGGAGTCCCTCATAGAAAAATATTAGTTGAAAAAACTTTCCAGAAAATTAATAGTAATGATCTAAAAGCAAGGAGTGTGGATAAATAACAAGGAGTTTCAACTCGGAAAATACTTCTTATACTTCAATATATTGAAAAGTTTCTCTTTGACATCTAATTTTTTTTTAAAAATAAAATAATTATTTATATTTTGATGCATAAATTATTCTTATAATCTTATGACTTTGGTCACAAACTCACAAGAAACAATTTGGCTGAGTTCCCAAGGGTTTTAGTTCCACAGTCAATCCCCTAATTTTGGTAAATTTGTTTGTGTTTGTTTTTAATTGAATGTCTTTGTCTTTGTCTTTTTCTCCTCAGACAATTCAAACAAAATAACCAGCAGTTTCAGACAAAGAAGCAATGAGTAGATTCAACAAACTCATGGGAAAAGAAAGAACAAGAGAAAGAAAAAATAAATAAATGATCAACAGCAAAACCATGCATCCATCCATCAACATCTTGTTGGCTCAAACTTCTGAGTTATTACACAACCGAAATTTTCTTGGGTGGGCATGCGTTGAGTAATAAAATTTAATTATTTATTTTTATTTTATTTATCATGCAATTCTTTATTTTAGAATAAAAAATTAAATAAATATTATTAGTCAATACATAAATAATATAATACAAGATAGACACCTAAAAACTTTTCTATAAGATACATATTTTTTTATAAATATCTTTTATCAAAGATATTTTTATTCTAAATATTTTTAAACATTAAATTAAATGTGAATATCTATGTAAACAAATTTAAAAGACAAAATTTGATCATCTGAAGAAAAGTTTAATGAAGTTCACTTAAATCATTATTTTACACATTAATCCGCTAATAAACTAAAAAATAAAAATAATTTATGTTTTGTATATTAACTCGATTGCAAATTAATAATAAGATTTAACAAATTTTATGAAAAAACAAACTTAAGAGAATTCAAATTATTGATCAAAATCTGACAATAATTATCTCACTTAGGTGAAGGTCGAGATATAGTTAAATTACGTGGCACTTAGGTTAAATACAATTAAGTTAAAAAAAGCATCATGACCAGTGTTAGATTCAACACAAACACAAAAAAAAAAAAAAAGAGAGAGAGAGAGAGAGAAAATGAATGATTTGGAATGGAATATACATGCACCTTGGTAAGTTGCAAGCAGAAGGCTGCCATCTGTATTTAAGATAGAGCTTATCAGGACGACCATTGTCGATACAATCGAACTCTTTCTCTATGAATCCACAATCCGACGGCTCATAAAGAGGATACGACTCATCGTAAACCCAAGTCCCTTGAAACAAGTCACAGTTTTCAGCATCACCACTGCTCTTTCTCGCATTTGTTGCAGCAAACACACAACACACAAGAAGAACACTCATAAATAAGCCAAAATCCGCCATTATCACAAGACTCATAAATGCTTTCACTTTCGAGTCTCTTGGGTTTGGATATACAGCGAAGAGGCAGAGAAATAGAGAGAAGAAGAGAGGGAGAGTGAGGTTCAGATATGGAGTTTGGGTTCGAATTTAAATGGAAAAAATTAGAGAGAATCTTAGAGGAATTAATTATTTAATTATTACGTAGTCTTCACTCTTCAACTCCCGTGTGGGTCCCTCACGCGCTTTATCCTGTAGCTGTTAAAGATGGAAACGTTTTGGAGTAAATTAAAGTTTAGCACTGGCCGTGACATTCACGCCTCAATTTCCATTTTCAACTTTTAATTAAAACTTACCAAAACTAAAAGAAAATAAGAAATTAGGTGTAATTTTTATATTTTTATTATTAATTTTTTATAATAAAATGTGATGTGTATAATTTTTATAATTTATTATTTCATAATTATATTTTTATAAAAAAATTATTAATGAGAAAGATATAAAAAATTGTATTTAAAGTTAATCTTTAATTTATAGTTACAAGAAAAATCAAGTTAATTAATTGTCAATAAATTTATACAAGCATTAATCTATTCACCTTAAAAATTTATTTATTTTATTTCTTAAAAGAAAAAATGTTCCATATTAAGTTCTCTTATAATATAAAAGATAAATTATATTTTTACTTATTTTGATAAAATACTTTTATAGTTATTATTTATATAATATAATAAGAATAAAATATTTACTTGAAAAATATATAATATTTTATTTTTTAAAATTTTAAATGATTAAAATATTACTTTTAACTCAAAATAAGTATATAACATTGAAATAAAAATTTTAAATTATTTCTTTTATTATTTTATATGTTAATAAAAAACTATATTATATTTGAAAGCATCTTTATTTTTTTAATTTTAAGAGTTATTATATATTTTAAAAATAAAACAAAAGAGAATATATCTTTTAAGGTGAAGTATAATTTGCCCTATATAACACTACCAAAAAGGTTTTATTTTAACGACGCTTTATTTGTTATTTTGTGACGTTTTCATTTTGTGATACTTAGTAAAATGTCTAAAAACCATGTGTTGAGCTGAGTTTCAAAGCACTTTAGAGTAAGTGCTAGAATAAGCGTCAAAAAAAATATTTGGATGACGCTTATTAATTAGCCCCTCCATATGAATAGTTTTGTTATGTTTACCGAGCGTCCTAAAGTTAATTACTTAATTGGCCCTTTTAAAGTGTTGTTAAATTTGTATGTAATTTCTTCCTTATTTATTTTTTGTTAAGCTGCGGGTGGTTAGTTTGCGAAAATATTTTTAGTTTTTATTTTTTATTTTTATTTCTAAGTTTTTAAAAATTTTAAAATATGTTTGTTATGTAAAGTTAAAATTTTAGTTATATTTATTTTTAAGTCAAATGACTTAAATGAGTATAATATTTTATTAATTTTTAAATATGATTATTATCAAATGATAATATTTATGTGATTGAAGGATTTACTTTGTTAAAAAATCATAAAAATAACACTGGTCATTATTTGAAAATTTTAAAAATGTCTTTTAAATGTTTCCTGTTTTCAGAAAATATTTTTTGTTAAATTTTATTAAACATATTTTCAGTCACATTTTCTGTTTTTAATGAAAATGAAAATAAAAAATAGCAAAAGTAAACACAGTGTGTATTTTAATAGGTCTACTTCTCACACAGTTATTTATGATTAATTAGTTTAGTTCATTCTTTTAAAAAAATAGAATTTTAAATTTCTCTAAAAATTATTGAAATTTTGTTTAATTAAAACTAAATTAGTAAAATAATATTGAATTTTTTAACATATATAATTCATCACTTTCATAATTAATATTTTTTCAATTTTTTAAATGCTTCATTTAAAAAAATTCTAATAACAAAAATATAAGAACTTTTGTATTTAAATTCAATCCTATTACTAATTGATAATTAAGGGGAGAGATTATATATTGTAGAAAAGGTAATCTTTTCATTTAGATTTCAATAATTAATAGAATTATTAGGCAACCACTGATGGAGAAAGGTGTCTTTAAATAATCTGAAATCTCTCAATTAATCCAAATTTTAATATTATAAATCATGAAGGCGTTAGGCGCCACATGAGGAAAAGGACAAATTGTAGCTACAACAATATAAAATATTGATATTAATGGTTTTTTAAATAGATGTATTTTAAAATTAAGTGTAGCTTTATTAAAGAATTTACGTATAATTAAGAAGAAGGTTAAATTTGATGCCAAGGTTTAATTTGTATTGGGATCGAGAAATAGGCTATATATGAGTTAAATCGAGCTTATTTGAATTAAATTTTAATTTAATTAAGTTATTTATTTAAAATAAGATAAGTTTGAATATAATTTTTAACTTCAAAATAAATAAAAATCATGATAAAAATTGATATAATTAATAAATGAACTAAGTTCAAACAGTTTGCAAATAATACTATAAATATAATATATATTTTTATATACATATAAAATTTAAACTAAATAAACAAATTATCATCTTTCATATAATATATATATATATATATATATGAAAAAATTATATAAATTTATATATTATATTTTTAAATTATACATAAATTTTTATATTCATATAAATTTTTTTTATAAAAATATATATTATTACAATATATTATTTAAAATTTAAAAATAATATATATATTATAAAATAATATTTTATTATTAATCAAGCTATTTACAAACTTAATGAACTAAATATCAAATACTCATGTTCAACTTATTTAAATAAATAAGTTTAATATGTTGATTAAGCTTATTTATTTAATAAATAAATCAAATTTAATTTAAACTTTTGATAAACTAAATTCCAAGAGTTTATAAATAGCTTAATTCATTTACATCTCTAAAAGGATGAGCAGAAAGTTAAATGGAAAATTCACAATATATTACTTAACCAATTTATTTATCACCCTTTGGTTGACCTGAAATTTGTCATGTGGCAAATGGTTTTATTTTCCATTTATCACTAAAAAGTAACCGGAAGAAAGTAATCAAGAAAATTGGATTTTAAAGTCTATAAGATACACATGTAATAAACTTCATCTACACGTATATTTCTTAGGCTAAATGTATCCAAAATTCTGTGAAATACTATTAAATTAATATATTTGCATTTTAATGATTGGAACACTGAAAAACTAGTATGAAAATCAATATTTATCTACAATGATATTTTAATTTTATCCTTTATTTTTTATTTCAATTTTTTTATTAAATAGAGAAAGAGAACATTTTTGTTTAAATTTTGTTATTTATTTCTATTAATTGATGTCAATTTTTTTTACTAACTAAATATCTTTAGTCATATGTTAATCCTAGATAAAATTACTCTAATCAAATTACAATTAAAGTTTAGATAAGGCCAAACAATTGTGAACATTTTTTAGCATTATTCATTTGAGTACTTGAAATTATAAATTAAGAACGTTCAAAGAATTTTAAAGTTGTATAAAAATTAATTTAATGATTTTTTTAGTCTTATTTAAATTTTTTTATCTATTTTTTATAAGAAAAATTTAGATAAACTTCGTATATAACTTTTTTTATTAATAATATATACAAATAGTATTTAAATTGAATATATATATTGATTACCAAATATAAGAAATAAAGTTAAAAAAATCAAAGATAAAATTAAAGCTTTATATAGAATTAATTAAGTGAGAAAAAAAAAGGATGAAAAAGAACAAGTCTTCCATCCGTGAGGGATTCACGTGTATCATTGCAGTTGTAATCGTTTCATGTATGTAACAGTGCACCCAAGAAATTTTGAACGAGAAAGATAGAGGCAATGAGAAAGTTGAGTCAATTTTTAATTTGATTAAATTTATTCACTTAAAATAAAGTGAATTTGAATATGAGTTCAAGTTTTAAGATAAATAAAAAATTATAATTAAATTTAATTTGTTTAATAAATAAGTTGAATTCAAATAATTTATAAATATAAAATATATTCATATATACATATATAAAAAATTAAACTAAACAAAGTATGAAGTTTCATATAAAATGTATATATATATGAAAAAAATTATACAAATTTATATATTCTATTTTTTAAATATGCATAATATGTTTTATTTATCTAAATTTTTTATAAAAAAAATATATGAATTGTTTAAAATTTTAAAATATAATTTATATTATATAAGAAAATATTTTATTTAAATGAGTGGTTAATGAACTTAATAAGTCAAGTATTAAATATTTAAATTTGACTTATTTATATAAATGAATTTAATATATTAATCAAATTTAATTATTTAATAAATAAATTGAACTAAATTCAAACTTTTGATATAATTTAAATTTGAATAATTCATAAATAACTTAGTTCATTTACATTCTTATATATAGTTTGAGGCCGAGGGGCATCTTTACTTGAAATACATTTTTATTGTGACAGAGAGCTAACAAAAGAAACTACACCTTAGGAAAGGCTATAGACAAAGCATCAACAAGTAAAGAAGTAGAAATTTCATGGGAGGATCTTTCTAAAAGGAAAGGGAAAAAGGGTTATAAGATCCAAGCTTCGTCATCTTATTAGTGCATTGGTTGGCTTCACAGATGATATGGGACACTTTAAATTAGGATTTACTACTAAAGATCACTCTAATATATTGGATGATGGTTCCCAAGTATTGGGCAAAAGTGTCAGCCTGGTGAATCAAGTAAATAGCTTCAAGACAGTTAATTTTCATGTCAACAGACTCAATGTTCATATCACAGGCCATAGTTAGGCCTGTTCTAATGGCATTAAGCTCAGCTTGCATGTTCGTAGTACACCTAATAAATCCAAAAAAAACCTTGTATCCAGTTACCAAGCTCATCCCTAAAAAATCCCCTAATGCCAGCATGCCTGAGGTTGCCAAGAGAGCTCCCATCTTTGTTGGCTTTAATGGTGTCTGGCTTGGGTTTAGTCTAACACACGAAGATTTTCTCCTTCATAGTATGGTTAGGAGTGCTAGAGTCAACTTTAGAGAACAAGTGGTCATGGTCTTGAATTTTCTCACGTGTGGAACACATTAAGCTTACCATTAACCAACATCTGGTTGTTCCTCATTCTCCAACACCACCAAGAAATGCAAAAGAATTTAATACATGACACCTTATCAAATTTGTAAGAGTCAAAGCTTGAACTTCCATCTTTAAGCCACTTTCAAGTGTTTGTGGTTGAAGAAACTGGGCTTGTTTATAAATCCCACAGCAGTCCGAACGGCTAAGAAACTGTAGCAATCATGAACACAATTGAGGAAGGTCTCAGGAGTAGCATTGCAGTAGCTCGAACATTGGATGCCTCTTCTGCTTAGAAGCTCATTCATGGAGAGGGAATTGTGGGAAGCTAGCTAGATGAAGACTTTGATGTTCTTAGGTATTTGAAGTCTCCAAATCCAACTCTAACTCCAGGAATTATTCACCTGCAAGAAGGGGGTACGAGATATAAGGAAATCATAACCTGATTAATGGAATACTTACCTGAGTTTTCCTTTGACCAGGAGGTGGAATCTAGGACAAGAGATTGAAATGCCAGAGCGATGCTCATGATCTCAGAAACTGTCTTGAGGGAGGTTCTGGATAACCTTATTCAAACACCAACTATCATTGACAATAAAATCATTTACCTGCACGTTCATATCAAGGTAGATCTAGGTATAGGGGTCAATTAAATTTATGAGGAGATTATTAACAACCCAAAGATCTAACTAGAACTTGACTTTCGTGCCTTCTCCAATTCTGAATTTGAAACCATATTTAAGAGTATGAGCAACTTTAACAATACCTTTCCAACAATAAGAATCTGTAGCATTACAATTATAATCAAAGATGGACACATTTTTCAAGTACCGGTTCTTAAATAAATTAATCCAAATCTTATCTTTTTCATGAAGCATGCCCCATAATAGTTTGCCTAAGAGAGTAGTATTCATTGATCTAGCTTCCCTAATGCTAAGCCTACCTTGACTCTTGGGAGAAATAAGAATTTTGCAATTAACCAAATGACGCCCTTTTCCATTACCCGTATTATCCCAAATAAACTTTCTAATATGCCTGTCTATAGTATAGCAAATATTTTGGGGCATCCAAAGGGTTTGCATGTTATACACAAGAATAGAAGACAGAACAAATTTAGCAAGAGTAATCTTGCTCGCCTTATTGAGGAGTTTACCATTCCAAGCACTAAGGCGGTTGGTGAGCTTAGAAATAATAAAGTTAAAGTCACTGTTCTTTACTCTACCATGCTAAATGGGAACTCCAAGGTATTTACCCAAATCAGAAGTAAAGGCTATGTTAGATATATTAAAAATACTATTTTGCCATTAGGGACTTTAGGGGAGCAGAAAGCCTTCGATTTAGATTGATTAATCTTGAATCCTAAGGCTTGGCAGAACTTAGTTAAGATAGAGCTCACCATTTTTGGCTGATCGTTGCCTTGAAAAACAAAAGAGTATCATCAATAAAGAGAAGGTGAGAAATAGCAGACCCATTTCTAGAGATAGTAACGGGTAACCACTCTTTATTATCCAAACTATTACTAATAAGAAGAGAAAGAATTTTCATGCATAAGACAAACAAATAGGGGGAGAGAGAATCACCTTACTTGAGACCTCTAGTGCGCTTAAAGCTAGCTAACTTCTATCCATTCTAAAGGATAGAGAGGAAGGAGGATCTAACACAATGCATGATCAACTTAACAGTTTTATCATGAAAACCAATCACATAAAGTGTTTTCTAGGAACATCCAATTAACTCTATCGTAAGCTTTTTCAAAATCAATTTTATCGGCAATCATACCTCTTTTGATTTTATAATTTCTTTGGATATGATGGAGAATTTCTTAAGCAACAAGTGTGTTATCAAAAGTATTTCTCCTCGGAATAAAGTTATTTCGAAGAGGATTAATTAAATCACCTAACAAGGGTGGATACAGTCAATTAGAACTTTGGTAATAATTTTAAAAATAACATTGTAAAGACTAATAGACTTAAAATGGTTAAATCTCACTTGGTCATCCTCTTTGGGAATAGGATAATAAGCATCTCAAAAATATGAGGATCAAAGTAACCATCCGAGAAAGCTTTCCTCACAAGCTCTACCACAGTATCACCATCAATGTTCTAGTACTTCTTAAAGAAGAAAGGTTGGAAACCGTCCTGGGGCCTTGAAGGCTTTTAAAGTTTTAAGTGTATTCCACACCTCCTTGGAAATCTTTGCAGGTGATATTGAAGGCATGTTGTTGGCTGATAGCAGGTTGGTTAGCAACTCTAATATTACCAAATGTTGACCCATCATCTAGAAAAAAAGCAGCAAAAAATTTGTTAACTTCTTGTTTAAGTAAAATATCATCAGAGCACCAAGAATAAGACTTCCAATTTTGTTTCATTTCCTTCTAACAATAGTCTGGGTTTGGAAGAACTTAGTGTTCTTATTGCCGTATTTGACCCATTAATTGTTCTCTAGATTTTTGGTAAAAAAGCATTTCTTCTTGGGCTAGAGTTTCCTCCATCTGGTTCCTAAGATCTTTTTGAAGCCAAAGGAGAAAGCTAGAATCCCTTAAGTCCAACACCTTTTGAGTATCATTCAGTCTAGCATTGAGAACTTTCTTACGTTGAAAAATGTTACCAAAGACATTTTTATTAAAATTCAGGGCATGGGATTTACAGAATTGAGTCTAATAATGATATTGTTTTCGTTCCCAAGCTAGGCTTGGCAAATAACACTGCGAAAATCTGAGTGGTGAGACTTAGCGACTTTAAATCTGAAAGGTCGCCTCTTCTTAGTAACCTGCTTACTATTAAAAAAATGCCAATGGGTTATGGTCAGAGTGAGCACTAAACATGTTAATAACAGAGATCTTTGAAAAGCAAATACGATAATCATTGTTAGTCAGGGCTCTATCAAGCCTCTTAGAAACTTTATTTTTATTTCTACTAGTCTTTCTCCAAGTAAATTTTGAACCTTTATACCCAAGGTCCATGAGGTCACAATTATTCACCATATTTACGAATTTCGCAGCCCAATTGCGGTGGAAGGACCATGGACTTCAAAAGGTATGAGAAGGTCATTAAGGTCTCTAATTAAGAGCCAAGGACCAACAATGGGTTTTGATAGTTGTGGGGTGATTCCAAAGCTCCTCCCGAGTAATAGCGCGAGGACTAGCATACGCAACAGAAATACATATTAATATATAGAACTGAGTTATATATCTTTGAAAATCATTTACAATAAGTAAGGTTTAAAAAAATTGAATTAAGTGATCTCTTTTTAGTATCTATAAATTGAAAAAATTACTTTAACTTTGAGCTGAAACATTATTTTTTCACCTAAATTCTCTTGGAAAAAAAAAAAAGATTGAGTCAGTTCAATCAGCACAATTGAGAATTGGTCTTAAATACACAATCAGTCAAAAATTATATGATGAATTTAAAATATTGATCACAAGATCCAGAGTAAAACTAAAAAAATAAAATAAAAACAATCTCTTTAATAAAAAAAATCCTATATTTAAGTGAAATTAATTGCACAGAATTTAATTTTTTTTTGTTCAAATAATATAATAATTTATTAATGTACCCAAATATTATAAAACTTTTTATAGTAATTAGTCAATCTAACAAAAGTGTGTGGATAAATAACAAGTAGTGTTCACCAATGAAAAGTGGGTACAATAAAAGAGATTTATTTCTTAATTGTAGCATGAAGAAATATATATAATTTAAATTTTTTCTAAAAAACTTTTATATTTAATATTTGATAATGTTTTGAAAAAATTACTTTCAATAAAAAAATGTGTTGGTAAACCAAAAATAAAAAATAGCCGAATTAGCATCAAATATTATGAGCCAAAGAAATTGCTACGAAGATGGATGTTTCTAAAATTTAAGAAATTAAATATATCACAAACTTATCTCTAAAAAATTTAATTTTGTTACGTATCCTAAACAATTTAATTTTGTTACGTATCCTAAACAATTTAATTTTGTTACTTATCCTAAACAATTTAATTTTGTTACTTATCCTAAACAATTTAATTTTGTTACTTATCCTAAACAATTTAATTTTGTTACTTATCACTCATGTGTAAGTCCAGGAATGGAAACAATATTATTCTAATTAGTCTACTGTGAATGGTGATTGGATTGATGATAAAATAGAATCTTGGCTGTGGAACAGTGATTAAATTGATGATATCAAATTAAGGTTTTTCTATTAATGAAAATTGAGTCGAATAAAAAAAAATAGTCTCTAATAATATAATAAATTAATATTTAAATTTTTATTCAAAGATATATTTATATTATGTATCTGAGAAAGTCTTAAACATAATTACTTTTAATAAAAAATACTTATAAAAAATTAAAAAAAATGAAAATTTTCTAATATTAATGAGACTTATCTTCTCAATCACACTTACTTCTCCCATACTACTTTTCTAATTATGGAGCCTATTTAAAATAACAATCTGAGTCATATATCTTGATTGCCTCTCAAGTCTGTTAATTATCTTATCATGTCTAATAAATAAAACACTAAATTATTCATATATGTATAGATGAATTTACGTACTTGATTGCGCCATCTCAGATAAGGATATATATGTTGATGTTGCATTGTAGTTAAATGTGTCTGCACTCTCACTGTGTTTAATAATATCTTAAATAAAATTATTTTTAGTAAAAAGATATCTGCAAAAAAATATTTTTTTCTCTTATACCTTAGATTTGGTCCATTGAACTAGGGCTAATTTTTCACAAATTCAAATTCATCAAATTTTATATAAATTAGTCACAAGTTAATAATTAAATAGATAAAATAAAAATAATTTAATTAAAAAATAATTTAATATACTTTATTTTTTATAATTATCAATTTTAATTATACATATATCCTTTTTTACTAAATTTTTAACACTTGATGTATTTATGTATGATTTATATGAACTCGAACTTATGAAATTGGCACTCAAACTTAAAACCTACATTTTTTTACTGCTAACTAAATGTTTAATATTATTTTATTATAGTTCACCAGTAATAACTTCATATACTGGACCTCTAATTTTTCATATTATCTATCAACTTGTTTAATTTAAAAAGCTAAACCAAACAATTTAAACATTTAATTAATATTAACCGACGGTTTAATAATTTTTTCCAACAAAGTCTTGAGGTAACAAGATGTTCATAGGTGCATGATTTTGGTGCGTTTATTTTCGACATTTATGTAATATTTGGCACTCAACATAATATTTATTAGTATTTTGATACATAATTTAATTATTTTTTATATAAGTAACATATTTTAATCTTAAATCATGGTTGAAGGAGATCTCAAATTTTAAATAAAAATAACTTATTTTTAACAATTACAAGTACTTTACTTGTAGGAGAGTTCTATCTAAAGATGGAATTTCTTGCTCGCCTTTTTTCCGAGCTTAAATTTGGAAAATTGTTAATTTAGTGACAAGTTTGTGATATATTTAATTTCCTAAATTTTAGAAGCATCCATATTCGTTGCAATTTCTTTGGGTCAAAAGATTTTATGCTAATTAGACTATTTGTTATTTTTGGTTTACCAACAGAATATTTTATTATATACAATTTTATTGGAGAGCTACTCAAATCTTTATTATGGGACAAAAGAATCCAACACATAATAAAGCACACATACGAGAAAATGATTATATAAAAAAACTCAACAAAGTAACACATTTAAGAAAATATCACAAGAGAGAACGAATAGTAGGCAATAAAGTCAGAAATAACAAGAAATTAAATCTCTAAATAATGGTATCACAGTTTTAAAAAAGTATATAACATTCTTTCTCAAAATAAAATATAACCAAATAAAAAGAAAAAAAAAACTTAAAGATGTTGAGGGGAGACAAGATATACCGTCCATATCTCTAATTGAGAGGAAAATCTTTTAAGGAACTTTCATTTTTATCTTTATTTAAATCACTGTTGTTGATAGGAAAAGTTGTATATTTTCCATAAAATTATTTTTAAAATATGAAGAAAAGAAATTTTTTAATTATATTTCATCGTCTCTAATATCTTTAGAAAGATGTAAATTCTTGAGTAAATAATTTACTCAAAATTAATCACTAGTGCTACATGGCGCCAGTGATAATTTCTTTTAATGTTTGACATGTAACTCGTTATGTAGAGTGAGGAGTTACGTTGCAGGTCAGTATTTTTTTTATTTAAAATTTAATAGACATTTGGCAACGGCGGAAACCGCTTCTGTATATAAAAAAGGTCATATATATATAAAAGAAAATATTCTTTCTTATTATTTCTTCCTTTCTCAGTTCAAAAATATTTAAATTATAAAAAAAAATTTTAAAAAATTATTTAAAATAATACCAAATTATTTAATTTTATTTTTTAAATTAGCTAGTGTAAATATGAAATTCATAAATACAATATTAATAATATTATAAAAGTTTATTGTGTATTAAATTTGAGTTTAAATTGAGTCAGTTTAAATTAAAATATTAATCCAAATATTTTATTTTGGCCCAAATAATAATTTTTGAAGTTATAAGAATTAAGTCTCAAAATTAATATTTTGATTTAAACTAAATATGAATTCTGAAAAATAAACAATAATCTTATTTTTATGCTAGATAAATTCTAGCGTATGCATAATTCTATTAATTTTTTTATATTTATTTAAATTAAAAATAAAAATTATTTCTAAAAAATAATTTGGCATAGTTTAAAATAAAATATTTTGAAATGTTATAAAAATAATTTTAAAATAAGAAAAAATTTCTAAGAAACAATTTCAATATTTTTGCAAAATAACTGATAGCATGTTTTTGAATTTAAACATGTTTACACAATTTATTATTATTATTATTATTATTATTATTATTATTATTATTATTATTATTTGTTCGGCCAAAATGTGAAAGTCATTGTTCTATGAGGAAGGCCTCGGTGGGACAGAGTCATATAGTCTAACTATATTGCACTTCTGTTAATTGTTGTGGAGAAAAATGAACAAGATTCAACAACAATTTCAACTGAATTAATTCCAAAATGAAAAAAATTAATGAGAAGATTTTTATGATTTGGTCCTGTGATTTTCGAATTTTGATGACTGCAAGAATTATTGGACAAGTGAAATTAAGCATCTTCCCTTTTCAAATGCAAACCATGATTTTTCTTAGACATTTGAAAATTAAAAGACTCAAGAAAGAAAATAAGTAAAGCTAGGTAGAAGTTCTTGCTAAGATGAGGAGCAGAAGTCTAGTAGCTCAGTACTCCCTCTATACGGATAGACTACTAAGAATTCAGTTCTCTCCTAGTATTAAAATTTTATACTAAGATGAGAATAATTAGGAACCAAAAATCTTTAAGTATAAAAAGAAAAGTAAAGCATTGAAGCTAATTACAATTACCTTATGAGTTTCCTAGAAATGAGCTTTTGCTTTATTTGAGATAATTTTTTAGATTTGGACCTTTTAAAGTAGAAGATAGATAAAGTTTTTCAAATAAAAGAGAGGTAAAATTTTTGAAATTAGAGAGAGATAAGAATAAAAAAAAAATAAGTCTTAATTTATTTAGAGTAAATCTTTTATTTATCTCTCTTCTATTTTAAGAATTTCATATTATAAAGTATTTTAAATGATCATTTTTCTAATATTTTTGCTTGATCATTTAGTTAGAATGAATCTTTTATTTATTTCTCCATGTCTTAATATTTTTTGTCTTATTTTAAAATTTTCACCCTATAAAATATTTTACATGATCCTTTTCCTTACAATATATATGGTTTCAATTTCCATCGTCATACACAAAATGAGACAGAAATATTAGTATGAGATGATTTAAGAGTGAGAAATATATATAATCCTGGGACTTGATATTTAATATTTTATTACGATGCATTGTTCTAACGATCATAAATAGGTAATTTATTGGATAGAAGTGTCTAACACTTTAAATATTATTTTATATTATCAATTCTTTGAAACTTATCTTTCCTATTCTTTTTAATAAATACTCTAGATCTTGCCCAGTAGCTTTTATCTTCATTTTTTTATATTAAATCTTGTTCAATTTGGCTTGATTGATTTTGTATTTAGTAATTTTAATGTCTTTATCCATTATCTTACTATACGAAAAAAATATATTTCTATTTTTATTTACTTAGTTAAGAAAATAAAAAAATTATGTTTCTTATTTCTTTTAATCAAGAATTTATTAAATAAAGAGGAGTAATTGGAAATTAATACCATATATTTTGTTAGCTATCTAAAATTTTCAAAAGATAAGGATATAAAAATATAAAAATTACAGAATTAGTTGTTTGAAAATCAGTTTTAATGATTAAATTTAGAAGCATACAAAATTAAAATGAAAGGTTAGAAAACACTAAAATTTACTTTTAGTTTAATTTGGTTTTAATTTTACATATTGATAAAAATAAAAAAAAGAAAGAGAAGGTAATTGGCAATAATAAAATGTTTTGGATTCTGGGCCAATAAAGTTTGGATAAATCCATAACCCATTTATTTCTTTAACGAAAAGAAAGAAAATAACAGTTTTTGCATGCATTTCAAATATTAAAATGATTTTGTCCTGCGAAAGTTATGTGAAATTAGGCAATATTCCAGCACAAATCAATCATTTAGTTCCTTGTAAACCATGCTTGAAAAACCTCATATTCCGGACTCCACACAAATTAAATATATATACACAATTTTATTGCATGTTTAATTTTATTCTTTGTTTAATTTAATTTATTTATTTCTTAGATTTATTGTGTGGGACCTAATGCAAATAATTTTAAAAAAGTCTCAAAACATATACAGGTACTTTATTTTTATAAAAAAAATTAGATTATGACTATATATATATTTCTTAAATTGTTAAAATATATCAAGATAAGTAATTAATTTTAAATTAAAATTATTTTTTTAAAAATTTTATTTTTATTATTTAATTATTTATAACTAATTTTATTTTTAAAAGATTTAAGATTCACATCCAAGTAATGCTTGTCAGTTTAAAGATGACTTGTAAACTTTAAACGTCAAGAAGACATAGGTAATGACTTCGACCTTCTGCATAGGTTTTTAATTTGAGTTAACAAAAAGACAACACTGTTGCTACAGCGAAAGGGACTTGAAGGATTGCTTTAGACTTTTCTAAGTAAAAAAGAATCTATGGACTTAGAAAAAGAAACCATGGCACATCCACTATTTTGGTTTTCCACAAATGACTTTATTCATTAAATTCTAAGTTTTCTAACCCATTTTATAAGTTAGAAAATTAGTGATGATCACTTTCATAATAATTAATTAATTCACCAGATTTTTCTTTAGCCCTTGCTTCTACCAATTAATTGCATAGTGGTGGTTGTTATTTGTTTGGTATGCAAGCATATGATTAACGTAAAATCAAAGGATTCAAGGTATAAAAGAAATGTGTTAAAATAAGAAGAGAGAAAAAAAAAAATTTTTGACTCCTAATTCTTTCAAGTGAATTCCTCATTTATCACTTTCAAGCCAAGTTTTTTTTTTTTTCACTATATATCCATTAATATTTACAATTGAGTCAAGAAACTTCTCTAGTTTTCTATCCCCAAAAACACGCTTTGCTTTTTAGTTTGAAAGATGGACCAAACAGGCTATCCAATGCTTCTCTCTTCTATGCAGCAATCAATATGAGAAAAATTTAAGGATTTCGTTAATGGAGGACTCCATTTATGCTCTTCATGTAGTTGCTACTGGAAAATTTACATAAAATATATAGGCTTCCTTGATATTTTTGTTGAAACTTGCTGAAGGCAATCAATTAATTGAGCTTTGTCATATTCAACATTTTTCTGGTAGCTGAAGGCAATTTAACCATTTTTTTTCATTTGATGAAAAAAGAAAACTTCCTTTCTCCCTGTCTTTATATATTTTATGCATAATTTAAGAAGATGATTATTATCATTATATTTTTGTTTTATAAGAATTTCAGTTTGGTCCGGTTAGTTTAAAAATAGACAATTGAATCCCTTATATTTTTGTGAAATGGTTAAATCTTATCCTCTTTATCACATTTTCATCTAAAATTTATTGTCAAATTTCACAATTGACTGAATTAGATATTAAATCTTAGTTTAAATTAATAGTTATTTGTAAATAAATAACAATTCAATTAATCAATTGTCAAATTAAGAGATGATGTATATATTGTGGAGTAAAACTTGAACATGACTTGTGGACTTTTAATGCCAAAAAGACAAAAGCAAGGACTTTGAGCTTTTACAAAGGACTTGAATGATCAAAGCTACAAAGTAATGTATAATATATTGAAGTCTATTTTTTAAGAATATAATATTTAAAGTGAAATATAATTTTTTTAAATTCAATTTTTTATTATAATTTTTCAAATTTTACTATATATGTAATTGATAGAATTACATTTCAAGATTTCATTTGATAACTAAAAGCCTTCCTTATCCCCTATTATTATATATTTTACCCAAATTTATATGAATAGGATATTTGTGAGTTTTTGTTACGCGAGAAAAAACTTAAAGGATCACTTTAGACTTTTTCAAATAAAAACGATCAAAATTTATAGAATCCAAAAATGAGCATCATATTCATTGAATGACTCATATATACTAAGTTTTGTGACTCATTTTATAAGTTAAAAAATTAATCAAATTGATACTTAGATGCATATCAAATTCTTAATATATAAATATATATATATATAATGATTAGTGATTACCACTTTCCTATATATAATAATTAATTGCAATATAACATAAAGGAAAAATATTTTAATATTGTTGAAAATTAGATTATGGCCCGTGCTAAACACAAACAATATTATATATATTAATAAAGTTAAACTTCTTTTTTGTATTAATAAATATGTATATATTTATACGTAATTAATATATCTTTTTTGTATTCAATAATTTTTCTTAAATAGCTAAAATATATTAAGATAAGTAATTAATTTTAAATTATAATTAATTTTTTTCAAAAATTTTATTTTATTTATTTGATTCTTTATAAATAATTTTATTTTTAGAAAATTTAAAATTTATATAAAAGTGACACTTGTCAATTTTTTCTTAGTGTACTCTACTTTTCTATGATAGATATATTTACAATTTTAAAAAACCATATTTAATTCTTTTTAAATTACTTAAATATATTAAGATAATTATTCAATTTTAAATTAGAATTAATAATTTTTCTAAAAGTTTTATTTATATGATTATTTAATATTTTATAAATATCTTTATTTTTGGATAATTTAATATTCACCTAGAGGTGAAGGTTAGATTCTCCTTTAGTGCACTCTACTTTTATATATATAATAGATAAATAATAAATATGTAGAGACATATATTTGATTATTTAATTCACTAAGATGTAACACTTGTTAGTATAAAAAGATCATACTCATTTAATAGTTTTCTTTAAATTACTCAAATATATCAAGATAAATAAATAATTTTAAACTAAAATTAAATTTTTTCCAAAATTTTATTTATTTAATTATTTACAATAATTTTATTTTTGAAGAATTAATGATTTACGTGAAAGTAATACTTATCAGTTTCTCTTTTACTATGTACTCTACTTTTATATATACTAGATTATAGCTCATGCTAAGCACATGCAATATTATATATATATATATATATATATATATATATATATATATATATATATATATAAAAACTAAATTTAAATTTTTATTTTGTATGTACGAGTATGTATATATTTATATGAAAATTATATATCTTGTAATTAATTTATTTTCAACTTAAAAATATCATACTTAATTAGTTCAATAATTTTCTTTAAATTGCTTGAAAATATCAAAATGAGTAATCAATTTTAAATTAGAATTAATTTTTTTAAAAAAATTATTTATTTACTTATTTAATTCTTTATAAATAATTTTATTTTTCAAAAATTTAAGATTCACATAGAAGTAACACTTGTTGACTTCTCCTTTAGTGTGTGTTACTTTTATATATATAATTTTAAAATATTTAAGGTTTATGAAAAGGTGACACTTATTAACTTTTTCTTTAATGTATTCTAATTTTATATATATAATAAATTTTAAGAATAAAAGTCATACTTTTAAAAATTTTTAAAAATTTCACTTTCAACAGAGAGATCTTTTTCTTTTTTTTTAATTTCTAACTTCTAGTTTTAGGAATTTCTCATTAATTTATTTTAAAAAAAATATAATTTTAAAATAAGATTTTAGTTCTAAAAATTCGGAAAATGAAAAGGCTAGAGGGTGAGATTGATTTCATTTGATAAATTAAAAGAGAAAATTAATGATTTTATCCTTATCATTATTAGTTTCTCAATTTAAGTTTTAAAAAATAAAATTAATAAATTACCTAATCAACCGAAAAAAAATGTAACTTCTGCAAGGTTACTCTCAAATGCATCGCGCTCGCTAGTTGCTGCTGTCGCTGCCAGGTTTCAAGGTCGTCGTTCGCCACTGTTACCACTGGCGTCGTCGCCGTGGCCGTCGCCGTCGCAGCCACACGTCAGTGCCGTCGTTGAGTTTATCCGCAGCAGATTCCATCGCACCCATAGCAATTAATGGACACAAACAACAGAGGAAGAACAATAAATCCGACAGGAGGCATGCTGATTGCTGTGATATACTCTCCTCCTGATTATTCATCTTCCTCCAAACAGTAAACTCATTCAAATAACTTATCAGGTTTGCAACTTTATGCTCATTAATTTCTTTGTTTTTTTGTCAGTGCCTATTCTACAATCTAAAAGTCTATTTTCCACTTACCTCCCTCAATCACTCACCTTTTTTCATTATAACCTTCTAGCTAGCTTCCAATAATACATCTAAATAGTTCTTTTTCTGTTTTCTCCTTTTACTTAATTAATATTGGAAAAAGGGAATTAAAGATACATCAATTAGTTCTAAAACAGTTGCAGACGTAATTGATTCAAGTCCCTTAAGAATAAGTAGCATGTAAAAGTTGCTTTTCTTTATTGCTTTTAAGAACTTAAATCTTAGGGGAATTTGATTTATGTCAAAGTTTGAAGGAACAAGGCCTTGTTTTGACTAGGGTAACTGGTTGAACTACTGCAGAAAAATGACAGACATAATTGTGTTGAAACCATATTATAAGCTTCTTTTCACAGTCACAACATATTGAGATCTCGTCAAGTGTCAAATTTGGTCTAATGAGTCAAAATTCAGTGTTCAACAAAGGCATTAGAATGATAGTACTAATAAAACAGAAACATAATCATAAACCAGAGTTAGATGTTTTTCAGCAGGACAACAATTATCAGCTTTGTATAGGTAATAGACCATCACAATTAGGGCTACATTACTAGCAATAGAGGTTAAAAACAGATTAAACTCTAGGTGGCATTATCATTATTTTATTTATTTTATCAACTTGTTTTGTATATTTTGCAAAGCATGCATGCATACTTGTTACCACCTCAGCATTCAAATTAAAATAAAAAGGATTATCTTAAACTTTGTGCTACCCAAAAAGTTGAACTTCATAGAGATGAAAAATAGTTTTATATTTTGAAAGTTATTAATATCATTTTTCTGCAAAACACAGCATACAAATGCAGTTTCATTTTTTACCAATCCCAGATCCAAATATGATAACTCTGTAACTTGTCCAGCATAAAGTTGTTGGAAACTAAATCATTAATTTACTCTAAATTAAAATATGTTGGCCAATTTTATTTTCCATAATCCAATCTTATTTTGTTTTGCTTGTGAGTTCAAGTTATTCATTATTTTATCTTTCTTCGTAAAAATATAATTGAAAGCCAGAAAATAAATAATTTTCTACATTTGAATTATGTGCTATCTTTTAATCTCCATCCTGAGGTCAGGTCTATACCTGTAGATAATTTTACCTACTTCATTATATCTTCACGTTCGTTTCAGTTAATTTCTCTTTTTATTCTTTTTTATTTTTTGCATGTGTTTCATGAAGTATAATTAAAATACAGTAAATTAAATTGGCACAAAAATATTTTACACAATTGATGCCGAACGGTTGATGAAAAAAAAATTTATTTTACTGGTGTGGTGGCAAATATGCCGTAAATACTTGATTTTTTTCAATTTAAATATAAATTTAACATTTTCAAGAAAATAAATGAGTTGAAAAAAAATTAAATAAAAATAAAAAGTTAACTTTATTTCTCTTTACTTCCGTTTTCTATTTTCTTCAATGTGAACATACCTAAATTCTTACAACCTACAACCGTATTATTTGGTGCGACATCAATATTAAAATAGAGAGCCAATATTTTTTGCCATATTTTGGAGGACTGAACAATAGATGATATATATTTCTAAGTTAGATAACAAAATTTTAAAGATAAAATACATATAACTTTCTTGATCTATAAAATTATTGCATAGAATCTTATTAAATTTTTAAAGTCGGCACAAAATTTTTTTAAAACTTTTAATTTTTTGCAAATGATAATTTGTATTCATTTTCAAAAGTTCAACGTCAAGTCAATATTTTTTAATTAAACTAATATTTTTAGATAATTTAAGGACAATTTTAACATTTCACTTAATAAAATAACTTACATTTAACTGTATATCATTATGCCATTCTTAAGTCAAATGTGAGTTATTTTATTAAATGAAATGTTAAAATTGCCCTCAGATCACCCAAAAATATTAGTTAGATTAAAAAAAATTGATGTGACATTTGATTGTTAAAATATAGATAAAAATTTTAATGGATGATGTTATTTATAAACAATTAAAAGTTTATGAAATTTCTGGATTGAGTTTAAAAGTTAAGAGAATTTTATGTAATTACCTAATGGTTCAGGAGAGTATTATATATTTTGACCAAATTTTAAAAGAAATAAAATTTATGAGGTGGAAGATCTCAGAATTGTGAGGTGTATATATATACTAAATTCCTTTTATAGCACTGAAACCTAGGTTCTTATTCATGAAGCACAAAATATATATCTTGTGCTATTTGCAAGTTGTCATCCCACTAAGAATTAAATGGCATGAATTTATTATTATTACTTTTTAAAATTCAAGATATTTCCCAATTTATTAGATTTAAGAAGTGTAAATGACTCGAGTTTCAATTGGTTCGGGTTAACTTATTTAATTAATGAATAGTTTGAGTTCATTTATTTAAGTTAAACAAATTTAAATTTTAGATTATATTTAGTTCTTTTTGATAAATAAGAGCTCATGTGTAGCTTTTATAGTTCTTATAAAATTAATTATAAAAAAGTAAATTAAATTTAAATAAGTGTAATAAAATATAATTAGTTAAAAATTATAAACCACAAATATATTATTCCAAAATTTAAACATGTAAAAATTAATCATATAAGATCATGTAAATGCAAATTGATTATATATATACTAATTATTTTATGTATTACATTAATTTATAAACTGTATCTTTGCAAACATTTTACTAAAAAAAGCATATATTTATACAAAAACATAACAAATATAACAACTCTAAAAATAAATATACAAATAATGGGTTTTTATTTTATTTATATAGAAAAATAAATATTATTTAAATATTTATTATACATGTAATATATATATAATATTTTGATATTATTTTAGTCTTAAAAAATTGTTTATAAATTAATTAAATGAATGGAGTATCAAATTTTTAAGTTTGATTCATTTAATTAAAGTTTTAATGATCTCTTCCTCTAAGAGACAAAAAATAAATCATAATTTTACTCATTTGAATTAAAATATTATTATATCTATTATTTATATAATTAAATACATATGACTAATATAAAAATATTTATTCTTAATAAATTATACTATTTTAAAAAAATTATTATTAACATTAATGGTATTTTGGTTAAAATTGATAAAATTAGAAATTATTTTATCTCTTAAAAAAAGAGTATATATTTTTTTTAAAAAAAGTATAAATTTAGTATCTATTACAAGAAAGAAGTTTTTTTGATTTTCTAAATATATTTTTTATTAAAAATAATCTTATTCAAAATATTATTGAAGATTGAAGAAAGTTTCAATGTACTCTAAATTAATTTGTTTCGATATGAAATTAAGCAAGACCAATATCTAGCTCTAATTGGTTCCATCAGAAACGAAGGAAAAGTGCAGAAAGGAATATATGGTTATGCTTCTGTTGCAGAGCCGAGTCCAAAAAAAGGCTATGTATAGAATAATGCATATATATGGCATTCTATAACGAAACCAACACTTGCATTTCTTTAATTTGTATGCAGCACCACCATCAAACTGCACCAGCACCAGCACCAGAAGCAGAATCACCAGAATCTAAAGATGATCGAACAAATTAAATTAAATTTGAGCCAAAATTATAATAGGAAAAAAAAAAAAAAGAATGCCGTTCCTATTTTATCAAAAAGGAAAAGGAAGAAGGAAATAGAAAACTAAAAAAACATTCTTGTTATCTCAAATTTTTAGTTAATTTGAAGGAGTTTGGTATGTAAGTATGTATGTATGTTGTACAAAATTAAAATTTTGAAAAAGTGTTTTTTTAACTTTAAAAAGTTGAAATCAAGAAGTAAGTCGAACAATCATTTAAATGTTTAAAATCATCCTCTAAATCAAGCCTTAATTAAAAGATGAATGCTTAGAAAAATTATATTTAATTTAGATATATATACATATATATATTGCTATATATATGAAATTTAAAAAGTTACCTTTGGATGAATTATCTTTTTTATTGTCAAGAGAGTGCATGAGATTGAACCAAGCTTCAGCTACAAGCTTTTCAGCAGCCTTTTCTTCTTCAGTCTTTTCTTCCTCAGACTTCCTATAAATCTTGGTTTTCTCTGTCCATGACTCCTCCACAGTAGTCTCATTAGTCTCAGACATCTGAAAAGTTTAGTTATAATTATTAAAATTAATGAAACTCAACCCTAAGTGAAAATTCCAATAGTAAAACGATATATATATATATATATATAATATAACGGCATATATGTCTATATATATATATATATTGAATCAAATAATTTATTCATAAATTAATGAACTCACAGTGATCAATTCTTGTTTCGGAGGAGTTTCTTCCACCAAAGCTGCTTCTTTCTGTGTAGAAGCCTCACCCTGCTGGAAGCATACTCCAGAATCAGATTTCTGAAAATTTCAATATAGTGAAATATATAAAATACATAATATATAAAATATTCAAATAAAATAATTAATTAATCAGAATGAATTAATCAACTCTAACATATGTTTAACAACATATATATGAACTCACTTGCGTCATTTTAGCAAGAATTTCTTGCTCTTTCTCTTTCCCTCTCCGACCGGGACGAATTCCATACTTCTCGAATCTGTAGATCTCTTGCAGAGATCGACACCTTATGTCCAAAGTAGAGTGATAATAAAACTACAACCAAAATATTTTGTCACTTAGAAAGGAAATTGTAAAATATATATGAAGAAATAATAAATTAAATAATAAATAATAAAGTAAAATAATGATTTAGTCTTTGAAATATTACTCTTCTTTCAATTTGGTCTTAGAAATGGTGTTATTTAAGCAAAATTTCACCCAAATTTAAGTCATTTTAATTAACAATCACTTGACTTTGCCAAAATTACTCAAATGATGTTGTTTTGAGAAAAAAATGCCGCCTAATTCAGCTCATGAGTTAAGAACTATCATTGATTGAAAAAAAAAACTTTAAAAAACTATATTGATAGATTTAATTTTTGGAGAAACAAATTGTGAGACATGTAATCCTTGATAAACTACATCATTAAATAACTCTAAATAATATATATTTGTTTCTTTGGTAATAAAGCTTGAACTACAACCAACTCAAAGGAAAATCAAGAACATACCTTATCAACTACACCATTCTTTCGCCTTCTAGCTTCGCAAAGCCAACCCGGAGGCGATTCAATTAATAGCTTCCAAAGATAGCACAAACGAATTAATATGTCAATACACACACACACACACACGATGAAGATAAAATGATTTTGATGAAAAAAAAATAGAATTCTTGTAAGTTTGTATCATAGTTAGTTGAATGTACCGATCAACCCTGATTTAAAAATAGCATATATAATTGTATTAAAAAATAAATTAGATTACAAATATACCATCCCATTGCTTAATACATGTATAATTTAAGGATGAAAATCCAATTTGTTGAATATGAGAGAGAAAGAAAAAGAATGAAAGAGAGAAAGAGATGGTATTACATTCATATGAAGGACATGTATCGATCAGAACCAATGAGCTAAACCATCTTTATAACTGTATAATTTCTTAATTAATTATTCTATTACAAGTAATATTCATATATATATATATATATATATATATAATAGATATAATTTTTTAAAAAATATATATATATATAGATAGAGATAGATACCTTCTTGCTTGGGTTAGTTTCGGAATTATTCTGGAGAGAAATGACAGCATCTTCACCTGGACGTTTGAAGGATAGAGGAATAGCAGCAATCACTTTATCCGCTGGGTGTGGAGATGGTATTTCCTCCTTTGGGGTAGTTTCGGAATTGTACTGCATTCAAACATATAATTAATATATATAAGGAAATAGATTATTTGAATGTTATTATATTCAAGTCACTTTTGATATATGATCAAGAGAATTGAATGGATTATATACTTACATTCTTAGGAGAAAGAAAAAAAAATCCTAAAAATATATTTTGTCTGAATTTAGTTTCTAAAATATTAAAATATATTTTCAATTTCATCATCTAAAAAATGTTCATAAAAAAATTTAATCCTTATATTAATTATATAAATATCTCATGAAGACTAAATTATTTGAGGAATATTTTTTAAATAACGAAATTGATAATTTTAACTTTTAGATACTAAATTAAAAGAAGATTTTGATAATTATAAAACATCATGAAGAGCAAGATTCAAATTAAATATCCATAATATTTTTCAAGCTATGCATAATGAATGTCATCCCTAATCAAATATTCTATCTAAATTATAGAAAGCAGTATGTTTCACCAAGGTTGGAATGCATGTTAAACAGATTATATAGAGCTAACACAAATGAAGATTCAAATTATTTAAGGAAAAAAAATAATGTAGCTATGCATATATACACACACCTTGTTCTCTTCAGCAATTGCTTCACTGGTTGTGCTTATTGTATCAGGTTTTTCTATCTCTGATATTGTTTCAGATTGCTGTACCTGTACGTAGTTAAACATATTATTAATACAAAATGCATGTTAAACACATTGGAGTCACTTTTACAAATAACAATAGTAGTGAATTTTTTATTACTATTAAAGAATTGAAAATGTTTTGCCATATATAAGAAGAAATTGTAATTTTTAACCTAGTTTTCGCTCAAAATTGCAATCTCTCCCGATTTGTAAAATAAAATTGCAATTGGCTTTTGATTTACTAGCTCCATTTTCTAAATCAAATATTAATCTAATTAACTCAGGTAAACAAACTGTGAACACAACACTTGTAATTTAAGAGAATATATCAAATTTCCTTCACAAGTCTATCCATTTCCTTTTTTTTCTATATCTTTATATTCTCAGACCTAACCACAACAATGAATACCCTATACAATACACGTATTCAACTAAGTTATATTTAACATCTTATTTACACTGTATGCATTGGACTTGTTCTAGATGCAGGGCAAGTACAAACAAAGATTAAGTAGAGGTAATTAAGTTGATTAAGAGTTACAATACTCGTATAGTTGTCTTAATACAAATCCTATACAGATGGGTCTACAAAATCGTGGCTGCACAAGATAATGCATGCTAAAGGATTACCAATTACTAGCTACAGAATTTTAGTTTAATTTATTGTTATTATTATTTTTTGTTAAAATATTCAAGTGCAGCTACTCTTATACATGTGCCTGTCAAAACGTGTTTAACCTAGTGGATTAGGGCATTTAA
Organism: Senna siamea; assembly: GCA_031216115.1. Classification (NCBI taxonomy): domain Eukaryota; kingdom Viridiplantae; phylum Streptophyta; class Magnoliopsida; order Fabales; family Fabaceae; genus Senna; species Senna siamea. The sequence continues at coordinate 13,222,310 of CM062361.1, read as the reverse complement.
CTCATTAAAATAATGGGTTGGATTCTTAATTCTTCAACCCACATAATTCTCGGAGAATTTTAACCCAACTCACTTAACCTGCGATTATATGACCCAACTGATTGCATAACCTAGAGGTTGGACTGTTTATTTTTTATTTTTATAAAAAATCAAGAGCCTACCATCATATCAACCCACCATTTTAACTCAATTAATCCACTGTGTTCCTAAACTAACCCACCAAAATGTTATTAAAGAAATGTGAAGAAACTATATTTTATGTTTGTTTAAATTGTTTGGTTGGATACATTAATTTAAATTTTATTATATTGCTGAGTTTGAGGCTTATATGTTATTTATTTTTATAACAATGCTAATTAATATGATATGGTTGGTTGAGAAAACATGAAACTTAAAAGGGCTTTGTTTTAGTTATTGACTCTTCGAGATTTTAGATTTATAATTATACAATATGGTTATATATCTTCTATTATTGTTAGTGTTTGAATTTGAACTATCTACATTATATTATTATCAATTAATTATATTATGTGTTCATTTTTTTCTCTCTAATATTTTTGGTGGGTTAAACAGAATAACTTATTTAACCCATCAAGTGATAGTTATTTGATTTTCTGACCTGTTAAATATCAGATTAAAAAAATTAGTTTATTTAATGAAGAAATTTTGTGTATTAAGTATTATGGAGCTAGGTTAATATTGCTCAACTCATCCACGAATTGCCATGGAATGCCATGTACGTACGTGTTAGGTTAAGAGTGAACCCAAATTCATGAGAACCAATGTTCACTAGCAATCATAATTCTCTTCTTTGACCATTTATTTAAACTGTTTTTTTTTGTACATAATTTCAATTTACTGCAGTTCAAAACATTAAGAGGAAGATAATTCAAATTAAATATCCATAATTTATCAAACTAAGCATAATGAATCTAATCTCTAAAAAATAATTCTTCTAATAAAATCTATCTAAATTATAGGAAGCAGTATATATATTCTCACCAAGGTTAGAATGCATGTTATTAATTAAACAGATTAATTAGAGGCAACACAAAATGAAGATTCTAATAAGGAGAAAACCAAAATAGCTATATACCTCGTTCCCTGCGGCAATTGCTTCATTGGTTGTGCTTATTATATGAGGATTTTCCATCTCTGAGGACATTATTTCAGATTGCTGTACCTGTACGTAGTTAAACATATTAAGACAAAATTAGATGATAAACTAAAATGTGTTAGAATTTGATTAATTATATATATTATTTTTCGAGTTTTGTAAAATGATTTACATTGAATTGAAGTCACTCTCATGAATTATACAGTATTGCCATGTATCTTGTATTATTATATATTAGTGTTTGAATTTGAATTATGTATTGTATTATTATCAGTTATATTATTTGCATTTGTTGTGGTTTCTTTCCTTCATTTTTTTTTCTCTTTCTCTAATATTTTTGGAGAGTTAATTAAACAGAACAACTTATTTAACCCATCAAGTGAGTTGGTAAAACATGAAGAGCAAGATTCAAATTAAATATCCATAATTTATCAAGCTATGCATAATGAATCTCATCTCTAACAGTAACTCTTCTAATAAAATGTATCTAAATTATAGGAAGTAGTATATATATTTTAATTTCACCAAGGTTGGAATGCATGTTATTAATTAAACAGATTAATTAGAGGTGACGCCAAATGAAATAAGGGGAAAATAAAAATAGCTATAGACCTCGTTCCCTTCAGCAATTGCTTCATTGGTTGTGCTTATTGTATGAGGATTTTCCATCTCTGGCACTATTTCAGATTGCTGTACCTGTACGTAGTTAACAATATTAAGATAAAATTAGATGATAAACTAAAATGTGTTAGAATTTGATTAATTATATAAATTATCTTTCGAGTTTTGAAAAATGATTCATTCACATTGAAGTGAAGTCAATCTTATGAATTATAGAGACAAATTAAAGGGAGAAGAGGGATCGATAGTTGAGAGAAAGAAAACATATTCAACTTGTTTGTGCGAATTATATTAAATGAAGTTAATACTGATAACAAAACATAAAGAGCAACACTCAAATCTTCATCAACCTATTCATACCGATGAACATGTCAAGGGAGCCTGCGCTACAATCCCTTGGTTGATCAGATGTCACCTTCATATGGTCACTTTTCATTCGACTACTAACCAACTGTCTCTGTACCAAAACTGTTAATCATGCGTGTCAGACGTCTTTTATTACTCGATAACCCTAAGAAAGGTTCATTAAACTCCTAAGGTTCTTCTTATAAATATCACTTCACTTCAGAAATGATATATTCACTGAATATGTACTGTTATACTCTGTATACTTAGGGACTGACTTGATCTTCAGAGTTTAGAGTGCTTGTCAAGGGATTTCTTCCCTTGACGTACCTGCATTGTAGATGGCCTATTCGGACCTATGTATATACAAGAGCCATATATACCATCGATCTGTACTGATAAAGTGGAGAGAAAAAAGCTAAGATATTGTACCAGAAATACAACTTGCTTGATCTTTTGGGTCTGAACGGAACTATTTAAGCTAGCTTAAACTATATATCATCATGTACTTTGGAATCTTGCGAAAATCGAATCTATATATGATTTCGATGGCTGAAAAATCAGTGGGTGAGTGAAATCGAAATTGAAACTGAAACCCTAGGGTTTCGAATGGGAATGAAGATTGTCTCAGATAGTCGGAAATTGAAAGAGTTGGGAAGCAAAAGAAAATTAAAGGAGTCAATATATACAAATAGTTCATTACCATCTGATCTGTTTGCTGGAAATTTTCTTCCTTGTTCATCTCTGCCATGAATGATTTTGTCCTTCAAGAATCTGAATCACCATAGATGAAATATAAGATGAATATGACCAAAAGGCCATAACTTGTATAGAAGAAAATGAGATCGATGAGAAACTGAAAATGATCGATCCAATCAAAACGAAAACAAGATCATTTTATGCATCAAGCTCCGATGGATCGAAGCTTCAAACAACAAGATTACATACCTCAAAATGGATCCAAAATTAATCTGATTTTCTCCTTTCACAGAAAATCGATATAGCAGCTAAAGAAGATGATGAGCTTAATTATCACTATAGAAGAAGCCAGTGACACCTGAGAATCACAGAGAGCTAGCAAATGAGGACGAAATGCTCTAAATGAGAAAGATGAATGTATGTGGACTCATTTCTCTGTATTTCAAAGCTCAAACTTCAAAGTTTAAACTTGAACTAATTTGTCTCTTTTCTCTTTACTTTGCATGCTAAACCATGTGCCATGTAAAGAAATGTTCAGTTACGTTATTACCATATAGGTGGCGTTTTACTTTTTCTCTTTTAGTAAAAATTAAATATTTAGTGCGACTAATATTTTGGATAAATTAAATTTCCTTTTAAAGATAAGAAATTATTTTTTTCATTTTTTTGCTATTTTAAAAATATACACAAAAATTTATAAAACTAAAAAAAATGTTTAAATATCATTAAAGATAATATATTAATTTCTTCTATATTATTTATTTTGAGTTGAAAATCATAGATTTAAAATTTTAAAATGGCAAATATTTTATATTGGTCAAACATATATTTAATACTTGTAATATTATATAAATAATAAATATAAAAATATTTTGATTAAAATAGGTGATATTCTAAATTATAATAATATAGGCATACCTCTCCTAAAATTAATTATAAAAGTAAAACATGTTCAGAAATAATATAATTTTTTATTAAAAATATAATTAACTTATTAAAAAATGTATTTGTACTTATTATGTTACATAAGATCAATATTTTGATATGTATATGTATATTATTTCAAAACATATGAAAAAATAAAGTCATATAATTAATTTATATAAATTATTTAATTTACTAATTTATTTCTTGTAAATATATAAGTTAATTATCTATTTAGTCCCTTGTAAAAAATGGCAAAATTAATGAACAATGAAACAGACATATAGTTTGTTGGGATGAGTAAATGAAACTGTTTTGTCCAATTTATTTATTATTATTTTTTTCTGAATTCATGAGAGTGGACCGTTCATCTCATTTTATATACATTATATTTTTCCACAATTTGGGCAGCTTTTCTGCTGTCAGGTTATGACCTTTAATTCATAGTTTAATTGTGTATGATTTTTTTCTTTAATATTTGATAAAATATATGTTTTTTTTGTCTGGACACCAGGTACTATCTTTTATTAAATTATAAATTATTTCGAAATATAGCTTTAGATTTTTATATTTTATAAATGGAAATCGTGAAGGAAAATGTAAACAAAAATGAAAATTTATTTTATTAAACAAAAATTTAATTTATTTGTGTTTTTTAAGACAATAATTTATCTTCATTTAATTTAAATTATTTTCTATATTCATAAAATGGCTAAATTCTTGAACAAGTAAAGCGACAATTAGTTTGTTGCAATATGTCAGCAAATGAAATTGTTTTGTACAATTCTTAATTTTCTTTTTTATATTAGAAAAAGCAATATTCTTAAAAAGTTATATATAGGTCAGCAGAAAAAGGGTGCTTTATTGTGTGACTTGTGAGGTCACCCAAAAAATCAGTATAACGTAAAAGAGGAGTTAGATCAATTTATAATGCATCGGATTCTAATAAAATAATTTAGTAGGTAAATTTTTTTTTCTGTGATACGTAAATTTGAGTTCTTGTTTCGCTCAAATTCACTTGGGCTATGTTTATATGTATAAATTTTAATATTTAAAATGTTTTAATAAGATATTTAAATATAATAGATATGAAATAAACATTTGTAGCGTGGACCCTAACTAATATAATTATATACATACATATACTGTTTTTTTTTCTTTGCAATCAAGTTTTTTAAAGGGTGTCAAAATGAGTCAGATCCAATAAATTAACTCGTTTGACCTATAAAAATAATTTAAGGTGGGCTAACAAATTTTTAATTCATATACAAATGGACTAGTTTGGCCTAACTCTTTTAAAAAAAAGGGACTAAATTGGGTTAGGACAAGACTGAGTCTAGACTGGTTCATTTTATTTTTTATTTTTTGAAATAATATTTTTTAAAATGTTTTATTATTTTTTAATTAATTTTTTTAAATAAATAAAAAATAAAGTTAAAGTTTTGACGACAAGTGTTTAATATTTATTTTATGCTCATATTATGTAATGATTAATTTTTATTTATCTTATAGTTTGTAATATTTAAATTTCATGTAATATATTTTAATTATGTTTTTTATTTATTTTAAAAATATTAAAAAAATTAGTATAATAAATTATAATTATTATTTCATTAATATTATTTGCTGATTTAAATTATTATATTTTAAAAATAAATAAATGGGCCAACCAAACCTCTTACTGAGCTGGACTGATTAAATGTTGATTCATTTTAAAAACAAATTAACCTCATCTAATCTTTAAAAAATAAGACCAAGGTCAGGACTGAATCGAGTCAAATCAGGCCATACGTATGTATCTCTTTCTTTGTAAATCTTATAGCTCGTATAATGATCATGAATTACATTGCAAACTTTAAAACTAAATAAAAAAGGAAAATATTAAATACAATTCTTAGAAGCTAAAATTTACTTTTTAGTCCATCATAGATACTTTCCCCGATTTAGTCTTTGAATAATTATAATGTACTTTTAATCCTTAAAAAAATTACAAAAATCAACTTTTTAGTTCTTATTAACTCTTAACAAAAATGTCAATGTAACTCTTTAAGTACTAATTTCGGCCGTCAAGCATTTAACGACAAACAAAAATATTTAATATATTATATTAGCGTATACATTAAAGACTTGTTTACAACTTAGAAAGTAAACACTAATGAGTTGATTTTTATAATTAATTATCTTTTAGCCCATTTTAATTTTATGAACTAATTAAATTATATGTCAAAGTGTCTTTTGACAGAAAAAAAGCGTAAATATATCTTTCAATAAGTAAAAAATAAGTTATTTCTCGTTAAAAAATTTAAAAAGATAGAATAAATGAAATATTATGAAATACAATTTTATAATATTATAATTAAATAATTGAATGTATAACAACGTTTTCAACCACAAGCTAGAGTCCTACACCCACAAAGGTGAGCTGTGGCAGTCTTTCCTCCAGCCATGGCCTTCACATATATTTTGGCCATATCTATCTGTTGTTCTATCTATAGACTACAACCATTAGAGGCACATATATATTAAGAAGCTGCCAAATTAATTAATTGTCGTTATATATCATTTATATATCTGTTTCTCAAACTACCTGGAGATTGTGGCATTATATAAACGCCACCTTCCATTGCAATTTTGCAACCAACATAGCCATAGCCATTGAATTTGAAATAAATATATCAAGAAACAAGAACAATGGCAAGGGCTTGCTTTGTTGTTTTGATCTTTTTCTCATATTTGAACTTGAATTACGCTGTTGAACAACCTCTATTCTTTAATCCTCTTTTTCCTCGATTTGATGGTTTCCAAGATCATAATTATGATCAACAACCTTTTTTTAAACCACAACCTGTTGAAGAAGATAATGAACATGCATCCAAAGATCATAAGAAAGATAAGAATCCCAAGAATCCCAAGAACAACAAACTTGTGGAAGGATTCTACAGAAACAGTTGTCCAAATGCTGAACAGATCGTTGCTAATCAAGTTGCAGAGATTGTGAAGATAAATCCAGGCGCAATTGCTTCACTAATTCGCCTTCAATTCCATGATTGCTTTGTTGGTGTGAGTAATTATGCTTTATATATAATTAAGCTTTTCATCTTATTATTGTAACTCCAAATACGATAGTGATTCTTCATCTTTATTCATAAATGACAACTCTTCTTCTCTATTCATGAATATATGTTATTTTTAGTCTTTTCTTTTTGTTCGATACATTTTTCTTTGTTTCTTGTATGTTTCATTAGTTAATGTTGCTGGATTATGTGTAAAATTAATTTTTTTAAAAAAATTTATGATGTATATAAATACCAATTTAATTTTATTAATAGAAAACTTGAGAGAAAAATTCTATTAAAAATTCCTACAATTATCTCTATCTATCAAATTCTATCATACATTACATCACATATATGTTGACAATAATATGTACGTACGTACTTATAATTATAGGGATGCCATGCCTGTATTTTTAAAATATATTTTTTAATAAATTATAATTTTTTAAAAAAAATTAATAATTTCATTAAGTGTATTTTAGTCAAAATAAGTAAAATTATAACTTTTTTAATCTTTCAAAAAATTAATATTTGATAAGTAAAATGATAAATTTTCGAAATAAAATAGAGTCGAACGTAACTTACTGTTAAACAAATTACGTTACATATATGTTGACAATAACAAGTACTTATAATTCCAGGGATGCGATGCCTCTGTTTTGTTGGATTCAGTACCAACCGGAGAAAGAGTTGAGAAATTGTCACCGACGAACGGCCAACTTCTTAAAGGCGCCGATCTGATTGACGACATTAAAGCAAAGCTAGAGGAAGAATGCCCTGGCGTCGTTTCATGTGCTGACACTCTAGCATTCGCTGCTGCAGAATGCATGGCTATAGGGGGTTTGCCACCTCAACCCAAGCTGGGTGGTCGTAGGGATGGACTGTCTTCCCGTGCGACCAATGCAGAAGACAACCTACCTCTTCCCAACTGGTCAGTGGATCAAATGCTGCGACTTTTCCAAAAGAAAGGCTTCAACGCTGAAGACATGGTGGTTATGAATGGTGCACATTCCCTTGGGTCAGCTCATTGCGGCGTTTTCAGTGAAAGATTATACAACTACCGCAACACAGGTAGACCAGACCCTATTTTGGACCTTGCTGCCATTGATGAATTGAAGAATATATGCAGGGACCCTGCCACGCCAGAGGCAAGAGATAATCCAATTGTGAACTTCGATGAGACGCCGACGGTGATTGATAATCTGTTGTTCAAGAATATTGTGGAGAAGAGGAAGGCGTTGCTAGCCACAGATCAAGCAATGGCGAATGATAAGAGGACAGCTCCGTTTGTGCAAAGAATGGCGAAAGATCCCAATTTGTTTCCCATCAAGTTTGGAGAAGTGATGAGTCGAATGAGTTCTTTAGGAGTGCTTACTGGAAACAAAGGAGAGGTTAGGACCACTTGTAGGTCCACTGTTTAATTAATTAACCTTGGTCACATAGCATGCAGCCTGTGCTAGGGCTTTTGATTTCATGATTGTAATTCTTTTTGCCTTGTGGCTATTGATATATATTTATTGGTGAACCAATATTCTTTTAAAAGGGCTGTATTTTTATGTAATTCTTTTATATTTTTTGTTGTTAATTTTTTTAATTAAAATAAAGCATGTGAAAAAAAGAACTAGTAATTAGAGAGATAAACTGAATAAATCATAAATAATTTGAAAACATGATTACAACAAACATTTAAAAATTGTACTTATTTTTTTAAAATTATACTTTTCTTTTTAAAATTTGAGAAAAGAATCATGTGAATATATCACAAATATTGCTCCGGTTTTAATTAATTAATTAATTAATTAATTCACATTTTTTATCTAGTCGAGGATAGAATATTAATTTTAAATATAAAAGTTAAACAAATTATAACACGACACAAAAACTTGTACAATTTCGAGAAAAGACTAATCAAAGTGACTTTTTATGAGCTGATGGAACAAAGAATAATGGAGAAATTATGTAACCCCATTTGTAAAACCTGTGTCTAGCATATGATGCTGAGAATTTGCCAATTTTTTATGAATTAATTGCCAATGTTTATTGGAAAAACTTTAGTTAATTAACATGTTAGCCAAAAAATGCTAATTGCTACTTTGAATTCTTCTCATGATTCTTTGAAATGGAAATAATTTTTTTTTTTACTATTGTAGAGAAGTATATTAATATTAAATTTTAAATTTTTTGTGTGTCTATCATTCAAATTAATAATTCATATTGTATTTTTATCCAATTCAAGATAAAATTATCTCTATCATTGACTAGGAAAAAAAATGTGAATTAATTAAAAAGGCGGCAAGTTGGGTAAGAATCACATGATTTTTTTGTAATTTATCTCAAATTTTAAAATACATAATTTATCTTGAATTGGATAAAAACATAATATGAAAATTATTAGTTTAAATAGGCACAAATCAAATTTAAACTAATAATTCATATTATATTTTTGTCCTAGAAAAGTATTGGTGTTGACGTGTGACGAACATGTAAGGAGCTTCATCAATGATCGTGTGGCAGACACGTAAGGCAACAAATACTCAGAAATGAATTGAGTATTTAAAACAAAAAAATTGTTTTATAAATTTTTTTTTATTCTTTCTAAAATCACTTAGGTGTGTGTGTGTGTGTGTGTAAAGTGAGGAAGAGAAAAAAAAAAAAAAAAAAGAGATTTATAGAAGTTGAAATCGAAAAAATTTGAATCTCAAATTCTATCCTCAACCCATAAAAACCCAAGATGGCAACCCAATCAAATCGTTACAATAATTAAGTGGTGTTCGGGATAAGTAATACTGACCAACCACCACCAAAAAAAGAGTAGCTTTATGACAGTGATCTCATGATTGTTAAAAAATTATCACAAAGCTAAGATTTGCGACGATTACAATAACTGTGATAAAATTATTATGGGTTTACAAAGGTCGATAGGCAACTGCAGCAAAAGCAGAACGAAATTACAATGATTTTGGATCCTCTGCTTGGCGCTTTTTGCTTGGCACTTGATGGACACCTTTAGCGGCGGTTTTTTTCGCTGCTAAAGTGTGTTGTAATATTATTGCAACGAATATTACCGCTGCTATAAATTTTATTTAAATAATTAATTTAAGAAAGTTATAGTAGCAATACTTTTTGTTGCAATAAATTTTAGCAGCGGAAAAAACCAAAGCTAAAAGTGTTAAGCGGGTGCCAAGCAAAAAATGCCAAGTAGAGAATCCAGACGCAATTACAATGGTTAGTATAACTACCATAGTGATGAGGATTAGCGACAATTTTTCACCCATCACTAAGCCTAGGATTTACAATAATTGCTTGGAACCATTGTAAATACTTGGCTTTGCGACGGGCAAAAAATCATCACAAAGCCAATTTTATTTCTAAATATTCTTAATAGCCTCTCATTTGAAGCCCATCGTGCCATTGCCTTGGAGAGATCTTGGAAGTATTGTGAGTGCTGGGAGTGTTATGCCATTGATATCTTTGGAAAGAAGTTGTCGTCATGCTGTCACTGGGAGTGCTGCAAACCACTCTAGAAGAGGCTCATTTTCATTTGGCTGAGAGAGGTGCATTTACCTTTCCTTCCCTTTTTTTATTTACATTTTTGTTTCCTTCACTTCGTTTGGCCGAGTGATGTATTGAGATGCAACGATAAAGGGATTTTTTGTGATGTTGAATAATATTGATGTTGTTGGGTATAACACCTCAATCTTATAGCTTATTTTTAGAAATATTTTTTATAATAAACTATTTAACTATAAGACTGACATGTTATCTATACTTTCGTCCTTAGTTATTATTTGAGTAAATTTTTTTTTTCAATTTTCTTTTGATTGACATTTATTAGGCATAGGACTATTTACCCATTATTACATCCATACAGTACACAGCAAAAGACTACATAAATTAAAATAATAACATAGTGGAAAATTTTAAACTTTCTTCATCTATTTCTATACAATTAATGTTTGCAACGTTATACAAATCCAATCAGTTTCTTAGGGTAAGGAGGCAATAATCCTGCCACTCAAACCCTTTTTAATAATATTTTTATATCATTTTTCCATAAACTACCATAACCCCCATCCTCTTGCCAAATTGATATTCTGATCAACGTTACTCCTATCTCCATTTGTAGATTATACCTGGTTATCTGAGACATACTAGGATAACATATGAGAAATAAATTCTCAGTAGCTAAACATTCTCAATTTATTTTGAAAACACTGGTACGTACCACCATAATAATACAGAAAATAGTTCTATATTCTTTATCAAAAATTTCATATTTCATTTTATGGGATTAAATAAATAATTCTCTTAAATGTGTATGGTCTTCATATATGATTACATTATATGGCAGTGTATCATGACAATTTTGGCCATTCACCTTGTACATTTTCCAATATCATGATTATATGAAACGTTTGCTGAACATCAATGATATAAAGGGAAACTATTTATCATTCATAGGAAAAAAAATGTCAGTCATGAGGAAGATTGTAAACAATCTATGGCTAATAGCCAATTCTCTAAGAAAGAAAGACTTAAGAGTGTCGGGAGCGTCACCCAGTGAACTACTCCACGTACTAGTACTTACATGAATGAGATAATTTTATTCTTTATGTGACAATTCTACCATTGGTAAAATTTGAAGGCATCCCTCAGTTTATCTAGTACCCTTTTGTGTATCTATGCCTGGAGGTAACTGTATGTCTATGCCTGATGGCAAACTATTAAAATTAAGCTCATAGGATCACTACTATTGCGTAGATCATTTCCTCTCCACTTTTTAAGCAGATCATGCTGTTATGGATTCACCACCCCTTACCAGTGGATCCTATTCCCAATACGCTATCTCTTATATATAATCTATGGTGACTTAGCTTGTTCCTATGATTATGCCAAATTCTAAACAAATGTCTCCTTTTTATTGACCATCTAGATTACAGTAACTTAGAATTTGCAACCATCATGGTGTTTTCTAAAATCTTTATTCTGAGTGAATGTTTGACCATCCATAATTATGATACAACCGTGGAATGCCCAATGGTCATCCCATACTGACAATTGGTCACTCGGTTACAAGCTTATCTATCCTAGAACATATATCAGAAATACTTCTTCTAAGTTTTTTTTCTTATATTTCTATGTTTTCCTTTCTTGCTATGCTTTCCTTTCTTTATCTATGTTTCCCTCTCTTTTTCTTTAACTTGTCATGATACTAGACTTTCATAAACTATGACCCTCATAACAATCTCATGGCCAATTGCATAGAAATAAGGGTGTTATCTCGGCTAAGAGAAGAAAATAAGGGAAAACTAGTAATTTCTCAATTCAATTTCCCAATTTCTACTCTAGCCCCTTTTTTTATAAACATAATTCTATAATTTCCCTTATATTTCTATACAACTCTTCATGCCATATTTTTCCATTTCACATTTAGGGTCCTAAGGTGAACATTTGCATTTTTCTTTGCCATCCATTTCCATTTCATTCTTTATCTATCTATACATACCTAAAAATATTTCTATTCTCATAACATACTTATAGGTATGTATACATAAAATTTTCCCCATTCTCAAGATATATTAGAATTGCTAGGATAACATGATTTTGAAGCTTTTCATTTTTAGAAACCTATTAACACCAAGACTTCCATTCTTTCCTTATCTTGACCAAAAGCTATGAAATATTTTTGTAAACCATTTCTCATAAAATCCATCATGCTTTTAGTCAAAGATGTCAATTTAGAGAAAATGGAATAATCTAACCAATCATCAATGTCCCTTTTTCTTTTACTATTAGCCAAAATGCCATGATAATCTTAGGAAAGGTTTCACAATATTCTTTTGCCAAACAACATGATGTCTCGGCCAAGGAAGGAGAATTAAAGGAAATAGGCCATTTCATCAAGCTACAAAATTTTCTTTCTCCTTTCATCCATAACCAAGACAATATCATGTGGATTGGATAATATTCAAACAAAAATCCTTTGCTTTACACTTAATTAATTTTGGCCAAGTGAAGGAAAAAGGGAAAAACTAATGTTTTGTTATTGAATAAAATTTCTCTTTCTCTACCTTGGCCATAAACAACACTAACATTTTTTCATGTAAAGTTTAAATTGATCTTTCTCTTGTCTACCAACATGATGCCTTGGCCAAGGAGGGGATTTTAAAAGAAATCCATTATTCCACCATGACATACATTTTACTCTCTCTTAGCCAAGACAATTATGTTTTACATAGGCAAAATTTAACGATTTTTAACTAAAACTTCTCTCCCAGGTAATCTAGTGCATTCAGCCAAGCATAGGAAGAAAAGGAAATTATATTGTTTCATTTCTAATTCACTCCTTCCTTCCTCCTCCATCTTTGGCCGAAATCATACTAGGAAAAATAGACAATTTTCAACAATACATTCCCTTGCACAATGAGTCATAGTCAAGGCCAAAATGAGCGAAATAAGGAGGTAATATGGTTTCCATCAAATTTTACCATTTATTCCATTTTCATCATAAATGAGTCATAAAACACCATTTCTCCAACACAATCATGTTCATCCAAGAATCATATCATCATTAGTCAACCATAGGGGATTTTTCATGGAAATGGAATTAAAATATCAAAATTATCACAAACACTTCAAAGCTTTAAATTAATAATCAAATATACAACCATACAGCATTTTAAGCAAATTCCCAATAGAATTTTTGACATTTTAAGCATGTAGAAAGGAAAGTGATACTGTTCATGGCAGCCAGGGACAACATTCAAGAGCTTGAAAACAACCATGAACCTTGAGATAAATTGCATAGGAATGTAAAACTATCTTAACTAAGCATTAAAAGTGGATTTATCTTGGAATTTCCTCATTTCTTTCACTTCCTTCTTCTCCCTTCTTCTTCCTTGGTTTCACACTGATCCCTTCTCTATTTTTCATGTTTGATTTCTGGCTGGAAGGAGGAAGAAAATCGTGACTTTAAAATAGAGGGCAAAAAGACCATTTTGCCCTTACTTAAAATTTTCACTTTATTCTTCATTTTTTTCACCTTTTCTCTTCATTTTTGCTTCACAATTTTGACAAATGATACAATATAAATTCCATAAATATTTGTATGATAAAATGGTAATTTTATCCCCAAGGTGTAAAATTACCATTTTTTCCTTTTTGTCAAAATAACTATTTCACCCCTTTATTGGCTTCCAAAAATTTCAAAAATTTGAGGGAATATTCTTAAGGAAATTTATCATTATTTCTTAAGTAAAATGACAATTTTACCCTTGTGATAAAATTACTATTTTATCCCTGAGTGAAATTAACATTTTTACCTTCAGGTAAAAATTATCCGTTTTGTCCCTGGATATTTTTCTATAGTTATAACTTTCAAATATTTTATCGGCATAATCTAATACACTTTCAGATACTTTTTCTGTATCATAATGATGTATCATAAATGCGCAAGATATTTTGGAGATGTAATGATTATATTTCATCCTTTTATGAAACCTTTAGATTCTTCACTTTAGTCCCTAACTTTTTTCTTCATTTTAGTCCCTTTTCTCATTTTTCAAATTCCTAGGGCAACTTTACTCAAATTTTTTTAGTCATAAAATTGCCAAATTCATAATTTTAAAATATACCTGAACTTAGAAAAATGCGGTTATTACATTGGGTGATTTGGGTTTGTTAAAAATATCCCATGGATGCTTCCAAGTCTGAGAAATTTAAGATCCCATGGAGTTAAGTGAATGATATATTAGGAGAAAATAGTCTGCCTGTGATTTTGAATTGTTTAAATTTGTGTTTTTCCTATTAAAATAGTTTTTTTTAAAGTGTTATTGTTAATACTGGTGTTATAGCTTGGTTCTCTTTTTAAGAACCTTTCTTAAAATGCCTACAATGGAGTTTTGGGGTTTGTTTTCTATGTTATATTCTATCTTAGTTTTTATTAGGTATGTTTAGGTGTTTTAGCATTTCTTTTAAGGATGATAAATGTTGTTATAACGGGTGTTTATATGTTGTTAATTTTGTTGTCAAGTATGTTTTCATTTTTTTGAAGCTCTTTTTGAAGAGAAAACATGTTTCAATATGTGGTTTATGTGATGTTCAGCTCTCTTTCAAACATGTTTGGAGTCTTGGATCTTATTTTTACCATATGTTAAATTCCCACATACATGCTATAAATTTTGTGGTTTATTTAATTTCACCTATTGGAATCCTTTTAACATGATTAAATGGTGACCTCACGATGTTATTTCTGTGTTAATATTTAGTTTTGGTTGTTTACCCTTTGATATCCTTTTTTCAAAAAATATTCTAATGATGGCCTTAGGGTGTTTTTGTAGTGCTGGTCTTCAACTTGTGTTTTTTTAAACTTGAAACCTCATTTCAAAGTGTTCATATGACGATTTGAGATGTCATTTTTAATGTTGGTCTTTAACTTGCATTTCACAAATTGAAATCCTTTTTAATATGCTATTTTCAGTGCCGGTGTTTAATTCGGTTTCATTTCTTTGAAATTTTTACATCTCAAAATTCATGTTTTAAAGCATGTTTTCATATTTTAGATGTTGTTTTGTTTTAGTAAAGCATTGTTTGAAGCATTTTAAGGATTCTTTCATGGTGTTTCTGTGTTGTCATGTTGTCCATATGTTGTCCAGTCCTTATATTTCAAATTTGTGGTGTTTTAAGGCTTCTCTTTGTGGTGATCAAGTTCTGTCATACACTTATGTGTTGTCTAGATCTCATAGATCATATTTATGGCCCTTTTTAAGGTTTCTTTTGTGATGATTAATTGTTGATATGTTATCCACATGCTGTCCAGTTATCTCAGTTCATGTTTACAACATTTTTAGGCTTCTTTTTGTGATGTTTAAGTGTTGTTATGTAATCACATGTTATCTAGTTTTCATAGTTCATATTTATAGCTTTTTTAGGCTTCTTTTTATGCTGTTCAAAGTGCTATTATGTTATCATAAAATTTTTTTATGATATTTAGATGCTTTCATGTTATTCATAGGCTGGCCAAGTTTTTACAAATCATGTTTGTGACATTTGAGATTTCTTTCAATGTATTTAGTGCTTTCAATGTATTGAAACTTTTTTTGTGTAATTAGCATTGTTTATTTTTCATTTGGTTTAATAGATTTTTTCTTAAAATAATTATATTTACATGTTACAAGTTTTACAATTCAATCCCAACCTTCTTCATCTCAAGAGTTCGTGGGTTGGGTTCAAGAGCATGCTCAAAACAAGTATTCAATTGTGACACTCATGGTATTCCATAGCCAGTTAGAATCCCAATTCAAGATTAAAAGAGGTTTAAAGCAGAGAATAAATAAATGAAGTCCAAGGTCAAAGATTTAACGACCACAGTTAGCCAACTTCAAACATTCATGTCATTTATGGCTCAGAGCTTTCAAAGTGAGATATCATCTGAGTTAGTTGCCTGCTTCAATTATATGGTAATTTTACTTTGATTCATAGAATTGAGTAACTTTTTATCTCTATTTTATTTATTATAATTAACAATAGTTATTTTTCATTTTCAGCCACCTAGTGAAGAAAGGAGTGCACCTCAAGCATCAGAAGGCCAAAATGAATAAGATAGTATTGACTCTTAGGGAATAATTTTAATTATGTATTGACAATTGAATTTGAATTAATGTATGGATTAATTTAAATATATATGCATTATCAATGTTGATTTTATTCAATTAATGTTTGGCCTAGTTTGATTGTTATTGGTTGACTGTGTTTGGTATAATTGGCTAGTTGTAAAATGTGACAAAAATTATGTAAAAGGGATGTCAAAACTAATGGATATACTAGGTACCATAAAAAGCAACTTTGTGATAGTTACGCTGAACCATCACCAATCCATGCTTTGGCAACAATTACACAATTGTCGCCATTCCTAAGCCTTTACAATGGTTGGTACGTGACCATTGCTATAATAACCCAATTTAAAGTTATTTACAGAATTGGGATAAAATATTTGGAAACCTTAAAATATTATTGGGAGGTGATTAAGGAAATTTTTCTGAGCTTGTAGCTAAAATTTGAGAATTTTTAGAAATTAAATTATATCTAACAACGGGATTTTTATTTGCCTTGAGAAACTTTGCAGATAATTTTGAGAGACTTGTGATAGTTTAAAATTTTCCAAAACCCTTCCATATCATCCTAAATTCTTGCTTAAACTAGAAAACACATCCAAAATTTATCTAGGGCGAAGTGAGAAAAGACCAAAATGCCCTTAGAAATATTAAATCCATATTTCCTCATTTTTACACTTCATTCTTCTTCCTCCCCGTGCATCCTCTCTCCCTGCATCTCTCACTTTTTTCTCTCACGCTTTCCCTTCATCAAAATTGCCCACCACCGTTTAGCCACCAATCGGCCATCACACCACCACCAGTCACCGCCAGAAGGTGCAGCAGCTCTGCCTGACATCGTCGACGCCACCAAGAGCCTCATCAGACCACCACAGTTGTCGAAAAATGGCACTTTCTTCTTCTTGTGGTGACTTTAAAGACGTCTTCGATCTGGCCATTCTGGCACCATTCGACCACCGGTGATCGGTGCTTGAGCTGACCAGCATCATCACCGAGCTACCGGTGACCTCAGTCGCCGCCGTCACCACCGCCAATCGCCAAAAAAAGCCTTGGAAAGTGCAGGGACTAAACTAAAAATTTTCAAAATCTTTGGTATACACTGAAAAACTCCAAATTAATCACTTTTTCTACAATTTCTAGCTTCTATAATTCCATTAGGGATGAATTGAAGGGTTAGATTGGATAAGAATAATGAAAATCATAAATTTGTAAATAGGGACTAAATTGAAAATTTTGGAAAAGTTTGGTATGAAGTAAAACTGCAAAATTTGACACATCACTATAATCCTTAACTTAATTAGGACTCTTATGAGTGTATGGAATTGGAAAATGGAAGGAAATTGTTAGAAAAGTTTTAATTTCAAGTTTAGGAACTAAATTGAAAAGATTGATATGGCCTGTTTCAGTAGCGTAAACCACGTACATTCTGAACTTTTGAGTGAATTAAGTTTATTTAGCCTCCTAAAAGCATCATAAAGTGAATTGGATAATTTTATAGCTAAAAACCAACTTCGGGATAAATAAGGGACTAAAGTGCAAACTTATTATTTTTAGGCTTTGTAATAAGTTTTAATTCTGAATGTTGGTTATAAAAATGTATAGAGGTGACTTGAAGAATTTGTCCAAGGAAAAGAAGGAGAATCTTTAAGTTAAGTGAAGGAAATCCCAATTTAAGGTAGAGTAATTTACACTCCCCTTTATTTTGATGAATGTTTACTGTGAATTGATTGCTTGATTGTATTTGCGAATATGTACTGGGAAATGTGTGCTGATTAGATGAGTATAAGAAAAGACCTGCATGTATTTGAAATATATTTGGAAATTCTTTGCTGCTTGTTTTGATTGGACTATTGGAATTGTATACTTATAGTGCAGATGAAACCTGGGATGAATACTTGATAACTGCTATGGGATGGTTGTCAAGTATTCCATATTCAGACCTGCTTTTAAACTTCCATTCTTTGAACGTTGAAATGGTCTATATATGTTAGGTTTTACCCGTTAAACCAATACACCCCTATGAAAGACTATAAGGAGTAAAGGAGGAGAGTCTATATGGGGGAATGGATTGGTTTAAGAGTAAAGCCTTATGATCCTAAGTACTAGTCACCTGTATGTATATGTTGCCTTATAGTCGGCATAGAGAAATGAGACCTATTGATAATGTACACATGATGGGGGACGCCCCGTATTGATATTAGGTTCTCAGTCACAAGGAGGACGGTCATGTGACAATCACCGGGAGGACGGTCCCTGTGATAGCAACAATCTCAATCATATAGAGGACGATCCTATGGCAATCACCGGGAGGATAGTCCCCGTGATCTTAAAATGAGATTGGAAAATAACAGGCAATGAATTATGAATTTATTTATATGATTTTATGCATATATATACAGATGACTAAAATCCTTGCAGTAACGTAGTAGCGTTATGCAATGGATATGAAAATTTGACTGCAGGCATTTGAAAAATGATGGTTTTTCATAAATACTTATACTCTCTGATTAAGCGAATGATTTTTGATTTATAATTTCTAAATAGCCATTATATTTTCCATGTTTATTGATTTTTTATAAATAGAGCTTCAATTCACATATTTTGTTTAGTGAATGAGTTTGAGGAGAGGTTTTTCTATACCCGGACAGGGGTATAGCTGAATACTCAGTTGTTTTGAATGAAATTATCTGTATATTACTTTACTGGGATTCAAATCTCATTAAGTTGTGTGTTCAGGCAATCAAGGGCGTGATGGCGCCAAGAATTAGCTTGAAATTGGCTATGTTTATTGCGTAAAATTGCAGAGAGATCAAGAAGCTGATATAGCCTAGTGTATTAGTTGTAAATGGCTTAATGGTCTTAATATGATGTTTATTAATCACTGAATTTGTATTTGGAGATATTATGTATGATAGTGGTAAATATTTATATTTTATATCCTGTAATTAGTATCTCAAATGCAATATATGAATGGTAATTTAGATGTATATTCCAGAGTAAGTTGATGGCTATATTGTTTGATGATTTGAGGTATTAGATTAGCTGCGTAGGTATAGGTTGAGTGAAATCTGAATAGGGACGGCTATTTGGGTTACACTAAACCAATAATGGCCCCGAACGATGCATATTCTAAAGGAAAAATTTTTCATAGCATTTCACGCTACCTAAATTATATGCTATGGTAAGGGGGTCATTATAATTGTAATGGAAGGCTTTTGAGAAGGCTATGCAACCTTTACAATTCCCTAAACATTATTAAATTACAAGCTTTGTGATGGTTGTAAACCATTACCGCAATCGTCGTAATTTTGGATTTGCAATGGTTCTGCCAACAATCGCTATAAACTATCGCAAATCCAATTGTTCGGTTGTAGGAATCGTCACGAATCCCATTGGTGACACATAAAACCATCACAATTCCATTTTTTGACCATTACAATTCAACTGTTTCGATATATATAATTCTCGTTATTTATTGAGTCAAACATATTTAAATGTTTCCTTAACCTTTTATATTTTACATTTGACTCCATATTCTCTTCTATTTCATGTTAGACCCTATGAAAGATCATAACTCATAATTTTTTGGGCTAATCATATTGGGCCATATACTTTAATTTCACTAATGTGTGTTATTGACCTTTGAAGACAAAGTTTTGCTTGGATAGTGAGGTTGCCAAGTGATTTATATTAATGAAAATTAGTAAGACTTGGAGAAATTATCGGACCTGGTTATTCTAGAATTTTATGATGTCACAAAAACTAGAGAACAAAAAATAAAAGATCATCCAAGTTTCATACCAAAAGATATATAAGATGTATTTGTTGATTATTTGTTAGATCCAAAGACCTAGGTAGCATACAAATTGTTGTTTTAGATAAATAAAATTTTTTACAACCTAGCTTTATTTTTTCTTGATCTTGGTAGGAAATGTGCAATACAAATCATATAAATTGAAACAAGCTTAACATGTGGATCGAAAAGCATTGTCAGGAAGAAGCATGAATAAGAGAGTGGTATTTATTGTGACTCACATGAAGTGCGATGGTTCCTTTGTTAATGATGAGGCTAAGATCGTCGATGTAAGTTTTTAAATATTTGCTTTTAGTTTTATTAGTATTTGAATATAATTTAGTGAAGTTTTCATAGAGTGTATGCTGAATTTTTCCAATGGCGTTTGCTTGATTGTATATATAATGCTAGATTTTTTATAATGGTGTATATGAAAAGTTTTCTTTTTATTTATAGAAAAAAATTATAGAACTTGAGAGTCAAGGGACTATACCACACAACTTGATGAGCAAGATTCCCTTGGCCAATTGTCAAGAAAGGAACATCCTGGAAGAGTTCGAGGTTTGGGGTTTAGCCTTATCCCTACTCAAGTCTTTGGATTGACTACAAATTGACTTGGTAGGTTGTCGCTAAATTATAACAATGCTAACACTACACTTTAGCAAGAAGTTATCCGCTTGCAATCAGAGTTACAAACTTCAAATGCACAATTATAATCAGAGTTGCGAAATGCTAATAATCTACAGAATGAGATGCGAGGTGTCTTAAGTTACATTTTCCAAAATCTTCTGAGAAATGTACCATCTGAGTTTACACATTTGATAAATCCTAAGGTAAATTATATCTTTTCTTATACTTCAAAATTTTGCTTTGATCTTATTCAAATATATAAAAAATTTGTTAATTATATCAAGTACTAGATACAAGTAGTAGACAACTATCAGTGGGATATCAATCCTCAGCAAGTGAAGATCGCAATACATATATGGGATTCAAGAAGAAGCACTTGGTAGACTTTTTAGAGGGTTAGGAAGAAGCACTTGGTTTTTTGTAATTATTTAATTTTTAGATATTTACAAATATGTATTTAATGACAGGGAATGTTGGTAGAGAAACTTATTTATCCTCTTGTATTTACTTTGAAATTATTATTAAGAAATTACATATATTTATATATATTGTAAACCTAAACTTAAATATTTTTTAAAAAAATTAAAATTTAACACTTGCGACGGTTAACAAGCGTCAAAAAACTAAGACATTATTGGTGGTTACAGAGCGTCACAAAATACAATTAAAATGTCAAACAATTGTGGCAGTTTCAGACCACCAGTAGTAGTGACAATTGGGAACCGCCATAAAAGGCCAAACAATGCTGGCAGTTACAAACTGCCCACAATAGTGACGGCTTAGAACTACCACAAAATGTTAAAAAATAGTGGCGGTTTTAAACTGCCAGTAGTAGTAACGGTTTAGAACCACCACAAAATGCAAAACATTAGTGGCAGTTGACAAGCGCCAATAATTATATTATTGTTAGTTACAGCTACTCCAGTGGTTGATCAAAAGCATCACTAAATGACTAAATGATGTTTTGACGTATATATTTTTGACGGTTGACCATGTGTCACAAAATGATATTTTTAAGCGTCAATAAATAGCGCTACTTTTGTAATGGCAGACATGCAAAGACAATGTATCTGGCAAACATGCAAGGCTAATGTACGTGGCAGACATGCAAAGTTAATGTACGTGGCAGGCATGCAAGGCTAATTGTACGTGGCAAACATGCAAGGATAATGTATGTGGCAGACATACAAAGGATAATAACGAAAGATTGCAATACGTGGCACCCATGCATATGTAGATAACATACCTGGCTGACATGCAAAGATAATGGCTAATGATCGCAATACGTGGCAATTATACATGACATTTAAGACTGATGGCCTTTACCTTGCCTTTACATGTGTCATTATGTGTCAAAAAATATTTATTATAGTATACTATAAATATGTAAGTACTAATTAAAGCAGATACCATAAGAAAAAATTTCAGTTTTGACATGTCTCATCTTCTCTAATGCCTTCTCTTGAATCTTGAGTGCTAGAGTATTAATTCCCTAAGGCAAAGAAAAGAATGGACGCAGAAGATCTTAAATAAAAGGTATGTTCATGAATTTTCATTGTTATTAAATATATTAATGTTATATGGCTATGAAAAAAGAATTTAGTTTCGGACAAAACATAAATACTCATTAATTTTGAGCTTAAATTTTTTGGGCATCCCAGGCAAATGAGATATGCATATATATACATCTCATAAAGAAGAAAGAAGACGAATCCTACAATGTACAAAATTAGAAGCTATGCCCTGCAGCATGATGCTGAGAAACTAGCAATCTCTGTTGAAAAAGAAACCATCGCAAAACATGAATTGAAGGTAAAAATACGACTTTTAGTGACAATTTATTGTTTTTGTTATTTCTTTCTATATATAATTATATATTATATAATTACAAGTTTTCTTTTTTGTGACAAATTTTTTTTTGTTGAGCGTCCAGAATTATTATAACAAGGAGTTGAACATAAGCTGTCGATCTCTACAAGAGATCTACTGGTTTCAGAAGCGTAGAAATGTTCTTCTACGAAGGATTGAAATAGAGGAAGAATTGGATATCTCATTACCCAGAAAACAAAAGTGAGTTCAACAGTTCTTAATCATATGTTAGAGTTAATTCATTCTCATTAAAATAATTACTGGTTTAAAATTTTTTATTATGTATTATTTATATTATTAAAATTTTCAGAGTGAGAATGAGAAACAGTCAATATTATAACCTTGGCTGACGAGGAAACAATTCGAATAAATCAACGAATTCAAGGTTAGTTAATGGAAAGCATTTTGCTAAAGATGCTACGATTATTTTATTTCTTTGCTTGTTAGTCATAACTAGATAATGGCTTACTGATTTTGTTCAATAATTAATTATATTATTATGACTTCTTTACAGGATGAGGCTGCAATACTAAAATCAACTAAATTACACACAAAAGGATGGTTGAAGTGAATATTCAAGTTACTAATGAAGAAGACACAGATATGAAGAAATAAAAAGGAGTTGTCAGTTATAGTATAAACATTTGTTTCTGGAGAAATTATGAAAGAAACAAAATTCAAATGTATTACCGCATGCCAAATTATCCTTGTGAGAAATAAAAAAAATCTGTGTAATATATATAAAATCATTTTGTTGATTTTTGTAATTGAAATATATATATATATATATATATATATCAGTCCAAATATAGACTGAAACTTCTTTTAGAAGAGGAAGAATTTTCATTGTAAGCCTCTTTCTTTTATAATATCAGTGTTTTAATTTTTTTATTCTTTTAAAACTTATTTCTCAGTCAGTTGGAGATTTGAATTTGTGAAAATGCATAAGATAGTTGATTATCTTTTGATTTGGGCTAAATCAGTGTCCACTAAAATGAATTCGTAGAACAACTGAATTTTAGTTGGATTTGTAAGCCGTGAATTCAACCAAAAAAAATTCTGGCTGCAAGCATAACAAGAGAAGTTTTTCTTATATCTCTGGTTCTATTTTAAAAAGGTTTATAGTTCTATAAGCCTTTTGAATATATATATATATATATATATATATATATATATATATATAAGATGTGAAAGTAATTAAAGTATATTGGATCCAGTTGGATGCATTTTCCAGAAAGAATATAGAATACATGCATAATGAGTGGAATCTAAATAAATATTTAACAGAAAATTAAAAAAAAATTGTTATATGTATATTAATGAATAATATTTAAATATTTATTTATTTTATATTAAAAATTTATATAATGAATAAAATAAAACATTTATTAAATTTATTAACTAATATATAAATAAAATGATACACTATTTATACGTATTTAATTTTTTTATTATATATATAATATATAATACTATCTACTCCAAAAAAAAATGATAAATGGTGAAATGGCAAGAAGAGAAAATTTCTCTAATATTTTTTTTTGGCCAACGAAAACTTCTCTAATATTAATATATGAACAAAAAAAGAAAATTTTCTACACGAAGAAACTGTCAATTTCTGTTGTAAAGAGACGAACGTTGCAGAAGACTCATTCAAGGTGATGAGTTCATAAATCTTTGTCATTATATATCAAATTCTATCTTTAACGTTACTTAGATGGTAAAGATAAACTCGTTGAAGTGCCAACTTACTCACATTAAAATTAAAAAATTTAAATGTAACTTTTTTTATCTTTACAATTAATTTTTTAATTATAAAATAATTATTTATTAAAACTAAATAATTTATAATAAAAATTTTTAAATTTTTATTCACATACTTAATTTACTTTTATTAAAAACTCGAACATGCCGAAATTATAAAATTTGCTAATTAGGAGCAAACTAATGATGGGGCTTCAAAAGCAAACCACATATATATATACAAGTAAGAAGACTCATTAAAAAAATCCAAACTATACGAATTGAATTAAAAATTGCCATAAATCATAAAGACTAAAACAATTAATTTAATGATTTAAAATTTTTGGTGCATAATTAATTAAACATTTTAATTTAAATATAATCTATCTATTTTAAAATTTGAGAAGTCACAATTAATCGTATGATTCTCAAATAAATTGCTTCCGTTTTATAATTAATTGGAGATGTCGCTAGACCAGTTTCTATTACAAAAGTCATAACGCATGTTATAAGGAATTGCAGTAAAAGAATAATAGAGTATATTATGTTAAAATTAAAATCTACATCTTTCGTTTATTTTGATAAAAAAAATCTTTATACATATTATTTATATAATTAAAAATTTATTCCATCAATATGAAAAAATTATTTTTAAAACTTAAAATAATTTAAAATTTCTTTTTTAACTCAAAATAAATAATAATAAAATAATAATTTAAAATATATTTATTTACTAAATTATAATTTTTTAAAAAAATTAAAATTATCATTAATGGTATATATTTTGGTCAAAATAAATAATACTGTAAATTTTTAAAATAGAAGAGATCCAAAGACCAAGAGCTAGAGTATAATTTTGTTATTTCTAATATTATTAAAATTCCATGATATTTAAATGGGAATGGGTAAAATACATTATAAGAAAGTTGAATGAGACACATTAATTAAATCACAGAGTAATATACTTGTGCTAAATTAATTATAACTTTAACATATTTATATATATATATATATATATATATATATATATATATTAAAAGTTCAAGAACTGAGCTTGTATTGATCTTTGGGATCAATGGTTTCATCTTCAACACTATTGGTCAGCCTCACCCTGGACACAAGCTTCTGAACTTGATGAGGTCTTCTTCACATTCTCATTAGCCTCTGATTTCTGAAAAATTCAATAGCGAACCATATATACATACATAAATACATATGTTGAATGAAATCATTATGAATGAAAATCAATTAAATTCTAATTATGAACTCACTTTGATTTCCTCCTCAGCAATTATTTGTTGCTGTTTTTGTTTTCCTTTTGGTCTAGGAAGAATTCCATGCTCCTCAAACCTGTAGACCTCTTTCAGAGATCGACACCTTATGTTCAACTTCTTATTATAATAATACTGTATGCGCAACAAAAACAATTTGTCACTATAAAGAAATTAAACATGTAATTAAATTGTAATTAATATATATAAGCACATATGTACCTTATCAACTATTCCATTCTTTCGCGGTTTAGCTTCAGAATCCCAACCCTCAGGTGTTTCAGATGTTTTCCTCTAAGTACATATATAGTGAAAAACAATATGTTAACTATATATAGAAAGAAAAAAAAAATCGATAAAAAAATTTTTTATATTGATGTGAATTAATATATGTAGTCATATCTCTTACATCAAATAGAACGAGAATATAAAATGTGTGATATATCTTATAATAAAAGGTTGGAGGTAGAGTGAGAGATTCGAAGAATATGATCCAGCATGGTAAATAATATAAGAAGGCTCTAAGACAGAGTAGAGAAATTGTTAGATGTGAAAGAAATAGTTCTAAATTTTAAACCTTAGATTATGAAAAAGTTCTAATTCTAAACCTATACCATGAAATAGTTCGGCTTAAGAAGATATTGTGATTAGATGTAAACAAGATGGAGTGGTTTAGGTTAAGAAGTTGACCTTGTGAAAGAGAAGAGGGAGTGTTTATGGAGGATTTATCAATAAAGGAGAAAGAGTAGCTTATGACTAATGTTGGATGGTTTTAGTGAGGAAATACTGGGGATTACAGATTGCTTAATAGTTAATACCCTATTTTTCCATCCTTATATACCTAGCCATTTACCCTTAAAAATGTATATTGGTCTAATTAATTTAAGGATGAAACTCCAAGTAATATTCAGAAAATAATATATATACATATACATATACATACATACATACATACATATATATATATATACCTTCTTCCTTGGGACAGTAAAGATAATATCCTCCCCTGGGCGTTTGAAGGATAAAGGAGTAGCAGCAATCACTTTATCCTCTGTGTTTGTAGATGGTTTTTCTTGCTGTGAATGATGCTGCATTTAAACAAATGCATTATACATATAAGATAGAGGAAATACATGTTTTTAATCCTATTGAATTGAAGTCACAAATTTTAATATAAAGAGAGAATTGAATTTGTATAATGGATGATATACATACTTAAGAGAGAAAACAAATTCAACTTTTTTTTTAAACATTTACAAAACCAATCAAAATCAGAACATAAAGAGAGAAATTAATTGAATGGATGATATGCAGATATACTCGTAAGCATTCTTCGTTGGGCTATCGTGCATAACTATAAACAAGAGTCACATATATATAATAGTTACTTCATTTGTGGAAAATATTCAATATATATAACCTAACATAGTGACACAGAATATGATTTTGATTTTTAAATGACAATTAAAGTTGTATGTTGATTTTCAAATGACAATTTAAGTTGTATGTTAATGTGAAAAATGATTGAATAAGGACCAAAGTAATGTAGAAGCCATCTTTAATTCTAGAGGACTTTTTAATAATTATCACTCCTTTTTTTGTTAAAAAATTGTATATGAAATTAAAGTTGGCACTCTTTACCAAAGAGTATATAATAGAAGGTACAATAATACCACTGAAAAATAAAGCACAGAAATAAAAGAAAAGCAACACAAGGCACACTTTGGACAATATGAGCTCAAACATCTGATTATTAAGTAGAGGTCTCCCGACAACTAAGTTGGGATAGACATCAATCCTCTTGAGCCAATCTTTAGAGAATAAAAATGCAAGCTTTAACTTACTAGGTTTTCATATTAATTTGGTTAATGAGAAACAAAACTAATTTGGATCATTGCTAGCTACGAGAAATTAAAAGGGAGTCAATCCTCAAGTAAGAAGTGGACTTTGACATTGAAGAAGACAACTTTGTAAATAACAATGGAGGTGAGAAGACTTTCATTAAAAGTGAAGTGTAGCTTCTGGCTCATGATGGCAACAAAGTTTATAACCTCTTTTTCATCAAATCTCGGATTAAAATCCTTTTATATGAGAGAATAATATAACACTGTTATGTGAGGAGAAAGATAGACATAGAGTAAAAGTATATCATTCACCCATTGTCTCTATTACATAAATAAGACTCACTACTCAATCAATTTTACATATCTCTCTATCATCACATAAAATCGTTGGTCATATTATTTTTTCACATGAGTGGATACAAATTCTTGAATCTCCATGGTAATGAAGAAGGCAGGAAGGAGAAGAGATGTTAAACTAATGTAGAGGTAAACTAAAATACACCTTAAAAACAAGGAAGATGCTTTTTGGTTAAAGAGTGAGAGAGTGAGGCTTGAAGAATATGGATCACAAAGCCTCTTCTCATGCCATTTTGGTTGGTTCATAACAACATATAGGTAAAGTTTATAAAGAAAAAATCAACAAATTGTTGATTAAGGTGAAAGTGGCTGACTTTATTTTTGTCAGAAGGAGGGCACACAAGTTTGATTCTTAGAAAGCGCACTTATAAGGAGGGTTTTACCTTAACACTCTTGGTTTGACAAGAATTAATCTCAAGTCCAATGTAATTTTGGAATATCCTAGGTTTTTACCCAAAAAAAAGTTTATAAAGAAAAAGATGTTGATATTAAAGGTACAGCTTATTATTTGTAGTGATCATCATTATTGCACAAGAATCAGGAAGGGGGTCAATGGCTAATGGTTAACTTAGACTAAACCCAAATCAAACAAACTTGATCGTGCAAACATTGTTGGAAATTAAACTTGATTTGAGCCTATAAACTAAGGCCCATCATTTAGGAAATTTCATAATAAACAAGTGGATACTAGATAATTCTATAGAAATATTTAGAAAAGTTTCTAGAAAAATCTAAGCAAGTTATAGAAAAATCTTGTATAAATATCTTGGATATTTGTATAGAAGTTTCTAGGTAGTAAATGATAGCCATTAGATCAAGAAAGCATTGGCACTATCTTGACCATTGATTTTGTAGGTGCCCAACTATAAATAGGGGTGTTACCTCTCATTTTGTAACAAGCCAAGTAATCAAGAGAAGTTTGTAAGAAAAAATTGTCTCACCTCCTCCTTCTTTCCTTCTTTACCTATCCTCCCTTCAAAATATTTTCTCTTCCAAATATCAATTTTCTAAATAAACCCCTTCTAAATTAAATTAAAAACATCTCTCCTCCAACAAAATGGTATCAGAGCCACAACATAAACATACATGGCGGCTATGGGCATGGCTTCATTTCAAGTTCCTAAGCTCAATCAAAGAAACTATGATAATTAGAGTATCAAGATGAAGACCCTCTTGGGTGCACATGATACTTGGGATATTGTAAAGAAAGTCTGTGTTGAGCCGGTGGATGAAACTACTTTATCCCAAACTCAAAGGAATGATTTAAAGGATGCAAGAAAGAGAGACAAGAAAGCTCTCTACCCCATCTATCAAGCTTTGGATGATGATGGCTTTGAGAAAATTTCAAGAGCTACGTCCGCCAAAGAAGCATGAGAGAATCTTCAAACCTTGTGCAAATAAGCTAAGCAAGTAAAGAAGGTACATCTTCAAACTCTAAGGGATGAGTTTAAATCTTTGCATATGAATGAATCTGAGTCTATCTCTAATTATTTTTCTAGAGTTTTGACAGTTTTGAATCAATGAAAACAAATGGTGAAAAATTAGATGATGTAAGAATTATGGAAAAGATACTTCATTCTTTAAGTCCCAAATTTGAGCATATTGTAGTAACAATTGAGGAAACAAAAAACTTGGAGGAGATGACTATTGTTCAATTATTGGGGTTATTACAAGAATATGAGGAAAAACATAAGAAGAAATAAGATATTGTAAAGCAACTTTTGAAAATGCAAATTAAGGAGAAAAAAGAGAGTACAGCCAAGGATCGTGCTCAATATGGAAGAGGTTGTGGCTAAGGATATGGTCGAGGACATGGACAAGGATATAGACGTGGACGTAGAGGCTTCAATAATGAAGATAAAAGAAATTTCTCAACACATGGTTGTGGGAGGAGCAACCCGAGAGCAAGGTATGATAAATCACAAACTAAAAGTTATAATTGTCATAAATTTAAAAATTATGGTTCCAAATGTAAAGCTTCGCCTAAAATTAAAGAAAAAGCCAACTATGTTGAGAATAAGAGTCAAGAAGATGTCACACTATTACTAGCATATAAAGGTAACAATAAAGGGCAAGAAAACACTTGGTATCTTGACACAGGGGTAAGCAATCACATGTGTGGAAAAAGAGACATGTTTGTGGAGCTTGATGAAACAATAAGTGGCAATGTTTCTTTTGGAGTCTAAAGTTCCAGTAAAATGAAGAGGTTAGATCCTGATTCGCCTAAAAACTGGAAGTCATCAATTTATTTCAAATGTTTATTATGTGCCTAGTATGAAGAATATTATATTAGGTTTAGGACAACTCTTAGAGAAAGGCTATGACATTCACATGAAATATCATAGTCTTTCGATAAGAGATAGTAAAAATAATTTGATAACTAAGGTGCCAATGTCTAGAAATAGAATGCTTTTTGTTGTATATACAAAATGATGTAGTAAGGTGTCTCAAGTCTTGCTACAAAGATACATCTTGGCTTTAGCATCTTCGATTTGGGCACATAAATTTTAGAGGCTTTGAACTACTCTAAAAGAAAGAGATGGTTAGAGGACTACCTTCCATCAATCACCTCCCACAACTATGTGAAGGCTATTTGATGGGAAAACAATTTAGAAAAAGTTTCCCAAAGGATTCAAGCTTAAGATCTCAAAAGCCATTGGAGCTTATACACACAGATGTTTGTGGAGCAATCAAGCCAAGTTCTCTCGGTAAAAGTAACTATTTCCTTCTCTTTATTAATGATTTTTCTAGAAAAACATAGGTGTATTTTTTGAAGCAAAAGTCAAAAGTCTTTGAGGCATTCAAGTTCAAATCTATGGTGGAGAAGGAATGTGGACAAGAAATTAAAGTAATGAGATCAGATCTAGGAGGAGAATTCATATCCAAAGAGTTTCAAGAATACTATAAAGCTAATGAAATTTAACGTCCATTAACTATTCCAAGATCTCCCCAACAAAATGGAGTGGCTGAAAGGAAGAATAGAACAATATTGGACATGGCGCGAAGCATGTTGAAGAGCAAGAATCTACCAAGGGAGTTTTTGATGGAAGCAGTTGCTTGTGCAGTCTACTTATCAAATTGTTCACCAACTAGAAGTGTGTGGAGAGAGACACTACAAGAAGCATGGAGCGGAAGGAAGCCCGAATTATCCCATTTATGAGTGTTTTGAAGCAAACCATACTCACATGTACCAGATGAGACAAGAAACGAGCTCGATAACAAGAGTGAAGTATTAATTATTCATCTTTATCAGGTATGATTCTAACTCTAAAGGCTATAAGTTATATAATCCTAATACTAAAAAGATCATGATAAGTTGAGACGTAAAGTTCAATGAGGAAGGAGTAAGAGATTTTGGTTCTAGTAGTGATTCCAACCTTACTCCTCAATTCAAAGACCTTAGAATGGTCGAGCAAGCAGAAGATGTCCAAGAGCAAGCAACTTCACCCACTTCACCTACGAGGACAGTTGACAACTCACAACCATCTTTCTTAAATGAAAGGGCCACACCACGTAAAATTTACATGAGTCTATGACGAAACTGAAAGGTTAGAAGATCTTACCTTATTTTGCTTATTTGCTGATTGTGAACCTGTAACTTTTGAAGAAGCTGCTCAAAGTAATAAATGGTGAGACGTAATGGACGAGGAAATTAAAGCCATAAAAAAGAATGACACGTGGGAGCTCACAACACTACCATAAAGACATAAAGCTATTGGAGTCAAGTAGGTGTACAAAACAAAGAAGAACTCCAAAGGACAA
Organism: Senna siamea; assembly: GCA_031216115.1. Lineage (NCBI taxonomy): Eukaryota > Viridiplantae > Streptophyta > Magnoliopsida > Fabales > Fabaceae > Senna > Senna siamea. The sequence continues at coordinate 13,190,668 of CM062361.1, read as the reverse complement.
GTCAAGAGACACAAACCAAGACTAGTTACGAAAGGATACAGCCAAAGAGCAAGAATTGACTATAATGAGGTATTTACTCCAATTGCTCGATTAGAAACTATAAGACTTGTCATTTCTATTGCAACTCAACATAGGTGAAAAATTTATCAAATGGATGTCAAGTATGCATTTTTAAATGGGTATACATCCAACAACCAATGGGCTACGAGGTGAAAAATCAAAAAGATAAAGTTTTAAAGTTAAAGAAAGCATTGTACGGGTTTAAAGCAAGCCTCAAGAGCTTGGAATAGTAGAATTGACACACATTTACAAGATAATGGATTTACAAAATGCTCATACAAGCATGCACTCTATGTCAAAATTAATAGAGGAAAACATATTGATTGTGTGTTTGTATATAGACAACTTAATATTCACATGGAACTATCAAAGTATCTTCAAAGAGTTTAAGAAAGCAATGACAAAGGAGTTTGAGATGACTGACATTGGGCTTATGGCATATTATCTTGAAGTTGAGGTCAAGCAAAGAGACAATGGAATTTTTATCTCTCAAGAAGGCTATGTAAGAGAAATTTTAAAGAAATTCAAGATGGAAGATAGCAATCCAGTTGCCAACCCAATAGAGTGTGGGATCAAGTTATCAAAACATGATGAAGGAGAAAAGGTGGATCTAACACTGTTCAAGAGCCTGGTTGGAAGCTTATGATATTTAACCTGCACGAGACTAGACATTATCTATGCCACAGGGCTTATGAGTCACTAGATGGAGAATTCGACTACAACTCACTTCAAAGCTACCAAAAAAAGTCTTCATTATATCAAAGGTACGATTGATTATGGTATGTTTTATTCTCCAACTAATGAGTACAAGTTTATTGGTTATAGTGATAGTGATTGAGTCAGAGATGTAGATGATCGAAAGAGTACTACAAGATTTGTGTTTTTCATGGGCGACACTGCCTTCACATGGATGTCAAAGAAGCAACCAATAGTCACCCTCTTAACATGTGAATATAAATAAGTGGCTGCTACATCAAGTGTTTGTCACATAGTTTGGCTAAGAAGTTTGTTGAAAAAGCTTGGATAGATATAAGAAAAACCAACAGAAATTCATGTCGACAATAAATCAGCTATGGCATTAGTAAAGAATCTTGTATTTCATGATCGAAGTAAACACATCGATACTCGATACTACTATATAAGAGAATGTGTTTTGAGAAAAGAAGTCCAAATAGAGTACGTGAAATCAAAGGATTAAGTCGCCGACATATTCACCAAGCCACTTAAGCGTGAAGACTTCATTAAGCTAAGAAGATTGCTCAAAATGACAAATCAAGTTTAAGAGGGAGTGTTGGAAATTAAACTTGATTTATTAAACTTGATTTGAGCCCATAAACTAAGGTCCATCATCTAGGAAATTCCATAATAAACAAGTGGATACTAGATAATTCTATAGAAATATTTAGAGAAAGTTTTAGAAAAATCTAAGCAAGTTGTAGAAAAATCCTGTATAAATATCTTGGATATTTGGATAGAAGTTTTTAGGTGGTAAATGATAGCCATTAGATCAAGTGCTGGCTCCATCTTGACCATTGATTTTGCAGGTGCCCAACTATAAATAAGGGTGTTACCTCTTATTTTGTACAAGTAATCAAGAGAAGTTTGTAAGAAAAAATTGTCTCACCTCTTCCTTGTTTCCTTTTTTACCTATCCTCCCTTCAAAATATTTTCTCTTCCAAATATCAATTTTCTAAATAAACCCCTTCCAAATTAAATTAAAAACATCTCTCCTCCAACAAACATAACATTGAATGGCTAAGGGTTAACTTAGAGTGAACTCAAATTCTCATGAATTAGGGTTCACTATAACTCTAAATACTCAAATCTTCGTCAACCTTTGGGTGCATGTGAATCGAGATAAAGAACCCTAGGATCCTTTGATATGAACCCTTGGATTATAAGTTTCAAATGGGAAGCAAGATTTGTCTCAGATTCGAGAATTGAAAGAGTGAGAAAGGAAAAGAAAAGGAGTAAATTAGCTAGAAATTTAAGTTGAAGCTATGTATGTATAGTTCATTACCATCTGATCATCATCAGTTCGCTGAAATTCTTCTTGCTTGGATATATCAGCTGGTAGATTAGTCATTAGATATGGTTTTTTCCTTCAGAAATCAGAATCAGAGATGGAATTAGATGGACGAGCAAAACAAAAGGAGAATTTGCAGGAAATTAATGAGATGAGAAAGTGAAAACCTCATCGAAATGAAACAAGATTAGATTAATTACCTGAAAAGAGAACCCAAGCTGAAGCTGCAGTTAGGCAGAGAAAGTGCAAATGCTATGAGAATGAGATACGATTTGACTTATCAGTTTAAATAAAATGGTTTAAGAGTGGGAAATCAAAGAAAACTCGTTGATTGTGGAGGGAACTGTATATCAAATTTCAAAGTTCAACAAAATTTGTCTCTTTTCTCTTCTCTTCTCTTTGCATGCTATGCCATTAATTGCCATGTACAGAGATGCTAAGTTCTTAATTAGTTCTATTTTTTTTAAGGAAATTCAGTAATTCTCATTCATGGCAATAATTAGTTCTTGCTTCTTACCATAGGAGGCGTTTTATTTTATTTTATTTCTCTCTCTCTTAGTAAAAATATTTAGTGTGAATAATATGTGCTTTGAATCTACAATTAGATCACCACTTCGGGTCCCAAAAGGAATAATTAAATTTATATTATTGATATTTATTTTAAATTATGGTAAAAAATATAATTTAGACTACAGATTAGGGAATCTAGTTTTAAATTTATATATATATATATATATTAATAGTGAAGGTTTATTTGTCTAATTAGATTATTAGAAAGAAAAATATTTTAGTGTAATTTTTATATCCTTATTTAAAATTATCTAATTACAAAATTATATATATATATGCATTTTACAACTTATTTTCTCATGGTCAAAGTTTTTTTTTAATGTTTTATCTACATGTTATATCTTTATTGGAAAAGTAAAAATCTAAATAATATTTGATCCGTATAAAAAAAATAAAATGTATCTTTATATATATATATATATAATTTTACTTCTACTTAAAATTAAATTTAAAAAAAATTGACAAACACTTTAATGCATATCAAACTTATTAGTGTGTGTCTATATATATATATATATATATATATTAATTTTTTTAATAAATTACTCTAAATGCCTAAATTATGCAATTATTTCCTCCATTTTAAAAATATATAGATACTTTAAAACAAAAGAAAACTAAAATCCTCTAAAAAATAGTATTATTTTTTTTTATTAAAAATGTAACTTCATAGAAAGATATATATTTCTTAAACTTCATTTTCAATGTTATTAATAAACAAGGAAACGGAACAAGCATAGATTGTTGGGATCAGTAAATGAAACTGTTTTGCTGAATTCTTGCCGGGATTCGATGAAACGTAAGTTCATCTCATTTTTATATATTATTTCCTTCAGCAGAATAGACAGTTGAAATACGTTAAAATACAAGCTAAATTATTAGTAAATTAATATGTAAAACTATAATATATTTTTATTTATATTTACAGATTAATCTAAGAGTGAATTAATGTGTGTAAAATAATATATTTTAACACACTTCACAAAATACGAAATTAAAAAAATTTTAATTTCATTTCCAATTACCTAGTCCATTAATTTATGCTTTTTTTCCTAGTTCTTTGTGCTAACCTCTAAAAAATTGCCAATATTTATACGTTTTATATCCGAAGGTTTTTTTTTTTTTTTTCCTTTCCTTTGGCAAATCATTTGACTCAATTACTTTTCTTTTCTCTTCTTCATCTTCTACCTTCATCTTTGAGCCTTGCTTTTATTGTTTTGTTTGTGAGATCACTAATTCATATATGTGAGATTTTGAGAAGCAAGTGTCTCCATCCACACTTCCATAGACGACAATCAATACCTTTAATTCGCTCAGAGCTTCCAAGTTCCTTTCCATTTAAAGTTGAGAAGACGACAACACCGTCACCCACCACAATTGGCATGCAGTATCCAATAATGACATTGTTCTGAGTTTCAGTTTTGACTCTTTTGATCCATCTTCAAACGTGAAAACAAAAATGTACTATTTATTAATTCAGTTCAAAGTAACTCGTTCAAATTCAATTTAAACTTAATTATATTTTTACTCATACAATCATTTTCAAAATGAACTCGAACCAACTCGAGTATCTATGGTTACTTCAAGTGAAAAAAAATTCTTTAGATTTGAATTGAATCCATCCCTAAACACTCCTACTTGTATGTAACACAAGTTTATGCTTGCATGAGCAAATAAAACTATACATTGGAGTAAGAAAAAAAATGTATGTAATTTATTATGTCTAATTAAGATAAAAGGTGAAAATTAATTTTAAATTATTGATCAAGAATCTAGTTTTCAGATTAATGTATCTAATAAATGGATTTCTTTTTCTATAAAGGGAATTTTCAAACTTTCTTTGTTCTTTTTCTATAAAGGGAATTTTCAAACTTTGAGTTAAATTTTATTTTCCATTGATAAAGATGCACTCAACTCTTTCACGTTATAATGTATTTTTCATTTCTAAACAACTGCTTAATTTTTTGAAATAGTTGGAAAATACCATTGTCTTTTTCTCTAAGTCTCTTTAATCTAGTAAAAATATTGAGTAAATTATAACACTTTAAATGCTTATATTTAAATATTTAAAATAATAATTAGTAGAAAGATCTTTTCTTACACTATGGAAAGGAAAATAGTGGAAATTAATGAAAATTCATTTCCTTGTTCAAAAGTTTTAAAAATAAAGAGATGAAATGGAACAAGAGGACAAGTGTTTGTCTCTTTCTCTTAAAACCATCAATTTTTGTTCCCTCTCAAATTGGAGGGAAAGGGAGGGAACACAAAATTTTAATTATAACATGGCACTCTTAGCGTTTAATATTCATAAACTATTTTTTTTTATTTAGTTTTAGCCTAAGTTCATAATCTTACTTCTATTCTATCATGCTCTTTTATCGTAGTTTCTTTTTACATTGTCTGTCGTTACCTCAATCTTGACCATCCATTTCATCCATCAGTTAAGCCAAATCCAAAACGCACCGTTTCACCTTTAGTGAAATGGTGCATTTTGGTCTTCTTTTATCACATTTCAACGTGAAAAGTCAAAACGCATTATGTTGAGTAAGTCAAAATAGTGTGTTTAAGTATCCATTTTTGAAAAAAAACAAAACGCACCATTGTGGACAAGCCAAAACAGTGTGTTTCAAGTAACTATTTGCAAAGAAAAAAAAAAAAAAAGATAACACGCATCATTATAAATTGTCTAAAACGGTGCGTTGCAACTTCTTCCCGTTTTGGCTATTTAAATATTACCATCTCAGTTTGCTCGAAATTTTTTAGGTTGCTCTTCATCTGATATGGTTAATCTTCTCCTTCAAAATTATAGAAGATGGACAAGCAAAAGGAGATGAACTGAACGTGGACATAAATGATGTACTCATCAATTTTCATAGAACAACTTCTTTTATTAATGTATACTTCTTTTAAGAATAGTAAACGTCTAATATGAGATCATAACGTCTTAAGATAGGTAATATGTTAATTACATCGTGGGATCAAACATATAAGATCAACATCCTATTGCTATCTTAGTAGATTTTTATCTAAAATCCAGATTAATTTCCATGAATAAGATTTTAAAATCATAAGATTTTACTACTAATTAAGATCGAGCCTAATAATAATGATTCAAAGTTTAATAACTAATTAAGATCAACCATATATATTCCTGCATGTCAGCCATGCATGTTTTCTATGCATGTGTGCCACATATTGTAATCCTTTTCTATTATATTTTGTATGTCTATTGCTTATATTATCCTTGCATGTATACCATGTATTGTAATCATTCATCATACTCATTGAATGTTTGCCATGTATTGTAATCATTCACCATTACTCCTTGCGTGTTTGCCACTTTCGTAATTGTTGAAGCAAAAGGAATATTTTGGTAAAGAGGATTTTAAAATGTCAACCATTTGTATTTATCATTTGAAGTTAAAATTTTGATCAATAAAATTATTGTTTCAGGAAATTTGGGTTTAATAATGGGTTTACAAATATTTTACTTGTGATTAAAATTGGGCTGGCCAGAAACAAAAAAGAAAGGAAATGGCCCAATATGAATAGCCCAATAAAAATTGTGAGTTATGACCGTTCATAAGGTCCAACGTGAGACAAAATAGAATATGGAATCAAATGTAAAAAGTTAAGGAAAACACAGACACACATTAAAACATATTGGGCCAAAATGGAAATTGAGACAATATGGAATCAAATGTAAATAGAGACAAAATGGAATGTGGAATCAAAAAGTTAAGAGACACACACAAAAGAAAAGAAATGGCCCAATATGATTAGCCCAAACGTCAGACAAAATAGAATATGGAATCAAATGTTAAAAGTTAATACCCAAAAAAGAAAAGAAATGGCCCAATATGATTAGCCCAATAAAAATTATGAGTTATGACACACAATTTTCTATTATCTTTTATATATCACGTATATTATTTTTGCATATATATCATTTGTTGTAATCATTTATTATACTCATTGCATGTTTATTACATATGGTAATCATTCATCATTACTCCTTATGTGTGGCGCGTGCACACACACAGAGAACAATCCTTTTCTATTATTCTTTATATGTCTATCACATACATTATCCTTGCATATATGTCATTTACTGTAATTATTCATCATATGCATTGCATGTTTACCACGTATTGTAATCATTCACTATTACTCCTTGCGTGTTTGCCATACACACACATGCACAAAGAAATCCTTTTCTATTATCTTTTGTATGTCTATCACGTATATTATCCTTGCATGTATGCTATTTACTGTAATCATACATCATACTTATTACATGTTTATTATAACACCCCCAATTTCAAAGCCATATTTAAAATATTATTTATTGAAAAATCCTTCACTTAAGAAACTGGCGTGTTATATACACTTCTATCCTTTATTTCTTACCTGAGTTCTTTAAATATCCATTTATAGTATACATTTCATTAGGTTCGAATCCTTACTCAGGTATCATATCAATTATCAATACAGCGGAAGTCTAATAATCATACGCCATAATCCATAAAAATTCAGGATAAATTTAAACTTTTTCCTTTACATACATTTACATCCAGTTCAACGTGACAACGTTGTTACATATACTGTAGGATATATGTAGTTTTCTTGCTTTCATATGGTAAGGAGGCAACAAACCTGCCACTCATACCCTTTTTAACTATTTTTCATAAACGTGATATGTATGCCTTACATATCCATATACTTATATGTATTTCTAGCATAATATATATCATTCCATTTCTTGGGATGGGTAGCTAATCCCTCGTCTTGTAGTACCATAATGGTCCTAGTCATCCGATACATACCAGAAAATAATGAGAAAATAATTTCTCTCAGAGCTACGCATTCCACATTTCATTTCTGAGCTATGGTATGTACCACCGTATGGGTACGGAAAACAATTTACATTCCTTATTCTTAAATTCCATCATTTCTAGGAAATGCTATAAATAAACCAATCAGCTGTATAGGATGAAGTTTATGAGGTATATCAATAATATATCAGTTATAAAATAAATACAGTATCAATTTCAGTCACAATCATAGTTCACCATATACCGTTTAGTACCATAATCAGAAAGTACATTCATTAAATTTCCATTCACCATAGATAATTTAGGAGAAACAATATTTACCATTCATGGAAAATTGCATTATTTATAAGGAAAATAAACATTCACATTTGGCTAAAAGCCATATTTTCAATTCAGAGAGACACAAGAGTATCGGAAGTATAAATTACTCCACATACTACAGCGTGCATGAATGAGATAGCCGCTCTATCAAGTGTGTGACAATTCTGCCACTGGTACATCTGAGGCGTCCCTCAGTGGATCCGAGTACCCATTCACATTCAGTGATCATGTCATAAAGACAGATCTAAGTGGGAATTTCTCCCAGGGTTCAGTCAAACTAAGCTCATGGAATCACCGTTATTCACACAGATCATCTTCTCCCCGCTTTATGGGCGGTTCATGATGCCATAGATCACCACAACCTACATTATGGATCATTTCCCTGTATGCTATTTCCTATATATGTCAACTAGGATGATTAGGCTTAATCCCATAATTTTGCCAAATTCTAAGTAAATGTCCCCTGTTCAATTGGCCATCTAGGTTACACTAACTTAGAATTCACAATCATCACAAATAAGCTGAAATTCTTTCATTCCGAGCGGATGTTTCACCATCCAAATTTATGATACAACCGTGGAATGTCCAACGGCCGTCCCATACCGACAATTGGTCACTCGGTTATAAGCCTATCTATCCTAGAACATATATTGGAATTACTTCCTCTATGTTTCTCTTTATTGAACATTCAAATATTTTCCTTCCATTCAATGTTTTCCAATACCATGCTATGTTTTTCCTTATCTATGTCATAAATCAATCCTTTTCTTTCCTCATTCATGATGATACTATCATTCTCACTTTCTAAAAAGAAAACCTTTAAATCTCAATAACAATTCCATTCTTGAATTTGTATAAAAAGGAAGGTTCATTCTTGGTCAAGAGAAATCCTTAAGAAATTTAAGATTTTCATACCTAACAATTTCTATTTGTCACTCTTGCCATATAATAAGCAAAATAAATTTACTTTTCCTTCCCATTTACACTAAATTCCCTTTTTCACATTTTATTGCATTTAAAGGGTTTCAAAGTTGAACCTTTTCCATTTCCTACTTATTATTCCATTTTCCCTCTTTCTCACCTAATTATACATACCCAAGGTGTGTATAATCATTGTCTCCCCACACTTAAACATGCACACAAATTGCTAGAATTGCCAAGATTGCACAAAATATTCATTAAAATTTAATTGCAACGTCATATTATTTCCTTTGTATACTTTGACCAATTTCATTACATTTTTGTACAAGATTTTCCATAAATATTTCTATGTCCTAAAATTGGTCAAGTAGGCTACATGAAATTTAATGGGATCATTTTGCATAAAAATAATTGCCAATTAATCTTGTTTCAACCAAGACACACACATAGAAATTTTAGCACACTTTCTTCACCAAAAACATGTATACTCTTGGTCAAGGTGGGATTTTTAGGCAAAATTGGGCATTTCAACCAATTGACAATTATTCTACCCTCCATTGGCCATAACTTGAATTACCAATAAGCTAATTTAAAATTTTTCAAACAATTTTCAAAATATCATTTTGCTAGCCATGGCCTAAAGAGGCATTTTGTGCAAAAATCATCATTTTTCATATAATCATTTCTTTAATCCCATTTTCATCATCTATAAACCATCAATCACCATCTATCCATAACAATCAAGGCAAAACAAACAATTTGGCATGACATTCATGAATTTGGGGTTTTAGGGCAAATGAAACAAAATTGGGAAATGAACATAAACACTTTCATAATTGAAATTAACCATCACAAACAACTCCATACTACTTTCTAAGCATTAATCCATAGAAATTTTGAGAATTTAAGAATGTAAACTTAAAAATATCACTATTCATGTACTGTTCATTCAGCCATGAAAATCTCAAAAGCTTGGAAAAATCCATTAAAACATGAAATAAGTGATGAAAGAATGCTAAGCTACCTTGATTTGCAATTTTGGTGGATAAACCTTGAAGTTTCCTTGCTTTTTCTCCCTTTTCTCCCTTATGAAGCCTATGTTATTTCTCCCTTCCAAAAACCTTCACGTCGTCTTTGCTAAGGAGGAGAAGAAGAAGTAGTGTAACTTATTTAAATTGGCTAATATGACCATTTTGCCCTTGGTGGCAAAATGACCAAAATACCCTTCACTTTTTCCTTCTTAAAACCTTGACATGTAAGGGTATTTTAGAAATTTTAAAGTGTTTCTTTAGGTAAAATTTCCCTTATGTCCTTGTGATGAAATTACCTTTTACCCTTGGTGTCAAAATTACCATTTTGCCCTTCATGGTAAAATGACCATTTTACCCCTCTTAAGTGCCGGACCAAATTTTTTTTTTTGAAAAATTTTGGAAAAATATTCTAGAGGCAAAATCATAATTTTCCAGATAAAAATTAGCCATTTTATCTGATAAATAAATATTTTATTCTTATTTTCAGATAAAATTTTGACCGTTTTGCCCCTAAATATTTTTCTGGTAGCATTCATGACATTGGCACCATTTTCAAACCTCATAACTGTGTGACATAAATGTACCTCAATTTGTGTGCTTACTATCAGGATATTTTGTGAAACAAATTTCCTTTCATTTTAGTCCCTAATCATTTCCTTTCAGTTTAGTCCTTACTTTGTTTAAGGTAATACAAAATAATTTTTGGACTATTTTCAATGCATAAAAATATTTAGTCTAGGATTCTAAGACATACCTGATATCATAGAATTGAGGATATTACAATTCTCCCCTCCTTAAAAAATTTCGTCCTCGAAATTTGCTATATCATCAATTGAATAGTTCAGGAAAATTATTTTGCATGTCCTCCTCTTTCTCCCATGTGGCCTCTTGCGGCGACGACGAATCCCATAACACTTTTACCAAAGGTATGGTCTTATTTCTCAAGTGTTTGACATCAGTACCAATGATTTGTATAGGTTTAGGTTGATAAGTTAAGTTTTCTTTTAACTGTATCATACTGGCGTCAAGAATATGGGATGGGTCGAAAATATATTTTCGGAGTTGTGACACATGGAATACATCATGTAAATTTGACAAGGAAGGTGGTAAAGCTATCTGATAGGCTGATGGACCAACTTTATTTAAAATTTGAAAAGGTCCAATGTACCTTGGACTCAACTTTCTGGATTTAATAGCTCTACCTATACCAGTTGGGGATACTTTTAAAAATACATGGTTTCCTTCGTCAAATTCCAATGGTCTCCTTCTTTTATCGGCATAACTTTTCTGTCTATCCTGAGCCTTGGCCATTTTCTCCCTAATCATCTTGATTTGGTATGGTCTGTTGTACCAATTCTGGCCCTAACATCTATCTTTCTCCTATTTCAAACCAGCAAACAGGTGATCTACATTTTCTGCCATACAAGGCCTCATAAGGTGCCATACCTATGCTGGAGTGATAACTATTATTATAGGAAAATTCTATCAAAGATAAATTCCTATCCCAGCTCCCCTTTTGCTCTAATGTACAGGCCCTAAGCATGTCCTCTAGAGTTTGAATGGTTCTTTCAGTCTGCCCATCAGTCTGAGGGTGATAAGCAGTACTGAAACTTAATTTAGTTCCAAAGGCTTCTTGTAACGCCTTCCAAAATCTAGAAGTGAACCTAGGGTCTCTATCTGAAACTATACTAGTAGGAATACCATGAAGTCTCACAATTTCTTGTATATATATCTGAGCTAATTTATCTAATGAGTAATTGATTTTGATTGGCAAGAAATGCGCAGATTTTGTTAATTTGTCTACTATAACCCAAATGGTGTCATTTCCTGATTGAGTTTTAGGTAAACCTACTACAAAGTCCATTGAAATCTTATCCCATTTCCATTCTGGGACTTCTAGAGGTTGTAATAGTCCTGCAGGTTTACGATGTTCTATCTTTACTATTGACATATGAGACATCTAGCAACATACTCATTGTTTGCCTTTTCATACCAGGCCACCAAAAATTTTCTTTCAAATCTTGGTACATTTTGTGGCTCTGGATGAATTGTATAATTGCTCTTGTGTGCTTCTTCTAATATCACCTCTCTCAATCCTCCAGATTTAGGAATGTACAATCTATCATGGTAGGTCATTACCCCATCAACTTCTTTCTTAAATTCCTTAAGATCTTTCAGTGATTTAAGATATTCATCTTCTTTCTGGGCTTCCAATATCTGAGTTCTGAAAGTATTTTCAATTGTTAACTCACTCAGACAAATTTTATCTGGCAACACTATAGTGAACAAATTTAAGTTTCTAAACTTCTCTATCAGGCTCATTTCATTAACCATCATCTTAGCCATGTGTAGAGATTTTCTACTTAATGCATCTGCCACTACATTTGCCTTTCCAGGATGATATTTCAACTCAAAGTCATAATCTTTCAAAAATTCCATCCACCTTCTTTGCCTCATGTTCAACTCTTTCTGATCAAAAAGGTACTTAAGACTTTTATGGTCACTAAATACCTCAAATCTAGACCCATACAAATAATGCCGCCATATCTTTAAAGCAAATACTACCGCGACCAATTCTAAGTCATGGGTAGGGTAGTTCTCTTCATGAGGTCTTAGCTGTCTTGAGGCATAGGCTATCACTCTTCTCTCTTGCATTAAGACACAGCCTAAACCTTTCTTAGATGCATCACAATATATCTCAAAAGGCCCTAAAGGATCAGCAATCCTTAATACTGGTGCAGTGGTCAATTTTTCTTTCAGGGTTTGAAAGCTATGTTCACATTTAGAATCCTATATAAATTGAACATTCTTCCTGGTCAACTTAGTTAAAGGTAAAGCTATCTGTGAAAATCCCTGAATAAACCTCCTGTAGTACCCTGCTAACCCAAGAAAACTACGAATCTCATATCGCTGAGGGTTTCTCCCATTTCATCACTGCTTCAATTTTATTAGGATCTACAGAAACTCCTTCTTTACTGATCACATGTCCCAAAAATTTTACTTCTTCTAACCAGAACTCACACTTTGACAATTTTGCATATAATCGTTTTTCTCTCAACACTTGTAATACCATCCTTAAATGTTGAGCATGCTCTTGTCTATTTTTGGAATACACAAGAATATCATCAATGAACACTACCACTTAACCGATCTAGGTAGGGTCTAAAGATGCGATTCATATAATCCATGAAAATAGCTGGAGCATTAGTCAATCCAAATGGCATTACCAAAAATTCATAGTGTCCATATCTGGTTCGAAAAGCTGTCTTAGGGGCATCCTCACTTCTCACTCTTATCTGGTGGTAACCTGACCTTAAGTCAATCTTAGAGAATATTGTGGCTCCTCTCAATTGATCTAACAGGTCATCTATCCTAGGAAGAGGATATTTATTCTTTATGGTTACTTTATTTAATTGTCTGTAATCTATACATAATCTTAGACTCCCATCCTTCTTTTTCACAAATAATACAGGTGCTCCCCACGGTGAAGAACTAGGCCTAATAAATTGTTTTTCCAACAAATCTTCTATCTGTACCTTCAATTCTTTCAGTTCTAATGGGGACATCCTATAAGGAGCTATAGAAATCGGTCCCATTCCAGAATCAAGTCTATAGAAAATTCTATTTCTCTTTCGGTGGGAGACAAGAAATCTCATCCTGGAAATACATCAGAAAATTCACAAACAATTGGAAGACTAGAAATGTCATGTCGATTTTAGGTCTCAAGAACATAGGAAACACATCCTCTGATTATTTTCATCAATTTTTCCCTTTACTGGCATAGTGTCTATAAAAATCACAGTTCTAGTTGAACAATCCAAAATAACATTATTCATTGAAAGCCAATTCATACCAAGTATGACATCTAAATCTACTAAAGGCAAGCAGATAAGATCAATCATAAAAGGTTTACTTTCAATCATAACAGGACAATTCACACAAACCAAAGAGGTTAAGACTTTCTCTCCATTTGGGGTTGACACTGACAATTCATAAGGTAAAACAGTCATAGGCAAACTCAATTGGTCCACACATTTCAAAGAAATAAAGGAATGGGTAGCGCCAGAGTCATATAATACAGTTAAAACAACATCTTTGATTAAACGATTACCTTTAATCAGACCATCGGACTGAGCCACCTCTTTTCCCTTTAAAGTGAAAACCCTGCCTCTGGTGGTAGGTCTAGGATTCTCTGTTGGCTTGTTTTGTGTAGGGCACTCCTTTGCAAAATGCCCTGGTTTGCCACACTTGAAACATATGTTTTGTCTCTAACCAAAGAAGGCTTATTTCCGTGATTCTTACCACATTTAGGACAATTTGCAAATATGGGCATGTTTATAGGTTTCTTTCCTTTCTGGCCCCTTGCAAACTTACTCTCTTTGTTTGGCACGAACCCTGTGTCATTTTCCTTTTAAAAGACTGGGATCCTTGTTTTTCTTTATCCATCGTAGTCAATATCTCGAAGATATATGACATTTATTCACTAAAGTAGCAAAATCCCTAATTTCTTGGGATGCAACAAACATTTCTCGATTCTAGATTCAGACTTCCTTCAAAATGCATTGCTTTGGTGTCTCATCAGTTTCACTTAAGATAAGAGGAAAATTTGGAAAGCTCCTCAAATTTAGCCAAGTGGTGTTCAAAAGATGAGTTACCTTGCTTAATTTGCATAAACTCTATCTCTTTTGCATTTCTCAGGTTTTGGGGAAAGTACTTCTCCAGGAATACTTCCTTAAAAGATTCCCATGTAACTTGAATCTCTCTAGCTTCCATTAATTGTCTGGCTCCCTTCCACCAGTGCTCTGCCTCACCTTTTAGCATATAAATGGAATATGAAACTTTCTGTTCCTCTGTACTTTTAAGTACTGCAAAAATTTTCTCTAACTCACTTAGCCACTCTTCAGCTACCTTCGGATCATAACTTCCTCTAAATGAAGGAGGTTTTGCATTCTGAAACTCAGACCAGCCTCCATTTCCATGATTCCTTCCCTGTTCATTTCCTACATTTCCATGGATATTCTTCTCATTATTTTGTCTTACCACTTCAGCTGTGGCATCAGCTTGTCTATTAGTGGCAGCAGCTTGTTCCCTCATAGCATCTGCCATTCCCATTAAAGTTTGCATCACATCAGTCATGTTTGCATCTCCGCTCTGACCAGGTACATTGCTTCTCCTTTTGGGTGCCATCACTATTCTACAAAACAAACATCATTGAGGTGATCAGTCTCAACAATATAATATTTAATAGAAAGTAAATGACATCCAACGGAGCTACTATCTTTCCAAACCTAATTCTCCATTCCTCAAGTCAAACACAATTACAAGTCAGTCAACTGCCTAGGTTCAGCCAGCTAACTTGAATCAGTCTATCCCCTGAGGAATCTACTCCTTTTCTACCTAGGAATCCGCTATGCTCTGATACCAACAAATATAACACCCCCAATTTCAAAGCCATATTTAAAATATTATTTATTGAAAAATCCTTCACTTAAGAAACTGGCGTGTTATATACACTTCTATCCTTTATTTCTTACCTGAGTTCTTTAAATATCCATTTATAGTATACATTTCATTAGGTTCGAATCCTTACTCAGGTATCATATCAATTATCAATACAGCGGAAGTCTAATAATCATACGCCATAATCCATAAAAATTCAGGATAAATTTAAACTTTTTCCTTTACATACATTTACATCCAGTTCAACGTGACAACGTTGTTACATATCTTGTAGGATATATGTAGTTTTCTTGCTTTCATATGGTAAGGAGGCAACAAACCTGCCACTCATACCCTTTTTAACTATTTTTCATAAACCTGATATGTATGCCTTACATATCCATATACTTATATGTATTTCTAGCATAATATATATCATTCCATTTCTTGGGATGGGTAGCTAATCGCTTCTGTCTTGTAGTACCATAATGGTCCTAGTCATCTGATACATACCAGAAAATAATGAGAAAATAATTTCTGCAGAGCTACGATTCCACATTTCATTTCGAGCTATGGTATGTACCAATCGTATGGGTACGGAAAACAATTTACATTCCTTATTCTTAAATTCCATCATTTCTAGGAAATGCTATAAATAAACCAATCAATTTGTATAGGATGAAGTTTATGAGGTATATCAATAATATATCGCTTATAAAATAAAAACAGATCAATTTCACCACAATCATAGTTCACCATATACCGCTTAGTACCATAATCGTGAAAGTACATTCATTAAATTTCCATTCACCATAGATAATTTAGGAGAAACAACATTTACCATTCATGGAAAATTGCATTATTTATAAGGAAAATAAACATTCACATTTGGCTAAAAGCCATATTTTCAATTCAGAGAGACACAAGAGTATCCTAAGTATAAATTACTCCACATACTACAGCGTGCATGAATGAGATAGCCGCTCTATCAAGTGTGTGACAATTCGCCTTTGGTACATCCGAGGCGCCCTCAGTGGATCCGAGTACCCATTCACATTCAGTGATCATGTCATAAAGACAGATCTAAGTGGGAATTTCTCCCAGGGTTCAGTCAAACTAAGCTCATGGAATCACTGTTATTCACACAGATCATCTTCTCCCCGCTTTATGGGCGGTTCATGATGCCATAGATCACCACAACCTACATTATGGATCATTTCCCAATATGCTATTTCCTATATATATCAACTAGGATGATTAGGCTTAATCCCATAATTTTGCCAAATTCTAAGTAAATGTCCCCTGCTCAATTGGCCATCTAGGTTACACTAACTTAGAATTCACAATCATCACAGCGTTTTCGAAATTCTTTCATTCCGAGCGGATGTTTCACCATCCAAATTTATGATACAACCGTGGAATGTCCAACGGCCGTCCCATACCGACAATTGGTCACTCGGTTATAAGCCTATCTATCCTAGAACATATATTGGAATTACTTCCTCTATGTTTCTCTTTATTGAACATTCAAATATTTTCCTTCCATTCAATGTTTTCCAATACCATGCTATGTTTTTCCTTATCTATGTCATAAATCAATCCTTTTCTTTCCTCATTCATGATGATACTATCATTCTCACTTTCTAAAAAGAAAACCTTTAAATCTCAATAACAATTCCATTCTTGAATTTGTATAAAAAGGAAGGTTCATTCTTGGTCAAGAGAAATCCTTAAGAAATTTAAGATTTTCATACCTAACAATTTCTATTTGTCACTCTTGCCATATAATAAGCAAAATAAATTTACTTTTCCTTCCCATTTACACTAAATTCCCTACTTCACATTTTATTGCATTTAAAGGGTTTCAAAGTTGAACCTTTTCCATTTCCTACTTATTATTCCATTTTCCCCTTTCTCACCTAATTATACATACCCAAGGTGTGTATAATCATTGTCTCCCACACTTAAACATGCACACAAATTGCTAGAATTGCCAAGATTGCACAAAATATTCATTAAAATTTAATTGCAACGTCATATTATTTCCTTTGTATACTTTGACCAATTTCATTACATTTTTGTACAAGATTTTCCATAAATATTTCTATGTCCTAAAATTGGTCAAGTAGGCTACATGAAATTTAATGGGATCATTTTGCATAAAAATAATTGCCAATTAATCTTGTTTCAACCAAGACACACACATAGAAATTTTAGCACACTTTCTTCACCAAAAACATGTATACTCTTGGTCAAGGTGGGATTTTTAGGCAAAATTGGGCATTTCAACCAATTGACAATTATTCTACCCTCCATTGGCCATAACTTGAATTACCAATAAGCTAATTTAAAATTTTTCAAACAATTTTCAAAATATCATTTTGCTAGCCATGGCCTAAAGAGGCATTTTGTGCAAAAATCATCATTTTTCATATAATCATTTCTTTAATCCCATTTTCATCATCTATAAACCATCAATCACCATCTATCCATAACAATCAAGGCAAAACAAACAATTTGGCATGACATTCATGAATTTGGGGTTTTAGGGCAAATGAAACAAAATTGGGAAATGAACATAAACACTTTCATAATTGAAATTAACCATCACAAACAACTCCATACTACTTTCTAAGCATTAATCCATAGAAATTTTGAGAATTTAAGAATGTAAACTTAAAAATATCACTATTCATGTACTGTTCATTCAGCCATGAAAATCTCAAAAGCTTGGAAAAATCCATTAAAACATGAAATAAGTGATGAAAGAATGCTAAGCTACCTTGATTTGCAATTTTTGGTGGATAAACCTTGAAGTTTCCTTGCTTTTTCTCCCTTTTCTCCCTTATGAAGCCTATGTTATTTCTCCCTTCCAAAAACCTTCACGTCGTCTTTGCTAAGGAGGAGAAGAAGAAGTAGTGTAACTTATTTAAATTGGCTAATATGACCATTTTGCCCTTGGTGGCAAAATGACCAAAATACCCTTCACTTTTTCCTTCTTAAAACCTTGACATGTAAGGGTATTTTAGAAATTTTAAAGTGTTTCTTTAGGTAAAATTTCCCTTATGTCCTTGTGATGAAATTACCTTTTTACCCTTGGTGTCAAAATTACCATTTTGCCCTTCATGGTAAAATGACCATTTTACCCCTCTTAAGTGCCGGACCAAAATTTTTTTTTTTTTTGAAAAATTTTGGAAAAATATTCTAGAGGCAAAATCATAATTTTCCAGATAAAAATTAGCCATTTTATCTGATAAATAAATATTTTATTCTTATTTTCAGATAAAATTTTGACCGTTTTGCCCCTAAATATTTTTCTGGTAGCATTCATGACATTGGCACCATTTTCAAACCTCATAACTGTGTGACATAAATGTACCTCAATTTGTGTGCTTACTATCAGGATATTTTGTGAAACAAATTTCCTTTCATTTTAGTCCCTAATCATTTCCTTTCAGTTTAGTCCTTACTTTGTTTAAGGTAATACAAAATAATTTTTGGACTATTTTCAATGCATAAAAATATTTAGTCTAGGATTCTAAGACATACCTGATATCATAGAATTGAGGATATTACATTTATCACATATTGTAATCATTCACCATTACTCCTTGCATGTCTAAATTCATGACCATACCTTATATTAAGATCTTATGTATCTAACTATTTCTTTCTGTGTTTTGGCGAATCAATACTCTTACATACATACCACTCAACATTCAACAAAAAGCATTAAAGAGTATACATAAGACATGTCAAAATGGAAAATTTTTCTTGTTGTAGTCTCTTACATGTATCCTTACATGTAAGAGATGTGTAATAACAATATGAGGACACATAAGAGATATATATAAAGGCAAGGCAAAGACACGTAAGGATACATGTAACAAAAAGATAAAAACATGTAACGATATGTGTAATGATAAGGTAAAGACACGTAAAAGTACATGTAATAGCAACATGAAGATACGTAAATATATGTGTAAAGGCAAGGCAAGGCAAAGACACACATAGATGCAAGTAATGGCAAGGCAATGAAACATAAGAATACATGTAATGGTAAGGTAGAGACACATAAGAGTATGTGTATTAGCAATGTGAATACACATAAGGACATCTGTAAATGCAAGGAAAAGACACATAAGGATCTGATTAATGGAAAGGAAAAGATACATAAGAATACGATTAATGGAAAGGTAAAAGACACATAAGGATACTTTTAATTGCAAGGTAAAGGCACATAAAGGATGTGTAAAGGTAAGATAAAGACACATAAAAATACATGTAATGGCAAGGTAAAAAGACACATAAATGTACATATAATAGTAATGTGAAGACATGTAACGATACTTGTAATAGCAAGATGAAGACTTAAGGATAGTGTAATATGGCAAGGTAAAGACATGCAAGAACATATGTAATAACAATATAAAGATACTTAAAGATATGTATAATGACAAGATAAAGACACATAAAAATACGTGTAATGACAAAGTAAAAATACATACAAGTATTTGTAATTGCAATGTGAAGACACAAACATAGATTAAATGGCAAGATCAAAACATATAAGAATACGTGTAATGACAAGATAAATATATGTAATAGTACATGTAATAACTAACAATTTGAAGACAAGTAAAAATACGTGTATTATTTAAAATATTTTTATATAATTTATTAATTTTTATTTAAAATATAATTAAATTGTTATGTATTATTTAATTATATATTATTTATTTTAAATTTATCATTTTATATTGTTAATTATTTTTTAAATTACATAATTATTAATTATATGTTATTTTTATATTTTTTATTTTTAAATATAATTTTAAATATTTATTGTGATAAAAATTAATATAATTATCTTATTTTATAACTATGGAAAATAAATTTGTAACCTAAAACAACAAAAATTTTTTATCTGTTTTAAATATTTATGATTTATTTTTATTTAATAGAATATATATTTAAATTTATAATAAAAATTTAAAATTTTATATATTTTACCCATTTAACTGATCTTTTATTAACCACCAGTTCATGTACTGTAAATTCTTTCTAAAAACCTGCATCCAACTAGATCCCATGTAGTCCAATAACTTTCAAATCTTTAAAATATATAATTGTTGTAAATTACTAAACGAGTAATTAGATTTTTTTTTTTTTGGGTGTAATATTCGAAGCCAACCTCAAAATTTTGAATTAATCTCATACCGTAATAAAGACAATCAAGCGTATACTTCCATAGTAAAAGTCAACGAAATCATTTTATATTATATTACATATATATATATATATATTGGTGAGTTTGATATGTATTAAAATATATATTATTTTTTAAAAATTTGATGTAAAATACAAGTAAAAACTTAAATAACTTATTTTTTTTATACTCTTTCATAACTCTTCACTTTCTCAAATATTTATATATAACAAAAATTAAATATCTCAAAATTATATAATAATGAATGTTGATTTAATTTATGGACCCAAGTTCAAATAAAGCATATATAAATTTATGATGTATTAAGAAATTAGTAGAAAAATATTAAAAAATATATTCATACAATTAAAATTAACAATTATTAAAAAAATAAAATTATATTAAATTATTTTTTAATTTTATTTATTTAATTATAAATATATAATATATTATTTGACGAATTCGTAAGAACATTTTTCAATAATATAATACATATGCATGAATTATACAAATAGTACATTTCCCAAGATTCCAGTGTTTGGCAGTTTATTGACTTCACCGTATACTTCAAAACGAGTACATTATTTTCGCTTTTCGATGATATTAATTAATATTTAAAAAATATTCTCTTCTTAAAAAATAAAAATAAATAAATATTCCAAAATCATAGGTATATATATATATATATATATATATATATATATATATATATATATATATATGTGTGTGTGTACACACAAAGAAGGAAGTCAACCCCTTTTTATTGGTTCATGTGTCTTAACTCTTTTTTAAAAAATATATTTTTATTAAAGAGAATCATATATAATTGGTCAGTTATTAAATATGAAATTTTTTTTAAAAAAAATCATAATCTTTAATTCATCGTGTTCTGAAAAATATAATAACAATTCTCGTTTGTACAATTTTAAATTTTTATATCCTGTAAAGAATACATAATATAATATAATTAATGTGTTGAATCAAATAATTTATCCATAAATTAATAAACTTGCATATTTGAAACTTATAAAACTAGTGAACCCACATTGATTAATTGATGTTTTGAAGAAGTTTTTTAGACCAAAATTGCTTGTTTCTTAGTAGTCTCTCCCTGCAGGAAACAAACCACTTCAGATTCAGATTTATCGCTAAAGGACATTTGTACTTCTGAAACCTGTAGATCTCTTCCTCTCTTGTAGAGATGACACCATATGTTCATCTCCTCATTATAATAATTCTGTATGCGCAATAAACACAATTTGTCACAAAAAAAGAAAAGTCATAATTAATATATATATATAATAACAGAAACAATAATTTGTTGATAAAAATCGTATTTTCACCTTCAATTCATGTTTTGAGATGGTTTCTTTTTCAACAGAGATTGCTACTTTTTCAGCATCACGTTGCAAGACACAGGTTCCAATTCTGCACATTGTAGGATTCGACTTCTTTCCATTTTATGATATATATATATATATATGTATATATATGCACTCATATACGCCTGTGATTCCAAAAGCAATATTTAAGGTCAAAATTAATTAATGAGTATTTTTTTTTTTCATAGCCATATAACATTGTAATGAATAAAATGAAAATTCATGAACATACCTTATATTAAGATTTTCCGCATCGATCTATTCCTTTCCTTATTTTGACAAATCAATAACCTATTGCACTCAACAACTAAGAGAAGACATAAGAGAATATGAGATATGTCAAATATGAAATTTTTTCTCATAGCACTCTATTTAAATCAGTACGTAATGACATATTTATAGTATACCATAATGAATATTTTTTGTCAAGTAAAATACGTGTAAAGAGAAGATAAAGGCAAGTGGCCTCAAATGTCTTGTATAATTGCCACGTATTGCAATCATTAGCCATTATTCCTGCATGTCAGCCACGTATGTTTTCTATGCATGTGTGCCACGTATTGCAATCCTTTCATTCATCATGCTCATTGCATATTTATCATGCATTGTAATCACTCACCATTACTCCTCGAGTGTTTGCCGCATTCGTAATTGTTGAAGCAAAAGGAATATTTTGGTAAAGAAGATTTTTAAATGTCAACCATTTGTATTTATCGTTTGAAGTTAAAATTTTGATCAACAAAATGATTGTTTCAAGAAATTTGGGTTTAATAATGGGTTTGCAAATATTTTACTTGTGATTAAAATTGGGCTGGAAAAAATCTGCCAACTGGCTATTTTAAAGAAACAAAAAAGAAAGAAAATGGCCCAATATGATTAGCCCAATAAAAATTATGAGTTATGATCTTCCATAGGGTCCAACGTGAGACAAAATAGAATATGGAATCAAATGTAAATAGTTAAGGAAAACATAGGCACATACAAAAACAAAAAGATAAAGAAATGGCCCAATATGATTAGCCCAATAAAAATTATGAGTTATGATCTTACAAAGGGTCCAACGTGAGACAAAATGGAATGTTGAATCAAATGTAAAAAGTTAACACACACACACAGCAAAGAAAAGAAATGGCCCAATATGATTAGCCCAATAAAAATTATATGTTACGACCCACATTTTTCTATTATCCTTTATGTCTACTTTGTACATTATCTTTGCATATATATCATTTATTGTAATCATTCATTATACTCATTGCATGTTTTTCACGTATTGTAATCATTCATCATTACTCTTTGTGTGTGGTGAGTGTGTACACGCCACAGAGAACAATTTTTTTCTATTATCTTTTATACGTTGATCACGTATATTATCTTTGTATGTATGTCATTCGTTAGAATTATTCATCATACTCATTGTATGTTGACCACATATTGTAATCATTCATTATTACTCCTTGCTTGTTCCCTCCCCCCCCAACACACACACAAAGATCCTTTTCTATTATCCTTTGTATGTCTACCGCATACATTATTCTTGCATGTATGTCATTTACTGTAATTATTCATCATACTTATTGCATGTTTATCACGTATTGTAATTATTCACCATTACTCCTTGCGTGTCTAAATTCATGAACATTCCTTATATTAAGATCTTATGTATCTAACTATTCCTTTCTCTATTTTGGCAAATCAACACTCTTACATACATACCACTCAACATTCAACAAAAAGCATTAAAGAGTATGCATAAGACATGTCAAAATGGAAATTTTTTCTTGTTGTAGTCTCTTTGAATTAGTATTCACATATATTTATATTGAATACTAGAAAATGAAATATTGACACATAAGAGATATGTGTAAAGGCAAGGTATAGACACGTAAATATATGTGTAACGAAAAGGTAAAGACACATAAAGATATGTGTAATAACAAAGTAAAGACACATAAGAGTACGTGTAATAGCAGCACAAAGATATGTAAAGTCATGTGTAAAGGCAAGGCAAAGACACGCATAGATGCAAGTAATGGCACGGCAATGAAACATAAGAATACATGTAATGGCAAGGTAGAGACACGTAAGAGTACATGTAATTGCAATGTGAATACACATAAGGATACGATTAATGAAAAGATAAAGACATAAGGATACTTGTAATTGCTAGGTAAAGACACATAAAGGATATGTGTAAAGGCAAGACAAAGAAACATAAGGATACATGTAATGACAAGGTAATTAAAAAGACACATAAGAGTACATATAATAGCAATGTGAAGACACATAACAATACTTGTAATAGCAAGATGAAGACACATGAGGATAGTGTAATATGGCAAGGTAAAGACATGTAAGAGTATATGTAATAGTAATGTGAAGACATGTAAAAATATGTGTAATGGCAAGATAAAGACACATAAAGATACGTGTAATGACAAGGTAAAGATACATAACAGTATATGTAATAGCAATGTAAAGACAAAAATATAAATTAAATGGCAACATAAAGACACATAAGAATACGTGTAATGGCAAGGTAAATATATGTAAGAGTACATGTAATAGCTAGCAATTTGAATACAAGTAAGGATATGTGTAATGACAAGATAAAAACTAATAAGAATACACGTAATAGTAAGGTAAAAATATGTGTAATGGCACGAAAAAGATGGTAAATTTTTGTGTAATAGCAATGTGAAGATGCGTAAGCATATGTGTAATGACAAGATAAAGACACGTAAAGACACATAAAGATATATGTAATGGCAAGTAAAGACACGTAAGAATATGTGTAATAACAATTTGAAGGTATGAGTATATAATCTTTTTAAAATTTTTAACTACTATTGGCAGCAGTTTGGTAATGACTTTTCAATGATTAAAATGAGACAAACATTTTATTTTTGAAAGACCAACCAAAAAATAAAATAATCTTAAACATTAAATACTTAATTAACTCTTTTTTCAAATATGATGAAAATAAATGAACTTTAACATATTTGTCTAAATTCATCGTGAACATACCTTAAAATAATATTTTTCATGGATTCCTTTCTTTGCATTTAATACATTTTTATTATTCTTTTGTCATGAACAAGATAAGTCACTAGTATTTAAAATTGATAATATATTAAATTTGAAAAATCAATATTTTTAACTCTAATATATACATATATATATTACAATTATGTATTTATCAAAATATTTTATAAAAAATGATATACCTCATAATTTAAACATAATATATATATTATAATTAATTTTTAATTAAAAATATAATATCATTTTTTAATTAACATATTTTTTTATTAATAAAATATAATATCATATATCACACCAGAGTAACACGTTTTTGCTAAACTCAAATATTGTTTCATTATTACCCTTTATTACGTAATCTTAAAGACTATTTTTTTGATAATATATTCTATTTAAAGTTATTTAGTTTTCATATAAAATAATTGTATAATATTTTAATTTAGAACATGATTATCTTATATATTGGTAAAATAATATTCAACACTTATTATATTTTAAAAATAATAAATACTAGTGTGATTTATCTTGTTCTAAAGTATATTTCAATTTTTTATTTAATTTTTAAAATATAAAAAATAATAAATTTAAGTTTAGTTTGGTGTTATCTTTTTTTTGGTATGCTATTTTTTTTTTTTTTACCGGTGTTCATACTCTATGACTAAGAATATCCTAATTT
This sequence comes from Senna siamea, assembly GCA_031216115.1. Taxonomy (NCBI): domain Eukaryota; kingdom Viridiplantae; phylum Streptophyta; class Magnoliopsida; order Fabales; family Fabaceae; genus Senna; species Senna siamea. The sequence continues at coordinate 13,165,156 of CM062361.1, read as the reverse complement.
GGTTTGAAATTTAATTACTTTTCATCTTTTATTATAAGTGTATTATGTAAGGATTAAACTCAAAACTCTTCTCACATATGTATTATAAACTGAATCACGACCTGTAGGTACACCAATTTGAATGCTGAGTTCACACAAAGTCATGGACGAATTAGTTTTCTGTTATCTTTTTTAATTTCATACTCTTTACATGTTTTCTCCATCTTTACTCTCCTCGCATCATATAGCATATATAGAAATTATAATCTTAGAAGCTTTATTTTTTCACTTTCCTCACATCATATAGCATGAAAATGTATAATTTTCAAAAATAAAAAAAGAAGTGTATCAAATAATAAAAATTAGTTAGTACTGAAGCCACAAAGCAAAAAGAATTACAAAGAAATGAAAAACTTTTGGTACTAGCTGTCATGGGACCAAGGTTAAGAGGTAGATCACGCATATAAACTGTGACCCAAAAAAAAAAAAAAAAAGAAGACAACATTTAAAATTTATCTCTTATTTAAACAATGTAAACAATTTGTTTCTTGTACTCCAATTACTTTCAACAAATCTTTCATATATATAATTGTTGTAAATTACTAAACGAGTAATTAGATGATAAAATTAGTTTAGTGTAATATATGAATGATACAAAAAATTAGAGGAAAGATACAAATTTAAATTATAACATTATACTTCGCTGCAATATTAATTAAAATAAAAAATCTATTTCCCTTTTACTGAATCATGAGAAGAATTCAAAATAGTAAATAACAATTTTTTTTGGGTAATATGTTAATTAACACAATTTTTCCAAGAAAAACGGGAAAAATCTCAGCATCATGCTAGACACAGTAGGTTTTACGAATGGGCCGGGAACATAATTTGTCTATTATTCTTTGTACTATGATCAACCCATGAGAAGTCACTTTGATTAGTTTTTTCTCTAAATTGTACAAGTTTTTTCTCTAAAATTAATTTGCGGTTCATCATAAATAATACTACAATAATATATTAAATGACTTTTTCCCGATTGAATTTATTATTTTAAAATATAATTAATATAATTAATATTATATTTTAAAAATTAAAGAAAAACATGACATATACTTTTATGCATAAAAAACCCTTAGTATATTATATGTTTTTTATGACAAAAAGACCAAAAGTCAAAAATAAATATAAACATTCTAGTTAGCTAGTGGGTTATTTTAATTTAATTTAAAACAATAAAAAATAAAAAATATTTAATTTCTTATTTTACTCTTCAGTACTCTCCCATATTTCATACATCATATCTAGATTATAATAAAAAAATTTATTCACGCTTATATTTAAAGTACCACCATGATTATTAATAGATTAATTTTTAACATATTTTGTAAAGATTTATGAACTCATCACCTTAAATTACTCTTCTACAACGTTCCCTTTCAACAGAATTCGGCTGACTTCATCGTAGACTTCGGAATGCTTATTAAAATTATTTGCGCTTTTTGATGATATGAATTAATATTTAAAAAATATTATCTTCTTGGAAATTAAAAAAATTAAATATGCCAAAATCATATATATATATATATGAATGATATCACAAAGGAGATACAAATACTATTCTGGCCTTTGAAATTTTGTTTTATATTATCAGTCAGCCCCCCCCCCCCCCCCTTTTTTTTTCTACACATGTGGCTTCATCACCAGTGACTTGAATCTTCACTTTAACCATCGTTTGTGTAACTTTTAGACTCTGCTACTGTAGTCTTAGTTCTTTTTCTATGAGCCAATCATATAAATTTGAGACACTGTGCGCTATCAAACATAGGCACTTCTCTTCCAAATGATTGTAACCTTTGATTCACCATGAGGGATTTAGTCCCTTCCATTAAACCCAATCTTCTTTGGTACAATCTTAAATTTTTATATCCTGCAAAGAAGACATAACATAATATTAATTAATGTTCAATCAAATAATTTATTCATAAATTAATAAACTTTAGAATATTTTAAAATTATAAAATTAATGAACTCACATTGATTAATTCATGTTTTGGAGGAATTCTTTAGACCAAAACTACTTGTTTCTCAGCAATCTCTCCCTGCAGAAAGTATACTACTTCAGATTCAGATTTATCGCTAAAGAACATTTTCCCTGCAGAAAGTAGACTACTTCAGATTCAGATTTATCGCCAAAGAACATTTCCACTTCTGAAATCAGTAGATCTCTTCATCTCTTGTGGAGATGAAACCTTCAGTTCAACTCCTTGTTTTAATAATTCTGCATACGCAATAAACACAATTTGTCACAAAAAATAAAAGTTGTAATTAATATATATATATATATATAAAATAACAAAAACAATAATTTGTTGCTAAAATCGTTGTGTGTGTGTGTGTGTGTGTATATATGCACTCTCGTATGCTTGTGATTCCCAAAACATGAATATTTAAGGTCAAAATTAATGAGTATTTATTCTTTTTCATAGCCATATAAAATTGTATTAAATACAATGAAAATTCATGAACATACCTTATATAAAGATTTTCTGCATCAATCTATTTCTTTCTTTATTTTGGCGAATCAATAACCTATGGCACTCAACATTCAAGAGAAGACACTAAAAAATATGATATGTCAAATCTGAAATTTTTTTTCTTATAGCACTCTATTTGAATCATTACTTAATTACATATTTATAGTATACCATAATAAATTTTTTTCATCAGGTAAAGACACGAGTAAAGGGAAGATAAAAGCAAGTGGCCTTAAATGTCTTGTATAATTGCCACGTATTGCGATCATTAGCCATTATTCCTGCATGTCAGCCACGTATGTTTTCTATGCATGTGTGCCACGTATTGCAATCCTTTGCTATTATTCTTTGTATGTCTGCCACGTACATTATCCTTGCATGTCTACCACGTATTGCAATCCTTTGCGTGTCTGCCAAATTCGTAATTGTTGAGGCAAAAATGGTAATTATATTTCTCAAAGTTTTTATTAAATATTTTGGTAAACAAGATTTTAAAAATCTAAACCATTTATATTTTATCAGTTCAAGTTAAAAATTTGATCGACAAAATGTTTGTTTCAAGAAATTTGGGTTTAATAATGGATTTGAAAATATTTTACTTGTAATCAAAATTGGGCTTGCAAAAATCCACCAATTGTGGTCTTTTTGTTTTATGTAAACACAAGAAAAGAAATAGCCCAATATGATTAAAATCTCTCTCTCTCTCTCTCTCTCTCTCTCTCTCTCTATATATATATATATATATATATTGAGTCAAATTCAGTATAAATAAATAAATAAATATAAAGGAGCGTAGATACATAATATTTTCTTAAAAAGTTATTAATTATTTTTATAAAAATATATTATATTAAAATTAAATAAATTAATGACATGTCGTGACATCCACCATTATTTTTTATTTATGTAATATTACATAAATTATCATATATAAATGTAAACACATAGTTATCATAAATATTATTTTATATGATTCACTTTATTACTCTTTTGTAGATAAATTAATTGATTAAAAGATATGTTTTTCTCAATGATTAACTTTTTTATGAATTATGTATAAATTAAAAATTAAAAAAGTTAAAATCTATTTATAATTTCATAACAATGGTAAGGAAAATTAATTTATCATATTTATAAATGAAAACAAACTTGTCATTTTTAGAGAAAAAAACTAAAAGACAAGAAAATATTTTAGAGAAAATAACTAAAGGACAAGTTAAAAATATTAAATAACCAAAAGAAAAAGATCGATGAAAAAAAAAAAAAAAGGGAAATACAGCGGGATATGAAACAATAAAATATAAAAATATAAAAAATGAGATATAATAGTAAATGACAGTCCTTACTTTTTTTTATAACTTTATTCTAACATAAAAATATAAAGATAATTTTTTAATTAAAATTTACAATTCTTATTAAATTTATTATGCTTGAAAAATATTATGATCTTAAAAGTTTTTGTCTTCTTAAATTTATTGTTCTTAAAAATATAAAATTTTTAAAATAGCATATTTATGAAAAATATATAAAAATTAATAATATTTTATAATTTAAACTATAACATGTATTAAATAATTAATCTATAATTAGATATAATATATTTTTTCAAATATTAGTTATATTAAAATATTTTTTACATACATAAATTTTAGTCTTTTAAACAGCCTTATAGAAGTTTTATAATTTTTTTTAGATAAGGGCCAAATATAAACAGCCTTATAATTCAAGTCTTGTATGTCTAATGAAAAGAAAAAGAAAAGGATGCATTTATTTTTTGCAACATACTTTTCAATAAGAAGGAAGAAAGAGTTTATAAACATGTCAGGCAAGTTACTTTTCACTCTTCCCTACCAATTTCTCTCTTTCTTTCTTTCTCAAGTCATCAAGTCCATCTAAGAAAGGAGAGTTAATAGAAGCTCGGAGCATCTACTGGATCCAAGCCTCATTAAACGTAAATTTAGATGTTGAAAATCCTTAGAGTTGAAGTGCAACGGCTAAATCCTCAATGTATTTATTGCTGCCTCCTTCGCTGTTGAATAGTAGAGTGAGAATGAGCAAGAATTTGAGTTGAGTATTTTCTATTATTTTTCTCAAGCGTTTTTACTGAACTTTAACTTAATCAATTCCTCTATGAGTTTAAGTGCATAAGATCTTATAAGAGTATTCTTTCTTCAGATATTTCTTTTTTGAGTGTGAATTAGAAGTCTATGTGATTCTAAGATTTGTTTAAAATTCTAAAAGCCAAGAGGACTGATCTTTAGGTTATAAGGTTATAAAGACAACATTCTTTCTAGTTGTTGTAACAATTTGGTTGGGTTCTTATGCATTCAAAACTCAATGGTTGCTGGTTGTAAAAACATACGTGTTAATCCCAAGTTACGAAACGCGTACAATTATTTTGGTTTTTTATGATATTAATTAGTATTTAAAAAATATTCTCTTCTTGAAAATTTTAAAAAAACTTAAATATCTAAAACATATATATATAATGATATAACAAAGAAGATACAAATACTATTCAGGTATTTGAAATTTTGTTTTAAGTTCTCAGTGAGCTCCTTTTTGTTTCTTCATGTATCTTCATCACTAGGCACTTGAATCTTTACTTCAACCATCCTTTGTGTAACCTCTTTGATTTTATTACTGTAATCTTAGTTCTTTTTTTTACAAATATCTTTTTACTAAAAGACAATCATATATATTTGAAATATTGTATATAGTCTCTCAAGAGCAATTGTAACATTTGGTTCAATATATTACGAGAAACTTAGCCTCTTCCATTGGTTCCATTTCTTTTTGGTACAATCTTATATTTTTATATCTTGTAAAGAAGACATAATATAATATAATTAATGTTGAATCAAATAATTTATCCATAAATTAATGAACTTCAGCATATTTGAAAATTATAAAATTAATGAACTCACATTGATTAATCCATGTTTTGGAGGAGTTTCTTAGACCAAAGCTGCTTGTTTCTGAGTAGCCACTCCCTGCAGGAAGCACTACTTTAGATTCAGATTTATCACTAAAGAACATTTCCATTTCTGAAATTGGTAGATATCTTCATCTCTTGTAAAGATGACACCTTTTGTTCAACCCTTGTTATAATAATTCTACCAGCGCAATAAACACAATTTTTCACAAAAAAATAAAATAAATGTTGTAATTAATATATATAAAAAATAACAAAACAGTAATTTGTCACTAAAAATCGTATTATATATGCACTCTCATATGCTTGTGATACCCAAAACATGAATATTTAAGGTCAAAATTAATGAGTATTTATTATTTTTCATAGTCATATAAAATTATATTGAATACAATAAAAATTCATAAACATACCTTATATTTGGATTCTTTGCATCGATCTATTCCTTTCTTTATTTTGGCGAATCAATAATTTATGGCACTTAACATTCAAGAGAAGAAATTAGAGAATATGAGACGTGTCAAATCTAAAATTGCTTTTATGATACTCCGTTTGAATCAATACTTAATTACATATTTATAGTATACTATAATAAATATATTTCAACATGTAAGCACACGTGTAAAGGGGAGACAAAGGCAAGTGGCCTTAAGTGTCTTGAATAATTGCCACATATTGCGATTATTAGCCATTATTTCGTCACGTGAGCCACTTATGTTATCTGTGCATGTGTGCCACCTATTGCAATTCTTTGCTATTATTCTTTATATGTCTGCCACATAAATTATCCTTGCATGTCTATCATGTACTATAATCATTCATCGTACTCTTTGCATGTTTACCACGTATTGCAATCATTCACCATATACTCCTTTTGTATCAGCCACGTTCGTAATTGTTGAGGCAAAAATGTTTATTATATTTCCCAAAGCTTTATTGAATATTTTGGTAAAGAAGATTTTGAAAATGTCAACCATTTGTATTTTATCATTTAAAGTTAAAAATTTGATGGAAAAAATGTTTGTTTCAAGAAATTTGGGTTTAATAATGGGTTTGCAAATATTCTTACTTGTGATCAAAAATGGGCTTGCAAAAATCCACCAATTGTGAGGTTTTTATAGAAACAAGAAAAGAAATGGCTCAATATGATTAGCCCAATAAACATTATGATTTATGATCTTTCATAGAGTCCAAAGTGAAACAAGAGAGTATGGAATAAAACGTAAAAAGTTGAGTAAACATTCAAATATGTTCGATTAAATAAATGACAAGATTAATATATATATATATATATATATATATTCAGAATAAATTTTCAGGTCTTTTGAGTGGAGTTCATGAATCACTTGCTTAAATCCAAATTTTCAGGCCAGGGAGACGCCCTTGATAGCTCATTAACACTCGACTGCAAATGGCGAACACCAACTTCGGTTCCTGAAGAAGCCTCCCTGCCAAGTTCCAATTTGACTGCAAATGGCGAACACCAACTTCGGTTCCTGAAGAAGCCTCCCTGCCAAGTTCCAAGTTGACTGCGAATTAGTCCTTCACATCCCGCGAGGCCTAGGTTGCCTTTACTAGCTCCATCACATTTGATCTTTACCCTTCCCTGGTTTGGGCACCACCATTTGATCTGTGCAGGATTACGGTTGTTGCAACAAGGCAAGTTAGTCATTAGTAAGACTTGAGAAATTTTGTTTTGTAGTGAAGTTTGCATTAAAAATTTGGCAATTCCGCCATTATCATATGGACCATCATGCTATCGCAAATAGGAGGTTCCAAGGTATATTGTCCTGGGTAGAGGGGGTGTCCTGTTTGATATTTTACAATATCTATAGGTTGAGGGGAATAGAGAAGAATTCTAAATGTTCGTTATAAGGAACAAAGTCTCGTCACATGCGGGCTGTTATCTCGCAGTCCATGACTACGTGAAGGTTGGATTCTGGGAGGTGGGGACATAGTTGGCAGATTGTGCTGCATTCACTTCAGTTAGTGTGTAGCCGATTATGTCTGAGGAGCCAGAGAAATCTTCTGATCCGTTTAGTCCCCTTCCAATCCCAAATAGCTTTCCATAAGTCAAAACGGGAGTTCTCTGGGTTTTGGATAGAGACAAGTAGGCAGAAGATATTGTGAAGGACCCAAAATTAATACCTGCCCAATTCCTCTTATCAGGTGGAGAGATTTCTGATGGGGGAGAATGGCATGTAGTTTGATGATCTATGCTTCAGGTAGGAGATACTTGAGGGTTTCCCAAACCCCTTGGTTATTACTAGCGTCCACCACTTTCCAACTCAAAGTTTCCTCTTGGAGGCTTATCTTAATGGTTTCGGTGAGGCTCTTATCTTTCTCAATCCATTTATGCTTCCAGCAATTTTCTTGATTACTGTTACCGATCTCGTAAATAAATTCCTTAATTTCATGGCTTTAGGAAGAAACTAGGTTCTTCTGGAGTTGGGAGCTATTTTGCTTTAAGGAAATTGTTGCCTTCATTGTATTTATGTCTCATAACGTTAGCCCAGAGTCCTTTGATTTTGTTGGGTAGGCTCCAACTGAGCTTCATTAGGCAGGCTGAGTTCATAGTTTTAAGATTTCCAAGTCCAAGCCCACCATAGTTTTTTGGTTTTTTGTAAGGTGTTCCACTTTATAAGATGTATCCGCCTATTATTGATATTACATCCCCAGATGAAGGCTCTTTCCATTTTCTCAATAGTAGAAAGGATAGATTAGGGTAGCCTGGCCACCATCATGTTGTAGATAGGTATATCTTTAACCACACTTTTTACTAAAGTGATCCTCCTGGCCAAGCTTAAGTTCTTAGCTAAGTTAGATTCACATCCTATTAGGCAGTTTCTGATCTTTTCTATCAGAAATTTATATTTTCTGGTTCTTGTTCTCCCATGGTTATTGCATAAATGCAAAGGATGCATTAATTTTTTACAACATACTTTTCAAAAATAAGGAAAGAGTTTATAAACATCACAAGCAAGTCAATTTTCACTCTTCGCAACCAATTTCTCTCTTTCTTTCTACCTCAGGTCATCAAGTCCATCTGACAAAGGAGAGTTAATAGAAGCTTGGAGTGTCTGCTAGATCGAAGCCTCATCAAAAAAAAATTTAGATGTTGAAAATCCTTGGAGTTTAAGTGTAACGGCTAACTCCTCAATATATTTATTATTGCCTCCTTTTCTGTTGAATAGTAGAGAGAGAATGAGCAAGAAAATGAGTTGAGTATTTTCTCTTATTTCTCTCAAGCATTTCTACATAACTTTAACGTAATTAATTCCTTAGTGAGTTTAAGTGCATAAGATCTTATACGAGTATTCTTTCTTCATATATTTCCTTTCTGAGTGTGAAATAGGAGTCAGAGTGATTTTAGGATTTGTTCAAAGTTCTAAAAGCCAATGGGACTGATCTTTAAGTTCTAAGGTTATAAAGACAACAAGCTTTCTAGTTTTTGTAACAATATAATTTGTCTGGATTCTTGTGCGTGAAAAACTCAATGATTACTAGCTAGTTGTAGAAAAGCATGTGCTAATCCCAGGTTATGAGTTTTGATCTTATAGTGTGTAAACATATCTGGGCAAATAAATTGTTTTAATAGAATGTTAGGCTTATGAACACGGGACAATCACCTTGTCCGGTGCTGGTCACGTGTCCTGAGTGTGACATAACCTCTCCTTGGTTTTCAACGAGCGCTCCTAAATAACTCATCCAACTCATTACTTTTCTTAACTTCATTGGAAACAAATTAGGATCCACCGCCATTCTTTACACAAATGAAATCGTCCTTTCATCATTCGCGACTTCTTGATCTGTGGCTAGCAACGCCTTCTCCACAATATTCTGGAACAACAGATTATCAAGCACTGTATTTTTCGCGAGCGGAAGTAAGGAGCATAACTGGAGAGGTTGTGGCTGTAATTGTGATTGTTGTCATCCTGACATTGGGTATACTTTGATGGAAAGGTTCTTAATTTGAGAAAGGAAAGTTCATTAGCAAGAGGTAATGACAAAGCAATTACTACTGTAAACTTAAATATTTTCTAGACGTGTTGACAGTATGGATTTTTCTCAATACAAGACATCTCTCATCTCCGTTGCTTATACTTACTGAGCTAAAGGATTTAGATGTACAAGTTGGTTTATATACCTTAGGCCAAATCAAATGAGCAACAAATAACTTTGATGTATCCCATAAGATTGGAGAAGAAGGGTCTGATCCTGTTTACAAGGTATCTTGGACAAAATAACGTAACTATAATGAATATTCTATTATACTTGTTTATCATTCTTAAAAGTACATAATACTACTCTCCAAAAAGCAGAGCATTGTATCAGATGAATCAATAACAGCAGTCAAGCAACTTTCCTCTAAATCAAAACAAGGAAACTGTGAGTTTATAAATGAGATGGGAATGATCTATGCTTTAAAGCTCCCTTGTCTTGTTAAACTCTATGGTTTTTGTGTTGAGGGAGATCAATTGTTGCTGGTAGATGAATACATGGAAAACAATAGCCTTGCTCGTGCTGTTTGGTAAATTATTGGGTTTTCTCTAAACTGCTACAATTCCTTACATGAAGGAATCTAAGAGACATCTTTTTTTTTTTTCCTTTGAAATTCAAGCTTTTGGCTATAGAAATTTAACCATTGGCGTCCTGTGCAAATATCATTGCATTGTATATTTTCTTTTACCAGGAACATGTTTTGAAAGAAAACGGTCATCTAATGGAGCTCGTTGATCGAAGGTTGGGTTCAGATTTTAACAAAGAGGAGGTAATGGTGATGATCAACGTGGCTCTCCTATGCACCAATCCCTCTTCATCTCTTAGGCCCACCATGTCCTCAGTGTTAAGCATGCTTGAAGGCAAAATTGTGGAAGCTGAGCCAATTATGAAAGTACACAAAGTAAACACATCAGAATAGAAATCGAAAGCCAAAAGCCGAAATCATCGGATAGCATTGAAAATGGAAAAATGAAGATCAAAGAAACCAAACAGATCTTGAAAGAAAAAGCAAGCAGAATACAACGAGACGATTTGCTGCAAGGTGCTAAAAATGCAGAGAGAGAGAGAGAAAGAACACGAACAAGACGAGTTGCAGGAAATGAAACGGTGTATTTTTGCCACTCCAAAGACGCGTGGCAGGATTTCATCCGATGATGAAACAGACGGTTAAGATTGAGGCAACGACATACAACTATATAGAAAAGTTACCGCAAACAATCCGAGCGCATATTTTCCGGTGTCTCATCGAAGTTCATAATTATAATTATTATTATGAATACATATGTGATGTATTTGTTTAATTATCCAAAAAGAATTAAATTAATATATATAGCATAATTACTTACCCCGAAGAAGCATGAAAGCAACCGTGGACATATAAAATTAATAATACTTGGTTACTTGAAGTTTTAAGTAGTGTTTTAATCTCCTCTTTTTATTTTAATTTAATGGTTATAAAAGAATATTGATTTTAAGTTATATTAAATTATTTTTTAAGTTATATTTTTTTAATTTTATTTGTGTAAATTTTAATATATAAAGAATTCATATAAGATTTGCTCTTGACGTTTCTTACACAAGAAAAATATAAATGAAAAAGTAATCAATTATTTTAGGTTTTCAAACCGTACGTTAATATTCAATTTTTTTATTATAATATTTTAAAATATAATCTGATAACACTGTGATTTATTTGGTCTTTTTGAATAGCTTTTAGAAGTTTTTATTTAATTTATTTTTTCATTTCTGGATTTTTGGGAATATTTTGTGGCATTTTTTATGAGAAAAGTTCTTTAAAAACTTGATTCATATATTTTTTTTCTGATTGGAACTTGATTCATATTTAGTAGTATACCATTTGTGGTTCATCATAAATAATACTGCAAATAATATATTAAATAATTAATTGTTTAATATTTCCATGTTTTGTATGTTTTAGTATTCTTGAAAATATTTTTTTTTGTTAATTTTGGGAAATCTCACTGCAATTTTTAACATGTACCTATATTTAATACTAAATGGCCCGAGATACTCATGCCAATTTTTTTAATAAATTTTTTATATATAAAATCCATTAAATAATAAAAAGAAGTATAGTAGAAAGTTGCTCAACTTTATTTTTATATATTATATATTATATGAAAAGACAAAAAGTTCAAAAAACAAATATAAATATACGGGGTTATTTTAATTTAATTTAAAACAATAAAAAGATAAAAAAAATTATTTAATTTTTATTTCACTCTCCACTCTCTCATATTTAATTTATATCTCATAGTTATATTATAATAAAATGTTTATTCACACTTATATTTATACTATCACCATGATTATTAATAAATGAATTTTTAACATATTTTGTAAAGATTTATGAACTCATCACCTTGAATTACTCTTCTACAACGTTTTTTTTCAACAGAATTCGGCAGTTTCTTGACTTCATCCTAGACTTTGGAATGCATAAAATTATTTGCATTTTTTATGATATTAATTAATATTTTAAAAAATATTCTCTTCTTAAAAATTAAAAAAATTAAATATCTCAAAAATATGTGTGTGTGTATATATATATGAATGATATAACAAAGGAGATACAAATACTATTCTAATTTTGTTTTATATTATTATCAGTCAGCTCCTTTTTGTTTCTTCTTATATGGCTTCATCACCAGTTACCTAAATCTTCACTTAAACCATCTGTAACTTCTTAATTTTATTATTATATTCTTAGTTCTATTTTAACATATCTTTTTACTAAAAAAAATTATATATATTTAAAACTTTATCGATTATTAAATATTAACATTTCTGTTTAAAAAAATTGTAACCTTTGGTTCACCATGAATTTTTTGCTCTCTTTCTCTTTCTCTTCGACCAAGAAAATTTCCATAATTCTCAAATCTATAGATCTCTTGGAGAGATTGACACCTTACATTCAATGTATTGTGATAATAAAACTGCAACCAAAACATTTTGTCACTTAAAATTTCATGCTCTTCTTATTTTCCTCCTCTTCCTTCCAATAAGAATATTTTCATGCTCTTGGATTCTGTAGATCTCTTGTAGAGATCTACACCTTATGTTCAACTTCTTGTGATAGTTATGCTGCATGTCCAACAAAAATAATTTGTCACTATGAAGAAGAAATAACTAAAACAATATAATTAGTCACCAAAAATCATATTTTTGATTTAAGTATATATATATATGTATATATATATATATATATAACTTCACCTCCAATTCATCTTCTGCGATGGTTTCTTTTTCAACAGAGATTGCTTGTTTCTCAACTTCATATTGGGCATACCGGCATAGGTTCTATACATTATCTGCCTGTGATTCCTAAAATATTTAAGGCAATTAATTAAAAAGAGTATGTTCTTTTCCAAAAACTAGATAAATTATTTTTTATAACAATGAAAATTAATCAACTTTATCATACATATATGTATAAATTCATGAACATACCTTATATTAGGATCTTCTGCATCCATCTATTCCTTTCTCTATTTTGGCGAATCAATAATCTTACATACATGCCACTCAACATTCAACAAAAAGCATTAAAGAGTATACATAAGACATGTCAAATCAAAAAAAATTTCTTCTTATAATCTTGAATTAGTATTCACATATGTTTATATAGAATACAGGACAATAAAATATTAGAATTTAAAAATAGAAGGACACATTTAATAATAAAATAAAGATATGTAAGAATACGTGTAATAATAAGGTAAAAACACATAAGAGACATGTAATAGTAATATGAAGACACGTAAGGAATATGTGTAAAGGCAAGACAAAGACACGTAGGCATACGTGTAATGAAAAGGTAAAAACACGTAAAAATATATGAAATGACAAAGTAAAGACACATAAGAATAAGTGTAATAGTAATGTAAAGACACGTAAGGATACGTGTAAAGAAAAGGTAAAGATACGTAAGGATACGTGTAAAGACAAGGTAAAGACACGTCTGGATATGAGTAATGTCAAAGTAATGACATGTAAGAATATGTATAATGGCAAGGTAAAGACACGTAAGAATTTGTGTAATAGCATTTTGAAAATATGTAAGGACACATGTGTAAATACAAGGAAAAGGCATATAATTTATTTCTTTCATAATTTATTTTTTTAAAATTTTATTTTATATGTTTTATTTCAATTAAAAAATCTGATAAAAAATATAAAAAGTTACATATAAATAGATTCCTTTTTTAAAAAATAAAGGGTTATCAATAAATGTCAATAGCCATAAGGCAAAAAGAATTACAATGAAATCCAAAGCCCTAGCACAAACAGTCTATGTCTCCAAGGTTAATTAGAATAAAATTTTATGTTGTGTTATTTTATTTGTACATTAATTAATAATATTTAACTATTTATTTTGATTTTATTTATTATATGAGTCCTTCAATTTAAAAAATAAAAATTAAATAAATATGATTGATCAATCCCAAAAATACATGTAAAAACTTGTCGTTAACTAAACAGTAGACCTACAAGTGGTTCTAATCTCTCCTTTGTTCCCAGTAAGCACTCCTAAAGAACTCATTCGACTCATTACTTCTCCGAACTTGATGGGAAACAAATTGGGATCTGTCGCCATTCTTCGCACAAACGGAGCTGTCCTCTTATCATTCGCCATTGCTTGATCTGTGGCTAGCAACGCCTTCCTCTTCTCCACAATGTTCTTGAACAACAGATTATCGATCACCGTCGGCGTCTCATCGAAGTTCACAATTGGATTATCTCTTGCCTCTGCTAAGCCAGGGGCCTTGCATATCTGCTTCAATTCATCGACTGCGACTAAGCCCAAAGTAAGGTCTGGTCTTCCTGTGTTACGGAAGTTGAATAATCTGTCACTGAAAATGTCGCAGTGAGCTGACCCAACAGAATGTGCACCACTCAGAACCACCATGTCTTCAGCGTTGAAGCCTTTCTTTTGGAAGAGTCGCAGCATTTGATCCACTGACCAGTTGGGAAGAGGTAGGTTGTCTTCTGCATTGGTCGCACGGGAAGACAGTCCATCCCTACGACCACCCAGCTTGGGTTGAGGTGGCAGACCCCCTAATACCATGGATTCTACAGCAGCAAATGCTAGAGTGTCAGCACATGACACAACGCCAGGGCATTCTTCCTCTAGCTTTGCTTTAATGTCGTCAATCAGATCGGCGCCTTTAAGAAGTTGGCCGTTCGTCGGTGACAATTTCTCCACTCTATCTCCGGATGCCACTGAATCCAACAAAATAGAGGCATCGCATCCCTGTAATTATAATTAAGTACGTATTATTGTCAACATATTTATATGTAATGGAGTGTATTTATTTAAGAATGAATTATATTTCTCTATTTTAAAAACTCGTCATTCCTTTTCTTAAAAAATTATAAATCTTATAATTCCACTTGTGAACTAAAATATCTTTAATGACATTATTAAATATTTTTAAAAAAGTTTAATTTACTAGGAAAATATATTTTGATTAAAATAAGTAAAATTGTAAGTTTTATGAATGTGTATAATTTTTTAAAATACAAAAAAAATAAGAGTATAATTTTAATATCTCTATAATTTATTCTTTATTTAAGAAAAATTATATTTTATTCTTTTAACTATGTTTATATAACACATCACTTACATAAATTTTAATTTATAACTATTTTTTTAAAATTATTTAAAATGCTGAAATTATATTTAAGAAACTTACAAGTTCTATTTTTTTTTTTTCAATTTTTTTACACATAATGTTTAGTTAAATTAAAAAAGAGAAGAAAAACAAAATATATGATAAGCATACAGTTTTTAAATTTAACTTTAAAAATAATAATTTTAAATAATTTAAAAAAATAATTTTTTTATAAATCAAAATTTAAGTAAATAATATATTATATAAGTATAGTTAAAAGGGAAAAAAATGTAGTTTCTCCCTTTATTTAATTACCTAGTAAAAATTACAAGAATTATATATAGCATAATTAATTACTTACACCAACAAAGCAATCATGGAATTGAAGGCGAATGAGGGCAGCAATTGCGGTTGGATTTGTCTTGACAATCTCTGCAACTTGATTAGCAACAATTTGTTCAGCATTTGGGCAAGTGTTTCTGTAGAATCCTTCCACAAGTTGTGTGTTCATGGGATTCTTTTGTTTCTTATTAATGTCAACAGGTTGTGGTTGAAGATTAGCATCATCGTCAAAGCGAGGAAAAAGAGAATTCAAGAATGGAAGAGGAAGAAATAGAGAACGACGTTGTTCAAAAGCGTAGTTCGAAGGAATGGTGATCAAGTTCAAATATGCAAATATGATCATAACATTAACAAAGCGTGCTCTGGCCATTGCTCTTGTTTCTTGATATATAAACTCAAAAAGTATTTATTTCTAATTCAATGGCTGTTGATTGCAAAATTGCAATGCTAGGAGGGGTTTATATAATGCCATAATTTCAAGTTAGTTTGAGAAACAGATAATTCATGATTAATATATTGTTATATGACAATTAATTTGACAGCTTCTTAGTGTGTGTGTGTGTGTGTATATATGCCTTTAATAGTTTGGTAATCATAACCAAAATTTATAGGTCAAACCTGTCTGTTAATTTTATGAATTCAAATTCATGTAAATTATAGAATTGTTACGTGTTAAAAGTTGTAAAAAAGAAAAAATATATGTGCAATTAAAATTTTATTAGTTATAAAAATTAATTTCAATAAACTTGTGGCTTTTTCTCGTTCATGAATTTTGCCGTTTTATGGCTTAGAGATTTTTTTTGTACGTAATGCAAAATTAAGTAGCACAAAAATTAAAATTAATAATATGAAGATAATTTATTGTCTTAAAATATAAATAAAACTTTGTTTCAGAGAAAATAAAATTTCACTTTCCATTTCAATTTGCTTCATGAAATTACTTTATTATATATATAAATCTAAAGTCATATTCTAAGTGTTATTATTAATAAAAAAAAATTGATATGCATTTTAATACATATTAAGTCACTAATTATTTATATGTGTATTTAAAATAATAATATTATAAATTTAAAATTTTGAATTCAAAAGGTCTGTTGTTAAGTGTTAAATGTTAACATTGACTTCTTTAAACCCCCATTTTAAGGATTTAAATTTAAAAATACAAACCCACTCAATTAAACGAGCTACTCACAATATTAAAAATTAAGGTTTCAATTTTTATTAAAATAAGTGTTAATATTTAATATCTTATAATATTTTAAATAAGATTATCTTTTATAAAATTTGTGAAAAATAAAAAAAAAAAGAAAATATTAAACAAGCTATCCCTGACCTAAATTTACTTTGATTTTTGGTCAATTTATAAGCTGGTTTTGAAAACAAACTGATCCTAGTCCGCATTTCAGCATGGCCAGCCAAATCAACTCTCTCTTTAAGGTTGGGTTAGGCTTTTTTTTTTTAAATGCCCAACAAGAAAACATTTTCTGACCCAAAAAAAAAAAAAAAAGAACCCCCTTAAGTTATCAAAAAGAATTTCTCATTAATGTGAGTGGGTAACTCTAAATGAATGTTAAAAATAACACAAAATTAATTTTTTAATATGAGATTATTTTTGCTCCCAATTGCAATGTCTTTATAATCTAAAAAAATATAATTTATTTTTTAATCTATTGATCTCATGACAAATATCTTCCCATATTTTAAAATTATTAAAAATTATTATGATTTTAAATTTTAAATCCCTAATTATTAATTTTTATTATTACATAATTTTAAATTACACAATTAATTTTATTATTATCTAATTTCTTAATTTAAAATATTTTATATATCTTTTATTTAAATAAAATAATATATCTTAATTTCAAATCTTATTAAAATTTGAAATCAAAATTACTCTTCACTTAA
Organism: Senna siamea; assembly: GCA_031216115.1. NCBI lineage: Eukaryota > Viridiplantae > Streptophyta > Magnoliopsida > Fabales > Fabaceae > Senna > Senna siamea. The sequence continues at coordinate 13,147,817 of CM062361.1, read as the reverse complement.
ATTTTTATGGGAATTTTTCTAAATTAATTAAGAAATAAAATTTAAAAGATATTATTTATTTAAAATTTTAAAATAAAATATTAAATTAAGATAATGAATTAACACATTCATATCCATAAACATATATTTGACTTTAAACACAATAAAAGATAAAAATATGTTATATTAACAAAAGGTATCTTAACAAAATGGTTTCTGTTTAACAAATAAAATTAAATAAATTAATCTAACAAACAACATAACTCACTTGTGGTTTAAATTACTAATTAAAAGTAATGATGTGATATTTAATATAATATTAAAATATTATCTTAAGATTAGTATTAAATATTATTTTATTTTTTATTTAATATTTTAATATTATATTATATTATATATTATTATTTTTTTTGTTAATAATTTATATAATATTAAGTTATGAGATAAAATTAATTATAATTTAAAATTTTAAAAATAAAATTAATTAAATAAAATTTTAGAAATAAAATTAAAAATTAATGTAAATTTAAAAAAATAAAATATTCTTTTTACATTTTTTAATTCATTTAATCTGTAATTTTATTTTTATAATTTAAAATTTTATATATAAGTTTTTAAAATTTTGAAAATTGTTATTTTTTTTATTAAATTTTACTGTCCTATATCATATATTTATATTATATATATGAAATTATTGTTTAGTAATATAAATAACACCTATTCAAAATATTATTTACATAACAAAATTTAATGATATAATTAAATTAAATTTTTTAAAAGTATAAAAATTTAAGTATAAAATTTTAGAAACATTAAAATTAAAAGTTAGGTAAAAAAATTAAACCTGAAAGAAAAAAAAAAAAATCTACTCAGGAAGGTACAGTAGGGACGGAGAAGCATAACACCAGCAGACAACAACATCGAAACCAATTCCACAAGCACCTTACGCTGGTTTCTGACTTTTTTTTTATATCTTTTTCACCTAAACATCTTTTTCACCTAAACTTCGATCCAAAGGCACTTCCTTCAGATCTCTCTTTTCCTTTTTGAATTTCCTTTGCTTCTTTCTCTCTTTCTCTGTTTTTCAATCATCTTCAGGTTAGTTGATTCCTTCTTTCTGCTTTTCTTGCTACGTATGGTTCTTGCTCTGACTGAGTACCTCACTTTGTTGGTGATAATTCAGTGGAATCAATGTATGGCTGAATCTTTTCTGTTGTTTGCTTTGCACTGGGGTTTATGTGTAAATGGCGTCTGTCATCTCTGAAGTTGCATTTGAGTTTGTGTGTGAAAATTGCGAATTTTTATGAGTAATTTGGATCTGAATTTAAAGGTAAATTTTTCCTTTATGGTTTTTGAGTGAGAAATTCTTGCCATGACTACGTTTGACCATGAACTGAGCTGATTTGGATGTTCCTATATGGGCATTTTCAACTGTACAGGTGAAGTTGTTGGAGTCTTCAGCATGATCTAAACTAAGTATAGCAGAGTGGCGATCCAAGAGCTGAGGAGAAGCTGATTCTTATGGTTAATAAAAAACTATACATCTTGGTATCTTGTTAGACAGTGAAGACCATCAATATTTAGTTACTAATTTTTAGTGTAGTCTCGATAAGTTTGATTATGAAGGCAGGTCTCATTCTTGAATTGGTGTTCATGTGCTGGCTGTGCTATGCACCCAAGTGAACTTATGTTGTCTCATTTGGTGGGAAGTGGTAATATAAATCATTCATTGGCTGCCTTGATCTGTCTTGTAGTATATAAATGGCAATGACTTGCTATATAGAAGGAAATGGTACAGAGTGACTTGGATTCAGAAAAGGTTGACCACACAGATATCAACAACATCGGCAGTACAATCCCAGGTTCTGGTTTACGGAGAGAGCTTTCGTTTTCCCGCTGGTTTGATGAAGGTGGAACAGTCCATTTGGATCATCAATTAGGTAATGCAGATGCAAGTGTAGAAGAAGATTCTGATTTTGAATTACCTTTCCTTGAAAAGGATCTGTTGCACATAAAGTTTCAGCATAGGAGTATGCATATGAATGGTATTGGCACCATGGGTGATGATTCTGTTCATCTGAGGGGTAATGGATCTGAGAAGTATGTTCCTTTTGATGTTGAGAATGGGGCTTCAAGGGGAAAAGTTCGTCATGACTCCTCCATTTCTGAAGATAGTCATGGATCATTGGGGAAAAGCTCCAAAAATCCTATTTCTGTTGCGGATATTTTGAAGACATTGTTTTTCATACTTGTATGGTACACTTTCAGTCTGTTTTTGACCTTGTAAGTTCCTTCTCTAAACAAATGATTATTGCATGCATAGATACATTGTTGATGTTATACATCATGCAAATTATTTTTTCATTTCTTATGCTGAATTTGTAAACAGGTACAATAAAAGTCTGTTAGGTGACAATTTGGGAAAGTTTCCAGCTCCTTTCTTGATGAATACTATCCATTTTGGAATGCAAGCTGTGTTATCAAACTTCATTACTTGGTTTTGGTCTCATAGATTCCAAACTAGTGTTTCTATGTCTTGGAGGGATTACTTATGGAGAGGTAAACATTTAGGTGTTGATTCTATTCTTTTGCTACTCTTTTTGTTCACTTGTTATGCTGACTGGATTTTAGAAGGTGGAACTTCTTTATACATCTTGCCTACTAATTTAGTGTTTGACTGTAAGATTTGGAGTTGCTTTAGATTTCAATATTGTATTATTGTGGTGATAGTTCATATGAATTGTAAATCATTTTTACTTTCTTTTCTCTTTTTCTGTACTTCCTGCTCAAGTCTAAATTCATATTGTGATCCAAAACTTAGAATATTATTATGTCTTGTTGTAGAGACAAACATACTACTTGGAATTTAAAACTTAATTGATTTTGAGCAGAGGAGTGTGATATTTCTGCTAGAATAGAGATACAAACTCTAGCTGAAAAACTTAATCTTGAAGGTTGACTGGTTGAGTGATTCTTGGTCATGGAAGACAAATATGCTCTGTGTATTCCAATTTTTTTGGGTGATCACTACCAAAGAATTAATAGAATTTGCCACATATCCTTAATTGTATTTTAGCTGCTTCTGGAACTATGTTTGATAATTGACCTCTATGTCTATATACCTCTAAATTTCTGTCAGCTCTATTGAAGTCATTATAAGAGATTTACAATCCATTAATGTCATTCTCACAGCCCTTCCAAGAAGTTTTTAGCCATTGTGTTTAAACTTATGTTGAGAGTATCTTATTTTCAAATGGAAATCCCATTAAAGTCTTATATTTCTTATATTGCCAACCATCTTCTACAACAAGCTTATCTATACAACTTGTTTTTGGACATCTTTCCCGTTAGAATAGTTTAAGTATGTCATAGTTAGGGTAGATTTAATAAGTGATTAGTGGGCTTGGGCTTGTGTTACATGTGCTAACCCTTGTATTGTATTTGACCTAATTGACAATTATCAATAAACACTTAAGGTGGCTAACTAAGTATGAAGTCATTAAATCCCCTTATAGTTGTACTCTCTTTCTCTCCATGGTATTAGAGCAGGGTTTGAGGACAAAGTAGGTTTTTCATTGCTTATGCTTTACAGGCCAAAGCTTTGGCCCCTCAATTTCTCTGGTATAGCTCTAATTTTAGGTTTTTGCCCTTTTTTCATTGCTTGATATATTTTACAGTGATAAAAAATTTTTTGGCTAACTCTTGTCTGAAATGGTGATCGTTCTATTAGCAACAAAACATTTTGGTTGGCCTAACCTTGAAGACCAATGTCCACCTGAGAAACCACATGCACACATGTGCTACCTCTATCCTTGTAGTTCGTCACCCATGTTCCTGGCATGTGACTAGCCAGTGAAGACATTGGCATGCCCAAAAAGTGTTGACTGGTTATCCTAACTTTGTCTTTGGCTTTGGTTTGGCCTGTATCAAGATGATTTATGGTGATTTTGAGTTTGTCCTAGGTTTTTTTTCTTATATATGATTTATGGTTATCCTAACTTTGTCTTTGACTATTGATCTGAATAGTTTTTAGGTTTTCTTAATTTTTTTTAGAATTTTAAGATTTTGAATTTGGTTGTGTAAGCTTTTGGTGAATGACTTGGAACTCTAGTGAGAAAAAAAAGTGTATTGAAGATTTCAGCACTAGATTGTTTTTGTTTGGGTGCCGCGGTTATGACCCAAGTTGTGGAGACCAGTTGTGAGAGTGTTGAAGGGGCCACTCATAGGAAGTATGTCAAAAAATTTTGGAAGCTGTGTGTGTGTGTGTCTGTTAGATGACATGGCCAAGGAGTGTAGCTGAGAGAATGTTTAGGGAAACAGAGTACTGATGATGTTGTATTAGTATTAGTTGTTGAAGATCTTGAATTTCAATTGTAATTGCAAATGGGCAACCTTGTGATTCGTAATGCTTTGTTTGGGTGACAGTGTGAGTTGTAATGGTTTGTTTGATTATGCTTTAATTTGCTTTTAATTGGGTTTTAGGTTTTGGTTGTAACAAGCTAAAATTTGTATAATCTTTAACTTGAGGGGGAGTGTTAGAATAGTTTTAGAGTGTGATGGCTAGTGGGCGGTTGTACTACATGTACTATCCTTTGTACTTGACCTAATTGAAAATTATAAACAGAAACAGAATATGCCTGGCTAGGTATGAAGACAGTAAACCTCCTTTAGTATTATACTTTCTCTACATTTCCTAATATCCCAGTAATTTATACCATATAATAGAGATTGAATGGAAGACATCTAGAAATTTTCCATTAATTCAAAAGTTTTTTAAATTTCTTAAAACACCAGCCAATTTGCTTCATATATATGGATGTTTGTATTGTTCAATCTTTATCATCCTTGCCAGCAATGTATAATAGAGACTGAATGGATGTTTTAGTTGAATGCACACGTTAGCCAACAATATGAACTGAGCCAAGGATACTTGGGATGGTTAAAGCTGCCACTTTTTCTAGTTTATTCCCTCTCCACTCTGCAGCACTTCAATTGCAACTGTATCACAGCTTATTATATTAACTTTTCTATCAACTAATGCCACAGATGGAATTTGCCTTTCACAGTTGTACCAACTGCTCTTGGAACAGCTTTGGATATTAACCTGAGCAATGCATCTCTTGTTTTCATCTCTGTCACATTTGCTACAATGGTTGGTGATGTTTTCCTTTTTATTTATCATGAGAGAAATATAAAATATTATCTATTTTCTTTTGTAACGTGACTTAAGATTGCATTTTGTTTCTTTTCTTTTCTGTGGAAATAACTACCCTTCATCTCTACATATACTTTCATTTTTTTCTTGCAGTGTAAATCTGCTGCTCCTATTTTTCTCCTTCTGTTTGCTTTTGCTTTCAGGTAAATTTCTAGTCCTTTGATCTTTGTAATTGTTCATTCTAATTTTGTGACTCTTTTGAATGCTGGAGATAAATGTTGAATACTCTAAGATGTAAGGAGTAATGTCACTAAGATAAATTATGGAGAATATATTTTATATTATGAATTCTTGTAATTTCCAGAATACATCATTGTGTTCACACTACCATTTATCTACACAAAGTTATTGACTCTATAAGCAAGGTAGAATTATGTCATTTGATGGAAGCCAGTAGACTGGATTGAAGATCGGGTAAAATGAGTCATTTGTAGAGTTTAGGGCTTTCAAGAAAGAGTGGAAACTGAATAACTAGTAACCCCAGGAGACTAAAAATTGTAGAAACCTTCTTTAGCTTTCAGGAAGAGTTACTTCCTTCCTTGTCATGCTGAAATTATCAATAACTTCTCATGAATTGTCAGTACTAGAGCAAATTTATGCATTGTTCAGATTTGCTGGCAATTAAGTGATCAATTTATGCACAAAGTTTTCAACTATAAAGTTCCAAAAACAGTAGTTTTTCAAATTGGGGTTTTAAATTCTAATTTGTTTATAATAAAATATTACAAGAATGACGGGACCCTAGATGGGAATGATGCTTCATAGATTAATTTTTCAAATCTGGACTCATTCAATGAATGGCAGCAAGGTTTCTTTGGCTGCCTAAGAATTGCCCAGAACCCAGACAAGTTTTGATAAGTGATATATGATATTTAATGTCTATTGGTCATAAGTCACATGACTCACATCCTCTTGGTACTGTTTTATTCCACAATGCTCTCTCAGTTCAAGTCATTTTACTAAAATTTAACAAGGCAATGCTTTTGCTGATGCCAAAAAAATTAGACTGATCTCCTTTAGTCTTTCGTTACCTGTAGAAATGCCACATATTTTCTTGTGCCTTTTACTGATTCCCCCCCCCCTCCCCCCCTTTTTTTTATTGCAATGTCTAATGCTTATCATGCATATTTCTCAATTCTCAAATCATTTCATCTTCTGTTCCATGATATACAGTCTGATGAAGATTAATATATTTTGAAACTATTACCTGTTTTCTGCCATTTAATTGCAAATTTTGGTTGGAAGGTTGGAGACACCAAGTTTTAAACTATCGGGCATCATCTTAGTTATCTCCATTGGGATATTACTAACAGGTATAGATGGCACCTGAGACTTTCATGCTTTTAATTTAACATTTCGATATGAATTAATTTGCACTAACAAAAGCTGAACATCAGAACAATCTGGCAGCTCACAACGTCAGTAATTAAGAAGAGAGTGAGGTCTTCTTACTCCCTTGGGAGTTGGGAAGACTAATGGGTGGTGTGCTAATTGTAAATATCTCCATCCTAGTATAGTATATTCAATCTGTTATTTCTGAAGCATTTGTGTGAAAGATTGTAACAATACAAAAATAGAGTGGATTCTGAAGAGAGGTTGGAATAGATTTTTATATTGATAAGTTAGTTTGATAGTCACATAACTAGTATTTCATGATATATAGGAACAGTTAACAGAATTTAGAACAGCCAATAAGGTCTTTTTTTTAAAAAAAAAAAAAGTAGAAGAAACTTCATTAAGAAGGAAGAGGAGTACAACAGAGGAGGATTTAATCCTCTTAAAATGAAGCAAAGAAGAAAAGAAAAAGAAGAAAGCAGAAAACTGAAAAAATAAATCATACAGCAAAGCAGCCCAACCTCTCTGCAAGAAAGCCCCTTGGAGCTTGCAAATATTACCCAACGAAAGCTAATATAAATGATACCCTGTCCCTCAGTTACTGGAGAGGCAGTAAAACACTGTTAAAAATGAGGGCGTTTCTGTCAAATTACGTACACCCAATACCCTAAAGACCATACATTGCCTCTGAATTTTGGCCTGCTTTTGTTTACCAAATCCTTTGTACCTTGTCAAAAGAAATTGTTCTAATTCTTGCCCTTTCTCAAATTGGTTATAAATATTGGTTTGAAGCAGTGAATATTTGGGAAGAGTTGTCAAATTTAGAACAGTGAAATATTTGTAATTCAATTGGTTATGCAATTTTTTTTTTTTTTTAAAATTTCCATAGCTAAAGGTATTTTTATCTCGTACACTTGTGAAATGCTATAGACTAGCTGACTCCACCTGGTGGGAAAAAGGCTGTTTGTTGTTGTTGTTATGAAATGATACAGACCTATTGATTCCTTAATTTCAGTTGAAACTTGATAATTACAATTTTCCAGTCTTGGGAATTTATACACATTAAGAATTTTGTACATTCCATGTGGAATACAATTCCTGTGAAATGCAGTTGCAAAAGAGACAGAATTTGAATTTTGGGGATTCATACTTGTTATGCTCGCTGCTGTTATGTCTGGGTTTCGCTGGTGCATGACTCAGATCCTTCTGCAGGTACACATTTTATCTCTTTCCAATGCTGCACATAATTTTTTTTCCTGCCCTTAGTAACTAAATATTCTTACTCCATTTTGCTGGGTTGACCTGGATTTTCTTTCTCTTCATGCATCTTGACACCAAACCAACATGAAAGAAAGAAGCCTATGGTAAGTGGCCTGGATAGCTCCATGGTAATCATTTTATGGAAATTACTTTTGTAGATTTATATGATATACTGGATGAGAAATCTCTCTAAATCAGAACAATTTTTATTTCACTCATTCAATAACTTATTTTTGGTTTACTCATACATTTGACATAAATTTGTGCATATTCAAGTACTCCTTTTTCTGTGAAAGAATTCAGAGATAAGGAGTACAAGACAGGAGGATCAGGAATTCTCCTGGAGCAACTATGAAAACACAAAGTAAAATACAAGAGAAAATATATCAGCTCAAAAGTGAAAACTAGTCCCTTTGCATAATGAAAACAGACACCATTAATCATCTCTTTAGCTTAAACCCACAAGGAAGCAAAGACATTCTGGTGCTACAAAAGAAGTCAAAGGAGAAATCTTTGGCTAAAAATTCTGCAATCATGAGATCAAGAGGATTAACAACTCAAGCAACAACCTTCACTGTGTTGAATTGTAGAAAATTTTGGTATTCTAAATTCAAGTATACATGGAAATTGTCTTTGCTTCAGTTAGATATATTGTTTTGGAAGCTTGGCCTGACATATATCTTGGACATATTTTTCAAAGCAACAATGTTTCTTAAAACAAAACAAATCTTGATTGATAAGAGCTTCAAATCTGAATGAGGTCCCGGAAATGGAAAATGATAGGCATAGGGCCAATCACAAGATATATTACATTCTTGGAATCTTACATTTTAAGCACAGGCTTCTTGATGATTCAGCTCCGAGAAAGAAGTTAATTCTTGAGGATTTTGGTTAATATGATGATGTTTTGAGTATGAATTTTTAAATAGTCAGCAAGCTATTAGTGCTGGTGGCCATTAGGTTGTAGGAACAAAAATTAGTTGCAGGTTTCTACATCAATTTTCTTGGGATTGAGTCTTATAGTTTATGATGAGAAATATGTGATGGGTAATCTTTAGATAAGCAAGAAAGCTCAAGCATTTAGGATATCTGGGGCTGTGAAACTGCAGACAAGAATAGCCATACCAGTTTCATTATTTTTCTAATTTGCCTAGTATATAATGTGGACTTTGGATGTCTAAAATTGTAGCGGTCGATAAATTAATTTGAAGACTTGTAGAGGCTAAAGTCTCTGTAACTTGCCATCCCTTAGTTTTTCTGTAATTTCATTTTCTTGGAATGCTATTCTTCTCTTAAGCTTTTCCTTTACCCAAGTTCACTTTCCAGATAGAAATTTACAAGTTCTTTACAGTTTTAGCCAAATGTTTAGAAATTTTCTGAAATAATTTCAGGTCTGAAAAATCCGCTTACCCTGATGAGTTATGTAACTCCAGTAATGTCTGTAGCGACTGCTGTTCTCTCTCTTGTGCTGGATCCATGGGATGAATTCAGAGAAAACAAGTATTTTAATAATCCATGGCATATTACTCGAAGTTGTTTGCTGATGCTTCTTGGCGGCTCACTTGCCTTTTTTATGGTAGGAATATATGTTCCCTTTGTAAGGACACTACCTTGTTATATTTTTTGTATGACTTTCTGCTTCTTTGACTCTGTCTTGACTCTGTCAAACAAGCTTTCAATTCTTTCCTCCTTTCAAATCAGTTTTCAAACATTTGGATCTTCTTGTTGTTGTAGGTATTAACAGAATATATTCTTGTCTCCGTAACTAGTGCAGTCACAGTCACAATAGCTGGGGTTGTTAAGGAGGCTGTCACCATATTGGTATCAGCTTCTTGTTTTTCTTAATTTTTATTTTCAATTTGTTGACCTGAGCATGCAATGGCTACCAATCTTTATTTCTGTCTGATAATTTCTAAGTACCTAGTTGATTTTTCAGTTTGTCACTTTGTCAAAATTATGGTGTTGCAGGATATGCATTTGTTAAGAAACATTATATACTTTGGCCGTTGCCCTTATATATGATATGATCCTTACTGAGTAAAACATGAATATTCATGCAGCAGTTACATGCAGAATCAGATACACTGATTATTTTTCTTTTTTTGCATGTCATGCTTGTTGCAATTTTGTGCATAAAACTTTCTTCAGAAAAGGTTACTGATAGGGATGAGGGTAGTATGGACTACCCAAGTCCCACATCGAGTAGAATAGGATGCTCGATGGGATACTTAAGGGGATTGGTTCTCCCCCTTCAATAGCTAGCTTTTGAGGGAGGGTTCCCCAAGCCTCTTAGGTACTTATCAGTTACCAAATTATGAGATACAGACTGCTGCAGTGAAGAAATGGACCTAGACTTCTTAGAACTAGGAAATATAGCATTTTGGTTTAATCTTGATCTGGGAGCTGATTATAGTTTTCCAAATGCTTATTTAATTAAGATTTGTCCCCTTTCTTATTCAATTTGATTAGTTGTTAGTTTGTTGTATTTTGCTTTCTCTGCTATTGACTTTGTCGTAATTTTGCACTTGCTGATTTGGCATTCTAGTAGGGTTTAACAGGTTCTTTAACTTGAGCCCCAAGTTTTTACAAACATGGTTTCTAAGTTTCAACCATAAGCTCTTGGGTGATAGATTTTATGACCGACCATTAGTAGTCTAAAAGACAGTTTACTTTAGAGAGACCTGCAGTCATAGGTGTAATGCTTAAGAACCCTTCAAATTTAGACTAGGTTTTCTTCTTTGCTTCCACTGTTGTAAGTTAATCACAACTTTGTCCGTATGTTTGAACAACTATCAATGCAAAATCAAATTTGTCAAACCCTATGAGGTTAATGTAAAATGAGATCATCTGGAACCAAGAAACTACTTTTTCAGCTAGTATTCATGTAACTGCATTACCTTGAATATATATAACAACAACAAACAAAGTCTTTTGCCACTAAGTGAGGTCGACTATATGGATCAAATGATGCCAACGTGTTCTGTTTTAGTTTATTTCTATAGTTAAATTATTAGTAGTCAAATTCATCCTAATATTTTTCTCTATTGTTTTCTTTGGTCTTCTTCTACCTTTAGTTATTAGACTATCTTCTATCTGGTCAATTCTTTGTACAAGAACCTCTAATAGTTTCCTCTATACTTTATCAAACCACCTAATGCGCATCTCTACTAACTTTCTATGATAGGAGCACTCTTACTTTCTCTCTAATACACTCATTCTTAATTCTATCCTTTCTAGTGGTATCACTCATCCAACGCATCATTTTCATTTACCTTGAATATATACTTAAACATATTTAATTTTTGCTGTTCAATCTTCTTATATATTGTTGATTGTACTATTACTTTGCAGTTAACCTTCTGGTTTCTTCTTGTTTGTGTAGGTTGCTGTCTTGTACTTTCATGACGAATTTACTTGGTTGAAAGGACTTGGTCTCTTGACTATCATTTTTGGTGTTGGTTTATTCAATTGGTACAAGTAAGTCATGAGCAGAAACATTTTCGAGCTATATATTATAGTATTTAATGATGCTTTTCTTTCATTTTAATTCAGACCCTTCTAAACTATATTCTGATACAGTAAGGAAATTGAGACATGTCATATTTGATTCTGATCTTGTGGACTTTTCCAAATTTTGAAATTTCATTAGAAAGCCTGCCACAGTAATAGTAGGAATGCTTGTATTTTCAATGATGACTTCTTTTTCCTTCTCACATAGTCACATTTGTTATGTGATAGGATAGGCTTGTGTTAATTGTTTATCTTTAGTGCTTCTTGCTTATGGTTTTTTCAAGGGATTTTCTGTTACTGACTGGGGAAGAGATTGGACAACTAGGCCCGTTTGATTGTTTTTGTTTTTTTATTCTTTAAAACAGTTTTTTGAAATTGGTTTTGATAATAGTTTTTCTTTTAACAAAATGAAAGTTTAGAATGAACTTCTTTACAGATGTTTTTCTTTTTCATTTCTTTTTCCTTTTGTGCCTGAGAAACAGAGAAAGACATGTGACTCTAGTTATTGACCTTATATAAATTATGCAAAACAAATGATGAAGCATTAGAGCTTTTGTTGTAGACCTTTTCAGAACGAATATAAAACTTTAGAGCTCAATTTACAATAGGCAGCTGGACAAATGTTTCACACACCTCTCAATTCCATATTGTCGTTACTGTCCCTCTCTTTCTCACTCTCTCTCTCTTTTAAATGTCAGATATTGGAAGCTTCAGAAAGGCCAAACAGGTGAAGATGATTTGGGTGGGTCCCTGACAACAGATTCTACTACAAAGTATGTAATACTTGAGGAGATGGATGAGCAAGAAGATAGCATCTGAACTCTGAAACCATTACGAACAACACCATTCAACTTCAAAGTAAGTCTCTTAATTAATTTACAGCTTTTAACATCAAAAATTGACCAAAGACTCTTTAAAATTTCAGTTTTGTGTGACGTAACTTTTCTGGATCTAATTTCCCTTGGGGAAAAAATAAATTTCATGTTTTTAACCGGGAAAAAACCATGGTTCTCCAGTAACAAAACAAGATTATCAGCACTTTGGTACTAACTGAACATAAGTATATTATATTATCATGTAATGCCAGTTCTCACTGAAGTAGGGACACCAAAACATCTTTGTAAAAGGCATTTGACTACATGTGATCATGAGCTGAACTTATTGAAATAGCTTTAACTCACTTTTCTTTATCTGTAGTTTAAAGCAAGCACCTGCCTATTGGATAGCAACATCTCTGCATGCTGACATATATCTGCAGTCCCATGCTCAGGTTCCCCTATTGCATTTGTGATGTCATAATTCTTTGAAGTTTGTTGGCTGGAGAAAAATTTTCCAGATATAGCGCCTGTATATTACTCATGAAAGTTTCCTTAATTTCTGTGATTGAATATCTGTTATATTCTGCCTGAATATGCTTGATTAATTAGATACAGATTTTGGCATTCTTTTCTTGAGTTGATACCATAGGTGGCGTAGATTATAACAGGCTGTGATAGATCAATGGTTTTTTTTTAAAAAAAAAATTATTCCTTGTATTCTCTAATTTTGGAATTTTGGTTTCTGATCGTGTTACAATTGTTTTAAATGTATTTAATAAATGCAACAACTTTGAACTAATGTCTCTTCAATACTCATTTATAACTTTAAATTTCGAAATCCAGTAAGAAAGCAAAGTGCTTATCTAAAATTCAAAGAAATGTTCTCATAAGATAACTTTAGATTCAATTTTTAAGTAGTGGGGAACTTCAAACTTGGATGATTGAAGTATTAGACCTTCTTGATTTTAGTGAACTGGTTTTGAGGTGCATTGTAAGAAAAGTAGGAAACGAGAAAATTCAATCCAATTTTTGTCTACAACTTATGGATTTTGTATTGTTAGATGATAATTCATTTTCTTTCATGGTGGGAATAAGTTTAAAATTGTAACCATATTTACATAGCAAATTTAAAAACTAAATTATCCTTAAAAAAATTTAAAACTAACTTCTAACAGTGGCTGAAGATTAAATATTATATTTTTAAGAAAAATAAATCAAATAAATAACATAAAATTGACAAGATAATAATATATATCCAAGAACCGAATAATTCAATCATTATGGTATCAAATTTGAATTGGTATGCACTACATATACAAATGAACAAGCCGTGCAAATGAAATAAGAAGTCCATACATACAATCCAATATTTGTCAGATAAATATTACAATCTATATGATATTTTATGGAATGTTCAACACGATTACACAAATCTATCACATTTAGCAAAGAAAGTAGAACACAACTATCAATGAGGTGCATAATGGAAATTTAGACCACTAGAAGGTCCAAATTTCGTCATGACACCAGTAAAATGTAATTTGCTGATTTGATCTCCAAATCTGGGGGAAAAAAGTTTTAACCAACATGAGATTTTGAACAAAACCAAATTATAAAGTAAACAGACAAACTTATAAAACGAAAACAAGATAAACAGTGAAAATAAGGATGCATTCGGTTTTAGTATTGTCTGTTTTCATTTTTATTGAAATAAAGAAACGTTTAAAAGATGTTTTTAATATTTTCACATAATAATCTTTGCTATTTTTATAATTTTTTTGAAAAGTAAAACTGTTAACCGTATAAATATTATTATTTAATAATAATCAAACACAAAAATAAAAATTATTGTCTTTTAAATCATTTGACTTAGAAACAAATATAAATAAAATTTTAATTTTACATAACAAACATATTTTTAAAATATTAAAAACTTAAAAATGAAAACTAATTTTAAAAATAGAATAGAAAATCATAAACCAAACACATCCTAAAGCTTTCTCCTATCAAAGAAATAGAAAAAGGAAATTCTCATAAAAATGTATGGAGTTTGTAGTTTATCTCTCATGATTAATTTTCTTTATTTAATAAGCAACCTAGCACCAAAACGCTTTGTTTGTTGTTGTAATAAGCAACCTTGAATTAGTACTTTGCTCAATAAATAGCCGGGGACAGAAATGATAACGTGGAAAATTATTTAATTTCTTTGCCCCAAAAAAAAAAAAGATCAAGTTTTGTACACCAGTAGTAACTTCAACATTGAAGAAAGATTAACTAATACCCAGAAAATAACAAATTTAGTTTACAAATAATAATATTTTGTTGCCCTGAGAAAAAGGATTTCAATTAGTATATGGTAATGCTAGAATATGTACCTCAAAAAGCATGAATAAGGAAAGAAATTAAACAATTAGGTAAGAGAGAAGTGTACTCGGGTGCATGCAGATGAGGCAGTCTATTCAAGTAGGATTATGCCTATAAGAGGCATTACATTTGGGCAATCTTCTATATGATGAAGGGAGTTATCATACTCAACCTGGGAAAATCTCTACCAGCTTTGGTAATCTTTTGAGTGTTGACACTGTCAGTTTGGGAAACAATAGACAATCTTCCTGTTCTCCACCATCATCACCAGCTTTACCTTTAAATCCATCAACAACTCTCTCTACTTGAGTGCAATCTTTTATCTTCACTTTTGTTAATGAGGCACAATGAGAAGCCAGAGAATAAGAGAAAAGACATTTCAATTTGTTGCATTTTTTGTATCTCAATGTGGGGGAAGCAAGCATTAATGTGGGAAGAAACTGCAGATAGGTTTGGAAGTGAAGAATCTGAATCTGCAGATATGATTCTCTCCCATTCGTTGCATTCCCAAACATAAAGTTCCCTTAACTCAGGTAGGCTTGTAGCAATAGTTGGGGTGAAGATAGTTTTCAATTTTGGGCATTGAGATATGTGGACTTCTTCAAGTCTCTGGAGGCTCAGAATTTGTTTGGGACCCTTCCAAATGAATTCCAACTCAGGAAATATACTTAATGATAGATTAGACAAGTTTGAGTTCAACTTCAACGGTGTTTGTTCTTTAATAGGGTCACCATTGGCGACTCCTCCTACTTTGAGTTCAAATATACCTTCGCTTCTTCCACTATTTGCAGTCCAAAGAAATTTCCAATTCAGGAAAGCTTGCAATAGTTGAGGAAGTATTTGATTGTGCAATTGGTCAAAGGTCATGGTGACCTCCACCCATATGCCCTTCTCCTGTAAAAGTATTCGCGTAATAATTAGAGGCAAGTCCTGGAAATGGTTGAATATAATTAAGGAAACTGAACTTTATTAAATAAAGAAACTGAAGACCAATCAGTTTAGGCACAGAATGCAAACTGAGTATTGCTAAAGCAGGCATGTTGATCTCAATCTCTACAGACTTCTTTTCTTTCCTTTGATTCAACGAAACCCAATTTTCTTTTCTTCCACCAATCACATACTTCAAGTTTCTACAACAATCCACTTTTATAAATTCCAATCTTAAGAGACTCTGACCAAAAAAGAGCGGTAGAATTGATTCTAACTCATCAAAGTCAGAAACACAAATTCTCCTTAAATTTTGAAATGCCAATAAAGATGAACCTTGATTATTATTACCATGAACATTCCCTTCTTCCTCATGCTCTGCTATTATGTACTTCAATTTTGAACAAAAGGATGTATCAAGTTCTTCTAGAAGAACTACAGTTTGGGCAATGGATGGTGTAAAAAGTTCTTCTAGCACTGGACAATCAAATAATTTGGAGAATGAAGTAGTAGAATCCCAACTGTTGGACAATGAAATTGATTAAAGAGCTGTAAATTCTCTCCCAATTCCCACACGGATATTACTTTTGTATTTTTCACAGTTTCATTTTCCATCAACATTCTTGGAACTACTTTGCTAGCTACCAAAATTGCTTGACTTTCCTTAGTTGAAATCCACAAGGCTACATCTCGAACTAGGTCATGCATTTTTACACCTGATTGTTGATCAGCAGGCATCAACAAACAAGAATCTAAGAGGATGTTCATGGCCACATAAATCTCTTTCCTTACTTTCTCCATTGTTTCAACAATTTCATCTAGCACAAGTATTCCCTTGCCAAATCGAACCAAATCCTCCTTATTGATGTTATAATCTTCTGGAAATAGAGAGCACAATAAGAAGGGGGACTTAGCTGTTGTGTTTCTCAAATTATCATAACTTAACTCAAGACATGCATAAGGGCTCCTCAAACCCTCTTCAATATCCATTGGTTGGGACTCTTAGTCTTGACAATGCTAACTCCCACTCAACAATACATTTTCCCTTTAGTGTGCTTCCCACAGTCACAAGTGCAATGGGTAGTCCCTTACATTCATTTGCAATATTTCTTGCCACACCATTCAACTCACTTGGGCAATCATTAGTTATATTTGCACGTAGCGTGAACAAAGCCCATGCTTCCTGTAGTTAAGGGAGATAGTTCAATTATACTTTGGCAATCCATAGAGTTACACACCCTTCAAAGGCAAGAGGTTAACGACACAACAACCCCTGCTATCGTTGGACAGAATCCCTATATCTCCCAAACATCATCCAAGATTATAACACTTCTTCCATCCTTTAATCTCTGTGATAGTCATCGAGCTCTACCTTGGATAGATTGTTCATCAAATTTCAAACCCAGTTGGTCTGAGATTTGATCTTGGATATTTTTAATGTTTACAGGCTGATAGACAATTGCCATAATAACCTTATCATAAAGTTTTAACTCTTCAATTTTCTTACCAACCTCTTTTGCCAAACTGGTTTTTACCGGAGCCACCTATTCCATACAGTCCTATCATGCTTCTCCCATCATCTTTGATTGCATGCATTATTTCATTGCAAGCAGATTCTGTAGACTTGAAATACACAAAATCTTTGGAAGAGAAGTAATGCATGCCTTCAAGTTCACTGGGAAGGGAAAATGGCTCAAATTGGCATTCATTTTTTATCTTCATCATTTGCTGCATCTTGCATGCAAACTTGTTTTGCAAGAGAATACTTGAATGACACATGGAAACATCTATTTTTTGCTTCTTCAACCCTTTCTTCAAGTTTTTGCACCTCTTCTAGAATGTCTTTCACCTCATTCAGCCACTTTTTAACAGCTTCTGTAATTTCTTCATTTCTTCTAGAGGCTAGTTTTGCACGTTCCTTCAGACTCTCTTGTTTGGATTCTAACTCTGATTTCTCATGTTGAAGACTTTCATCAAATTATTTGAGACACAGCAAATAACGAGTATGGCGTGATTGATCCACAAGATACTCTGCAATCTTTGTCACCACTGTGACAATGACTTCCTCCATTTCACTGCAAAGAGAAAATTAAACTTTTATATATGATTTTTTGGTGTTATTACAGTTATTTTATAAATATTCACTCTGCTTTCTATTTTTTTTTTAGATCAAGTCATAATAGTCTTAGTTACACCTTAAACCAAAAAAAAAAAGTTACATATTATATCATTGATACTTGATACGCGCCAACTACCAGGTCTAGTGTACATGTATGTCGAAATGCTTGCGGTTTCTATTGGAAATTATATGATAATGTCACTCGTTTGATTTAATACTAATTAAGCCAAGTTATTCCATAAAATAATATAGAAGCTCCATCTGAAGAAATAATTGTAATAAAATAGTGGATAAAAATAACATTTTGTCCACTAAATGATATAATTTTTTCTTTAGCCAAAGGTTTGTTTATATACATCACTAAGGATAAAATTATAAATAAAATTTATATGAAATTACTCGTATCAAAACATGATTGAATTGGGTGATAAAATTTAATTGAGAGTAAAACATCCTTTAAGTTAGTCCACGGAACATGACTTGAAAATTTTTTGGATGTTTTTACAATGTTTGAACGAAGAATGTCCAACAATTTTCGAAGTGTTTTGGGCTTGGCACAAGAATCATTTTCTTTCTTGCCAACTTACCTTGGTGTGTGTATATATATTAAAAAGAAAAAACTTCAATAAAAAAATACTAATTATGAAAGAATTAATAATGTCTTGTTTAATTCACTTGTGTCGTTTAATGATTAGACATAGTTAATGTATGGCTTATTAAAGACTACACATGTTTATTTTAATATTTTCAAATTAAGACTACAAGTTTAATACATCATTTCGAGCAGTAGTTAAAACAGAATCAAGAATATTAGTAATCTTGATAGAAAGAATTAAATATGATAAAGATTTAGAAGCAATTTAAAATCTAAATAAATAAAATAAATAAATTAAAGAAGCAATTAAAATTTTGTTCCACTTTTTTTATTCTAATTAAAAATTTTGATGATAAAGATTAAAAGAATTGCTTTAAGATTTAAAGAAAACAGGTGGAGTACCCAAACACTAGAGATGGGTCTGAATACTGCAAATCAAATGAGTCATCAAAGGTTAAGATTTAAGGCCCAAGCAACCGTGTAATGTAGTTTTTAAAATTTGTTTTAAATTTTTGAAAACATAAAAATAATCTAAAATATTATTTTCAACTAAAAATAAAAAGTAGATTATATATTTTGGGAACAAAAAATACATAAGAATTAAAAGATGTTTTAAATTTTAATTTTTTAAAATAAAAATTATAAAAAATTAAATAAATTTTTTTTAATAATAGTATATATATATATAAATACATAAAATATATCATTTTTTTATATTACTTATCAGAATTAAATAAATTTTTTAAACCAAAGTAAGATCATAGACTTTAATCAAAATACTTAATGTAATAAAAAATATATACATATTGTCATACAAAATTTTCACATCATTTAGATATTTAATACATTATAAAAATTAAAATATCTTTTTAAAATTTTTATTTTTATGCATTCATAATCATCATATATTAAAGATTTTAATATTTTGTACCATGCATTAAATATTTTTAAAATTTCATTTAATATTAAAAAAAGTGGATATCTACATTAAATAGTAGAATATCAATTTTTTTTATTTTTATACAAATATCTTTTTATTAGAAGCAATCACGTTTAAAATACTGTCAGACACTAAATATTAATTTTAAGTATATCATATTAATTATATCTTTGATTAAAGATATTTATAATATTTAAAAATGGTAAGAAAATGTAGTTATAACACTATCATGCCACTTATTTACACACTTCAATAAATATTGAATATTATTTTTTATAATTTATAATATTATTTTATATTTATATATTCAAATACATCTTTAACTTCTCGTTTAGATATTTAATACATAATAAAAGTTTAAATTTTTATCTAATTTTTATTTTTATGTACTCATAATTATCATGTATTACAAATTTTTATATTTAGTATCCTACATTAAACATTTTTAACATGTCATTTAATATTAAAAAGAGTTAAATTATTCAAATGATCCCTATAATTTAAAAATTTTTAATTGAGTCTTTGTATTTTCATAAAATTTTAAATTAGTCCCTAAACTTAATTTTTTGTCAAAATTGTGTTAAATTTTGATACCATGCAACATTATGAATTTACCTAATTAAGTCAATCTACTCATATTACTTAATATAAAATGTATTTTATTTTATATACGTAAGTTATTTTTACTTAATGAGGTTCTTTAGTTGTGATAAATTATGATATTATTCTTATGTGATATATGTTAAATTTAAAATTCCTTCTTAACATGCATTGAATTTAATTATCTAATTTTTTTAATGTTGATTGTATAACCTTAAATGTTTAAATATATGTATAGTATTGTATTAAAGTGGGTCTCCAATATTAATATAGATATTATAATAATAAAACTAGTTAATTACTTGTAGTATGTCAATTCCCAATTACTTCTTATGATTTTGTGATTTTTGACTTTTTCATAGGATAAATAACTAAATAATATTATTGGTAGCAGTAACTTTAACACTTATTACTTAATTGCTTATTTCATGTTTAATTTTAAATAATAAATTTTAAAATGATAATGAATAAATTTAAAGTTGTCTCAAATTGAATATTCATAACTTAAAATGTACTATAAACTTATGACCAGATACTTTTATCTAATAGTGTATATATTTTTAAAATAATAAAAAATAAATTTATTATTTAAATTTTCTGTCTTAATATAAGTAAACTTGAATAATAAGTACCACTTTCCACAATATATAGATGGAAACAAATTATAATGTACAAATTAAAATTATTTCTTTGATAAAAGAAAAAAAAGAGAGAGAGAGAGAGAAAGAAGATAAAGTTTTGTAAAGAGTTGGTAAGTTAAAACATTGAAGGAAGAGCAACAAATTCATCAACCCCAAAAAGAAAAATAATAATTCAGTTTACAAATAGTATTCGGTTGCCTTGAAACAAAAATAGTTTAATACAGAGTTTTATAATGCTAGAATACTGCTTTACAAATGCATGGCTTCCACTCATAATAATTACATGATCTGAATTTGAATTCAGGTAATTTTCATTGGTAAATTTTTTGTAAGTGCTCTGTGAACCCAACAGCTTCTTTGATCTTAGACTAAGATATTGTTCTCTCACTTAGTTTCTGTAAGAACAAAAAATATAATACCACATGAAAAATTAATTAATTAGGTGAAGAAGAATGAGAAATTAAACAATTGTGATCTTCAAAATCATCATCAACAACTTTCACAAGCTGAGAGCAATCATGTATCCACATTTGCGTTAATGAAGGACAATGAGAAGCCAGAGAAATTTCAATTTGTTGCAATCACAGATCACAATCTCAGAAAGTTTAGGGAAGCAAACATTACGAGAAGAAGATAGGTTTAGAAGTGAATCTGCAGAGATGATTCCCTCCCATTGGTTGCATTCTTGTACAGAAATTTCCCTCAACTCAGGCAAGCTTGTAATGACAGTGGAGGTGAAGTTAGTTTTCAGTTTTGGACACTTGAACAAGCCAACTCTTTCTAGTCTTTGAAGGCTCAAAGTTCGTGGAGGACCTTTCCAAATGAATTCTAGCTTATGTAACTCAACTAACCTCAAAGAACACAAATCTGAGTTCAACTTCAAAGGCTTCATTTCACCTTGAAGAATGTTGACGTCAATAAGGAATTTCCTTGTTGAACAGTGTTCAAGAATTAGGTGCTTTAGCTTGGAAAATAACTCTTTATAATCATCCCAGTACTCATACTTGCACTTCTCCAAACCAAGAAATTCTGCTCTAAGAAGGAGATCTTTCATTGATGAATGTAGTTTAGACACATTATGACCTATCAGAGCTAAACATCTTGATGGTTTCACTTCTTTAAGGATATCATCAAAGCTTTCATAAAGTGGTGAGTCATCCATTTCATTTACATAGCTTGAGGAAACAAATATTGCATACCTTTGCAGTCTTGGAAAAGAGACATTTTCTAAGTATGTAGATTGATTGCACATTAAGTACAATTCCTGCAACTGTGAACATTTTCCTATTACTTCATAAGGACTTTTCTCAATAACACATCCAAGCAAATCCAACAATTTCAACTTTTTCATCTCTACAATTCCAATTGGTAATTCATCAAAAGAAGAACCACACAGGTCAAGAATCTCTAGTCCTTCGAGCACACTTAGAATATTAGAGATGTCACCTAAATCATTTCCCCTAAGGCATAAGGTGCAAGGGTTTGTTAATGATTCAATTGGTTGTGGCATTGCCCAAGTTAAACCATCCTCCTCAATATCCCATTCAAAGCTAGATCGATATCTTGCAAGAACCAACACTTTTAGTGCTTTCATTCCTCCAACATATCCATTTGGTTCTTCAAACTCTTCATAGGAATGAAGTCACAGAATCTTTAGTGTTGGACAATGCAATTGATCTGAAAGCTTAAAATTCTCTTCCAAGTCCCACAAGGATATTACCTTTATTTCTTTCACAGTTTCATTTTCCATCAAGATTCTTGGAACTACTTGATTGGCAACTATAATTGCTTGAATTTTCTTAGTTGCGATCCACAAGGCAACATTTCGAACTAGGTAATGCATATTTACACTTGCTTGATCATCAATAGGCATCAACAAACAAGAATCCAAGAGAATGTTGATAGCCCCATAAATCTCTCTTCTTGCTTCTTCCATTGTGTCAATAGTCTCACTTAGCTCAAGTACTCCCTTACCAAATCGAATCAATCCTCCTTACTAATTTCATGATCTTCTGGAAACATAGAACACAATAAGAAGAGAAACTTCGCTATTGGATTTATCAAATTGTCATAACTCAACTCAAGACATGCATAAGGGTGGGTTCCTTAAACCCTCGTCAATGTCCAACGGTCGAGAACTTCTTAATCTCAACAATGCTAACTCCCATTCTAGAAAACTCTTTCCTCTTAAAGTGCTTCCCACTGTCACAACTGCAACAAGTAATCCTTTACATTCATTGGCAATATTCCTTGCCACATCTTTCAACTCATTTGGAGAGTCATTGGTTATATTTGCATTCACCTTGAACAACCCCCATGCTTCCTCTTCAGTTAAAGGAGATAGTTCAATTATGCTTTGGCATCCCATTGAGGCACAAACCCTAAAAAGGCGAGTGGTTAACAAGACACAACAACAACAACCTTTATTATCATTGAGGGAATCCCTATATCTTCAAGGTTTAGATTCTCTCAAACATCATCCAACATTATAAGATTTCGTTCTTGTTGTAATCTAGTTGATAACCTTTGTGCTCTTCCGATGTCTGTTTCCTCCTTCAATTGAAAGTTTATTTGGTCTAATTTGACCTTGTATGTTTCTAACATTTGGAGTCTGAGAGACGGCCACCATGACCATATGGTCAAAAAACTTTAGTTCTTGAACTTTCTTTCTCACCTCTTTCGCCAAAGTTGTTTTACGTGAGCCCCCAATTCCATACAATCCAACAACATTACTCTTGTCATCTTTGATTGCCTTCAAAAGCTTATCATAGGCTGATTTTGTAGTGTTGAAAAACACAAAATCTTTTGAAGAGAAGTAGTTGATACGAGGAAGTTGTGTGAGAAGAGAAAATGGCTCAAACTTGCTATTGTCATTCAGCTTCTTCATCTTCTCTACCTTGTCTGCCATTTCTTTTGCCAAAGAGTACTTAAGTGACACATGAAAACAAGTCCTCCTTCTTTAGCCTTTTCTTGTAGCTTCTCCACCTCTTGTAGGATATTCTCCACACCATTCAGCCACTTCTTCACAGGTTGTGTTATTTCTTCAGTTCTTTTGACGGCCTCTTTTGCACGCTCCTTCACACACACCAGTGTTGATTCCAGTTCATCTTTTGCATTCTCAACGTCTCTAATGAATTGGTTGAAACACAACAAATAACGAGCACCACGTAAAATTGGATCCATCAAATATTTTGCAATCTTACTCACAATAGAAATACCAATCTCTGCCATCTAGATAAACACAACATGATCATCATCAAACCGCATAGTTTATACTTTGTAGTGTACTCATAAGGAAACTAGCTAGTATCAGAATTTTTACATGTGTATGATATTTGTTATTGAGTTTCGCCGTGATCACTTCTCATCGCAGAAACGAGATTGCACCATGCAAAGATTATATTATTCATAGTATTTTCTTTTTGTATTTTGTAGTAATCTATATATATTTATATATATAATTGCAATAAAATGAAACTTATCTATTAAAGTAGTTCACTTTTGGCATTTATGATTACGTGAAATTGGGTGATAGTACTGCGTTCTATATATATGAAGTTATCAAACATGCAAATTTTGTAGTCTATCCCTCATCGAACAGAAAGTTGTAACTTATAGCTCACTATCTTATTCATAAAGTTTTAGCAAAGTCTGAAATTACATAACAGAAAACGAAGAATTAAAATTCCAGTTATTTACCCCAAATACATCTGCAATTAACAGTTTAATTTGTATAAAACAAGATAATGCTGCAGACCCTGTTGTTATTGTGTGATCAAATTAAGTAGTCCCAGAATCAGACAACGAGTGACTCAAAAAAAAAGAAGTATATATGAAAATTGAAATACCATATACTTTTTAGTCCCTGAAATATAATTTCACATATAATTTAATTCTTGAAAATTTATGATAAACTTTTTAGATTTTAAAATATCACAAAGGTGAACTAACCCATTTAGTCCTTGGACCATGAGCCATTAACAAATATATTGACATACATGTTAAATATACTGATGTTAGTTGTTAAATACTGATTGTGGTACTTATTTTAATACTAATGTATACTAATTTTTTTTATCTTATTATCATGTCATTGTCATATTACTGTCACATCACAATCATATTAATTTCATGTATCATTATTACGTGACAATTTAGTAAAAGAAATTATTATATATTAATTGTTGAATAGACATTCAACTTACATTTAACAATTAACAATGTTTAACGTATTATATCAGCATATATTTGTCAAGAATTTAGAATTGACTAATAAATTAACTTTTATGATATTTAAAAAGTTAAATAAAAAATAAAAATATTTTTAGAAACTAAAAAATAAATTATCTCTTAAAATTACATAGTGAAAAATAAAGAATTATATTGCTATGGATATGATGAAATTGAGTAACCCTAAAATCATAGACTTGGTGTGGTTAATTTAATGGTGAAGGCTTTAGATATATAGACAATTTATTAAAATCTCAAGATCCATCCTAATCACAAAGTTAACAAGACCTAAATGAGAAATAAATAATTTTCATTCACTTTATTTACCTCAAAGACTTGTGCAAAAGTCACTGGAAGATTGTAAGAAAGATTTGCAGCAGTACTGAGCGCTAGACCTGCAAATTGAGTGGTCCATGACATGACATCAAAATTTCTTTGATTAAACATTAACAGATAGACAGAATATGTGTTACTACATACGACACATATTCTATATTTGAAGTATTTTTTTGTTACGGGGGCGGCGTCTAGGATGTTGTAATAAGTGAATTTTAAAATATGATAATTTTTAATTTAATTTTTTATAAATTAATTTTTTAAAAATAAAATATTTTTAATGTTACTATTGTATTTAAATTATATTTATATCTTATAAGTAGTAGATAATTTAACCTAAATATTATAAGTAGTAGATAATTTATATCATACTAACTGGTGTTTCAAACTTTCATGGATAATTTGGTCATTTGCTATAAGAATGGTAATTTGGATCATTGAATAAATTCTCTTATACATATGAATAAAATTTTAAGTGGTTATTAATTAAAGATTAAAATTTTTTTAAAAAAAATTGTAAATAAACCAAAGTTTAAAGAGTCATTTCGCATTTATTCCTTAAAAATAAGAATAAATTATATTCTTTTTTATTTTAAAAATATATATTCTCTTTTTTAAAAAGAAAATTCTTACAATTTCATTGTTGGATTAAAATGGCACTATTAAATTTAAAAAAAATTATAATCTATTATAATCTATTAAAAAATATATGTTAATAATTTTTTTTTTATTATTATTATTATTATTATTCATTTTGAATTAAAAATAATAAAATGATTTTATTTAAACTTAAAAAAATAATTTTTTATATCAACCAAATACATATTTAATTATATAAATAATAAATATAAAACCATTTTAATTAAACTTAATGAAACTATAAATTTTTATTTTCGGAAACAAAAGAGGTTATTCCCTGCATTGTACAAACGTTTCTATCAAGCTTTTTTGCATTTTCTTTCCAGAATAACATTTAAAAGTAATAGAAGCGGGTTATGTCATTTATGGAAACCAATATTCTTTACTCAATACTCTTCTATCCTACTACTTAAATGATTTATTAATCCTAATACATTTTAAATGTTTTAAAGTTGTTAATGATACCACATTCCCACGGCTCAGCTTCTGGATTCAAAATTGTATTATTACCTTAATATCATTATTAGTCAGCTAAATATGGTCATTAATGAGCCAAGCAATACCATTAAATCTAGTAGAAAGTAAGTAATTATACTAAGAAATGCAATAATAAAAAAAAAGTAATAGTTAAATAACACTGCTTTAAAACTTACAAATCAGTACTCTGAATGGGAAATCTGAAATTAATTTTTTTCTTTTGGTTTTAACAATCTACAGAGCCTATTTATATATATATGATGTTCAGATAGCACTAACATAACCCCTTTTCCTCCAAAATGGTGATACTATTCCGATCTAAACAGAAGGATTTTTGGTAGTCTAAGCAAATATTTCTTCCCAAGTAAAAGCTGGTTCTTGAAATGTGCACAAGCTCAGAGGTTCAAGTCTTCACAGCACCAGCAAGAAAATGCCTGCCACAATAATTTTGGATGTTCTGTTTAGTTAGTACTCGAGAGTAGAGATCAAAAACATAAGTTAACTATCTCAGATCAAAGAAAGCAAGGCAAAATGAATACATATAAATGATGTTCACAAGAAAAATTAGTAATCTGTTTAGTTAGTACTCCAGGAAAAAGATCACATTTTCTTCGTTGAAGCTGTGATGGACAATTATTTTCCAATATTTCAGAGAACTTGCCAAAAGTGTAGATTACACTGACCTCTCTTATTTTAAAATTCAACATAAAATTCAAGGGAGTTCATATATGAAATAGAGATGTGAGAATAATTTAAAAAGCATGAAAAGGGGTTTCTGTTAAGCTGAAATTATAAATAACGGTGGTTTGTGTAATTTAACTATAGCAGAAATTGAAACTAGAGAAGCTCCCATAATTTGTCAAAACCATAGTTATTGATGGCGGGCGATGCACTGTTGCAAGAGGTTCCCAGGGTCATTGCACATAACTCATTGCTCAGTGCATGGCAACAATGAAGTGCGGTGCACATAATTATATAATTAAAAATAATAAAATGAGGGAAAATAAAAGATACTAAGTTATCTATTAGAAAGTATTTTTCACTTCTCAAAGCATATCACATAAACAATGCCACAACAAAACTAAGGGTAGACCTGAATAAGTTACAGTTACACTCAGCACAGTCAAGGATTTCCAACCTATAAAGAATCTTAAGAGAAATGAAGAAGGCAATGTTTCTTTTTTTTTCCATTTTTGATAATCTCATCAAGTTTTATTAAGTAAAGATGCACTGCAAGTCTGCAACAACTAAATTAGAGGTCGATGACTTTAAATATTTATACAGTAAACCTTTACAGTTTGTTCACTTTGTTCCACTAAATGACAAGGAGGAGTCAGAAACAAAAAGGGAGAACAAGGTCCACTTAAAACCAGTGGCAAATTTATAGACCCTCTCAGTTATGACTATTCAACAATCAGTTGGAGGATGTCAAGAGGAGATTCCAAAAGCCAATTGTTACAAACAAGCATAGGCTCTGTGTGTATCCTGATTCTAGCACAAGGTAATACAAAAACATGAACTGGAACAAAAACATGGTTCAGAGCCAAAAATAAATAAACAAAATATTAACCTAGAAGTTTAAAAACTCAACCAAAAAAAAAAAAAAAACTCAGCTTCTGAATTCAAAAGTATTATGCAGTACTTTAAAGCTTAAAGAGCCAATAAGGCTATGAAATTTTTTACAGGCAAACTACAGTGCCCAATTCCTACTTTCAAGATGTTTTTTGAAAAGTTATGACAGTTTTAGAAGAGTAAACAAATTACTCCAGTATGTATTGCATTATAATTTGCCATCATTTCCAGGTATATATTAAACTGTCAACAATATCATATATGATAAAGAATTTAAAATGATTGGTGTGATACGGGAAACAGTGCATCAGGATGAAGGCCAATACATAAGCTAACAATGATTTAAACCTTTAACTTTATAACTACAAAACGTGGTTTCTGGCTCTTCCAAAAGTGACCAAACCATAGCATTTTACTAACAAATCTGATTTGATCTGGATGTGAGTAGTACTAGATATTCATGATCAATACTTTACAATTTTTTAGTTTGGAACAGAGCAATGTATGAACGGTCTCTCCATGGAAGCTACTGGATCTGAGACATCTTATCTTACCCAGGCTATTGGCTCATGACAAAATTTCCTCGCCTTATACTATTTTTAGGTCTGTCTAGGAAGTTTACTTCAAACCAAATTAAAATAGGATATATAACATTAAAATCTCTGCAAAACCTAAATGTATAAAAGAGAATAATATGCCTAATATCAAACATTGTTTCTAATGAAGCTAACGGAGCAAGTTTACTAAAAAATTCTTAGTGATCAAAACCATTCAGTATATAGACGAAGCGAATTTATATACTTTTTCTAAGAGAGCAAAAACTAACTGAATCTTTTATGACTAATACCACTGAAAATTAAACTAAGCAGTCTTCTACAACTAGAGACTCAGTCTACATTGACATTAGATATTTCTTCACTTACAAACGTATGGCTGAATAGAATCTTAGTTCAATTCGTTTCTGGCACACTTCATAAGTATCTGTAAACTGAATATATATGAAAACACAAGTCAAGAGCCCATCCTAGTATAGTAATATCTACTTTTTAGGATGCAACAAGATGAACAATGACCAGTGATATATTCTTTACCATATCTTGATGTTAAATATCTACAAACAAGGATATTTTATTTTATCATATGATATGAAAGTTCCAGAAGTTATAAAGGCATTCAGTTGAGACAGCAACCACTTAACTTATATATTGAAAACTCAGTTAAATGCAAAAGACAATAGCCCAAATTTTGTTCTTCCTTTATTAGCATAAATGGTTATCACATAACTTTGGACCTTTTACAAGCATTCAGATGCTCATATCAGAACCAAGATCAGCAGCCAACACCTAATATTGACCACAATCATTCTGATCAAAAGCCTCAGAATGAGCTCAAACTGGAGTTATTCTTATGAATCTTTAATAAAGAAAGAAATGAAGGAACGAAGAAGGAAAAATGATGGATAATTGTAGTGGTAGAGGACACTTAATTGATGATAAGGTTACAAGAATGATAAGGCCTCTAGCATTGAGCTACCTCACCATGGCAGCTTAGAACATGATGAAGTGTCTCAACTCTCAAGAAGAGGTGCTTGAAGAGCTGTGCTACTCCACGAGCCATTCAAAATCTTTGATAAGGGTTGTGATGGATATGTAGATGCAATGGAGCTAAAGAGGGTGCTCGAGTTGGATTGCTTGGGATTTGACTCTAAGGTTGGGATATGTATACAGCAGAGAACATGAAGGTAGTAGATTCCAATTATGATGGCAAAGTTAGAGAGATTGTATTGAGCATGAGAGAGCAGTTCATTTAACTACATTCATATAGAGAATGCCAAGGGGATCTTCCAAAAGCCAATTGTTAAGACTTATACATGCAATATAAATAAAAATATAAAACAAGAAACGGTTCTCTTTATGACAAAACAAGCTGCCATTTTTCTATCATAATATCATGGTCATTTTGTAAACAAGCACAATTTCTTTTACATCACTACTGGCTACACTCAAAAACAAAAGGCCAGGCCTACATATCTAGAAGCCATAAAACGTACAAAATCTCCTCATATCCATTTTCATAAATTAAATTTAAAAGTGAAGAACGAGAAAGAAACACAGAGACACACCTAATTAACAATTACTGCTGTTGCTGATTCGGAGGGTTTGGTGGAGGAGGCATGCCCGGCCGAGGTGGTCCATAAACAGGAACAGCGCCACCAGGAGGAGGCGGCATCCCAGGACGAGGGGGAGGTGGAGCCGGCATTCCAGGACGAGGGGGAGCTGGTGGTCCTCTTATCATCTGTCCGGGTGGGGGCGGCCCCATGGGTCTCTGCCCAAACTGCGGAGGTGGAACAGGGAATGGCTGTGGTGGTGGTCCACCAGGCCTTGCAGCCTGATACTGACCAGGTGGCATTGGTGGTGGGGGACCTCTGGCCATCGGAGGCGGAGCCTGCCCCGGATACGCCGGCATTTGACCAGGTGGGCGCATCACCGGAGGAGCTGGGTACGAAACCGGCGGAGCTGACAGCTGCGGGGGGCGCGAGATCTGAGGCTGCATCATCCCCGGAGCAGGACCGCCAACACCTCGCACTGGACCGGCAAGGCCAGGCTGAGCCTGTACTATCGGAGCAGTTGGAATTCCCCTACCGGCAGCGCGGCCAATACCAGGGCCACCCAAAGCAGCAGCATTTACGGCCTTAGCCCGGGACTCTTCGGGAGGAGGTGGGCCCTCGACGGTCATGGAAATGACCTCTTCGCCACGGAGAAGAACGAGGCCAAGAGTTCGGCGATCCTCGCGTTCTTCGTTGGTCTTCTTGCCCTTGGCAGGGGGAAGCTTGCGAAACTCCTCGCAGTCACCGAGGACGAGATTCATGTGACGATCGAAAGCCATAAACTTGCCCACAAGCTGACGGCCATCCTGGATGGTGACCCGCATGCGGTAGTTTATGTATTGGAGCATCTTCGAACTCTTCGACATCGACATTGTGCCGTGTCGGGCCTCTGAACTCCCTCTATTTCTCTCTCTCTCTGTAAATCGCCGTTTGTATTTGAGTATCTCTCTTCTCTTCACTCTTGGGAGAAGAATAGGAGGGAAATGCTAGGGTTTTAGAAATATTAAGATTAGGATTTTAGAAATAAAAATCGGATCCGGATGACCCGAACCCATCCGTTCCGATTGACCCGCCTTTAGTTTTTTTTTTTTTTAATTAAGGCTTTTTCTTAAACCAAATTTAGATAGTGCAATAAATATTTTTTTGTCAGTTTTTTTAATAAAAATAAAATGTATAAAAAAATTTTGAAATACAATTGTTCGCAGAGTGCTGATTTATATAAATTAGAAAACATTCATACGTCATTTTGTGGTTAAAATACTTAATAAAAATTTTATAAAAATTATACATATATTTTTATTTTTCTTTTCTTTCCTCTTTTAGGTTCATGTATTACTGACTTTGTCACCTCTTTTTTGTCCAACAAAAACCTTACTAAAAATTTCTCTATTTAATATATGAAAATTTTAATTTTTAAATACTTAAAACACTTTTGGATATATAAGAAATCAAAAAGAATAAAATTTATGTTATATATATTGTGTAATATAAGAAAAATATTTTTGATATATAAACCACATTTAAATTTTTTATAAATAAATTTTTAATATTAAAAAATTAATATATTACCATCTTACTTTGTATTTCTGTCCCCTTGAGCCAACCATATTTGTTTAGCTCTTTAGGCCTAGAATATCTATTCGCAATCTAGAAGGGAGTCAAATTCTTTCGCTGTTTCTTTTTCAATTGTTCTCTTATTCGGGTCCAATAGATCCTTTTGGAGTTCGACTAATTTACTTTCTTTTTCGATTATCCTTATCTTGATTCTTCCAATATCCTCTATGTTCCATCTTCGGAGTTCCTTTGCAGTATTTTTCAATTTTTAGGTGATACAGAAAGATGATGTGCCACTTACATTCCTCCTTCATTCTTGTTCAACAATTGTGCCACATTTTTGGTAATTCAGCCACATTGCTTCAAATTTAGAAGACTTATTTTTCTTCTGATCAATGAAAGAGGTAGAAAGGATCATGGGAGAGTGGTCTGAGGCTGCCATCGGAAGAACTTA
Source organism: Senna siamea (assembly GCA_031216115.1). Taxonomy (NCBI): domain Eukaryota; kingdom Viridiplantae; phylum Streptophyta; class Magnoliopsida; order Fabales; family Fabaceae; genus Senna; species Senna siamea. The sequence continues at coordinate 13,116,145 of CM062361.1, read as the reverse complement.
AACTACACTTTTAAGCAAGATTTCTAGCCATTCACTATTACATAGCGCTTTATCTAATCTTTCTCAAACCTCCTTAATACTATTTCTATTGTCCAAGTGTAATAATTTTCCTTTGGTAATAATTTTCCTTTGGCGGCAAATCCATTAGATTTCAGTGATTTATAATGTCTTCTAATAGTTGAGAACCTCGTGAAGAATAAAAAATGCCTAGTTTGTCTTTTCTAGATAAGATTTGATTAAAGTCCCCAAGTATTACCCATGCATCACTTGAGGGGTTGACCGATTCTAAGTCCCATAGGATGTGTCTATCGTGAAGTCTAAGGGCCCATAAACACTTGTTAAAACAAATTTCTTACCATCCAGGAGTGTTACCTCGCCATGAATCCAATGTTTGGATTTACTATGAATCCAATGTTTGGATTTACTTCTGACATCTATTTCCAATTCCTTCTTCCAAAGCAAGCATAAACCTCCACTCCTTTCAACCGCATCCACAATCAAAATAGTCAAAAGAACCCCATTTTTTGATATTGTTTAACTTAAGAGTTATTACATTCTGTTTCTTGCAAAAATACAATATCCTGTCTATACTTCCTAAAGAATTGTTTAATTGTAAAAACTATCGAAGACAGCCCAACCCTCTACAATTCCAACTAATGATCAATATATTACCGTCTAAGGATAACTCAAATGGTAATTAGCAAGTATAATATATATATATATATATATATTCATATATATATATTCATATATCGAACTTCACCTTTAAAAAATAAGAAGCAATTCTGTAAGAGTAAAACATCCTGATCCAAGATAAATGTTGCATTGTTTACTATGTTTAATATTTCAATACTATATATCATATGATTTGAAAATCTAACTAAACTAATTGATCCAAAGTCATAATATAATATAGATTTATAAAAATTTTTATATTTATTATTCATATTATATTTAAGGTTATCATATTATCTTTAGGTGGCATGAACTCATAGTTAATGCTAACATTAGAACAAAATTTCATTTGCTTTGAAAGAGGCAAGAGAGTGACATCAGCTCATATCAGAGTGCTATTAATAATATTTATATTCAATCAATTGAAATAAGTAATCATATGGGAAAAAAAGTACAGGGAGCAAGAGTGTGCATGTTGCAATCTACTTAAAAAGCTTTCATTGGATTAGCAATGTCATTGACCAATCTTCATGATAAACAGAATGAACAAAGCCATGCAAAATGGGATCAAAATCTAAGAAGCACAAATACTAGCAAGGACATTGGACACACAACATGGTACATACACCTGCAATATGACAGTATATTTAGTTTTCATGTGCAATTTGCCATGTCATTTCATGTATTGGACACATTGAACATGATAAGCTCTATCTTTCGAGCATCAATGCTTCATATGTCAACTGTTATCCTAGCTCAACTCAGCAATATTGTGATACAAAATTTGTTGATCTATTTCATATGAATGATATCTCCATCTTGTATACTGATGAAGGATATCATGCTATGACTGTTGCTTCTTCGATTTCTTTCTCAAAGCTTGCTCCGAGGAACCTACAATATACGCTTCGGCGTTTATATTTTCTTCAGATTTGCGCTTTCCATGCTCCTTTGTCTTTTTCTGGAGACAAAACCATTTTGAATGTCAGTAAGACAAAAATTCAAGAACAAAAGTATTTGTCTCACAAAGAAACCTTGTCAACTTAACAGGAAATATCATTTCTAGCCTAACTTGGAAAGTAAAAATTGTTAATAATGTTTTTGTTACCTTCAAGGACATTGCAATGGCAGTAACATTGTTATTGGCATCCTCAGATTTATCCTCCTGCTTTGTGGATTCCTGAATAATGCAAATAAAAAATTTGACAAACGCTATCAAGAGGAAAGTATCAAAAGACATGAACGCCATAACCTGTCATCAAAAGTAGAGAAAAACTCCAAAAGTAAGATGAAATTAAACCTTAGGTGGAATAAACGCCTCGTCTCTTTTTCTTTTGTTTTCAGCATTTTTTTCTGCTTGCTTCTCCTGCTTCTCTTGCCACTTCTTTGCTGACTTCTTTTTGTCACTTAGGAAGTATTCTCCAGTTTCTAGTTCTATATCAACCTGAAATATACCACAAAAAAATATCAATACTTAAAAGGTCACACAGGGAGGTTTAGAAATAAAATTGCAAGACATTTAAAATTTCAAATACTTTAAGAATCATGGAAATTGATCTCTTCAGAAAGTACCATTAACTCTTTTTTCCTTTTTAAAAAAGAAAGTCATTAACTGTTAATCTTATACAATCGATGACAGAATTAAAACAACTACATCCAGCAAACAACATTAAAGTGAGTGCTGTACGCTAACATAGAATTTCATTCAGGAGATAGTGGTTGTCTCACCTTACTGGGCTTTTGAGGTGGCGGGAAAGGAGTATATGGCTTCTTCTTTTTAGCCTTAACCTTCTTTTGCTTAACATTTTTCCTGGAAAAGAATATAACTACAAAAAGTAAAGAAAACTGAAACTGGGAGTAATCTTGGATGCACAAACTATCTAAAAAAAATAAATGGCATACTTCTTGAATTTTGGAAGAAACCTATCCCAATTCTCATTTGCAAGTGCTGGATCCTTTTCAAGCTCCTTCTTCATCATAAGAATCTAATAATTTGAAACAAAAAGTTAAGATAGATTCTACACCCAAAGTCTCTAAAAGTATGCTAGAGCAAATGCAAGTTTATTAACCTTAATGTTGTACACAGGATGCATTTTATTTAGCATGCATTCTTCAATAATCCTTCTGACTTGCTTCAAGCCTTTAAATGATCCCATTGCGGCAACTGTATTTCCCTGTGGAATTGCAAGCAACATTTGAAAGAAGTCGGTTCATTCATGAAGTCCACCCCTTAAGTGAATATGAAAATCCAGGCTCCACAAACAGTAGAAATAATTAAAATTACCTGAACGAGAATGTAGCAGCCAGTGAGTATTTCCAGAGCCTGCATCACAGTAATAAAGTTGCAATTAAAGTGGGTAAAAAAAAGTATGCAACCCGTGTATAAAGTTCCACTATACAAAAGCTAACAGAGGCAGGGGCCATCCCAGTGCTAAAAATAAAACAAGCTTGAAGCATACCTTCAAAGTGGAAGAATTAGGACCCAGGAGATGCTGTCTTCTTTTCACAAATCGCTCCTACAGTCAAATAATTGCTTTAAGTTTCTAACCATTGGACTAATTTTGAATGATTACAACTCTTTTGTCTTTTTTGGTTCAATTGGTGCAACTCTCTACATATAAATTTTGTTATAGTGTAGACTACAGAAAATGACAAGACAAAAGAGTAAAGACAATCCCAAAAAACCGAATTTCAGGACACTATTCAGTGGCTCAATGGTGTAGCCTCATAAGATGCTGAATTCTCATTTCCTAGGAAAAAAAACCCAAGGAAATCCAGTAATAACAATACCAGAAAATAAAATAAAAAAGAGATATATAAGACTGATGTCACCATAAGGCAATATAAGCACCATTTAAATAACTGTAGCGTGAGGACTACATTCAATTTATCTTTGTTTATTTAATGATGCTTTTAATGAAGCTTCAAACACACTCAATCAAAGCTTTTTAAATCCATAGTTAATCTAACAAAGATATTATACACAATTAAGAGTAAGGATTTAACAGAGGTATTAGTCTCAAAGGATAAAAATAAAGAAGGGCAGGAGAAAGAAGGGAGCAAGAGAACAACAAAGAACAACAACCAGCCCAAAAGTCATGTAGCAAAACATTTTCATAATCTGCCTACCAATAAGCTAATCTACAATCTGCATAAAGAGAATGTACTCAAATATAAATGTCAAAAAGGGCATAGTTATGCAATAAATTACCCAACCATATGAAATATCACAAGCCAAAAAACACATTAAACACCATATCAGCAGCAATCATTAAGTTAACCAAAAAAGTACCTTATTGCGGACCAAACCACCAATTTTAATGATGTCACATTGCATTTCATCATCAAGTATTTTTATTGCCTGAGATGAACATAACATATAAACACTCAAATGAGCCAACTGTAACAGATATCTTAAATAAATATTGCAAAGAAGAAAAACAAAAATAACAATCAAATTTCTGGGTGTTAAAATATAACGACAATGAAATCCACAGGTAAACAAAACTATGAAAAGTATAATTCATTAAATATGCATGCTGAGACCCTTTATACATAATGCATAAATGTTGCATGCTGTATGAGTTTTAATTACCAGACAGTATGGAGTATTATTTTAGTAATGACAAAAACGGCATTTCATAAGTGTACAGCCAAGATTTAACAGGGATGCAATGCATATTCGAAAATATTCAACCTTGTAATCAAAATCCAAATATTTGCCTTTGGATTTAGCTTACTCGGTCGTATAACTCATGTCCCTCCAAATTAAACTCACTGCATCCCTCTTGAAACAAAATCCTATCATATAAAAATCTCAATAGACCTCTTCCAAAATTTTGCTATTTTGCAAAATTAGTAATATTTTGGAAACCTCTGATGGTATACAAATACAGAAATCTAGATATAGACTTCTTTGAACCTTGGTGGTGCTTTTATTGCCCAATAAATTAAATTGGTTTCTCATACAGCATGCCTGGATCATATTCTCCTCTTACAGGTATTTCCATATATCTACATAGTGATATAATATCGATTTCATATCTTGTAAAGATACTCTGGATAAAGCTTTGCTTACAGAACCTCTTTTATAAGTATGAACAGGTGTGTACCTTACAATAACATAATCAAATACCAAAAAAGTATGCAATCCCACCTGAGGAGCAGGAACACTTCGTGACAGAAGTTTGATGAGGTCCCTAGCTTTAACAACAATAAATGGATCCCTAGTCTTTCGGGTTGTTGAAACTGTCATTGAACCCTCAACCTATCCATAAATCAACAAGCAATAGATAAGAGAATAAAACACCAAAATAATTCAATAGTAATAATAATGACCCAGAGCGCTAACTTGGAAGGTGGAGTAAACCAGGGAAGCACTGGACTTTAGCCTTGACTAGTAACAGCGAGAACAATACTTTTGACAACAATGTGTTTTTTTATTACAGAAAAATAAAAGAAAGAAAATAAGTACATAGATAGAGGATAAGAAATCCTCCCAGAACAAACATACAATGAAAGCCAAACAGAAAAATACACGAAAAAAAATTAGCTCATTAAAACTGAAAATAGAGAAGCCAAAGAAACTACTCTGTCCCATAGAAGATTCAAATGAAGAAATCTAAAGTAATACACTCTCACATTTCATTCCAACCATCTAATATAAGAGAAACTATTCCCGGCTATTTCCTTATGGCAACAAAAGAACCATGAATTCAGTGATCCAAAGACTCAAACAGATGACTTCACAGAGGTAGCTGCAAACACTTACCAGGTTTAGCTCACATGAAATACCGAACTCTTTCAAAGCAGATTTTACCATTGGCCAAGCTTCTTGTAAATATTTTTCTGAGAAAAAGATTAAAAAAGCATAAGGATATTAGAGACCATTGTATGGACAACTATATATATATATATATATATATATATATATATATATATATATATATGTATATGAAAAGACTACAGGAACAAATATGTTCCAAGCAAGGATCCTCAAATACTAGTTGAACCAGCATGAAGTCCTGACTCCTGATGATATGCATGGGTAAAAACTTTTTCTGATACATAGAAGCCAGGCCTTACCTCTATATTGAGGAAAGAGGGTGGAAAAGGAACTGACTTCAAGCATACCACTTTCATTCCAAGAAGGGTCAAACTTCTCAACCTTCCAATGGTCGATGTTTGGGTCTTCATCCCATGGCTTGGGCTTATCGTGTTTGCCCTTCCGCTTCTCCTTAGGTTTCTGATCAGGGTTTTCCCCATTTGCTTGGTTCATTACTAAATCAGATATTCCCATCTACAATCGAACCACTACTAAGCACAATTACAGAAACAAAAAAAAATTTGCAAGGCAGCGAATGTTTCGACAGTTTTCAAAATCAAATATCAATGAATGTGTTTCAACATAATATTTCAAGCAATCCCAATCGAAGGAGAACAAGAAGAATACGATATGAAATTCGAGAATGAATACCGTACCGCGTCGTCAAGTATAAACCCTAGTACTGCTTAAGTCCGGACTTGGATCCTATCTGTCGAACGGCTCCTAGCTATTAACGTAGAGAAAGAAAGACAAAATAAATAATTAAATTTACATTATTTTTAAAATAATTTTTACAATTAATTTTATTTTTAAAATTTTAAATTATGGTTAATTTTATTTTACAAGCTATAAAAATTATTAATAAAAAATAATTTAAAAATATAATGTTAAATATAATATTATTATTTTTCGTTAATAATTTAAATTATATTATATTATGAAATAAAATTAATTGTAATTTAAAATTTAAAAAATAAAATTATTAGTAAAAATATAAAATTAATATAAGATTTAAAAAATAAAAATAATTTTACCAAAAGTTAAATATAATTTATATATAACTTTGTTATCAAAATTTTTAATAAGGAGTTTGTATATATACAATCTATACAGTTGATAATTGGTTTTTCAGAAATTTTTAAAATATTTTATTATTAATAAAAAATTAATAACAACAATATAGAAATAATACTCAAGTCAAATTGAAAAGGTAATTTGAGAGAACAGAAATTGACATGCAATTTGTAAATTGTTGTAAACAGTGAGGAGGTAGAGCTATTTAGGAGTTAACTTATCTAAGTTTTCACTCACTTCATTTATTAATTTTTAAATTATAAAAAAATATTTAAAAACAAATCTAAGAAAAATTAGAATTGGGTTTTAATAGATGTGGAGTTAAACATATTATAATTTTATTAGTGAAGTACATTTTCATTCTTTTACAAATATTTATTGAGAGATAAATATAAATTATAATTTTGTTTATTTTGATTAGAGATGATCAAAATATTTATATTTATATGTACTCATAAAATTTATTCGTTAAGTTTAGGCTTAGGTCTAGGTCTGGGTATTAATAATAAAATTTAAAATTTATTTTTAATAAATTATAATTTTTAAAAAAACTAATGATATCATTAAGGGTATTTTTAAATAAAATCATACTTTTTACATGTTCATCTTAAACCAATTGGACACCAAATTCATTTATTCACTTGAATCTGCCATATACTCCTTCAATACAAATTCTATTCACACAATGATTTCAAAACAACCTCAATACCTCTTAAATACACACACACACACACACACACACACTTCTTCTCCTCCTTTCTGAACTTTGATTTGGTTTCACAAAACTTTGTGTGACATCAATGAAGACACAAGTCTTAAACAAGAATTACAGTATTTTTTAGAAGAAGGGAGTATCATCGGGTGGAGACAATGTTGTAGAGTCTAGGCCGTCTCTTTCACACGAGAAGTTTTGATGCTCATGAAATAAAGCACACTACATCCAATTGGAGACGGTCAAAAAGCCAAAACAAGATCTTGGCAAAGCAAAGATGACTAAGCCAAAACAACATGTCGATAATACAAACTTGATCTGTCAACAAATATTGGACAGATTAAAGAAGACTAAAAAAATCAAGAACTTGATGAAGTAAATAAGATTGAACAAAAACAAGAATTCAATAAAATAAAGAAGACTGCGCAAAAAAATAAGAGTTTGATAACTCAAAGAAAAAGATAAGACAAAAATATAGACAAGAAGCACGGATTCAATTAGAGAAGATCAAGAACACTGCTAGTTTCAACAATAACTTTGATTCTATGATAGATTTTTATAAGCTTATTTTTCAAGTTATGTAACTTGAAGGTGTTTCAGTACATAGATGAGATGTAATAAGACAATTATGTAAATTTGTATTGTTATATGGATGATTGTTTTTTATTTACGAGTGCATATATAAATGAATTTAATTCTGTAACATGTGATATATATTTTCTTTTATGTTTAATCCATATTGGTGATGATGATAAATTTTTAGTGAGATTAATAGCAATTGTTTTCAATTTTTTTATTTTAAAATAATTGGATCTGTTTCTTTCTTTCTTTTTTAACTTAAAAATTAAATTTTTGTCAATTTCATAGCATAAGTTAGAGTACTTATGTATGAATTCTTTATTGTTAGCAAAGATAGTTTCATCTTTAACCAATCAAGAAAATAGTTTAAATGAATTTCATATAAGATAGGTGATAAAAAAAATTTCACTTTATTGTTTTAATTTATTTTTAATTAACAAAGATAAAAAAATTTCTAAACTAAGACCATAAATCTATTTACCTTTTTATAAAAATTCAAAATATTTTTAAGTAACGTTAAGTTTATGATTATTTCGACAAAAAAAAGTTTAGTATTGTAATTTTTTTATGTTTAATATTACGTTAATCCAAAATCTAACATAGCAGTTAAATAATTTTATTGTCTTACAACGTGCAGATATCATATAAAATATTAATTTTATTAACAAAATGAATTATAATAAAAAATTTTGTAATATTATATCAAAATTTAACAATATTATGTATACTTAGTTTAATTTTCGTTAACCTCAAATAACTTCTACTAACTAATTATAAAACTTCAACTCTTGCACATGCAATCACTTAAATTTAATTATTCATATCTAATAAGACCAAAACAATAACGTATACAATAAAAAAAAATTAAAAAAAAATCATGTGATTGACTCCTTAAAAATTATCCATATATTATGTTTTATTTAAAAATTTAATAATAAATTCTTAAAAAAATTATATATAAAATTTTAAAATTAATTATACTACCTCTTGAGAGATCTTAAAATTACACTTTCCTTCTTTTATTTTGAAAAATTAAAATCTCATCCCTTAAAAGATAAAAAAAAAGTTATATTTTTATTTATTTTGACAAAAAAACTCTTATGTTTATTATTTATATAATTAAATATCTATTTCATTAATATAAAAAATAATTTTTTAAAAATTTAAAATAAAATAATTTTATTATGTTTAACCTAAAGTAAATAATAATAAGATTTACAATTTATTTTTTAATAAATTATAATTTTAAAAAAATTAATATTATCAGGATATTTTTAAATAAAATCATATTTTTTATATGTTCATCTTAAACTAATTGGACACCAAATTCAATTATTCACTTTAATCTGCCATAAATATATATATCATTATCGAATGGTTCGAAAAAATAATTAATTAATTCTAAATGGATTACTCCTAAAATACAAATTCTATTCACACAAGGATTTCAAAACAACCTCAATACCTCTTAAATTTATATATATACACACACACACACACAAACACAAATACACACACACTTCTTCTCTTCCTTTCTGAACTTTGACTTGCTTTCACAAAATTTTGTGTGGGATCAATGGAGACACACGTCGCAAACAAGAATTGCAGTATTCCTCAGAAGAAGGGAGTATCATGGGGTGGTGACAATGTTGCAGAGTCTAAACAGTCTCTTTCACACAAGAGAAGTTTTGATGTTCATGAAATAAAGCACACTGCATCCAATTGGAGACACATTAAAAGGCAAAAACAAGATATTGGCAAAGCAAAGATGAGTAAGTTAAAACAACAAGTTGATAATACAAACTTGATTTCCCAACAAGTATTTGATGGATTAAAGAAGACTAGAAAAAATCAACAAGTTGATGAAACAAAGAAGATTGAGCAATTCAATAAAACAAAGAAGATTGAGCAAAAGAAACAAGAGCTTGATAACGCAAAGAAAAAGATAAGACAAAAACAGAGACAAGAGGCACGGATTCAATTGGAGAGGATCAAGAACACTGCTGGTTTCAATGATAACTTTGATTCCATGATAGATTTCTATAAGCTAATTTTTGAAATTGTGTGACTTGAAGGTCTTTCAGCATGTAGATTACATGTAATAAGACAATTATGTAAATTTGTATTGCTATATGAATAATTAATTTTTATTTATGAGGACATATATAAATGAATTTAATTTTGTAACATGGGATGTATATTTTCTTTTTTTGTTTAATCCATATTAGTGATGATGATAAATTTTTAGTGAGATTAATAGCAGTTGTTTTCGATTTTTTATTTTAAAATAATTGGATATGTGTCTTTCTTTTCTTTTTTTTTTTAACTTGAAAATTAAGTTTTTGTGGCACATTATTACTTTAGCTTTGTCAATTTCATGGCATCAAGTTAGAGTACTTATGTATAAATTTTTTATTGTTAGCATAGTTAGTTTCATCTTTAACCAAATCAACAAGATAGTTTAAATGAATTTCGTATAAGATAGTTGATAATTTTTTTTACTTTATCTTTTTAATTTATTTTTAATTAAAAAAGATAAAAATTTGCCTAAAATAAGACTCTAAATTTATTTACCTTTTTATAAAAATTTAGAATATTTTCAAGTCATGTTAAGTTTGTGATTGCTTCGAAAAAAAAAATGTTTATGATTGTAATTTTTATTTTATTTTTAATATTACATTAATCTAAAATCTAACATAACAATTAAATAATTTTATTGTCTTACAAGGTGCACATATCATATAAAGTATTAATTTTATTAACAAAATAAATTATAGTAAAATTTTTTATAATATTATATCAAATTTTAACAATATTAAGTATAGTTGTAAAATTAAAATTAAATATATTTATATTTATATATATATACACTTCAATTTTCGTTAACCTCAAATGGGATTATAATTTAAGGTTTAGGAATACTCATAAAAATAAGTAAGGCGTAATTTTTATATTTTAAAATTAAATTTAAGGTAAGTTTCTTTTAACAAAAGGAAAAGTCAGAATTAAATTTTTACCCCTTAACTTTGAATGAAATTTTAACCTCATATTATTTTTTTTTTTAATTTCAATTTTGTTCTTTATCTTTCTTTGACCTAATTCATATGTATATATCACTATAACGTCATATATAAACTCATGTAAAATTACTTATATTAAAGTATAGTTAAGCTAGCAAAAAAATTCAAATGAGATTGAAATAATTATGAAAGTAATTTTCATATAAATTTAATTTTTTTAAAAATTTTTTAAAATAATTTAGCCTCATCTAAACTTCAATCATGCTTTAATTAAAATAATTTTACTTAATTTTCAAATATGAGTAACAATATTTAGAAAGAGAAAAAAATTATATCAATTAATAAAGATAATAAATAAAATTAAAACTTCATGCAAAATTAAGATACAAAAAATTGATTTTAACCTAAAAATATAATATATAAATAATTTTTATAACTCCATATCCAAAAATAATTCTCAATCTTCCCTAAAGTCTAGATAATTAACTAGTAACATTAAAAAAAGAAAAAAGAAAAACCTCAAAATAATTTGGCGCCAAATCTTGTTATTGAACTTGCTCACCGATGACCGCCTTAACCCGCCATGTCACTCCAACGGTCGGAAAAATCTGAATTTATTGATCACTCTCTCCTCTTCTTCTCCGTCGTTTCTGCTTCTGCAAATTCTTGATTTGACGCTTCAATGGAGATCCAAACCCTAAACGAAAATTGGGGTTTTCCTTTGAAGACAGTTTGTTGGGGTGACAAGTATATCATCAGAGCCCAGAAGAATGCGGCCTTGGTTAAAGGGCTATCGGCGAAGAAGAGAAAACTGGAGGATAGTGGTGATGATGATGGGAAAAGTGATGAAATCCAAATGAAAGCTACTGAATCTGAAGTTGATGATGATGAAACAAAGAAGATTGTGTCTGATTGGAGAGCGATAAAAAGGCGAAAACAGAGACAGGAAGCTTGGCTTCAGCTACAACAGATCAAGAACACTACTGGGTTTAATGATAACATGGAGGCCATGGTTGATTTTCAGATGCTTGTTTCTGAGAGGTGTTGTAATTAGTGTTAATACTTCATACCATAATGATTTAAATTTAAACTCTTTGATTGTAATTACCAACAAGAAGAAGATGAAGAGGCAGAGGATTGATTATTTCGTTTTCTACAGCCCTGCCTCTGTTTTATGTTGATTGCATATAAATGATTATACACTATTCAGTGAGATTTTTCTTTTCAAACAGTTTGATTTGGGATTCCCCTTTTTTTTTTCTTCACTATCTCTCATTGTAGCAATTTGTAGATTGTTTCACAGACAGAACATATAAAAAACAGAGTTTTTCTGTCCTCTGTTCAAATCTCAGATTTGTCATTATTTCTTGGAGTCATAATGATTTTTTTTTTTGGTGAATTTCTCATGTGGAATCGATGGGGGATTAAGAAGACAGATTAGTTGAAATATACACCAGTTGGGTGGTAATTAAAGAAAAAAAATCAAGAGATTTACATGTTGAGTTTGATTCAAAAGAACAATTAAGGGATTTAGTTTGATTTTGAATGCTGCCCTAAAGTATTTAATCACAGCAATATTTCCTTATATGCTCATAGCTATGGAAATTAATGATTTAATTTACTGAATGAGATTTCTTAATAGTGTGCACAAGTTTTTAAGATTCAAACATCTAAAAGTAACAGTAATTAATATGAAAGCTGCATGTATAGCCAACCACAATTACTACCTTTCATCAATATCTTGCTTTTGTTTTTGGCTCAAGTCTATGGCGTAAAAGTGAAGCATACATTATGAATGCCTTTTTATAGTGAATATGGAAGAAGCTAGTGATGATAAATTAGATTTCTATTCTATTTCTAATTTGAGTTTTGTATGGACAAGGATTAATTAAAACAGGTAGTGCTGGTTCTTTGAAATTGGGAAGATGGGAAATAATTGCAGCTGAAAAAAGTTATCTTAGTTGTGATTTAGAAATAGAGATTATTATGAATAAAGTAATGTCGTTTATGTACTCAGACTCACATTTGAATGAGTATCGTTATTTTTAAACTCATAAATAATTTAAATATTTAGATTCAGATCTTGTTTATTAAAAAAAATTTAAAATAATTATTATTTTTTAAATTATGACTTATCTACATATAAATTTATAAAAAAAAATATACAAGTTATATTAATTATATTATGTAAACTTGAAATATGTAATTAATATAAAATTTTAATAAATTTATCCTTATAAAATTATTAAATATAATAATTTATAGATTTATATTAAATTTAAATTATCTTAATGATAAAATTGAAATAAATAAAATAATTTTTATATATTTTTCTTTAATAAAATACATTAAATATATATTTATAATATAAAAATAATATTTAAATAATTTATATAGAACAGATCTGAATTCGAGTAGAATAACACCCTTTTTAAATTTAGACTTGGATCCAAACCCAAATTTTAAGAATAAATTTTAAAAATATTCATAAAATATAAATATTTTCATCATCTTTTTTTTATTTAAAAAAAACTTGGTAAACTTGAACACACTTATCTTTTTAAGTGTATAATGTGCTTGACATGTGACATGATAGTGATATCATCATGTTATAATGTCGACACATGTTTGAAACATATACTGATTGTTGAAATAAAAAATATTTTTTTTTATTTAGACACACATTAAATATAATTTGAAAACTTATTGAACATGACTTATAACTTAAAAAGCCAAACATATCATAAGTAAGAGATAACGCCTTTTAAGTCATTGTTATATGACTTATGTAAATAACTAAGCAATATGTTATTGGCTTCACCAGAAAAAATTTCCACCAAATTTTTTAGTTTGTTTATTTTGGTTTGGATTTTTATTGGGTTGGAATGGAAAAAGGATGCCTCAAGGATTTTAGAAGGAAAAATTCTAAAGTATGAAAAAGATAAAATAAAAAAAATGACTCACCCAAAATAAATTAAAATTTATTTTTTTATTTTTCTTATACTTTAAAAACTTTATATTTATCAAAAGACCACGTTTATTGGGAAATTTAATTTGGAATTAACTGGAAAGGCCTTTTTGGAACATTAGAAAATTAAATTCTCATTTATTTATATTAGAGGCTTCTTCACATGCATAAAAAAAAACATGTCATGTTTTTTTATTTTTGAAATATGATATAAAAAAATAATTATTATATTTTAAACTAATAAATTAAAAGGTTTTGCTAATTTAAAAAGCATTAAATGTTTTTGAAAATAACATTTTATCATGCTATTTAATGTGTTTTAAAAATTTGTTAACCAATATCAATAAATGCATAATTTATTTTTAGAATAAGATTATCTTACCCTTATAAATACAAAATTTAAATTTTAAAATTTTTAATCTTAAATTATAAAATTATAAAATCTTAAATCTTTTAAAGTATTTTATTTTTAGGTAATTTTCATAAATATTTTTTTGACTAATTTTATATAAAAATTTCATGCATATATATTGTTGGGTTTATGTTTTATAATTTTATAAAATTTAAAAATTATAAAACTATAAAACATAAACCCTATAAATAATGGTCGTTTGATTTGTTTCTTCGAGAAATTTTCGTATATGGATATATATTTGTTAATTTTAAATATTAATTTTTGTGTATAAATATTTTTATATTTATTTTTATAATTTAAAAATTAAAAATTTAAATTTTATATTTATTAAAATAAAATTACTTATTATAAAAATAAATATTATATTGATAAATATGGATTGAAAAAAATTTAAAATATGTTAAATAATATGATAAATATAAAATACATATATATTTTTCTTCATATAAAAAAATATGAAAAATACACCAACCTTTTTCAGTAACTTTTCTTCATCATTAAATACTTTTAAGATATGATTGAGTGGCAGGTAAGTATTGGTTAGAAAAACATCATTGTTCCTGGAATCCTTTTCTGGGAAAGTTGATCCTCCTACTTTAATACAAAAGATTGAAGATTTGAAGCACATGACATTTTGGTGACTCTCGTTGGACTGAGATCTCGAAGGGGCCCATTTTGTTTATTTCAAAGCCGTCATCGAACGCATAATCTCCCTTTACAATACGTTGCAAAGAAATTTTTTCTGTGATTCCCTGTCCTTATAGGAGGTATCATTCCGTAGTCGACAAATTTTTTACAAGTTTTTTTCTTAGCTTAATTTTTCAATATTAATATATTTCTTTTTTTATTTTTGCGGTAAATTTATATATAACCTTTCGTGATCTAAGGAGGCGTTAGGTCAAAAGGCCAGATCGCTGATATTTTTGTAAGAGTCTTCAACTTCAAGTCCTAGAGTTCAAACTTCAAAGCTACAACGATACCTCCACCCTGACACAGATTTCTGATTTGTTTTTGGTTCTTTTGATCACATTTGAGCGACCCATTAAGCGTTTGGTTCAAAACTTAAGTCTTTAAATTATTTTTTGTACACAATGTTTTGCTCTGTGAAACCATCCGGTATAGCGATCAGTAGTTCTTCTTCTGATGCTATTTTCCTGAAGAAATATTCAAACCCAGTTCAGATATCTTCGTTTTCACCTTCTCTTCCCAGAGTAAAACTTCAGAGATGTCCAATTTCTGTGCAAAAACCTTTGCACCTTTCTTCTATTGGGAATTTTGGATCAGTGAAACCCCAACAACAACACAATTTGATCACATGCAAAGCGTATGAGGCAGAACGATCAGACATAGAAACAAGCACACCATCAGAGGCAGCTAAGAAGGTGAAAATTGGAATATACTTTGCTACCTGGTGGGCTCTGAATGTGGTCTTTAATATCTATAACAAGAAGGTTCTGAATGCATATCCTTACCCATGGCTTACTTCCACTCTGTCTCTTGCTTGTGGGTCTCTTATGATGTTGATCTCTTGGGCCACGAGGATAGCTGAGGCGCCTAAGACTGATTTTGAGTTTTGGAAGACTTTGTTTCCTGTAAGTTGATGGTTTTTTGTTTGTATCCCGAGAAAATTGTTTGGATATAGAGAAAGCAACTTTTGTTTGATGAAATATATGTTCTAAAGACTAGTTCTTTTCCTCAAATTTTCTCATATCTCCGGATATTGGTCAAATTTCAGAAGAAAAGTGAAAATTTTGTCCACTTCAATCATGTAGCAGAATTGGCGTAGTTTAATCATAGATTTTTGTTTATCAGTGATGAAAATTTTAAATTTCATATAACAAAAAAAGTTTCAGAGGAGTGATTCACCTTAGCTTCCCTCTCTATTTGTAGGTCTGTTTAAGATTTTTTTTTTTTAAAAAAATTATATAGTTCAGTTTTTCTCCCCTAATTTTGTTTATTTTCTATAAATACAGACCTTAGTGTTTGCTCTTTTTTCATATAGGTTGCTGTTGCACATACAATAGGACATGTAGCCGCAACAGTTAGTATGTCAAAAGTTGCAGTTTCATTCACCCATATCATCAAGAGTGGTGAGCCTGCATTCAGTGTACTTGTTTCAAGATTTCTTTTGGGTGAGACCTTCCCAGTGCCAGTCTACCTGTCCTTGATTCCGATCATCGGTGGATGTGCTCTTGCTGCTGTGACTGAGCTCAATTTCAATATGACTGGTAATGAAGTAACTTTGCTTTTGAAGAAACATGCTATTTGCTGTATTCAGTATTCTGTTTCCTTTTTGTTTCTGTTGAAGTTGGAGATAATATGATAAACTAAATTGAACTTTGGATTCATCCAGAGAATAGAATTTGTGTCTTCTTAATTATGTTAAGGCAATGTTGCATTATTTTCTGTTGTTTTAGCAAATCAGCCTTTACTGCTTGAAGTTTAGCCACCAAATGCAGATTGCAGAGGTGATTTGCATTGACTTTCTTGGGTGATTATGTCATTAGGGGAAGCCTTTTGTGTAAATGTGATGGAATGCATTTTTCATTTTTTGTTCAAAGTAGTTCTTTCTGCCCTGACGTTCATCTCTTCATTTTTTTTTTCTGCAGGTTTTATGGGAGCCATGATATCAAATTTGGCATTTGTATTTCGGAATATATTTTCAAAAAGGGGCATGAAGGGAAAGTCTGTCAGTGGAATGAACTACTATGCTTGTTTGTCAATGTTGTCCCTCTTAATTCTCACCCCATTTGCATTTGCTGTGGAGGGACCGCAGATGTGGGCAGCCGGATGGCAAACAGCCCTCTCACAGATCGGACCCCAATTCATATGGTAATTATAAGATGACTGCTGACTCTGATGCTCCCTTTTGTGGATTTTACTATGGTTGTGCTCTTAACCTTTATGCATATCTATTTCCATATTACAGATATGATTATGTACATATCTTGTTTGTCCCTTTGATGAAATACATAAGTATTTGACATTGCCTAAACTATTTTGTTTGTGATTGAAAGTTTCTAGCTTTTTCTCCATCTCACTTTTAACAGAGTCAGAATTTTCTTGTGATGTTTGAAATCTTTTTGATGGAGGCTATACAGAAGTGACTGGCATTTTGGTATCTCAGTGTTTGACCTTTTAAAATATAACTTTGTATTGTGCTTAATATTTTCTTCTTAATGCTTATTAGTTCTGTTGAATTTCATAACAGAAGACCATAGTTCTTTTGTTTGGATTTGAACTTTTTTGTTGCTTTCATCCTTTCTTCCCTCTTGGTTCTGAAAGCTTTTGCACCTTCCATTTTATGACCAAATGCATGGCTGTTAATTGTACACAACAGGTGGATGGCTGCTCAGAGCGTGTTCTATCATCTGTACAACCAGGTCTCATATATGTCTCTGGACGAGATTTCTCCCTTGACATTCAGCATTGGGAACACCATGAAACGCATATCTGTCATAGTCTCCTCCATCATTATCTTCCA
The DNA here is from genome assembly GCA_031216115.1 of Senna siamea. Taxonomy (NCBI): domain Eukaryota; kingdom Viridiplantae; phylum Streptophyta; class Magnoliopsida; order Fabales; family Fabaceae; genus Senna; species Senna siamea. The sequence continues at coordinate 13,098,393 of CM062361.1, read as the reverse complement.
CACGCCAGTTCAGCCCATTAATGCTCTTGGAGCTGCCATCGCTATCCTTGGAACCTTCTTGTATTCGCAGGTATTTTCTTGTTGTGCATTTCTTTTTTATTTTGGTATTATTGATATCTCTCATTGCTTGATTACCACCTATTTTACGTTTTGAGCATACTGACAAGACTTAGGGTGAAAGAATTTTGATTTAGTAAGTTTACAAAAGGGAAAAAATTGAGACATATATTGCAGAGTTAGGTCTCAACGTGTTCCAAGATATCTTGCCTACTTATCTGGTGGCACTATTCCGGTTAGGTGAGCCAATGTTTGGTTTGTAGTTAGTTGGACTTTGAATTGCCACCTAACTGTAAATACTTTGAATCAATTGTCATTTATTCCCATTCCAAGTCAATTGCAACATGAGTTAGCTTGAAAATTGATCACACCAAATGACTTGGGAATATGTGTTGGCTCATACCTTGACAGCAAGGCAGCATCTAACTGTTGTGGGGCATTGGGAAATACAGAAATGAAAATGATACGTTTGGTGGTGACACAGAGTAAAATACTGAATAGATTATATAAGTGGTTTTCCTTTAGGACTTTCTTTTTTTTTTTTTCATTTAAAAACTTCAGCAACATCTAAAAAAAAAAAAAAATTCTTCCTGTTATTATACGCTTAATGAACTTTACCCAAGTCTTTTTTTTCATGTTTGAGGGGATAATTATTCTGATTTCTCATTCTGTCATTTTTGCAGGCAAAACAGTAGGGAGGAGGAATTAAGAAAATTCCTCGTGAGACTGCTGAGTTTTGTTAAGACTAGGATGATCAGTCTGTGTGTCCACTTTGTAAATAATAACAACAAAAATAATTCTGCTGAGGGAACAGTATCATTATACATATGTTTAGGTCGTGCTTCTTGAGTCTTCTGTCTCTGAATTATCAGAAAAATAAATTTTTCTCTCTGCGTAGTCTGAGCCTACAAGGATAATTTATTGGCATATTGTTTATTATGATAAAGTAATAATATTCCAGTATGATGTGTTTTGAGGCTGCTCTTGTTTTGATCCACAGATTATATTCATTATCTAAGTTGCAACTTGTGCCCTTTAGCTTTACATGTGAGCTTGTTCATTGAGGAACTGGCCCTTGGCTTATTAAAGGGATCTTGCCCCCCATGTCCCTATCATTGTGGCTTTAGCAGCTACAGTGATATCTATATATGGGGTTGAGCTTATGGTTTTGGTCAGTTTCAGAGTATGCTAGAAGTGGAGCCACTAGTGTTACCCACATTTTGAAGGATTCAAATCTGTTCATTCTAGCTGTTATGATTTGATATAAGAGAATGCAAATTCCTAAAGACTAGTGGATTTAGTCTCAAGTTTCTAGACTTGCCTATTATTTTTGGTGTTGTTAAACGTAAGAAATAACAACGCATATTCTATCAAAGTGGTGCTTGAGGCAAGAGAAAAGCCAATCTTGAAAGACTAACTTGATAATGAAATACAAGTTTGAATTCTGAAAAGTTTACTTATTAAAAAGGCTTTATCATAACGTTATCATCTCAATAAGAATTAATTCTAAATTAAAAAAAATTTCCCCCTTATTTTACCTTCTCTTCAGATTTTCTCCATCCAATGATACCAAGTTTAAATATCATCTCAAGTTTTAATGATTGTCTAACACAAAAAATAACTAAACCTCTACTACGAAAGGAATAAAAATTATTTTAATAATGCTATGTTGAAGTTGATCACCTTGTTGATCCAAGAGTGAGCATACATGCAAACCTGAGTTATTAGAGTTTTCTCAAAGGAATAAGAAAGGAAAGGGAGAGAGAGAGAAACCAGTTTCATTGAGACTTTGATGAAGGTTTCTGCAAACAGCAATTGATGTCGAGCTTCACAAGCTTCCATCTCCATACTTGAGCTTCCATGGAGGTGACAAGTTAATTAGATAGGCCTAGTAGCCATTGTTACGAGCTAAGACAAGTTAAGTGTCTAAATGCAACTCAGCAACTGTGCAGCATAGTGCATATATCTAGTTTGCACTTTGCAGAGCCTGATGTGGATAATGCTTATAAGGTTGTTGAAGCCCCACGGAAAAAAAACAAAAACTGTGGATAAGAAATTTTATTTTTCGTTAGATTAGATGCAGGCCAGAAATAAACTATCCAATACAAGTATTGCAGTTTGTTGCTTCTCTAGCTTATTTGATTTTGTCTATGGGTATTGAAATTGGGTTCATCATGTGGTCCCTGGGTTGATTCTTCTATTCTTTCAACTTGTGAAAAGGAAAAAATATGTGTGTGTACACACACACACAAAATGTTTCAATTTAATTTTTAAATTATAAAAATATTTAATTTAATTATTAAAAGATGTATTATGTATAGGACCCTTTATTTTTTAGTCTTTGTACACATATTTCTAATATATTTTTAAATGTGACATAAAACCTCCCTCTATTTTTAAAATATTACATGAAATTTATTTATGTTTAATTTTTTATTCAAAAACTAATAACAATCAACACATTAGCTTATAAGATGTCAGATTGAAGCAAATAATTAAAAGATAATAGATAAAGATAAAAATACCGACAAGAATTGATGTTTTAATGGTAAAAAAATAAAAATACATCTATTATTTTTTAATTATTTTTTTTAACCTAGTATTCTATAAGCTTATGTTTATTACCGTTAATTTTTTTATGAAAAATTGAACAAAAATAAGTTTCATGTAACATTTTGAAAGTACGGGAGAGTTCTAAATCACCTTTAAAAGTACAAAAGAATTATATACACATAGGCTAAAGTGCAAATATGTTTTGTGTATTTTAGCCTTTTTTTTTGTTATTTGGTGCCTTTTAATATATTTAATTATAAATAGAAATAGAAGTGGGTAATTATCAATAATTGTTTTTTAATATTAAAATATAAGTAACTAAAAATTATTTTATTTTAATATATTTAATTAAACTTTTTAAAAATTGATGTAAAATAGTAAATGATTTAATTTTTTTAATTTATAATAAAACTAAATTAAAAAGTGTACTAATAATCTACTACAATCACTCTTTTAAGTTTTGCATTATTTCTGCGCCCCCCCCCCCAAAAAAAAATTTGTATCATATATCTTATTTATTCTTACTGTACATTTTCTTTCTCTTTTTATTTTTAACTCCGTAAATTCAACTTATAAATAAATTAAATAGGATAAAAAGAGCCCTTATTGATGAAATTCATATAAAATGGACTATTGGTATAAGAAAGAGATATAAAATTGACTATAAATTGGTAATTCTTTCTTTCTTTTTTTGGGAAAATGACTTAGTTATAAAATTGTCAAATTCACTAAAATAAAGGCAGACAAACTAGAGCAATGTGGCAAGAAAGAAGATAAAAGGAAAGCTGATGTGACACCAAAAAAAAAAAAACCATTAAGTACATACATGGTTCCATAAACATGTAAAAGCCCTAAGCACTTATTAGTAAGCTTGAAATCTTAATTCCTATTATTAACATAGCAGCAAATTACAAAACTTTGTTTTTTTTTTTTTTGTGGCATTTATGCAGATATGCATAAATTTTTTCTCAAACCAGAACTCTACATAATCATTAAACTAATCCTGTCTCTTTAAGTATGAAAATGAGGCCATTCAGCAGCCGAGCTTGTTGGCCTTCACTGAGGACTTCATCCAAGTCATAGCAGAATATGACGTTCCCTCTTCTTCAAACCTTCAAGAATTTTATGGCAGTTTGAACATCTTTATCGCCTCGGCCGCTGAAGTTAACCACAACCTTGGCTCCATCCGGAAGGGTCAGGCAGAGCTTCTCTAGATAAGCCAAGGCATGAGATGTCTCCAAAGCTGGGATTATGCCTTCAAGTCTTGAAACTCTCTTAAAAGCTGCATACACAAATACATCCCAGAATGAGGCAGAAACACTTCATCTTATAGAAACACTATATTCTGTTATCTGCAGATAGAAAAATAAAACATGTATATACATACAATGGCTAATGGAAAAATGTTTCCAATAAGTTGACATTGTGACTGCTTTACACATGGACAAAAACTAAGGGTAGTTTATTAGTGTTTGCTATTAGGTTTCTCAATAATACAACAATAACAACAACAAAAATCAAAGCCTTATCTCACTAAGTGGAGTCGGCTACATGGATCAAGCAACACCAATGTATTCTATCTTTACTCATTTCTATATTAGGTTTCTCAATAATAGCATGATAAAATGGATATCTTTTATAACACAGTACCATATTTAAGTCTTCCTTCATGTTTTATGTTTTTACTGGAGAACCCAATCAAAAAACCCACAGAACTTTGCCTAAATTTTATCCTCAATACCATTCCTACCAGAACCCAAAACAGCTTTATATCAATACCGTCATATACTGTACAAATGTCGGTAAAACAGGAATACAATGAATGGGAAGGTTTGCTCAGACACGGACTCACACACACTGTGGCAGCCCGTTCTCTTCTTTTATTTACAATACTTTGAAAATAGAGATTAACTACAAAGATAATGATAAAAGATAATTGAAAGACTCCCAGACATATACTCTATAACCCTAGATACTAACAAACTTCTAATCCTTTAGGAGTTCCACTTTGGTAGGTTTCTGAAGACATATGAGAATGCACATATAAGGAGATAAGAAAACATCACCTGCAAGATCACATAAAAGACTCTAATTGCCAGTTTGTTGCTAGGATAAAGCCATAAAGTCTAGCATTGTGGCACCATAATATCATCAGTGCTAGAACAATTCAGAAACTACCAAAAATTCTAATTAGAAGTTGGGACTTCAAGCTCATCATAATATCATCAGTGCTAGAACAATTCAGTAACTGTAGATGTATGTAGAGTACCTAACATATAATTGTCTTCTCTGATCATCTCAAGAACATATTTAATGCTTGAACATTCTGAGTTGGTAAAGCATCAAGTGATAGTTTATGCCAAAGCAAAGAGGGGAGAGAAAACACAAATCAAAACGACTAAAATTGGATTGAGCCGTGCAATTTTCAATTGCTACTTGAGACACTACTCACATGTCTTTGTGTTAGATAAAGCAAGTCAAGGTAGCCTTACCTTCCAATGCTTCTTCATCAGTGATACTATGATATTCTGCACGTCCTAAATCTTTCAAATAGCTATGTTCAGGTCCAACACCAGGGTAGTCCAAACTGCACATAATTTTTTTAATAAAGAAAAAATTTCAAAATCAGAACAAGCAGAGCTTGTATAGAAACAAGAAAATTAATAACAAAATAATAAAATATCAATCAGATAGATCACCCTGCACTTATGGAATGAGGCTCAACTATCTGCCCATCATCGTCCTGCAGCAGATAGCTCATAGCCCCATGTAAAATCCCAACCTCTCCCTTTGATAATGTTGCAGCATGCTTGCCACTGTCCAGACCAAACCCAGCAGCCTCCACACCGATCAGCCTAACATCTTTGTCATCAACAAATTCAGTGAAAAGTCCCATAGCATTTGAACCTCCGCCAACACAAGCAACTAGCACATCTGGCTTTCCTCCCCATTTCTCCAAAGCTTGTTTTCTGGTTTCCTTGCCAATCACTGCATGGAACTCTCGAACCATCATAGGATATGGATGCGGCCCAGCAACAGAACCCAAAATATAATGAGTTGTCTCCACATTAGTCACCCAATCCCTTATAGCTTCTGATGTAGCATCCTTTAATGTTGCTGTCCCAGAATGGACAGCTCTCACCTACATTATGGAATCACCCTATTAGCAAAACCAATTAACAGACATGCTTAAAATTGTTACAACACTAAGTAGTTTAAACTTTAAGCTTTTAGGTCAATCTCTGGAAACTAGGTTGCATGAGCAGACGTTTTCCTAGATGTACATGTGCATAATTCAATGTGAAAATCCATGACTTCATCTTGGATGCTAAGGATAGAACCTTCAGGCACTCTATTTAAAAGATAGAAAATTATTCACACGAACAACTTCAAATATAAAGCTAGTCCCTTATACTTTTCTCTATTAAAGACTAAATAAAGTATGTATTAGCCAAACAAAATGAAATAACGACTACATTTGACCTACCTCAGCACCAAGAAGACGCATCCTGAAGACATTAAGTGCCTGCCTTTCCATATCTTGTGCACCCATATAAACTATGCATTCTAACCCAAATCTAGCACATACAGTAGCAGTGGCAACTCCATGCTGACCAGCTCCAGTTTCAGCAATAATGCGTTTTTTGCCCAACCGCTTGGCAAGCAAAGCTTGGGCAATAGCATTGTTGATCTTGTGAGCACCGGTGTGGTTAAGATCTTCCCTCTTCAGATAAATGTGAGGCCCTTCACCATTAGGACGCTTGTAATGCTCTGTCAACCTCTCCGCAAAATAAAGAGGATTCTCCCTACCCACATAGTCTTTCAAAATCCCATGCAGTTCCTTCTGCAATTTCAAATATAAATCTCAGAAGACTTACATCATTTGCTTCAGAAAACTAAATAAATATGGCTATTGAATGTTGACATTTAATCAAGGGTTAGAGAATGAGTGTTTGTATGTTTGTGCGTGTGTGTGTAAGAGAGAGAGACAGAGAGAGACAGAGAGACAGACAGACAGACAGACAGAGTTACTCTTAACATGACTGAGTGGAAATCTTCAATGGAGTTCCTAATTCTGATAATTGCTTCATGTGAATAAAAAATTATATTATCTTAGAAAGTAATGGCAACATATATAAATTTATACTTAAAGCATAAAGAAAACTGAACAATGATTACAGAGTGCGCTAATAAATTTGCCCAACCCACCTCCACAAATGCTCTGTATCATAGCTCTGAGCAATAGAATAAACGAAAGTTAACATCTTTATTGTAAGTACCACAAGTGGAACACATAGCAGAAGAAAGAAGAAGATGAAACACAGTAATTCCCAATCAAGCGCCCAAAAAAAAAAGGCTTGAGTGACGTGTAATTCCGACCACCAAAAGTTAATAGCAGCAAAAGACAAACAAGATTTAACAGATAGAATGCCAGGCCAAAGCACAAGCTAATTTCAGGGAAAAAAAAATCATCAAAATAGATATCACCAATGCAATGTTCAACAATTCATTTCCCTAGCGCATTAAAATATTGTGTAAAAGTGGAAAGATCAAAACGAATCCATTGAATCACCTCTCAGAACCCAAAGATAAAAATTATAGATGGAAGAACCTGAAAATCTTCATCAGCAGAAAGGGAATGGAACGCAGCCTCAAGCTCGGTGAGTGCATACATTAGAGTTTCAGGGACATACTTGCCACCAAACTCACCGAATCGGCCAAACGAATCGGGTCGTTGCAACAGAATGGACCCATTATCGTCCTTCGAAAGAACAGAGGCAGGGTCTTTGGCCAGCGAGCAAGAGATAGAAGAGGAAGTTCGAGGAATGGAGGAAGAAGGGAAAGAGTTAAATTTGAGCAAGTGTGAGGGCAAATGTGAAGAAGGGTATAACTCTTTCGGAAGTATCCTCGAAGAATTAAGGTGGGTTCTGCAAGTAGCAGAGCTTGTGAGGGAGGAAGCCATGTGAGCTCTGATTTCAGTTGAAGAAATGGTTCTAGGTATCGGAATTTGAATGAAGAAAAAGACGGAGACTTTATTTGTATGAACAATGAAGAGACAGATGAGAACGAAAGGGAGATTTAAAGACTGAATTGTCGGTTATTATTTAGTTCTATCCCAAATCAAAAAAAAATTCTGTTTCCAAATTCCAATGACAGTGTGTGATGGTTCGCAGAAAAGGGTAAAAAATGAAGGAAGGAAACTGTAGATTGGTACTTGATTCTCGATTTAGATGACTGTAACAGCCATTCAATTGATTCTTTTTTTTTTTTAAGGAAATTGTTTCATATTGTTAAGAGTAAACTAATTGCTCTTAAATGATTTATTTGTTTTTAGTTCTTAAAATTTAATTAATATAGAAATTAATTTTTTTAAAAATAACAAATTCGTTTGCATGTAATTTTTTTTTGTTCTGTGATTCATTCAAAGTATTAAAAATTAACATATAATAAGCTTATTAGTTTGAATGATTAATTTGTATCAAGTTTTTCTAATAAATTAGAGACCAAATTGTTAATTTAAGCAATTGAGGTTAAAAATATATATCTTTTTGTATATTTAGTGTTATATCCAATTAATGGACCAAATTGTTAATGAGAGAACAAATATGTATCTTTTGTGATTTGAAAAACAAAATATCTTTGAAATATTAGTAATTATAATTATACAAAGAAACTATGTAATAGAATTTTAATTTCTTGTTATAAATTTTCCTCGCAATTTATTATTATTTTTTATTTTAGTACTCAATTGCCTACTATCAAAGTCTGACTAGTGATTATGAATATGCCAAGTTTTTCATTTATGGCCTTGTAGAGAGAAGACAAGATCCTACACCCTAGGAATATCCATACAACTCACCTGCATCAAAAGGTTATTGAATTTTTATTTTTATTTTTTAAAAAAATTTCTATAAATTTTTTTACTACTATATATATAAATCTCAGAATAATCAAAAAATGAAGAAATTTAATTTCTCAAAGTTATTTTAAAAAAAACTTGCATTTTTACCCTGGTTAAAAAGTTAATGCATCACTTCTAAAATGTAAAAGTACATTCTCCTTGAATTTTTGAAAACATATTGTAAATTTCAGTTAAACTTTTGATCTAGAAATAAACTTTTTTCAGCTCTAATATTAGTTGGCTAAGTATTGTTTTCACAGTCTTACTCACGCAGTCTTTAATTTAATTAACATTTAAAATTTTCATTTTAGACTAAAGTTGAGAGAAAGTTGTTATATATTTTGAATTTATTTGGGTAATTCTATGATTAAACCTTCGTTAAAGGCTAGACTCAAAAAAAATGTTCATAAAGATATGGATACTTGATTATTTTTATAACGTGTTTTAATTTGAAAATATAATAAAGATTAGAAAAATTTACAATTTATTCATTTATTTCAAAATTTAAAGTGTTATTCAACTTGATTTGCAAATTTAATCACTCGCACAATATAAGATATATATACAATTAGCATTAATATTAACATTTTCAGTTTCCATTCTAAAAGAAAAAAGGGCTACAGAAAAGAGTAGTCATCTTAGTTCCTTTCTCTCTACCCGTCAAGAACAACTTGTTTTGGCAAAGTCCTCAAAATCATAACGGCATTGAACAAAAAGAAAACATGTACCTTCATTAATTTCAATCAGCCTCACCACCATAAGTGGCAGCTAATATATTTCCTTTTGATATCTTGGTAGAATATTCTACATGACAGGTCACCAAAATTGAAAGTATAATGGTAAATTCATAGAAAAAATAGATACATAAAAGTTGGAGATGGTTAACAAAACTATTTATGGAATGTTGCTCTTATCACTTAAAATGAGAAAGGCAGGCCTGATTTGAAGAAGTCACAATGCCCATTATCCAATTGAATTTTCATGCAGTAATACATACTCTCGGCTGCAAATGAACATATAATTTATCAATATGCATTGAAATAGTCATACATAATATTCATTTACATGAATCATATAGAACAAACAAAGCATTTAGCACACCAGTATCTTGATCCTATTATTTCATATACCATGATATTCCAGACATCTGAATTTGATGCCTTTGATAGGTTATGTGATTACATGGTAGCATATGAGATACCACCTTAGTATTTCATATAGGATAGGTATTATAAAACTAGTTTGAATGTTGTTTTTTTTTAATTCTTTAGAACTGTTTTATAAAATTAGTTATGAAAATTCATATTAATATTATTTTCATGTATTACATCCATGCTATTAATAAAGAAAATAGTTTTTTGTATTTTTTTATTTTAAAAAATTAAAATTCAGAATATCTCTTAATTATCCCGTATTTTCTATTCTCCAAACACATTTTAATTTTTTTGTTTTTATCAAAAATAATTATTCATCGAAATTTTTTTGTTTTTCTGTTTTAAAAAACCAAAAATAATTTTTAAAATCTGCGATCACAGATCCATGATTGTGTTTTTCAGACTATCAATTTTGTCCTAATTTAGAAGAGCATATTCGAGAATTCAAGAAGTTAAATGATAATTAATATGTCCAACCAACATGAAGAACTTATATAGCTTAGAAAGTTGGATACCAGTACTTGTACACCAAACTATTTTCGATATCACAAATATCTTATACCGTGGTATTATTATTCGAGATATCAAAGAGTCTATGATATTGGTTGTCTGATCCCAATATCTTTTAATCAAACAAAATAAATATAGTTAAAAAAAAACAATGAATATCTATTTCTTACTTACCTACTATTACCAAACCTAATGGTATCCTTTTCACGCAGTTCGTAATAACGTTGAGGTTCAATGGGACTATCCTGCAAAAAGAGAAGAAAGCTTCTATTAGAATCTATGGCATCTAGCTCCGCATTTTTTTTCCTACCACACCATAAGAACATATTTGAAGAACTTAATCACTGGAATCTTCAGTTACAACTTACATTGATAAAGGTTTTGTTCGTGCTTCCAAGGTCCATTATGTAAGGCCTAGTGGAGACACAGAAGTCAGGTTTTTCTCAAATTGAAATTTCATCCCTTATATGTGAAATGGAAAAACATTCATGTTACCTTATTTGCTTTTTCATTGTACCATCAAGTTGCTCCTTCTCAACTTGCCTGAAAACAACATAAAGAAAATTTAGGAACCTCAATTAGCAGAACGACCAAAGGGACATGCATGGGATAGCTTAATGGAATACCGAAACTGAATTACAGCATGTTGCTTGCTGCAGGATGGATGATCTGTTGGGATATCTGCAACCCTTCTTTCTCTTCCAAAAAGATAACAACTTTGGCGATGTATATAAAGGGGCTCTGTAAATCATATGCATTTGTGTAAGCAAAACTAAGCAGAAACCTTATTTTTGTTTGGAAGTCAAGAAAATTGTCATTCCATGAATTTCCATTGACAGTAAGAATAGGAGATTTTCAACGGAACAACTTTTAATGCCAGAAAAATTTGACAAAACATAATTAATTATGATTGAAAAGTGATAAGAATGTAAATAATAAAAATGCAGGCATCACATCAAAGAGGAATACAAGTACAACTAACTATAGAGATAGGACAAAGGCAGAGGGAAGTCCTCTACCCAAGATATAGCCATTTGTCTGATGAAACAAAAAGAAAAATCAATTGTACACAGCACTCACAATTCTGATGCATCAAGCATATTAACTTCCAAGAAAATATGGAAAATCGAGTAGAAAATTGTCAGGACTCAGGACTGAGGAAGCGGAACTTATTCTTTGCAATGAAGCAAACTTCTGAATAATCAAAAGGAAAAAGGGGGAAGGGGAGATGTGTACAGTGTAAGAAAAATGAGGAAACAAGAATATGAAATTTGAACAGAAGCCAGGAGCCATATAATACTAACCATTTAGCACTTCCCCACCCTTAAAAACATAAAGCCGCCACTTTATATCAGGTTTTCGAGCCTCTGGCGGTTCATTGAACAGTAATGTAACACCTGACAACAACATATTATTTAGTATACAGTTAAACAGGAAGAGTTACTAACTCAAAAATGAAATAAAAATTCTATTTGCATATACAAGTAAGAGTAAAATACTTCAACCTCCCTTGAATTAGTCTTTTGAAAATTTCTCCACTTTGAAAACCTATGTAAAGCTTTCTACAGGAACCAACATAACAACCCTTCTAAATCTACATGAACCATCCTTTCCTGATGTTTTACAGCCTTCCATTGTTCATACGATCTTTGTGTAGGTTTTAATATAGAGGGGAGATTAATGAAAACTCAGGAAAAACCAGGAATGGTTTTTAAGTATTTTACACTAAAAATAAATAATATCTTACCTCTGACTCTATTGGTTTCTGCAGCAAGCTTTCCAGAGAGCTCAAATGAAGGCTTTTCCTGCAAATGGCAATGGAAATCAGAAAAGTCAAAAGAAATGAAACATTCAGAAACCCTATATCATCATTTATACAAAAGTCTTCACAGCCTTTATTTGTCTAAGCATGTTTTCTTTAATATTTTGCCTTGTAATTCAACACAAGTAAAATATAGATAAACAGAACATGCATCCCGTGTGTTACTCCAAATTCATTTAGCATAAAGGTGGCACGCCTAAGTATTTTCTGTATTAATTAAACCAAGTATAGAATATAGATGGTAATTTTATTTTTAAATTTTGAGTAAATCACATTTCCCTGCCCAAAGATTTTTAGAACCTACATTCACAACTCATCTAGCTTCAATTTATACAGGAACCTCCCCTCCATTATTAGAATTGTAACATAGCCTATACCCTCCAGATCTTATATGCTTGTTTCCTCTTAGAAACTCCCAATAGCCTAATTCAATATAGAATAAAACACAGAAAAGCTAGTGAAGGCATATGAAAACTTAAAGATTAAGGGAGGTTAGCGCTATATTTTCAAACCACAGGGGAAGAAAGTATAGATTTAATTAGCTTGAGGGGATAGAGGTGCAAGTGTACGTTTTAAAAACCTCAGGGCAGGAAATTTGTAGTTTCCTCTTCAGCTTTTTCATCTTTATCTCTCTCTCTCTAATGCCTTTCCCCCCTGTCTAAATTGTTCTCATGAACACATTCACCAAGTAGATTGTATACTCTGAATCTCTAACTCAAACAGAGATAAAAATTAACTGAAAGTGATCTTAATCCCTATGGCCCTTACAGGCACCAAATCCCACAAATAAGCTCTATAGTACCTTTTGTTTTTCTTCCAAAGCCTCCTCAGCAGCCTTCATCTTTGTTACTGAATCACTCTCATCTTCCCTGCCAAAGTAGTAGTCAGCCTCGCATCAGAAGCCATAATAACTCCAATCACAATATGAAAACAAGGCAATCAAAACTTCAGAACATATATATATATATAGAGAGAGAGAGAGAGAGAGAAAGAGAGAGGACACAGAAAATAAAGACAGACCCGAGGCCAAGTAACATGCTAAACATCAATGCAGAACCTTAAATTCCATAACTGCAGTATGACCATTATATTTTCTCTTAAAACACTGCATAACAACATGATTTCATTTATCATGTTTGAAAAGAAGACTATATGGAATTTATTACATTCAATGGTATTAGTTATTCATGTTTAGCTCAGCACAAGCTATTCCAAAGTTGAATATTCAACAGGTCTATATCAAACAGATAAAGGATGTCTTTAGCATCTTCTTGGAAGACCTTTCCTCACTTATGAGATAATGTCTCCATATCTTAACCTGAAAGAGTGTCATCATTAAAGTTACCTGGATTGCAGTTCAATGTTGTAGATACACAGCTCAGGATTTCTCTCACTAGGCTTATTCAGATCAATATATAAGTATATAAGGGTCAAAATTCACTTACCAAGTTGATATCCATTAAAATTAAGCTATAAAGTATTCGACAATTATATGGTTCTTATGGAGAGCGCAGGATCCTTGTAACACAGGTTACCATGCATCTACCTAGGAATTCTAGTGGTTATTCTTTCTTAACATTCTTAACATGTGACACAATTGAAAAATAACAGCATAATAACGTTTATACATTAGACACTATCAACATCTTTTCACTCACTTCTCTTACAGCCTTCTCATTTCATTCTTAGCCATTTAATGCACTGAATGAATATTTAATACATGCTCACTTTGCCTAGATTTCTGATTTCTCATCTGGACACCAAATTTCATTTCTTAAAGAAACCCTGTATCTCTAGATTCCAGTAGGCAATTTAATCAATTGTTTGTGGTGCATGCTGCTATGTCATTTCGCATTGAATGCTCATACTTATCTAAGTTCCATCAAACCCCCTTTAACATTTCTCTCCATATATATACCCAACTTTTCTCTCCATTTATACACCCAAATTTTCTCTGCAAATTCAAAGACATAATCAAAGATTTTTTTCTCGTATGCTAAAATTAGCTTAACGACACACTACAGTAAATAGTTGCTTAGATCTAATCAAAACAATAAATCTAAGCTATGATCTCATGTCCTCTCTAATGCTTCTATAAATGTTGGTAATGGTTTTCAATCCTAACTGTCTGCCCATATGAGGGACACCTTGTAAACTCATCACTGCACAAATCTCTAAAAAGCATATCCCTGCGAGGGAATATCCTTCATTGCTAACTTTAATTTATTTTTATCATATTTAGGGTTCAATGCAGTCATCAGATAAAGGAAACACCCTATTTTACTTTTGGATTCATGTTCAAATATTTATAAGGTTAACTGCCACCCTACCACAAGCAACATCCTTTACCTACGAACTTGGGGCCATCCTCGTTTAAACATGAAATGCACTCTTCAGTATCTCAGGCAGAATTTATTTTCATCTTGAATGCAGTTTGGAGAAAACCAATTTTTCTCAAGAACTAATACTCCAAAAACCATGTAGATCGACTACCAGAGCAATTAAGCTAAAAAATTCATCTGGGAAAATATATTACTTTTATCAACGGAACAGAGTATCACAACTAAAGACAAAAAACTAACTGAACAGAATGGACAACCAACAGCAACACTTGTATATAATCTATAATTAAAATAGCAGCTTACCCCTGTTCAGCTCCCCTTGAATTTTTCGTCTGCAAAGATAAAACCACAGTTCAAATAAGCCTATATTCCAAGGAAAACTGAAATCTTAACATGCAGCAAAAGAAACTACATAACAAGAAGAAAAAGAAAAGAAAGGAAAAGCAAATGTCAAAAGTTTGGAAGAACAGATAAATCAACATTTCTAGGGAAAGGAGGATAACACCACTTTCCACTTTGAATACAAAGTCAAAAATATGAATTTTCTTTATATTTTAGATACAAATCCAAATATTTTAACTTGGTTATTGGAAGTGTTTTTTCCACCAATCCATTCAAACAACAACAAACAAAGTCTTTTCCTACTAAGTGGGATCGGCTTTATGGATCAAACGATGCCAACGTGTTCTATCTTTGCTCATTTTTATAGTTAGATTATTAATAGTTAAATTTATCCTAATAGTGTCTCCTATTGTTTTCTTTGATCTTCACCTATCTCTAGTTATTGGACTATCTTCTATCTGGTCAACTCTTTGTATAGGAGTCTCTAATGATCTTCTTTATAAATGACCAAACCACCTAAGACGCATTTCTACTAACTTCTCTATGATAAATGCTACCCCAACTTTTCCTCTAAATGCACTCATTCCTAATCCTATCCTTTCTAATGTGGCCACTCATCCAACGCAACATTCTCATTTTTGTAACGTTGAATTTTGCTCATGTTGACTTTTTATTGCCCAACATTTAGTACCATATAACAATAAAGGTCTTATAGTTGTACAATAACATTTTCTCTTAAGCTTAAGTGGTACTTTTCTATCACAAATAACTTCTAAAGCCTTCCTCCATTTCATCCACCAATCCATGCAAACAGAAGACATAAAAATATTTAAAAAAATAAAAAATAAAAAAATTCCACATTGAAGCCTTATAGACATCTTCTTAACAAGCTCCATTAGGTAGACATAACTCCTCCTTCCCCTTAATGCCCGAAAAAAGGGGAGGGGAACAAAACCATGATTAATTCCTCTCCATCTATCCTTGAAATACAAGGGATGAACATGTACATAAAAGCTAATGTGAAAAGATAAATTGTAATAATTTGAAAACCATCACTAGTGTACAAATTATATTTGTATGTTCTTATGCTCCCACGATGGCTTCATTTTTCAGGCTTATCATCACTAATCACATAGCAGCTGAAACTACTACTAGAAGCAAAGACCAGTACAATGGATGGAACCTTCCACAGCTTCCCATAAGTACCCACTATCCCCCACTTCAATTTGTATTTGAACTTGGCAATCACAACACTCACCAAAACACAAGTTAATAAATATGTAGCAATTTGTGCAAAGTTAAAGTGACATAAGAAAGTTATCAACATGCACTCCTCCAACTAAAAGGGCACTCTTGATTCAGGAAACCTTCCTTTCCTGATGTAAAAAATTGTAATTGAAATGCAACCTAATGGCACTTTATCAGCTAATTCCATCTCACTTTGTATATGTCAATATCCAACTAGCTCTAAAATTCAATCCATCTGATAAGATAATTCAAAGAACCTATAATGTTACTTGGCCATGGGAAAGAGGAGCACCAATTAAGAACTATAATAGCCATTTCTACCAGTCAACTGATAGTCCATCAATGCACATGACCACAGGATCCCTCAAATAATTTCCTCAATTGGTGATCACCTTAATCACACAATTTGGATTTAAACTATTATTTCAATAACAATCCCCTAATTTTGTGTTGCATTTCTGAACTTAGAAAACTTTTGACTCAATGAAACAATAAGTCATCTATCAAGAACTTTATAGTTTATAGGATAGATCTTAAGTCTGAACAGCCAATTTAATTTGAAAGGAAGACCACTCTCCAACTCATTATCGTGGCATTCACTTTCAACCAAACACAAGTTTTAAATTCTCTTCTAATTTTACTCTTTCAGGAAAATCTCTTTTACAAATCAACCACCCTAGTTCAAGCTTTACCCAATTTTAAAGGTCTCCCAACCACATTCAATAACATTGTCCCTCATGCATCAAATTCAAAAAGAAGCCTTCCTTTCTCTAAAATCAGCTGCCTGCCTCATTTTCAGAGAATGTGCTCCTGAATTTCAACCATTCTTTGTTCTGTAACCCATCTAACTCTCTGCATTCGACCTGTCTAATTGAATAAAGAATAACATCTAACAATACCTAGATTTGCATCCAAACTCATATTGTAATCTAACACTTAGTATATCCTTTCTAGCACAAGATGCTACAGATAATCATATAAATGCTGAAAATTTTCCATTCAGCAATATGATTTACAGGTCTAGCTTATGTTTATTGAAAGAAATAAGGCTTTTAAAAAAAAGCTACTGGTATCCCTTCCCAACTCCTACTCTTTAAAAACCAGATTGCACAGTAGCTTTAGCTAACAGTAAACTTTGACGAAAGTAGCAATAGATGCATTGAAATCGATTAAAAAAGTATAGAACTTGAAGCATCATTTAAAGGGTTGGATATCACCAGACACCTCATCACGAGCCGCCGGCTGTTGAGGAGACTGAGATCTGTGCCTGCTCCTGCCATTGCGATGATGCTCAGGAGAAGTAGCAGACTTCTCGTGCCTTGACCTTGAAGACTTATTCCTGCCGCTGTCATTATGGTTATCGTCAATTTCATCTCTTCCAGAAGACCTCTTCTCCTTTCGCTCAATCCCCACATCTCTATCCGAACCCCTTCCTCTATCTCTATCTCTATCCCTATCGCTCCCTCTGCCACTCCCATGATTCTTCTCACTCTCACGGTTTTCGGCTTGAGCTCTTTTCAACCGCTTTGTTCGCGGGGAAGGAGAGCGAGAGCGAACAAGCGCCACAGGAGACCCCGAGCTCTCCCTAACGGGTCTCACCGGCCCACGACTCGAATGATGGCGCTTTTCTGACGGCGACGGAGAGATGCTCCGGTCTCTCTCCGGAGAAGCATCATGCTTGTGGGAATGGGAATGCCTATGCCGGCGAGAGGGCGATCTTTCTCTTTCTCTTTCCCTGTCTCTGTCTCTGTCTCTTTCCCTTTCTCTGTCTCTTCGAGATGAGGGTACTGGGCTTCTTCCGCGAGCCCTAGTCGGAGGAGATTCGGAGTGATTAGAGGAGTGACGCCCCATCAGATTCACAATGCTCAGGACATGGAGTTTCTATGAGGCCCCCAATTTTGATAATGAAATCTAAGAAAGAAAAAGAATGTGGAAATTAGACAACAGTTTGGAAATTCATAGCTTCAAATTGTTAGTTGCAGCGGAGCTTGAAGGTGAGCCAGTTCGACAGTGAAGAATAAAGAAAGGGGTTAGGGTTTTTCAACAGGAATTTTCTCTTTCTTTTTATTTTTTATTTCCAATATGAAATATCAACTGGATTATACGTCAGTGGCCTTTGTTTGTTTGTTTTTTGTTTTTTACTTTTTTGGCTTCTTTCTTTCTTGTTACAAAAGATAATAATTTTTTTCTTCATTTATATTATTTAAAAAATATAATTGGTAATTTTATAATCTGTTTTTTTTTCTTTTTGATGTAAATGATTTACAATTTTTTCTAATTTTTAAATAATAAAATTACTTAATTATTTTTAATATTTTATTAAAAATTTTATAACAAAGTATCATAAAGAAAATATGAGTATAGTTTTTTAAAATTAAAGAACTTATTTATCTAAATTTTAAAAAAAAATTAATATAATTTACTTTTACAATTTTCATACTTATATTTTTTATTTAATTTATAAGTTTTAAAAAATTTTTAAATATCAACAAAAGCTTATTGTACCTTCTTCGAAAAGAAAAAAGCACGTGAAAGTTCTAAAGACACTGCTAATCAATATTTTAAGAATTGAATTATTCGAGGTTTGAACTAATATTAATATTATATTATAAATTTTTATAAAAAAAATAAATTATCTATAACAAAATATATAATACATATAACTTTTGTACTTTAAATTATATATATTTAAATATCATTTATTTCATTCACCTATGTATTTTAATATAATATATTAAAATTTTTACATATTTAAAAAATATGTTATTTTTTTAAAGTGTAATATAAAATAATAATTATTATATTTTAAAATAAAAAGTAATTATATTTTAAAATAACAAATTCTTTAATTCTTTATTTTTTAATTTTTTAAAATTTTATTTTTTTAAATATATATTCTCTAGAAATATTATAAAGTGTGTTGAAATATATTATTTTATATATTAAAATATTATTAAATTAATTAATAAATAAAAATAAAAATAAATTATTATTTTACACATTAATGCATTAGTGAATTAAGAAGTATTTTAACATATTTCACAAGATGAATATTTGAGAAGATTTGATTTTTTTATTACATTGTATATTTTATTTTATATTTTATATTATATAATATATAATTTTTTAAAATAATTTAAAAATTATTATAAATAATATAGATTTTAATCAATATTTTATTTTATCCTTCTTAATTATTACTTTCTCTTCTTCCCATGACTCCTTTCACCCTCTCATATCTTTTCTTTCTTTTTCATTTTTTTCTTTTACTAATTTCTTCGGCTTCATCTCCAACAGGGCATTCTCTCTTTGTTTTCTCTTCTTTTTTTTTTTTTCTTTTTCCTTCCTCCGGTTTGCATCCACTATTTCTATTCTTTTTTTTCTTTTTGCTTTTATTCTACTTTTTTCACATCTTCAAAGACAGTATTTTTTTTTTCTTCTTCTCGCTCTATTGATATTTTCTTTTTTAATTTGCGACAGCCTTAGTGGAAGAAGAAAGACAAATTTTCATTTCTATCCAGCCGTGGTCAGTTTTACCTAATTTTTTTCTAATTTTTTATTAGTTTATTTATCCAATTTTAAAGGTCTACTAAATTGATATTTTGGTCAGTTCACTAAATTTTTATTTCAACGAGTCAGTTCAATCATATTCTTTTGTCATTGCTATTAATAAGTGCTCATGCACAATCTAAATAAAGAACCGAAGAGATCAAATTGAACAAAAAAAAAATCAATGACTAAACTAAAACATATAAATGGGCTAAGAAAAATAAAGTAATAATTAATCCAATTAAATATTATGTTTTAATCCGTTAGATGTATTTAAAAGTTATTTTTTGAATATATTCTTGGTTCTTAGTAATGATTTATTTTATATTCAATAATTTTAAATTTTTTAAAAATGTAAATAGTGGTTATTTATTATATTTTATTAAAGAAATAAAATATTTAATAATTTATGCTTTTTAATTAAAATAAATTTAATTATAACTTATCTTTTACATTTTAAAAAATAAATAATTTGTCATAAAATTTTAAAAAATTGTATAATTTTTTCTATTCTTATTTTTTTCTTTAAAAAGAATAGGTTAAAGTGCAGAAGATCTCTCAAATTATAAGTCATATTTAAATGATTTTTGTTAATTATAAAAATTGATAGAATCTCCCTAAACTTTACAATTTGTGTAAAAAATCTCTCTGTTAACTTTTGCATCCAAAACCTTAACAGAACAATAATACATCAATAAAATTAAGTCACACCAAAATAAAGAAAACCCTCCAAGACTTTAGGCATTGTACAGAAAACTTTTTTGAACTTTAAATCTTATATAGAAAACTCTCTCAAATAATTTGACGTGTCTTTCTTCTATTAAGATTTTAGATGAAAAGGTTAAAAAATAATTTTTTTACACAAATTACAAAGTTTGAGAATTTTATGTCATTTTTAGAGTTGCAATATTATTTACACATAACTTATAGTTCATAGTGTATGTGTATTTTAGTCAAAAGAATAATACAACTACTCTACCCCATTTTTTGTGGCCCTTTTATTTAAGTAATTTTTTCACACATTCACTTTCAGCACTTACTCTTTTGTTTGAGTTCAACTAGCTTAATCTATTCGTAGCATTTGCTTGTTGTAGATACTTCATACCACTCTTTCGTTTGATCTCCTTGTATAGATCACTCATGCTTGTACCTACCTGAAAAAGTTAAACTTTATTGAAAAGGTAAATCGGGTGACCAAATGCCATGAGTTATAGATGTTGGAATTTTTTAATGGATTAATACTAAACAATTAATCTGATGAGTTACATTTTGCATGTATTTTATTATAATTTATTATATCAATTACAAACTCAATTGTTATATATATATATATATATATATATATGTGTGTGTGTGTGTGTGTGTGTGTGTGTTTGTGTGTCAAAACACTGTCTCAAGCTTTTGGCTTCCTGTGTTTTTGGTTTTTTACTTTATCTTTCTCTCTCTTGTGATCTAATATTGGGCAATATGGATTGAAAACTATTCTCTAGAATATTGTGATTTTCTTCTGTTTAGATAAATTGTTAATATATCATTGTATCTTCTATTTCTTGATCTATTCTATTATGTTTTATCTTTATAATTTTGCAACTTTGTTTATGTTAAATGCAATATGTATATACATATTAAATCTTTCAAATGGTATCAGAGCTTGCATTTTGATCACACACACTCACATATATATATGATTGGGAATGAGTTTTAAATCTGTACATGTTACTTTAACTTTTCAGAAGCTTACATATTTGAAAATGGCATTTTTTTAGATTTTGGATAATTAGATTCTTGTAGTATTTGATGTTTTTGAAAACATAGAGGTATTACCCATGGAAAATGCATCAAAACCAGCGCTTTAACAGTGCCAGAAAAGCCCAGAATTGAGTAAGTTTTCATTCGAGTCCAACTCAAGTCACAGTTTAGGTTGTTTGACGTAGCAAGAAGTTGAAGACGACCTCTCATTTAAAAAAAAAAATTTAATGTCTATGTCATAAATCAAATACGGGCAACAAAGTCTTCTTAAGTGATAGTAACCATCGAGGCAATGCCTCTTTATTGTTATGATTATACTTTAATGATTATTTATTATATGTTAAATGTATTTAATTGCAAAGTAATAAATAGTTATAGCAAAATTCGAACTCAAACACTAAGACTTTTATTATGCGTTATTAACCATTAAGGCAACGCCTCCATTTTATTAGGATAACTATTTGAGTTTTATTTATTCTGGCATTTAATTATTTGTAAAATAATTTTTTGTAAAGTAATCATTTCCCTTTAGAGAGAGATC
The DNA here is from genome assembly GCA_031216115.1 of Senna siamea. Lineage (NCBI taxonomy): Eukaryota > Viridiplantae > Streptophyta > Magnoliopsida > Fabales > Fabaceae > Senna > Senna siamea. The sequence goes on along the minus strand of CM062361.1, from coordinate 13,076,624 downwards.
ATTAGTGCTTAATTTGTCAGATAAATTTTGAACAAAATTCAATATTTTACATCTAGTGGTTGTGAGTTCACCAATCGTGGGTCCAATAACTATGATGCATTTTGTGAGTAAAGCCTAATGACAGTTAATACATTTTTATTAATTTATTAATCATTAATTGGACATTGGGTCATGCATGCAATATATATGTGGGTTTGCTTGCTTCTCTTTGTTTTGCAGTCCAATCCACTTAGTGGATGAGGGGGTACATTCTAGGGTTACTTTATTAGGTTCTATACCTAGGCCTGAGTTTCCTTAAACCAGAAGAGATATAAGATGGTTTCCTTGTGAGAACTTGAATTCCCCTAAAGTTATCCACTACAATCTCATTTAGATTGTAACATATCATGTAGACTTGGCCAATGTGAGACTAAATTCTTCACTTGGCTCGATCCATGTGGCAGGGTCTCCATCTTGAAAGGATGGAGGTAATTCAATGACATTGAATCCTTTAAGATTTTAATTTTGGGTAACATGGCACATATCCAAATTATTAAAGCATTTTTTGTGTTTTTTTCTTGAGTGTGAGTTTTCTTGGTTTATTATAGTTTGGGACCCTTAGGCGATATTATAATTAATACACAATTTTTATGTTGATGGTTTTATAAAAATTGATTTCTGTGAAGAAAACATTGTTTTAATAATTATGTTGACTGAATATAATTAATGTTTCACAATTTTGTCTTCCTTAATTTTTTCGGTTTAGCAACTATCTACAGTGAAAATTCTAAATTAAATTAATTATGATGATTATTAGTAAGAGTCCTTAGATTTATGTCTAATCATTACGAAAAATAGGATTTAGCTCTTAAAAAATCAAAGTCAGCATATTTAACTAACAATTCTAATGCAATAAAAGGGGCTTAATACATCAAGTGGCATGTTGTCAAATAGTATTTTTTTTAAATGTTATCAAATATGTCATTAGCAAGAGTATTGGGTAAAGTATTCTAAAGGAAGATACTACTAATCATCTTAAGGCTTTTGGGAAAAGAAGTTTAAGAGAAAAACAAATGTTTAAATAAATCAAAACACATAAAATTAAAATAACTTGTGGTTCATGAAAGGGTGTAAAATAAGAAAAATATCTACTGAGAACATTAGAACTTAGATGATGGTGGCAGATTTTATGACTAAATTTTTGGCGCCTATGATTTATGAGGATCATGTGATCATTTGATCCATTATAGTCTACTAATTTCATGTAATCATTTAGCCAAGTGGCCTTCATAGACTTAATGTGGCCTTTTTAACCACTTGAAATGTTATATAGTCTATGTTAAAATCTAAACATATAATCACTAATAATTAAATATAAATTTTTGACTAAAGTCATTTATTTACATTATGTTATGAGATGTACATTAACTAAAGTTAATGCATCATTTGGTATTATGGTCATTATACACATAAATGGTCTTCCACTTAATGACATAAAATAACATATAGATAGTTGTCTTTATTAAGTATAGAAAGGAGCATTTATTATGCAAGCTGAACATGACCATCTATGGTCTGAAATAGACTTTTAGATAGTGCTACTTGAAGTTTGATGAAGTGATAACTTCACTTGAATGTCTTAAGAATGCTTTCGATCAATGTTTTTATCAAAAGTTTAATGGAAGCAATTTTGTGTGCAATTTGTGATTCTTGCGCTCTACGATGATGGCATCCTTAATTTTAGCTAGTAACTCTATGAGTTATTTGAATGAAACAAAACACTTGTTGTCGTGCCACCTTAATATGAGAAACCCTGCCTACGTTTTGGAAATTTAGGTTAATTTTGACAATTATCATGGAATTCTCAATTTGTCTCAGATAGACATTGATTGAATGTTGAAGAAATTCAACATGCAGTCTTGTGCTCCTTATGCTGCACCTATATAGAAAAGTAAGCAGTTGTCCAAATCTCATTATTTTCAAAATGATGATGAAAGGATTATAATAGATAAAATTTCATATGCTTTTGTTGTTGGCATCCTTATATATGCTCATATATGTACACGTTCAGATATTACATTTGCAATTAGTGTGTTTGGTAAATATCTGAGTCTGATAATGACTATTAGAGAACTGCTAAGAAAGCCATGAGGTACTTTCATGGTACAAAGTATTATTTGTTAACTTACAAGAAGTTTGAATCTTTTGAGATTAAAGGTTATTCAGACTTGGATTATAACTCTTATATGAATTGATTGTAAGTTTATTTCTAGTTATGATGTCTGGAGGAGTTGTTTTGTGAAAAAAAGTGTCAAGAAATCTATTATAGCTACCTCAATTATGAAAACAGAATATGTCGCTTGTTATGAGGTTAGTCGCTGAGTTGTATGGTTGAGGAATTTGATATATGGAATGCATCTTGTTAATTCTATATCACATGCTCTAACTATATATTGCAACAGTTCATTTGGTTTATGCTTTTCTCAAAATTCACAATAACTCTTGTCTCACTAAACACTTTGATGTTAAGTTCTTGTTTGTTAGAAAAAAGATTATTGAATCTTAGACTCATTTAATTCACATTTTTTTGTAAACATTTTCTAATAGATCTGTTGATCAAAGGTTTACTTGTAGAAGTATTTTAAAAATAATATAATTCATATGAGTTTAATAGAATCTTTTGATATAGTCTTAGTCTAGTAAAAATTTGTATTGATTCTTTATGAGTTTTGATGTATACATTATTTATTCCATTTGTTCAGATATTGAGACTTTATTATATCACTAGTATCTCAATCGAATTTAATGATCTTATAATGTTTTATTTATGAACTTTGTATTACAAATGGATTTGTTCTATGTATATTATTTTAACTATATATTATGTATTCTATTTGTTCAAATATTGATACTTTATTATATCAATAGTATTCCTATCAGATTCAATGATCTTAAGTTGTCTCACTTTTGAACTCTATTAAGACTTTATTATATCACTAGTGTCCCTAGGATTTAGTGATATTGTATTATCTCAATTTTGAATTCAATGGAGACTTTATTATATCACTAATATTCTTATTAAATTCATTGATATTGTATTGTCTCATTTTAAGTTGATCACAAATGGATTGGTTCATATTGTAAGTAATCAGTATTATGTTTGAGTACTTGCAACCCTTTGTGGTAGAAGACTCAACCTACAGTCCAATACAAGTCACTAACTATCCTATCAAGTTATTAGACTGAGAGAGTTATATATATATCCATAATTAATAATTTTTTGACATTATCTTAGTAAGAGATTATTGAAATTTTTTAATGGATTAATGCTAGAAAATTAATCTAGTGTAGTTCTCTTTTGCATTCTTAATGTGTTTTATTATAATTTATGATATCAGTTACAAATTTTATTGTTATATATATATATATATATATATATATATATATATGCACTATGTTTCAATCTTCTAGCTTCATATGTTTTTGGTTTTGCACTCTGTCTCTCTCTTTGTAATCTAGTACTAGGCAATGTGGGTTGAAAACTCTTTTTTAAAATATTGTGATTTTCTCTTGTTAAAATAAGTTATTAATATATTATTGTATCTTCTATTTTTTGATCTATTCTATTATGTTATATCTTTATAATTTTGTAACTCTATTTTTGTTAAATGCAATATGTATTTACATGTTAAATCTTTTAATAGAAACTTGTAAAATAAAATAAGATTAAAGATCACAAGCGAGTTGAGGGTTGTAACATAAACTCTGATGTCTAAATTAATGAGATAAAAAAAATAGTAATATGTTAAGAATGTATACTTCAAAGCTTTTTTATAATAAAAATTCCCTTAGTTTTAACTTCTTCTAAAAATAATGTCAAGATTCACTCTCTTTATTAAGTATGACATATTCATATTTATTTGATCATGGAGTCTGTTCATCACCCATTACGACTCAATTGTTTAAAGCATGCCCAGAGAATGCTCGTGGGTTAATGAGTAATGTGGTCTTTGATGAGGGTATTTCTAGGCTTGTTATATATTCTAGCTGTAGTTATGGTTAGTATTTGTATTGTTGTATATGCGGATGAAGAGTTTTAAATGACTAATTTAAAGATCTTCTAGAACAGGTAATTATATTAACACGTAGTCTCTCACCCCTATTGTATACCAATATTTTTTAAAATTTAAATATTATTAAATTATATTAAAATTAAGATTAATTTTTATAGGTTGAGAATATTAAAAAAAATTATTTTCACAGGTATACTTTATGATTCGAACTTGTGTGTTCTTAAAATAAAATTGTTATCACTTCAATTAATAATTTATTGGTTTTGATATCATTTTTTGTCACATGATTAGAATTGCAATTAGAAATTTCTTCTTCATCTTTGCTCCATTATTTTCAATTTTTAGGTTAATTTAAACCATGATATGACTTACTTAAAATTTAAAAATTGTTATTTATTTTAATTTGAAAATAATAAAAGTATTTTATTTTAAATGTTAAAAAATATTTTTATATTAATTAAATAAATATTTAATTATATAAAATAATAAATACAAAAATATACTACTACTCATCCACCTTCTTCGAACTTCGTACAACGCCCCTCCCTAAATTTCTTTTTCTTGCAATCTTCCCACTCCTATATAAGCAATAGTAGCAACCAGTACAAAGGAAGAAAAAGGCACGGAGAGAAGGCGATATAGCGGCTGCCGCACTTCGGACTCCCGAGCTCGCCGCCGCAGCAACAGGCCAGAGAAATCAGCTGCAACTCGAACTGTCATTCCGAGAAAGGTGTAATAGTCTCTCCCCTGCTTCTGAGGTTTCTGAGATTGGCTTTCAATTTTTGTGTTTATGCTGATTATTCCATTGGATTGGTTGCGATAATTGCTACTGTGCTCATCAATAGGTAATGGTTGCTATGGTTCTTAAATTTGCTGATGAGAAAGAGGCAATGGTTGTTGTGGTCTTTGGTTTTTAGAAAAGTGGTTCTTGATAGGCACTATAGTATATATATATTGTTTTGCCCATGAAATCTCTTGTTCTGCTAATTGAATACAATTGGGGAATTTTGGTTTAACGTACTTGAATAATTATGGGTATTTGCCATCGATCATTGCTGCCATAGTCAGATTCATGGGATATTTTAGCAAATGAACATCAGTGATAGCTCAAGTTGCTTAGCCTTCTTGATATTAAAAGCTTTGATTCTTCCTCTATAATTTTGTTATGACAGTGTGCATTGCCTTAGCAGTTACTGTTAGGAATATGTGATTTGAATGAAAAGTTAGTTTGATCTTGTTTTGTTTTCCTCTATAGTTAGCCCATGTGTTTGATCTTGCTTAGCATACTTCCCCATGCACAACTAGATTCCCAAACCCCCTTTTGGTTCCCAGATCATTTATTTTATTTTCTTAAAAAGGATTTTCCAAAATTTTTCTTTTTAAAATATTAAAATTTTGGGGTGACTTCATTTAAAATTTGGGTTTTCAAAATTCATTTTTTGGAAACTTAAATTTTTCTTTATTTTTAAAATTTGCCATTCACATCTCGTTTTGGGTGTGATGCATAGTTGACTTTTTTTTTTTTTAGTATTTATGATATTAAGTTTCTGTCTTATTGGTTTACATGCACAGTGGCTTAATGGATTCTGAAGTTGAAACAATTGAGGGAAGGTTAACATCATTGCTTGATCAGCTCGAAGCTGAGCATGGCATACTTGAAAGAATGGTATACAAGAACAAGAACCAGCACAGGCGCTGTTCTTATTTCAAGTATCTTTTGAAGGTACAAAATGTGTGGTAAGCCAAAGGAGACCAACATATATTTTATATATAAAATTGTACTGCTTTTCAAAATTTTTGTCATTTTGTGAATTGTTTTCTTGTTTGTTGCAATTTAAGAGCATATGCCTGACAATTAAGTTTGTACATATTTACAGTTGGATTACATATATGCAATGTGTATGATTATGTATTTTAGGTGAGGAGGGATTTGAAACTTCTGCAATCTGCAAACTTGAAGGAGCTTGTCATATCCTGTTTCCTAGTTATCAAAGGAGATAGACCTAAACAGAAGGTTCACCTTTTAGAGAGGTAGAGCTATCCTTCTATCGGTACCTGTTTACTTATCTAAATAATTTATATTAGTTTAGTTGGTAGTTGATTTTTGATTGTGAAAGGTGTCTAGCTATGCATAATGGTACAATCAATATGTGTGGTTATGCTTATTATAGACTAATGCTAAGGCAAACTTGAGCCTAGAAGGTCAAATTGTCCTAATACAAATGCAAAGATCCAAAACAACTCTAAATTTCATGATAATCCACATGATAACATGATTGTGTGTGTTGAAAGTATTGGTTGTCTGGAGCTAATATTTTGAACAATTCTTGGACATAAAATGTTTTTAAATCAATACACCTTCAATTTGAATAGGAACCAGCAAATTGACAGAAGTAATTCAGGAATTAATTATGTATTTTTTCTCGTAAAACCAATTTTGTTTTCTGTTGGCTTGCATGATTCAATCAGAAATAGGAGAAAAATAGGAAGAAATTGTAACAACATGAGATCTCATGAAAATGTGAAGAGGTGTGATGGTATAGACCTATGGATATGGTTGAAGGGTAGAATAAAGGGATGTGGCTTTGATAAGATTATAAAAAAGCACTAGCATCAAATGGTAATATTTGTGCTGTTGTGGTGGCGTGCTGGACAATAGGAGTATCTTCACTGTCATCTAGGTTAAGTATTTCCATCTGAGTTTGTAATGGAAAATATGTTAAAAGTCAAGGATGAGGAAGGTTGAGAGATGGTGTAGTGATACTGTGATACAGTATAGTCTCTGGTAAAACTGAATATGCATTCAAGCTTATTTTTTGCTTTTGGAACTATTGTTGTGTCTTTGAAATATTTTCATGTGGAAATTTCTGTGCATAAAGGAGTTAAAATTATAGGTTGTGTCATGTTGGTAACAATTCTTTTACTTACTGTTTCATGACAGTTTAAAAAGGAGAAAATGTGATGGTGGAAAATATAATTTTGTGGAGCGAATTTTAGGAGCTGCACGCCTACTAGCAGAGGTGAATTGTGCTGAATGCTCAAGTTTTTCTTTTACTGTCTGCATTGCTGCCTTTGTAAATTGAGGCCATCATGTTTCTACTTGGATAAATGATTAATTGCTTTCATTTTCCCATATTTATGCATGTGTTAGTTTTTTAAAACATTCTATTGTTATGGCTTCATAATGAATCTTGTTGAGTGTATTTAGACTTTTTTGAAGTCGTGTTGTTATATTGCATCATTTCTCTGGGATGCATCTATAACCTTTTACATTGCCTTCTACCTATCTTCTTCCACTCGTACCCTAAATTGTAGAAAAAGGCCAAATTACTACAAATGCCCTAGCTATGCATATTTGCTGTCTTTATGCCAATAATCTACTTCTTGTATGGGTAATGGAAGACTCACATATGTCCTTTCCTTGGAGTGAAGAACAAATAGATTAACCCCTATATATTAATTGATGGTTGTGTTGGCTTTTCGTTATATTTTATAGATTGCTTGGACTTAATTTGAGCATATAACATGTTTGTGTCACATCATGAATATGATGTGTATTTTCTTTCTAGAGTAAGTACTTGCAATTTTCCTATGTTGTGTCAAGTAGACACCCTGTTGTCAGTTTGAGTATCAGAACAATATAAATATCTGTGTGCACCTTCAAATTATTTTATCAGCTGATTGACCCATGCTCATTAGAGCCAGTACTTGCTTCATGTCACGTGGTCGCATATAGGATACAGTAAAATGCAATAAAGTATGCCTGCACAGAATCTTGAAGAAAGATATTGCCGTTATGGTCTGTCCATGCATTTAATTGCTATACTATATGAAAAAGATTACTAGGTTTAGTTCCATTGGATGAGGGCCTTTTGTTTAACAGCAGTCTGCTCACAGATTGTAAAATGTCCACAGTATCCTAAGAACATTATGATCAAAGGCTATACTGCTATAGCAACTTTGCAATGGATACACGTGCATGAAGGATTAAGAACATCAGGGGAGAGTAAGGAAAAGAGATTAGTTCTTAAACTCATCTTATATGAAAGACAAATGGACAACCCTCAATAGAATATAAAGATGCCCATGCTATTAATATTTTAGAAATTTCTTTCCTCCAGAACTCCAGATAAAGATTACTTGTTTTGATAGGGTTCTTCCAGTGGGTCCACTTTAAACAGGATGAAGCAGGCCTTTTATTTGCAATTTACTGTAGTTAGTGATTTCTAGCATGACAGGTTATTTATAACTAAACCTGTAGGCTCAGTTTTACCTGCTCCTTGAAGAATGAAGTTGATGGTCGAAAATTGATGTTATTGTCTTCAAACTGGTCATGTCTCTCCCTCTCTCTCACACACACATGTACTCACAAATACATTTTTTTTTCCGTTTGATTTACCTATATATCACACATTCACCTGATTATCCACAAGAAACCTGTTGATAAATTTTCGAAAGTTAGTCAGCCATACTGAAAAAGAAGTCTATATTATATAACTTGTGATGCCTCATTGAACAAACTGTGCATTTGAATCCAATCTAATGCTGTAATCAAGTTCCATTAAGTCAAAGAATTGTTGTCATTTATATTATCCATGGCAAAATCTGTACCTTGGTTCTTAAGTCTTATGTAGCTCGATTTATGACAGTATCCTTTGTTATTAATAACAATTTCTAGTAATCCATATTATCATTAAAATAATTTTTTTTATCAAAAAAAGAATCATTAATAATATATGAAGATTTCACCCTAATTGATTGATTCTAATGGCTATTTGTTCCCTATGAATTTGAGTAGATTTAGCAACATAATGCTTAATTGTATTGCAACCTGTTCTCAAATTTTTATTTGTGCTCTGTTTTCTCATGCAGATGGTTGAGCCAATGCTGAAGGCTGCAACGTATCCTACTGGTGGTCTGCAAATTATTTGTAACTTTTGTCTGGTTTATAATATATACTGACAGTCTAATTAATTTGCCACACTGCAATCCTGGCATAAGGCATATAAATCTTTGTCATTCACTTCATTCCATAGTTTCACCTATTTGAATTACCAAAATTATAACATATGGAACTTAACATATGCTATAATATAATTTTAGTATTTTGTTCCCATTTATTGTTAACTTGTCTTTTTCATATTCAATGATATTTGTAATTAGGAGTTTACTTGCATCATTTGGCACAATCTCCATTTAATTTCTTAATCAATAGAAATTTTTAAGTACTCTTTCATTTTATTATGGCTCATTAATGTTGACATTATGCCCTTGCAATTTGTGTTCGTTGACCTAGATCTTTGTTGAATCAGGAACTTCATAATCGCCAACCTTTATTTGATTAAATTTGGAAGTTTTGAGCTTCTGAATGCTAATTATATAAGTTGACCCATTTCCCCTATTATCAATTCCTGAAACAAATATTTGCTCTATACTGAAGGCAGAAAACAATTTAGCTCTTAGAAATATTTTTGGCCATTTACACCAGTATCATGTTTATTTAGTTTCATGCGTGCTGTTTTGAACATCATATTAGTAATCTGTTTAGAAGGTGACGAAACATATTTTCCTTAACTATTCGATAGTGAGGTATCTGTCTTGTTTGCTCGATCCTTTTTCATGGGATTTTCTGTGACAATTATGGCTATGCTTGCTCGTCTCCGGGTTTTAATTCAACAAGTAAGTTCACTGTTTCAAATGAGGTTTGGCAAGTTAAACTTTTTCTTCTACTTTATCTTCATCTAGGCTATGTGTTCTGTGGACTAAGATTTATAAATTAATTAATGCCCATTCTTGGATACCGAAGTGGTTATTATTAAAGTTGGAAGTCCTAATAGATGACCATAATGTGAAATATTGATGCATAGGCAATTTATTTCATTGAGTAGAAAGTAACATTGTTATTAATTAATTTTTGCATTAGATAGTTAATTTAACTAGGAAGCACTTTACTAGCTGCCTGCTGTAAGCAAGGATGAAAATTAATCTGGAACCTTTTCTTCTTTGTACAGATATTACTTGATGTTGTTACATTGTTCAACATGGTTTCTTCTCTCTCTCAAAAGAAACAATCAATAAAAATAAATCACGATGGAGTTGAGGTTGGTTTATTCCACTGAATTTTCCGTTGTATATTTCAATACAGACATGGACACAGAGAAAACCATGTTCTAGAAGCCAATCTGTTATCACTCTCATTTCTAACATGTACTACTACTGCAGGTTTTTAGGGAGTTTTTTCCAGGTAGTGAGGATTTTGTTATATTGGAGTGTGTCTGGAAATTAGATAAGTTTATATTACTTGAGAGGAAGTGTAAGAGTGAAGATGCAAGTCAACATGAGGATTCTAGAGGAAGTGTCTCTATCCAAGCTTCAGCAGTTAACTACAAAAGTATTGAATCTTGTCTTGGGGGTAAGAATCTTAGTGACGTCTTGTTTCTGCTGTTTCATCACCACTATTTGTCTTCTTTGTTCTTCTATATCCTTAATTGCTGGATGGTCCAATTTCAACTTTAAAGCAATAATTAAATGTTTATAACAAGGATATCAATTGTTGATTTGTCTTGTTTTCAACTGTTTTGCTTGTGTGAAATTCGTTGGGGGTTATATTCTGCCTGTTTAGTTATCACTAGTTATGGGAACTTAGACTCGTCAAAATCAATCGAGTTCCACATAGAACAGATTTGGTAGTTGATAGTTGCCACGGTCCTGTCCTCTTTGTTTGCTTTAAATGGATTCACATGAATGGTCTTGAAAGCTGTGGATTGAGCTGCCAAAGAATTTCATTACATTTGCTAGTTTGGTTTCCAGAGCTCTCTGATTAGGCTTATCAGTTGGCATCTCAATGGTTGGTACCTGTGCATTGTCATCTGTGCTTAAAATTGGATGTGAACCAAATAAATAGGTTTACTCTTAAGGGCTAAACTAGGATGGTAGTTTAGGAGTGGGATGGGGTCAGATGGGATGGGATGGGACGGTTTGATTATTGTAACCATTGTTTTAGATGTTTAAAACCTAATGGGGTGGTGTGATGTAGGTGAAGATGGTTTGAAAACTATTTTAAACCATCTCGCACCACAATTTTCAAATCCTTCTAAATTGAGGGATGTGGGATTGTTTGAGTTTTTTATGATTTTTTTATATAGATTCATTTCTTTTTCTAGCCCTCTATTCTTGTCTTTCTCACTCCACTTCTCACCACTTCATCCAATTCCATTATCGACAACTTTAAGTTGCTCTTTTTAAAACTTCCTAAAGTCATAAGTCTTTTTCTTTTTCTCGGTAGAAAGGTTTACTCCAACTTTTCTGGTTTATATGTATTGTTTCCTATGAAGCACTGATACTTAAAAAAGGGAGTCGTATGGTGTCTAGTACATATTCAACACTAATTTGATATGACACAACACTTTAAATTGCATTTAAACACTACATGGTTTGTTGTATCTTGGTGTCCATATTGTGTCATGTCTTATTCTTTGCTCAGATTATTTCTCTCAAAAGATCCGGATATCATTGATTTGTGATCAAGCCTTGAAAACCTGCATGTTGTGCAGAGTCTGCAGATGACCAACTTGTCTCTGAAAAGGTTGATGCAGAATCTGCTGCCAAAGATTCTCCCTCTCATGTCAAGAATATAACTAATGATTCGTTGAGTGGCTCCTCTGTGGGTGATGGTGGAAAGGAGATTGGAGGTACTAGTGAGGAAGGAGGAGAAAATGCAGGCACCATAGGAGTCTCTTCCGAGGAACTTCCATTGGAGAATGGCTTGAATGAATCATCACAGTCACGCAGTAAACTTGATTCTTGTTCAAAGAAGGTGGCATTTGTCTCCATTAAGAATCCTAGACTGTTGACAGAGAGTATGCAAAGGCAAGGTCTTTCTCCATTGACAGCCACTCTTAACGAAAGAAGTAATGAAACTAAAAATGATAATGGAGATACACTTGCCACTCTACTTACTGATGGAATTGCAAAGGATAGTCTTTTTTAGATATTAATATCTATTAATGAAAGCATATTGAAATGTCTCATTGTTCTCTTAAATTGCATTTACTGCCAGTTTTGCTTGCTTTCAATTTCTGCTTGCGGTTTAATTTCAAAACAGGCTGTTATTCTCTCGAGGGTAGGTGATTCAGAGGCATTCTGGTTTAATTTCTGTTAGCAATTATATTAATAGTTGTTTGAGGCATTTTATTTTTGGTTATGATTTTATATGTATATATTTTATATAAACGAGTCTTAAAAAAAAAAAAAATTGTTCATGTCAAAACTATTTTGGGCAAATGGGTTTGAAGTTGAGGATTGAAGGATTTAACAATTATTTATTAATATAGATAAATTAATACGATGTTATATGTACTCAGGAAATTAAGTTGTAGAAAATGTTGAAATTTATTTTAATCAGGAAAATGGCTCTCATCATTTCAAGTATTTAAGGATTAACATACAAAATAATGGAAAAAGAAAGAAGGTACAAATCATGAATTCAAGTTGGATAGATAAAATTAAAAAATGTTTTTTATGTTATTTGTGATAAAAAAATATTATTTAAATTTTTTTAAAAATAATTTATCGCACAACAATATAAAATATGCTTATGATACCTAATATTGACAATAAAGAGTTAAATTAATTTGAGACATTTTATTTTGTAGATGCTTGGAAAAATAAACAAACATGAGCCCTATGATGTTCTTTTTTGGTTATAGATGCTTGGAAAAGTGGCATTTCCTTTAACAAAAACTTTAGAGCGTTAACGTACCTTAGTTTTAGATGATTTTGGCATTTTACGTAATTTTGGTGCTACATGTGAATGAATTACCCGTGACACCAAAAAGAGGGTCCACCTGCATTGGCAGTTCTTGAAGAGTAAAGGCTCAAAATTGCTCACTCGGTATCTCTGCAGTAATGTAGAGTGAGACAAGAAAAAAAAGCTAGTATACAGAGACATTAGCAGCAGCAGTAGCTAATCCTAGAACAGCTAAGCCACACAGGATTAGGATAGGACTACAACAACAAACAAAGGTGTTTGGAATTGTTTACGGGGAGATCCAAAATTACAGGTGTTTAACAAACCTTTCAAAGTATTTTTAAATGGTAGAAGAAATAATTTTTTAACTTTAGAACATAAATTATGAATTGAAACTTCTGCCTCTAGCCCAAAGCAAAAGCTACAAATTAAATATCTTAGGACAAAACTGTCCTTGTCAAAATTTTTATTTATCACTATCTTTTAATTAATAAAGTAATTTATTTAATTAATAAACTAATTAATAGTTTATATTTTATTTGATTAATAAAAGTTAACAATAATAAATATTTGTAATTATTTATTGATTTAAATAACATTAATACTAAACTAAAATATAAACATGTCCTTTTTGATAATTTCACAATTAAAAAATTTTTTTTTTACAAATTTTTTAAATACAAATTGTTAAGAAAAGTACTCACATTTAATATTTATATTTTTCAGATATTGATAAAAATACTTTTTAACTAAATTTCCTAAACATAAATTATTACTCTTTTATAGTACTTTTTTTCAAACTCTATTTTAAGTAGAAGTCATTTGAAAATAAATAGATTTTAAAAAGTAATCCCAAATTAGATTAAGTGATGCAAACGTGTTCCTCGTGAGATAGGATATGTAAGTAAATTTGGATTATGAACATTATTAATAGACAAAAAAGTGAATTTAAAATGTTTATATATTGTTTATGATTGACTTAGTCTATAACAAATTTTTTGTGGACAAAATCGATGGAACCTTCCTCAAAGTTAGTTTGTTGCTGTTGAGAGGAAAAAATTAAGTCACTTCAATGCGAGACTTGGGGATCCTATTATCTCCAATTCCTGTAAAGAAGATGCCTAAGAATTTTTTTTTAATATTTATAGCAATTAATTGTTAGTTAGAAGTATTGCCTTTCAATCAGATAACCATGCACTAGAATTATGTTTAGGCAATGTTGCCAGATTGAGAGAGATTATGGTTGCCACATAACATATTCAATTTTGCCCATTGAGGCAACTCTTGCTAACAACCATAGTTAAATGAAAAATCCATGTTTGAAGAGGATACATCATTGTAAACCACAGATTAACCACATTATTCCATGAGTAGTAAATTTAGAAAACTAAAAGTCCTCCCAAAAAATGAAGCATTTATTTAAAGTCAGGTTACAGAATCCATCAACACTTTTTCAAATCTGAAAAGCACTGAATCAGAAAACCAGTTAGCCCACTACTGTCATAGAAAACCAGCTTATTTGAAAGTCAATGAAAGAGATTGTCGTATCTGATCCAAATTCACGGTGACCAAAGTGTCAATAGGCAATGAACTAATAAACATTGAGTAAAGTAAATGTTTGAGTTAGTGGGGTCCACTGAAAAACACACACACACACCTATTTTTAATAAATTTCTATTGTACCTGAGAATCTCTCCTTGATGAAATTCATAGTTAAAAGGATGGTAAAGTACAGTAGTTGGGAACTTACTGTTTCAAATTTTAACCGCAAGCACATGAATGCAATGAACATGTGATCAACCAATCCTCCAGCCAGCTACTAGACTGATGCTATTTACTTCAGAATTCAGATAAAGAACATAAGGTAAAGAACTCTTGTGAAACCACAACTCTTCAACCCTAAGAAAATGCCCCAAAGTCTCTGCAATTTCCCCACTGAGACAAAACCAGAAACCACTCTTCTTCAAGCAGAAGCTTTTGGTTTCTCCACAACACCAACCAAACAAAACAAGTACAAATCCATCAATTTTTCCACAGGTGACACCGAAGACATGGCTGAGCTTCCTCCAGTGGAAGTAGGCACCAAAGGCACAGTTGGGTCCCTAGTAATGCAGGAAATGGAGTTCTTCAGCCAGATTGAATCGAACAAGCCCCGAATCACCGACAAGGGTTCCTCAAATTCAAGAGTTAGTAATGAATCCAATGCAGCAAGCACAAAGAAAAAGAGAGGAAGTGGCAGCAAGCTCCTACCAAGCATGTGTTCTATGGTGGATGTATCATCATCAGACAAGAGTAGGCCAAATGGGACATCTGCTTTCAGCTACAAGAACCTCAAGTCTGACATGAAGAATTTGCATGTTTAGTTAATGGTCTCAGAAAGCTTTGAGAAACCCAGCTTCTTGAGGCGATTAGTTATAGGGGTAGCCCAGGCTTTATCTGTATTCCCACATTTTATGTCCACAACTTCAACAATGTTAGGTATCTTCTTCTCATTTTTCCCCCTCATTGGACTTCTGTCCACCACGAAGCCATCAGATCCAAGCATAGGTATCCGATGGCTATGTCTGCCATTGATCTTTGTTTTCTGGGCAATCCCAGAAGTTCTATGGCTTCCACTGCTGCTACTAGCTTCATCTGATGATTTTCTTGGTTGTAGTCTTTTGGGATTAGCATTACTGTTACTTGAAACAGAAAGTGTTCTGGGTTTAGTTCTTGAAGATACCTGCTTGTGTGATGCAGAAGAGATATTCTGCTCCAATTCCCTTGTCATTAAGGCACTGATTGTTCCTGTGGTCCCTACCTTTATGGATCCTCCACTTCCCTTGATGCCTTCCAGAGTCTGAGTCTGAGCCATACTTCTCTTAGCTCCAATAAAGAATCTTTATATGCAAATCTTTGAGATGAGATATTCCTAGCAGAGTTCTTCAGTGATCTGTTATATATTATAGGGTCACCCAATGCTTGTAAGATGTAAACGGTGTTATCACGGTCATGGTGTAATCAAATATCTGTGCAAAATTAGTCAGTGGTTACAGATTGCCCATAAAAGGATAAAAGATAAGCATCATATTATGCAAGAAGATGAAGTCAGAAAGAGGAGAAAATGTAAAATCAATGAAATAGAATGTACACTTTTAGGCTGCAGAACAAGGAAAGCCATTATCCAGTAACATAAAAAATGGAATGGAGCAAAAGAACTGAAGGATTATTTATTGTATAAAAATCATAACTCTCTAGGGTTTTAGTATCTTTTCTGTGTGTGGAAAATTGTATAAGGTTAGGTTGTATTGTACTAGTATAAGGTTAGGTTGTATTGTACTATCTTGTCTAATCATGTACGAGTCACCAAACAGGCCCAAAGAATTGTTTATACCATTATATATTCATGGCCAAGAATTATATATCACATTCTCAGGATGAGAATGACAAACTACTATCAATTATTATGCAACCGAGTCCACATAAAAGAAGGAATTTTTAATATATGAAAAAAGCAATAAAAGGAAAAGGGATTGAATTGACCCATAAAGCAGAATATTACTAATTCTATCTAATAAATTATCAAGTCCTTAGGTATGATGGATGGGGAATAAAGGAGCAAAAGGAAAGCAAATGTGAAGTTTCATCGAAGTATTTACTTTGTTTGGGAGTTATTAGGAATGAAGGATTTTCCATTAACCTTCCAAAATTTTACTTCTTTATATTTTTATTTTCAAGTACTCTTAATTTAAAAAATTTGGAGAAAAAATTGTCTGAGAACAAAAAGTATGGGTTACAGTTTACAAAGAGCAAACCCAGAAGGGTCAATTCAACTTGAAAAAACAACAACAACGAAATTAAACCCAAGAAATGATCAAATTTGACAATCTGGAAGCAAATATGGAATTGAAAAATGATTCATTTCCAAAGAATTCATCAACCTCAATTTAGTCAAACTGCCTCACATTCATAAAACAGTTTGATCCCAACAGTGAAATACTGTTCTGCAGGTGGCAAAATATTCAGATCCAGAAAAGTACAAAGAAGATCAAAGAGAAGGAAAACGAAGAAGACAGAGTTAAGCAACAGTACCCATTAGAATGGCATTGCCTTCATTGACAGCTCCCCTTGAGTTCGAAAGTGCAGATTTGAAACAGACCCAACAAAGAGAGGCAATTTTGTTTCTATTTTGGATCATAAAGAGGCAATTTCTAGGCACAAAGTCAAAAACCCATATGCTCAAAATCACTGAAAATGAAACTTTGGAAGCGATCTTTTTGACAAAACTGTTGCTTATTATATGTAATTGAACTTTGGACACTCTTCGTGTCTTATTCTCGATTGTGTCGGATCAGCTGTCGTTGATTTGACGTCAATTATTGAAGGTTAGGCGCGGTGAGGTTAGTTTTCAAACCTACTCACACCATCATTTTATGAAGAATTAAGCTGCTAAAGCACAAATTTTCACATAAAATTATAATTTTTGGTTTAATGTTGTGTGGAAAAACAATGAGTATATTACATAATTGTTGGTAAAATTTCACTTGCCACTTTTTTAATATTTCACAAATATTTTTTAAATTTACTTTTATTAATGAAGTTAATCTTTTATAAAATATATTATCATTTCAAACAAATTAAATTATTTGGTACAAAAAATTATCTTTATTAAAAAAATAACTTAAAAAGAAAGTGTGTATTGTCCTGTTTGAATGTCATTTTATTTTTTATTTTTTAAAATTAGTTCTAAAAATTTATGTTAATACTATTTTTATGCATTTATATGTATGCTATTAATAAAAAAGATTAATTTTTTTATTTTAAAAAATTAAAGTTTAAATCATTTTTTAATTATTATGTAATTTTTATTTTCAAAGCACATTTTTTTGTTTCAGTGAAAAAAAATAATTCAAACATTTTATTTTTTTTGTTTTAAAAAATCAAAAAAAAAATTTTAAAAATTACATTTAAACAGATCCTATAATTTTTCAATTTTGATGATTGATAAACATAATTTAGTTAAACTTCAAGAGAAATAAATATAATTTACTCAAAAATATTTTAACCCTTCATTTTATTTCTAGAAAAAATTGAAAAATAACGATAATTTTATAGTAAATAACTCTTCCTTTTGAAAATAAAAGAGCCTGGTAAAAAATGTTAATATTCAATATCTTATTCCATTTTGCCTATGATACCTTTTTTACTTATTCAAAATATAATTGCCATTTATCTACAGCATTGACAATGTCATTAATTTGTGTGAACTTTCATGAATATAGAAGCTTACAAATTCAAAAGGTTCAGCTTCAAATCAATTTGTAATGTAAATTTTGAAGATAGTCCCTCTAATAATAAATATCATCAAATTTCGAATTTTTTCGTGTCATAAATATCAATAAATAAATGTCCACATGAGCTCAATCATATCAAATTTGCTAAAAGGACATAACAGAGTTTCTGATAACATTTTATGAGGGATCTTGAGGTTTTAGATTCTTAGATATCTATAATTTAGTTATTAAAAATAATAATTATTAAATAATATTTATATATATGTATTTGTGTATAATACATTTAATATAAAAATCTATAATATCATTTTAGTAAAATCTCTTTTAAAATTTTTTAAATTTGAGATAATTAAAATTAATAAAAAAAATATATTAAAGAAAGTTATTACAAAACTTTTATTTTATCTTTTTAATTTTAAAAATCAAACAAAAATCTTTTTTTTTTTTTAATTTTCTTCACTTTCCTTCCTCTCCATTCTCCTTAATCCAAACACTCCTAAACCATAGTAAGACTAGATTAATCATCAATAAGTATATAAATATATATATATTTCAAATAAAAATTTACTAAACATATATCTAACTTGTTTATATATGTGACTAATTTAATTTTATTGTAATCGGAGTCTAGCTAAAGATTTTTCTAGTGAGGATGGAACCTTTTTGTATAGTTACTGCATTCCATGCCACAATGAATTGGTCTCTTCCACTATCAAAATACTGTAAAGGGACCCGAGTGCCAAAACTTGGAGAAACAACACAATACAGCAAACCAAGCAAAGAAACTAGTTAAAAGGTTTCTGTAATGAATAATTTTATACCAAGTAGTCAACAACATTTGAGTTTCAGTTTGAAGCTAAGATTACAAAATTGAGATACTAAAAATATTTGGAATCAAATCTTATATCAAAGCGGGAGAAGCAGAATCAAGCTGACATGATAGAGTAAAAGGATATTTGGCAGTTATAATCGACATCTCCCACATCAGTTGCCTGCCTGTTTGTATGCCCTCACAGAGGCATGAACTCAGAACCACAGCTTCATTGACGAGCTATAATGGTGGAAAGGGTGAGGAATAAGGATTTGAGTGTAAGAAATTTCCTCTGGTCAATAGTAAATTCAAGCACTGGACATTGGAGGTATGTATATGGATCTATGACAGTAATATTATGGTCCTGGCAGACTACCTGCGCTTGTACCTGAATGAAATTGAATAACAGATATTCTTGTCACTCCTGAACAATCCATCTATAGAAACAAAATATATTTTCTAAGATGCTTAATAGTAAATTTCGTAATATACTATTAGATTCATTAGAAGTGGAAGAGATATGACTACATACCTTGACTTGCTTTTGAATGAACTCTTGGACTTCTTCCCAGTTCCACCACCCTTTCTTTGCTTTTTCTCACTCATGTCACTTTGGAAAAGCTCCCGCATTTCTTCTGTTCTTGAAGGAGCCTTTTGGGAAGAATGATTAGATTTCTTTTTACCCTTCTTCACAATCTTGCCAGCATCAAGTGCCTTCTTCACAGCCTTCGCTGCTTTTGCCCGTCGGTATGCTAGATCAACAAGTGACATTCCAGCTTTTTCTTTCTTATCTTGCCCTTTAGCCTGCACATTTACGTATTCAAGTGTAATGTAAAGTTGGGACTAAGGAGCACTGTTATTGAAAATGAACTGGCAGTGAGGGCATTTCAAAAATTAAACCAATCATTTTTGTTTATAAATTAATAAAGTTTAATAGCCTTGGGTCACACCAATTCACTGATTCAATTACCAAGTCAAACAAGTTTTCACATACTAAATTAAAATGACAGTCTATTTATAGAATCAGACTGGCTAGAAGCCAGCAGTTCATTGTTGAACCGACTAGGCCAATCACTTTCCTATCACAGTTTTAAGGAGTACATTCCCTTTACTGAAGACAAAAAGTAATCAAAAGGTTATGAGTACATACTTCAGGCTTC
Source organism: Senna siamea (assembly GCA_031216115.1). NCBI lineage: Eukaryota > Viridiplantae > Streptophyta > Magnoliopsida > Fabales > Fabaceae > Senna > Senna siamea. The sequence goes on along the minus strand of CM062361.1, from coordinate 13,056,579 downwards.
TCGACATGCTCTTTATCCTCTAACATCTCTCTAGCTGCTTCCAATTTTCTACGCTTCTTCCTGGGCAAATTTTTCTACACCACAGATGTTTCCATTAATACACAACTATGCATAAAAGCAAGTTTACATGTATTTTATATCAGTATAAAAACAGAAACAAATCAGCATGTACAATTGAAATGGGGAACAACCCTGCTTACCTCTCGCTCTCGCTTCCTCTTTTCCTTCATTCTTAGTTCTTCAGCCTGTTCAGCACTAATTACCTCCTTCCCAGAACTCTTTTCCTTTTCACTAGATGCCTGTTGAAAGTTAGTTCATTAGTCTTATCATCAATTCATCACTAAGCTATATATTTCAAGGAGCATTTGAACTCAAAATTCATTTCTTAAATGATTTCTTCTATTGCCATGTAGCCTTCACAGCAAAAGTTTGGGGCCATAAGAAAGGAAATAGGAAGCATCTTTCGTATGTTGTAAGACAGCCAGTTGTAACATGAGGATGGGAGAGTAAGTGCCTATGTAATCCTCAGATTGAAAAATATATAAAGATCTATCTCCCCATACCCCCACCCATGTTTGCTTTATGATAGAGGAAGAACAATGTTGGTAAAATATATCAGATTTCAAGTAAATCCATGACGGCCATGTTATGCTCATCATGAATTCTCCGACACTTCATAATTTTACAGAATCCACCTCAAATGTTACAAATTCAAATGAATAAGCATATCAGAAGCACACAACAAAATCTTACTTTTGCGGCTTTTGCAGCAAGTTTCTTCTCTTTCTGAGTCATAAACCAGGTCCTTTTGGGGCGGGAATAGATCTCTTCCTTATGCTCAATCATGTTCTCAGCCTGCCCAGATCATAGAAGCATAATTAATTAGAATGAAAATCTTCAGAAAGAAAACATGCTAACCAAAATATGGCTGCCTCCAAAGCCACAAAGTTTTTACTGCATTATCAAGAAAATACAATTGTCTCATGATGCTACTTCAGAAATACTATTTTTAAGACAAGATTTTTAACACACAAAACCCGACAAAATATACATTGCGTGTAATCCAAGGCTTCCCAGGACAGAAAGCAAACACAACCAAAAGATTAACTGATCAATACCTTTGTTGCCTCCATTTCAGCTTTCCTTAGGGCTCTTTCTTCCCTGCATAAATTCAACTACTTGAGTAGAGCACAATATTTAGGAATAAGAATTAAGCTTAAACAACTAAATACGATCTAAACCTTTCTTCTTGAAGAACTGCAGCAATTTCATCCTCCATTTGCTCAATTACATGAGACCATTTAATTATAGATTGCTCTGCAACAATGCGGCTCCTCAGCTTTGAACCAACCCTTTTTGCCTAATCAATTGAAAACAACACTTAAAAGACAAACCATATAACAGCCCACTTGAAAAATCAGATTCCTTATCAATCAACCTTTTAATGTGGAATATCCAAATTACTGACAGAATTAAACACAGAGCAACCCAGAAAAAAGTTCAGAAAGGAGTGGAGAGAGAGCAAGTATGTTAGTTTCCAGCAGACATGTCTGCAGAGTAATTAAAATACAGGTGCATTTTATCCAATCCTAGGAAAACCAAAATTAGTATTATCTATATATATATATATATATAATAACCTGAAAAGAAGGCCTTAGAGTTAAGATTAGGATATTTCCCAGCAGGCTGCAGCCAATGCAAATGATTGTTATAAGCAAATATGCTATTGCATTGCATGTGAATCTCTAGAAATTATACATTGAGTAACGAGTATGCAGTCAAATGGTGCAAAGCAATCCCAGGCATGCTGTCTATGAATATGCTTATTTCTAGTCAGATAGATCTACATGTACAAGAAAAATAGCTCTAGTTTTTTTTTTTAAACAAAAGAAAAATGGCATTTACATATAAAAAGAGTAACAGAAATTGTAAGAAAAGCAAAAGGCATGTTTTCAAGATTTCTACAAGATACAACAGAGATGAAGAGTAGAGAACAAACAAGTCGTATTCTATATACATAATGGAAATATCTAAATGAGCAACTCACAGAAGGGAAGAGCAATTTGAAATTTTATTACCAAATGAAAAGCTTGGACTTTAAGGCAATATATATATCATTTATAAATTAATATAGAATCATAATATATTAAAACATGTTAAATCAACAACTAACGCAAACAACACAAAGCATATTGTACATTTCACATCACGGGGCAAAATCAAGCCTGCTTTAGGCATGTTTGGTGTAAATTACTATCTCTTAAATATCAAACATTGAATTATTAAATGTATGAAAAATAATAAAAATTTCCTGTATAAAGAATCTATATATCTCAACCCCAAAAAAATATCTGCTAGCAAAAATTCTATATCCTATTAGGAAATAAAGGATTGACCCATTGAAATATATGAAGTAGCATAGCTATCAAGAAACAAAGCTGAAAACAGGTAAAGCAATTCTAAGAATGATACTAACAATAGCTTTTAAAAGTGATCGGTCATTGTCAGACACAAATGTGACAGCATATCCTTCTCTGCCAGCTCTTGCAGTGCGACCTACTCGATGAACATAGCTGCAGTGCAAAATAAGATTTTTTTTTTAGTCACTGAAAGGCTAGAGAAAAAGAAAATGTTTAAGGTGTAACCATGTTCCCATATATAAGAAATAACCATCTTTGTAGCAATGCAGGAAAATAAAATAATAAAGTATGCATAGGTCATAAAATTGGTCATTTACAGATGTGGTGTCAATCAACATGATCAGAGTCTACCTGGTAAGATCACGTGGACATGCAAAGTTGATTACTGTTTGAACACCAACAATGTCAAGGCCCTATAATAAAATACATAAATAATGGTGTCAAATCTAAATACAAACTGATGAAACATAATTTAAAAAACAGAAATTCATTGCGCTGGAAAATTCCCCTTAAATCAAAGCATTTTCACAAGCCTTACCATGTCCCAGGATAAGGAGTCAAATAGGAGGTATTTGAAATATTAGCAGACTTTTAAGACATTCAAAACCGATGTACACAATGAGAGAAATAAATAAATAACTTTCAAGGATAGGTTCTTACTCGAGCAGCCACATCAGTTGCAACCAAAAAGTCAACTTGCTGTTTCCTGAATTGCTCCAAGGCCTGTACAAACAACCATAAGTAAGATTTATAATAGGGAAATCTTAGCATAACCACTTTCAAAGAAGAAAATCCTTTCAACAAAGGAAAAGTGCAAAAGAATCAGGCAACCCCAAATGAACACTCCTCCTTTAGTACCACAAAAACAAGACAAAATTATAAAGTGAACCAAAGCACCAAAACAATTAATAACAGAACAATCTAAAAAGCATACTTCAAGGCGTTGGGCCTGAGTAAGATTTCCATGAAGCTCAGCAGCCTTCAAGCCAGCTAATCCAAATATAATCTTCAACCTATGTGCAGCTTGCTTTGTTCCACTGAATCAAAATAAACATCATTAAGCAGTTAAAGAGAAAGAGTAGCAGAATAATGGACTAGAGATTTTCAGTTGATTGTAATCATGAAACAGGTTCAATGTCACTAGAAAACCATGACCACCAATGTGTTGACAAGTCACTAAATATGATGGCAAATTTGGTATGAACACTTACTAGTGAAATCATCCCGACAATTATAGCCAATGAGTTTTATTCTCTCAGATTAATCAAATAGACATACAACTACATAGAATGGAACATAAAAAAGCTGTACTAGTTTCTTTATCTTCTATACAAGAAATAACAAACAATTGATGAAATCAACAATAACACATTTAATTTATCAGTATTTTCCTTGAAGAAAAGTTAAAAAGTATGATGATGAACAAAACCTGAATATGATCACTTTAGAAGTAAAGGTTTTGGAGCACAATGCAAGAAGAACTGCTTCCTGATTCACTTCACGCATTCTTCGTATTCTAACCACCCTGAAAAAGAAAAAACAATGGTCAACAGAGCTCAAGGGACTATAAAAGAAGCTAGAAGAAAACCATATAAAATTGTCAAGGTGTTCAATGCAATATTTCTCCCCATGTGTGACCCTAGTCCCCCCTATTTTCTTTAAATGTTCCACAAGTCTCAGTGTTCAGACCACCAAAATCAATATTAACCAAATACAGGGGGTCACACTAGGAAAGGTATTACTCATTGAATTCATTTAGAATAAACTGTCATTTTATCACTATCTGACATAAACTGAACTATAATAGCACACATTAGTCAAGTGAAATGAATAATTGTAATAGAGAAAAAAAAGAATGAGACGGAATGAAGAAATTACTCCTCTGTCAAGGTTGCTGGACGTTTTGCAGATGGGTCAGCAGAAAGACGCAAGGGTTTTGTCAGGGAAAGTTTAATAAGTTCATCAACCTCCTCAGTCATGGTAGCTGAAAATAGCATGGTCTGCCTTTTCTTGGGACACAAACGAACCTGTTGAAGAATCAAACTTGTTGGAATTTCCAAGAACAAGAAGCAGATAAATTGTCAAACAGTATTTTTCGCTATAATGATTCTTGCATTATAAGGCCAGTGAAATTTACAAGTTCATGAATTTCAGCACTAAATCCAAGCTCTAATAGACGATCTGCCTCATCAAGAATTAGAACAGCAAGGTCATCTAAATCCACTGACATAGAATTGCGTAAATGATCTATCATGCGCCCCGGAGTAGCAACAACAATATCTGGCATTGATCTCAAGGCTGCCTCTTGCACCTAAGGTGAAAATGACCACACTTGTAAACAAATAAGCAAATTATAATAAATGAATCCAGAAGGAAACAAACCACATCAACTAATTGGATCATAGGAAAAGAATACAAAAACTACCAAAAGCTTTAATGTATAAGTCTTAGTGTGTGCATGTGAATATCCTAAGAAAGGTTAAAAATAAAATGGAACCGTTGACATTTGCTCGATTGAGCGAAAGCCTTTCTTGATGATTAGTTTATGGTCTTGTCCTGTGATGTGATCTATTTTGCCAAATGGTTATTTACCTACTAATTTATGAGAAAGCTCGTCATTTAAAAAATGCTGTTACAGGGATTCTATCAACATAAAAATGAGACTTAAAAACACATACAATATTCAAATATGTTGTCAAAAATTACAAAGACTTGTGCACTACTGGTAGGGAAACAAATGTCAATTGAAGCCCAAGAGATTATTATTGCAAGTCAAACATAACATGAAACAGTCTATGACAGGACAAAAATATGTTAGCTTATCAAAGAAAACATTGCAGTAATGGGAAATTTCCAAAGAGGACGCACAACAGAATAGTGCAAGCATCAGATGAAGCATGTGAATCTATCTTGAAAGGCCACAAAATTGAGCCATCAAAAAATTAAACCAGTAATCAAACCTTTGTTGAAAGGCCACCAACAACCAGGCAACACCTTATATCAGTAAACTGAGCAAGCTTCTCTATCATACTGTGAACTCTGCCAAACATAAACAGGCATATTAATTTTATTGATAAGAAATAGCATAAAATTAAAAAAATCATATCAAACAAAGGGAGGCCTATTAGAAAGATTTTTTCAAATGTAAAAGAAAAATGCCAAAGCATCATCTTAGTGGGAAGTATTTATTTTTAGTAATTAACTCAATTAACTTTTCAAAGATGCCTATTATGAGCTTGAGCTTCACGTGGTCATCTCAACAGAGTAAATATGATTGCAGTTCCAAGCTTTTAAAAGCATGGAGCTGAAAAACATGGATGCAAAACCATAAAGAATCCCTTGCTGCAAATTAGAAGGCACAAGCCATACCTAATAAAAAAAATCAATTAAGTGCACCAAATGCACTGCCTCTAGTCTACCCATTGATCCCAAACTTCCTCTGTTAGTCTCTTAGTAAAGCTACACGTTTGAGATGCTTTTATGTGATAAATGAAACCCAAAAACAACAATGAGAACACTTACTGGACTGCCAACTCTCTAGTTGGAGTAAGAATGAGAACTCTTATTGCACGCACACGTTTTGGACGGAATAAAAGCCTCTCCAGAGTAGGTAGTGAAAATGCAGCTGTCTGTGTGGGAAGGGAATCAAAGAAAGAAAGGGCATCAAAAGAAATCCTATCATACAATCCTAAAAATAGCACTTATGAAGAGGAAAGGAGCTGAAAGACTACCTTCCCAGAACCCGTAATGGCACTTCCACATATATCACGACCAGTTAATGCCAATGGAATACACGCTGCCTAGCATCAAATCCCAAAAATAACTAATATTCTCTAAGCCAAGCATAGAGGTACAGCCCATTATGCAAAGAACAAAAAATAATTAAGAGACGAAATAGCCAAATCAAGGTGGAAACCTGAATTGGTGTTGGTTTAACGTATCCTAAGGCCTCACAAGCCCGAAGTAAAGGGCGCGACAAGTTAAGCTCCATGAACGAATCAGCATGGAACGAAGCTCCGTCAGATGGCGCGAAGAAAGACTTGCTCTCACCCTCATTGCCATCTTCTTCTTCATCTTCCGGCCTATAATCTACCTAAAGTGAAACAAAAGCATACGTTATAGACAGAATAGGCACAAGCCTCCATCACTACCCACAAGCAACGGTCCCAAAGAAAAAAGAAAATCCCATTACTTGTTTGTCGGATTCGGAGTCCGAGTTCTCATTCTCATCATCTATGGGCTTTCTGAGTGGGGTTGAGCGTTCTTTAAGGGCTTTGGCAATTTTCTGATCGACTGAGGTTGTGCTTCGGCGGGCATGTTCCTCTGCGACTGATTCAGAGTACTTAGCAAAGTCCCATGGAGCTTGAGATTTCTTATTCGAAACTCGTGCTCTTCCTCCTTCCTCTTCTTCTTCTTCGTCTTCATCTTCAACCTCGCCTTGCTCTTCTCCTTCCTCTTCTTGGCTATGTTCCTCCTCTTCGTCTTCTTCAACTTCAGAGTGTTCGACCTCTTCGTCGCTGGGAGGTTCGAAAACGAAACTAGGAGCCATTGTAGGGGGCGTGGTATGAAAAAGTTCGTTTTTTTTTTTTTTTTTGTTGGGGTCAGCGAAGAGAATCAGGGTTTATGAGAGGGGTTGAAGAATGAAGAAGGGGATGCTGCGCCTCCATGGAGCAACGGTTTTTCGGGTCACACCGGGTCAAATAACATTTTTTTTTAACCCCAAGAAAAATTAAAAAATATCTAAACAAATTTAAATGTAATTTTCATATTTTTTATCATAAAATTTTTTAATAAAAATTAATATATAAATAATTTATATAACTTATTTTTTAAAATTTTTTATTTTAATTAAAAAATTCAATAATAAAAATATGAATAACTATATATAAATTTATTTGACCCTAAAAAATATCTTAATTATAAAATTTTAAATTGTTAAAAACTAAAATGTTAATTTCAATTTTTTTTTAATTTTAGATTCTTTGCATTTAAAAAATAATGTGTTTTTATGTATTTAGAGAAATAAAAAAATAAAAAAAATTATATTAATAAAAACTTATTTTGAATAAATTAAGAATTAAATTTATTTTTTTATTTTTTTCTTAAAACAAGAAAAATATATATTATTTTTTAAATATAAAAAATCTAAACCTTTTTTTTCTTAGGTGATAAGAACATATTTTTTTAAAAAAATTGGCATGTTAAAAAATAAAATACACTTTATCATCCTAAATTTATTTTTGTTATAATTTTCATTTGCGAACTTTATCATCATTTAAACAATTCTTTCTTAAACTTAAATTTAGTATAATGTATTAAGAGTTGGAAGACAAAGTTCAACCGTATGAAAAATGAATTTATGTACATTAAGTCTCTTTAATATTTATATTTCAAAACAAATTAAATTAATATTTTAGTCTGACCAAGTTCTCTCAATTAAGGTTGAAAACTAAAAAGCGAAGAAATAGGCTACACACAATGAAAAGAGATTCAACTGCGAGTGACAATATTCAATATACAAACCCATAGCAGAAAGGCAAAAGATGATAAAAGAAACTATTAACTAATCAAATTGTGAAATGAGAAGTTCACTTTTAAATTTTAAATCATATCTAATAGTACGATTCATGAATATATTAAAATTAACTTAATATATATCATATCAAGAATTTATATATCTATAGCATGAATAAAATACTCAATATAACAGATTTAAACTAAGAATTGACATAAAATTTTGTCATAAGTCTCACTAAATATTAATTGACAAGTCAAAATAAGCTAATAGATAATAATTAAAAAATCACAAAGGCTTTAAATAATAATTTTTAAAAAGCAAGGTCTTTGAGTTACTGAATGTAATAGGTTTTGTTGAGGGCTTTATCTTCTTATAGTTGAAACGTTGTGTTCTATAATGATTGCATGCAAGTGAAATGCACAAACGTAATGTTTCAATATTGTCTTTTTATTATTATTAGTTTTTTTTTTATTTTTTAAGAAAACTATAGTCATGCATTGTCTTCTTGGGCATCTGTGTCTTCTTGATCCAACATGGTAACCCGAATAAATTGAACTTTTATGAATAATTGGAATGGTGCGATTCAAAGTTTTTGGCTCAACTCGTACAATTTTGACAATTCATAGTATAATTTTGGCTCATTTTTTATTCTCCCTACAAATTTATATGGGTGATTTGTTGAATTGATTCGAATTATGAATCGATTTCTGCAACTATATAAGCTTTATTCTTTGTTTATCTAATTTTTCTCTCATAAGATGCAAAAGTAGATTGATATAAATTGCAATTAAAGTTGAATCAAATCATATTAAAGAGTTTGTGATTGAAACACCTACCTTTGGTTGTTTACTTTTAAAGAGCAAAATGAATTAGTTATGTGGATCAATTTTATAGATTTATTTTTTAAGTTATTGGTTCTTTTGTATTTAAAGTTATTTTATTAGATTTATTTTTAATCAACTTGATAATATTTCAAACTAACTAAATTATTTTTAATAGAAAGATATTTGTGATGGTGAAAAATCAAAAATATAATTTAACCACTTATCTCAATAAACAAGATTTATTTATATTACAAATTTTATAATTCTTATAAATAGATGCATATAATTATAACTAAATTTGTTCGTTTGGCTAACTATAACATATTTTGTTTAACTTTAATCCTATCAATATTTTGTAAAAAAGAAACAAAATTTATGCTTCTCATCTTTTGACCTCACGTAATCCAGCCTGACCCAACTCAATCTTGTATCATCTCGCAAGGATTATCATAGACAAAAATTTACGAATTTTCTTTTCAATTGTGGTTGAACCCTAAAAATTTTTTTTTATAAGGTTTCACATTATAGTTTTTGGGGTTTGTTTGCTTTGAGCTTTCAAAGGATTGAGCTTTCCACTTTCATATTTTTTTCAAGATTCCTGTAAAATACTTCTTTTTATTATCATATACTCAAATCTCTAGATGATCCGACAATGAAAAAAACTCGACAAGTTAATCTCTCCTTCATTGCATCCTAATGCATAACCAAAAAAGGCACTTCATTTTGTTTTCCGTATTCAAAATCCTCTTTTATAATTCTTTTCCTGTAATCTCCTATTTGCAGGTCTCAGGTTTCATTCGCTTTTTTGTTATCCATTCACATTCTTCATTAAATCCCACCAAAGCAAGCTTAGATCTCATTCCTCCCTCGTCATCTCAAACCTCATTCCCCCTTCTCTCACTCGTCCTTAAAAAAAAGTGGATTTAAATGCAATTGTTATATTTTATCATTAAATTTTTTAATAAAAATTAATATATATATATATATATATATATATATATATATATAATGTATATATCTCGTCTTCTTTTCAAAAACTTTAAACTTTTCACATGCCAGTAAATTGATGCTAATAATATCCTGCAAATTTTGGCATTTTTCACTGCTTGCTGCTCTATTGATAACTATAATGGCTTCCCAGTCACACAAGCATTCAAAATCCAGGAAACCCCCTAATCAACCGTCATCATCATCCTGTCTCTCTTCTCACTTTGCCATGGTTGAACTCAAGCAAAGGATCCTCACTTCTCTCTTCAAGCTTTCTGATGGAGACACTTACCAGATCGCAGTTGAAGACTTGGAAAAAATCATCCAAAGTCTATCCCCAAAGAGCATACCCATGATTCTGAATTGCCTGTACGAAGCATCTAATGACTCTAAACCAGCCATTAAGAAAGAGTCTCTTAGATTGCTCACTGTAGTTTGTGCCTCTCATAATGATTTTACATCGATTCACTTGACTAAGATTATTGCCAACATTGTGAAGAGGCTTAAGGATTCTGATTCAGGAGTGAAGGATGCGTGTGGTGATGCGATTGGAGCATTGTCAATGCAGTACTTGAAAGGTGCAAGTGTGGGTGATAATGGTGGTTCTGGTTCTGTGGTTACATTGTTTGTGAATCCTCTGTTTGAAGCGATGAGTGAACAAAACAAAGGGGTGCAATCTGGTGCTGCAACATGTATGGCTAAGATGGTGGAGTGTGCTTCAAACCCTCCCATCTTGGCATTTCAGAAGCTTTGTCTGAGGATATGCAAGCTGCTTAACAATCCGAACTTCATGGCAAAGGCTGCAATCTTACCAGTAGTTGCTAGCTTGTCCCAGGTTTGCATGTTTGAAATTAAGTTAGAATCCCTTGATGTTGGAATAATGACATCTGGAAATCTGTGTTAATTGTCAACATGGCAATAAATAATGAAATGACTGCAATTATTTATATTTTTGTTATTAAGTTCTTTAAATTAAAATATAATATATAAAAAAGAAATTTCAAAAAAAATTAATCATAAAAAACATAAATTATATAAATCATCATCTACATTTATTTTCTCTCATAATTCTAGAGAGATAGAAAGAAAAAAAATAAAAGACTCGTACTAATAATTACTTACCTTTGATGGATTAAAGACTATTTTTTTTCTTTTTATCTCTTTCTTATTATAAGAAAATGTATTATTTTTCAACTGTCGAAGATTTGAACCTCTTTCTTATTAAAAAACTTAATAATAAAAATATAAAAATTACACTTAAATTTTTTTCATAATAAAAAAGGTGTTGGCAATTGCAAAGATTTTAGGCATATCTATCTTAAGGGCTTAAGTTAGGTGTAATTTTTAAGATGTTCAGATTCTCCAATAAAAATATAATATGAAAAGTTTCTTCACATGTTATGATGTAATTGAAGAAACTAGTAGACACCTTTACCCAAGCTTTTTCCATCTTTCTATAGCATTTGACTTCTACTTTTCTTCTTTGAATTGTGCTTTTCTTTTGTCTTCCATCAAATCTCTTGTTCCCAAAATTGCACAAGAAATCCCTAAATGACTGATTTGTGCTATAAACTACCAACAGAATGGAATAAGTATATAGATTTCTAAGAGCTGATTGAATTGCAGGTTGGAGCAATTGCACCTCAGAGCTTAAAAAAATTGCTACCTAGTATCCATGAATGCCTCAACAGTACAGATTGGGCAACACGTAAGGCAGCAGCTGATGCATTAAGTTCTTTAGCTTTGCATGCAAGTAGCTTGGTTATGGATGGAGCAGCAGCCACACTGGCAGTGCTTGAGGCATGCCGGTTTGACAAGGTAAGTGTTTTTTTTTTTTTAAATGAAATTTTATTGATAGAAAGGGATAATTAGAACAAGACCAAGCAGTCCTCAAAATAGTGAATGAAGCAACCACACAAGTAGGGATTTTCTGTCTTTGTGGCATTCTGGTGTCTATTATCAAGCACAGAAAGGGTTTATATTGCTGCCTCCGAAAGTTGAATAGTTTATCTCTTCCCCCTTCCTTATTCTGCCTTCTTCCAAAGGATCTTTTGCTTTCCAATTATTCTACACATACGTCTCACTCTATACTAGGCTGAGGTGATTAATTCATCAAGTGTATGTAAACAACTTGATTTATGTGAAGTTGAAGCTTTGAAGAGGAAAATGGCATGCTTCATGATAAACTGCTAGTTTTGACTGGTTGTCAATTACAATGATATTATATATAAGTGTTCTCTTATCTGCTTCAGAGATTCTGCTCCTTAAATTAGGGACGCTTAGAGGGTTAGTTGTTCAAGTAATGGAAGATTTGTGCCTTATTGAAGCTTCATTATAATAATGTAGGACAAATAATTGCTTCCTTAATTTCTCACTTGACCCTAAAAACAACTAAGTATTTTTGGTTTTCAGATAAAACCTGTGAGATACAGCATGACAAAAGCATTGCAGTTGTGGAAAAAGATTTCAGGAAAAGGAGATGCAGCTCCTGATGATCCAAAGCCCCTGAATTGTGGTAAGCATGTTTCTATTGTCTGTCATAATCTATTCATCAACCATAATATTGTAGGTTTTCTCAGTTACTTCTTTTTTTAATGGTGAGAATGCTGAATTCCTTGATTCATCAGAAACTAAGTGATTTAAAAAAAAAAAAAAGTATATCCTAGAGAGAGTAAGACTCAGCCTTCAGTGCAGGATTTATCAGCTAATTCTTCTTCAAACTTGGACTATTCTGCCAAAGCCAAATCTGTCACCATCTCAGAAAAGGCAATTGTAATTTTAAAAAAGAAAGCTCCTGCCTTACTTGATAAAGAACTAAACCCGGAATTCTTTCAGAAACTTGAAATAAGGGGTTCAGATGACTTACCAATAGAAGTAGTTGTTCCACGTAGATGTAACAATTCTTCAAGCTCAAACAACGAGGAAGGACCCGAGGCAAGTGTGAAAGATTTGAAAGATGGGATAAATTGCATTAGAAATGTTTCCGATGATGACTTTCACGGATCTACTAACAATAAATATCGCCTCTTACAAAGAAGCAATGACGTGAATTCTAGACAACAAAGCAAAGATTTTGCTCACAATAGATACTTTGGAAAGAAGGTGAGTGGAAAAGAATTGAGAACAAAATCATATGATTCTGATGATAGGATTGAAATCAATCAGAGGGAAAGTTCAGCTAATCTTGTAGGTTTTTCTAAAACCGATGGTCAATCAGAAGGATCCTACGTAAACAATAGAGGAAACTGGTTCGCTATCCAGAGCCAGTTACTAAAACTGGAAAGACAACAAGCTCATCTGATGAACGTGATGCAGGTAGGGTCATTATGGCTAAACTTCAGCTCTAATACATGCACGTTCTTTGTAAGTGATGAATCCCAGCAACTTTGCAGGATTTCATGGCTGTATCTCATGATACAATGATAACTTTAGAGAACAGAGTACGAGTTCTTGAGAGAGTAGTTGAAGACATGGCACAAGACATATCTATTTCATCAGGTTGTAGAGATGGTAACTTCACAGGGTTTAAGGGATGTTCTAGTAGGCGTCCTAGCAAGTACAACAGCTTTGCTGACTACTCCATTGCCAAGTATGGAAGGAGTGGTGATGGACGAGTCTCATTTGGTGAAAGACATGCTCAATCTGATGCAAATACTTTGGGCACGAAGGGAAGAGGGACATCTTGAAGATCTGATATGTCTGAAGGATGGGACTTTCCTGGGTTTAGTACAACTAGAAATGGCTTTTGACTTATCCAGTCACCCTGGTCTACTTCTCCCATCCCAAATCCATACTACCAATACTTCATCCTTTTCCGGTAAGATTAACTTTTAATTAAAATAAAATATATAAACTATTTTTTACACCTCATCACTTTATAATTAACTTTTTTTAAAGGTTTTTTTTCAAAGATGTTATTTTAATTAGAGTTTAATAATAAAAGTATAACTTCATTTTATGTTTAATGTCATACAAATTAACCTACATTTTTTTTACATGATTTTCCACTTATACCATAAACCAGGTGGAAGACCATTGTACTTCAAAATTTTGAAGACCTGTTGCACATTTTATATCCAATGGTCATCAATATTCTCTAGTCCTTCAAAGAATAGAGATTACGAGCAAGTCAGATATATATATGCCTCAAAAATTTGAGTTCAGAAAGGAATTCTCCTTTCACACATCTAATTGATTCATCATCCTTGCTTTCTGTTTTCTCAATCAGATGAAACAATCAAATAAAAGAAGAAAAAGCAAATACCAAATAAGTCAACTGGTAAAAACCAGCTAAAGTGGTATGAAAAATGCAATTTGGAGGAATTGTTTCTCACCTGCTAATGGGACATTGAAAAAGCACCAAAGGAGCTGAACAGAACTCCCATTAGTTGAATCTACAGATGGTAGATTGGCAAGAAGCCATTCACCATAGAGATCAACAAAATGGGATTTAAGTTACAGGCCCAAAGGTAAAGAGATCTATGCCTCATGATGATTAGAATCAGGTGGGAGAAAGGAGGTCCCCGAAGGAAAACCCTAAAGAGAAACCTCCATGTTTGGAAAGTTAATGTTGCGCAGCTATGACTCAAAACGCTTCCATGAGTAATAAGGAAGGCGATCTTAAGGGCTGCGCTTATACACTAAGCAAACTATGGCACTGAAATGAGATGTCTTACACATACATAACATATTTATCATTTCAATTCAAAAGTTGAAGTTGCTAACCAAACACAATTCTTCAACAAAGTACAGAAAGTTCACAAAAAGTCAAAGCCTGTTCCTTTATCTGATAAGGATGAAAGTTAGGTTAAGAGATATGAACATCCCTCAGATTCCATTTCTCCTCAATAAGATTCAGTCCACTACTTTTAATATCAAAACATATCATCACGGGGACATTTAAAGAACACTAAATTAACAACTATGCAGAGAAAAATAAGATCTTTATATAAGAATCAAGTTGATATTTCACAAGCACAATTCTAACATTTGAGTATCTACTATTCAGCAGCATAAGAAATGCACCTAAAAAGAGAGGAAAAAAACTGCAACGAGAGGAGTTAACAGAAAATCGAAGACATTTTCTAGGAAATCAGATGACATTTTCTCGGCAACCAAGCGGAGGATTACGCATTTTCCTTCCGTTGAATACGGAAGCGCCGACACATTTCGGCGCCAGTATGAGGAAGTGACTCAGGGTTTGGCTGATATTTATAGGAAGGTATACAGAGTGAATTACCGGTTCAGTCACTAAACTTTTTATTTAATTCCGTTTAAGTCCCTTCCACGCGTTATCAGTTTGTGTCGGTGGAATTTTGCAGGCACAGTAAAACAAGAGCCGTGAAAAAGAAAAGCCAACATAGTAGTTCGAGGGGCAAGGGCGTTTTCTTCTAAAGGAAAAAAAGAAGCTCAGAGGCAGAAGAAGCTTGCGATGGGTCTTCTTAGCCTTATTGTATTGATGTTCTTCTTCGTTTTGGGTGCCAGAGCTTGGACAGGTGAAATCCACGGCAGAGTTGTTTGTGATGTCTGCGGTGATTCTTCTATTGGACCTGAAGACCACGTCCTCGAAGGTCTGCCTCTCTCTCTGTCTCTTTTTCTCTTCAATTGGTAGTTTGGCACTGCCTTTTGATTATGTGTCCTGACTTAGTTTTTCAACTGGGTTTCTTGTTGTGCCGAAATTTATATGCTTTTTGTTCCAACTTAATCGTTTTTCATCAATTGCATGACCTGACTGATATACTGCACTTTTGAGCTTGTTGAGACGTGTAATCTGGTTATATTTAGACCGTGGAATCTTAATATGATTTTAATGTTGTGTATGTAATGGATTAGGTTTCAAAGCCATTGGCTATGACCAATTTCTTGCTTACCTGACATTTTATTTGCCTCTTTTACCAGCTTTAGAAAATATTTGATTTAACATAGAAAACAAGGCCACGGATAGAATTATTATAGTCTGTTGGAACACCAGGCAAAACGAAGACCATTTTATAAGAATTTGTTTATTTGGTATAATTGCAACTTTTATGAAGAAGCCCCTCTTATATGAATTGATGATGATATGCTATACTATTATCTTTTTCCTCCAACCAAAGGTAGGAGGAAGAGATGACTTTGGTGTGGTTTTGATCAATGGATATGCGTATGTCCATAGTGGTGGATAAGCTCTTATGAGAGTGGAAATGTTATATGGTTTTTTTTTATATAATTTGTGGAAGATTTCTGTTTTTGACCTAGTTTTATACCTGGATTCTATAATAATGGTATTTCAGCCTTAAATTGTTTTATTCTAGTCACTTCCATTTAGTCAGTTGCATTTTCTGTGTAGTTTATTCATTTGTATCTGTGATAAGTAGAATATAATTTCTGTAAAGATTTACTAAAAATTGGAATATGGGGCCTCATTACCCGTCATAAAAAATTGTTTCATTTGTTGCCTGGTCTCTTCTAGAGAATATATTTTGCGTAACATATGAATTGGAACACCACGGTAAAATGTTGTTGAATGATATAAAGGCTAAAATAGTTGGAATTATTTGTTTAAAGTAACAATTTCAAAATCCTGTAAGGAGTTATAGTTCTACGTCTCATATTAATAAATACTGCAATTGAAGTTTCAGCCTTTTCATTTGCTCTTCTAAATGATGTTGTAGTTTTCTTAATCTCAATATTCAGTTGGAAGTATGTGAATTACACAATTTTATATATGGTTTACACATATTGTAAATAGGAAAATAGAGTCTTGGCCATAAGATGATTTGGTGTTTAACTTGTTTGTTCTTGCAAGCTTGGGAGATTTATTTGATGGCTTCAGTTGGCCTAAAAAAAGGTGTAATTAGTCTTGTCTTGTTGAGTCTAATCGTCCTTAGGCTTGTTATTAGTTTGTTCTTTGTCTTAATTTATAATTAGTATGTTCTTCATCCTCCTATCTAGAAATGTGTTATCTTGGATGCAATCAATAAACAGATCGGTGTGAAACTTCTTATTGCTGGTTCTTGTCCTCCTGGCTTACACTTTAAGACTCTTCTTCCATTCTCTTCAACACCGTCTTATTGATTGATTAATATTATCTTAGAGGTTCCTTAAGCCGTGAGAGTTGGTCAGAAAAATGTTATCATAGACTATATTGAGGAGTAAAGAAAGTACTTCCATGAAAAAAAGGGTTTTCTTGCATGAGCTTGGACTTGCTTGATATGGCTTATTTAATGATTTAGAACATGGATGTCATGTGTCTATTGGTGGAGAATATAGTAGCTTTTCTATGTAAGCTGTGGTTGTGCAAAAGTTTGTTGCAATGTGATTCGAGTATATTTTGTGCTTTTTCTAAGGTAGCTAGAGTCAGCCAAGTTTTCATTAAATAATCATCATAATCTTCAACAACAAAGAATTAGCCAAAAAATGTGTCTACTATCAAATTAAGTTATGCATGGTGAGATTCTTCGACCACTTAAGTGTATTCTTCATGAAATTCAAATTAAAAAAAAAAAAATTACAATAGCATGTATAGGTATGATATGCCTTAGATGGTTTGGTCTCTTGTATGAAGAGTAGATCAAATGGGAGAGTAAAAAAGTTGAAATTATTTTACAGTAAAAAATTCACAATGCTGCTGGAAAAGTATGATTCTACATCTCATATCAATAAATTCTGCAATTGAAGTTTCAGCTTTTCTATTTGCTCTTCTAATTGCTGTTGTAGTTTTCTTAATCTTAACATTTTTGTGTGGGTGGGTGGGTGTGTGTGGGTTTGACGTACATGAATTATTTAATTTTATATATGGGTTATATATATGTATGTGTGTTTGTGGTGTTTAACTTGATTTTTCTTGCAAGTTGCATGCTTGGGAGATTCATTTTAACTTGATTCTTAGGAGATTCATTTGATAGCCTCCTTAAAGCTTGATCTTTGTTTGACTGACATAACATTCGTGTTTCCTAGAACCATTCTTGATAAATCCAATCAAGCTAAGCTTTCAATGATTGTTATAGTCATCCTTCTTAAAAACCAAGATGGACTTACTGACTGATTAGCATCAGTTCCCAGATTTATCTTAGCTTAATGATAATAGTCTGTGATTTCCAAGGATGGCTTGATTGGAATATGAAGGAGAGTTGTATTACGCAATTCAAGCCTTTTGAAGCATCGGGATACCTTTCTAATAAATTATATTTCACTTTTCATTTTAGCATTAGTATAACACCTATTTGTTTATTGTATATCTTTTGTTAAAAAAATTTCCTTAGGATATGATCATATTCTCTTCTTTAAAGCAACTTTCAAACATTCTTTTACTATAACACATGCTCTTATTAACACTATCCATACCTATACCCAAAATATCTTGCGATATGTTCTTGCTACGTGTAAGCAAAAACAGTTATAAGTGATCCCAACATAAGTTGATTCTCAGTGTGAGATATGAAGATAGGAGACTATCTTACTGTCCCAGCAAATGACTTCACGAGAGAGCTAGCACTGTAGCCGTCATAGTGAATAATTATCAAGAACAAACTTATTGGAATATTATGTTTTCTGAATGTAAATGAATAAAAGTGTGAGAGCCAGTTGTCTTTTTAACTAGATATATGCATCTGAAGGGTTTGACATATTGGAATATTTGTTTTTCTTTTTAATTCTTTGTTCTCTTTTCTGTTCCCAAAGTCATTTTGATTAAGTTGTAATCTACTTATACTTTCCCTTCTGTTATGTTTGATTAACTGAGAAACTAGGTGCTTGAAAAGTTTCCCTCACAATTGTTCAATTCATTTTCATTTTCACAACTGATGACAAACTAGGCAAACAATCTGAAAATTTGAGTCCTTTCCCCAGTAAAAACGAAAATGGAAAATAATACGCATTTTGAATTCTTGATGCAACCTAGGATGTAGTTTCCATGGATCAATTTTAACATGATTGTCAATCAATATTCACTCAGATTTTAAGAAAATATGATTATGATTGCTTTGAGGCAGGTGCTGAGGTTGCTGTTCTTTGCATCACCAAGTCTGGGGAAGTTCTAAATTACCAGGCATTCACAGATGCTAAGGGGATTTACACCGTGGCAGAGACTATGCCTGAGAGTGATCGTTGGGATGCCTGTCTTGCTCGGCCCATTAGTAGCTTCCACGAGCACTGCACTCATCTTGGCGAGGGCAGCACGGGGGTGAAATTCAGCTACAATCACCCATCAGGTTACTCCCACACTGTCAGAACTTTTGTTTACCGATCTTCAAGTGTTCCAACTTACTGCATTTGATGTGTTCTGGCCTTGCTGCAAAGCTAGTATTGACCATTCCTGGGTGAACTACAAGGAAAACTAAAGAGTAGATGAGCATATTTTATGCTATAATATATGTGCATATATAGTGTCGTCTGATATCTAATTCTATAGAGCCTAGTCAAAATAGAGGTGTGAAATACTGAAATGTGATCAAAATAGTTGTGATGACATTGTCATTGAGAGTAATGCAACATATGGCTCTTAAACTGAATGGAAAATGGATGGATTTGTTGTTTATAGTTCTTGATGGAATAATGAAGTGTAGATGGGATATTCATCTGTCATTTACTTATGCTGTTATTTTAGTCACATCCATACACAACAGCACAGCATTGCCTCAAAAAACCACCTTGTTGAGGCCAAACTCTAGTTATGTGTATATGAGTATTTTGGCGTTTAGTACCTTTTTATTTTATGTTCCTAGGTATGATAATATAGTATTTAATATTTGCTTATTTGGGTATAATAATTCTCATAGAAACAATACAAATTGTATTTTGATGAGTTTATATTGACTGCAATGGTGTATGCATGCAATGGGTAAGGTTTTACAAGATTGAGAAGACGCAATCTTGATTTTGTTACTTTTTTCTTTAATAAAAGTAAGTCTTTTGAGCTTTTATTATTTCATTTATAATTTTTCTTAGTAAATTATTTGAGTTATCAGAATTACCCTTCTATTTTCATCGGCTAAAAGATAAAAATATCTTTATACAGAAGATACTGATGGGCATTTATTATGTAGAGCATTTTGTTTATGTACCATAGTTATATTGCACGTATCTATACATTATTAACACCATCAAAATTTTCTCTAATGTAATTTTTTTTGCGTAGTTGTATTTTGTTTTATTGCTTTTCCTTAAAGAGAATTCAACAAAAATTTTTTTGGAATATTTATTTTTATAAAATAAAGTGGTGTAATTTTCATGCATAAGAAAATATTTTTCTCTGACATTATAGATTGTGCAACGCACCAAGTAAAAGGAGAGAAATAAAATTCATCCGAGCAACCATAAGGCAATACCCCAAGAAGCTAGATTGGCAACAAAACACTTGGTAGGTGTTAAAATCTTAAATGCTGAATTTGATGGGTTAAAATCATAAATACATCTGTATTTGTGAGGGAGTGAATGGAGGAGAAAGAAAGGGAAGAGAGCACAATTCAAGGCTTTTTTGGATGCAATTTTTAAAAGTTGTTTTTATTTTTAAAAAAAATTATTTGAATTATTATTTTTGATAAAAAATAAAAAAATAAAATGTGTTTGAAAAATAAAAAAATATACAACAATCAATAATGTTTTAAACTCTAATTTTTTAAAATAAAAAAATATAAAATAAATTTTTTATTAATAATATATAAAAATAATATTATCATAAGTTCTTATAACTAATTTTTATAAAATAATTTTAAAGAATAAAAAAAATGATCAATTAGGTTTTAACTTTTCTTTTATTTTGTTTTTAAATTTTTAAAAGAAAATAAATTAGAGAATTTAATGATAATTTTTTTAATTTTTTTTGTTAATTTTAATTATTCTAAAATTAAAAAATTCTGAAAGTCGACAAGATAAGAAGAAATAATTACTTAGTATATTTTTCTTTTAATTTCTTCCATTCTCTCCTCATTTTTTTTGTTTCTATAAAAGGTTAAGAGTCTTAAGTTTAAGTTTTATATACAAAAATTATTTTTATTAGAAAGGTTCTATCCATCTCAATTAATTTAAGTTAAATTAATTAAAATTTAATAAATATCTTGATATCAATAATTTTAATCAAATAAAGAATATTTAATATCTTTGGATTTAAAAAAAATCAATAAAAATTACAATTTTTATTAACTGAATATTTTATCAACTAATCAAATAATTTTTTAACTAGATACTGGCCAGCAAAATTCATCATTAATATATCAGACATAATATCTTTTCAATTTAATGGGATATCCCTCAAAGGACCAAACAATATCTTTCCACTTTTAGGGGATGTCGCGAAGGGACCAAACACTAGTATCTTTAAATCTCTAAAAGACAAACAGAATACTGTTCACATGGCTCCAAGCACGCAGCTTTCTATGGTACCTTTTTATTTTTTTCTTAAATCCCTTTTGCACAATTGTGTAGTTAATAATGTATGAATGATTAAAATATTTATATTTTACAAGTATCGATAAAATTTATTCTTCTTGTTGAGGTTCAAATATTAAATAACAAGCTTCAGGTTAAGATATTAAAAAAATAAATTTAAACTTAGATATTAAAGAAATACATTTGAATTTGAGTCTATGAAAGATGTATTTAATTTAGATCTAAATTTATTTTATATAAATTATTTAAATATTATTTTTATAATATAAATATAAATATTTATTTTATTTTATTAAATAATATATATAAAAATTATATTATTTACTTTAATTTTATCAATAAAATAATATAACTTTAATATAGATTATAAATTATTATATTTGATAATTTTAGAGAGATAAATTTATTAAGATTTTATATTAATTATATATTTAAAATTTATATAATATAATTGGTATACTTTATATTTTTAATAAATTTATATACAGATGAGTTATAATTTTTTTTAAAATTAATTATTTTGAATTTTTTAAATAAATGAGTCTTGGTATAAAAATAAAAATTTTTACGAATTTAAAAATAAATATTATTTTACTATTCACGTAAGAGAGTATGATATTCTAGTTATCACCCAGCTACTTTTATTGTATGCATGGCATTGGCATGGCTTTGAAGCTTCAATTCAGGACATAGGGGATCAATTGATGCTGATCATTTGGCTCTTAGTTGGGGGTGGATTATAATCCACAAAATGAACATCCATAGAGATCTCTAGAGAGAGAAATGGGATCCATATATTTATTTGAGCTACAGTGAATGCTCCATCTTACTCATGTTCGTTCTTTTGTTTTTTCAAATAATGAAATTCTCTAACATTTCCAATTAATAAAAATGGTTAAAAAAAATATTTCCGTATCTAAATTCTAAATCATAAGAAGTTCTATCATAAAGATTAATATATATATATATATATATATATATATATATATAAAAGAGTCACATGTTATAGTGTAAATAACACTAAAATAAATAATATATTAATATTTTATATTTATCTCCTTTTATATAAGACTGTCATAATATTTTTTTACAAAACAAAGCCATGATTCCTATAATGTTTTGTTTTTATTCTTTCAATCTTTCTATGATTTAGATTTTTTTCCTTCTAAGCATTTTTATAAGAAATAATGCTTTAGTTTACAAGGTAAAAAGTTGTATCTTTTACTATAATCTTTTTTATTGAAATTGTAAATTTTCCATTTCTTCTGCTAGGGAACAAATACTGTGTTCCTCAACAACCTTTGGGATGGTGGCAAGCGAGTTATATATCAAACTTTTACTTTACTATTTTTTCGTAAGATTTTAAAAGTTGAAATTTCTTTGGTGTTAAATCATTTTAAAATGCGTAAATTAATCATTGATTTACTCGCAAAAAATTCATTTGTATTTTGTCTCTACTTCATGAGTATCTATCCATATGTCTCAATGTGTCGTACGTCAATTAATTTTCCATTCTCCTTTTTGTGAATGTAAAGACAGAAGCTTTCATCTTCTCCTCTGTAAAGTTCAAGACCCACCAAAACCATTTCTTACAACTCAAATATAAGCTCAAAATATGGCCGCCTCCTTCACAAGCCCTTCTATTACTTGCAGACTTCACGAAGAACCTTACTCTTCTCGGCATGTGCCCTCCAAATCCCTCAAATTTACCACTGCTTACTCTTCTTCCTCCATTGCCAGAACTTCCTCTTCTCTCTCTTTCGCGCTCACCAGAGACCCCGCTTCTGTTCTTCTCATGGATGACCATAACAAGGACGATAATGGGTCGCTGCTGCTTCAACGACCCGATTCCTTTGGCCGATTCGGCAAATATGGCGGCAAGTATGTCCCCGAAACTCTGATGTATGCACTCACTGAGCTCGAGGCTGCGTTCCGTTCCCTAGCCGCTGATGAAAAATTTCAGGTTGTCTCAATGCTCGAATAAAACATTTTTTTTTTTCATTCATATATAGATATTTTTTGTGGTCACTTCAACATTTTTTCTTTCGATTTAATCTCTCATTCTTTTAAGATGTTTTCAACCGTTGTTATTGCATCTCATCTGAAGAAGCTTGGCTATAAGGCTTCTTATTTTATGTGAACTGAATGCGTGCTAGCATTCTATTTTATTAGGTTTTGCATTAATTGATGGACTTGGATGAGATGAAATGGCAAAATTGAAAGTACTTAATGAATAAGATGTTAAATTGAAAGTGCACTTATCTCTCCAGAAAGAAAAATGTTTTCCATCGGTATTCAATTGCCACTTGATGTTTACCATAGAATCTGTAAACTCACTGTTTATGCCTTGGTAATCTGAAAAAAAGAAATTTATTTTGGGACAAAAATGTTTGAACTACAGAAAGAGTTGAACGGGATTCTGAGAGACTATGTGGGGAGGGAGAGTCCTCTTTATTTTGCTGAGAGGCTAACAGAGCATTACAAGCGTCCTAATCGTGAAGGGCCACACATTTATCTGAAAAGGGAAGATCTTAACCACACTGGGGCTCACAAGATCAACAATGCAGTTGCCCAAGCTTTGCTTGCCAAGAAGTTGGGCAAAAAACGCATTATTGCTGAAACTGGAGCTGGTCAGCATGGAGTTGCCACTGCTACTGTATGTGCTAGATTCGGGTTAGAATGCATCATTTATATGGGTGCACAAGACATGGAAAGGCAGGCACTTAATGTCTTCAGGATGCGTCTTCTTGGCGCTGAGGTATGTTAAATCTAGTCTTTTTTAATGTCATTTCTGTTTGGTTGATACATCCTTTGTATAGTCTTTGATAGAGAAAAGTATAAGGGAATGGTTTCAATTTGAAGTTTTAAAATTGTGAGCGCTCTTCAGGATGTGTCTTCTTGGCAAAAGGATGTGTTTAATGTAGTTGTTATGTCATTTTTTTGGCTGATACATCTTTTATTTAACAGAGAAAAGTATAAGAATAAGAGAATTATCTTATAGTTTGAATTCTGAAGTTGTTCATGTTTATGACTCATTGTAGTAATTTTAAGCATATGGTCAGTTTTCTGGCTTTGCTAATAAGGTAATTCTTTAATGTAGGTGAGAGCAGTTCATTCCGGGACTGCTACACTGAAGGATGCTACATCAGAAGCTATTAGGGATTGGGTGTCTAATGTAGAGACAACTCATTATATTTTAGGTTCTGTTGCTGGGCCACATCCATATCCTATGATGGTTAGAGAGTTTCATGCGGTGATTGGCAAGGAAACTAGAAAGCAAGCTTTGGAAAAATGGGGAGGGAAACCAAATGTGCTAGTAGCATGTGTTGGGGGAGGTTCAAATGCCATGGGACTTTTTAATGAATTTGTTGATGACAAAGATGTTAGGCTGATAGGAGTGGAAGCTGCTGGGTTTGGTATTGATAGTGGTAAGCATGCAGCAACCTTAACAAAAGGAGAAGTTGGGGTTTTGCATGGAGCTATGAGCTATCTCTTGCAGGATGATGATGGGCAAATTATTGAGCCCCATTCTATTAGTGCAGGGTAACTAACTGATGCTTCCTTATCAGTTTTCTTGTGTCTATCCAGATTTCACTTGTTCTAATTCTGCCTTCTATCCTCTAAATGTGTATAGCTTGGACTATCCTGGTGTTGGGCCAGAGCACAGTTTCTTGAAAGATATTGGGCGTGCTGAATATTACAGTGTTACTGATGAAGAAGCATTGGAAGGTCAGACTACCCTGAGTTTTTCGATTTGTCTAATACATAATGATATTGCTGGTAGAAAGTGAAAAAAAAGGATGGCTCTTGAATTTTGGTTCTCAAGGATTGTCTTCCTTTATTCTTTTCATATCATTGTCAGAGTTATAAATTTAAAATTTAATTCTGCCAATATCAATGTTTTTCAAAATATGGTGTATTGTTAGCTAAGATGCTAATGTATGTAAGTAGTAGCTCTTGTTATGCATTACAATCATTTGTTCAATACTTTATTTCACTATATCAATCTATATTTTAGGCCCCTCCTAATATGTGTGATGTGGCATATCTTTTGCATTAGGATCCATATAGATTGTTGCAGTTTAAGATGATATCAATCTTTGGTGTTGAAAATCTTTGCTGAAGGATACGTTCTTTTATATTTGCAAGGACATTTTCTTAACTTGTGGTTTTATGATGAACTTGAATTCTTGTCACCTTATCAGCATTGTTGGAATTTGTTCCAACAACGTCTGATGTATGTTACAGAAATTGTACCTTGTCTCCTTGTCTCATTTATTTAGTTGTTTTTCATATTTGCAGCCTTTAAGAGAGTGTCGAGGCTAGAAGGCATTATTCCAGCATTGGAGACATCTCATGCTCTAGCTTATTTAGAGAAGCTCTGCCCAAACCTTCCTGATGGAACTAAGGTTGTTGTCAACTGCAGTGGCCGAGGGGACAAGGACGTTCAAACTGCTACAAAGTTTCTCAAAGTGTGAAGGTGATAGAGAAATTCTTACGTAGACCCAATTTATACTTACAAAAAAGTATAGACTAAGCCAATTATAAAAAGCTATATGAGTATATAAGAGGGGTTTCACTGAAAAAGTGTCTAATATGCTTATGTGTCTTTTCATTATTGGTTTGATCTATTTATACCTTTTATAAATATACTAGACTTAAATGCAGTTTTTTATATTTTTGTTATCAGGTTGTCGGTTTATGATTTGAGAACCTGATGGTAAAAATATAAAAATTGTACTTAAGTTTTTTTCTTTACAAATTGGGTCTACTTAAAATTTTTTCAAATTGGTGGCCATGTCCTATGAGTTTTATATACCGGGTCTTGTATTTGTTTTGGAATGTTATCTGAGAAGTTTAGTTACTTATGTCTTGTTTGTTCCATATACCCAAACAAGAAGAGGATTATTGTTTTTGCCTATGTATCATTAGAACTTAGAAAAAATAATTACTTTTATGGTGTCCAATTATGAAAAACTGTAAAAGGGATATGTTCTTTGTTAATAATAAAAGGGGAGGATTTTTGGCTAATTTTGTATGATAAATGGCAAAATTATGATTGCTTATTATAATTCTATTTATTTATAGGAGGTGTTTCTATATATTGCTTTGATTTAATTATAAATAATTTAATAATAAAAATGAGTCAAGATAAAACATGGTGTTGTTTGATCCATGTAATTGATACCATCTAGTGAAAAAAGATTTTGTTAGTTGTTTTATATGCTGCTTTTGTTTTGGTATGTTGAATGTTAGGAGACATTGAAGATACCTACATAAGAAGAGGACTATAGAAAGTTTAAAATCCAAAGGAAAATTCTGCATTGCATGAACAGATTAATTCAAATAGTAGGTATATATATTTGTGTGTATGTATGTATGTATATTCTAGATTTTGTATTTTGAAATTGTAGTGTAGTTTGTTAATGAGTTTATGTGAAAACATGTTTTGTACAATTAGTAATTTTAATAATTCTTGTTATTGTTAATTATAAGTAATCATATATAAGTCAAGTTTTATTGAACTCCTTTCAATATATATTTTTGCGACTATGCAACCTTTTTCAAATATAGATGATCATTAATGCAGACAAACAGATACAATTAACATTTTATTTTATTTATGTGTAAACTAACAATTTTGTCTTCAGTTTTGAAGATTGATTTCTTTTAATCATCGAATATTTAGTAGTTTACAAGTTATTTTTTTAAAAATAATTAACTTAATTTTGCCAATTATTCATTTTTTCCAAAGAGAATATATCTTAACTTGAATTGATTTTGGAATATCTAAATATGATAAAGAGATTTCAAAGTTCTTCACACTCTTGTAAAATGATAATTTTTTTTAACTGTACCAATTTGCTAACACTCATTACATGCGTAATGCTAATCTCATATTCATAAACGCTTTATATACTCAATCATAATCTTTGTAACCATAGACCTCACTTTAGTATCCCTTTATTACATGATAAATAGAATTGATTTTAGAATTTTAAAATTAATTATTCTCACATTTCATTTATACATGATAAACATTGAACTCTTCTTATCCATTTCCTTGTAATTTATAATTAATTGTGCAAATTTTGTTTGTCAATAATAAAATATCACTTTTATTTTATAACAATTAAAACCGCAGGTAGTTTCCAAAAAAAGGAGAGTGCGATTTATTCTTTATTTCAATTCACTCGTCCCATTTTTTCCGTGGGCCCCATTTGCTTGCGTGGCAAAATCTGGTTGGATAGTTGGACGTGTTAACAGCTCACTGTTTACGCATGCCTATTAAATGACGGAAAAACCCTCGACGCCGTGATCCCTGCACACCGAAGCTAGTGGGGACAAAACGGTCAAACAAAAATAACGCCCAAAGGTTGAAAAATGAAAATGTTGGGAGGGAAGGGAAGCTTCAAGTCTGCGTGTCACCTTCGTTTGTTCCCTCCTTTTCCGAATGCGCAAAGAAGCAAAGAGCAAGAGAGAATGAAGTAGCATATTTGTGTTGAGCGAGAGAGATATATATACGAAGAGAGCTTCGAGAGAGTAGTTTTCATCGAAAATGATCAAATGGATGAAGCAGTTGAGAGCTACATTTGGAGCTTCATTTCTGTGGCTGATTTGCTTGATTTACTTCACCCAGGTTTTTATCATCATGAGTTTTTGAGACTTCAAGTAGAATTCGCACCACTTTATTGGAGATATCGTTGTTTTTTCGGATTTTCAATTCTCATTTGAAAATTAAAATTTGTATAGATATTTTATCAAAAGTTAACGAGAGTAAAAGCGGTGTCATGTGAGATTCTCATGTTTTTTGAATGATATGAGACACGATACGATACGATCTATGTCTTCGGATAGCTATCATTGTTATCTTGATATTGGAGTGCTAAATTACATTCTTTGATCATAATAAATGCCTTCCCATTCTTTAGTTTCGTGTTTTTAATCATTTGAATTATTGATTATTTAAATGCAGGGTTTCAGGTCTTTTGTCTGGACGGCAGTTTCCTACCACCTTAAAGATAACCTGAACTTGTCACCCTCAGCGTCCCAATTTGTATTTTCAATAGCATTTTTCCCATGGAGTATTAAACCGTTATATGGGTATGGATCATTTGATGTTTCTTTCATTGATTATTCACATATTAAAGCACTAGCACACACATGGAGGCTCATACAGGGATAAGAACAATAATTTTTACACCAGCAATTTTATTCTGATGCTTATTATGCTTATGTCTTTTAGTTTGGAAATGTGATTCTCATTTTAAGGTTGTGCATACAGAGCAGATGTGACATGGGTTATACCTTCTGATTTGAGTTTGAATGAGAGTGAGAGGCTTGGAAAGGACAAATAAAGATCTGAGTTGAATTTAAGTCTAGACAAGGAGAGGAAGATAATTTACTAAAGCTTTGTAAAAGGAACAAAAGAGTCCTGACTTGGTGGGAGGATAATAATACTTGAACTTTTGGTTCTCCAGCAACAAGCTTGTACTTGTTAAGAATCTGAATAGCAAAATACTGCACATTCATGCCATATTTCCTTGATTCAATTTAATATGAGCTTTTCACGTAATTTTGGAAACTTTGATCATAGGACACATATTGCCCTAATGATGAAATGGTTGTTTTTTGCCATTTTATGAGCTACTCTTTTGACTTGTCTTACTCAAAGGAACATGGTCTAATGGAACTGTGAATCAACAAATGACTTTATATTCAAAATGAGAAGTAGCTTCATAAACAAATATTAAGAAATTGTTTTTCATAATATCTTTTCAACATACTGAGTTATGCTGAGAATTAAAATCTGTCTCTTAGTTTGCATATGTATTGTGTATTTTTATTTTTGTTTGTTTTGCTGCATTAATTTTATATTACTACCTTGCAATCTGATTTAGTTAGCTATTGGCAGAATACTGTCTGATTGTATCCCAATTAAAGGAAGAAAACGGATGCCGTACTTAGTGATTGCAACTGTGCTCTCTCTTGCACCATGGTTGACTTTAGGCTTAAATTCAACACTTAGAGATTCAAGTTGGCACTTGATGATGTTCTTGACAGTGCAAAATGTGGGTTCAGCCATGGCAGATGTTGTGGTTGATGCAATGATAGCTGAGGCAGTAAGAAATGACCGGTATGTATGCATCTTGAGTTCTGTATTCTCATTATCTGCAAACAAGTTACTGTTTATTGAATAATATGCTTGCATATAGTCAATGATGCATAAATGTGGAAGACTATCCTAGATTACTACTTACAAGAATCTGAAAAACACATACAACAACAAACAAAGCCATGTAAAAAAAAAAAAAAAAAAAATAGTTCAATGGAATTCTGGTTGCAACAATCTTCAGTCCTATATGTACTTTTTTAATATATATTTTAGAATAATGATGGGCATGAAATCAAATACTAGGTGCTCAATATGTCAATAGTATGCTTGTTAATTATTGATTGCCAAAAAAGAAAATTTGAGATTGGAAGGGGATCAGAAGTGAAAGTAGTATGACTCCTAAAATGCCAGAGTTTCGTCCCTTAATAGGGGTTTGAGACTTAACATATTGTGGGACTTCTATACCAATTGTGCCATCTTGTTCAAGTATACATTAACAAGACTTTTGAAGATATACTAATTAGATATTAACATTTGATGTTTCTTTCTGGATGATTGAATTAATTGGTTCTTGATGTAATATTAGGATTCCTGATATCCCCAAATGTTAGATTAATGGTGTTAAAAAGACCAGATTGGTTAGTTTCTGAACTCTTGTGGCTATCCTGTTAACTTAGCCTTATTTGATCCATAGTTAAGGTTTATCCTGTAAGAAGTTTCCCTTATTGAATCATCTATGGTGGATATCTTGCTTGCAAGGTAGCAGATGACTATACCTTCTACTTGTGCCTATTGTTTAGTGTGGAAGCTTTTCCTAGTTTATGCAGTCTTCATTGAATGCTTTTCTTACACTCAGTGATTAAGTAATTGCTTTTGTTGGTCAGGGCCATATTTGCAGGAGACCTCCAGTCAATATCTTGGTCGGCAATGGCTTTGGGAGGGATATGTGGGAGTTTGTTAGGAGGATATGCTTTATCCAATTTACAGATATACACTATTTTTCTTCTGTATTCTGTACTTCCAACTATACAGTTATTATCATGTTGTTTTGTGGATGAGTATTCTGTAAATAGCAAAGTTTTACCAGAGAATTCAACTATAAGAGATGCACAGACAAATGGTAGTACTCCAGACGAAGATAGTCCTTTAGTGAAAAATATTACCAGCAGTACCACAAGAAGGAAGAAGGGCAAAAAATACAGCAAAACTAGAAAATTAGATACCAGCAGATTAAAGATTTTTGAGAAAAAAGATACCTTGGCATTAAAGTGGTTCCATTCTTTGAGAGAAGCGGTTTATGACTTGTGCCGGGCTTTTAGGCAGCCAATGATTCTGAGGTAACTAATCAGTTATTATTATTATATTTATTTATTTTGGCATCAAAGACCTATTCTATTTTATAACGAGAATTTTTCACTAAAAAAGGCAAGCTTACTAATGTGAAAAGTGTATTTTTAAGTGTGAATTTTACGTAGTTTCTGTTTCTTTATCAAAT
Organism: Senna siamea; assembly: GCA_031216115.1. Lineage (NCBI taxonomy): Eukaryota > Viridiplantae > Streptophyta > Magnoliopsida > Fabales > Fabaceae > Senna > Senna siamea. Next base: position 13,025,852 of record CM062361.1, on the reverse strand, counting down.
GACAAGCATTTTATATCTGAAAAATCCCAAGAATTGATTTTTCTCAATGCTCCTGTCTTTCTTGAGGGGAAAGGTTTCTACTGGTTTCTATTGTCTACAATTATGTTTTAGTAGGTTCTACACAGCAGTACTAGAACCATATATATCTAGAAAATTTTCTTAGTTATTTTTGTATGTCATTGTCATATTTCTTAATCCATTTTTGAGATATGATTTATTTATTTGATATTTCAAATGCTATGTTGTGTGTGTGTGGGTGGATGGGTCTGTCCAAGGCTCTAAAAAGCTAATTTGGGAGATTTAACCTTTCCTCTTCTCCTTTTCCTCCTCTCCTCTGTGTGTGAACTCACTATGCCTGGCAGATTGAAGGCAGTTCATTTAGTAGATCTACTATAATAATAAAATTTGTAGGTTATGATAATGGTTAGTAATAATCTTTTATTTTCTGTTTGAAATGGCAGACCTATGTCTTGGTTTTTCCTTGCCAATGTTACGGTTCCTGATCTTTCAACAGTCAACTTCTACTACCAAACAGAGGTTCTGAAGCTGGAAGCATCTTTCCTGGGGACAGCTAAAGTTGTTGGATGGTTAGGACTTATGCTGGGAACCTTCATCTATAATCGTCACTTGAAGTATATGACTCTAAGAAGAATTCTCATGTAAGTAGTTAAGGGTTATTTTTCTTTAGTGAATGCTTTTCTTCGGATATTTATTTTGCTGATATGTTTTTATCCTGATCACAGGTGTACCCATGTTGGTTTGTTCTTCTTGAATCTTCTGCAGATTGTCATAGTGTCTAGAATAAATATTATCTTTGGAGTTTCAGACAGGATTTTAGTGCTCTTTGGCTCGGCTCTTGCTGATGGAATCAATCAATTTAAGTATGTTTTTTCTTCTCTTTTCAGCTTTCTTCACTAAAACTATTGCTAAGCAGAACTGTTAGAGATTATAAAACTATTTATGGGCCTTCAAGTAACTGCTTAATCTCTCGACTTGAGTAGTAAAGTGGTATCAAAGCCTTCATGATCAAATAATCAAATGTTTGATCCTTGCTGCCCTCATTTTTCACATTTAAATTGAAGTTCAGCATAAGATTGACTTGTATTTTATACACACTTCATGTCCAAAAGGATTTTTTGAAGGGACGTATTAGAAATTATAAAAATTAAGAAGTGGTCCTTGACAAGAACGTAAAAAATATGCTTGTAAATCTGAGCTTTTCTTGCATGCAATATTATAATCTTAATCATCCTTGTGTTAATAAACTGCAGGTTCATGCCTTTCCTGATCTTATCTGGAAAACTATGCCCTCCAGGAATTGAAGGGACCTTATTTGCCCTTTTCATGTCAATAAACAATCTGGGATCAAATGTGGGATCTTTTATGGGTGCTGGGTTGGCTTCTTTACTGAACATTGATTCGGGATCATTTGACAATCTTCTCTTCGGCCTTGTGATTCATGGCTTCTGCAATTTCATTCCAGTTGCGTTCCTATTTCTGATACCAAAGGAAGCTACAGGGGTATCAGCATAGAACATGACTACTTCACACGTCTGGTATTTACTGAAGAACATAATAATAAATATCTAAAAAACTCATACTTTTTGCTCTTTATACATTACGATTTGAGAATTAACTGATATACAGATAGTATGTAGTATGTAGTATGTACTCTTGTCCAGCTGTTTTGACTAGATACATGAAAAATAGGAAGTAGGTCAATACATCTTCACAAGTCAAATAAATGATATTGCTAATCTGCTTCATCCACTCTGGTATCGCTGTTTAGCCTTTCAATTACTGTTCAATTTGAGAAGATTATTATTATTTTTTGGATCAATCAACAAGGTATATCTTGCTACAGTTCAAAAGACAGGATGGTTTGTTCTTAGCGAAGTATCAGGCGTGAGGAATAAGGGGTAACTAAATCAAGCTATTGACTACTTCACATTTCTTTTTTATCTGGATTTGGAATCGATTCTAAAAGTTAAACTTAACATAGGTAAAGTTATTTTTTATCTTATCAAGCTAATAAAAAAAATGTAGCACAAAAATAAGTAATTTTGTATGTACTTATTTTAAACTAATATAAAGTGTTTAGTTAGAATGAAGAAATGCATTTTTTGTATGTAAGTACTTCAGTCACTACTCTAAGGACAAAATTAAAACGAGTGGGTGAAGGTGAAGCTTCTCTTATCTATCAGAGCCTGGTTTCGATCCAGGGACCTGTGGGTTATGGGCCCACCACGCTTCCGCTGCGCCACTCTGATTGTTGAGATACAGCTCACTTTTTAAAGTATATATAGTTCTGTTTTGATCTTCCTTGAAGACTGCAATTTGCAGCTAAATAATATGTACCAACATATTTATGTTTATAATTAGTTAGTTTAGCTATTATTTGTTTGCCATGATTTGGAACAGGAAATATTATATATCTTTTAAAGTGATAGATTAGAATATTTCATATAAGAGAATAATATCATATTATCATATAAAAAAGTAATAAATATAAAATAAAAATATATTATTTATTTAAAATTTTTATTATATAAATATAATTTATTAATTAATTAATTTTATATTTATTTTTTTAACAATAAATACTCAACTTATAGTTATGAATGAAGTGTGTGATTAGTTTAGTGGAAGTATATTAAGTTTGCAAGCAGCGTACAGCAAGTACACACCACACGGCATGTAGTGGTGGGGACAGTGGACACTCGTGTACGTACATGTTTTAGAGACGCCAAAAGCTTAATCGTGAAGCATCGAGTGAGGGTGAGGGAGAGATATACTTGTAATTGTTTTTGGAATATTCCTGTCTTCTATCCTCAACCATCTAGATGGGCGTCGACTATAAAATTAAAATTTGAAAAAGGTATGATTAAATTTTTATCGAAAGATCTACTCAAACTACTTAAAATAATTTATTTTAACATAAGCAAGATTCATTTGTTCAACGACTAATTTAAAAGCAACTAAAACATTAATTGATAATAAATTAAATTAAAAAAATTATAATTTATTAGGGAACAAAATATTACTTAAAAACAAAAAATTAGATACAATTTTTTGGTCCATCTTAACTTGCGGCTATTTCTTTTCAAAGATAAATAAATTACCATAATCTTTTGGAAATGTCCAAAACATTTTTTAAATTTATTCATCCAATCGATTTAGATATTAAAAAAAATAAATTTTAAAAAATAATATCCAACTCAAACTTAAATTTATTTTATATAATTATAATTATTTAACATTATTTTTATATTATAAATATAAATTATTTAATTTTATTAATAAAATTTAAAAACTTATAAATTATTATATTTAAAAACTTTATAGAAATAAATTTATTAAAATTTTATATTAATTATATATTTAAAATTTATATAATATAATTAATATAATTGTATTTATTTTTTAATGATTTTATTTACTGCTCAAATTGGAGTCTATAGACATGTAGTACAATTTGATACTCTCAACCATTTACTTGGCACCATCTGTCTCTCCTTTGGAAGACCTTTTCCATTTGGCCATGATTACTCCTTTCTCTTTCTATGCAAACAAGTCTACAACAACGACGAAGTAATAGTAACACTCACAACACCCAAGAGCCAAAGCGTCCCTCTCTATCTTCTCTGCTATGGCTTCTCTTGCCTTATCAACTTCGCTTTGCAAGATAACATGCACTATCAGCATCCTCACTTCTCTCTTGTGCCTGCAAGCGTTCTCCTTCAAATCCCCATTTCACCCGCAAGATTTGCTTCCTCTGTTGCCCAGACAGGTTTCCTGGCCTATCCTCAACTCCCTTCACAGTGCCGTCGATATTCTCCCATCGTTCGTCGGCGCCGTTTCGTCCCCGAATCACGTGCTTGAGTGGAACGGCGCGTGCTTCTACGAAAACCAAGCTTGGATGGAGTTTCACAACAACAGCGGCACCGAATTCGGTGGTGGAACGCTTCATATCAAGGTCTTGTTTGGATAGTGAACTTCAATCTTTGTTGCAGTTAATTTGGACAATGTAAAAAAAAAAATTGGGGAAAGTGTTATTTTAGTGAACATAATTAGTATTTCATTAAACTTCATTTGCTGATGCTAAGGGTTTGAAACTGAGAGACCGTTAATGCTATCATGTTATTTAAATTTATTCTTAACTTTTTTTTTTTCTAATTATGGGTTCATACTAGTTAGTAATTTCATTGGTGTGTAAAGTTTTTAGTTTATCTTCCTCAAGTTTTCTATTTTTTCCTGTTTCTTATTGCTATTATTAATTAGCTTGTACTGTAGTGTTGACGCATGAAATAGTTCAGAATTGTTCATTTGGTGGTAAGTGGATGTCTTTATTAGGCTATGCGATTCTGTAACTGCATTTCTCTCCGTATATACATTTTTCTTTTCGAGTTGGGTTTCGAAGGAAACTGCTGATGAGTATCTATATATGTGCTCATCCAGGTTAGCAAAGCTCATAGTTGGACATGTATAGATCTTTATGTCTTTGCCACCCCATATCGCGTAACATGGGATTATTATTTCCTGTCCCGGGAGCATACACTTGATTTCAAAGAATGGGAAGGGAAAGCGGAGTATGAGTATGTAAGTGGCCATGTTTATTAGAACATACTTTATTACAATGTTAAAACATTCATATTTGTTTTAGGGTCCCTAACTCTCTATGAAATTAGGTTAAAAAACGAGGGGTATCAATTTTCCTCATGAAAGCTGGAATGCTTGGTACCCTTCAAGCCCTTTGGGATGTCTTCCCCTTATTTACAAATACTGGATGGGGTGAGAACTCAAATCTTAATTTTTTGGAGAAACACATGGGAGCTACTTTTGATGCACGCCCTCAACCATGGGTAACAAATGTCAGTGTTGAAGACATTCACTCTGGAGATTTCCTTGCCGTTTCAAAAATTCGAGGCCGCTGGGGTGGTTTTGAGACTCTAGAGAAGTGGGTCAGTGGAGCATACGCTGGTCACACTGCTGTTTGCTTAAAGGATTCAGATGGAAAGCTATGGGTTGGGGAGTCAGGACATGAAAATGAAGAGGTAAATACTTTTTTTCTTTTAAGGTGAAGAAAATGTGAAAATATTCAACATACAAAAAATTGCTACATACTTTTGCACTTTTCTTATGTCTGAGACATGATTGTATTATATTTCATAGACACTCCTTGATATGTTCATAAAAGTAGTCTTTGACCAACTTGAATAACAAGAACCAACGCTGCTTAATTGTTTTCATTCACTGTCCTTGAAAGTCCCACCCCCTTTCAAGGGGCAAAAAATAGATAATGTGGACAGAAAATAATGAAACTAAGGTTTTACCTTTGGATCTTGCAATTTATTCATGCATCCAAATGATTTATTGTTGTCTTCAAGTTCTGAGGTCCTCCCATTTTTCTGGGTCTTGATGCCTTTAAACTTCCTCGTTCCTCTCTTTATAGGATGGCTCAGAACACTGAAAACTATAGTCTTTGTTTTCTCCAATGCTACTGTTATGCTTCCTTCATTTTGGTTCAAACAAAGTTTTCCAGATTTGCTTCTACCTTGGTATAACCCTTAAAAAAAAAAACTGGCTCACCCTTGCTGCCTCAGCTTTCAACTTCAGGGTAGTAGTTCTCAGCTTTATCTAGTTTGAGATTTAGTAATTGGCTGCATCATATATATCATGTTGGCATGAATAGATTTTTGTTTATGATAAATGACTCATTTTGTTAGTTTTGAGTAAAATTTTGACTATTTGAGCTTTGAAAGTAAAGTGGCTAGTCAAACTGCGCAGATGATACACTATAGAGCTGATGTATGCTATTAGTTAATTTCCTTCATTCCTTTCCTTTATTTTACAGGGAGTAGATATTATTGCTATGTTACCGTGGGATGAGTGGTGGGAATTTGAACTGAATAAAGATGATGCCAACCCCCATATAGCCCTTCTTCCTTTGAACTCTGAAATGCGTGCCAAGTTTAATGAGACTGCTGCATGGGAATATGCGCGGAGCATGGATGGCAAACCATATGGTTACCATAACATGATATTCAGCTGGATAGATACTTTAACAGGGAACTATCCACCCCCCTTGGATGCTCATCTAGTATATATCTTAATCTGATACTGTTATAAGTTTGCTTTAGTATTAATTATAACTATCTTGAGATGTTAGCCTATGCATGCCAAGTTTTAACAACCATAGCCTTCCATTTTTTCAAACATAGAATCAAGGTAACCATATTCTTTGGTCATGTCACTGTTTCTCTATGAGTTTAAGCAAGTTGATTGAATATTCAAAAATTTTGTCCGAAGCAGAGCATCATCAACTGATATGTTTCCACAGATAATTACTTGTATGCCACTGAGGGAGGCTATAGCTAATAAGAATAATTTTACTTACATGAGTGATTTTGAGAAAGCTTGTGAATGTGATTTTTCATAAGTGATTTAACCATTTGCTGTGTTATTCTGCAGGTTGCTTCTGTTATGACAGTTTGGAATCAAATTCAACCTGAATATGCTGCTAACATGTGGAATGAAGCATTGAACAGACGACTTGGTACTGAAGTATGCTGCAATCTTTAATTCTTATCTCATTTGGATACTGAACATTTTGGCTTATGACACTATAAGTCTAATCAATGCCTTCCAATGAAAAAGGATATAGCTGCTTTTTATCCGTTTTATAGATAAGTTAAGTAACACAATCAGTTATTGAAACTTAATCTCTATATATATTGCAAATGTTTTTAGGGCATTTAACATGAATACATCTGGCATAATTGGCATATATAGCCCTTATTTATGACTGCTTTCCTATTATGTGGAATCTCACATTCATTACAAATAGGCCAGTTGCGTAACTTTTCTATGATTTTACAGGGACTTTCCCTTCCTGAAATTTTAGTGGAAGTTGAAAAGCGTGGATCATCCTTTGGTGAACTCATGACAATTCCAGAACAGGATGACTGGATTTACAGTGATGGGAAATCAGCCTCCTGTATTGCTTTTGTCCTTGAAATGTACAAGGAAGCAGGATTGTTTGATCCAATTGCTAGTTCTATTCAAGTCACTGAGTTTACGGTGAGTTTGTCATGGAATGTTTGGTTTCTCATTTTGCTTTTTGGCTGCAATATTTCAGTAATTTTGGAATTTTATCTTTACTAATATCCAAAAGATAAAATTATCTTCAGTTGTTCTGATGTCCACCGTTGTGTGCTCTTATAATATCTTGACTGCAGTCCATTTTTGCACTAACACAGCACTGGTTTAGCCAACTTCCTGCAGTGTCATAATTTGGTTGTTTGAGTTGTGGAGGACTTTAGTCAAAAGACTGAAGGATATAAAACACATATTCCTTTAACAACTTGTAGTTTACTAACTTGTTTGTGTGCATGTAAGCTTATCAGTTATCTGTGTTCCCCAATTGCAGATAAAAGATGCTTACACGCTCAATTTTTTTGAGAATAATTCAAGTCGCTTGCCTAAATGGTGCAACGATGGAGACACTGTGAAGCTACCATATTGTCAGATTAAAGGGAAGTATAGAATGGAGTTGCCTGGATACAACACCTTGCAACCATATCCTCATATGAATGAAAGGTGTCCATCTCTGCCTCCGAAGTATTATAGACCAGAGAATTGCTAGCTAGCCATCTTCAATTTTTTCCTCCTCTTCTGGGGTTGATTGATTGCTTCACCAGGTTAATAGGTCATCTAGATTTTTGGATTGGATTGGTGTTAAGAAAACAGAGCGATCAATGTTTGTTGTACATGTATGATTTTATAAAAAAAAATGAAAAATCAATTTAACAGTATATATTCTTACAACTCGTGATCATGTAGGTCATCTGGGTTATCTTTTTAGCTGGATTAAACATGTTTGATGTATGCAAATATATGGGACTTGAAAATCTGTATTTTATTTGCAATAATTATTTCTCTTCAAAATTTTTTAACCAGTTCGGCTCTGGCAAGTGGCAACTATTTTGGTCTCTTGTAAAAGAGAATTTTTAAGTAAACTCAATTTATAAAACATAAAGAGGTGATTGGTAGAGCTTCAGCTTGAGTTCTCCTTCTCTCTCCATTCATATTTTAAATAAACAAACATAAAAATATTTTCTAATTTTAAAAAAAGGGTGAGTGGTCAATGAGAGCTCAGTAGCATTACCCAAACATAAATAGATTAAATGAATAATGATTATTGACTAGCAATGTAAGCATGTTATAAATGAGTAAACTCAATTTATCTTTTTTCTTTTTTTTATAAACAGTATAAAAAAATCTCTTTTCTCCATTATTATTGAACTTCATGTTTGTGAAGATCGCACCTGTTTGCTCCGATTATCTTACAAGAATATCAAACGGTTTAAAAATACCAGCACCGTTTAATAAAGAACTCCAGTCCTTTCTTTCTCGCAAATTCATCACCAGAAGGCTAAGTAAAATTGAGCGAATCTAATGAAACTTCAATCAAATTTGAATACAGACGAAGGCCAATGAAAGAAAAAGACAGTGTGTTGGACGAACGGAGGCTGATGTTACTTTCAACTTTTGACTTTTTCTATGCTGTATTTTGAGTTAAATTAAATTGTAAAACGAAAAGAAAATTTGATCATATTATATGCATTTACTAAATTTGTCAATTTTAACTCTAAAATAATAATTTTATTTTTATAATAATTGTTTACAAATAAAAATTTAAATAATGACATGTTATATAGGTTAAACTTTAAAGGGATAAAATATACATTTTTTTGTTTTATATATATATATATATATATTTAGTCTTTCCTATCATAGTTTTTATCTAAAATTTGATATTAAATTTAACAGTTGGCTAAATTAGATATTAAATTTAATAATAAATTAATGGTTTGTAAATAAATAATAATTCAATTAATAGATTGTTAAATTTGATACTAGTAAAAGAACAAAATTAGATCATTTTATAAAATGATAGCATTGAATTGTCTATGTTTAAATTAGGAAGACTAAATTAAACTTTTATAAAATTAAAAAGTTAAAAATTTAAAAGTAATTTTTTTTGCTTACCAGAAATATTCTCTATTAAAAATAATTATGCGTTCACATTAAATATAAATATTTTTGAAGTTCAGACTTTATTTTACCATTTTATGAGAAAATTTTTTCGCCTATTAGTTTGATTGATGGTTTGGTTTGTTTTGATCAAGGCCTTTTAGTTTAGTTTCTTAATTAAACAAAAATTTAGTTTGGTTCGGGTGTGATGGTAGCATCGAACCAGCCTTCCATCACCTCTAATTTTGATAGGTATCTTGTAATCATGAACAGAAGACAAGAATCTTACAAAGTAAAGACAATAGACAATACCAGACTTCGGTTGGAGACATGCACACTTTACGTAATAATACATCACTTACTCTTATATACACATATGGATCATGGAACATAGGAAGAAGGAAGCATACATACTCACCTTAAACTTGAGCATGATTTATTTTATTGTATATCAGTAAAAAGGGAGCTGATTGCATGAGATTCCCACTAGATAAAGTCTAAAGAGTCAAATGTATACAGTCTTATTTCTATAAAGAAAGAGATTATTTTTACAATTTAAACTCATCACTTCCATGTTAGGTAACAATAATTTTATCGATATTTCAAAATTCGCCTTCTATTTTATTGTATAACAGTATTTGTATTATATTGTGTTGGTATCCCTGCTTCTCAGAGCTTACGTATATATTTATCTTTATCACCTATGGGTAGAAAACTAGTAGTTCTTGAAATGAGGGATCTTGGAGTCTATGATAGTAGCTTGGGGCTGATTTGAAACGGAAGTCCTTGATTGGGTACTGGCAAGGGATCCCTGCTGAATGTATTGTCTGCAGATAGCTTCCAAGTGAACCTTGTAACCAAATAATGGATTGCCACCAAAGCTTCAATCTTAACAAACTCATATCCTGGGCATTTTCTTGGCCCTCCTCCAAATGAGATGAAGCAATATGGTGGGATAGATGCTTGGTTTGAAAATCTACTTGGCTCAAACTTTGATGGTTCTGGGAATATGGTGCTGTCCATGTGAGTCATTGCTACCCAGAATATCTGAACAAGATAAAAGGAAAGGGTTTAGCTTCGAGATTTATAAACACTTTATTGATTGCTAGATAGGCTTTAGAATTTCATGACCAGTTCAATTCAAAAGCTTAGTAAAGGTTCATAAGTAGTTTTAATGTAGAAAAGACAGACCCATCTGCTTTGTATTGAAATTTCACAGGTTCTAAAGTTCAACACAAAATCCTAGTGTTAAGTCCATGAATAGTTTATATTAATCTGTGACACATAACTTACTTGCCAGCCTTTGGGTATGAGATATCCTTCATATTCTATGTCCTTCACGGTCTTTCTAAACCCACCAAAGACAGGGGGAACCATCCTAAGAGTTTAAGCTACTCTTCATGTGTACTTCATCTTTACGAGATCTCCCCAGGTCAAGGGATCTCCTGCATTCTTGCTTTTTGCTATCTCTTCTTGCTCTGCAATCGAAGCATCCAAAATATATTATAAGTGTATGATCGAAAATAGGGAGCATCACCAAAAATATCCCAAGTAACAAAACAAACATGACTACTTTGTTATTTTATGAATCAACTTAGATAAGACTAATCTAATTTAGTGAACGATGAGAAATTCTTAGATAAACTTAGTCTACAAAAGATAAGTTGACTCAACAAATCATAAAGAAGCACATAAATACATCATTAGTTAGTCCTACTAAAAAGTGCACCTAGCATATATAAATATGTTTGTTATAAAATACAAATAAGTTTATCTTTAAGTGTGTCACGTGTTTGACACATGACACAATACTGACACATTATAGACATGTGTTTGACACATACAAATATGTCAGAATAAGAAAATTTTATTTTTTTCAACTCAAACACGAGTCAAATACAACTTAAACATGACTTACACTTGAGCTAAACATAAGATGACTCAAAAAAAAAAAAATATCATAAGCGAATGAAAGTCTAGAGAATTCATTTTAATGAGATTATTAAAGTTTTTTTAATTACTTTTGTTATATATGAAATTAATAAATTTGATTTAAAAAATAATAGCTTAAGTTATTTAAAATATAACATAATATTAGTTATGTTTTTTACAAATATATCACTAAAAGAAAACTTAAAATATATATATGCAGTGTTGTTCATGTTCTATATTATTTAGAGTTTGACGTTTCAATGTGTCCATATCAAGTGCCAGTTTCAATGTCTGTGCTTCATAGTGTGTTTGTAATTTGGTCTACGATGTATATATGGTTTGTAAACTAGGTCTACCTAATAAAATATTGGATGGATAATTCATTAGCTAGCAATTTGATAAGACATATAAGTCCTATATAAAATTCTCATAAGAACATCTTGAAAAGGTTTTGATACTACTAAGATGATGAACTTCTAAAAGAGCCACACCCCAAAACATAGTTCATGAGATTAGAGAGGCCAAGATTCACGAGACTTAAATTAGAATCTCATAGTTCTAATGTGGGACTCAAGTCCCATACCTTTCCGTTATTTCATAACACATACTTTGAAAAATAGAGAACTAGCACCGATTCAGTTAATCATTTTTTGATACAATAAAAAAAAATTATATTTAACAAAATTTTATTAAAATTATATTGCGTGTTCTACAAAAAATTATATTACTCATTTTCTGATACAATAGAAAAAAATTACTACTGAAAATTATTTAACAAAATAAATAAAAATTGTGAATGAAATTGAATTTTTGTATCAAATTGATTGAGTTTTGTATAGAAATATTATTTTAATTAATAAATTTGATCAATTATATATTTTTTTTCTAAGAAATTCAAGTTTCTATTTTTTGAAATTAAAAAATTGATATCACTATCTGATGAGATGAAAATTAATAATTTTAACAAAAATTAATCAAAATAAAATATATTATTATTAAATTATTATAAAAAAATTAAGAATAGAGGCACGTTCCTTCTATTAGTGTATATTAAATCATTCCTTCTAGTATAAATTAATGCTACAGAGTTTTTTTCATAGGTTCGATCATTCTGGAATATATCCGTAGTAATAAGCACACGTGGAAGCCCATCTACAACGGTTATAATTTGAAAATTTGAATAATATATCCGTTGGAAGATTGAAAACAATATATATACCCTTCAGGAATTACAAAGGAAAGGGTTGGGGGTTTCGTAGTGAAAAGATGGAGTAATTCCAGTGCTGCATCTGCAATTCTCTTCTCTGTTCAAGAAAGCTTTGTTTTTGAAGAAGCTGCTCGTCCATTCAAATGGAAAGAAACGAAGATACTCACGTTTCTGAGATCCTTCCAATTCTTGCTTGAGATCGTGTTCGTGAAGACTCTATTCCTCACGTTGATCTCGCTAACTGGAAGAGTGCATGCTCGAACTTCAAACAATCTGCATCATTTCTGGTTAACTTTCTTGATTCAGATTAGATTTCTTTGATTCAATCTTTTAGGCATTGTCAGATTTTTATTTAGATTTCTCTCATTTCTTTATTAACTTAGATTTCTTACTTCTTTCTCCATCCGACTCCCATGCAAAGGGGTTTTTGTTTTCATACTTTGAGATCTGCCCATGGCCTTTTAGGGGGTTTTCATGTCAAATATGCAGAGAGAGAGAGAGAGAGAGAGTTGGACCAATTTTAACCAAAGTATATTAGAACTCAGTTCTTTCATAAGAGTAATCTTGGTTGTTTCGTAAAAGTAATCTTGGTTTTTTTATTTCAGGCATTGGTAAGTTATGAGAAATTCTGGAAAATTTCTTTGTGAATTACAAAAGGGCTTGTTTTCTCAATCTTTTTTTAATGTTTGGGAGGTTATTCTTTTATTTTTTTTCCTGGGGAAACCTTCCGCGAAGGGTTTGTCTTTTTCCCTGTGTTACTTGTTTGCATTTTTGTTTATGCATTTTTTGTGTATATATAGATATAGATATAGATATTTTGTTTAGCAATGGACTGGAGAATGGTAAGATGGGGAATGTTTTCCAACTGTTTTTTTCTTCTGCAGAAGTTGAATTGTGTACAAAAATATCATGTGGAACTCTTAGTTTTTTTGTCATCCATTTATCCTTTGCTGAAAATTGTTTTATAAATGTTGTGTACTCTTGACAGCTCTGACTTGAGATCCAGATTTTAACTTTAAAGCAAGACTCCAAGTGACTGCTACAGTATTCTTGTTAAATGAATATCACAAGTTAGATTAATATTATTGTTATTTTATTTGATTCTTGGATCCTGGTTTAGTCTATTGGTTGTGTAAACTTGCTTGTTTTGCAAAAGCTTACTTTCACACCACTGTGGACAACGGAGTGTGTGTGGATTTTCCCTCCCCGTGAGTCGTGACTCATTTAATGGGAATATATATATATGTATATATATATATATATATAGAGAGAGAGAGAGAGAGAGAGAGAAAAGGAATGTAATTCCTTTCTTTATGGGGTATCATGTTGAATAATCCAAAGCACTATATTGGAAAATATGACAACTTCGCCAGAGGGGTGGTTGAGGCACAATGAAGGGGGTTGAGGCGTACCATAAACTGGTTGAGGCATACCAAAAGAGTTTATGGGGCACCAGAGGTTGTGGGGCATCGTAGGGGGTTAAGGTGCACTAGAAAAGGTTATGGTGCACTAAAAGAGGGTGTAGGGCATCAAAGGGGTCGTGGCATATCGAAAAGGTTGTGGCACAACAAATAAGGTGGTTATGGCTAGGTATGTGGGAGGTCGAAAGGGAGTTAAGGCTTATCGAAGGGTCAACTACATGCAGAAGTCGGTTGAGGGGCGCCAAATGGGTTGTGGTGCGCCAGAGGGGATTATGGCCTGCCAAAGGGGGTTGTGGCACCCCTTTAAGTGTGTAGTTTGCTGAGGGGGTCGTGGCTTGCCCAAAGGGGGGTCGTGGCGCGTGGAAAGGGGGACCGTGGCACACTTAAAGGGGTTGTGGCTCGCCGAAAGAGGGGTTGTGGCACACCTGAAGGGGGGGCCGTGGCGTGCCCGAAGGGGGGTCATGGCATACCCAAAGGGGTTGTGGCTCGCCCATAGGGGGCCATGGTGCACCTGAAGGGGGGCCATAACACTCTAAAAAAGGGGCTGTGGCGTGCTCGAAGGGTGTTGTGGTGCATCAAAGTAGGGTGTAGCATACTGAAGGGTGTTGTGGTGCACCAAAGGGTGTTATGGTGCGTCAAAGTGGGGTGTGGCGTACTGAAGGGTGTTGTGGCACACCGAAGGGTGTTGTGGCGTGCCAAAGGGTGGGTGTTATTAAGCAACGATTTGGCGCTTGAAAAAAAGGTTCTGGCGAGCCCCAAAGGGGTATGAAGGGGTGTTTTGTGGCAAGCCGAAGGGTGTTGTGAAGCAACAAAGGGTGTTGTAGAGTGCTAAAGGGGGTTGTGGAGCAACGAAAGGGGTCGTGGCATGTTAAAAAGGGGTCATGGAAAGCCGCACCCCGTTAAGGCTTGCTAAGTGGGCTTGCTAAAAGGGTGTGGCTCTTCAATTGGGGGTGTGGTACACTGAAGAGTGTTATGGCATGCCGAAGAGTGTTGTGAAGATCTGAAGGGTGTTGTGGAGCACCAAAGGGGGTCGTGGCATGACAAAGGGTGTCGTGGCACACAGAAGGGGGTTATGGCAAGCCCCAAGTAAGGTGTGGCTTGCCAAAGAGGCTGTGGCTCTCGAAGTAGGGGTGTGACACACTGAGGGGTGTTGTGAAGCCTTGAAGGGGGTCGTGGCACATCAAAGAGGGTCATAGTGCGATAAAAGGGGCCATCGTCGAAGGGTGTTGTGAAGCGCCAAAGGGGGTCGTGGCATTACAAAGGGTATCGTGGCACACAGAAGGGGGTTGTGGCGAGCCCCAAAGGAGGTGTGGCTTACCAAGTGGGGTGTGGCTCTCCAAGTAGGGGTGTGACACATCGAAGAGGGTCGTAGTGCAACGAAAAGGGCCATCGTCGAAGGTTGTTGTAAAGCGCCAAAGGGGGTCGTGGCATGACGAAGGGTGTCATGGCACATAGAAGGGGGTCGTGGTGAGCCCCAAGGGAGGTGTGGCATGCCAAAGGGGCTATGGCTCTCCAAGTAAGGTGTGACACACTGAAGGGTGTTGTGAAGTGTCGGAGGGTGTTGTGAAGCCTTGAAGGGGTTATGGCACATCGAAGAGGATCATAGTACGACAAAAGGGGCAGTCACTAATAGGTGTTGTGAAGCACCAAAGGGGGTTGTGGCATGACGAAAGGTGTCGTGGTACACAGAAGGGGCTATGGCTCTCCAAGTAGGGGTGTGACACACCGAAGGGTGTTGTGAAGCATCAAAGGGTGTTGTGAAGCCTCGAAAGGAGTCGTAGTGTGACAAAAGGGGCCGTCGTCAAAGGTTGTTGTGAAGCGCCAAAGGGGGTCGTGGCACATAAAAGGGGGTCGTGGTGAGCCCCAAGGGAGGTGTGGCTTGCTAAAGGGGTTATGGCTTTACAAGTAAGGGTGTGGCACATCAAAAGGGGGTGTGGCACATCAAAAAGGGGTGTGGTGCATTGAAAGGGGTGTGGTGCATCGAAGGGGGTGTGGTGCATCGAAGGGTGTTGTGACACACTGAATGTGTAGGCCATTGAAGGGGGCATGACACACCGAAAGGATGTTATGGTTTGCCAAAAAGGTGTTGTCAAGCGCTAAAAGGGGTCATGGGTGTGGTGCACCTAAGGGTGTTGTGACACGTCAAATGTGTAGGCCACTGAAGGGGGGTTGTGGCACTCCAAAGGGGTGTTGTGAAGCAACAAAGGGTGAAGCGACAAAAGGGGTCATAACACAATGAAGGGGGTTGTGGCTCGACGAACGGGGTCATAACTCAACAAAGGGGGTTGTGGCTTGTCGAAGGGGGTTGTGACAAGCTGAAAGGGGTCATGGCGCACTCAAAGGGAGTTGTGGCTAGTTGAAAGAGGGTGTGGCTCACCGAAGGAGGGGTGTGGGGCATCAAAAGAGAGTGTAGCATGTCAAAGGGTGTTTTGAAGGGTTGTGGCATGCCAAAGGGTGTTGTGGCACATTTGTAAAAGGAGGTCACGGAGTTTTGAGGCACCGAATGGAGAGCTTCAGCTCGAGTTCTCCTTCTCTCTCCATTCATATTTTAAATAAACAAACATAAAAATATTTTCTATTTTTAAAAAAAGGGTGAGTGGTCAATGAGAGCTTAGTAGCATTACCCAAACATAAACAAATTAAATGAATAATGATTATTGACTAGCAATGTAAGCATGTTATAAATGAGTAAACTCAATTTATCTTTTTTTTTTTATAAACAGTATAAAAAAATCTCTTTTCTCCATTATTATTGAACTTCATGTTTGTGAAGATCGCACTTGTTTGCTCCGATTATCTTACGAGAACATCAAACGATTTAAAAATAACAGCACCGTTTAATAATGAACTCCAGTCCTTTCTTTCTCGCAAATTCTTCACCAGAAGAAGGCTAAGTAGAATTGAGCAAATCTAATGAAACTCCAATCAAATTTGAATACAAACGAAGGCCAATGAAAGAAAAAGACACTGTGTTGGACGAACGGAGGCTGATGATGTTACTCTCAACTTTTGACTTTTTCTATGCTGTATTTTGAGTTAAATTAAATTCAAAAACGAAAAGAAATTTTGATTATATTATATGCACTTGCAAATTTGTCAATTTTAACTTTAAAATAATAATTTTATTTTTATAATAATTTTAAAAAATAATTGTTTACAAATAAAAATTTAAATAATGACATGTTATATAGCTTAAACTTTAAAGGGATAAAATATACATTTATATATATATATATATATGTGTGTGTGTGTGTGTCTCTTTCCTATCATTTTTTTAATCTAAAATTTGATATTAAATTTAATGTTTGGCTAAATTAGATATTAAATTTAATAATAAATTAATAGTTTCGTGTAAATAAATAATAGTTTAATCAATAAATTGTTAAATTTGATACTAAATTTTGGATAATGATATAGTAAAATAACAAAATTAGATCATTTTATAAAATGAGAGGATTAAATTGTCTATGTTTAAATTAGGAAGACTTAAATTTAAACTTTTATAAAATTAAAACAGTTAAAAGTAAATTTTTTTTGTTTACCAAAAATATTCTCTATGAATAATTCTGCTTAAAATAATGTGAGACATTAAATGTAAATATTTTTGAAATTTGAACTTTATTTTGTCATAAAATTTTTTCGCCTATTAGTTTGATTGATGGCTTGGTTTGTTTTGATCAAGACCTTTTGGTTTAGTTTCCTAATTACTACAACAAAAATATAGTTTGGTTCGGGAATGATGGTAGCATCGAACCAGCCTTCTATCACCTCTAATTCTGATAGGTATCTTGTAATCATTATTAGAAGACAAGAATCTTACAAAGCAAAGACAATAGACAATACTAGACTTCGGTTGGAGACATGCACACTTTATGTAATAATACATCACTTACTCTTATATACACATATGGATCATGGAACATAGGGAGAAGGAAGGATACATACTCACCTTAAACTTGAGCATGATTTATTTTATTGTATATCAGTAAAAAGGGAGCTCATTACATGAGATTTTCACTAGGTGAAGTTTAGAGGGTTAAATGTATACTGTTTTATTTCTGCAAACAGAGAGATTGTTTCTACACTTAAACTTGTGACCTCCATATTATATAATAATAATCTTATCAATATTCCAAAACTCACATTCCATTTTATTGTATAACAGTATTTGTATTTTATTGTGTGGGTATCCCTGCTTCTCAGAGCTTAAGTATATATTTATCTTTATCACCTATTGGAGTCTATGATAGTATCCTGGGGCTGATTTGAACCGGAAGTCCTTGATTGGGTACTGGCAAGGGATCCCTACTGAATGTATTGTCTGCACATAGCTTCCAAGTGAACCTTGTAACCAAATAATGGATTACCACCAAAGCTTCAACCTTAGCAAACTCATATCCTAGGCATTTTCTTGGCCCTCCTCCAAATGAGATGAAGCAGTAGGGTGGGATAGGTGCTTGGTTTGAAAATCTACTTGGCTCAAACTTTGATGGTTCTGGGAATATGGTGCTGTCCATGTGAGTCATTGCTGTAACCCAGAATATCTGAACAAGATAAAAGGAAAGGGTTTAGCTTCGAGATTTATAAAAATTTTATTGATTGCTAGATGGGGTTTAGAATTTCATGACCAGTTCAATTCAAAAGCTTAGTAAAGGTTCGTAAATAGTTTTAATGTAGACAAAGACAGACCCATCTGCTTTGTATTGAAATTTCACAGGTTCTAAAGTTCAACACAACACCCTAGAGTGTTAAGTCCATGAATAGTGTATATTAATCTGTGACGCATAACTTACTTGCCAGCCTTTGGGTATGAGATATCCTTCATACTCTATATCCTTCACGGTCTTTCTAAACCCACCAAAGACAGGGGGAACCATCCTAAGAGTTTCCAAAGCTACTCTTCATGTGTACTTCATCTTTACAAGATCTTCCCAGCTCAAGAGCTCTCCTGCATTCTTGCTTTTTGCTATCTCTTCTTGCTCTGCAATCAAAGCATCCAAAATATATTACAAGTGTATTTGCTATGATCGAAAATAGAGACAATCACCAAAAATATCCCAAGTAACAAAACAAACATGGCTACTTTGTTATTTTATGAATCAACTTAGATAAGACTAATAACACTAAGAAATTCTTAAATAGATTTATAGTCTACAAAAGATAAGTTGACTCAATTAATCATGAAGAAGCACATAAATACATCGTTAGTTAGTCCTACTAAAAAGTGCACCTAACATACATAAATGTGTTTGCTATGAAGTACGAACAAGTTTATCTTTTAAGTGTGTCTTGTTTGACATACTTGTGTGTCAAAATAAAAAAAAAAAATTTACTTTTTCAACTCAGACACGAGCCAAATGCACTTGGACATACGTTAAACATGATTTATACTTGAGCTAAACATAAGATGACTAAAAAAAAAACACCATAAGTAAATGAAAGTCTAGAGAATTCATTTTAATGACATTATTAAAGTTTTTTTTAATTGTTTTTATTATATATGAAATTAGAAATTTTGATTTAGAAAATAATAGCATAAGTTGCTTAAAATATAAAATAATATTAGTTATTTTTTTTACAAATACATAACTAAAAGAAAACTTAGAATATATATATGCAGTGTTATTTCATGTTTTATATTGTTTAGAGTTTGACGTTTCAACATGTCCATATCAAGTGCCTGTTTCAGTGTCTGTGCTTCATAGTGTATTTATAATTCGTTTGGTCTAGGATGTATATATCTTTCGTAAACTAGGCCTACCTAATAAAATATTAAAAGGATAATTCATTAGCTAGCAATTTGATAAGACATATAAGCCCTATATAAAATTCTCATAATAACATCTTGAAAAGGTTTTGATACTACTAAGATGAACTTCTAAAAGAGCTATACCCCAAAACATAGTTCATGAGATTAGAGAGGCCAAGATTCACGAGACTTAAAATAGAATCTCATAGTTCTAATGTGGGACTCAAGTCCCATATCTTACTGTTATTTCATAACACATACCTTAAAGAATAGAAAATTAACACTGATTCAGTTACTCATTTTTTGATACAATAGAGAAAAATTATATTTAGCAAAATTTTATTAAAATTATATTGCATGTTCTACAAAGAATTATGTTATTCATTTTCTGATAGAACAGAAAAAAAATTACTCCTAAAAATTATTTAACAAAATAAATAAAAATTATGAACGAAATTGAATTTTTGTATCAAATTGATTGAGTTTTGTATAGAAATATTATTTTACTAAATTTGATCAATTATATATTTTTCTTCTATGAAATTCACCTTTCTATTTTTTGAAATTAAAAAAATTCATATCACTATTTGATGAGATGAAAATTAATAATTTTAACAAAAATTAATCAAAATAAAATATATTATTATTAAATTATTATAAAAGAATTAAGAATAGAGGCACATGCCTTCTGTTAGTGTACGTTAAACCATCCAGCTTTCTGGTAGAAATTAATGCTACAGAGGTTTTTTCATAGGTTTGATCATTCTGGAATATATCCGTAATAATAAGCACACGTGGAAGCCCATCTACAACGGTTATAATTTGAAATTTTGAATAATATTTCCGTTGGAAGATTGAAAACAATATATATATACCCTTCAGGAATTACAAAGGAAAGGGTTGGGGGTTTCCCAGTGAAAAGATAGAGTAACTCCAGTGCTGCATCTGCAATTCTCTTCTCTGTTCAAGAAAGCTTTGTTTTTGAAGAAGCTGCTCGTCCATTCAAATGGAAAGAAACGAAGATACTCACATTTCCGAGATCCTTCCAATTCTTGCTTGAGATCGTGTTCTTGAAGACTCTATTCCTCACGTTGATCTCGCTAACTGGAGAGAGTGCATGCTCAAACTTCAAACAATCTGCGTCATTTTTGGTTAACTTTCTTGATTCATATTAGATTTCTTTGATTCAATCTTTCAAGCATTATCAGATTCTTATTTAGATTTCTCTCATTTCTTTATTAATTTAGATTTCTTACTTCTTTCTCCATTCGACTCCCATGCAAAGGGGCTTTTGTTTTCATACTTTGAGATATGCCCAAGGCCTTTTGGGGGTTTTCATGTCAAATATGCACAGAGAGAGAGAGAGAGAGAGAGAGAGAGTTGGACCAATTTTGACCAAAGTATATTAGAACTCAGTTCTTTCATAAGAGTAATCTTGGTTGTTTCGTAAAAGTAATCTTGGTTCTTTTATTTCAGGCACTGGTAAGTTATGAGAAATTCTGGAAAATTTCTTTGTGAATTACAAAAGAGCTTGTTTTCTCAATCCTTCTTTAATGTTTGGGAGGTTATTCTTTTATTTTTTTTCCTGGGGAAACCTTCCGCGAAGGGTTTGTCTTTCCCTGTGTTACTTGTTTGCACTTTTGTTTATGCATTTTTTGTGTATATATAGATATAGATATAGATATTTTGTTTAGCAATGGACTAGATAATGGTATGATGGGGAATTTTTTTCCAACTGTTTTTTTCTTCTGCAGAAGGTGAATTGTGTACAAAAACATCATGTGGAACTCTTAGTTTTTTGTCATCCATTTATCTTTTGCTGAAAATTGTTTTATAAATGTTGTACTCTTGACAGCTCTGACTTGAGATGCAGATTTTAACTTCAAAGCAAGACTCCAAGTGACTACTACAGTATTCTTGTTAAATGAATATCACAAGTTAGATTAATATTATTGTTATTTTATTTGATTCTTGGATCCTGGTTTAGTCTATTGGTTGTGTAAACTTGCTTGTTTTGCAAAAGTTTACTTTCACACCATTATGGACAACAGAGTGTGTGTGGATTTTCCCTTCCCGTGAGCCGTGACTCATTTAATGGGAATATATATATATATACACACACACACACATAGAAAGAAAAGGAATGTAATTCCTTTCTTTATGGGGTGTCATGTTGAAGAATCCAAAGCACTACATTGGAAAATATGACAACTTTGCCGAAGGGGTGGTTGAGGTGCGCCGAAGGGGGTTGAGGCACAACGAAGGGGTTTATGGGGCGCCGAAGGTTGTGGAGCACTGAAAGGGAGTTTTGGAGCGCCGTAGGGGGTTAAGGTGCGCCAGAGGAGTTATGGCTCGCTAGAAGGGGTTGTGGTGTGCTGAAAGAGGGTGTAGGGCATTGAAGGGGGTCGTGGCACACTAAAAGGGGTTAAGGTGAGCCAAAGTTGTAGTGCATCGAAAAGGTTGTGGCACGACAAATGAGATGGTTGTTGCTAGGGATGTGGGAGGTCGAAAGGGAGTTAAAGCTCATCGAAGGGGGTTGTAGCATGTAGAAACGGGTTGAGAGGCTCTAGATAGGTTGTGGCGTACCAAAGGGGATTGTGGCACCCCGAAGGAGGTTATGGTATACTAAAGGGGTTGGTTGTGGCATAACGATTGGGGTGGTTATGGCGATTAAGAAGTGGCAGCACACCGAAATAAGGGGTTGAGGCACGTCCAAATGGGGGTTGTGGCGCACTTAAAAGAGGGTCATGGCATGCTAGAAGAGGGGTCATGGCATGCCCGAAGGGGATTATGCTCGCCAAGGGGGGTGTGGCATACCGAAGGTTATTGTGGCATGCCAAAGAATGTTGTGATGAGCCGAAGGGTGTTGTGATGCACCGAATGTGTAGGTCGCTGAAGAGGGTATGGCGCACCAAGGGTGTTTTGTGGCATCAAAGTGATGTTTTGTGGCATACCAAAAGGGTATTTTATGCAACCGACGAAGGGTGTTGCAAAGCATTGAAGGGTGTTATGGAGCAACGAAGGGTATCATGGAGCACCAAAGGAGGTCGTGGAGTGACGAAGGGGGTTGTGGTAGGTCGAAAAGGGGTCGTGGCGAGCCCCAAAGGGATATGAAGGTGTGGCATGCCAAAGGGTTGTGAAGCGTCGAAGGGTGTTATGAAGCAACAAAGGGTGTCTTAGAGCTCCAAAGGGGGTCATAGAGTGACGAAAGGGATCATGGTGCTTCGAAAAAGGGTTCGTGGCAAGCTCCACGGGGGGTATGTCTTGCTAAGTAGGCTCGTTTAGGGGGTAGCTTTCCAAGTGGGGGTATGCCACACTAAAAGGTGTTGTGACGTGCTGAAGAGTGTTGTGAAGGACCAAAAGGTGTTGTAAAGCATCGAAGGGTGCCCCGAAGGGGATCATGGCACAAAGAAGGGGGTTGTGACGTGCTAAAGGAGCTCATGGCACGTCGAAAGGGGGTCGTGGCTCACCAAGTGGGGCACCAAGTGGGGTGTAGCTCTCCAAGTGAGGGTGTGGCACACCAAAAGGTGTTGTGAAACCTCAAAGGGGGTCGTAGCGTGCCAAAAGGAGTCATGGCCCGCTGAAGAAGGTCTTGGCGAGTAAGCCTAAAGGGAGTTATGGCTCGCCAAAAAGGATATGGCTTTCTAAAATGGGGTGTGGTGCATCAAAGGGTGTTGTGACACACTGAATGTACAGGCCACTAAATGGGGTATGACACACCGAAAGGGTGTTGTAAAGCGCCGAAGGGGTGTGGCGTGTCGAATGGGGGTTTGGTGCGCCTAAAGGTGTTGTGACACATCGAATGTGCAGGCAGTTAAAGGGGTCGTGGCACACTTAAGGGTGTTGTGGTGCTCCAAAGGACACCAATAGGGGTCGTGGCGCAATGAAAGGGGCTCGTGGCATGCCAAAGAGGGTTGTAACACGCTGAAGGGGGTTGTGGCTCTCTAAAGGTGGTCGTAGAGATCCTGAAAGGGGGTTTAATGCTCGAAGGGCATTATGGCTCGTCGAAGGAGGGTGTGGCACGTTAAAGGGTAGGTGTGGCTCACCAAAAAAGAGTATGGCGCGCCTAAGGGTGGTGTGGCGCACCAAAGGATGGTGTAGCACGCTGAAGGGTGGTGTGGCACACCGAAGGGTACACGCACATTGAAGGGTGTGGTGGCACGTTTTGTGGCTACAAAAAGGGGTCATGGGGTTTTGAGGCACCAAATAGAGTGGTTGTGGCACAACAAATGGGTTTTATGGCTAGCAAATAGGGATTGTGGCACGCCAAAAGGAATTATGGTATGCCAAAGTAGTTGGTTGTGGCGTAACGAATCGACTGGTTGTGGCAGTTGTAGAGGATGTGGTAGGTTGAAATGAGGGGTTGAGGCACGTTGAAAAGGGGTGTGGCACGTCAAAGGTGTGATCCGCTAAACGGGTTGTAACGCTCTGGATAAGATAAGGAGCGCTAAAGGGGTTATAAAGCATCGAAGGGAGTTAAAGTGCACTAGAGTGAGGTTAAGTTGCACTAAAGGGGGTTGAGGCAAACCGAGGGGGCTGGTTGTGATGCACAGAATAGGGTGGTTGTGAAGCACCGAAGGGATGGTTCTATTGTGCCGAAGGTGTCGAGCGGCGTGCTTGTGGCTCATCGTTGTGACGGGTGTAGAGTGTGACAAATGCGATTATGGCGATCATGGTGTGGTGGTGCGCCAAAATAAGATGTGGCAGGTCAAAAGGAGATGTCATAGGTGGTAGAACGAAAGTGTGATGAGGTGCCAAAATTTAAAAAAGTGTTGGCACATTGAAACGATGTTGGTGGAATAGTGTTAGCAGTAGGGTTTCAAAAGGGGTGGTGCGTTGGAGGCATTTTGTGGCTTGTTGGAGTGGGCTGGTGATGGCAAAGATGGTGACATGTCAAAAAGGGTTGTGGTGTGATGCGTAAAAAGGGATTAGGGCATGGCTCTTAGAAAAGGGTTGTGGCGTGGCATCGAAAATGGACGTGGCACATCGAAAAGGGAAGTGGCATGTCGTGGCTCATAGAGAAGAGTTGTGGCATGGCGTAAAAAGTGGACGAGGTGCATCGAAAATGGAAGTGGCATTATGAAAAGGAATGTAACACGTGCAAGTGAGGTGGTGGCACATCGCAAGGTGTTATGATGCACCACAAGGCACAGGGATGTTGGTTTGAAAATCTACTTGGCTCAAAGTTTGATGGTTCTGGGAACATGCTGTTGTCCATGTGAGTCACTATAACCTAGAATATCTGAACAAGATAAAAGGAAAGGGTTTAGTTTCAAGATTTACAAACAATTTATTGATTGCTACATGGGGTTTAGAATTTCATGTCCAGTTCAATTCAAAAGCTTAGTAAAGGTTCATAAATAGTTTTAATTTAGACAATGACAAACCCATATACTTTGTATTGACACTAACAACCAAGAGGATGGATGGAATAAGAATCCTAGTTCTAATACTAGGTCCGGGAGTTAGGACAACCAAAAGTGGAATCAGAAGAAAGAATCTGGTTGGAATCAATCAAGTGCTGCTTATAAGGATCAATCTTCTGGTTAGAATGCTTCATATAGGAATGAGTCAATTGAGTTTTGCCATAACTCTCATGAGCTCTACAATCTGCAAAAATAAATCAAAATGTGAGTCAATTTTACTCTTGGCTTGTAATCAATCAACAAATCAAATCTAGGATTGCAGGAAATTTCTAAGAAAACAATAGTTTTTGATGGATAGAATTTAAAATATTCCACTCAAAAGATCAAAGACAACACAATAAGCACCCTAGTTTAAGTATACCCTTCCCAACTACAATGCAAGCAGAAACAAAGAACATGTAAATTATGAAAATGTGATTAGACAGGGGGCAGTTGAACTGCCTAAGTTTTTATTGTTAACAAAGGAACATTGGATCACAAAATATCACAGTTGAGACCCCATTTCAAGAAAGCAATAATGGGGAAAAACAACAATGATTTTTCTTAAATCATAAATCACATATGCACATTTTCAAACTACATTGAGTTGGGACATGAAACAATGATACATAAACATCCATCTGCGGGGTCACTACCTACTATATTTTACTATTGCTTAAGTAATGATGAAATCACACTTTATGAGAATTTATATAAAGTACGCAATAGTAGAAAGTTTAAACCAGTGTCAATTATCAATATAAGTGACATAATTCTATTAAGGGCAATGTACAAGGAACTGATTAACCCATATTAACAAATAAGCAATAGAATCTACCACCATTACAAAGGTCAGCATAATACTTTATAGAAGCTAATTAATTACCACATGATTGACACCATCATTAGAGTCAATAACTAATCCAGTCTACAAGCTTGGGACAAGGAGAGAAAATGTTAAATTGCAAGTAGAAACAAGGTGAAAAGAAAGCATATGCTAATGAAAAGTACATCGAAGCAGTACATAGGATTATAGTATAAGTATGACCTGTTAAATACACAAATCCTTCGTCCAGTTGATACATGCCATAGTTCCAAGTATATTTGGATATAAGAGAAATTATTTTTTTCTATAGAAGGAAAAAATAAAAAATGGATCACAAACCATTTTTTCACGATTCTTTGAAGGATTAAGAGGTGGTTCTGTGAGTAAAATATTACAATCTCGTGGATTAATCTGTGAATTTTTCTTAGCTTGCTGGAAATTTTCCTATTGCTCAACAAGTTGAAGTTAATTCAAGGGCTAATTGAAAGTTTTCAAGAATGAAAAACTAAGCCTAAAAATTTAAAAACAAAAATGAGCCAAATTGCCATAGGAAGAATCTTCCTTTCCCAAATTATACACACATGTATTACTAGAAAACAAAAAAAAAAAGGCTCTAAACATTCAATCACAGTACCATATGCACGAAATTTAGTAAGGAAAATGGGTAGTGAAATCAAACAGCCTCAATCATAAATCAATGGAGAAAAAGAAACCATAGGAGGCAAGATACTTACCTCTCTCGGCCAAACCGAGAGTAAGTCACGAGCAATAAAGAAGTGACGGTGAAGCAGTGCTCACAATGCCATCCAATAGTGCAACAACAGCGGCTCCCTCTGACAACTCCTAGCGGCAGCTACGGTGGCACCTGGGATGCAGCAGAGAATGACTCTGGATCTCTCTTCTCTTTTGTAGAACGTTTGGGGTGAAGCAAAGGTTTTTCCATTTTCTGCAACTCAAAAGGTGCATTTTTCCTTTCTCCAAAACGACATCGTTTCAACGTCCAATTGAGGAAAAAAAATAATTCAAAATGCACCATTTTGAGTGTTCCAAAATGGCATCATTTCGAGCTATAGGAGCAAAAAAAAGGATGTCGAAACGGCGTCATTCCACTAACTCAAAATAATGCATTTCAAGTTTAAAAATTTTTTTTTAAAAAAAAAAGCACAGAATGATGTCGTTTTGTGGAAATAGTTGAAGACAGCAGTCCGAGGATCTAGACGCTAACTTCTAACAGTTTTACGGGTCGAGTTGATCCACCGTCATGCAAAACCCGAATTATGCCCAAGACTTTTCAATGACAAATTATTTCACCAAATCTAAATTTGAATTACTTTGATATATTTATTTATAAAGAGAATATATATATGTTAATTATTTAATTCATGAATTTTAAAAATTTATGATTTCAATCCTTAATCATTTTTCAATTATTATTTGTTAGCTTTTATAATAACATTTACTTTATTTTTAAGAGTAATAATAGAGCGAATTATTGTTTTTTTTTATATGACACTAACAGTTGTTATGGTAGTCCAATGCTCAAATACAATTTTTTTATTTTTATTATCAAATTTTTTAATCTTAAAATAATATTATAATTTTTACAACTCATCATTTTATAATTTGATCTTTTAAAAAATTTTTACATATTTTTATTTTTATTAAAAAAATAATAATAAAAATATCTAATTAAATCTAATTCTTAAAATAATAGATATTCTATTCCTTTAAATAATTTAGTTTTACCAATTAGTCCTTAATGTTTAGTTTACTTGAATTTTCCCTCTATGGAACTATTTAATAGAGATCGGGTCAAGAAAACTCCAAATGTAACACGAAGCAACCATTTTATATATATACAACATGAATGAAAGCAAGATGTTGAATAATATAAAAACATATATCTATATTATAATAATTTTAAGTTGGACAAGTCATCTCATAAAATAATATATCTTTTAATATAATATATAAAATAAAATGTTATCCAAAAATATAAAAAAAATAAAAAAATTATTAAAAATAAATAGATTAAATAATTTTGTCATATTTATTAATTGATTATTTTAAAATTATAATAATAATTATTTTATATTACATGTAACGTGTGCATGCGAGTATGACAATTTGTAAACGTTGACTTATGGTAATTTAAGATGTCCCATGGAATTAAAAAATGTCATGAGGGTTGGATCCAAAGAGAGTATGAACAAAATGCAATTTCCAAAAAGTCAAGAAATATAATTATTCCAGTTTATTTTATATAAATTTCTCATTCTGTCTAGTTTTCACTTCAAATTAAATTTAAATATTCACAAAATCAACTGTCTTATATTTATGGCAACCTCAAGAATATATATTAAGAGAAAAATACAATACAACCAAAAATTAAAACGCTGCTCAAAAGGAATCTTTGTGAAAAAATTCTTCGATACTATGTTGTGCCATGTTAAGTACTTATTTTTATTTTATTTATTATGTGTGCTATGTATTTTATAATTGATCGAGTCTGTAAGTCTTTCACAAACCAAATCCACCAAATTCAATTTTTCTAGTTTGATAACATATTAAAGTCATTTTAATTTTCTTGGGAAAAAACTTTTCCTGCAATGTTGGGGTTCACTGACTATATCACTAGATTAATAAATTCTTTAAATTTGACACGAAAAATCAACATAATTATTATTTTTGATCTAATAATTATATTAATAAAAATGAATTCTTATAATAAAACACTAAATGTAGGAATGTTAAACATTGCATAATGTATACAGTAGTTTGAAAACAACCCAAATTAAGTTATTATTAGTGGGCTTAACATTCATGCTAATTTTGTTTTTAATTTTTTAAGATATGAAATAAATAATTAAGAAAAGTAGTTTTTGAAAAGTTTTTTAACTTTTCATTTATCCAATACATTTTTATGAAGTTGGAACTAAAAATACTGTAAACTCCAAAAAATATCATATAATATAATATAATATAGAAAGATATAGTTTAAGCAATTCAATTTCATAAATACCTTTGCTTTAGTTTAGTTTCTAAAATATCAAAATTGTGCCTCTTTATGTTTGCTTTTTATAGAAATTCTTCTCTTCCTTAGCAGGAGGTTTTCTTCTTCCTCAATGGAAAGATTAATCTTCTTCTATGAAAAGTTTTCTCTTTTTATTCATAAGAGCTTTGATTTTTTGAAGTAATGATTTGAAGATTTACAATCTTTGTTTATCAAATCTACAACTAGCTCAAATTTTTTTTCCAAAAAAAGTACAAGAGAAAACTTAATTTTATAGAATATTGAGATGAATTGTTTCTCCTATATATTTTAGTTATTCTTAGATTTTTTATATATTGTTTTCTGTGCAGCTTATGTTGTAAATTTTTAGGAACGTGCTTTAAAGGTGTGGTGACTCTATCTTGTATTTCTTGCACTATTTTTGTTAGTTTTCCACTGCAATATCTTTTGCTTGTATAGATTTAGTAAACTTTGGTTGAAAAAAATTTGAAGACATGAATCTTACCCAACAAAGACACCGTAGATGATACCACAGTTCGAGACATGCATCCACAATTCATATTTTATTGTATAGCAACGTGTCTCATAGCTTTAAGTATTTATTTCTCATATATAGTCTTACCACTTCTGGGTTTAGAAAACTAGCAGTTCTTTAAATGAGGGATCTTGGAGTCCATCTATGGCAGTACCCTGGGGCTGATTTGAACTGGCAGTCCTTGACTAGGTACTGGCAAGGGATCCCTACTGAATGTATTATCTGCACATAGCTTCCAAGTGAACCTTGTAACCAAATAATGGATTGCCACCAGAGTTTCATATTTAGCAAACTCATATCCTGGGCATACTCTTGGTCCTCCTCCAAATGGGACGAAGCAGTAGGGTGGGATAGATGCTTGGTTTTCAAATCTACTTGGATCAAACTTTGATGGTTCTGAAAATATGCTGCCGTCCATGTGGGTCATTGACGCAACCCAGAATATCTGGACACGATTTTAAAAGAAAAAACAAAAAAAGGATTAAGTTATAATATTTGTAAGAATAGCTTACTGATGGGTGATGGCTAGATGGGGTTCAGATAGTCATGACCAATTCAGTTCAAAAACTTCTATTGTTTAGTAAGGTTCAAGAAGAGTCTTTATGACAATTTCTGACCTGCCCTTCACACGGAAATCTTTTTAGTTTAAAATGTAGACAATCCACAGGCCTATATACCTGGTATTGAAATTTTATAAGTTCTAATACCATGTCAAAAATTAAACCAGTTCAACCAAAATCTTAAAGTGTTAGGCCCCTGAATAGTTTATAGTGTCAGGCCCCTGAATAGTTTATGTTACTATTATAATCTTTAACACAGATTACTTACTTGCCATCCTTTGGGTATGAGATATCCTTCATATTCTATATCCTTCACAGTCGTTCTAAACCCAGCAAAGATAGGGGGAACCATCCTAAGAGTTTCCAATGCTACTCTCCAAGTGTACTTCATCTTTGCAAGGTCTTCCCACGTCAAGGGCTCTCCTGTGTGCTTGCTTTTTGCTATCTCTTCTTGCTCTGCGATCAAAGCACCCAAAATATATTAGTAATGTAGTTGCTATGATCCAAAATAGGGAGAATCACCAAAAATATCCCAAGGAACAAAATAAACACGGCTACTTTGTTAGATTTTATAAATCAACTTAGATAAGACTAACCCAATTTAGTGTAATTAAGTTGAGAAATTCTTAAGATAGACTTGATCTATAAAAGTTGACTAGGTTAATAATAAATAAGCATGTAAGTATGTAGTTGCTGGGTCCTACTAAAAAATGTACGTGGCATACATATGTCGAAGGTGGTTAAAGGCGAAAGGCACTAGATCCGTGTAATTCCTTGAGGTAAGAGGCACTAAAAAAGTGCGTGCCTGAGTGAAGCAAGGCACTAAGTGAAAATATGGTTTCAGTTTTTAGAATTAGAAAAGAGAATGGGCCGTTTACTTTCTTTCTAAGCCTTAAGTTATATAAGAATATAGTTTCAGATTTTAGAATCAGAAAAGAGAAGGGGCTGTGTACTTCCTTTCTATGTTTAGAACTATAAAAGATAGATTTAGAAGGTTGAAATATTTGAAGGAGAGATTGAGAGAAGGATGGTGACTGATAACTAAAGGAGAAAAGCAGAAAAAGACCAGAAGAAAAGGAGAATTGGGCTGTGGACATCGTTACCTTGTCCTTGAAGGAAAAGCTAGGAAGAGTGGCAAACAACGTTGACAGTTGTTCCTTGACTCTTTGTTGTTTTCTATCATGTTGTGAACCGTCCAACTTCTCATTTAAGGTAAGAATGACTACTCTACCCTATTACTTATACGTTATTGGGCTGGATTTTTTGGTTACTTCTATCCTTAAAGAGCTTTAGACTAGTGTTTTAAAATGCCCGGGCAGGGCTTCTATGGTTGTAAAACAAAAATAGAGTCAGCAAGGCACCTAAGGTACACGCCCTTGTTGCAAATGCCAAGCATAGGCGCTAGGGCAAGAGCCTTAAACTACATTGATCTGTCCTTATGATTAGTTTGGTCTACAATCTATATATCTTTTATAGACTAGGTCTACATAAGAATATCTCGAATAGATGGTAGCTAGCTCATGAGATTGGAGAGGCCAAGGTTCATAGAGCCCAATATTAGAATCACATAGTTCTCATGTGGAACGCAAGTACCATTCCTTCCATTTGTGTCATAAGTCATAACACATACCTTGAAGAACAGCTGCATAAACAGATGGTTCATAAGCTAGCAATCTGATAATAAAAGTTATTAGGATAGCTGCAGTGTCATGCCCAGCAACCATGATAAGCATAACATTGTGGATGATCTCCTTCTCTGTTATCTTTTCTTTGTCATCTTTGTTGAGCATGCCAATCAAGCAAGTGATGAGGTCTTGGTGGGGAGAAGCACCGTTCTGCTCAAGGTCAATTTTCTTCCTGTGAATAAGCTCCTTCACCATGCTTTGAATTCTTGCACTTTCTCTGAGGCTGCGGTTGAAGTATGTGAAGGGCAGGTTCACAGGGATTGACCATGATCCTTTTATCAGCACCTGAAAGGAAGCCATTAACTCGTCTTTTTGTTTGCCTTGCTCAACGCCAAACAGGAGAGAGCATATTATGTCGAATGTGAGGGTCTTCATCAGTGGCATGACCTATCAACAGTACAACATAAATAGTTGGCATTTCATACAACTTTAGGTTGCTCTTTAAAAGCTCCGACATGAACATCAATACAAGACAAAATATGAAAAGTTCATATGTAATTTGAAGTTTAGTGTCTACTTCATAATGTTGCTTTTAGTCAGGAATTACACCCATTTTAACAAATTTAAGGTTCAAGATCATCATGCTTACTTTCCAGCTGCACCCTACTTTTTGCTTTTGTCTTTTAATGGGGCCATAGTACCTGTTATTGGCAAATTTTGTTGTTATGGAGGGAATCAACTAACATCTAGCACCATTTTTTTTCAAGTGCAGGTCTTAAAGGTTGAATGGAGCTAAGTTTTGACATGTCTAAGCTTGGCTTGTTTCTGTTTTGGTAAGCTAAAAATTTAGGAGTTAGATAAGACACAGCTCGATCTTACCTATTGAGCAAACCCTTACTGGCAACTTTCTAAAATGGAGGAGCTTAGCATGTTTTGATGATTATGCTCACCTGGCTAATCAAACAAGCCTCAAGTTACAAAGCACGAAAGAGCTGCTCATGAGCCTAAATGAATGAAATTCAACCCCAGTCTATGGTGGTGTTTGGTACGTAGAAATTTAAGATATTCCGTTTCTGAGTATTCTTAGAAATTAAGGTTAATGACATCACTAAGATTGGGTTGTATCAAGTATCAACGTACCGAGACCTTCTCCTTTCCTTCCCAATGCATCTCAAGGTGCTTCCTCACTTCATAATCCATCTTCCCCACATACTGCTTCAGAGACTCCGGCTTCAAGAACGAAACAAGCGCATTCCTGACCCGCTTGTGATCGGACCCGGTCAGCTCCGTCAAATTCCGGTCTCCCATAATCATCTTGATGGACTTCGTCTGCTGGCTGACGAGGGCGTCGTCGGTGAACAGAAACTTGTTGGCCGCTTGTCCGTATATGAAAACAGTGGGTTTTCCAAAGAGGCTCAGCTTCGAAACCGGGCCGTACTTGCGGATTCTGTCTTCGACCCATTTCTCTTCGGTGTTGGCGCGCATTGCTTGAAGGAGTCCGAGGCTTTGCCCTATTATGGGGATTCCCAGAGAACCAGGAGGGACCCTTCTCGACGACGCTGTTCTTCGAATGCGAAGCAAAAGGAGAAGAGGGATTACCAGAAGGAAGGTAGTGAGGAAGATAGTCATGATTCAGGTCTTCCTCTTCCTCTTCCTTTCTGATAAGAAGAAGATGATGAATGTGGTTTTGTATGAAACGTGGAGATTTTTACTTTTATTTTTTTTGTAATAGCGGGAGGTCGCATAGTAATATGCAAAATCGTATTGTAACGCTAAAATATTATTTGACCAAATCTGAACAGTTTAACTTGTAAGCTGTGACATGATGTAAACAGATTTAGATATTATAATTTAAGTTTATTAGCTAAAACACTCGACCATCCATGGGCAAGTAAGTGGGCATGTGACACTCTTTAAACTATTTAATTAAAACCTTATAAGCACTTTTTTTTTTTTTTTGCCAATGATAAGCACATATATTGTACTTCATTTTGGCCAAAATGTCCATGAAGTTTAATAATATATAAACTTTATAAAGTCAAGAAATTTATTAAAGAATTTTATAAAAATATTTAATACAAAAAGGGTTATGAAAAGTCTAAAATTTAAATTGAAATATATTTTATATAACATGAATATTGAGGAATGGTATACATAACATATCTAAAGTTATACATATAAATGAATTGAAAATGAATTAATAATAATTGGAGACACTAGTTGATTGGTTATCGGAAGAGAAAAAAAAGAAAAATATATAACTAACTTAGTAATTTGAAATATTAAAAATAGATATATGGTAAATACTTATTTAATATTATCAAAAAGGCCTTATAAACAATGTTAAAAGTTTTGTTGACTGCCTTTCTAAACTTGTCACATATTATAATCTTTTAACTTCCCTTGCTTTTGACATCTGATACTATAACATATAGTTGTTCATGGCTAAACACCTACTTAGGTAGATTGACCTTTATTTTTGTTGATAGTCATCACAGAAGACACAATCAGAAAAAATTGTTCTCTTGAAGTTTGAATAGTAGCCTTGAATCAAAAGGAGTAATTATCATTTGAGCAATGAATACTTTTTCATCAACATTATTTCTAAGGAGCACCTTAGTTTCTAAAACATGATTCCCCTTCCCCATGTGTGTAATAACTAATCTTGTCCCATATCTTGAAAGCATTTGAAATTGTAGCAATTGTGAAGAAAAGATAGGTATGTACTACACACTATTGATGAGAATATCTTCATGAATTTCAATTTCACATTCTCTATTATTAGAACAAGAAAAATTATCATTTCTCGCATCTAATATCTATTAAGAGAATGTATTTTTTTTTTATTTCTCACAAGTATCATATTAAATGTAATCTTGTTTGATATATCATTAAATATTAAATATGAGCACTTCTTTTAGTAAAGATTTAAATTTAAGTTTATCACATTATAAAAAATTAATCTTTTTTACTGTACTCAACTTTTATTGATAGTAAAAGAATGTATTTATGTCTTCTTTTTCTTCTCTTGTTAAACATTATTCAGGCCGCATATTTTTTGTAAAATGCTACCATCTCCCACATCTAATATCTACTGATAGTACAATTTCTTAGACTTATGCCCTTAGGAATAACTGAAAATCTTTGTCTGAAGGCACCACCAAATACGACAACTTTAATATCAGAGGGTTGTCTTAAGCTATTTGGGTTTAAAAATCTTATAAAATTTCTTAAGCTTCTGTCAAGAGCTTTAAAACAAAATCTATGTGTCATTGGTGCGTCATCCCAAATTATAACATCAGTATAAATTAATAATTCTGCCAATTCAAATCTTTGTTTTATGTTGCATGTAGATTCCTCATTTACTTGTAACTTTATGGTAAATCTGGAGTGAGTTAATAGGAAAGCAATTACACTGGATGCAAGTGCATAAATTTGGATTATTAGTATTCTATTAACATCTAATAACAAAATAAACTAGTGTTTGAATATAATCTAATAAGATTTATCTTATTAGTCACTACAATCGTTTTTCTTTTCCTTTTTTAGAAGAGATGAAAAAGAAAAAAAGAAAAAAGATGATGATGATTAAAGTGGTTTTGGGTGAAACGTATTTTTTTTTTAAAAGAGTGGGAAGTCACAGTAATTTGCGAAATCGTATTTTAACACTAAAATATTATCTGACCAATTCTTATAAAAAAAAAAAAAAAACTTAACCAATCTGAATATCTTAACTTGTAACTGATATAAACAGATTTAGAGTTTATAATTTACGAGTAAATTAATAATTTATTTCTTAAAAGATATATGTTCTTTAATTTAATATTTAAAAAATAAAATGTTTTAATTTAATCTTTAAAATATTAATTCTTCATTAATTTAGTTTTTTTATTAATGTAATTAATAGAAAGTTAATTAATAATAATATTACTAAACACTAACTAATTGTTAAATGATGAATTAAATTATATTTAATAAAAAAATTACAAAATGTGTATTTTAATGATATATAATTTATAAAATAAAATACATCATATTTATAAATTATAGATAAAAAATATAAATTATATATTTTAATAATATTTAATTTATAAATATAATGTATTTTATTTTTTATTTTAAATATAATTTAATTTACTATTTAATAGTCAAGTTAGTATTTATTAATAATTATATCAATTAATTTTTATCTATTTTATTAATTAAAATATTAAATTAATTAAAAATTAATTTTTAAAAAATTAAATAAAAATATTTCATCTTTCAAAAATTAAAATAATATATATATATATATTCATAAATTAAATTATTAATTTATTCTACTTTTATTAACTAAAACACTCGACCATCACATGGGCCAGTGGCCCATTTGACCTCTTCAAACTATTTAATTAAAACCTGATAAGGACATATATTGTACTTCATTCTAGCCAAAACACCTTTGCAGTTTACTGATATATTGATATTGATTGACTTTCATTATTAATTTACTCAATATAGGTTAAATTACAATAATGTTTAAAGTAAACTTACTTTTTAATCTTTAAAAAATAAATAATAATTTAATTTAATTTTTAAAAAATTATAATATATATTTTGATTCTAAAAATATTACAATAATTAATTCGTGAATTTATAAACCATTAGTCATTAACTTATTTTTTTAATTCATGAGCCATTAGTTATTAATAAAAAAATAATGATAAACATTAAATATTAAATTATTTTTAAAAAATTAAAAATATGTATTATTTAGTCCCTAATATACCAACAGTCCAAACTATAATAATCGATAAAAAAAACTTAATCATATATCAACACTTAATTATTTTTTAAAATATGATTTATAAAAAATAAACTTATATATTAGTATTTAACCATAAATCAACATTTGATATTTGTATACAATTTTTTTCTTAATTTGTCTAGCACCTATTTTTAAACTATTAAAGTGAAAGAATATCATAAAAATAATAGAGAAAAATATTAAGATATATCTGTTATTCTATTAATTATAGTTAAACATATGCAATATTTTAATTACATCATCAATAGATTAACCAACACTCTTATGTAATGTTTTTACCACATGTGTAGTATATATTCTATTTCTCACTTACAAGTCACGCAAATTTAAATATAGTTTAGACTATTGGTTAAATGTTGATATATGATTAAGTTTTTCTACTGATTATTACAGTTTGAACTGTTGATATACTAAGGACAAAAAAGTATATATTTTTAATCTTTTAAGAATAATTTAGTATGTAATATTTCCCGTTATCTTTTCATGACTAACGGTTCATAGATTAACAAGTTAACTGTTGTAATTTTTCAATGATTAAAATATATATTATAATCTTTCAAAAACTAAATAAATTTTTTTTAGGGATTACAAAATAAATTAACTCTTGTTTTAATTTATTTTTATTAATAAATATTACTTAATTAACTTTATTATTATGTTAAAAATCTTATTTTAAATCTTACTATAAATTTAATTATATTTTCTGTTACATAAAAAATAATAATAATAGTTTTTGTATAAAAAAAATTTCTATTGGTAAAAAATAAATTATTAATAAAAGAAAATATAATTTTTAAATTTAAAAAATAAGAAATATAATTTACTCTTAAAAGTAATTCAACCCGCATAGTCGGGTCCGCGCAAGAAAACTCCAAAGCTAACGTTTTTTATATACAATGGGAAAGAAAAAAAATGTTAAATAATATGAAAATATATTATTTTAATTTTTTAGATAATTGTTACGTCATCAGTGATTAGAATTTTGTAAGAAAAAGCATCAGTTCATTTGTTTAATTATTCTTTCTATTTTTTTTTTTATGGAATAGTGTGAGGTTTCCCTCAAACGATGCAGATACAGCTTGCATAGGATAATGAAATAAAATGAACTTTGATTTTGGAACTGTGAATTTAAATATTTTTCAAATTTCCTTCAGCAATTACGAGAGTTAGCTCAATAAGAGAGAATGTAATAATATACCTTATCAATTAAATTCTAATTTTCTATTAGAGAAAACATTAATGTCATCTTAAAATTATTTTAGAAAATTAATTTAAACAAAATCCAATAACAACGTTTTAAAAGAAAGGTTCAAAAATACTTTATAATTTATATCATAATAACATGTTACCAAAAAATTGCTATGAGGTGAATCCTAAAGAGTATATAAAAAAAAGGAAATTTCAAAAAAGTGAAGAAGTGCTAAGATTTGCTTCACTCTCATCAAATATGATTACCTGAATTTATATTATAACATTTTGTGGAGTTTTCATTTTAAATCAAATAAACGTAATGAAAACTTTTGAATCTTTTACCATTGAGTTTAAGAGTGAGATAGAAAGAGAAAAGTAAAGTTCAATTTGTATAGATTAAGGTTTATTTCTCTCTTACTATATAGAGAATCAATCCCATAGCAAACCAAGATTTGAAAACACACTGGAAGAAGTACTTACATTTAGTAAGATACCTGTCGAAAATCATACAAAAATGGAAGAGGATACCTGTCGGAAATCATAAAAAAAAAAAAAAAGAAGAAAACCCAAAAAACAAAATACTGGTCAAAGGTATCTCAACTCAAGTAAGAAATTCATAATTGAATCCAATACTCATCTCAAGACATGGTCTAGCACAAAGCCAAGTGATAGTAGATCGCTTCTTCTATGGATATCAAGTAAACAACAATCATTTCAAGTTCTTTACTGAAACAACCAAGAAAACAAATACAGTTCCGTATATCAACAATGTAACAAAGGCATGTGGGTCACCCTGTATATGCGTATCACTGTTAGAGAAACAACAGTTTTCCTATCATTCAGCCTTGGCAGGGAAGTGGTTGCCACCAGTCGCTAGTTTGTAGAGATAAAACCCAGTCATGAGAGCACTGCATCAGCAAGTGACAATTGTCTTAGCTCCAGAAACAAACTTTAATCACAGAAATGACAGGGCAATGAGAAGTTTAAAAATGAAAAAACTTCAGTGCAATTTTTAATAAGACTAGACTTAGGTATAGCTTCTTTTATCTTTGCCAACAGATTCTATAATAAAAAAATATTAAAAAAACCTTTAAACAGACACAATTATAGAATAATGAATTGTAAAAATTATACACGTTATTTTTTATTAAAGAACCTGATAGTAATGATTAAAAAACTGCACGAGTTTTTTCCTCTTTGGTATTTTCTATCAAGTTTTTCAATAGAGTTATGACATGTGGAATTCTTTTTTGGAAAAAACTTAGATACTGTTTTTATATATTTGCCATCAAGTTTTTCAATCAGAAATTAACATATGTATATTTGTACAATTCATCTCTCTCATAATTGATTCCTTTTTTAAAAGAATTTTACCTGTTTTATTTTAATTGGAGAATCTAATAACAAAAATATAAGAAACTGCATATAAGTTTAGTCTTTCTTTTTCCTCTTTTTTAGGAGTGAATAATGTAATGTTGAGCTAGAAAAAGTCTATGTTTCTATGAGAAAACTTGATGCTAACAAGTAATAACTAACACCAAAGGAATTTCCAAATAAGAATTATCCAACAATGAAGCAAGCTAGAGTTTTTGTTACAGACCAAAGTTGCCTCACGTTAAAAAAAAATGACAAATTAATGTTTCAAAACTTTTGCACCAAATTGTGAGAATAACAAACAATAACCAGCATAAACGTTTACAAATAGAAATATGAAGTTCAGGTGTCATTAATATCACCTAACAAAAATCATTGCTTAGTAAATTGGTGTTTGGTGAGAGAAGTGGAACAATTGGTTCAAAGAAAAACTAAATTCAATAATCACTTCCCACTTCCTGTTGCAAACCACTAATATTAATCTTCAAATCAGCACTGAGATTACAGAAACCAATTTGCCAAAAGCAAGTTCAAGTTTAAAGCATATCAACTTCTTTGATGCATACTTTTTCTTAGTCTACATTATTTTCTAAGCTCTTAGTCTTCAAATGTCACTGCCATTGCAGAATCAATTTTTCAATGGTCCAAATCAAAGCAAAGCTATTATAGGATCTAATTTTTGGCCAAATTAGATATAGTATTATTAGAAGAATTAAAAGAAAGATTTAAAGCACAGACTCTAATTTTACCAAAATAAAGACGGAAAAGGTATTACATTTTCTTCTAAAAATTCATATGAACTAATTCAAACAAATGAATCAATACATTCTTTGTTTTGAAAAATTGTTTATCCGTTTAATTGTTGTGAATTCATCTTAGTAATTTGAGAAAACTGAAGAAACAACGTAAAATAAGTTCAAAATCATACTTATATGTTTGCATGTAATTAGTCCTCCACTTACCTTATCCCTGCAACAATACCAGCAGGCATGAACTTAGATGTTTGCATGTAACGCTGTCCCATAACCCAAGTGAGTACAGCTGCACAAACTGTTATTCATGACAAAATTAGTTAAGAAGAGAAAAAAAATCACTTCCACAACTATGGAGAGACATTATTGCAGTGAACAAAAAGTTAAAAGACAGTTAATGAGGAAAGAAACCAAAAAATGGCTTTGCATCATAGAATTTCCCAAAATTTTTCCGAGTACGCAAATTTTGGTGAAGTGGTGAAGTGCACACAGAGAAAGAAAGAAAAAAAATACAAGTGGGCCCTAATCCATGTGTGTTCTTAATTCATCTCTTTTACATTTTTTCTTATCCTAATCTATACATGGCGGATCTTTAATTTATAATTCTCTTACTTTCTTTCTTCCTTTCTTAAAAGATTCATAGTCAATTTTTCCATCACACTCCATTTCACTACCCTCTCTATTTGATTAAGTGTTGGATACCCTAGATCTTGCTACATCATACATATTCTTGATCAGACGTGAACTAAGAATCACAGATACGAGGGACATTATAGTGTGATTTGAAGTGTTTTGTCATATTTAATTAAGTGTTGGATAAGTTAGGCTTTTTCTTTGAAGAACTTAATGTCTAATGATACCAAAAACCCATCACAGCAAATAATCTGAAAAATCATTAAATCATCAGTTCACCATATTTATCAGAAACATACAACAGGAAAGAACAGGATCTAAATTCACGTATAAGAGAAGTGTCTAAAATAGAATTAAGAACTAAAACCAGGACAATCATAAGAAATCAAACTAAACAATCGTTAAAACAAACAAAACAACCATACCCGTTTCAAGAATCAAAGCAAGGTATGAGTTCTTCCTCTTTTCAAAGGCTTTGAGACTGAGATAGCCTGCAATAATGAGCAACAAGCCAGAGCCAACCCCACCTCCCAGAGACGCAGTGCTCCCTTTCTTCAAATACCCAAACAGTCCTCCAGCCACCAATAGCAACCCGTAGGGAATCGAGAAACAGAAATCGTGCATTTTCCTCAACTAAGATTTTCCGGGAAAATCAGATTCTCTGAATCGGAAGAATGAGTCTAGACTCCTGAGATTTTCTATCACAGATCAAAGTCGAAAATTTTATTCTAGAAGTGGACCAGTGGCGTGTGGTGTGGAGTGCCAAAGGTCAACGATTTATAATTCCATATTATAAGCTATTCACTTTCTTTTCCATGTTTACCCCTGACCCATCTTTTAATTACGATATTGTCCTCACAACACTTTTTTCCAAATTTTATATAAAAAATTATTTAAAAATAAGTAAATTTTAAAAGCTCAAATAAAAAAATTTAGTTAAAAAAATGATTAATATCTGTAAAATAATTTATATTTAAAAAATTTATATAAAAAATATTTTTTAACTGTCAAATTATTAAAAAAAAGTTTATATTTTAATTTACTATAAATATTATTTAAATAGATACATAATTATAAATAATTATTATTTTTCATTTTTATTAATTAAATAAAATATAAAATTTTAATTAGTTTATTAATTAAATAAAATATAAAAATAAAAAATAAAATCACAATATAATGATATTTGAGTAAATAAAATGATAAATATGAAATTTTAGTAAAGATAATTATGTTTTAAAATATTTAATTTTTATTTTCTATTTTTTGTTAGAAGTAACTCCAATTTTTAAATTATGTTTTAAATCTAAAAAATTGTTTTTACTATTATTCAAAAATAATTTTAAAATTTTTCTAAACACTTCAAATTTTAAAATAAGATTCCTTGAAA
Source organism: Senna siamea (assembly GCA_031216115.1). Lineage (NCBI taxonomy): Eukaryota > Viridiplantae > Streptophyta > Magnoliopsida > Fabales > Fabaceae > Senna > Senna siamea. Next base: position 12,984,396 of record CM062361.1, on the reverse strand, counting down.
AAAAATTAAAATAAGTACTTTAAAAAAAAAACTTTTGACCTTTTCGAAAGCACTTCCAAACCGCTTTAAACGACGTCGTAGCTTATTCGGCTTCTTTGATTTGCTCCACTAAGGGTTTTCTCTGTCCAGATGATGGCCTGTGTCGGAATCCGGATCCAAACCAAGACCCGATTCCGTTATGCCGTCTTCAACCCTTCACACCGACAGAATCTCCTCCTTCTGCGTCGAAGCCTGAAAGTGTCGATGTCGCAGGGAAAATCCAAGAGACCCATTTGCCCGTCGTGCTCTAAACCTGCCCGTACATGCCTCTGCTCTCGGATCCTGACCTCGGGTATTGAAAATTCGGTAAGCGTGACCATTCTACAACATGCACTAGAGAGTAAGCACCCGCTTAATTCTACTCGAATTGCTAGACTAGGCCTCAAGAATGTCAAGATAGCCACTGTTTCAGATGTTAATTTTGAAGCTCGATTCGTAATTCGGTTAATGGAACCGAATTGCAAGTCGGGGTTGGTTAGAAATGGTTCGGCTAATTCGATTTTACATCAAGCTTCGGAAATTGGAGATACCCAGAAGCCAATGGCTGAAAATGTTGATGTGACCGATTCTAGAAGAGAAGGTGGAGGGAATTTAGAATTAGAAAATTTACATTGTTGCTTGGAAAATGATATTGGAGCTATGGAAAGTTCTCTAATGGGTACAGAAAGAGTAGAGGTCAGTGATAAAGCTGAAACACATCCACTTCATTTAAATCTTGATTGTACAAGAAGTGTCCCTGAAGATAATGGAGGGTCTGCTATTACTGCTATTATTGGCAAAAATGGTGTCATTAGCTCTCTCTCTCACATTTGGATGCAAAAACCACTGCCTCAATCCCAGAAGTCAAGTTTTAGTGACATTTTGGCTTGTCCTGAAGCATGTGAAGCACTCTCAAAAGGGTTCTTGGTGAAGAAGTTGAAGAGGAGGAGGCAATTTGAGGGAAGCTTTAATTTGAAAGAAGACGAAGAATGTGAATTTGAACTTGTGGTTCCTCCTGGATCAGTGCTACTATTTCCTTCTGATAAAGCTGTTGATGTTAATGACCTAGATGCTATTGGTTTTAGAGTGAGGAACTTGATTGTTTTAGATGGAACATGGGCTAAGGCAAGAAGAGTGTATGGTGAAAACCCCTGGTTGAATATTTTGCCCCATTTGAAGTTGGAAGTGAACGGGACGAGCTTATATAGTGAAGTGAGGCCTCAGCCCAAAGCAGGTTATTTATCTACCATTGAGAGTATTGTACATGTCTTGAAGGCAGTGGGGGAGAATGATCTTGAGGGCCTGGATAATCTCCTGGATGCTTTTGAGTCCATGGTAGGAGATCAAAGGCGTTGTAAAGAGGAGAGGCTGACCAAATCCTCCACATGACATAATACAAACAGAGTGTCATGGTGAAGTTTCAAGTGTCATTTCATATATTCTTTTAGCGTTAGACACGTATTGAATGTGATATGGTTTTATTTTTGAAGTATCTGTGCTTCATAATTTTCTTCATTTGATCAGATTTGGTAATTGCTTCAACCCCAGAGAGAAACTTGCTGCAGTAATTTGTGTAGTTTCCATATTGAGAACTTAACAGTATATCAGATAAAATGGTTACTGATTGGAGAATGCTTGGATTGAGTGGTGTTAGATTTGGCATAGAGTGAGGTGTTTATATTGAGGACTAAGAACAGTCTAGTGCACGAGACTACACCAAGGGAGATTTGGAAGAGGTCAGATGTACGTAACTTTATCATTGCAAGTAGAGAAACTGTATCTTGAATTTGAACCCGTGACCTCCAGGTCACATGTAACAATCTCCCCATGAGGTGTGTATTTTGGAGAATGTGTGGGAATTTTGTCTTCCTGCTAGAACTTGACAAGTTGTTGCTGGGCAGAGATTTTGAAAGAAAACCTTGAGCTATGATGTTGACACACCAGACTGTGTCTGAGAAGAGGAGGAAGTACAAGATGATTAACTTGGGAGAGGAGATAAACTTGAGGGTGCAATAGATGATTTATACTCTAGCTATAGCATGAATAGGAAGAAGTTAGTCAATAGAAGTAAGATTCCAAGTAGGAGATGTAGAAATTATCAGATCCTGGAAACTTTTTCTTCGAGCCACATGGTAGGGGATAAAATATATATGAAATGTATGGATATACAGAAATGGATAGGACACAGCACTAACACAGCAGCACAATAAAAGAAAAAGAATGTTCGTGTAATTTGAAGTATTATGGTAAATATGAGTGTCAAATGTGTATCAAAGATAATAGGACTGTGTTTAATGGTACTTTAGAAGAAATTTGATTGCAGATTTTCTTATATTGTAAGCATTTGAGAATGAAACTATCAGTTCCATTGTTTGTCACAAGAAAATTTCGAAGTTAATTGAAAAAAAAAAAGAAAAAAAGATGAGAGGGCTGGACTAGATGATAAATTAACCTAAAATAAAAGTTGAGATTAAAAAAGTTGAAAATTTTTAGAGATTATGAGTTTAATTCAAAATGTAAAAATCATAATTTTATTTGTTTGTGAGAGATTAATATTTTCTATTAAATTCAATTCTAGTAAGTGATACCAATTTAGTTTGTGTATGGATGTCTATTGACAAATAAAAACACTTCCTCAACAATATTTTTTAGGTTAAATTAAAGTAAACTAACATGGTAAATTACTGACGAGTTAGAATATTATATGCATTTTTTTTATTTCTATATTACTTATGTATAATATCCTAGTTTAATGGATACTAAACAAAAAAAAAAAAAGAAATGGGAAATTCAAGGTTTTTCCTGTACTCCAGTAAGTCTCCTTTTTTCCCCCAATTTCTGTTATTCATTCTCAAAGATTCAAAATCAAAATAGTTTAATATCTATCAAATTTTAAATAAGACATTACACATAAGTAATATGAAAAAAATAAAAGATACACGTCATATTCCTCAATAATTTAATAATGTTAGTTTACTAATAAGGAAAAAATTAAAAAGATTTTATAGGATTTGAAATTTCTAATATAAAAAATAAAATGATAGTGTCTTGTAAAAAAAAATACATACAAAATTAATTAAATTGTGACTCTCATTTACATATAAAAATCATGAGTGAATGTATTCTTATTGTGTTTATTTTTCGTGTCATATAATGTCTTTATATAATTCTCACATGATTCATCTACTAATTGTTTTACACAAATTTTAACCTAGCTATAGTAGTATTCTTAATACTTTCTATTTAAGTTGGAGCATGAATATTAATTATACCTAATTTGTGACGAAAAAATTCTCATCACTTGAGAATACATTTTAGAAGATCCTTGAAAAAATGAATTTTATGTTTAAGATGGTTCACCCTGCAGTTATAAGTGTAAGTCTGTCTGCATAGCATTAAGTATGTTGTATTATATCTGCTTTCTTTCTAAACGAATTATCATAAATTAGACTTTGAGAATCCAAGTATATTTATATCGAAAACAGCTTTTGATTTAAAGTAGCGACTTTATTTTCTCATATATAAATAAAAATGAAAAGTTTTTTTAGCTTGTAAGGCATTGTATGCTTAAATTTCTGGATGGATTCAATAAACGAGAACTTATATAAAGAATATGAGAAATTTTAATTTTCCACTTGTCAAATCGAGTTTTATTTCTTTAAAATTCTTGCATATTTACCAATAAATACCATCATAAGCAAATGTTTGATTCAGCTCTCATAAAATGTTTGATAAAAATTTCACAAGTGAATAATTTTAACTCAACATCATACTACTAACTCTTCTAAAAAAAATATTCACATGCTATAATTCGACTAAAAAAAATGGATAACAAACATCCAGAAACATCATCTAAATTTTTTCCTTAAATTTTAGTTTGATGACTACAAAAGTTGACTGACAAACTCATTCTAAGCCAGATTCACTAGTAAAAAAAATGGTACCAGACACTAGTATTCCCACTATCACATTGAAGATGAGCTGAGCATTATAATCATGTAGAGGTCCTTCTGCCACAGCCTGCTGGAAGAAAAGTGGAGTCTGGAAGACAGGCATATGCTAGACAGAATCAAAATGATAATAGCAACAGATTAAGATCCTCTCATGTAAAAAAATAATATGATAAAACAAAAAAGATAGACACAAAGTGAAAATATATCATTCACTTATGGTTTCTATTATTTAGGTGGAACCCAACACTTATTTTGTGTCTATCTTTCTTCTCATATGACATCGTCATGTTATTTTCTTACATGAGTGGTTCCTAATCTTGGCAGCAACCCATCTTGCTAACAATTGCGATATTCTATTGTGGGTCTGAAGACTGATACTAGTTTATATTTCCTCTCCAAAGGATTATCTGCTCATCCTTGAACAAGATAGGGAGACATGGCACAAGATCCTGCAGTAACAGGTAGAAGGTTGGATACCTCATGCGCATGATAAGTTCGTATGAAGGATGGATACTTTAAACTGAATAGTAACATGCTTTAACCTCCCCTGGATTTGTCATTAATTACACAAATCCCTCTGTATTTTGAAAATTTACCAAGATCTCCCATATATTTTTAAAATATGTAATTACTTAATCATTTTTAAAGGCATTCTTAACATAATCGTTAGTTATGATGTTAAAAGTCAACCAAAAGATTAAATTTGATTGTCAAATGCCTAAAACATCATTGATTAACAATATTTAAAATTCTAACAAGCTGTTTTCCAATGTATAGCTTTACTCTCAACTTCTTCAAAGAGACACAAGTAGTAATGTTTAAAACCATTACAGACAACAAATCATGGATGTTTTAAGTAATTTGACCAATGAATGTAGCCTTTGACTGGTCTCTAATGTCTAAATTAACAGTTATACTAAGCATCATTTTGAAAAAGGAATAAACGATAGTAAATTTTCAGAATATAACAGAGGTGCATGAATGTTCTCAAAATAAACGAAGAAACAATGTATGTTTTCAAAATAGAGTGGGGTTGGTGTTTTTATAGCTAAATTCAAAGGAAGTCAAAATATTTTATTCTATAGACTGTAGACATACTCTTAGCTTCACTCCAATCCTTTTACAGTCGCTTGTACCCACATGGGAGCAGTCCAGTCTCACAACATCCTCGGTCTTGAAAGCTTCCCTCACTCTCTCCACCACATTCACATAAACACCATTTCTTGCTAAACATGGAAATAACAACTTAGCAGTTAGCATATGTTAGGATCCAGCGAACTAGTTCAAACTGTATTTAAAAAACAAAGCAGCACCTTTGGTAATTTATAATACCCATATTCTTCACTTACTTAGTTTCATCAGAGGTGGTGAGTTCAGACCCCTGTTTCTCATTTCTTTCGTTTCTTCATGTGTCAACCCCTCAATTACATTCTTCACAAGCCTTGGATAAATTGGCGCATAGGGCCTCCATAGCATAAGAGGAATAACGGGCCGATTCTTGGGATCATAATTTCTTCCTCTGTATAAAAGCAGGATATTTATGTTGCGATAGATTATTTTTCCACCAGACTTGTCCTGTAAATACAGCAATATGTACATCAGGAAAAGCATCCTGAAACTCAAGAAGAATTAAGGCTTCAGCTGATGAATGCATATAAGAAAAAAATGTTGACCTCAAGATGGAAGCAAACATTGCCCATGTCAATAGTTGGCACACCCAAGCACTTAATTCTCACAGCTTCTGCCCTTTTCCAATGATTATGGATGTCATCCAACATGTTGTGAGTGACTCCCCCCTTCCCTAGCACAAAAGAAAAGTCTTAGCAACAGGCCATCAGAATGATAAGAATCCATTTAGCCCTAGCTAAATAACTATCACTCACTAGCGAAGAGGTAAACACCCAAATGTCAAGTTAAAACAAAAAGCCATATTGATAGAGTCAAAAGCTGAGACACCAACACCATTAAAAACTAAAATTGGTGCTCTCAAAAATAGTATGAGACATGATGAAATTCTTTAAATTACAAAAGGACACTTCAAATTTTATAGTGTCACTGTGTCTGTGTTGTGTTCTATCCAGTGTTTCTTAGGTCAGAAGCAATGGTGAAGCAAAAAATAATAGGTCTTCCCTATATGGCAGCCAACAAGATTCTATTCCATTAAGATCTGATTTTTAATTTTTGAAAAAACTACAGGGCATTTCTCAGTCTGTTCAATTTTGCTTTGTTTTTTTCTTTTTTGACCTTCAAGAATTTACGTATATGCAATTCTGCATCAGTGCATCCCAAAAAAGCGCATAACTTCATACACAAGAATCTGAGAAAATAGGAGGTACCCAGATTGACCTGCCTAGCACAATCACTGTGACGATAACGTTCAACGAGCTCCGCCACTTCTTCGTCTGAAAGCGGATCTCCGAGAACCCGGTTCCGCTCCTCCGTCAACCTCTGCCGGTCCACTTCGTCCTGAACCGGCGCAGAAGTCCCGGTCCATTTTCGGTCGAGCCGCCCCGGTCCAAAAGGAGAGAACTTGGGCGATTCTCGGAAACTTATGGGTTCGACGGAGTCGTCAATCTCGGAGTAAGAGTATTTGAAATCGAATGGAAGGTCCGATTTCAAAGGAAGCTTAGGGCCTTCCTTGACACTCACAGCTTCCTTGGAGGTTTTGTTCTTGGTTTTCTTAGGATTTGGAGGTTTTGAAGGAGAAAACGGCGGGTCGTAGATGTCCTCCTCGTGAATGGATGGACTCAGAAAACGATGGAGGGAGAGGGGTAGGGTGGAGGATGTGGAAGCTAAACGACGGCTTGAGCATGAGAAGAGCCTCAGCATTTGGCCAAAAGGGACCGATGGTGATCGTTGTCGCCGGTGACGGAGGAAGGTGGAGTACTCAGCTCCGACGATGTTGGGCCTTGGATTGAAGGTCTTTTCAGAGTTTTAAAGTTTGAAGTGTAATTTTAGGCGAAAGGATCGCCTGTCGCCTTCGTCTGCTGTCTCCTGTTGTTGAAAGAATCTTGATCGTCTGATTGATTTGGGCCTCTTGATCGCGCCACATCATGATGCTTTTTTTTTATAAATTGATCAAAATGTACTATTTTACTTAACTGAAATAGTGCATATTGATTAGTACGTGGCATTTGTTTTAAACGATCTGAAATGTACCATTCTGTTGAAATAAAACGGTGTGTTTTTGGTTATTTTTTGTGTACAAAAATGTTAAACCAATGCGTCTAGAGTTGGAGGAAAAAGAAAAAAATGACTTTTAGCGAGGTGATGTTGTTGCCAAAAATGATAATGATCGAACGCGAGACATAAGGGAATGAAATGTAACAGTGGTTTCTCTGTCTCTCTTACCAAATTTTGGTATACAAATTCAGATGCCACAAAAAATTTTAGATGAACACGCAAATTTTTGGACGCCAAACCACTGTTACATTCCATTCCTTTATGTCTCACGTTCGGCCATTATCATTTCTGCCAACAATGTCGCCACACGAGAAGCCATTATTTATTTTTCTTCTAACTCCCAATGCACTATTTCAAAAATTTTGTACGCAAAAAAATAGTTCAAAATGCATTCGTATTGGTCAAAACACATCATTTCACTAATTGAAACAATGCTTTTTGACTAATTTATAAAGAAAAAAAAGGCAGTGCGATGTGGCACAATCAAGACACTTAGATCACGCAAATGACTAAGATTCTCTCGACCGCAGGGGACAATAGACGAAGGCGACAGCAAGCGATTCTTTTGCTAATTTTAAAGATGTTGGGAAATAGTTTAAATTAATATTTTTAATTTTTAATTTTAATTAATATTATAAATTAGTCTTTTACATTTGTATTATTATGTTAAAATGATTCTTTAAGTTTTAAATTTGTCTTATAAAAGGATATCATATAATAATAATATAATAGTATTATGTAAAAAAAATAAATACATAATAAAATATATTATTTATTTATTTATAATTTTTAAAATAAATTTTTTTAGTCTCTAAAAATATAATTTAATTTAATTTAATTTATAAATTATAAATACTTAATTTAATTTTTAAAAAGTACATTATATCTTAATTTAATTTTAAAAATTTTAAATTAAGACATAAAAAAGCATAAAATTTTTATACATATAAAATATAATGTAATTTTTAAATATTAAATTAAATATTTTTATAATTTAAAAATTAAATTGAGACAAATTTTATCTTTTAAAAATTAAAAAAATAATTTATTTTAACTTTTATATATAAATAAGATTTTTCAATCAAGTACATTTATAAATAGACGTAAGATTAAGTCGCAATTCCAATCCTTCCTTCTTTCATTCCTCTTCACTCTTTTCCATCTCTATTTATACTCCCCTTTGCCATTATGCCTTTTTTTTTTCTTTTTCATAAACTGCAGTTTTATATCAGTTTTATGGCATTTTGATGTTTTTATTATATATATTTATATTATAATAATTTTAAAATTTTTTAATTATTCATCTCATAAATTATATATTATATAAAAAAATATAAAATAAAATATGTGATATGAAAAGAGAGAGAGAGAGAGAAAAATAAAAATATTGAAAAATTAAAATAGAATAATGAATAATTAATTAACTTTCTATTACTTAATTTAATATTTTAAAATTTAATAAATATTATTTTATATTATATATTATATTTCAAAAAAAAAAAAAATAACTTACATGTCTTCTAGTGACAAAACTAGCAGGAAACAAAAGACAACGGTAAAAATTTATGTCGCCTACAAATTGATGGAACTAAATTGATTACGAAGAGTAATGTAAATATATCAGACACATTTTTCACTACAACTTTCTTATGATATATTTATATATTTCTTCATTAATACTTTGTATCTAAGAGTCTCTGAAAATAGCGTGCCTCCTGTCGTTGTTATTTGATGACTCTGAACAGTACATTAGCTTCACATTTTGCAAAAATCAATTTATGAAGACATATAAATATATCACGCACTATTAAACATATTTATCTATTCGTTCCACTTTTAAGATGCTTATAAATATAAACTACCAAATTATGTCCCAAAAAAACACGGCTCCTGTCCCTGCCATTTAGTTGCCCGGTACAGTACATAGACTTCCCAACATGCAAGGATGTGTTTATCTGCTTAATTTTTGTTTGAGTGTAGCCTTTCTGAAACTGCCATACCTCTAGTCATTGCACCAGATTAGATTCAAATATAAATTCCATCTAGATATACACAAGATGACAAGAAACATTTGCAACTGATTACATAACTTAAAAGATTTAACTTATACAGAAGTCACCACAAGTTTTGGAGAATACAAGCAATATATACCAAGCCTAAAACACTTGAATGAGAGACAACTCCCAGTCCTTGAGTAGCATACAATAGCAACCATGCAGCAAAGTACCGAAATACCTCAATTTACTGACTGCAGTATAGAAACCAAACCCACTCAAGTTGCTATTAGTGGTAATATGATATATAGTTTGTCGCATTATCTATCCCTGGTTGAGAAATGCCAGAAGCAGACCTTAGGGATTTTAAGGTGTCATAAGCATATTCCTGAGTTCATGTCTTTTTTGATCAAAACAACCTGAGCTAACCAAAGAGTTTATCCAGATATCATCAGATTTTACTGGCTCATCATAATCGTTCCTGTGCCAGCTCCAGAAGGCATGAGAGGAATTTACTATTTTCAGCTCACCGTGACCAAAACTGGCTTCCCGGAATTCTGACCACTCTGGTTGTGGGTTTATATACCTGTCAAGAAGCATCAATGTAATGACTAAGTTTCATTGTACAAGCTCTGGTCATAATAGTGTTAATTATGCGCACTTCAGAAAAAAAAGTCCTTCAAAAGATTGTAGAAAATTAAAATTTCTTTAGTATGACAGAATCTAAAACTAATGGTTAAGATCTTTCTAAGTTCACTTTTTTCCCATCTCTCTTTATTTCCAGTATTTTCCTTGGAGAAAGGGCTATGTGGGGTAACTTAGATCTAGGAAGATATAATGAGAATAAAACAACCTATTTTAAGGACCACAGGGTTTTGCATGTATAATCCCTCAGATATACAAACTGACTATATCTGCCTCTTCCTATATTCAATATGAAGATATATGAAAAAGCAACAGAAGAGTTCTGTGGTAACTCTGCCCAGTTGGCAGTATTATTAACAGTGAATGACTGTTGAATGATATTTATATGGGTTTAGAATTACTTCAACAAAAATTGACTTTGAAAATCAAATTTTTTAGAATTCTAATGTATAAATCTAAATGAATTTCGATGCAGAATCCAGAGTACAGTAATATTAGAAAGCAGTTAAAAACCTCCTGAATATTACCCTCACTCAACAAAGTCTGTGATTCTTCAAGGCCACATGCATGTTAATGATATAAAGACAGCCTCAATAAAGCTTTCTTCGCACAAGGAACAACTCAGAAATTCTTGGGAATGTTTATAACAGTGATAACTTACTTAGAAGCTAAGCCCTCTCTGTTTCCACCATCACCAATAGTTATATGAACAGCACCACAAGGGTCCAATCTTCCATTATTCACACGTTTCTGTCAGCAGGACAAAGTACTAGTAAAAAGCCCTAATTCCATGAAATCATATCAACAAAGAAAAGAAATGGTTGACAACATAGGCATACCGAACGTTCATAAGCATGCACATGACCAGCAAGAACTAAATCAACACTAGCAGCATAAAGCAATGGCTCCATAGCTGCCATCATATCATCTCCTTCACCCCGATGAGCCTTGTTACTATTATACCATGGCACATGAAATAACACAATCAACCAAGGTGTCCTTTTCCTGTTCACCTTTGACAGATCTGTCTGTAGATAAATAACAAGAGCATTAGACAATTGAACTTTAGTTGGGCTATATTTTTATCTATGGAACATAAGATAAGATGCAATGTGATTAACCCTATGCACATTAAAGCTAAGTATGAGTCTATAAGATGAAAACCTAACGGGACAGAGGACTTGTGGCCATGATGAGGGAAGTATCAATAATACATTGTCTAATAGAAAATTTACATTTAAGACTGCAAGTTGAAATCAAATCAGGAGATTGAGATTATAATAGTAACATTAAAAAAGCTTGTTACTAGAATAGCACGATAATTTCAAAGCATCTCTCTCATTTGTTGATTAATCTAAAGGCAATAAAGATGGAAAAGTATAGGTATGTTAATCATGGTTTCTAAGATAGGTTTCTCAGATTGCAAGCATTGCAAATTTGCAATCTATACCAAAAATAACAACATAAATATAAACTGATGAAAAATGCAAAGCAGGAGATCATGAAGAATTGACATATGGGGCATATAGAAACTACAACAAACAACAAATCTGAAGTTGTCTTTCTATCAGAGCTATATTATAATAGTGAATTCTAGCAAGCTCTACACATCATGTAAATCAGAATCTCCAATGGAAGATATTTTTATGGCATATTCTCTTCATAAAAACACTTCAAAATAGGCATTATCTAAAATTTCTGACATCCATCATAAAACTTCAGGAAACCCTTCCTCAGCAGCCATGCATCTATATATAGTTACACACCAAGGTAATGATCAATAACTTCCCAGATGTTTTAACTTTGGACGTACCCTGAACCAATAATAATCACTAAAGCTATCTACACACGTAGAGATCTATAGCTAGGCAAAAACAGGAATCTTTAATGACTCCAATTCCAGGACCGCCTGGCTAGATATTTCAAAATGAGGATTCTTCAGCATGAACCAGATGAATCATAAGCTAAATCTCCCAAGGCTGCCATAGAGGTTCAATTTAATCTTCTTTATATGGATGCACTATGTATTTTCCCCAATTCTATAATGAGCACATCAATATGCCAAAAGAATGACACAAAAGAAGCTTTGTCTTCTATATTTATTATCTCATCTAAGTACTTAATAGCTGATAACAAATTTATTTATGTCTCAGATATGTTAACTCTCGATAAATTGGGAAAATCAACCAACCTTCAGCCATCTATATTGTTCTGAGTACTCGTCATAATCTGTATAGGAGCCAAGCATGATAATGTGAGCACCTGCAACTTCAAACGAATAATAGAGATTTGAATTTGACCCGCTCTCCTCAAATGGCATCTTCCATCTGGCATTATATGATTCAAACCCATCCTTTAGCAATAGTATGCTCTCCTTTTCATGGTTTCCTTGTGTTACCATCCATGGCCTTGTACTAGCAAGTGGCTGCACTAGCTTACCAAATGTGTCCCATCGGCGTTGGATATAATCAGCATACGAAAGGTCTCCTGGAAGCAGGTGGACATCATAATTGCATTGACCAATGTGATCTAATGTTGATTTCGTCCAACCAGTTTGACCCAGATCCCCAGCCACAGCAAAAGTAATTGGTAGTTGAGCTGGTGGAGTTTTGAGCTGAAATTCAGGACCTTGCCCACCACAACGGTAAAAGTATACAGTACTATCCTCCAACGGGCCAATTACAGTGTGGTGTATCTTTCCTGAGCGATAGAGCAGATAACTATAAGAGGTGCTTTCTCCATCGGCCAAATTGTCATATCTCCCAGGCAATGTTCCATATTCTACGATTGAAGGTGATGAATCATCATCAGTTATCCAGGAAACTCTCATGTGCTTGTCTCCGGCCAAAGAAATGTGCACCTGCACCAAAGACTTCTACAATTAAGTATCTTAAACTGCAAGCCTGTATTATATATAAAATTACATAGAGTTTAATATGATGGACTAAGAAGCGACTACATAAAACCAGAGTAGCATGGCCCACAGAATAGCTGTCCAAGAATTGGCAATAATTTACCCATATTGAAGGTGGCAGTTTGACTTCACAGTTTATACAACTTCACAAGACAAAAGGCTTAGTTATCATCTGCATAACTAGCATCTATTATGAACATATGTTATTTCAAGATTTGCGATTTAGTCCCCATCATGAAATAGAAAGACTAGACATTCAAATAAGTGCTATAAACCCGATAAGGGAAGTTACCATTGTTTAATATCATCACTTGAGTCAATCATAAATGGTTGTATCTTATACAGAGATATGGTTAAGAAATTATTCTGACACGATTCTTGGACAGCAATACGAGCTTCTATACATCATACTCCCAGAAAGCGATATGATAATTAAAATATCACACAAAAAGAAAGGGTTATTGTTTTTTATATGATTAAAAGAAACTAATTCTTGATTCTGACTCTGAATTGCTCGAGTCTAGATTATCTCAGGTCAGTTAATGCCAACCATGCTAATGGTCCTGTAGTTGATGTCAGCAGGTCTCTAAAGAAAAGCCTCCAATCCCTCACATTGAATCATATGCATCAGGAAACTATGGACACCAAAAATGCAATGGCTAAAAAAGAAGTAGCACAATCAGAAAGATTCTGTTGTATCTTTTTGAAACTGCTAACCATTTGGCATCTTTATGTCTAAAAATCACTTTCAGCAGAGTTTAGGTAAACTCTGAATTCTTTTCTTTTTAAATGATATCTCATTTCATTTGAAAAAGGAAAGAGAATGAAGGAAGAAGTCTAGAAAACCTAGTTCATCAATAACGAGAAGGAAAAAAAGAGGATTTTTTTTCTGAATAGCAAGCCCTCAGAAGGAGCCTCTTATCTCTCAAATGACTTCTAAAGTTTTAGTATCAGAGATACCTCTGCATACTGTAATATAATAAGAAAGTAGAAAAAGCAAACAAAAAGATAAATTTATGAACAGATTATCAGAAGCAAGATTCTCATTGTTTGATACACGATAAACAATAATAATTAACTTTTATATAAGAATTGTGAATAAACCAAAAAGAACTAATTAACAGAGTAGTTCCTTCAAACTCAAAGTACTATGATGACTAGAACAATATAAAACTGATATCTAACTATGATGAGTAGGACAATATAAAACTGACGTCTAAATTAGTTTTTGTATTTTTTATGCATATCTTAGCAATCAGTAATACTCAACAAAGTGCAAAGCGAAGGGAAATTTTCTCTCAACAAGAACTACCAAAAACATGATAGAGGAACCATTTGTGATGAAAAGGAGAAGAATCAAGACACTGAATAATCAAAAGCAACAAAAAATCAGACCACAGAAATCGAAGACTCTTAAAATTAATCATAAAGCTGGAAGCCCCAGACTAGAAGAACACAAGAGGATCTATATGCCTCTTTTTTATCTCATTTTGCCCAGTAAACATCATTTGCGAGGAAGCTATGAAAAGCTGAGCTACCTAGCATACCAAAAGAAAAGAAAACAACAACAAAAATTGGTAACAGTCAGAAAAATGCTCTTAAAAGTTAAAATTAACCACCAACAACGGACTGCTGCACTGATTTTCTCAATATTTACGGTGACCATGAATACATGTAAAAGAATCATTTTTATTAAACTCAAAAAAAAAAAAAAAAAACTGTATAGTTGTACATCCGACATATGAATATGTAAAGAAAATTATTCACTTATCATGCACATCTGATCAAATCAAATTCAACTAAAGTGAAAATTTTGAAATTCCAGCAACTAAACAGATAAGCCATTTCCGATGAAACAAGAAGAAACCAGATTTAGCACAACCAAACGCAACTAAAAATCGGACCAGAAGAAATCGAAGCCTCTGAAATTGATAACAAACAGAGCGAAAAAAAAAAAAACAATCAAACAAAGCCATATAAATCACCTGCTGAGGACGGGAGGCGGACTTCGAATCCCACGGGAACTGGAGGGTTTTGCGAGGCAAAGGACGGACGTAATCGGCGGTGACAGTTGCAGAAACGACAACGAAGACGACAGTTAGAACGAGTTGGAATTCCATTTGTAGTTGTCGCAATGATCAACGACCTCTTCACTGTTGAGTCCTCCGTAAAACGCCGGAAGAGCACGGCTTGTATTGTAATATATGGATATCAGACAGTGATGATTGGAACGTGTTCATTGTCTGTGAGTGCGTGTTAGTGCGACACTGTTCATTTTATCTGCAAAATGCAAATAATGAAGTTATTAAAAAAAAAAAAACGAAGCAAATTTATTTATTACTTAAGAGTTAAGATAATAATGAGAAAAGGGATGGATACGTTGAGATTCTGAGAATATCGTACACCTTAAAATTAAATTATTAAGCTTATGTCGTTTAAAATTTAGAAGAGTAAGTGAATATACCAATTAATTTTAAAATTAAATTATTGTATGTTAATTATATAGATGTTTAACAAAAATTTCGATGTTTTTATTTTCTCTTAATATATAATAGATTTATGTATCACTTATATAGACTAATATTAATATAACCACTACTCTTATAAATTTTAAAAAAATAAATAAATAAGAACAAAAACATTAGTAGAGAATTGAAATATCACCATGTCGAATTTATTATTTTTATCAATTTGTTAAGTGGTTAATAATGTAGGAGAAATTAAAATGCAATGAAGTTAATGTTTTCGAAAGTTAATTATTACATTCATTACTTTTAAAACTAAAATTAATAATTTTTTAACGACTAAAAACAACTACCTTGTACATTTAGTCAAACAAAAATGTGTAAAAGTCAAAAGTGTCATCCAGCACGAAAGCAAAATTGCCCGAAGTTTGATGAGATCTGGTTTTTGTTTGTTGGTGATTAGATTCCAAGGGAATCACAAGTTCAGATCTTCCAAAAAAAAAAAAGTCAAAAAATCTTTAAAATTTAAATAATAGACTATTAAAGATATAATCATATTTTAAATTTAAATTATTAAATGCATATATTAAAGTTATTAATTTTAAGTATTTTTATTGATAATTTAAATTAAATACATAGTTAATATAAAATATTTATCATTAATTTTTGTATATAAATAATATTTAATACTTTATTATTTAATATATATATATATGCACGTTTTTAAATTTTGAATTATATTTTTAAATATTTTTAATGTATGATATTTAAAATCAAAATTTTTAATATACCATAACTTAAAATTTTGTAGCTCAACCCTTTCCCCAAAATACTTCTTGAAAATTTTAAGATTCATGAACTCGTGGATATAATATTAATCAACGATTGATTTCATATACGTAACGTTTCCATTTTTTATAAAGTGCGCAAATGAGAAGATATTATTTATTTATTTATTATACTTATAAAATTTGATACAATGTTATAAAATTTTTTATTTTAATTTATTTTTTATTTATAAAATTAATATTTGACATAATATTTATTTATTTTAAAAATAATAAAATTATTTAATTGTCTTAATTGTTATAATTACATGAAATTTTTTAATATAAATTTAATTGTATTTGTTATTATATTATAAAAATCATAATTTTATTCAGTACATAATATTATTTTCACTGCTAAAAATCAAATTAAAAGAAATGAGTAAAATTTTTCAAAAAATATTACAAATAATTTAGTTAAATATTAAAAAAAATAAGCGTAATTTACTTTAAATATAATCCTTAATCTTTCATTTAAAAAAATCTTAGTCAATTTTATTTAAAATATTAGACTTATATATAATTATTTATATTTTTATTAAAATAATATAAAATGTATAATTTTTTAAAAAATATTAATTATAAAAAATAAAAGACTAATTATAAAAAAATTAATAATAAAAATATAAAAATTATACCTAAATTTTTTAAAAAGCAACAAAAGATAAAAGGATTGAGGGGTAAAGAAATAAGCAACAAGACATTTATTCACGACAACATGCTTTAAAAAAGACTTTTGTTGATTTTCCGTGTCCTTTACTTACTCGTACTTTTCTTGTTTCACATTTACGTTCAAACAATCAAATCATCTCTCTAATACTATTCAAAGATTTCGGATTTCTTGGGGCTTCATGAGTTTTTCTTTTATTTAACATCTACAATTTTTAGGCTCCTCTTGTGTGGAGGAAAATTACTTTCTACAAAAAGAATTTTTATTTGCTTTATAAAATTTTGAAATAAAACTATTATTTTAATTAATAATCTTTTAGTTAATGTTTAATGTCAAGATATATATTATTTATATAATTAAATATGTATATAATCAATAAAAAATTTTGTTTTAAATCTAAATAAAATAACTTTATAATTTTTAATTCAAAGTAAATAATAATAAAATTATAAATTTTTTATATTCTTTTTTTAACAAGGAAGTGTAATTCTAACATTATTTACTTAATATTTTAACAAATAGTTGTTTAAAATTTCAAAATTGGAAAGTAAATCATAAACTTTTTTTATTTTAATAAATAAGTCATTTCGTCTAACTTTTTTTAAGCGAATTAATTAACTTGTTGCATTAGGGCTTAGGTTCTATATATATGTTAAGGGGAGACTAATGCAATGAAAAGTACATTTCAAAAATAAGAAAATGATAAGAAAAATAACATATTTAATAAAATGGAAAATTTTAAGGACCTGATTATGGATTAATCCAAATTTTAAAGAGTTTTTGTTTATTACATTTTTAAAATGCTATATTTTTTTAACCAACAAATTTATAGTTGAGGTAAAAGACCTTAAAAAGTTAAATACAAGTTTAAATTTTAAAAATTATATTTGTTGAAAAATTTATATCTTAACACTTTCAGTTCAATAAAAATTAGTTATAAATTTAATGTGATTTGAGAATAATCTATCTATAAATTTATCAAATTCTGACTAATTTAAATAAGATTAAAACTTGATACTTTGCTTAAAAAAATAAAATATCTATTATTCTAATTAATTAGATATTGATATCTTTTCTCTTTTAAATCATATATATAATATAGATCTAATTATATAATTAAAGAATGAAAAATTATGAGAAAAGAAGTTTTATGAAAAGATGGACTTCTCAATTATATTAAAAAATTAAATTCTAAATAAATTAGCATGTAGTTATATACTAATCTACTAATATTTAATTATTTATTATAATTAATTTTTAGGATTTATCAAAAATTTGAAATATTGTTATGCATTACCTGGCAAAGCCTATCAATAGAGGAAGTGTAGAAATGTAGGGTGTGAAAGAGAGAAAATAAACACTCCTATACCCACTCCATGAAATTACACTAGGCTGGGATATCTAAAATTTCTAAAAAAATTCATATAGTTAAAAAATTAAATAAAAAGTAAAATTCATAAATTATATAGAAGATTCAATTCATTTTAATAATTATGTAATTTTTTTCTCAAACTTTGGGATCCCATTTCAATTACAATATCAATGATTGAGTTTTATAAATTTGAGTGGCTTGGGCCAAGTCAACTCTTTGCTAGTAGGGCCTAGGATGCTTCCTATTTCCATCGCTGAAGCAGCACTATGCTTTTCAAGAACCTGTATTCTAAATTCTCTAGGGCTTCTTTGAATTTGACCCCATTGATTAGATTATCCTCTTTCCTTCCCAAATCTCTCTTAGTGAATTTTTGCTATTTCCGTTCAATCGAAGCAGAATCGCCCTATATCTTCATCTTCTGCCTTGGATAATCTCGGTGCCTACTCCAAAATTACCAGAGAGGAAGTCGAAATCAAACAGTTTTCGAATCGGGTTGTTCAGAGAAGTTCGGGATCGCCATTATCGTCAAGTCTGGAGTATCTTGCCCCTTAGGTAAAGATCCATCAGGTTCTATCAGTATTCTCTATCTTTTTCTTTTCTGAAAAAGTAAAATAGTGATTTAATCTATAAATTTTTAATTTGTTCTACGAAATAAATCCTCCTAATTCAACTTGTTAATTATTTTTTAATCGACATGGTTTAGAATCATTCTTTCTTGTCCTTTGATGATGTAAATTTGCCCGTCACTGTGATTTTTATTAGAGAAAATTACGTAAATCTTTACACAAATTTTTTATACAAAATAGGAAAGTACACTTTTACCCTTGAAGAATGATTATATAACAATCATTTATTTAAATTTTGATTTATAATAAATTATTGTAAAATTATTATTGTTTAATTTAATGAAAGTATTATTTATGAAGTTACTAAAATTCAACACATTACTCAGGATTGTTTGGATTTATATTTAATCTGTTAATCTTAAAGAATTCAAATTCTAAAACATATATTTCTATTGTTTTTATTTAATTTTAAAGCATGTATTTTTATATGCTGTTGCATGTAAAGGAAGATTGGGAAAAGAAATAGAAAGTGTTTTCCGTTAAATTTAACTGTAGATAATAATTTTAATATTTTAAATAGTTTAGAGAATAATTTATTACAAATTAAAATTTAGGTAGAGTATAAACATAATTTTGTAAGATAAAGTTTACTTTTTCCTGCAAAATAAAACTATAATTTTATTTCTAATAATGTAATAAATACTGTTAAGTTTATATTAAATTTCAACATGAAAATAATAAATATATATTTTAAAATAAATATATATCATGTAAAATATTAATTTTATTTACAATATAAACTATAAGAAAAATTTGTGTGACATTGTAACAAATTTTGGGAGTATCAATTTTAGAAGTATCAAATGTAATTTTTAAAATTACAGGAGTAATAAGTATAATTATATCAAATATAAAATAAGGTTGGTATAATTTTTTCTTTTATTATCTTATTAGACCAAATAAACACGATAATTATGCTTCTTAAATAAGGTAGGTAAATTACTAGAAAAAAATATATAGATCTCCATTGAAACCAAAAGATAACTAAATACCTTCAAGAATAATATTGATTTCTTTTATCTAAAATATAACATTAAAATATATATTTTTTAAACTTTTATTTCAATGTTATTTACTTTGTGTCAAAAACCATAAATTTAATTTATTCTAAAATTTTATTAAATCTATGACAATGCTTATGTTTATTAATATATATAGTTAATACAACATTATATTTGAAATTAAATATCATTAATTATTATCTATTAATTGGTAAATCTTAAACAATAATAACAACAAACAAAACTTTTTTTTACTAATAAGGTCAACTACATTGATCAAGCGATGTCAATGTATTTTTTCTTGGTTTATTTTTATCGTTAGATTATTGATAATTAAATATATCTTAATATTTTTTTCTATTATTTATTTTGTTCTTCATTTACTTCTATTTATTAGACTATCTTTTATTTGATTTACTTTTTATATATGAGTTTCTAAGGTCTCATACATAACCAAACCACATAAAACGCGTTTCAAAAAATTTTTTTATGATAAGCATTACTCCAAATTTTTTTTTTCTAATACAATCATTCATAATATTATAATTTCTAATGTGTTTATTCATCTAATGCAACATTCTCATTTTTGCGATATTGAATTTTAACTTATATTGATTTTTTATTGCCTAACATTTAGTACCATACAACAATACAGTTTTTATAGTTATGCGATAAAATTTTTTCTTAAATTTGAGTAGTACTTTTCTATCATAAATGAGATGCCTAAAGCTTGCTTTCATTTTAAACACCCAACTTAAACTCTATGATTTAAAATCCTCTTCTATTTCTCTATTATTTTATATAATAATCTCTAAATATTTAAAACTTGTGATTTGTATGTAATGATTTTTAAATTTCACCTTTACCTTAGAACAATTGTATATTTTATTAAATTTATATTCCATTTACTCTATTTTACTTTGACTTATACAAAAATTGAATATTTTTGAAACTTGTCTTCGTATCTCTAATTTTTTGTTTACTTTTTCTTTTAAATTTTTAACAATGACTATATTGTTAGCAAAAAGAATGCACCTTAGCATTGCGAATATGTTCAGTGATTACGTTGAATACTAAGTTAAAAAGGTAAATGTTCTTCCCAATCTTTAATTACTCCAATTTGGACATCTCTTAGGTATATCTTAAAAATAATTTTGTAAATTTTTGTTTGTAATAATTATATTTTGATTGAATAATTTCACTATTTGCTAAATTTAGAAAAGTAACTCTTGTTCATTGGTTAAATAGATACTTAATATTTGTTATATTATATAACTAGAAATAGATATAAGGATATTTTGATCAAAATATGTATATTGTGACTTTTTTTTTTTTTGGTTGCAAGAGAGGTAAGTGTGCATGGGGTTTGATTTCAATGGACGAGTGTAAGGCCATCTAATTTGGACATCTCTTAAAAGCAGGGAGGAGAGTAATTCACCGTAAGAATTATGTGACTCTTGATTAGTTTTATAAGTTTTTAACTTCAGTTTACTACAGAATCAGAGCAAAACAAAATTTTTGGTTTCAGACATTCAATCTGTAACAATTATTCATTTCACTTTAATTTCACGTATGAAAAATAAGTCTGGGGATGATTCTCCATCACCCAACTAAAACTTTCTATTTTAACCTGCATTCCGTTGATATAGATTCTGAATTTACGAGTAAAGTTGACTCTTATGTCAGGTTGCTAGGTTTAGATGGCAGAGATCATTATATCCATTGTTGCCAAAGTCTCGGAATATCTGGTGCGTTTAACGATAAGTCGGGGGCAGTATCTATTTTGTGCCCACAAAATCATGAAATGTCTTGAGAGAGAAAAGAAGGCGCTGGTATTAACTCGTGATAGTGTGCAGAAAAGGATTGAAGATGCTAGTCAAAGAGCAGAAAAAGTCACTGATGCTGTTTTGGGGTGGCTGAATGACGTGAAGGAACTCATAGAAGAGGTGGAGCAGCTGGAGCAAGAAATAAAAGCCCACAGCAGCAGTTGTTTCCGAGGGCAGTGTCCTAACATGAAGAGATATAGTCTGTGCAAACAAATGGAAAAGAAAACAGAGGCTATGATACGGCTGATTAAAAAAAGTGAATTTGAGCCATTTTCCCTGCCTGCCCCGATTCCAGATATAGAGTATTTCTCTTCTGGAAACTTTGAATATTTCCAGTCTACAAGATTGGCTGCAGGTCTTCTTCTGGAGGCCTTAAAAGATGACAGTGGCTATATAATTGGTTTATATGGCATGGGAGGCTCTGGTAAAACAACACTGGTAAAAGAAGTGGGTAAGAAAGCCAAGGAATCGAGGCATTTTGATCGTGTTGTATTTGCCACTGTGTCCCAATCTCCAAATATCACGAAAATTCAAGATGAAATTGCTGAATTGTTAGACCTGAAATTGGATGAAAGAAGTGAAGCTGGAAGAGCAAGACGAATATCAATGAGATTACAAAGTGGAGAACGAATTCTCATAATTTTGGATGATGTTTGGGCTAAGCTCAACCTTGAGGCAATAGGGATTCCTGTTGATGGAAATCGAAAGGGTTGCAAGGTGCTTCTAACCACTTGTCGTCAAGATGTGTGTGATTTAATGGACTGTCCGAAGAGGATTCCTTTGAATCTCTTAACTGATGAGGAAGCTTGGAGTTTGTTCCGAAAGCATGCAAGAATAGATGAAGATGCTTTATTGTCTTCCAATCCATTAAATGATGTGCAACGGAAAGTATGTAAGGAATGTAAAGGACTACCAATTGCAATTGTAGCTGTGGGAAGTTCCTTAAAAGGAAAATCAAGTGCAGTTGATGAGTGGAAGGTAGCCTTGCAAACTTTAAGAGATTCAAAACCTATGGATGTGGATAAAGGCGTCAGAGATGTTTTCAATTGTCTTAAATTAAGTTATGAGTATTTAAAATGCAAAAAAGCCAAGTTGCTCTTTTTAATATGTTCAATCTTTCCAGAAGATCATGAAATCCTTATTGATGACTTATTCAAATATGGAGTGGCACTGGGCATCTGTGGGGAATCATTTGATTTAGCAAGGAATCAGCTGAGAGTGTGTATTAATAAACTTGTTAATTCTTGTTTATTGATGCCTTGCGAGACAAGTCAAGTTGATCTCATCTTTCGCCATAAAAATGACCGTGTGAAGATGCATGATATGGTTCGTGATGTAGCTTTGTGGATAGCATCGAAAGATCACCCCATTATGGTAAATCTTGCAAAAGATCTGAACGCATCGATAGACAATGGAGCTATAAAAGATTGTTTTGCACTGTCTTCGTGGAACAATAATGGAATAGATATGTTTCCTGATGGATTGGATGCTCCAAAGATTCAGATTCTATTACTAAATCTTTTTGCTCATAGACATCCCCTACGATTAACAGGACCCTTGAAATTATCGGAGGCATCTTTTCAAGGTATGAAAGCACTGAAGGTTGTTGCTTTGATCAATAAATATTGCCATCAGAAAGTGGCGATATCATTTCCTAAATCCTTGCAGTTTTTGACTGATCTTCGAACACTGCGCTTAGTAGGATGGGATTTGGGTGATATCTCTTTTGTGGTAAGCCTAAAAAGACTTGAGATTCTTGACCTGCAAGAAAGTAAATTCAAACAACTACCCAATGGAATTGAAATGCTCGACAAGTTGAAGTTGCTGGATTTGTCACTATGTAGAATTGAAGAGTCTTGTTTGAAAATAATTAGAAGATGTTCGCAGCTAGAAGAGTTATATGCCTTTAACTATGGTGATAGCTCAAGCCTTGGATTTATGGATCCCTATGAATGCTTTGAGGATGATATGACTACCCCAAATTTGCAGAGTTACAAATTATGTATAGGGCCGCTTATGGGCCATCCATCTAAGGTGCATTCATTAAGCACGAGACTTCTATACATAAATGGACTTAATCCCTCTGCCTCAGATGCTTTTGTTAAGTATCTTCTGCAAAGGGCACAGGATGTTCTTTTGCATGACCTTCATGGAGGGTACAAAAATATCTTCCCAGACACAGTTCAAGTTGTTGGATGCTTGAATGAGTTGACTAATCTCCAACTTAGATGTTGTTCGGAGATGGAATGCCTCATAGATGCTACTTCCAGTAGTGCTGATCAATTCCCCGTAGAGGCAATGCCCCCCAGCTTGGTTGAGTTACACCTGGAGCATATGGATAATTTGAAACAATTGTGGTGTGGTCCACTGCTGCATTGCTTCTTTGAAAAGTTACAAGTCCTTAGAATGGGCTACTGCAAGCAGTTGCGCAGCATCTTTCCAAGACAATGTAACATGCAGAATCTTAAGAGGCTCTCACTGTCCAAGTGTCGAACACTGACATCTCTCTTCCCAATGTCTGTTGCTAGAACTCTGGTGAAGCTAGAATATCTAATTATTAGTGAATGCTCAGAATTGAGGCATATAATAAATAATGAACAAAAAGATGGAACAGATACAGGGGAGGGAATAGTTAGTGTTCCAGACAATTTTCGTGTGATACTCCCTGAACTGAAGGAACTTACCATCAGCTCTTGTGGCAAGCTAGAATTTATACTCCCAGTTTCTTGTGTTGAAGGCCTTTTGCATCTGCGGAAGATACGGATTTCTAATGTTCTTAAGCTGAAATATGTTTTTGGACCATGTGACCATGAACATCAATTATCTCATCTGAGCAGGACCAAGCTGGCGCTTCCACTTAGTTGTCTAGAAGAAGTAGAACTCGATAGTCTCCCAAATCTTCTCAGCATTTTCTCAGAAAACTATCATTTAAGCTGGGAATATCTGAGAAAACTAGTATGGAGAAATTGTCCCAAATTGAGTACAAATTCATCTTACAGTATGAATTTTGCTTTGGAACATAAAGAGCTGCCTCCAAATCTGGTATTGATCTACTGTCTGATGCATTTATTTTCAAGAATTTTCTTCAATTAAATATAACTAATGGCATGTAGATACGGTTTCAATTCTGCATATGATGTTGTATGATGCTACTTATGTAATGCGATTGAATTGAGTTTGATATGAACAAAATTGATGATGTGCTTGAATCTAAAGACACAAGTATGGACTTTCTTATATATTAAGCTTTATCTTATAAAAAAAATCATTAAAAGCCAAAAGTTTTAATCAAGCAAGATGACAGGTTGTAGTAGTACCATATATACTTTGGGTGTCTTAACCTTTATTTTGTATTGTGTATGAAGGAGATATATACCTTGCCAACTAGTTTTGTTGTTGAATGACTATGATTCTGTGGATCCTCACTTAGTCTCTTTTGAGTCTGGTTCATATCATCCAATGACTCTATGAAACAAATACAAGATTTTTCCATAATTTGTTGTTCTGACTATAAACAAAGTCAAAATTTCTCATAATATGTCATTTTCTAATTACAGGAAGTTCACCTTGGAAAGAAATGCCTCATCTCAAAATTAGAACACTTGTCCTTGCTAAAATTACATGAATTGAGGTTCATATGGACGGATTCCACTCTCACTCACACTCTTAGCCTTCAGTATCTTCGATACTTAAGTGTGACTAACTGCAGAAATCTAAAATCCATCTTCTCAGTAGTTATCCAGAGAAGCCTGCCAGAGTTGCAGGAACTATATATAGGGAACTGTGAGGAGCTGGAAGAAATTATTGCTGAGAATGAAGAGGATGATAATGTGTCCACTGCTCAAGTGTGCTTTCCAAAACTTACAAGGATAGAGGTCAGGCGATGCAACAAGTTGAAAAGCCTTTTTTCTATTGCCACAGCTAGAATGCTTCCACAATTAAGCATTTTAACCATAATTGATGCTCCTCAGTTAAAGGAGATTTTCAGACATAGTAGTAAGGAAGGTGCTATTGATGAAGAGCTACTCGTCCTTCCAAACTTGAAAGAAATAAGACTTGAAGAACTGTACAGCCTTGTTGGCGTAGGATTTGACACAAGGGAGCTTCGCCAGGTCATTAGTGAATGCCCGAATATTAGGAGTGGCACTATTGATTCTGCTTGACCAGGGAACAGAGACACTGATAAATAATTCGTTGGATTTTGCCTTATATTTTAATATTTGAAAATTTTTCCTTATTCAACTGAAGATGCCTTTACTGAAAAAATATCACATCATAGTCAATTTCTTTAAATATGCACCATCATTTCTCAGCTATATATTATAATTTATAAGCAGTTGATTTCCTCAAATTACTCCTTACTCATTCTTGTTACTATAGATAGTTAAA
This sequence comes from Senna siamea, assembly GCA_031216115.1. NCBI lineage: Eukaryota > Viridiplantae > Streptophyta > Magnoliopsida > Fabales > Fabaceae > Senna > Senna siamea. Next base: position 12,958,513 of record CM062361.1, on the reverse strand, counting down.
TGCTGTTATATTCTCATTGTAAAATTGCAGGGATGTGGATATTATAAAGACGGAATGAAAGAAAGAAAAGATTCTTACAGTGGTTGTACTACCCATAACCCAATTCACCTGCCTTTATTTCGATGTGTTCTGAAAGCTTAATTGGCAAACTATATACTTTTATTTTGTAGATTTTATTCTTTTTTTATTGACGATATTGCTAATAAAAGTTTTCAATTGTAAATACAAATTTATATATGTGTATGTCTGTGTTTTTGTTTGTGTATGTAAATTCAAATACGTTCTTTTATATATATACATATACATATATGTACACACACACACACACACACACATATATATATATATATAACATAAATAATACATCTTTGGGCAGCGACAAAGAATTTGTTATTATACTCTTGTTCAGTATGACAACTTACATTCTCTGTTAGACACACACACACAAAAGTTGTCATTATTTTCTTAAATATATATCAGCAAGGTTGCAAATTTGACATTGCAATTATGTGAAAAAGGAAAAATAAAGAATTTTCTTCACTACTTTAGTGACAGCCATTTACATATTGAAATTTGAAATACATGCCTTCATGTTATTCAATGGGATGACTCTAGAATTCCTCACAGAGCTTAAAATTTATAGGAAAACTGGTCCTGGTTTGTTTTATTGATGTGTGCATCTATTTCACGGATAGGAACTGCTGGTGGAAATGACAAATAATGGCCAAGTATCAAATGAAGTCTAAAATGTCCAAGCTGCTCCAAATGTGCAAAGTCATCTTATTGATGGCAAAGTTATGATCTCAAATGTATTTTGCTTACATTTTACGCCTTACCTCATCTTATATGTTTGGTTGGATCCCACACTTCCTCTCTATTGAGCTTCCAATATCTGATTAAGCTATGAATGAATGGATGCAGACAATTGAAGTCTGTCCTCTGTTGTAGTCATTACAAGCCTGCCATTGTTAAGATGTCTAGATTTATGGATTTCGATCCTCAGTTCCTTTGACATTGGCAATTTTGGAGGAAAACATAAGGTGTGAGGGATATGGATCTTTTGCAGTTAAAAATTAGTATATTTTTTTACAATAAAAAAAAAGATAAAAAAAATATAGTTTTTAATTTATTCAGAGTAAGTTTTTATCTGTATAAGTTTTTTTTTATTTCTCTCTTATTGTAAAAAAATTATTGCAAAAAAGAAATGCAGAATTCATTTTTTATTATCAATTATGAATGTATGAGAACCCCCTCCTTGGATAAGATCATGAGAGTGGAGTGGCACATAATGATGAACTTAGATGACTGGTGGTGCATCTACGTATTTGACTATTATTAAATAATAATATTTATATGATTGAAGGATTTATCTTTTAATAAAAATTACAAAAAAAATAACACATTATTATATGAGAACGTTAAAAATGTCTTTTAGACATTTCTTGTTTTTCATTTATTTTAAAAATATTTCTAAAATATATTTTTTATTACACTTTACCAATCGTATTTTTAGTCACATTTTTTATTTTCAATGAAAATGAAAATAAGAAACAACTAAAGTAAACACAACCTTAAGAATTCATTTGGCCAAAAGATTAAGCACTTGATGTATGAGACTTAATAGAGTTTTCAGGTTCAAATCATCAAATGACTTTTCAATGTAATAAAAAAAACTAACTCTAGCAGAAAATTAATTTAATGTAAATTCTAGAATTGTGGGTGTGTGATTGTTAGGTTAAAATAAGATTATTTTACTTGTACTATATATAAAATCTCAAAACTAATTTTATAAAACAATTTTAAAGAATAATAAGCAAAATCACATTCAAACAAACAAGTACATCTTCATTATCTAAAACTAAAATAGTTCAGCTATAAAAAGCAGACATTTGATCCCTTTTAGAAGTATTAAGCTTTGAAGCAGTTTAACAGCTCTATTTGTACGACAAACTTTCAAGATTCCAATATAAATTGCTCTGTCCAAAAGTTAGGAAAGATAATCATAAAAGATCGTCCTCAATTGCATAAGCTATCTGTTTCAAAAAACTCCAATCTATGGAATCTTAAGCAACTTTACTAATAACAAAAGAAGTGTACCCGGAACACAGGTGAGGCAGGTTAAGTGGAAGTTGAAGGCCAGTTATACGGCTGTAGATACTCTGAAGTATAAATTTTGAAGAAGTGGTAAAGTACAGGTAGAGAAAAGAAGAAAAAAAATTAGAGAAATAAATTAAGGACTCGTCATGAATAAATTAAGGTCCACATATATTTTTTTTTCTTTCTTTTCTCTATTTCATCACTTCACCAAAATTTGTATTTCAGAAGATTCATACTCTAGTTATACTTGGGGCAACGAAGTATTTTGAAAGCGTAATACCTCCACGTAATTACTTCTTTTCAAAAAGTTTCTTCATAATTATATACTTTTATTGGAGAAAGTTGCTCAAGATTGCATAGATTAGAGTTTTTTGAAATCTATGCATTCTTAATCTTAAGCACCGCATAATTATTTCTTTTCAAAAAGTTTCTTCATAATTTTATACTTTTATTGGAGAACTTGTTAAAAATACTCAAGAAACTTGACCTAAATTTTGTTTAATGGCATTGTTGTTATATATTATACAATTTCAAGTGTAATGCCCCTAATCTAGTCTTATTGTTAACTCCAATATCAAGAGATAAGTTTGGTACATTATCCTTATCCTTGATTTTGTTAGTGTCTGAGTAGTTATAACATTCAATTATATTAAGCAGATTATGTTTGGGATCTTTGGCTTAGAATAAAAACTTACATGTACAACAGAATAAAAATACTACACTACACAGCGAAAATTAAAAACTTTCATGAAATTCAAATAAATACAGGTCCAGTAATTTCCATTACATGCTGATAAGTCACATGCCCAGATGTACGAAGTACCCAACCATCAGAAGTCAGGAGACAACAGGTCTGTCACTCAGACTCCTGTATAAATGAAGGATGGTCCGGCCCTTCAGATATCCGTTTTTCCTGTATACCCCAAATACAACTCATGTATACAGTCAAAATATAGTCCTATTCTAAATCAGTTCTAGTTAGGACCCAAAATAGGGGATTACAAAAATCATACTCAATCAAAAGAGACTGCTACCCCACTGCCTTGCTACGCATCCATATTTGATACATGTTAGCATATAGATGAGAAACGAAAGTTTTCCAGTAGCTCAGCAATTCATAGTTTAAAAGAAACTAATATGTACCAGGGTGCAAGCACCAAAACATTCAATCTACATCCTTGATTTTAGATGTAATATTATACATAACTGTAAACTGGCAATCATTGCATGATAAATTTAGAAGTTAACAAAGATTACATATCTTCTCAAATAACACGTATTCTTATAAGCTTAATGGTTTATTACAGAATTATCAGAGTGTTTATGCGTGTTACGTGAACACTAGGTCACGGGTGCAGAACACCTTCAGTCACACCTCCCTAGGTCACCTGTGTGAAGCACCTTCGGCCACACCTTGTAATTTGTGGATACTCGGTCACGTATATAGCGTAATCGTGAGCACTAGGTCATAAGCATGGAGCACCTTCAACCACGCCTCGCTAGGCCGCCTGTGTGGAGCACCTTTGGCCACACCTCATAAATCGTGAGCACTCGGCCACATATAGAGCATAATCGTGAGCACTAAGTCCCGTGTGGAGCACCTTTGGCCACACCTTGTAAATTGTGGACCCTCGGCCATGCATAGATCAAAATCATGAGCACTAGGTCGTGGGCATAAAGCACTTTCGGCCACGCCTCGCTAGGCTGCCTATGTGAAGCATCTTTAACATTTTTTATGAAAAATTTAATATTTAAGGAATAGTTTCTATTTTCCTTAGAAACAATTTCTAAGGTACATTTTCCTATAAAACTCTACTAATCTCAATATTAATTTCTTTTCTTGGAAGTTAATTCCAATGCACATTTTTCTTCTAAGAATTTCAATAATTTCAATAATAATTTTCCTTTTCTTGAAAATTTATACAAATGTGCATTTTTCCTTCTAAAATTCCAACAACTACAATAATAATTGTCTTTTCTTAGAATTTAATTCTAATGGGCATTTTTTTTTCTTATAAAATTTCAATAACTTCAATAATAATTTTCTTATCTTGGAAATTAATTCTAATGTGCATTTTTTTTCCTTCTAAAACTTAAATAGTAATTCATAATAAATTTTCGTTTCTTGAAAATTAATTCACATGTATATTCTCTTTCTAGAAATTCTAATATTTTTAATACTAGTTTTCTCTTTCTTGGTATTAGTTCTATTGTACATTTTCTTTCTAGGAATTTTAATAATTTTCCTAATAATTTCCTTTGCTTGGAAATTAATTCCATTATATATATTTTCTTTTTTTAAAATTCTAATCCCTTCCACAATAATTTCCTTTGCTTAGAAATTAATTCCTATGTATATTTTCCTTCTAAAAATTCCAATAATTTTCTTAGTAATTTCTCATAATCACATGCATTTTTATTAGCATCATAAATGTTTAATAACCCCATTAATTTCATCATGAAAATAATAAATCCACTACAATATTAAAAATAGTAAACCAAGCTAAATAAACCATTAAATAAATTTCTAAATCTAAGTCCTCTCATGATCTCAAGGAAACAATAATTTAGAGATTAGCATTAGCCACCTTCCATCTTTATCATGCAAGTTCCATTAAATTTTTCCTAAATTAAGAGTGTAGAAATGGGTTCAAATTCGATGGAAGCTATATCATTGAACATGCATACTCAATCATGAAATAAGAATTTAACAAATTGCTAATCTACCTTGGAAGTGGGCTAGAGAAAATATTCTTAGCCTTTCCTTTGATTTCCTTAGTTTCTCCCTTGAGTTCTTCTTTATTTCCTCCTTCCTTGATCTCTCAATTCTCCTTTGATGCCTCACCTTCTCCCTCTCTTTTTTCCCTTCTTCTTTTCTTTCTCTCCTTTCCCTTATTTTCAAGTGTGGGGATCATGGTATGCCTCCCTCTTTTCTTCTTTCATTTCCTTATTTTTCTTTTTGGGTTGCTTGTAAATTGGTTTTCCTTCTTTTTTTTCTTCCTTCCTATACATTAGGTGCATCCCACTAGCCACTAGTTTTGTACAAAATTCTACACCTATTAGATTGCTTGTTGCCTTAGTGTTCCTTTTCTTGCAAGTTTACCTTTTCTTACTTCCACAAGCAACTTTAGTACATATATTTTTTTTTAATTCTCTTCTCACTTTCCATTTCCCTTCACATGGTATGCATGCAAGATTCACACACATGCACCTTGCACCCATTCCCCTCTCACGTAAACTCCAAGCAGGCCACACACATATGTTTATTTATTTTGCAAGCCTTACATGTGGCATTAACATTTACTTGCATAAAATTTTAATAGTTCTTCCTTTAGTATTTAGGCTAAATACAAAAGAAGCAAAGGTTTTGCCTTTTGAATCTAAACAATTTAGTCATTTAATTATGTAAGTGAAATTTCTCTTCCTTAAGCCAATTCTTTATAAGAATTTAATTTATCAACACCATGAATCAAAATTATTAATTTAAGCCACTTAAATTAGGGGTATTACATCAAGCATTATGATCTTTATTCATTATATGTTGCTGGAAGCGTGATGAGCTTGAAATATCGTACCAGGCTACAGCCTCTTAAAATTTCATTGTGTCCTATCAATAGGTGTGTGTTCTGTTTGTGGTTTGTGTAATGTGTTGGATCTGTGTAATCTTACTGATGTTTCTATTTTTCTTTTTTGGGTCCAATTATTTATTGATGCTTCTATTAAAGATATATAATGTAATAAGAATGCAGATATTGGACTGTATGTACTTCTGATTTAATGCAGGCTTGTCTGAAAGACGCAATAAATGTTGGGCCCTATGTGGATCAACGTTAGATAGATTAAGGATTATATTGAGATTTTTTTTAATATATATTATATATGTCCAAAGTCTGAGATCCAGCTTCCTTGGTCAGTATTTATTTATAAATTGCTCTGATATGGGAAGAAGGAAGTTTACTCACATTAGAGGTTTGAAAATGATCACTTAGTTTTTACCATAGAATATGATATTATGTGCAAAAACATATCTCACGTATAATAAACCTACACTTTGCTCTGCATGTAGGGAATAATGCTTCCTGCTGCTCACTTTTTTTGAGTCTGACACCTGAGGTAGACAAACCTGCAAGATCTTTGGAGGATAAAAGCAGATTAATCAATGAAGGTACCTTGAAGCCTTTAGTTCTCATTTACAATTTTAGATTACCCAATTTGCACATAGGACCCCCATAATTTTTGTTTTAGAATGCAGAGTTTATCCAGAAATCAGAATTCTATAATGCCACTGATGGATTACATAATTCTATAATAATTACAGTCTCAATATGAATGTTTGTATAAAGCTATCTGGTATGTCTATGTAGTGTTTCCACACACTTTGATGGTTTATATATTTTTTTTCTCTAATGTTATTTTGTGCAGGCTGAAAAGATTCAAGGCCATGGTTCAACCCATGAAAGTGAGTTAAATCTCTGCTGCATCTAAAATTATCTGAGCTAGAATTGATAGAAATGGCATGGCGTAGCTTGTAATGATTTCGAATATTTCCTAGTGTGTACACTATCATCAATTCAACAAAGGTACACAAAATCATGGTAGATTATTTGGCATAATTAGTGATCTATCACTTTTTCTCCCTCTTTCTTTAGAAATATCATCCATCATTTCAACATCTTTTAAAGTGTCAACTACGTAATTAGTTGTCAAAGATTCTAGTTTAAATTATTGGTTAGCATAAAAGATTAAGCTATTTTGGAATAATATGACATAAATATAGCTGTTGATGATAAACTTGAACTTTGTCTCTTGGACATTAAGGTTGCTTGGCGTGGTAATTTGACAGGAAGAAATGGTGGCAGTGGTTCTCAAATCTCAGAACCTGTAAGTTTTGATGAGGTTACCATACTGAGAAGTCCTCTCTCATGTACGTCTATGCAAGTTTAGTAATACCTCTCTTTTTGTGTATATCCATCCAGTTTCTCATGTAAGACACAGTTCCTTCATAACTAAACAATTAATTCCAGACAAGATTTCAAGAAGCATTGGTTATAATACATCAGCAATGGTCCATCCCAGTTTTGAAGTATGCTGCATATTTATCAGTGGAATCAAAAGAAAAAACAAATATTTTCCTATGGAAAATTTGTTTGTTGTAATGTCTGACTATCATGGACATGGATCAACAGTTATCTTTTGTCCCTATCTCTCATTTGTCTCTTACCCTTTAATTTGATTGAGGGTTTTCTTCATTACCCTACAAAAATTTGTCTGCCCCCTTCCTCTTTGTTAGAAGTGTATAGTTGCTTTTCGCTTGCAATTTTAGTATATTTTTGCCAGAGACGTTTGTTTGAGCCCTGATTGTCATGTCTAATAGTAAAATATTTTATACATGTATTTATTTTTTGGTTGTTAAATTTGGCTTTATAAGATATTTGTAAAACAGAAGAGTTAATTCCACCTTATTATCCATCCATTTGATTGAGTAATAAGAATTCTACCTATTTTGGCTATCCCAAATATTGTTTCTTGTTTTAAAAAAAACTCATGTCATTTATGAATACATGTATCAATTAAAAGTATACCGTTGTGCCAAAGCAGGAGAGATCATGTGAAGAACCATATTGGAACCAAGCATAATAGGCACGCTATTGCTTGCGCCATTGTCCATTGCCCAACGCCATGAATAGTAGGACAACACTATAGTTGTGGCGTTGTCAATTTTGTTTGGCTCAAACATGATGAGTGCTATTGGAATAATTTGAATTAAGATATTTTTTATATAAGTTTATTTTAAAAAATATTTTTTGTTCCATTTACTTAGTCAATCTTAAGTTTTGTCTCTTTATTCTACTATTTTAATTATTTTTTTTATTTTTTTTATGTTTTTTTTACCAAAATTTCTTTTCTTCTTCTTACATCATTTGAGGTTAAGACACTAGGTGTAAGATAAAATCATAAAATACTTAATAACTATATATATGGGTTGTGGCATTTTTATGTGATATACTTTGAGAAGTGAAAAATACTTTCTAATAGATAACTTAGTATTTTTTATTTTTCATCTTTTTATAATGTATAATTATATAATTATGTGACCTGCACTTCAATGTTGCCACGCACCAAGCACAGAACTATGAGCAAGCACGCCATCAATAGCTATGGAACCAAGTTTAATTCTTGCATGAAAATAGCTTAGGATGTGCCAATTAAAAATATTTTTCCTTCAATTGTTTTCTTGCCTCATAATAAACAAGCTTATCAACTTATCTCATCAAGTCCAATTTTATTATTTCTAATGTTTGACTTGAAAAAAAATACTATTTTCTCACACCTTTTCATTTTAGTTTTCAAACACTTACAATGAGTTACAAACTTTCAACTAAATTCCTGCTTGTTATAAAGTGGATTGTGGTGTTCTCTACTTAACGGGTCAAGCACAAGTACGTACCATATACAATTGTACATTGCTATTTCAAAGCAGAAAGCAGCTAAGCAATCAATATCATATTGTATTTTCTAATGATTTCAGAAAAAAGTCAATATTATAAGTATAAAACTCAAAGCACAGAATGTTACTGTCCGCATAAATGGTCTAGTACACAACAAAATTTTACATGACTATGACCTTGCAAGGAAAACTAGTTCACAATCAACCTTCACTGTCACTGTATTACCTCAGTTTAGAAACCTATCAACTTTTTGCATTTCTCCACAAACCTGATAAGACAAGCAGGTTTAACATGAGTTAAGATCCTTGAGACTTGAACTAGGATCCTTCAAACCCTAAATATTTAAATATGCAGCATAATTGCCTACTTTACAAACACTAAACCTACTGGGACAAGAGCTGATAATCATAAAACTATCAACCAACCACTTGAAAGTTGAAACTCAGGAGAATTATGTTGATTGACCAATTTTTCCATCAATTTCAGTTGCAGAATTGCATGTTCCATCCAACTTCTGTCCAGAACCTAGCTCTTCTGCTTTGGATTCCTGCTTCTCAACTTTGTTATCCTGCAAAATTTTCTTACAATAAAGCACTTTAGTACATATTACATATTAGGCAATGAACAGATCATTTAAGGCTACTCCCAAATGTAAGTACCTTGTTTAAGGTTTGTTTTACCTGTGATAGGTCAGTCATTTTGCCAGTTTCACTACATTCAGAAGGTCTAGAAGCAGATGCAGAATGTTCCTGAGTACCAGCCTGTACAGCTTGCAGAGGCTTTATCAAGAGGGGCTGACCCACATCATTATCTTTCTCCTCCTGCATATGGCTGGAATCCTTTACTAATATTTTGTCACCTGACTTGCTGTTCTCACTGTCAGTGCCTATGGATTCAGAGGGATCTTGGATTCTCTTATCAACCTCAGTAACCAACTTCTCAAAGGGCATGCTAGGCAGTCTCGTTGATTTGGCCTCTACTTCTTGCAGCACCTCAGCTGAAGATTGATTACATGGACCATCTTGGCTCACGCCTCTTGGCAACACATTCTGGCTAGTTTGAATTTGAGAAAGAGGCGCTTGGTTTCCATCAGCTGGAATGTCTTTAGTGACACTTGATCCACTTCCTAGTGAAGCTTGAGTCATTACTTGAGATGATTGATTAGAAACCAGCCCCCCATTTGATGAATTAAAGGGTTGAAGCACAACAGGAACCACATTACCTCTGGATAGCAGATCAGCAGTTCGTTCTGCCGTCGAGGCCACATTCTTTCCTTGAGACGCAACCAAATTACTAGAACTAACTGCTGCTCTAGACAATTGACTGACAGAGGGCGACCCTTTCGTTGTACGATTTTCATTTCTATGACTATTGACATAGTGTTTATTTCTTTCTTTTCGGGGAGGGTTCTGAACCTGAGTATAAGTTCCCGTAGGGAAAGGAACCTCATTTCTTTGGATCATTGGAACACCTGGAGCCACATCATTTTCAGCTGAAATAGGAGCATAATGTCCAGGCTTGAAGACAAGGCCCCTCAAAGTAGTATTAGAATTACCCACTTTAGCACTGAGCAAATATCCAGCATCAAAAACAGCCTCAATTACACAAGAAACTGCCTGACCAATCATGGGATCATTTAAATCATTTTCTAGGTCCCTTCGATGAGGCTGCTTTCCACTAACCCTTTCAAATACAGGAGGAACATGGGCATTTCCTCCACTAACTGGGTTCTGGTTTCCATTCCAAACATTTGGGACATGAGCATTTCCCTCCACATGTGGTCTTGGGTATTTCCTTGGACGACCACGCTTGCGCTTCAGAGGGACATCTCCAGAACTATCAGGATTGTTATTTGAGTTTGGTTGGTTCATCTTGGAATTTATGCTACTCTAGCGTCTTCTTCCTCCCCTGCAGGAAGAAAAAGTTGTTCACAGGTATACTGATGCATAATAGGATCAAAATTTTCTCAACAGTTTTATCCAAGTTACATAAAAAGTTATAAACTGTGCTCCATAATAATCAGCCTCCCAAAAAGAGATCAAAAACTAACTCCCAAGTGTTGTCAAAATGATCTAATGCAACATAACCTTTTTATTGTGATAATATGAAGTTTTCCGTTATTCTTAGTCCTTCTTTGATAGACATATAGCAGTTACAGCAGCAAGAAAGCAGGGCAAACATTCCAGATTTGTTTAATCCTGTATTTAGGAAGATCAGCATAATGTAAAAACGGAAGAAGAGAATCAAGCTTAAACTTCTATATTTACCTCCAGAAGTTCACAGGGAATAATACAACACAAAACAGACAACCATAGTGCATGTGGCTGAACCATCAACTCTAAAGTCTATACCCATGATCGTAGGTGATGCTTGATACATGGGAATTTTAATTTCCCATGTACTTGGAAAATTGAAACCTATTTATAAGATAGTTGGGAATAAAAATTATGAAGAATATAAAATTGATGTGTTGTATGTGTCTTAAATAATATTTTCATATATCTCATAATCAAATTTTTATAAATAGATTTTCAAACACTTAGGAAATTAGTTTGTCTATAGATTGGCACATTAAGACACACAATACATAGATACATACATATCGACAACATGAATTATAACCAAAGATATAGAGAATCCAGACTTCCAAAAAAAAAAATTGATAAACATCCCAATAAATTGAGTGCAGTTTCCAACTGCACATGTTCTAACATGATGTAAACCGATGGGAAAAAAAAATTGGGAACCTAAATATAGCCCAAATGCCAGTCAATTCAATATGTTTGCATGAAGTCATTAAATAGTATGCAATCTGTATACATGGAAACCAAATGAATTAGGAGAAGAAGGATGCAATAAAAGGGGAAACCAAAGCTACAGGAAGCTATTCAAATGGCCAGAAGGGCATCACCAACGCAAATACACAAACCATGCATTACAAAATAGAAAAACTTGTAAAGTGAAAATTTTCTGGCCACTAGACCTCTTTCATTGCAGTAATGTAAAGTTGGAAGCAATACAAACACATTATACATGCAACAATAAACAAAACCCAATCCTTAAAAATCTTAAATTTCAGTGAAGCGCGAAAGTACAATATACTCCTCTAAAACCAAACCACCGGTTTGATTAAAAGAAAATCCCAAAAAGACCACCAAAGAACTAAAACCCAGTAATTATTCGTACACCAATCGTCAAGGGTTTAACCTCTTTGTACGAAAAATTCAAAATTTTCCCCCTTTCAGCAACCAAACAACATTTTCCTTTCCTTATTTCGCTTTACTACTGAAAAAATTCTCTCGAAATATAATAAACCTCACACAAACCCCCAGTTCTGGTTTGATTGAACAAAAACGACAAGCAAAAGCTAAAGAAGCAAATCTCAGAGAGAGAGAAAGAAATTACAAGAAAGCATACCGTTTTGGGGTTGTGTTGAAAAAATGGTGGATTAAACACGAACTTCAACTGATAAACCAATTTATGATTGATAAATTCAGAAAGAAGCGCTTAGTGTGTTGGTCTCCGGTGGAGAGAGCGAGGTGGTGGTGCCCTCTGCCCTGTGGCTCTGACTAAGAAGCACACACAGTGTGTGCAACGTAAGAGCGTGACGGACGGGCTGTTAGCGAAGGATTGTGACGGTGCAATAAGAGTGCGCCACGTCTGACTACACAGGGAACGTTGAAATGGAAGTGGCCAATAAAATATTCATTTTTAATTAAATTGTTTATATTTAAATCCAATTCCAACCCCAACTCATTTTAAAAACCTATATTTATTTCCTAAATATTTGGATTTTTTCGGACAGTACATTGATAATAAAGAAAACCATAAAGTGTACAGATAATCTTACAATTATAAAAATTGAATTAAAGTTTTGTTAAAATTTTAGAATTTGAGTAAAAATCTTTTTTTATTAATTTTTTTTATCAAAAATTCTAATAGAGAACACTTAAAATTGATAATCCATGACAAATTCTTTTTACACAAAGTCTATAATTCAATAATTTTTCTTCATATAGCTTAAAATATAGAGAACTTTTTGCAAACACTTAAAATTTAAAAAAAATTATATTTTAATATAACTTAATTTTGTATATTTTAAATGAAAAAATTAATAAAAGAATTTGAACTATAAAAAAATTTTAAGTTAATTTTTATAATTTAAGAAATATTATCTGTGTATACCTTATAATTTTAAAAAAATTATATATTTTAACCTAAAGAAAACACTAAGGCTTATTAAAAAAAAAAAAAGGGCCCACAAATATACTCTCTACTTGTACAAGTCCTCACTTTGTGGGTAAGATAATAGGAAACAAATCATGGACAACACACAATTAAGGAGTGAAAAGCATAAAAAAAAGCTGCCAACAATACTATAACAGCATCATATTTCCTAAATAGATAATAATATAATATCTTCTTAATAATACAATTATAAAATACAAGGTAAAAAAACCCTCTAAATTTTGACCAAAAGACAACAATATCTTTCACTCAATCATTTTTAATTTTTTTTTCAAAAATCATAAACAAAACTATAAATTTGGTGATAGCGTATTCATTTTCACCGTTGAAATTTGAAATTCATTCAAAGACGAGGAACAACTTTCAAAAACTGTACCTGAAAAGTAAAAAATATAAAACTTTTAAATCTTCCGTTAAGAAATAATTAAAATTTTGTAAAAAAAATAAATAAAACTAATAATTTTTGGAGTTTTGCATTCGCTAACAAGTACTTTTAAGGTATCGGTAAAGTATTTTGATTAATTGATAGAATATTTAATGTTTTAAAATATGTAAAAAAAATAAAAATAATAATTTTTAATATTTAAAAATCACATCTTAAAGAAATAGGTTAGAAAAATCTTAATTTTTAATGTCTAAAAATTTTATTAATTAATGAAATAACATCTTAAAAGTTTTGTTAATCAGTGTACTTAAAAAATATTTAATATTCTTAAAAATAATATTTTATCATATTATTTAATATCTTTTAAAAAGTTTTCAACCAACATTAATAAATGCATGATTTATTTTTAGAATAAGACAATGTTACTCTTATAAATACAAATTTAAATTTTAAAATATTAAATCTTAAATTATAAAATTATAAAATCTTAAATTGTATTTTATTTTTTAGGTAATTTTTGTAAATATTTTTTGGCTAATTTTATATGGTAATTTTCATACACATATATTTTTGGATTTATGTTTTATAATTTTATAATTTTTTAAATCTTAAATTATAAAATTATAAAATATAAACCCTATAATTATATGAACGATTTTTTTGGAAATTTTTATATATATTTGGTAATCTTACATGGTAATTTTTATATATAAATTTTTTTATTTTGTTTTTATACTTTAAAAATTAAAAATTAAAAAATTTTAATTTTATATTTATAAGGAAAATATTTTCTTATTATAAAAATAAATTGTATATTTATAAATGTTAATTGAAAAAAATTAAAATACGATAAAATATTATTTTAAAAATATTTAATAGCGATATAAAGATCTTGACTAGTAAAACTCAAATCTTAATTAATACTTTTAGACACTAATTAACAAAAATTTTATTTTTATTTTAACGATGCTGACTTTATTAAATAAGAAAGAAAGCAGGTGAACAATTATGAAATGGACATTAAACTTTCTTGGTTGAAAGGAGAGGATTCCATGTGTTTCTCGAAAAATAAAATAAAAATAAATAAATAAAGCAGGAATGCGTTAAATACGGTGAATGTTAACGTCAAACAACACACTTTATAACCACTTGGACAGCGACTTTGGAGATTTCATGTGTTTTAAGTTTGATTGGCGTCTGAATCTCCTGTATTTACTTTAAGATGAAATGATACTATTTCATTTGATGCTTTTTTTTTTTTTTTTGCTCTGTAAAACGATGTTATTTTCTTAAGTGAAACGACGCATTTTGTGACGGTCTCAACGATGGGTTAAAAAAAGAAAAGAAAGATGAAGGAAGATGCAGGTGGTTGTGAAGCTCATCTTTTTGGTGTCGCCAGTATGCCCGGCTTCAGCATCATCATCATCATCAACATCAAAGTTTTCACTTAGGTTCATATTCTATTTTATTTAATTATTCCCCCAATTTATCTTATCCGAAAAAAGTCCATTTCTCTTGTTCTCTTAGAGATTGCAAGTGGAAGCAAACCTATTACTGACAAATATTGATAAAAGATGAGTTTCACAGCCACCTGCGTCTTCTTTCATCCTGATTTTTTGACTTATACTAGTATTCATGTTTTTGTTTCTTTTATTTTTTGCCCGTCACTGAGGTGAAATGCATCGTTTTGATTTAGCTTTAAAACAGTGCATTCCAACGCCACAAAATACGCCGTTTTATTTAAGGAAACGACGTCGTTTTGCAAAGCTAAAAATTAAAAAAAAAAAGTATCAAACGAAACAACATCATTTCGTCTAAATGTAAGCGCACCTCAAAAAAAATAAATACAAAGGATCCAGACGCGTTTGATTGATATAGATAACCCACTCCTTCAGCCACCCACGTTTTTTCATGTATCTATATTTACTGCAATCTCAATTTTTTGTTTTTGTCACGATTAAGACTCTTTCCACTGTTTTTTTAAATAAATTTAAGAATATATTCTTCCACTTTAATTTAAGGACTTCTAAAAAATTCATAAAAACTTTTAAACTGATTTTTCTTTTTAATTTTTTAGATATATTCTCTACAATAGATAATCACGTATCAAGATACTATGGCCACTAAGGGCTTTTTTGATATAATTTTTAAAAATTATTTTTTATTTTTAAAAATTAAAAAAATGTTTGAATAATTATTTTTGACAGAAAATAAAATAATCAATTATGTATTTTGATGATAAAAAATACAGAAAATTAAAAGGTATTCTAAACTTTAATTTTTTAAAACATAAAAAAAATAAATATTTTTATTAATAACATCTAAATAAAAACATTAAAACAATACTAATATTAATTCTTAAAAATAATTTTATAAAGCAATTTTAAATAACAAAAAGATAGAACAGTCCTAAATGTACAATAATGTCTTCTTTGGATTCTTACGATTCAAACACAAAAAAGGACAAATACCCTTATGCCATGTTCTTTTGGGGGACCCTAAATAAAAAATATTGGTTATATATATATATATATATAAAGTTGCACAATTACAACTTTAACTTTAAAAATTGACCAAAAAATTTTCTGACGTTAACAAACATTCAAACAATAATATTAAGGAAAGATGTATGTTGCACATAAAAGATTAGGAGAGTAAATTGCATAACTTTTAAATTAAAAAAGGTTCTTTACATTTTAACAAAAAAAAATTTAGACCAAATCATACATATAAACATTTAAAAATGATCATATGAAGTATTTGACAGTGTTAAGTTCTTAAAGTAAAAGAAAAATAAAAATAAAAAAATTAAGAAAGAAATAAATAAAATATTCACCTTAATTAATTAGAATATAAATTTTTTATTCTTATTTCTCTCTTACTTCACAAACTTTACCTCTTTTTCTTACTTTAAAAGATTCAAATCCATAAACTTCTTAGTGAAATATATTGTTAACACATTTATTTGCCTATTTATAATTGACTTAACATAGTAATTTTTTTGTAAATTAAATCTAGTAAAAAAATTTCTTTTAAAAGAAATAAATAGTACACAGAATTGAAACTAGGTACAAACTACAAAAATGAAGAACTGTCATCCAGTATCCAGAAATTGTGAAATGGTATTTGATAACATTAGCCCTAAAATCAAAAGGAGATAATTTACAAGATCAAAGACTATTAGACAAAAAAAGAAAAAAAACTACATGAACATGAATCTTGGCTAGCTAAGCTTATTGCAAGGAAACTGATTGTACAATATTTTAAGAACTCATCACTATGTTTATTGAATGTTGCAGCAACTGAAATGACTTCCCTTTGAAGATTTAATCACAAAGAGGAACCTTCAGTCATGGTTTTTACAAGATGTACCTCAGCTGGAATTCAAGCCAAAGGTCTCTGAGTCTCTGGAAGGTGTTCAGCATACAAGTTATGTACCATTTTGACATAGTCATCTATCTTATCAGCCGTCCAATTTTCGGTGCTTATCGGAGGAAGATACTTGACAGAAAGAGGCACCGGACGAACACGTAAGCTGCCTTTCCTCCAAGCTCCATGAGTACCGGTCAGGACCATTGGAACAAGGGGAAGCCGCGATTGTATTGCCAAATGAACAAAACCCTGCATATTGCAAGTCCAGGTATAAAGCAAATGACCCCAGATTCTAGGTGAGAGAAAAACAAAATAAGATTGATACCTTTAAAAAATCTGAATAATATTAATGACAACACTTAGGTTTACTTGTCTAGGTTCTAAACATCACAAAATTGCCTATTTCGAAAAAGCTCGTCCACATGTAATGTGTTTATTGTAGAACCTATGATAAACACAGAAGGAACTTTACCTATGTTTTGTCCTAATATTAATCACCTTTATAAAGGTCTACCTTTACGAGAGAAAAGAGATTAGGTGCCAATACACCTTATGGTGGAGGAAGGTAGATTGACAATTAAAATCCACAATCTACATTAAACTCAAGGATAACAACTAGTGAATTATTTATTGTCACAAGCAAAATGCGACACTATTGGGCATTGCATTTCGGTTTGACAATATACTATCTTAAGACTAGATGTCCTTTTTACGTCGATAGGCAAAGATAAGTGGAGAAGGTTAAGTCCTCAATCAAATACTCTAAACGAGATTAAATGCAGGCGGTTGGCTAGTTAAATTATAACTCTGATTATGCCACGCAATTTCTCTTACGTTATAGCTCTAAAGAAAGTAATGTATCCAACAAGGTAGAAAATTACTTTTTTAAATGGAAGTAGCCGACCGTTTTTGGACCTGGTGCCCTCCGGGAAAATGATCAAAGACAGATTGTTTTTCAAAACTGCACGAACTGCCTAAGCATAACAAGGATAATTGAAATATTAGAACCTTATTCAAGTCTATGGCAGATGATGCATGGAGAATATGCTATACCTCTTTCATAGACTCGATAGCTGCAGCTGGGTTTGATCGGTCTATACGAAGATGGTTAGCCAAAACATAAAGTTGACCAAAAAGAGGATACCATATAATCTGCACACAAATGTATGTCAATAAGTTTACGAAACACTTGAACCCATTTCTGTTAATAAATTTAATGGTCATACATGATTCTGGTGCTTTCAATGTTGTGTAGACATGTGTATTAAAGCACAAGAAAGCGCAGGGCATTCACAGGTTGGAGATGAGTATGAACAGGACAATACTTAAGTTATTTAAGTGTTTGATATCAAGGTCTCCAATAATATTATAAATGGTGGGAGGTATCACATATCTTGACAATTGCACATAGAATTTTTATTAGGATTAGACTTATGTGCAGATATTTAAATTTTATTATCAGGTTCTCCAATCAAAATAAAACATGTAAAAACTTTTTTTTGAAAGGAACCAATCATGGAAGAAATGAGTTATATAAATCATACACGTGTTACTCTGATTAGAGAACTAATGACAAAAATATAAAAATTATACCTAAGTTTTTTCGTTCTTATTATTCATTCAAATCGCATAAGAAAAAATTCTTAGAGAATTAAAACATACCTCTTTCTTTGCAATACCAACAGTGCCAGTAGGAGTCAACCACATTATGAGAAATATGTCTATTGGAGATGCATGATTACTGATGTAAATGGCCCTCTTGTTGGAGTATTCAGAACCTTCAATCTTTATAGGATTGCCTAGAATCCACATCTGCAATCAATATTTTAAGATATTAATCATAACTTGCAAATTTGCCCAAAATTTCTCACACAAATAACTATACAAAACAAAAATGAAAGTCAGACTCTAGAGACATGCTCTGATGCATATGGTGTTAATTTCAGAAAGCTATTAAGCACATCATATATAAAGTGAAATATAGGTTATTTACAAGAAATTTAAACATAGAAATTAAATATGATATATCTTCAAATTTATTTTGGCCCACATAAACCCAACATTTAGCTTTAATTTTTTAAAACAGAATCGAGTGCACTGATCTCACACGAGTGATAGAATCTTTAATACATCAGTGATAGAGTCCACAAACCAAGAAATGAGAGCATTTTTATAATACATATTTGTGATTTAATGTGCTTACTATATGCATAATAGAATCTTACTCTGCAGTTTCATATAACTGAAAAATGATTCCACAACCGAACATCTGATATTATTACTTTATTTTTTAAGTAATCTTTGTGATTAAAGAGTTGGTTTACTGCTTACCAGGAATAAGATTGTCATTACTAAATAATAAATAAGTTGAGTTTAATGCCTTAATAGAATGATGAATTGATGATAAAATTTTGAACTTGTGCTACTTTCTATATGTTCAGGTGGAGAGGAAACCAATGGATATCAAATTGCTAACAAATTGGATGATAATTGCAGCACGGTTTGTATCTCGGAGACACAATATTGTTTCATGGAAAATTGGAAATCTAAGTTAAAGAGTTTCACTGGATTTCCGGCTCTTTGATGTGATTAACTGTTAAAGGGTTAAAGTACTTCTCATAATAGAGAACAAAATAATAAAAAGCATTAATTCAGGAAAATACAGTATCAACACAACTAAAACAGCATTTTCAAAATTCACAAGATTCAAACTTACTTTGCTTTCGTAGATATTCGGAGCATCCAAACAAATTATTGAACAAGATTCAACCCTCTCATCTTGTCATCCCACATATAACAAGGAGAAGATAATGTTAAGCTCTTAAAGTGTTTGCTGTCAGATTCTCCAATAAAACATAAGAAGTAGAGGAAAATTTTTGAAAAACTGAATAATCTGTAAGAAAATATCTACTTGTCATGTTTTCATTGGAGAACTGATAGCAAACACCTAAAATTATACCTAGTCATCAATAAAAGAAAGGAAACCAGAGAAAATTTTCCACAGCCATTCACTCAAGAAATGAGCACAAGCAAGCAGAACTTGATACTTGAGGTAGCTTACCAGCATTCTACCAGTCACATGCCCATAAATGTTTCCTTGCCTAATTCTCTCATAGGGCCATGGTATAAGCACAAACATGATCAATGCCCATATAAATGTTGTAACCATCATAGACACAAAACATATGACAATTCTGATCCATGATATGATCATCAAAAACCACCCATCATCATCTGCAAATGTGTCGGTTCTCAGCTGCCTTTCTGATTCATCTTTCACTGAAACTTTAGGAGTCTCTTCCACTCTTTGGCCAGAGCTTGTGTTCAAGAAGCTCTCCAACCTTCGGTTCCTCAAAAAGGCACTACTTCCAGTATTCTCCATGAACTAAATTATAAAAATTGGAAGAGTTTGATAATTACAGAGTCCAACCTGAACAGGGAAAGCGCAGAACAAATCATATATATAATGCATATATATCATAAATAACACATTCTGTTTGGTTGCTGAGAAGTCTGATGAATAAAGACCCAGAAAATTTGAAATTATTAGGGAAACCACGTACGTTTGAGGATTATACTATTTATACTAAAATATGTTTCTATGATCCACTAGGAAGTAAGTTCGACTAGCAAGTGATTATCTCAAGTTTCCAAAAGCTAAAGCTTCGTCAAATTGAACTCAAGCTTAAATTATAAAGAAAGTGAGGAGGGAAAACACAAAAATCAAATTAAATTCCATTCCAGTTCATTTTCCGAGAAACCGAATGAACAAAACCGTACCATTAAATTCCTCAGAAAACAATAATGAACAAACGTCAAAAAGCTTAAAACATTTCGGACGAACATTTACCAAGACATTCCTTTTTGTCTTTTTGCAGTTTTCTCAGCAACCAAACACACCCACTAAGAGCTTCGATAAAACCCACTAAACATTCATACCAACTACGATTTTGCTTCCCGCCACACCCGAAACCAACTCAAGAAGACAAGGGGACGCAATCCGAGAGAAAGCTCGGGAGAATGAAGGAAAACCGTAGAAACCAATCTGTGTGAAGATGAGTGAAGGAACTCCACAGGTGAGGCAGAGAGAAGACAAGATGAAAACAGATAAAGGTGTGGTCGTCACGCTAAGAGGAAAAGGAGAGCCCTTCGTTCTCTTTGTAGTCTCCCTCGAAAATCTGTGTCAAAAACACATTGCTGCAGGTCAGTGTCAAGAGAGTCCTAATATGTTTGGATATATACGTTGGATCCTAATTTTTTTTTTCTTTCGTTTTCTTTTACTTTTCTGCAACAAAATTTAGAGGTAAAATTGCCGCAAAGTATTTTTAAGACTAAATTCTTTGAGTATATTCTTTAGTTAGTTTTTCAAAAATTTTTAATTCTTTACAATTTTTTTCTGAACCAAATTGGATATATATTTTATTTTGAGACAATTGTTTAATATACATGTGTGATTTGTATTTTTTTAGATAATAAATTGAAATTTTACTTAAAATTTTTATTTTATTTTTAATTAAACAAAGAAAAAGTAAATTTTAAGGTAAAGATACATATTTTAGCTATTTTATCTTTAAATTTTAAAAATACATATTTAATTTTTAAAAACTTGTTTAATTATTACTTATTAATTTTTTATCAATAAAAAATAAAGTCAATGTAAAAACATTATATTATATATAGGCATGTGTTAATGCAATTTTTAAAAATTGTTCTTTATTTGTTTAAAAAGTACTATTTAAATTAATAGTTTTTACTAAAAATAAAATGACATAAAATAAAATATATGTTTTGAAAATAAAAAATACAAAACTAATTCAACATGTTCTCAACTCTAATTTTTAAAATAAATAAAATATAAAAATAATTGTTTTTATTAGTAGCATATATATAAATACATGAAAATAATATTAATATAAATTTTTAAAACTAATTTTAAAAAATAAAAAATTAAATAATATTAAAAAAATTAAATATTACAGTTAAAAATTGTATGTAATTCTTTCTTATGTGGATGTTGGGTGAATGAAACACATGTGATACATTGCATTAGGGATTCGGAAACATCAAACTTTTGACACTTTCAGGATATTGGCATGTCTTTGAGTCACATGTGACATGTAAGTGTAGTTAAGTGTAGTTCCGCAACCACAAATATGACTTTTGGAATATCTGTCAAATGCAATGACTTGCATTAATGGAACATCATTATTATTATTTTTGTTAAATAAGGGAAATTATTTTTTCTTTTTCCTTCATGTAATTCTTATATCTGGACTAAGATTCTTGATTTAAGTCACAATACTTTCCCTTAAATAAAGTACATTAAATGGTCTCAAATTTTGAAAATATCTATGGTTAAAATATAATTAGAAATATACTAGACATAGTAAATTTTCCTTATTATAATAAAAAAAATTTAAAAAAATCATGGATATAGGTTTTAATGGTAACAAATTTTTAAATTTTATTGAAAATAAAAAATTTATTTCAGATAATTTTCAAAAAGAAAAAAAATTAAGAGCACTACCTTATAATCGAATATTTTTATAAGTTTCCTATGTATTTTATTTTGATAGAAAAATTTTATAGTAAAAATACACATGCAGAAATATGAACTTTCAAGAATAGATTACACAAACCTTCTCTAACATTTGGTAAAATTATATCTTATTTCAAAAAATTATATTTAATACCATTGAGATTTAATAAAATATTAAACAAATTTCTCTTTTAATTTTTTTGTCCATCAAATTAATAATAAATAATAAAATTACTTAAATATTTCTATTGTTATATTAAAAATCTCATAATAAATCTTAGTAAAAATTTAACAATATTTATTATATTAAAAATAAATTTATTATCTTATTCTATCTAAAAATTTATCTTTAAAATAAAAAAATATAATTAAATTAAATTTTAAGAAATATATGTATAATTTACTCATTTTTAAAACACACAATTTATTATACTAAACTTGAATTTATGAATGAGCACGTGAGGTGGGTGGGAGTGGGAATAAATTAATTAAAGAAAGATTTTCTTGTAATAATGACAATTATGTCTCTGTGTTGGGACCTAGAAGCTACTTTGCTGACTTGGTGCGCAAAAGGCACACCATGACCAGCTGTAATTTAATATATTTATAGTTGTTTATATCTAATATTATGTAAAAATTAAAAAATAATTAAAATATATTATATAAATTATACACATATTAATTTTTAATTAAAAATTTAATAATAAAAATATAAAATCTGTACATAAATTTATTTATTTAATTTTTTAAAAAATAATTCTTTTAAAACCTATATAAATAATAATTTTATCTAATTAAATTGAGTTTAATAAATAATATTAATCTTTGATAATATAATAAATTAATATTTAAATTATTGTTACGAAGAGTGTTTACATTATAGTAATTTAAACAGGATTATTTCTTATAGATAATGTTTATAAGAGACTAAACAAAAAAGAACTCTTTACTTTGTAATAATTTATTTTATTTAATTAATAAAAATTATAATTATTAAGTAAGTTTTATCCTTTTAATTCCAAAAAATAATAAGATACAATAGAAAAAATTTGGACAAAGGTTGATGCTTGATACTCGTCCAAATTAATATTTCCTAAAATTTGAATTTTTTGCAATATTATATATGGTGCAGCAGGAGAAAATTAAGAAAAAAATAAATACACAATTTATCTTTATAATTTATGTCATATTGTATTTTACTATTTATCTCTTCGTCAATTTTTTAAAAAAGTAAACAAAATTAAATTCTACTCACTTAATATTTTCACTTTCTTTTATTAGTTAAGTAGAGTAAATTTTTACCGATAAAAATTTAAGTGAGTAAATATTCACTTTCCCCTTCAAGTTTTCCATATAATAAAATATTATATTCAAATAGATCCTCAAGAAATAATATTGTATTTCAAAATTTATATT
Source organism: Senna siamea (assembly GCA_031216115.1). Classification (NCBI taxonomy): domain Eukaryota; kingdom Viridiplantae; phylum Streptophyta; class Magnoliopsida; order Fabales; family Fabaceae; genus Senna; species Senna siamea. The sequence goes on along the minus strand of CM062361.1, from coordinate 12,935,007 downwards.
AATAATTAATTAAGTATGCTTTGCTTCTATAATGTTAAAAATAATGAGTATTTAAATTAATAAGCTCCAAGTAAAATAATACAACAACACTACATCAACTTATACAAGAAAGTTTGGGTCAGAAAGGGTCGTTAAAGCTTTTTATATAGTAGAGGAAATAACTACTTCTCAACACTAATTATGAGAGCGAATTTTCTCTTCTAAATGGATATTAGAAAAATGAATAATATATATAATAGTTGTGATATTAAATAATTTTTTATGGGTTCAGGTCAAAATTTTAGAAAGGGTCAAAAAAGAACGCCATATATGAATTCTAAACCCTAAATCTTAATATATATATATATATATATATATATATATATATTATGGTTGTTGTAATTTTCTGAATTTTTAATTATGTTTTTAAAATTTAAATATTTGTAATTAAATTATTATATTTTAAAAAAATTATTTTAGTTTATGTTGTTACTTTTTTGTCAAAACTATGTTAAATTTTATAGATGTTAATGTATATCATATAAGTACTCTAAATTGCATTATTTATGTCAAAAAGAGAAAAAAATAAATAATTATGTAAAAAATAACTTATATATATGATAAAAATAAAATTGATGCTTTGTAAAATATATGTAAATTGACATAAATTATATATATTTACAGTGTCAAAATGATATATAATTAATATATCAAAGAAATTCAACAAAATATTGATAAAAATTTACAAGTAAGGATTAAATTAATAATTTTTAAATTTTTAAATATTTAATTACAAATTTTAGAATTCTAAAGACTCAATTAAAAATTGAGTAAAATTATAAAAATTATAAAAATAATTTAATCTAAACAAATATTATATAAATCTTAAATCCTGAAGTAAGATTTTAAAAAAAATCACAAGATTTAAAAAAATAGTGTTAATTTTATAAATTCAAGTTCATATAAATCACACATAATTTTATTAACTGTTAAGAGTCTAGTAAAAAAAATAAAAAAAATGTGTATAATTAAAATTAACAGTTATATTAAACTATTTTTTAAGTCATTATTTTTAATTTTATTTACTTAACTATTAATATATAATAAGACAGACTCGTGAGAACATTTTATTTAAAAGAAAAATATGGCAATGGAATTTTTTTTTTTAATGAGGAGACTTGGAGAGAGAGTACTTAAGCACTAGAAAGTGGGCCAAGTCCTATTTTAAGGCTGGGCCATATCTGTCTGTGGATTGGTTAGCCTGTCAATAACCTACTTTTCCAAAGTTACTTGAGGCCCATCATTAGATGAGCCCAAAAAGTGGAATCCTCTCAAATTTCCTCACAAAAATAATGTTTTGTCCCAAGAAAAGTATAAACAAATATCTATTTTTTTTAAAAAAAATCAAATTTCTAAAGTTTGGCTTTAGATTGCACTTTTTTACTTTAAAACAAATTAAAGACTTCACATTTTTTTCAGCAGAACAAAGTAAAGTCTAAATGTAAAGCCATGTTTTACTAATGTTTCTAAAGTAATAATCACAATCATATAGTGAATAACTTTGAAGTATAAAGCAATAATATGTTTTCTTAATAATACAGAAGTGGCCAAAGAAGTACAAAAATGTTTTCATCATTTTATTTATGTCAAATGTTATATTAATTCATCACATGTTAATAGTTAAATATAATTTAATTTTTATGTAACTATAAATTTTAATTGTACAGATATTTTTTTTATTTTTTATCATATTTTTAACATGTGACGAGTTTATATATTATTTATAAGAACTCAAATCTATACAATTGACACTAAAAAAGAATGACTTTAAAATCTAAAGAAATTTAAAAATAACAATTGTATTAGGATCTTTATTTTAACAACAATGATTAAATTAAAATTTTTAAAATTATAAGAGTTTAATTACAAACTTTAAAATTAAGTGTAATTATAAGGACTAATAAAATAATTTAATCATAAACTTAAGTAGGTTTATTGTAATTGAGTTTGAGTTGTGTGTTTAATTATGCACTTTGCATCTTTATACGTGTGAGAATATAATTACCTTTCTGAAAGTCACTTTTGGAAAATAACCTAATGATACTCCTACAATTAATTAATCATTTTGGTTAAAATTTTTTAATTTTATTATAATGAGTTATTAATGTGATAAATAATCATTCACTTAAGATTTTAAAAAAACGTAATTTCGTTTACATAATTGTGCAAAAAGTTTAACTTGAATATTTTATAAGTTGTTCAATTTTTTCAATAACAAAATACACCATTGTTTTAACAGAAACTTTTGCAAGAACTTGTTATTGGATTATCATTTTTAAATTGAAAAAATGACAAAAAATAGAAAATAAGTAGCTCCTCCTTTTTTTTTTTTTAATTTCATGAAAATTTTTTAATAAATTATTATATTTTTATAAATAATAAATAAATAATAGAAAATAAGGAGCTCAATTTTTTTATAATTCCATGAAAACGTTTAGTTTGTTAGTTTTTTGTTAATAATTCATATATATTTAATCTTTTTTCCTTAAATATATATATTTAATATTTTTAAGTACAAAAAAGGTGAAAAGTAAAAGTAGTAAATTGATTATAATAGCCTTTGCTTCATTGTGTTTAGCTTTGAAGGACGGTATTTGTGTTGGTCTCGCTTGGGCGTGCGAAGCGGAGAATTTCTATTTACAATCATCGCCTGCAAAATGTAAAGTGCGAATTCCAAATGTTTCTAGATTCGGATATTCGTCTTTCTCATCCAAATAAACTCACTCAATCAGGTGTTTTACGTCATTCCTTAATGTTCCTAGTCTTCAATTTGGATTAAATTTTCCTTGAGTTTCTTGTTGCATTCAAAGCATGAAAAGATTCTGTTGCTGGGAAATAAGATAAATTTATGGACAATATAGTTTTTTCACTTCTGGGTTTGGCTCAGATTGTTAGTTTTTTTTTTTCTTTGACTTATGCCCCCATTTCCCCTTTATTTTTCTTGCCAATACGTCAGGGACAATCAGGGGAGGTATGAAGTGTTAACACGAGTGCATAGAGTTAATGTTATTATGTTTTTCTAGTTACAATTTACAAGTACTCATTTTACTGAATTGTTTTTCCCCCCTTCTTTTTATAGTAATTGGAGGTGAAACTTAGGTTTCTGGGCCAACTTTCTCGGAATTCGGTGTAGTTTTGAAAGTTTTGGATTGTCGGTAAAGTAGAGTGGCGGAATTGAATTGAATTAGTTGTTTGTGGTTTGGTAGAACTTAGGGTTGGTTACAATGAGTGTGGTGGGATTTGACATTGGAAATGAGAACTGTGTCATTGCTGTAGTGAAGCAACGTGGGATTGATGTTTTACTGAATGACGAATCCAAACGTGAAACCCCTTCTGTGGTCTGTTTTGGGGAGAAGCAAAGGTTTTTGGGCTCAGCTGGTGCTGCATCCGCTATGATGAACCCCAAGTCCACAATATCTCAAGTGAAGAGGCTGATAGGCAGGAAATATGCGGACTTTGACGTTCAAAACGAGTTGAAAATGCTCCCTGTTGAAACTTCTGAAGGCCCGGATGGTGGCATTTTGGTTCACTTTAAATATCTCAAGGAGACTCATACGTTTACACCAGTTCAAATATTAGCAATGCTCTTTGCCCACTTGAAAATTATAACAGAAAAAGATTTGGAAATGGCAATCTCAGATTGTGTTATTGGTGTCCCATCATACTTTACAGACTTGCAGAGACGGGCATATCTCAATGCAGCCACAATTGCTGGGTTGAAGCCTTTGAGATTGATCCATGACTGTACTGCAACTGCTCTTGGTTATGGAATCTACAAAACAGATTTTCCTGGTGGAGGTGCAACCTATGTTGCATTTGTTGACATTGGCTACTCTGATACCCAGGTCTCTATTGCAGAATTTGAGGCTGGGAAAATGAAGATACTTTCACATGCTTTTGATAGGAATTTAGGGGGTAGAGACTTTGATGAGGTTCTTTTTAGTCATTTTGCAGCAAAGTTTAAGGAACAGTACAGCATTGACGTGTATTCTAATGTCAAGGCTTGTATCAGGCTGCGTGCAGCATGTGAGAAGTTGAAGAAAGTTTTGAGTGCAAATCATGAGGCAACTTTAAATATTGAATGCTTGATGGATGAGAAAGATGTCAAGGGCTTCATCAAGAGGGAAGAATTCGAGACACTGGCATCAGGATTATTTGAGAAAATTTGTATTCCTTGCCAGAGAGCATTAGCTGATGCAGGGTTGACCGCAGAGAGGATTCATTCTGTGGAGCTAGTTGGTTCAGGTTCTAGGATTCCGGCTATAACTAGATTATTAACTTCTCAGTTCAAGAAAGAACCCAGCCGAAAATTGAATGCTAGTGAATGTGTGGCTCGTGGCTGTGCTCTTCAGTGTGCAATGCTCAGTCCTGTTTTCCGTGTCAGAGAATATGAGGTTTGTATAATGGGACAACCCAATGATTCTTATCCTCTCTGTGTTAAACTTTGATTCCCTGTATTATCATCCAATGTCTGCTTCTCTATTTTTTTTAAAAAAATTGAAATTTCTTTCATATCTGACTCTCATAGATATACTGTATAATTTCACTTCTTTGTTTGGTTGAATGAATTCTACCTAACCAAAGTATTTTTTTTTCCAGGTCCAGGATTCAATTCCTTTATCCATCGGACTTTCATCAGATGAAGGTTCAATTTGTGCATCATCAAATGGCATACTTTTCCCAAAAGGCCAACTGATTCCAAGTGTTAAGGTTCTAACATTTCAGCGAAGTAATTTGTTCCATTTGGAAGCATTCTATGCTAATCCAAATGAACTACCACCCGGGACATCTCCAAAAATTAGTTGCTTCACGGTATGCTTACTTTAAAACATCTTTCTAACATGAAAAGTTCAGATCACATTATGTGCATTTTAATTATTTTTCTTCGCCTACCCTTGGTATCTTTCTTTATACCCTAGTTATTTATTTATTTATTTATTGGGTATGTGCAAGGAATGCAATATTGCCTCTATGTGCCCTAAAATTCTTAGAAAACATTTGCAATTCTCAAAAAATTGATTGCATTGGGCTGATAGTAAATTAGTTACCATGATCAACACTCAAAAGTTTCCACTTTTGAGCTGTAAAATGTACAGCAATCTCTACTATAGAAGCTGTTCTACATTTATTTGTACAGCCATCATCAAGCTTTTTGTCTAATCCAGTTTGTCAGATGCATTAATTAACACACTAACATTACTTTGAGTGGATTTTGAGCCCATGCATTAGACAAAATCCCTTTCATATTCCTCAACAAGGGATCAATTTCATTAGCAACTGGCCTGGTAGACTATATGTATTCTCATTTCAAAGTAAACCAATAGCTGTAAAACTAATTAGACAGAGAAATACAATAGTCAGAATCAGCCTTCTCTAGATGTGCATGCACTTGATGAAATCATGATGTATTTAGGAGAAAAAAGGAAGAATGTGCAACGGATGTAACATCATCCCATGTAAGTATCCAAAATTAGTAATGCAAAAAGAAAAAAATTTACAAAAAAAATGGAAAAAGACAAGCTTTAATTTATAGGATTAAGAATGTCCTCATCTAAATTATGCTAATGTTTGTTATTTAATAGATAATATCTTGATATTGTAGACCTTGATAGAGTAACTCTGATGGCCTGCAAGATACCGCCGCTGCTTTTTCTAGTTGCTCTAGATGAAGCATGCATCAGTTGTTCTGCATGCCTGCATCTTATTAATATTACAGGACTATGGTGTAATAGTTCTGATTGATTGCAAGATACTGTCATTTCATGCGTTAGTCACTCTAGCTTAAGTGTGCATTGGTTGTTCTGCATGCCTGCACCTTGTTATATGCCTTATGTATCAGTTGCCCATTTCTATTCAGATTGGTCCTTTCCATGGATCCTATGGTGGTAAGACAAGGGTGAAAGTTAGAGTTCAACTAAATCTGCATGGCATTGTCAGTATTGAATCAGCTACAGTAAGTAAGAAGCCTTTTTTCATCTCTGTACATTTGGTGGTACTCCCAGAGCTCTTGAAATGTGCATAAACTTTTTCATGGTTTCAGTTGATTGAAGATCATGGGGATGATATAAAGGGTATTGATCATTCAAATGCTGAAGCAATGGATGTTGAGCCTATCTCTGAGACAGTTGGAAATGGTGTTGAAGATAGTATCAATAAGAAGCCTGAATCTCCACATAAATCTGTAAGCATTGTCATGTTTGACTCTCTCTTCGTCTTTCATTTTGTTCTCTTTTTTCCCTCTCTCTCTCTCTCTCTCTCTTTGTGGCCAAGCAAATTTATCCTTTTAGTACAAAAGATTATATAGCTATATATTTTTTAATCTCATTGTTTATGATTGTGGTGCTAATTTTGACTGATTTCCATAATCTTTTAATCTCCATATATAGCATCTCTATGTATTTCTCTTGTGGAGGTTGTTTTGGTTGCACATATCATTCATATAGGTGTTTGAACTTCTGAGTAAATGAAAATCTTACTATCATGCGTTTTTACAGGCTGATGGTGCAAGAAAAGATAAAGCTACCAGAAGACTTGAAGTGCCAGTGAGTGAGAATATCTATGGTGGAATGACCAAGGCTGAGATCAAGGAAGCTCATGAAAAAGAATTATTGTTGGCTCAACAGGACAGAGCTGTGGAGCAAACCAAAGAAAAGAAGAATACCTTGGAGTCCTATATCTATGACATGAGGAGTAAGGTAGGTACATGCTCAATATCTTCATGAGATGTAGAAACATGACTGGTTTGTCATGAGGATTAAGTCATCCGATTCTTCTGCTGTGATATAATTCTGTCATGTTGTGAGTTATTTTGTTATTAATCACTGAGAGGTGCTCCTTTTATTAAAATTAAATCTCTGCTTTTCTTTTTGTTAATGGTAAGGGTAATGAGCATATCAATTAACAAACTCTGTTGTGTAGTTATTGAAGAATTGGTTTTTAGGACATTGTGTTATGGGTAATTGCAGAGTTGAGGATGCTGTGCCCATTGTATTGTACTCCTGTACTTTGTAAACATATGTGCACAAGATTTTAAAATGTTTATCTTTGCATCTCTTTCCATGCCTACTAATTATATCCAGGCATTTAACATTTGAGTATGCTGCTATTATCTTGACAAGCTTCCATTTACATATATTTTGCATACGAGGATAGCTCTTTAACACATATCGGAGCTTTGCAAGTGAGCAAGAGAGGGAGGGCATATCTAAGAGCCTGCAAGAGACTGAGGATTGGCTTTATGATGATGGTGATGATGAAACGGAGGTTGCTTATACTTCAAAACTAGAAGATATTAAGATGGTTTGTTTTCGCTTCTCTGATACCACTGCTTGCCTTGCTAGACTTGTTTACATACTCTCTCTCTCTTGCAATTATTATAATTATAATATTTTTCTTAATTTTTGTAGCTGGTGGATCCAATTGAGAGTCGATATAAGGATGAAGAAGCAAGAGCACAAGCCACAAGAGATCTGTTGAAATGCATTGTTGATCATCGCATGTCTGCAGATTCGCTCCCTCTCCAGGATAAAGAATTGGTAAAATAGCATTTACTAATTGATATTACAGTGACTTGGCTCTTAAAAGCATGTTTCCACTGATACGAGTTTCTTGTTTCAGATCATCGATGAATGCACTAAGGCTGAGCAGTGGCTAAGAGAGAAACTACAGCAACAAGATTCCTTGCCTAAGAACACTGACCCAATTATATGGTCAAGTGATATCAAAAGCAAGGCAGAGGATTTGAAATTGTATGAAGCTTGCCCTCTCTGTTGTCCTTGTTAGATGTTTACAAATTACAATGTTGCTGTCCCATCAGTCAAAGTCACAAAAATAAAACCAAATGGTCAAGGGATAAACTATACATTTTTGGGTTATGTTATATATGCATAGGGAATGCTAACTTTCACGCCAGTTAGAAGTTAGTAATCTTCACATCACGTGTTTTGACTAAAGTCCTTGCTTTTTCCCTTAATGACACATTAAGAGGTCATTCATATCTTTTTCTCATAAACACAATAAGTATTTAAGTCATTTCCCTACACTGATAAGAATCTGTGTAGTGAAAGTTTAAATGTGGAGAATGCTAATCTCTGCATAATTAGTAGAGTATATATACTATCAGCCTCTGCATCAACCTGGTGTACTTGGTGTTCCTCAAAAAAGTTGAACCCAATGTGGTTATACATTCACATGTGACATCATATCTACAGGTTTAATTGGGTTAAAATTCATGCTGTCACTAGCTATGATCATACAATTTGGTCAGAAATTCAGAATTATACACCTGCACGTGGAAAAGTTCTGTACAACTGCTCACAGAAATAAACATGTTTGTTTGTCATTATCCTTGATTTGATCTTATGATTAATGTTCAATTTTATATGGGATTTCAGGATGTGCCAACAGATAATGGGATCCAAGGGTTCTCCTCCAATTCCAGACAAGCCGGATGCTTCTAATCACCCTTGAAGACTGAAGACATTGATGTGCTTATATACCCCACCTAAAGCAAAGACATAGATTTTTGTTACACTCCTGAAAAATTTTATTTTTTCTTTCTTTTCTCTTTCTCCTCTGTGAGGTGAAAAGGTTTAAGTAGATGAAATCATTAGTTACCCAATCATTGTGTTCGTGTTCTTCTAAGGCATGAGACTCGTGTATTTCTTGATATTTTGTCTAATTTCTTTTCGTTTTTTTTTTTTGGCACGTTAAAGTTGCTCCCTATACTTACTTAAAAGTCCATCCAACCCTGACCACTTGATGACTTGGCGGAATATTCATCACCATCATTATTATTATTATTTATACTATTATATATAACTTTGAGATTTATAGTATATTTAATTTTAAAATTACATATATTTGTATAATATAACTATAAAAGAATAAAGAAATGAGAAAGAAAAATACTAAAATATTAAATAAACTTTTACTTCTTTTTAGGAAAAAAAATATATACTCTTTTTAATTATTACTTAGTTACAAATATACTTTTGAATTATCACTTATAACAAATGTTTCCTTCAAATTATCACTCAATTATAAATATTTTATGAAGTATCACTTGCAGCAAATAGTTTCTTTTAACTATTGTTCAATTGCAAATATCCCTTCTAATTATCATGAAGTGTAAATATTCTTTTTTAATTATCACTTAGTTATAAATATTCCTTTGAATTATGCCTTATAAAAAATACTTTCTTTATATTTTTACATGTTTAAAATTAACATCCTTAAGTTTGTTTTTTTAGAAAAATGCATATATTCTCATTCATTTATGAATTAATTGTGAATACCTCAAACTATAAAATATGGTAAATTTCATTAAATTATAAATTTTACTTATATTTATTAATTTAAAAAAAAACTTTTTCTTGAAATATTTTTATTTTTAAAAATATCTAAATAAACTTTAAACTTGTATAATACAGAAAGTAATTATTGCATCCAAAATTAATAATGTAATTTTTTTAATTAATGTTACTTTATGTGTTTTCAATTTTAATATTTTTTTATGAGATTAAATTTTGGATGAAAATTGGAGATTATAAAAGTTTAAAGTTTATTTAAATATTTTTAAAAATCAAAATAGTTTAAAATTTTTTTAAAAAAATTAATAAGTCTAACAAAAATTTATAATTTAATAAAATTTACCACATTTTATAGTTTGAGATATTTACAACTAATTTATAAATGAAAAAAGGTAAATACATTTTTCTCAAAAAAAAAACTTAATTATGTCAATTTTAAACATATAAAAGTATAAAAAGAATAATTGTCACAAAAAATAATTCAAAGAGTATATACAATTGAATGATAATAAGAAAGAGTATTTACAATTAAATAATAGTTAGAGAGAGTATATGTATTCTTTCTTTAAATGTAAACACGTAAAAATATAAAAAAATATTTATCACAAATAATAATTTAAAGAGTATTTACAAATTGAGAAATATTTATAAAATTACAAATAAATTATAATTGAAAGAAGATATTTGTTAAAAGTAATAATTTAAGTAAAGTTGCTAAAATTAAATGTCACAAATAATAATTCAATAAAATATTTATAAATAAATAATAATTAAAAAAAGTATTTTAATTTATTTTTGAAGCGAGGTAAAAAATTTAAACGTTAAACCCAATTATCATTACAATCAAATAATCATTATGATCTCCCCATGATCTCAAGGAAACTGAACCCTTCTACTTGGGGACTCTAGTTAATTGTTGGAAAATTATGTGACATTAATTGATATGTAACAGTTGTACTAGTCTAAATTTTTACATTTTAAAATGTTAATATCTAAACTACAATTAGACTAATTCAAAAAGAATTATATTGTACAGCTCAAGAGAAACTGCACGTGGAATTCTAGCCATTGACAACTCGACATTAAAATAAATGGCCGACATGACAAGGGACTACTTGCAAGCAGAATTTTTGTTCTGTAACTTCAATATGCAATAAGAGCCCTGAATCGGTTTCCTCACATGTAATGTTGGATTACCAGCTTTCTTGCTCCCATCCTCAAAACATGATACAAGAAAAACTTTATGGTAATTGAACATAGTTGTGCTAACTAAGTGATTTATGAGTAATTTACAGGATGTGGGAAAGCCAGACAGGAATAAATGGCTTGACACCATTCAGTTTCTTTTTTTCTTGGCACTGGTTTTCTTTTTTGATTTCTTGAATCCTGAGCCACTTTCCTGTAAAACTCCAAGTCATTCAGAGCCACATCCGACCCAAAAGAACAATAATCATAATAGTACGTAATTCAGAATTACCTTCCGATAATGCCTATACGCAGCTTGGCCTGTCAACTCTTGCCCACCTTTGGTGACGTAGACCTGCAATAGGGAGATAAAGAATCAGGATCCAACGTAATATGTCAAACTATATTTTGAATTAGTAGCTGGATAATTAAGACAATTCGTCCGCTATATATTTTTCAATTAATGATAATACAAAAATAAATTGCAAGAATGGCTACAAGATGAATGCATGTCAGCAGCATTTACATTTTCTGTGTTCATACAGTCTAATGTCGCTAGTTTAAGCTATCAAATTGCAATTTTGGACATAGGAGTTATCTGCATTTAAGAAAGCTATTCTTTCATGCAGTGAACATGACTGTCAGAATATCCAGAAAATTGAAAAGCATTATAATAACCATGTGAAATTTTTCCATCTGTTGTAAAACTAATCTGGTAAACATAGTGCCATGCATTAAAAGTATAAGAATGTCATAGTATCTTACCAAATGCATAAAAGGGCAGCAGAATGAGTAACAAATCTAGATCTAGATGCTAGTAATATCAGATACAGTAACGATTAATCATATGGCAACAAGGAGCTATGTGATTATCTTACATTTCACTACATCAATTATTATACTTAATAGCATACAACAGTGCCTTCTTCACATTCCAATTATAAAACTTTCATTTTTCATCAATCAGTCAACATAGCTTCCATGGCCCAGATGTACCATAAGACAAGCACATAAATTCAACTAGTTAATTGAATAAAAATTAATAAAAAAAATTTCAAAGTGGACTTGCCTTTCTTCCATCTGATGCTGTATACCAATGACCGACAGATTTACCACTTGCTTGAACACGCCTTTTTCCTGCATCCTTTGGCATACTGGCACAGCTCTTGGGTTCCACCCAGTTTCCAGAAGCATACAAGTCTTCTGTAGAGTTTGGAATGTTTGATTTACTTCTTCCTTTTGACATTGTATTCTTCGTGTTATTTCTTTTGGTTGCTTTCTTCTTAGAAGATTCTCCTTTGCCAGAAGAAGAATTAATTTTTGGATCCACCCAGCCCCCAGAAGCATGAAACGGTTCTTCAATAGTCAAATTTTTTGATTTGTTTCTTCCCCTTGTTGAGCTTTTTCCAAGATAACCTTTTTGAACTCCCATTTTCTTAGAAGCTTCTTGATTGCTAAATTGTCCCCTGAAATCAAAATACACAAATAATGCATTATAACCTGCAGAAAGTATTCTTTCATTATTTTTAAAAAAATATTACCAAAAGGTGTTACTGGTTGGCTAAGAAAGAAACATAGTTTACATGTAATCAATATGTGATGCATTAGGTTGCTGATTCACTTTGTTAACACCTAACAGAGAAAAATTGCACAGGCGACTCTGGACTAATTTCCGAATTCTTGAATCCTCATGGAAAAAATAACGATGAGCAGGAGGAAGAGGATATGATGAATCCCAGATTTGTTCATCCCTTTCACAGCTAGCAGTCTCAAACAAGTTGTGATTTGCAGATACTGATGCCTCCACTTCCTTGTTCTTCATAGAACGAAAGTATTCTTCGCACACCTCATTCAGGGCAGGTGTTGGAATTGAAAAACTCTTCACTGGAGAAAAATCTTTCCATAGGTACTGATTTTGGTGCATCTGAAATGACGCTTTTCTGATTTGCTCAAAAGAAGTCAGTGATTCACTTGATTTACTTGTTGTTGGTTCCTTTGAGCATAGGTCAATTTTGTGGGCACCACTAACATTTTCGCTTTCAGGGTCATCAGAATCAGAATCAAGCAACTGAAACCTACGAAGAGGACTAGCTGTTAACTTTGGAAACATCAATCCCTTCTGGCCCATTTCCAACCTAGCAGAAGCTGGGATATCGGACGTTTGTTTTATTATTCTTTCCTTGCAGTTGCTTGATGAATGAGAGGCTAAAACTCCAGAGCCACTCAATGAAACTTTTGAGCTGCTACACACAGGCTGATTCCGTTTTGATGGATGAGCATGCACTGATATTGAAGAAAAACAATAAATTTAATATCAAATACAGCATATGTAATTAAAGGTATTGTTCAAAATTTGTTAACAGAAAACATGGATAATAATGCAAGGATGGAAACCTAGGATTTATAAGAACATCACAATAAACAGATCCTGTTTCATTAGATACAGTTTAAGGTTTGACCCCATTAAAAGACTATGATAATTTATATGGCTGCATCCATGATGACCTTCCATACAGAGTGACCCAATTACTTGAACTAAAGAAGCAGCTCTTAAATTCTCCATTCAAGTAAACCCCTGAACCAGTGATACAAAAATGTTTTATGACAAGAAGTTTGGATCATATATATAAAAAACCTTGATTAGAGGTATTGTTATCCTAAACCATATTTATGGCTTGTAGTTCTATTAAATATAAATCTATATGCAAGGCTACCCAACTCATGGAATAATATTTCATCCCCAGTTACGACATTTTCTATCCTATCCCTATTTGCTCCTTGTCATTTTGCATTTAGACATTTGTATTTCAGTGGAAAGTAAGGTTAAACAATCTTAAATTCGGCTAGCATGCAGATCTTTCTAATTATCTTGGCAAATGATACAGCAAACTGCATTACTATGCCTACGTGTTTCAGTGAGATACTTGGTTACTAGCCACCATCTACACTGTTCAGTAAGAAGTTTTGTAAAAATACCTTTACAAAGTGCATTATTCTTTATACTTCAAGCATATGCTTTATACTTCAAGCATATTCTTTATACTTCAAGCATAGACAACCACCATAAGATTCTCACCAATCCAACATAATTGTATATAAACATTGACATTGCCATTTCCTTATGGTGAACTATCACATTCTCCGAGAATAATAAGATATTTATCCAACCACGTTTGCAACCGAAGTCACAGTCCTCAGCAAACATGTTTGCAAGCAAGGGGCTCGCTCCGTTGTCTAAGTACAAGTTTTACATAAGCATGTTATTGAAAATGATCACTAAATGCACAGCACACCAACATCCCCACCAAGAGAACCTCCCCTTATTGAAAACAACATTACGAAATTCAATATAAAGTGATCAGATAGAACAGAGATGCTGAAAGGTACAAACTGTTGCCTTCAAGACGATCGTCCTGAGAAGAGAACTCCTCAATATCATCGTCACCGTCAAGACACGATTGCAGCTCCTCTTGCCTCTGGACCGACGACGACGACGATCCATTACCAGGTCCTCGACGCAGCCGCTTCAGAATTCGAGGCGGTGGGTCGGGACCGACATCGGGATCGGACTCTACCACCTGCGGACCGAGACCTTCCTCATCCTCCGAGCGTGCAGAAACAGCAGGAGAAGTGAGCGGAGAATGTGGCATTGATTCATGAACAGGGTGATCGAAATCAAGACCGAGAGAGAAAGAGGGAGCTTCACACTCGGCCATGGATGTGGAATTGTAGAGTATGGATTTGGGATTCAAGGTGAAACGAAAAAGAGAGAATTTTTGTGTTGGGGATTTTGAATTTGAGAGAAAGAAATTGGAGGGAATTCAAAGTAAAATAATTTTGGCGGGCACGTGAATGAGGGTTAGGGTTTCCTCGTAGTAGTGTGATGAATTTTCTGGAAAGCTGGCTTTGTTTTGTTGTTTCACTCACTCTGTTCTGTTCTGTGAGTGTAATTAATTGGTAATTACATTATTTTGCTTTTGGCATAGTTTTCTTACTTTTTATGCATCTTCTTTTTGGTGCTATGATTATATAGTATTGAGATTAATTTGCTTCTACTTTCATTAATTTTTTTTATACCAAATTTATAAGTAATTTTTTATATTTTTATTATCAAATTTTTTAATTAAAATAAAATATATAATACTCTAATCTTATAACTTATTTTTATAAATTATTTTTTTATTAAAAATTTTTTACTGCAAGATTGACATGTTATTCTTATATTCTTCTTTCATTTTAATTCAAATAAAAAATTTTTAAATTTTGTTTTCTTTGATTTTTATTAAGTTTGAGACTATTTACTCGATATTACATTCATTCAAAGTATCACAGACACTAAATAAATTAAATACAACGCAATAAATAACAACGCAATGGAAATTACAATGTCACATATACGATTTTCATACTATTATATTTATAATAATTTACAACATCATTTAATATATATATTTTAAGATATACAAATTTCTATTACTATTAGGATCAAGAGGCAACAAACTTACCACTCAGACTTTTTAACAAAATTTCTACTAATTGATGGCTTATGCATATCTTGACATATATGCCCATCTTTTATATACATCCAAAAATATCTTATCATAATTCTATTCCCAAAATATCAACGAATATAGGATAATGGACTAGCTCTACTAATTCACATGGTTTCCAAAAAGTCCTTTCTAATCCCACTATGTCGGAGACACTTCTAAGACTGTAACTACATAAATAGTTTGTAGTACTGTGAAAGTATCCAAAAAAGGAAGATTCACATTTGACACATCAAACTCTAGTTGCACAAGAAACCTAGGCATCTAATACATGCCAGATACAATTGTGAAAAATAAGTTCTCAATAACTATACATTTTCTTTTTATATTAATGTGACATATACCACCATAGTGATATAGAAAACAATTTTACATTCTTTATCAAAAATCTCATTTATCATTCTATGGGATAAAATAAATAACTTTCATTAACGCAAATGGAATACATACTTGCTTATTTATGTGACAGTAGATTATGACAATTCATCTTATACA
Organism: Senna siamea; assembly: GCA_031216115.1. Taxonomy (NCBI): domain Eukaryota; kingdom Viridiplantae; phylum Streptophyta; class Magnoliopsida; order Fabales; family Fabaceae; genus Senna; species Senna siamea. Next base: position 12,919,427 of record CM062361.1, on the reverse strand, counting down.
TTTCTATAGTATCATGATTATATGAATTCATTTGCTGAACATCAATAAATATAGGAAAATTATTTATCATTCATAGGAAAATTGATATTGGTCATGAGGAAAACAATAAGTAATCTGTGGCTAAAAGCTAAATCTCTGTGAAAGAAAAACTTAAAAGTATCAAGAGAGTCACCCAGTAAACTACTTCATATACCTCTACTTACATGAATGAGATAATTTTATTCTTTATGTGATAATTCTGTCACTGGTACTATCTAAAACGTCCCTCATTATATCCAATACCCTAATGTGTGTCTATACCCGAAGGCATCTGTATGTCTATGCCCGAAGGCAAGCTTATTAAAATTAAGCTCATGGGATCACTACTACTGCATAGATCATTTCCTCTTCGCTTTCTAGGCGAATCATGTTGCTATAGAATCACTACCCCTTACTAGTAGATCATCTTCCTAGTGCGCTATCTCTTACATATATTCTAGGATGATTTGGCTTGTATCTATGATTATGCTAAATTTTAAGTAAAATTTCTTTTTTGTTGGCTATCTATACTACACTAACTTAGAATTTACAACCATTACAGTATTTTTTAAAATCTTCATTTCGAGTGAATTTTTAATCATCCATATTTATGACACAACCATGGAATATCCAACAGTCATCTCGACAATTGGTCACTCGGTTACAAGCTTATCTATTCTAGAATATACATCAGAAATACTTACTCTAAATTTTCTTTTTTACATTTTTATGTTTCCCTTTCTTGTTATGTTTTCCTTTCTTTATCTATGTTTTCCTTTCTTTTTATTTAATTTGTCATGATACTATGCTTTCACAAATTATGACCCTTGTAACAATTTCATGGTCAAATTACATAGAAATAGAGGTATTGTTCTCAGCTAAGAGGAGAAAAAAAGGAAAAAGTAATAATTTCTTATTTTAATTTCCCAATTCCTACTCTAGCCATTTTATAAACAAATTTTATAACTTTCCTTCCATTTTTATACATTTTTTCCATGCCTTATTTTTTCATTTCACATTTAGAATCCTAAGGTGAATATTATCATATAATTCTATTTCCCTCTTTATTTGTCTATACATACTTAAAAATATTTCTATTCTTATACATACTTATAGGTATATATTTAACAATTTTTCCATTCTTTAATGTACATTTTAAGTATTAGGATAACATGATTTTGAAGTTTTCAATAAGAAATCTAATAACACAAGGATTACCATTTTTCCATGTCTTTGACCAATAGTTATAAAACATCTTTGTAAATAATTTTTCCAAAACAATCCATCATGTATTTGGTCAAAGATTTTAATCTAGAGAAAATGGAATAACCTAAACATCAATTTACCTTTTTCTTTTTTTGGTAACCAAATTAACCAAAGGAAAGTTTTGGCAAGGTTTTCACAATATTTTTCCTTGTTAATTACCATGGAGCTTTGGCCAAGTGATGGAAAAAGGAAAATTAATGTTTAAATATCGAATGAAAACTCTATTTCTATCTTTTAGTCATAATTAATAATGATACATTTTTCATGCAAATTTAATCACATTCTTTTCTTGTCTATCAACATATCATGTCGACTAAGGAGAGAAATTTAAGGAAAACACATCGTCTTATCAAAATATAAATTTTCTTTTTCATGACCAAGGTGCTAGCATGTTAAATGGCAAGATTAACCAAATTTAGCATAATTTTTCCTTCCAAATGTATCCATGCTTTCGGTCAAAGGTGGGGGAAGGAGAAACCATTTTTGTTTCATTACAAAATCATTCTTTCTTTCCCCTTTCATTTTTAGCCGAGTTCATACTAGGAAAGAAAAGCAATTTCAACACCATTTCCTTTATTGTCTAAAGTAAAGCCACAACCAACAAGAGAGAAATTAAGATATTTCAGAGTTTCCATCCAATCTATCCATTTATCTCATTTTCATCACAAATAAATCATAAAGCACCATTTATCCAACAAAATCATGTTCATCCAAGCAACATATATTCATCATTCAAAATTTGGGGATTTTTCATGAAAATAGAATTAAAATTACAAATTGTCACAAAAACTTTCAAACTTCTAATTAACACTCACATTTGTATCCATTCTCCATTTTAAACAAATCCCAATACAAATTTTTACATTTCATGAGTGTAGAGAAAGAGGTGGCACTATTCATGATAGCCATGAAAGACATCAAAAAGCTTGAAAACTACCATGAATCAAGAAATTAATGGTGGGAGGATGTAAACTTATCTTGAATTATTAATAGAAATGATTTTACTTTGTAGTTTCCTTTCCTCTTATCACGTTCTTCCCTTCCTTCTTTCTTCTCGGTGCTGCGTTTTCTTCTTCCCTTGGTTCTCACGTCGTGGTGCTAATTTGAAGAAGAAGAAGAAGGACATGTGTTTTAAATAATAAGTCAAAAAATCATTTTTCCCTTTTTTTAAACTTAACTTTATTCTCCATTTTTTACCTTTTTTTTCATTTTAGTCCTTAACTTTTTCTTTTAATTTAGTCATTCTTCTCATTTTCAAAATTTCTAGGGCAACTTCTTTCAAATCTTTAATTATAAAATTGTTAAATTCATAAATTTAAATCATACCTAAAATTAAGAAATTGTGGTTATTACAAAATATGTGTAAAAATTTTTTTAAAAAAATAAATTGTATAAACTACTTAATAATAAATATATGAAAATTACAATTTTTTTTAGAGTTATTTTTTACTTTAGTCAAAGACACCATTCATACATTGTTTTCTTTGACTTAATTTTTTAAAATTTTTAAAATTAATAATAAAGGTTTTAAACTTTCACATTTCAATAAATAAATTATTTTGTTAAATATTCTAATTTTCCCTCAATTGCATTATTCATTTACTACATCAAATGTTTCATATGTCAACTTAGAGATCAAAGCAGTAAGAAATAAAAATACAGATCCAAGATATTCATTTTAATATTTCAAATTTTATTTTTATTTATATAGCATCTGACTATAATATAATAAAAATTTTGCTTAATCATTTTTTTCTTTTCTTACTACTTTTTAATCCCGTTTGAACAAAGGCTGGGGTGGGGGATTTCAATTAAAATTTTCGGTTATTGTCAATAGAGAATTTTATATCTTGATTTTAATATCAATTTCAAAAAATGATATGATTTAATTTCCATCATTAGAGGGATGACTAGAAAAAATTACTTACAATTTTTCAAAATAAATAACTTCCTATTATTGCAATTTGAGTATGATACCTGGTTTAATGATTGAAATATTGATTTTAAAGAAAAAAAAAATCTGCTAGTGTTTTCTTAGTTTTACAGATTTCCACATGGAGGGATGTCTGATTTCACTCAGGTCAGATAATCTATTTTTATGTTTTCTAACAAACACCAGATCCCATTCAAAACCTTATACTGAATAATATAGGCATTTTTAATTTATTTTAAACAATAATAATTAATCTATGCTCATCTCAATCTTATCTTAAAATCTGAATCTAGTATTATGTGACTAATCTCACTTACATCATTTTTTTTATTAGATAATTATACTGATCTCGTTAGAATGAACAATGATCAACAGAGGGAGGACACATGGTTGTACTTATTCACTTTAAAGTCCTGGGATCAGAAATTATTCTTCTCATCTCCTACACTGTCAAATTACAAACTACATCTATTAAAGAAACCAAAATGCAGAAAGGAAGGGATAATGCTACCATCTATACTTCGTCATGATCTGTTTTCCCTTTCATATTTGTCCTCAGACATAAATTATACATTACAAGCAACATGCTTTAACATTTTGCTAACATCCTGCACAAAATGAAGCAAGGCCATTCCTGACAGATAACAAAACTGGCTATTTCCCAAGACAATTATTCCATAGTATTGAAGCATTTGGCATAAGGGTATGGAGAATATTATCTGCTCAATGCCCAGGTATGAGTCAGATTGAAGAACCAAATCATGATGTGACCACGGTCTGAGCCTGAGGTGGGAAATGTTAGTTTATTCATGGCCTTTCATCACTTCTAAGCAGTTTCCAGGAGATTCTTGCACTTCCGCATTGCTAAATGAAATGATCTGCTTCCTGTCAATCGTTCTTCAGTTACAACAGTGCTCAAACTCTGCCTCTGCTTACATCTCTAGATCTTCTGTTTAAGAACATGGCGCAATTGGAGTTTCTGGCTTTCCATCCTAGCCTCCAAAAGTCTGGCTTTCAGACTATTCTTCTGCGTACTGCGAGGAATGCATCCTTTCATACCCCGATGTACATGTGGATTTCCTGACTCAGGAGAACTCAACTGGCACAAAAGGTCTTGGGGGCTTAGCCCGCCTTTAGATCCCCGATCAGGAGACATGATGCCCCCACAAGATAACCTTCCATTTGAAAGCCTACCATTCATACCCTCCACAGAGATTATCTTGTAGTTATCTCCATTGTTTGGGCAAGACCTCCAAATTCTTGCTATGGATGAGACCTTCTTTGATTGCTTAGTTGCTGGTACTGAGCAAACTTCACTGATTTCGGTTATTGGTGTCTCTTCACACCCATTTTCTTCCCATTCCAGCACACTTCCTGAGACATTACTCTCTCGGCGATTCTTGTTTACAGATGAAACACTCCCTTCTGGTGAATAACTTGATCCCTGATCCTCAATATGGCTTACAGTTTCCCATCCACTTTCATCTTCTATATCACCATTATCATCCATAAATAAATCAGAACGTCTCTGAATGCTATCCTTACTTATCAAGTTGGCTTCAGGACTCACTGTGTGAATCTTTGAGGCATGACTAGCTGGAGTGTAAGCAACACAAGGTTCAATCTCCCTCTCAGTGGGTTCACCGAAGTTTACATCTTCAAAAATGGCAAAAATGTCATCTGAATTAGGGGGCTCATATGAAAATCCCTTGACATCTTGAATGTTCACTGCAACTGCAGCCTGTCGAAGTGACTGTGCCTCCCTCATCTCCTTTGCATCTGGGTCCACACATCTTGACTTCAAAAAAGTTTCCAAATCTGCTACAAGTTTATTCATCTGTGAGTACTTCTCTTCAAGAGCTACTTTTGCATCTATTAACTTCATTTGTACACGTTCTTCACGCCATACTTCAGCCATCTGTAACATCTTCCTCTCCTCTTCCACTTCTTCCCTAATCTTCATAGATTCCCTCTTCAATGCTTCAACTTCAGCCTTGTCTTCTCCAATTTCTTTAGCAAGCTCATCACATACTTCCTCAAGCAATTCTCTGCCCTTTCTTTCCTTCTCATAATCCTGCATGTAGCGCTTAGCTGACAATTTGGCATCTGCCAACTCATTAACTAACCTTGAATTGACAATTTCAATCCTTTGGCGACTTTTCCTTTCTCGGTTTAACTCTGCTTTAACGTCATCAATGTATGCACGGATTTTCTCATGCTCTCTGCTACGCCAGGAGGCCCTTTCCTCACTGACTTTCCTCAAGAAATGCTCAAGTTTCTTTTTGGAGGAGTGACGTTCAGTCTCAAGCTCTTGAATGCGTGCACGAGCCTGCTCCAGTTCAGCTTCAAGAGCAGAAACAACAGATACAGCACTCACCTTTTGATCAAGAAGTTTCATTTGGCCATAGATATGTTGCACCTCATCTGATGTTTTCAAACAGACGGGATCCCACTTTGTTGCCCCCTCCATTGCAGTGTTGGAAAAAGGGAAAGAAGGCTCAAGCTGAAGAAGAACATAGTGGGTTTTAAGATTTAGAATCTTAAAAACTATTTGCTCCTATGACAGGTAATTTAATTTGACTTTCACCATGTGAGTTTACATTAAAAACAAAGCGAAAACAATTTGTTCATGTCCATCTACCAAAATCTTAATATTCTATACATAACGTAGATTTAAGCAACACTCAATTTCATTAGTCAACTCCAAGGCATGTTGTCCAATACACCTCTCTTCTATATCATTTCTATTTATTTATATAAAATCTCAATTTAGGGCTGTTGCATGTCAAAATGTATTTGCACATGTGTGCAGGTCTTTAATGTATTACTAATATCCACGCTATTAAACCACCAACAGCACATTGCTATGATATTACAGTTTGTCACATATCTTAAGTATGACCAGATGAGACAGCAACCTTTTGCACAAAACTAATGACTAAAACTAGTCCTCACATGCCTGATTAGGCAAGGAGACCCCAATGCAGTAAAAGAGTTCATTTTAACTACAGCTTTAACACCTATACAGATTTCACTCTATAATCCTCAAGTATATGGGACTATTAGCACTTGCAACAATTCTATTAAGACATAAGAAATACCATACCTCACAGAAGTGCCCACTCTTTGCACCAAAGATGGAACGAGGGCTTTGTGATACATTGTTCAGATCAGAGCCATTGGTAATGCCATTTTGACGACCAAGAAATGGGAGGCCTCGCTGGCCAACTTTATGCTGTCAACAAGAGATATCAGTATGAAGTATAAACTAAATGTGGAAACTTAAAAAATTAATCAGGCAAATTTTTTTACCAGTATTTGCAAATGATGCTAACCACATTGACAAGTATGACACAAGAATAATGAACAGCTAAGAAAATCAATTCTCTAACATCAACAGAAAATCCTAGATATCTAAAAAAAGAACCCAGTAGATAAAGGATGTAGATACATGGGTCCAATTAAGGCACACTTTACTTTAAAAATGCATTCAAAGAAAATTAATTGGCAAGGTCACATACAATGGGAAAAGAAATTATTTCATAAAAATCAAGTAAAATATAAGGCTGCCTTATTTCAATGGATAAACCCTACATAACACACTTTCCCAAATATTACAAGGAACAGTAAAGAAGTTTTCAGTAGCGATCTAGTAACACTTTTTAAGCTCGGAATGACAGCTGACTATCTTACTTTGGAAGTCTAATATCCAAACACAAAAAGAAACCAGTAGAATGACGATAAGGATCCAATCTCACAAGTCAACCTAATACTTACTTCAACATTAAGAAACAATCAAATCAGCTACAAAACATAAAAACTCAAAAATATATCTATGTTCACTGGCAAGACTACAACATAGATAAATTAGCTCATTGCTGCAAAACAAAATTTCATTCACAAACAGCTAATGCAAGAAGCAAGCGCATGTGAATGAAAACTGCGGATCTATAGCAAACAAGAAAAATAAAAATCCAGAAGCAATAACCAAGTTACCTGAAGTCCCAATCGAGCCACCGCCATCTCCGGCAACTGCAGCCGCCACAGACCGGCGGCGAGCTTTCTAACTGACACAACCGCTTCTCTTTGTTTCTTCCCTTTCGCTCTTCTACCGAATCCAGCACTGGACTTCTCATCCTCGTCAAGTGGATCGTCATTCTTGCCTTTGTCGTTGGTCTTCCACTTGAGTAAGGGGGTTTCGGGTCGGCTCCGTCTACCACTTGGAACCCCATTTTTCCTGAACCGGGCCAATGGGGTTCTGGGTTTTCGTCGGTAAGAGGTCTTAGGTGGTTGGAGATCTGAGTCCGGCGATGGTTTTCGTGTCTTCAAGAGAATATTCTCAGGACATTTTGGTGGATGCTGAGACTTGCCTGTAACCTTCATCGTCTCGGGCGAGTGTCGGCCACTTAGTTACCCAGATAACGTATTGTTCCCTGCATAAATGGCCCAAACAGCAAGCAAGAGCGATGGAGATGTAGAGAGGTATAGAGAAAGAGAGAGAATCTGTGTGTGTGTATGATGGAGGTTGTGCAAGTGTGTGCGAGTGAGTCTGTGAGAACACGAGAAAGTACAGGGCGAGAAAGAAAGAGAGAGAGAGATGCTATGCCCTCTGTGAGTAAGAGAAAGGAGAGGAGTTTTTCAGGGATTTTGCTGAGAAAACGACGCACTCAGATACAATACGTATACGTATACGTATACGTATACATACGTTTCACCGTATATTTATACGGTCAACGTATCTCTCAGAAGTATTCTTATGGGGGTGAAACTACCATACCGCGTCGTTGAAGTGTGGTGGAGACAAACGACGTCGTTTCTCCCAGCGCTTTGGGCGAAGAGACGTTGTAATTTGAATCTTATCCTCCCCACATGTATAATGGATTCCCCTTTCCTTCCATTATGTTTTTCTTTTTTCCTTTTCTATGGATCGGTTATTTCATTATTTATTTTATATTCCAAATTCCAATGAGAAACATAATTTTTCAAATTAAGGCAAAATTACATCAATAATAATGATAATAATGATAATATATGATTGTAAGAAGTTTCAATCTGTCTCCATTCTAATAAATTTTTTTACAGAAAAATTATTTTTGGCTGTTGGAATAACATAATTATTTTATAATCTACAACGCTCATTTATTTCTATTATTTGTAAAATATATTATATTTTATTTGTGAAATATAAGTCTAATAAAAGTAATTTTAAAAAATAATTAAAATTATTTTCTTGTTAAAAGAAACATTAATTTTTATAAATTACATTACAATTTCATTCTTAAGAAAATTAAATTTTTAACTTAATTTTAGGTGAACTTAAATTTAATATATATATATATGTATATTCTTATATAAGTAAATGATAAAGCAAAAGTTAAGAATAAAACTTTTTATTATTTATTTATGGTTTGACATGTATAAAACTATTGTCAATTTTTTAATTTTTAAATATAAAGTAAAATTTTCATATCTTAATGTAATAAAAAAATATTTAATTTAACATCTCTAAATATATTTTAATTTCTCATTTTTTTTAATTTTTCTTATTTTTATTAATTTAAATTTTTTAATATATAATTTTAAAAATAAATAATTAGAATACCTTAAATCACAAATTTGAATTCACTGTAATAGTGTATATCATGCAATAAAAAAAAGAGATATAAAATAATAAATAAATAAATAAAAAGTTCATCTTATATAAATTAAGTCACCCTGTTTTTTATTTATTCTTTTTCACGAATTGGTACTATCATTTTTTAAAAAAAATTCAGAATTTAAATCTTAATTTCACTGTATTTAGTCTTTACCGCCAAATTAAACATGGTGATCTATCATTATTTTATACTAAAATATTTAAATATCGAAGAAACAGAAAAAAAAAAAATCATACGTGGCAAATCTGTTGGTGACGCGCGGCAGAAGAGCGTGGGGTTGTAATTCTGGCAAGTGTGGTCACAAACAAATGGTGTCCAATGGCTTCAATACTGTACTATGGGAACAGCGTCAGCATGGTGCATAGACAGATCTATTTGTTTCATTCCATAATTTAGTATCCAGCAATAAGGCATCCAAGGGTCTCTCCACGTGTCCTTCTTTGGCGACGCCACGTGGCGGAGCAAGTATTTGCTTCCGCGAATACGACAAAACAACACCCACATGGGCATGTAAATTAAATATGACTACTTTGCGGACCCCACACATCACAATTATTTATTTGTTATTATTATTATTATTATTATTCTTTGGGTTAGTAAAATAGAGATAGATTAGATCTAGTGTGTATATTATTAAACTGTCAAAATTGAAAAAAGGGAAGGAGATAACGGCTATTAGTTCGCATTATCTTTATATTTTTATTATTAAATTTTTAATAAAAAATTAATTCGTATATAATTATATAATTAAAGAATCTGGTAATAAGAATAAAAGAAAATGCAAAGTAATTATGTTCATAGCGTGATTGCATGGCCACACATGAGAATGAGAATGAATGAGATATGGAAAAGGAGGTTTTGATGAAATCCACAAAATCCATCATGGGTCCTCTTACTCACCTAATTTTATAGGGTACTTCCTTTAATTTTGAGGGTACCTTTTGAGAGTTTATCAACTTTTCATTCATTCATTAACAATCAATCCTATATTGTGATTCAAGGGAGCCAATGTCGGGTTCCACTAGAATTTTATAAGTGGAATATCTTATCCATGTATCTTCTAAAAAATGGGAGAAAAAGGAAAAAAAATCTATTTTGATTATAGCTTTGTTTAGTATATTTGAGTTATATAAAATTATAATTATATCTAAAAAATTAATTTTTGGTTTCTCATGAATATTTTTTAGTACAAATTATCTTATTCAAAACATTATTAAAAATAGAAATTGAACTATAATTTAGGTTAAAATTATTTTTTTCCTTAATTTCGTATGGAGTTTCAATTTTATCTTTTATTTTTTGTAATTTTCAATTTTATCTCTTATTTTTATTTATTAATGCAATTCCTTCTCCTAACAAAATAATATATATATATATATATGTGTGTGTGTGTGTGTGTGTGTGTGTGAAATTAAAGTAGAATTATTCTTGTTAAAATCTAGTTAAGTGAAAAGAAGAGTTCAAATAAGATTGAAACGATTATTAAATTTATTTTTCAAAAAGTTCTTACTTGCTGGGTTTCAAATACTTAAATAAAAATTCTCAAAAAATTTCTTAAGTATTTTTCTAAGTTTCAATTATGTTTAACTTTAATAACTCTACTTAAGTTTCAATATGACTAACAACATTTAAAAATTAAAAAAATTATACTAATTAATAAAAATAAAGATATAAGAAATAAAATTAAATTTTCATAAAAAATTAAATTAAAAAATTAATTTTAACTTATAATTTATTATATTTTAAAAGACAAACTCATTTCACTCTACTCAACCCATTAATTCTAAAAAACTAATTTAATAAGCTAAGAAATGCGCAGTGAGGATAGCTGACTTGTAGTTTATTAATATTATTTTGATTATAAAACCCGGTATGAGTCATTGCTTGCATCGATAGGAATTGATAAATATTTATTTAATTGAAGTATTCAAAATTATTTGTGGCAAGAACGATATGTTCAATGTATATTGATAAATGTCCCTTTCATACATTGTACATTTCTATTTTATACTATCTCCAGGATCAATAGGATTAAATTAAAAACATTTAAATTATATAATTTTTTATTAAAAATAATTGTAATTTGTCATAAAATTAACAAATATATTGTACTCACTTGTCCTTACGTATTTAACTAAATTAAATTTATAACGTTCAACACAAAATAAATAATATTAAAATATATATTTCGTAACTTATATTTTTAATAGAAAAACAATATTATCCTAACAAATATTTTGGTAACCTACAGGGGAAGATTAGTTAATCTTAGAAAATAACTAACAAGACAAAACATATATTTTTGGAACAAGGAAAATTTTATATTTTGGCTATTATTCTAACCGAGGAAATACATTTTAAAGGGATATAAATTATATAAAGGAACAATGCTACTTTCAATATATATAGAACAACACCATTTTGAATGCTTTCATATTTCATCTTATAAATTATATCCAACAAAAGCCATTACCAAAATATTAAATGTTAGAACACATAAAACTTCAACATTCCACACCAATAGCTTGTATATAAAATAATTTCTACAATTTAATTTTACGTCCCTCCTCAAACTGCACCATATGGCATGAAGTGTTCACAAGCTCTATGACTATATTAACAAATACTTACTATCACAGACCTACAGACATTCAACCTCTGAGAACTGGTCCTTTCGCTCCTTACTGTAACACCCAATCTGCTTAGCCATAGCATCGAATTGGGTCGTTACATCCTTTAGTAGCAGATTGCTTGAAACCGAATCGACCTCCTTTCTCAAGATACTGTTGATGGTATTCTTCTGCCCGGTAGAACTTCTTCGCTGGAAGAATCTCTGTGATGATCTTCCTGCTCAACTTCTTCTGTTGTTGTTCCAATGACTCTCGGGCTGCCTTCTCTTGTTCAGGTGTGTAATAGTATATTCCAGATCTGTATTGTGTTCCCACATCATTTCCCTGTCACATAACAAGATCAAAATGTTATTAAGTGGTTGGCCACAGGAAGTATGCACACCGCGTGGCAGCATTACTGCAGGAGGATCAGAGAATTCTTGTCATATATACTGTATACATGCATGGATTTGATGAAATTAGAAAACAATAAAAGGAAGCAGAGAACATAATGAAATAGAAGATTAATAACCCTTGCACAATCTTTGCATTCACAAATGAATACAATCTAAGAGTCGCTTCATCTGTGTTCAAGTGGCCCCACCTGAACTTTTTCATTTTAACTCATGCAGCTATCTTTACAGATTGTGCAGGTTTTGAATATAAAGACCGTGCAGATATCAATATTCATGATTCCATGTCAAAACTGGCTCCTCAACATGCTTCACACATACTAGTGGAACTTGAAGTCGAACACTAAAAGCATCCTTTACATGACAATGCCATGCTAGACATTGCTTGTCAAGTATGTCTAAACAATAAGGACATGATATATGTAAGATCTAAACCAAGCTAATAGTTCTCTCACCCATTCCCTGATAAGAACACAACCACAAATTAACATTTGGTACCAACTAGCCCAAAATGCAATGTTTGGGGATTCAGTGAAAGCCTCCAGGGAACAACTAGTGCTCTATTGTATTCCCATAATGGTAAGGTAGTGTAGCAGAGATCTGAAAAAACCTGGAAGACAATTTCGTCTTCTGTAAGAGGTCATAATTGTAAATCTTGTTTTCTCCCTCTGTCACTCTCTTCTTGCTTGCTCTATCTCTACATTTCTTTATCTATCTATTTGTTCACAACAAACATTCAGCCATTTTTTATACATTAAATGCTTGACATGATTATAAAGAGCAATGTGGAATTATGGCTTAAAAGTATGAACAAGTAATAGATGTATTTTAAGCAAATGAACAAGTATGAGCATTTTAAAGACTCAACCACATATGTAAGAAGAAAATACAGGTGAAAGCAAAAAATCTAATAAAGAAAATAGATAGTTATCTCAAGCATAAATGCACCAAATGCATTAGAAATATCCATAAAGCATAGGAATGAACCCCAAAAACCATAAACAGAAACAACCAATATAAGCTTACACAAATTAATCATGTAATCAAAAAGTTTTTTAAGCAAATCAAAAAACCCTAAAAGTAATGTGTAGTTTTAATATAGTTATCAACCAAAACCATTTAAGACCAAAATCCACAAGTCTAGACTTATCACGCAGACAAGCAGAAGTCTGGATATCCCACTTGAAGTTTAAGCTGAATATTAAATATCAAATCAATGCCACCGATCATGATAAAGTATATAACACAAACAAAGAGCTCTATATATACCTGCCGATTCAGAGTGGTAGGATCATGCCTATCCCAGAACAAATCAAGCAAAGTGTCATAGCTACATGCTTTGGGGTCGTACTGGATCCTGACAACCTCTGAATGGTTTGTTGTTCCAGTACACACATCCTCATAGCTTGGATTATGCAAATAACCCTGGCTGTAACCAACCTCAGTATTGGTCACCCCAGGCACCCTCTGAAAGGCCAATTCAACACCCCAGAAGCAACCTGCACCAAACTGAGCAAACTGCTGACCTGGTGCAGGTATGTCATCATCTGGACTCTGAGGAATTGAAGAGTCCATATTCTCAGGAGACCTTACACTTCCAAACCCGAGTTTGTTCAACAAATTCATGGAGGGCTTGCAGACAGCAATGCGTTGGTGAGTTTGGGGAAAGGAGCTAATACGCTTTGCAGAAAAACGAAAAAGTGAAGGAAGGAACTTAGTTTTGGTAGAATTGGAGATAGAAGGTGAGAGGAACACCAAAAGGGAGCTGGATGCCGTGGTGTAGCTACTGCTTGTTGCTGCTAAGAGTTTGAACAAAATAAGCTTTCTTTTGAATAAGATATAATAAAAATTAAATGCCCCTATACAAATAAACCCCACAAATCATAAAGATCCATAACAAGACATGGCGATGTAACTGCTGCTAGTTGCTGCTAAGAGTTTGTAAAAAACAAGCTGTATTTTGTGGAATTTATAATCAAAATGCTCCTAACCAAGGCATTACCAGAACTAACGGGTAAAAATGTGAAGGAAACCAAAAACGTAGCTAAGAAAGACATATTTCACAGCATAAAGTATCTATAAAATTATTGTATGTACGAAACGGGAAGACTATGAGAACTTAGATAATTGAAAAGTCTTTGTACATCCAAATGGACTAAAACTTTGACATTTTGCCCAAAACTCAATGAAAGAAAGAAAAATGCCTATGAAGCTAAAATTACAACTGAGTAGAGGTAACAGTAACGTCAGAATCCTTCTGTCCTCCTTGGTTTTCCATATTAGAAAATATGCTCTCACTACTAACGTAAGTACAAATGACTTAAATAAAACTATCAACTGTGGTGCAATTTGTTGCAATCCAAATGGACTAGAAACATTAGTTCACTATAAAAAAAAACGTTTGTACTTCGTAAAGCCATTTTAGCACTAAATCAAAAATAGAGACTACAGGCAGCGCGATCACACACATACACAACTGTTGTACTAGTAGAAGTAATGTAATATATAATAGTTTATGCCTTTTAATTTTCCTTTCCTTATTCAAAAATTCGTTTAAAGTTCTCTTTTGTCCATTGTTATTTTCCTACAATCTCCATGCCATGTTCCTTTTGTGTGTGTGTGTGTGTGTGTGTATTCGAAAATTTCGAAGTAACAAACTAATTCACATTAATCTCCACTGGCAAGCAGATATACACTCAGATGGAAACCAGAGAACTCACAGTCACAAGACCCACAATTATTAATAGAAGTGGATGAAGAAACTTGAAGGAGTTAACAGAGCCACGCAATTAACGAAAGGAAATTCAACATCATCCCATACCTGCTGTACAAATACTCATCTTCAACCCTTCAACAAATACCAAAAAAAGTGAAAACAACAAAAGAAAATTGAGCAGAAACGAAGAGAGCCCACAATTAAAATCGCAAATAAGAACACGTAATTGCATGAAACAGAGCAAGAGAGATGGATATTGTAGCCTTACCTAATTAAGAGTGAGAGATACAGAGAAAGAAGGAGAAGGAGAAGAAGAAGAATCGACAATGGATGAAGAGCGAGACTGGAGGATCCCTGTCGGAGCGAAAGACGGAAAGAGCGTGTCTAGTATATAAACGGTGACTATTGGCAGTTTATTTTCTCCAATTGGCGTTGGCGAAAAGACTACAAGGCTGACACCAAATTGTACGAACACCACAGGATAAAAGGGTATAAAAGTCAATTCACAATAACTACGTGTTGGTTTTTGGGTCTTGCATTGTTCGCTCATGAAAAGACGAAAAAGCCACCGGATATTATGAAAAAAATAAGGCAGAGTCTAGTCGCCAAAGGGGCTATAGGGTCTTTTCACGAATGAATCGAATCCGACCGAACTACCTTGTCGCCTTGGTTTAAAATTATTCCTTTAAAACACTTTTTTTTTCTAATAATTAATGTAGAAATTAAAAAATGATTTATAAAAGTTAACAAAAAAATATAGATATGTTTTTTTCTAATTTATTAGGTAAAAATAATCAACCAAAATTAGATAAAAGTAATTTTATGAACTATTGACAGCTATTTTAAGAATAATTTTTAATTTTTTATATTTAGAGATACTCTTCAAAGAGTAGAAAAGTAATTTAACTTTGAACGCAACTGATTTATAAAAGTAGGAAGAAACTTGTTTTATTTTCTAGATCCAAAAAATTTGTGAATAAAACACACATGAAAATATCTATAATATATCTTCTGCTTCTTGATTTTAAGCTAACTATCGATTTCACACCAAAATAAAAAAGAATTCAGTTGAAACAGGAAAAAATAAAACTACATAAAATAAAATATTTAAAATAATATAAAGCAAACATTGTGATGTATAAAAGTTTGGATAACAAAATATTAAATAAATTATTATTTTGGCTCCTAAAAAGTACAAAAAATCTCAATTTAATTTTTAAAAGAGTAAATTTTTTAATTTTATCCTTCAATAAATATTTTTTAAATAATTTAATCTTTATATTAATTATATGAATGTCTTGTTAGGTATATCAGTTATTGCAATATTATTTTGAATTTTTATAATGTCATTTTAAATACCCATTTAATTCATGTAAGGACTAAATTATTTAAAAATATTTTTTGAATGATGAAATTAAGGTTTTACTTTTATTGACTAAATTGTGCTAAAGTGTATTTTTTAAAGACCACAATAATAATTTATTTTAAAAACTAAAGCGTAAATCTTTTCCTATAACTGAAAACTAGAAAATTTTTTAACGCATTAAAATAATTACTACTATAAAGAATAAAAGGACAACCCTATAAACAAGAATTAGTTATGAAAAAAAAAATCACTTACTAAAATCAAAACAAGATGGCTAACTCCTGACCTTTATAACTTCTCACATACATGAATTCACCACATAATAATAACTGAATAAATAAAATAAAAAGTAACATAACTTAAAAAATAATTTAATATACTTTTTTTACAATTGTCATTTTTTAACTATACGAATATTTTTTAAATTTTTCTAATAAGTTTTTAACACTTGACATATTCATATATAATTTATATGAATTGATTTCATAAAATCACTAAAAGAAAGCCTAGGTTTACAACCTTAACTATTAACCTTTTCTTTTACTGAAAAGCTATCAAACCTATGGTCATATGTTTTAACAAAAACTTAACAAACTCTAAGGTTTTTTTAATTATTAAGCATTTCTTGCAACAACTCCTTTGTGGTGCGTTTGTATTGTGGAGACTTGAGATAAAAGGAAGGGAAAAAATTTTAAATTTGACATTTTCTTTAATTTAAATCTAAATCTAACATTTTAAATTCTTAAAATGTGTTTAGATTGGTAAAATAAAGAGTAAATTACTATTTTATTTCTTGAAATATATAATTTGTCTCAATTTAATCTCTGAATCATAAAAATATTTAATTTAATTTTTAAAAGATAAATTATGTCTTAATTTAGTTATTATATATAAATATTATACATTTTTTTATATCTCAATTTAAAATTTTAAAGACTAAATTAAAATATAATGTATCTTTTAAGGACTAAATTAAATATTTTTATAATTCAATAATTAAATTGAGACAAATTACATCTTTCATAAATTAAAACAATAATTTACTCTAAAATAAACGATGTCAAAAGAAAAAATTATTTAATCTAAATCAAAGAAAATGTTAAAATAAAAATTTCACTTTCTTTTTTTTGTTTTGTTCATTTTTTTCAGTCCAAACATACTTTTAGAATAAATATTCTATTATAAGCTCATATAACATATGAGAGGAGAAGAATAGAAGATCATGAATTTCTACCTTATCCTTGCTCTCTTAATCACAACAAAGAAGAAAATATATCATTTAAAACTCAACAAGAAAAAAAAAAAAAAGGAAATGAAGGCAACCTAATATACATTTCCTATTTTTGCACTTCGCTCTTTACCATAATCTTCATTATTCTTAGTTGGGATATATATAAAAGGATGGCTTCAAAGATCCTTCTTTTATTTTATATCTTTAATAAAAAAAACCTATGATAAATAAATAAATATATATATATACACACATTATTTTTAGTAACATGTTTTATATGCGACAAATTAAAGCGTTACCATCCTAAATAAAAATTATTATAGTTTATATATACTTTTGGAAGCCTTGGTACTAATACATTATGGACTTTTTCATAGTATTAAACAAGTTGTTTGCTTTCAGACAAAATGATTGACAAACTAAAACACTAATAAAACATGATAAAGTATGGGGAACGAAACTTCAACTAACCTTGCCACAATATGTATGTTTTTTTCGAAAATTTAAATCTGTTGTTGAGGCCATGCTTTGGCGGATTCTGGTGATCTTTGATGGACTGTAACTTGCAAGGTGGTGAAGGTCAAGGGAGAAAAATGACTCAACAGATATGAGATTGAATTAAGCTTTGTTTGGGTGAGAGAATGATATTTATACCATAGGCCTCGAGGTAAAATAATAATTTTACTTTATCAAGTTCGATTTATATAAGTTTGGGCCAATCCAAGCTAGTCACAAATACATACTTATCAAAATCATTTTCTTGTTATAATTTTTTTTAATAAATTAGTAACAGAGTTATAGCTTTACATACATAAATACCTACAAAGTTCTCTCAAGGTAATTGAGGAAAATATTTTTATTATCATTAGAGTAAGTAATATTTATTAATCTATAAGTTAAAAAAAAAAAGAAGATCGATATCTCTTTCTATTATCGTGACGTCCTTCGACCATTCGACTTTTGTTTTTATCATATTTTCAAGTCTACAATTTGGCATTGATATTTGTATCATCCACTAATTGTGATCTTTGATGATATAAAGAGTTGTTCTGATACTTGTTATGGAAAGATTCAAAACTTTAGTGTTATAATTCACCACTATGCCAACTATGCCTCTAAAATAATCTCCAATAGCCCTTCCTTTGTCTTCTATTTCTTTTCCTGGCTAAAATAATTTTCTTGACTTCTCCATTAGTGGTATTTGTAATTGACAATTGTAATTGTCCTGTCATCATCTTCTTTGTTTGGAAATCTTCATTATATTCTTTACTACTTATAATTTATTCTACAATTTGATTGACCATTTGATAATACCCATAGGATCCCTAGTTTTACCATCAAAGTTATATTTGTTTCAATAGTAATACAAGTACCAAAAAATAATTAACACATACTCTATAATCTTAAAGTTATTACTTAGTCTTCTATTTTCATTGTTTGCTCCATTTTGATCTTTCAAAATTTGCTCTATCCATTTGATCTCAATGTTATATATGATCCAATAGATAAGTTTTTAAGTGTATGTATTGTATCACTTCATTTATGCAATAACCAATAGTATTCATTCAATTCTTTATTTTTCAAAAAAAATTCTTAGGTACAAATGTTGTGACACTTCATTTATATATTGACCAATAAAATTTAACTATTTATTCTTATTTTATTTATAATGTTGGCCTCTAGTTTAAAAAATAAAAATGAATAAATATTATTAATCAATATATGAACGACGTCTTACAATACATACACTTAAGAACTTTTTCAATTTTTAAATTAGAGAGCCCATATGATAAATAAAATAAAAATAAAGTATTAAATTTTATTAATCAATATAAAAATGAGGTGGCACAATATATAAATCTAAAAATTTTTTCCTTCATTAACATATTCTCATCTTTCTTTTCCTATAAAAAAATGTTAGGTAATTCTGACTAATCATACAAATTTAGATGAATATTTATATTTAAAATTCAATTATATATATTTTTTGGATCAAGCCTCTTTAAAAATTTCTCAATGTTAAATGAGCTAATGAAGGTACATGAGCCTTAAGCTAAAGGTTAGCTTTCATGTGAATCTAATTACATAATTATAAACTAATTGACTTTGAGTTCGGACGCCTATCTCTAAATAAAGGGTCATATCATTATCTACATATATAGTCTTAAATATTTCTCTCTCTCTTTCTTTCTTGATATATAGAATGTTTTCTTTATGTGATTTTTCTCAACCCTAACTCTTCATCTCTGCGCCACTCAACTCCTTAATTGATTGTGGAGAGGGTGGCCCTTCGACACTTCTTTTACTTTTAGTAATATATTTTGTTCTTCTTTTTAAAAAGTTATCCTCTCTCCTAGTATGAAAATTTTCTTCTTCCTCTAACGAAGTTGTCTCCTCTCCTCATTTATTGGAGTTTATTCTCTTTTATAGAAAAATTTTTTACTTTGAAAAAGCTTTAAGAAGATTAATCCATCAGAAAGTTGAAGAGAGGTGTTGGCTCTTTATCAAATCTTTAACTTTTTTTTTATTATTATTTGTAGTAAGGTAAATAATGTTGTATTTCTTTTATGAAATTGTAATACCTTGTTGGGAGATGTGATTTTAATTTTTACCAAGTGTGTTGCCTAGAATTCTAGTTTTGATTCTACCCGTTGTTATTTGGTATCACTTTCCCTCCCGAATCACAAGCTTGATTAAGAAATTGTTAACTCTTGTACCTTTGTATTCGTACTAGGCTTAATGGCTTTGATATATTAATGAAATCCTTTTCTCACAAAAACAAAAAAGATAGGATGTTTTCTTTTTTAAAAAAACTAATATTATGTACTCATATGTACAGTTGTAATCCGTAATGAAGTGAGGTATATTGTTGGGCTATTGGCTAAGTGCCATCCATTTCCTAACAAATTAGCCCAGCCCTATTTAATTGGGCTGCCCGAGTATGCTGATTGCGTCTTGGGCCGTTAAAGTTTTGGGCTCATGTATGAATCCATGTCCATGGATATGATAATTGAGTTCTTCAAACTCCAAAGCTTCTTCCCAACCAAAGAAAGAAATTAATATCGTCGGCCCGAGAATGATGACTGTGTCTTGGGCCATATTAAGTTTGGGCTCCTGTATGAATCCATGTCCATGGATATGTTATCGGATAAACTTTTTTAAATTTAGATCTCTCTTATGAGATAATAATAAATCATGTAAAAAGGGGATAAATAGAAGAAAATAATTTTTTTTTATTTTAGAAAAGATTTTTTTGTACTTCAGTTAGCCTCTTTATAAACATGGGCAAACAATTTATTTGTTACGCGTATTTATCTTTTGAAATGATTAGGAAATTATATGAGAAGACTCAAATAGATTCTCAAACAATGTTTTGAGGTACAAGACAAGATAAGCATGCCATGCCTAATGACTAATGAGAAACTTAAAAATATTTTTGTCTAATTTTTTACGCTATATCATATAAATTTTATTAAATTAATATTGTAATAGAAAATGTTCTTACAAATCCAAGTTTGTCAAATTTATTATATTTTAATAATTAAATGAATAAAAATATGTTACTTAAAAAAAGTTAATATAATTTATTTTTTATAATTATTAATTTTAACTTTACACATATTTTTTATTAAATTTTTAAAACTTGACAAATTCATATATAATTTATATGAATTCATAAATTTATTATTCTCATGGATGACATCATTATTAAATTACTAAACTTTGAGGTAATTGAGATGTATAAAATTTTATTATTTTAAATGCATCAACTTGTACATTGGAATTTGGAAGTCAAGTAAAAGTTATATATATATATATACACACGCGCGCGCGCGCGATTACGCACACACACACTAGATAATTTATATGTACAAAAATATATTTTTAATTTTTAAAATATAATATAAAATAATATTTAA
Source organism: Senna siamea (assembly GCA_031216115.1). Lineage (NCBI taxonomy): Eukaryota > Viridiplantae > Streptophyta > Magnoliopsida > Fabales > Fabaceae > Senna > Senna siamea. The sequence continues at coordinate 12,898,298 of CM062361.1, read as the reverse complement.
TAGATTTTTAAAAAATGAATTAAACATTAAAAATTTATGTATTTTTATAATTTTATTCTAATTTTTTTCTCATTTATTTTTATATCACATATTTCATTTTATATTTATATATTATATATAATTTTTAAAACCAATAAAAAATAATTTTAAAGCAATTATAATATAAATATATATGAGAATTTAATAAACAAAAATTAAATTTTATCTCTCATATGATACAATAATATGAAAAGAAATATATATAAAAAAAAATTAATATAAAAACAGAAATATTATTTTCATGCTTGATTTGATTCACGAAAAATTAAATTGGTGTTTGTTTTGTCAAAAGTTAATATTTGTTAAAGGAAAATTTTTTTTGGCCAAACTCAATTTTATTTCAATTTTTTAAGAAAAGCATTCTTAAAAATAAGTTCCCATTTTTTTAGTCAATTCCGATAAATTTATTATTGTCATTGTCACTGGGCTAAATATCATCATCAAAACCTATAATAGGCCACGTTAGCTTCCAAATTAGAATTTTCTAACAAATTTTTTCTGGAAAAAAACTATTTTAAACATATATATATATATATATATATATATAAAACGCGTGACTCCAATAAGAAATAAAAGTCTACTATAACAAAGGAACTGAACAAGAAATTTCCTTCTAAAACACCAATTAGCCTAATTTACAAACATGGCAAAAATTGACCATCGTATCATAATTAATAAGAATATATATATTTTTTACAAATGTATTCTTTTACTAAAAATAATCATGTTTGAGATATTATGAAATATTTTTTTTAATAAAAATTTAAATATTAATTTTTTATATTATGAGGGACTAGTTATTGTCTTTCTACCAAAATCAATCTCTGATTAATTATAAAAAAAATTAGATATAATTTTTATATTTTTATTATTAAATTTTTTAATAAAAAATTGACACGTATATCATTTATACAATTTATCTCTATTATGAGACTTTTGTTTTAAAATTTTTTTACATATTTTATTTTAATTAAAGAATATGATAACAAAGATATAAATAATTATATATAAGAATTTAAAAATTTTCTTACCTTAGAACAAAAATGAAAACAATTATTTTCAGTGTTGTTTAGATTGTTGACATCTCTTCACATGAGTCTATTAATTATGATGCATAAATGTAGTAATAAATTATTGCATCTATTAATGTTTAAACATATAATTTATTTATTTTATAAATACCATATAATCTAACTTTAAATCATGGTGGAATTGAATTTTAAATTTTATTATTAGAATTTAAAATAAGAAATTAAGTAATAAAAAAGTTATTTAAATCTTTGATATTTTAAATTACATATTTTATTTTATATTTTATATTATATAATATATAACTTTTAAAATCAATGACCAAAACACCCTACAAATATTATTATGCAGATAGATATATTCTCTTCATATTAAATTTCTAACTAATCACCAAATATTATAACATTATAATTTTCTGGTCTAGCTTCCTCTACATATAATATAATATGGCACAACATTTGAAGTCAAGTAAAAGTTATATGCATATGTAATTCAAGGTCAAACACATGGACTATCGTTATTTTTATACGCATATATGTACGTATAAGACAATTTTATAGCTTTTGTTAAGACATTATTTTTTCCTCTTACTTATATTAAAACGATAATTCATATCGATTATCGTAACCGTACAAGACGTTTTTACTTGACTTAATAATCAATATATATAAAGATTGAAAATCTCCAAAACAATATTTCAGTTTCGAAGGTTGAAAGAAGTTTCATTCTTCTAGATGTAGTCCAATTTTCCAAACAAATTATTCAATGTATTACAAAACATTGAATTAGTCGAAGCACGATATTATATGATTATTTCATGGAAATGCCAAATATACATCATCAATAAATATACAATTAGAGAAATTCATGACCTAGACATGTCACACTCAATCATGTTGAAACTGCTTGTTAATTTTCTTTTATTAATGTCCATTTTCTTTATTTATTTAATAAATTATAGTATATTTCATGCATTTTTCTTAAGCAATTATACATATGTGCCTAAAATAAACATATTCTGATCAAACTAAATCAAAATTTTCAAGAGTTTGATTATTTGATCAACCCTAAACATATGGAATTGAAAATATTGAGAAACTCTAAGCAAGACCTGCTTAAAATTTACGTTTGGAAGTCAATTAAGGATCAATTACGTACAAACATTAATTTGAGACAGCAAATTAATTAATAATTTAAAAAAGTTTAGGAAAATATGAATCAAATGGATAATTAAATGAAAAAAATTTAATTATAATTTATAGTTTAACATTGAGTTTTTTTTTTAAAAGGCATATTACAATATTTTTATTAAAATAAATATGATGATAGGTATCTTCATAATTAACTTTAATAAATTGAAAGATAAAAATTATTAAGGAATTAAATTTAAAAATTAAGGATTGTACTTTAAAGGACAGAAATTTACTAAAAAATTTGATGGAAGTTTGTGCGTAAAATTACATGATGATGTGACAATGTAACCAACCATAGGTGATTTGATGAGAGTGAAGACCAAATCAAGGCAAGAAATGAAGACCAAATCAATTAATAAAATAAAATAATATTATAAATAAATAATAATTAATTGAAGTAATGAAAAGAGTTTGTACATGTTTGATTAGTTAGAGACTTGAGGTGGGACTTGAATTACAGGTGTTGAATAGTGGGTGTGTGTTTTGATGTATACGTAAATGTATTAATAATCAAACATTCAACAAGTTGAATTCAGAGTTGAGAGTTGAAAAAGCATTAATTTTTTCAGTTTATAAGACAAAACGGTGCGTCTAATATATAACGAGACAAAATGAATGGACCCACACCCATAAACAAATTTGCGGTCAATCAAATGGATCAAAATGAACGTGCGCCCAACATTTCCATGCATCAATGGCGGCACGTCGTTTCTTTGTCACGCTCACTCTCATTTTACAACTGCTTCTTTTCAATATTTTTTATAAATTTAAATTGAGATAAAAATAAAAAATATTTTATCTTTAATTCATTCAAGATGAATCTTTAATTTTTTTTATCTCTTTAATTTTAAAAAAATTAATCATTTTTTAATTTAAAAGATCTAAAATTTCATTTACATACGAGTTAACTTGTATAACTCAAATTGTCTCGTTTTATTTTTTTATATTTATATCTTTTATAATCTATGATAAAAAAGTCTACAAGTTAACAATTAACACATATAATGGCCCTGAGCTCATGCATATTTACAAGTAGGGGCTGTGATCCGAACACTGCTTTTTCTCATTGCTTCATCTCCTTGCTTGCTATTGCTTCAATTATACCAATTTTTTTAAGCATGGAGGTCAAAACACACAACAATTAAGATGTCCTAAATTTTGATTTTTTAAAACATGAAAAATAAATTTTTTTATTAATAATATGTATATAATACATTAAAATAGAAATAAAATACAGTCACTATTGAACAAATTAAATAGTCTTTCGGAGGGTGCAGCCTTGAGTTTTCCGGAAAAGTGAAAGAAACGGGATAAGACATGACGTACGGTGGGGGTGAGATTAATTAACTAATATTTGAGGACTTGGATTGCAAATTTAGACGATTGGATTTCATGACCAATTTGGATTTGCTAATTCGTGTACAGTATTTTGTCTAATTGTATTATAAAGCACTAAATCTTTTTATAATTCTCCTATATAGTAGCAAATTTAAATCATCTTATATAAGAAAAAAAAAAAAAGAGTTATCAACTTATCGTGATAGTATTATAAATATAAAATTATTTTAATAAAGATCTTTATTTATATTAAAATTTTCATATATATAAAAGTTTATGCAAAGTTTTTAAATTTTTAATATATAATATAAAAATAATTATTATATTTTAAAATAATAAATTAAATAATAAAAAATTATCTTTATTATCTATTATAACTCCTTATTATCTTTTTTTTTTTTGCTCTACACGTCACGCAATGGCTATGAGTTATTCTAATAATTGGTCTTTAAAATTATATATTATATAATATAAAATATATAATAAAATATATAATTTGAATATATAAGATAAAAAAAATAAAGATAATAAAAAATTATAATGCAAGAGTGAGATAACTTCTTATTATTTTAAAATATAATAATTATTTTTATATTATATTTAAAAAAATGTATATTTTGACATGTACTTTTGTTTATGCAAAATCTTTAATATAATATATAATTTTAAAAATTAATAATTAAAAGACTTAGAGTTATTATAGTATAAATAATTTATATTACAAATATAATTAAATAAATGTATTTCTTAAAAAGGAAATACATATAATGTAAAATTAATTTTATTGACAAAAATCAAATTAAAAAATTGTAATATGTATTAAATATAAAGAAATGTAATATATTTTTTTAAAATAATATTAAATATAATTTAATCACGTAACGTACCTAGGCTTATTTTTTCCGTGCATGGTGTTGGTATGTTCTTGACCTCAAAAAGTTGAATCCGACTTCATATATAGCTGAATACTCCTCCGTTCACACACTTATTATATAAAGCCACTTTTCCAATTTTCTACGTTACAAGGAGATAGTAAAAAGAGTCAAATCCTAAGAGTATACAAGGAAAGTTATTTTTTAATAATAAAACAAATTCTTAATTTAATTTTAAATATTTCAATATTTTTAATAAGAATTAACTCATTTAATAACTTTTCATTTATGATAATTAAATGATTTAAATTTAAATTTATGTGATATTTTATTAGTAGATTATATCTAAAATTTTTATAAGTATTCTATGCATTCAAAATTTTATTGTGACTTTAAATTAAAACGTTGTCAAAAAAATTTTATATAGATAATAAGAAAATATTTTTAAATGCTAAAATTTGATGTGATGTTTATAAAGGTTAAAGTTGTTTTCTTTTTGTTTAGGACTAAATTTTTTATAGAAATATATTTATTAAAAGGATTTCATTTTAATGTTTTCAGTTATAATTTAGAGACACTTTAAATTCAAGAAAGAAAAATTTAGATATGAACCTTTTCAACAAAATATAATATTTAACCTTTTTTTGGAAAAAAATTCAAATCTGTGTATGAAGTCCTTATTCAAAAGTTTAATAAAAAAATGAGTTTTCCGTATTAAAAATTTATCTCGTAATAAAACTTCTATTAACTTAAATAAAAAAATTTTATGAAAAATTTATCCTACTATTAAATGTATTTGCATAGGAGAGAAAAAAAAAAAAAAAAGTGGTGGGGAAGCCTCACCAACTTTAGTAAGTACTAACATTTAACACTAATGCTCTCCCCGATTGGCTGATTCCATTTGCAGGACATGCGTTCACACTTCACGCTTCCGCTTTATTCTACTTTCAATCTTCTCCTAACCCCTTTTACACCTAAACCCACTTACTACTTTTTATTTATTTATTTATTATTATTATTAATTAAAACTGTAGTTTCAATAAGAAAAATCAATTTATAAATGAAAATTTATGTCACTGTTAATTTATGACAAACTTATTCAAATAGCATTTGTTTGAAAAATAATAAGTTAAATTATTTTTATGATTCTAATAATTTTACTCAATTTTTAATTATATATAATTTTAAAATTTATAATCAAATCTTTATAGTTTAACAAATTTTTAATTTGGTCTTTAAGTTTAAATTTTTATTAAATTTTAATGATATGTTAATTATATATTGTCTACTTGCATTCTCAAACTATCTAACTTGTAAACAGTCTACTTCAAAGTGCAAGAACCATGCAATTGGCTCAGTTGACAATTTGGTCAACTGTATAAAGTTTATTTGCACAATAGGTTCTATGATTGTGAGGAATTTCAGTAACTTTGATTCTCATGTTATCATGTACTTTATGTATATACAAACCTGTCACATGATTATCAGTCATACATTAACTTAATTTATAGGTTAAAAAATATCATTGTTGCTTATATTAGTCTATTCCATCTAATAGGAGTAGTACTGGCTGAATGTTAGTAATTTTATATTGATATCTAACCCTTTTACGTTGCATCCACTAAAATGATTGTGGTCAACACAAATACGCAACGAAATGGATTGGTAAGAATCAGGGACACCAAAGTGTGGACTTTGTAGACAAAAAGGACACACTTGTAGGTCATGTCCAAATTGGCAACAATGCAACCGTGATCAATGTGATTGTATAAACTTGGTTTATAATTTGATATTTGTTCAAAATTATTATTTGTTTTTTGTAATATCTACTTTATTCCCTATTTGATATTTGAAACTCTATTTTTATTTGTCTTTTTTGTTATATAATTATGTTATTTATAACATTTATTTAAAAAAAATTAGATAGTTATTGGTTAGTCTATATATATAAAAATATTTTTAATACTTAAAAAATTATGGAAAAAAATAAACCAAGAAAAATTATTTTTAAGTAGTATGAAATCATTAGATTGTTAATTATTGTGAGAGAAAAAATCATTCATATGATTAATTATTACTTAAAATTTTAACTCAATCATATTTGCATATATAACTACATGTCTATATTTCTTTACTTGTTTTAGTGTCATTAAATGCAAATTACCATTTCCAAACATCATAGCTTTGTTAAATTTTATCTGCCCAATACTGTTATTACAAAAGGACGAATCTATTGTGACAAGAGATAAAGTTTAGGGTTTAGGAATCTGTGCCAAGAAAGTCTAAGCACATGGACCAATCTTTGCCAAGCCTTCACATGATTTCAGTGAGGCAAATTCACTTCATCAATTGCATCATAATAATGTCATAAGAAAAGAAAGATTTGTATATTCAAAAGTCACTTTCATATATATTGCTTTGTTCATGCTTCTTGTTACATATTATTTTGTTATGAAAAAGAAGAAGAAGAAAGAGTTAGGAACAAACCTAAAAGGTAGGTAAATTTGAGGAGAATTAAAATGAGGAGTTATGCATGTTTTTTAATTGATTAAGATAAAAAAGTAGGCAAGTAAAAAATAAACAATAAAAATAGAAGTATACAAGTAAAAAAGTTAGAAATAAAACTAAAAATAATAAAAAAAGAAGATAATTCCAAATCCTACGATTTAGAAGAATTTAAAAATTGAAATGTATAATAATTTGAAGTATTTTTTTAAACAATCATAAATCATCCCACTATATTAAATTTTTAAAAAATTAATAAAAAATTTAGATACTCAAATTATACTATTCCATTCTATCATACATACCACTCTTAAATCATCTTCCATTAAACTTTAAATCATATCTTTCCTTTTATTTTTAAATGGGGATGACTTTGGAGAGGACAAGCTCGACCTCTTCCTCTCACCAAACTTAAAAGAAAAAAAATTAGAAGTTGAAAATAAAAGCTAACAATTGATAGAGATAATGTCATACACTTGCGCTTAATTGGCAAAACTATTTTTTTTTAAGTTTAGACTCAATTTTAATTTTATCTTAAATATTTTTTTTTGCTAATATCCATTTTGTTATATATAAATACAAATCTTAAAATATATAATTTTTTACAATTTAACCTTAAAAAATTAGCCTCTTTATATTTACATATATTATTATTATTATTACAAAAAAAATTAACTATTGTTAACCGCTGTACCAAAATTTAAAGAAAAAGAACTATTATTATTGGAAAGAATCATGTGAGTAGATGCCATTCATAGTTGTTTTCACACGTAAACTTTTTATACTTGTCAACAAAGGAGTGAGGTTAAAGTTCATCTTGGTTACTACTTTCCACGTAGGACACTTCTTCATCCTACGTGGCACGAGAAATTAGGTTTGACTCTTTCTCTTCTCTTCATCATCTCTCCTATATATCACCCACCTCTCTTACTTCTCTATGAGTTCATTTCGCCCTTCTCTCTCTTCACATCTCTTCTCTCTCTAGCTTCTGCAAAATCCCATTGAAACTCTAACGCATTGTGAAATCCTAAAATGGGAAATTGCTTGAAGCCCCAAGCCTCCAGGAGAATCGCCGCCGACATCGACTATGACTCCGACTCCGATTGGAGTTCGCCTTCACGGGTAACGGAGACGGAGACGGAGGGCGGTGTTGTGGCGAAGAACGGCGGTAAGATTACGCAGGTGAAGATCAAGATCACGAAGAAGGAGCTGGAGAAATTGCTTAGTAAAATGGAGGTGAAGGAGATGAGGGTGGATCAGGTGTTCGAGAAGTTGATGAGCTACGGTGGTACCGGATACGAGGTGCATCAGCATCAACGGTCATGGAGGCCGGCTCTACAGAGCATTCCCGAGGTGAATTGAGGATCTTAGGGTTAGATTGTGTGGGAGATGGAGTGGAGAGAATTGGTCTATTAGGTCAATCCTGCTTCTTCTTCTTCTTTTTGTGGTTATTTTGGTAATTTTGGAGGGAAATTGAAGAAAGGTGCTTACAGGTTTTGTTCTCTGTATATACCAAAATGGAGTGCACCTTTTCCTTATTGTCTTTTGTAGTTTTTGAAATTTTCTTGGATTTTAAATTTGGATGATATTATAGAGATTTTAATGTGATTTATGTGAATAATAATAAAAATATGTACTTTATATGAAATTCAGAAAATTTAAGGGTGAATAATTCAATGGTTCTTTAATAAATTTTATGTAAAATTGTGAAGATGGTTCTAAAGGGAGAATTAAAAATTAGTTTTTCTAAACATACATACCTTTCTAAAGGGAAAAATTAAAGGTTGAATTATTTTAGATTTTTTAAAGAGTATTTTATCATTTTATTAATTTATATAAAGAGTTAATAAAAGTTTGTTCAAATAGATATATTTCGATAAATTTCACTTTTTGAAATATTTATTTTGATGATTTTCTATATATTTCTTTTGCAGCACCATGTCCATATGACCATATCCTCAAATCAAATAATAGGAAGGCATTAATAATAATAATAATAATAATAATAATAATAATAATAATAATAATAAGCTTGTTTTTATTGTAACCAACAATTTTCTCAACATTATTGTTGATCCATGCTGGGGAAGGAGTGTGAAAGTAGGACTATATGACATATTATGCTGTGGGCTCAAAATCTTAAAAAAAAAAAGCCTCCTAAATTTTAAAAAAATCTAATTAATTCAAATTATTTAAATATTATTAAATGAAAATATAATATGTCAATAATTATTAGAGTTTTGCTAACTAATATAATTAAAGCATTAGTTAGTAAAATCCTAATATAACATTTTGAAAAACCTGTGCCAGCGTCTAAGTTTAACTCGATTGATGAATGGCCCTCAAAGAGCACTGAAAATGATAACATGTCAGTCAATATGGCATTTTGTCTAAACTTGAAATCTTACAAATTTTATCAATGAGGATATCATGCGATATTCTCTCGGTACTAACTTTTAAAATTATATATTATGTAATATAAAATATAAAATAAAATAAATATTGTAAAAAAAAATATAATTAAAAATTATTAAACAAATAAAATTAAATATTTTTTATTATTTTAAAATATAATAATAATTATTTTATATTATATTTCAAATATTAAAATAAAAATAATATATGCAAAAAGGTTTAAGCCGTACACTAAAATTCGCGTTTTTGGATAGGAACCCCGAGCCCAAAAATAAATTTGTGTTCATCAACCTTCATTTTAAAAATATTTTACGTCTCATAATTTTATTGAAAAAGTTGTTTTAGTTAATTTAGGTTATGTTTGAAATTTCAACTTAGGCTCATTGAGATTTTATTGAAAAGTCTGATAATTCTTAAGAAAATTTGAAAATCTGATTGCGTGCTTTCCAAAATATGCGGAAATTAAATGTGTTCTCCATCGCCATCAAAATTTGGTTGTTGATAAATAGTTCTGTATATAAGTAAACCTCGTGAATTCAGTTCACACCTCCTTTATTCTATTCATAAAATAGACAACACACAGTATTTGAGCTTCAACAACATAATTGTGATTTTCTTTCTTTCTAAATGCAGAGTGTGTTTAGAAATTAGGAGGGAAAGAAAAGAAAAGAGAAAGAAATCCTTTTGTTTAGATTTTCTCCAAAATTTCTTAATTTAAAATAATTAAAATTAATAAAAAATAAAAAAAATTAATATAAAATCTTTTATTTTTTTCTTTCAAAATTTAAAAACTCAAAATAATTTTTTTTTTTTTAAAATTCTCCTTGATCCGAACACACTCTTAAAAAAATTGCTCACAAGTCATGTGAGAGGATAAAGCCATAAACTTGAATTCATTTATTTGTAAGAAATGTTTACTCCATTTAGTTTTGGTCCTAAAAACTAAACTGTGCTTCAATTTTAATTTTTTTTAAATCTCCGTGTTTTTTTCTTGCATTTTCTTTCTACCTTTCAAACAGAGTAAAGGGAGGATCTTCTCTTATATTTGGTGGTTGATCTAATCAAGAACAATAATGTGCATAAATTATTGTTTATTTAATTAGACAGCTAAGAACGTGACCTTCAATAGGAAGATTTATAACATATTAGCATTCAAAATTAATAATAAATAGAAATGGATATTTTAATAACTTTTATTATCTAAGGCAAAATTGACATGAAATCTCAAACTACTCAACATCTAATTCAAGATAATTTCTCAAAGAATTACCCTTAAGCCATTATTGAAAAGGATGATTGACAAATCAAGCTTTGATTGATTAAAGAGTATATCAGTATATAGCATGCTTTTATTTGTATATATGATCTATTTCACATTCAACTTTTCCCCTTAAATTGTGAAAAACATGAATTTTTGTTAACTCAGGGAGTTAGAAGATCAAGTAGACGAGTAATGGTGGGTCAAGCACTAACACTACAGTTTGCTACTACAACATCCAAGCACAAATTATTCAGTTTCAATTATGAGGAAGCTTCAACCAAATCAACTGGTTTAAGACCTGTGAATTTGTATCTCTCTCAGCAGCATGAATGTATATCATCATCTATATTCCTGGAAGTTCACATGACCAGTTGCTTGTGCATGCTCCACTGCTTCCTGTACAACAATGTCCAAAAGGAAAACCAGTACTCAGAATTGAAGAGAAAATTGAGACTAGGGTTAAAGGTGGGTATGCAAGTACAAAATGAAGCAAAGCGCCACATCATGTACTGACCTTCTGACCAACAACTCCGATTTGGCATACCCCACAGCGAAGAGTGAACTTGGCGGTGTCAGTATAGTTCCGTTTCCTGGGAATTTGTAGGAGTAAAATTCATTAATAGACATGTAACATTTTATTCCATTAAAAAAGTGTACTTTGACATATATCATAATTGAATTGCTTTATCTATTATTTGCAAATAGAATCTATCCAAAAACCTCTCAGTTATGGGAATAATGGAAGCAAAAGTCCTTGACCTTGTAAAATACTTATAAGTGAGAGAAAATAAGCATTAGCTAAGAACAACGACTTCTGCAATGTATAATAAATGAGGACATATACAATTAGGTATCATGTAGACAGTTTGGTTAGGTATACAGTTCTCTTACATTCCCTGGTATATGGGATACCCATGATGTATGATATGACGATGTAACATGTCACAGCACTTAAGCTTTTTGTATTTTGTATGACAATTGAAAGTTGTTGGATGAAGGATACAATTGGTATTTCAATTATCTGAATATGCTAATCACCATAGCTTTCTACATATTCAAGCTTTCCTTTACCACAAAGTCTCACTAAGAATTGAAGACTAACCTCTGTTGGTCCTTAACAAATTTAAGAGCAAGCCCCTCAACAGGTCCGATGCTTCTGTCTTTCTGTACAGCAAATATGGTCTGATCAAACTCCTCAGGGGCACCCTCAAAGGGAGACATCTGATCCATACAAACCATGATTATCAGAAACCATAGAAACTAAAAATACCCATGAACCTTAATTGTGTATGTGTTTATGTACGTGTGGTAGATAAATGAAGATGCCATATACCATAATACGTGAAGTTTTTGGACAGACATTGGAAAGCATAAACTTAGGTAAAGTGACAGAGTGAAATCCAAAGGGACTCATGACACATCAAAGGGCAGTAATTGAATCTCTTACATGGTTTTTGCAAATAATCCTCCAAACAAATAATATAAAGATGAATAATAAACAAAAAACAAAAGATAATATGTTCAGAACCACATACGGCTAATGCATCATAATGGAGGCCATCATAAATCAGCATCACTCTTTCAGAAAACTTTCTGTCCTGTCAAAATTATCGACAATGAACAGAATGAAAATTTGTCATAGGAAGTTGACAAAACCAGGAAGGATGTAGAATGAATTAGAAAGGCTAACCTGACCATACACATCACATCTTGTTGTCTGAATATCATATGCTGCAATTTCACGTCCATAGTAATCTGCTAATATCGAAAGCTCAATTGCACCTTCACAAAGGCATGTAAAGTGGCAAAATTAGCACACAGAGCAAGAGGGAAATTACTAGCATTGTAATATTCAATTGACCAGTTTCTTTCAGTATGCAAGGGGAATTAAAATGTGGATAGAAACTCATGTTAATCTCTTCAACTGCAAAATCTGGACCCACAACATTTTCATCATAAGCCAAATGCTGAAAATGCAACATCTAAAAGTTTTAGTACCTATACAAAATGTTGCAATTTCATTTCCATTGCTTTTCAATGAAACTCACCATTTCCAAGAACTTAAATAAACAGATTTAATGATACAAAAGCCCATTTATTATCTTTCCTAAAATAAGAAAAAAAATATTCCATTACGCTTAGATACAATATCCATAATCATAATTTAATCTTTATGCCTTTTAAGTTCTTAACATAACAAGAGTAATAATCTTTCAATCATATCTATTTTTTTTTTTTACTATATATATGGTCATAAATTTTTGTAAACAGTCAAGACATAAAAATTAACATGTAAATCAACCTGGGTTGAGTAAGTTTCATTTTTTTCTTTGAAAGATTTGTCAACATCTAGTGTTTTAAATGCTGTTCATAATACATACACAAGATTTAGGGACTCAAGCATATAAAGTGCTTCTTCTATGAACTGTCTGCACAATAAGAAACCACAACAATAGTCACTACTTCCGTTAAATTGTTTTAAAGAGAAATAACTTACTAGAAAGAAAATCAAATTTGCAATTACAACAAATGCAACTGAAAATTTTCACATAAAATCTTTTAAAGCACTTTTAGGGGAAATTTCTAAAATGCTTAGAGAAACTAAAAGCTTTACTGATAATTTATTAATCTCTTTCTCCTTCAACGAAAATGATCCCTAAATATTGTCTTTGTCTAAATTACTATGTTCCTACTGTCTTTGTCTAAAATTTACACAGCTATAGTCCCATCATAGACAATTTCTCTAGGCACATTTGACCATCAAATTGAACACCGAGAAGCAACCATCAGTTTGTAACTAAGAAAAATGCATACAACGACATACTAGAACACCAAAAGCAGCAGTTTCAAGTGTCAAGTTGATACTGTTAGACCAAAAAAGGGAAATCCTTTAAATATTAATACATCATAATTAAAAAACCATGATTAGGAAGGCATAGCTTAACTAACCTCCCCACTTCTCTGAGTCAAGTATCCAGGCACAATAGTCTGCATTTGGCTTTCCAAGAAATGCTTCAGAATATTTCTCTGGATCACTTGCTACTGTTGCAGCTATAACCTTCAGCAAATTAAACATTTAATATTGTTAAGGTAACATTACATGATAAATAATACAAAGTTCTACTTCCTTTTGATGGAAAAAAATTTATTTGAAGTTGCTTTTTGAAATTTGGAAGTTTTATTATGACTAACATGGTTATATAATTTGGCATAGATCTCTCAAAATCAAATAGGTATTGTTCTATAAATGTAATAGAAATCTAACAAATACAACTTTTGTCCCCAAAATTAGAACCTCAAATTTTGACTTAAATAAAAGAGATTCTCAAGTGCTATTAATTGTTGTAACGGCAACAAACTCCTTACAAATGCATTAGGAACATAGAACAATTTTATTTTTAGATGGATAAGATTAAAAATACAAAAGACTGAACAGAAGAAAACTATAATAGGTATAGAGAACCAATTTTGAAACAGCAATATCAGCAAATTGTTGAGCTTGTTCATGATAGGAAATAACTTCAACTCATAACTATAGTATTTTCTGTCACAAACTTGTTAAACCCTTGGTAACTTTGATATAAAGTGCAGGCATGATATCTAACCACATATTACATACTTTCACATGTATACTCTTTTTCCTGCATAATAGTTTTCCCAGCAAGATATAAGGAAAGATCACATTCTCATTCATTTAATCAATTAAAGCCAGCATAAGATGACACTTTGTAACACAATTGCCTTTAGAAGGAAAAGACTAGAACAACTACAAGTTCAAATTTATCATTAAGAAGACGAGATTTAAATAATGATCTATAACGACAAACTATACTTTTTTCAGACATGAAAAATATGGTTTCATGATGACAGGCTTGTTGGTGCCACTGGCATCCAAACAAGCATATTGAGTTTGATGACCACATGAAGAATCCTCCACCCCAATGGTAAATGTCAACTAATAGCTTTAGTTGTTATTGCCAGCATTAAGTGGTTTAGTATGGGTTGGGGCAGACCATATATAGCAACTTTTGATGGATTGATAACAAACTATGGAGTCACATAGGATTCAAAGAAAAACCAGAGAAAGGAGCCTGACCCACTATTTGGAGTTTTATCTTTTGCAAGAAGGAAGAAGACTCTCCAAGTGCAGCACAAACTCTGATACAAGTAAAATTCTTTCACATTTTACTTTCCTTGTGAACCATTTTAATGATTGAAAATCCAATTGTCAGTTTCTTTATATTTCTTTTTACTGAGTCTTAATACAGAAGTACTTGACAGGAAAATTGTCCCATGAACAATAAGACAAAATTTTGTATTCTTGTGATCTTGGAAACTAATCTAAGTTGATAATAAGCAAAGCGTAACACTGAACAATCAATAGCTAAAACAAGTCAGACAACATTTCAAGGGCCAGATGAATGAGATTCCAATATTTTAATGGTACTTACTACGCATATTTATAGTAAATATAATGTATGAAAACATTACCTGTCTCAACTCAGGAGCTTTATTTTTTTCATGATCCATAACATACCTAAAATAAAATAAACATATTAAAAATAGATTAAGCAAATTATAAGTGACATTATTGCTACCAATATTGCACATAAGAAAAAGACCCATATTCCAGAGCTTACCCGACTGCATTGAAGAGGCAACTGTTATCTGAGGGAATAACTCTTCTTACAACAGTACCTTCCATGATGTTGATAACTATAAGCCTGAAATTATTCACAACCCTTGTTCAAAATGTAAGAAGAAAAAAAAAATCTCGAAATTAAGGTTGTGCAATTATCCTAATACACAACAAAATCAACATCTCCATCAATACTACGTACTAAAAGAAATACATTTCTTACCCTGATATAGAGAGAAGAGTAAGTCACATAGGAGAGGAAAAAAAGGATAACAATATGCACTGGATATTGAGTTAAAATGAGGAAAAAAAAAAAGAAGGAAGCCATATCATTAAAAGGATGAAAAGAAGTAGACCAAACTGGTATTTAAAAAGCTTGCGTTGGGGGATCTCTCATTATGTAGTGTTTTAATGCCCTGAATACCAATCTGACTGGGCTAGAATTTGAAGTATTGTTAAACTAACATTGGAATCTAATCACCGAACAGTAGAAGCCTTAATAATAAAATAGAATTAGAATATATGAATGTAACATTTTCCAATAATATGCTTTTCTCCATTCTTCACCTGCTATCGCTGAAATCTATAACTCGTTAAGTGCATAGATAAAAACTGAGCAAGGCTAAAATCTACAATGTATTAGTACGCCACGCTTGAAGGTTCAGATTATCAGTAGAAGCCAACACAAAGATCCCAAGAAAATGGCTAATTTTTCAGCAACATGTATCTAGCCATGAAATCAGTAAATACAGCCATTGACAACACCCTAAAGATCCTAACAAGAACTCGTGAAAGCAAACATGTCCAAATTCAAATTCAAAAAAGAAGGAGCAGGAGCAGAATATAGCAGGGAAAACCAACCCCCAGATGCTGAATTACAATATATAGCCAGCTCCAAAGGAGTAAGGTACCCAGAGGCCAAGTTTGAAATTACCCCAAAGCAAGAATAGCAAGAAAAGTATTGGCAAAACAAAATATCGGCACCCACGGAAATTTCCAGATCTATGGTGGTACCAGGGAATTGCTTTAGAAACAAGGACACATCTTGTTCACGTACATATGAAGGGAAGTAAGTATCTTACTCCTTTTATTTTCTTCCACAGCTTTGAGAAGCGATTTGTACCGACTTGGGGGTGTGGGTCTGAAGGATAATTGATTGCAAATAGAATGGTTACCGTTTTGGTGTGTGGCAGGAAACGGCGGGCGGCTGATGTTCCTGTTTTAGGATGCGTGTCGTCCCTGTGATGCTAATATTCGTCCATCAGTAATATTGTTGATGGCCCACCTTGATCTTTGTCCCATTCAAATGTTGTGACGCAATCAATGCGTCAAATTTTATATATATTAATATAAGAATCGATCTTTTAAAATATATTTTTTTAAACGTTAGTATATTATTTTATATATTAATTTACGTACACATTAAATGTCTAAAATAAATATTTTATATTATATATTAATTTATATACAGATTAATATATAAAAATAACTCATTTTAATATTTTATAAAAAACACAATTTCTTTTTATAATAATTGTTAAGTAAATAAAATTAAAAATAATATAATTTAAAAAATAGTTTAATATAATTTATTTTTTTATAATTATCAATTTTAATTATACACATTTTTTTAACTAAAATTTTAACATGTGATAAATTCATATATGATTTATATGAATACGAACTCTTAGATTAAATCTCTAATTTTATCCCAAATTATTATAAGAAATTATCTTATTTTTATAAAACTAAGAGTGAGTTTGATTTATCAAAATATTTCTATTTCTTAAAATTTTAAAAACATGTTTGTTATATGAGATTAAAATTTTGTTTATATTTATTTTTAAGTCGAACAATTTAAATGACTATAATTTTTGTTGATTTTAAAGCTCAACTATTATTAAATGATAATATTTATATTATTTAAAAGATTATTTTTTAAAAAAGTTACATGTAAAAATAAAAAAAGCATCTATTATACATTTTTAATTTTCAATCTATTTTAAATATGTAAATATAAAAATAATATTATATTTTTGAATGACATTTTCTATATTTAAAGTATAAAATTTATAATTTCAATGGCTGAATAATAATTTGATAAGTGTATGTTTTAAAAATGATTGAATCTATTAGTGAAGGAGGAAAGAGAGTAAGAGTAGCGAGCTAGATTGCTTGAAGTTTGCATATCTGAAGAGGATACGAGCCATTCCTTTATAAGTGTGTCAAAGGAAACATGGGGTCTTCATATGTCAATTAATGTCGATCTCTAGGTTTGGATAGAAGTCTCTCTCTCTCTCTCTCTCTCTCTATATATATATATATATTCTATTAAATGTGCTTTAATTAAAACTTATAACTTTAGTATAATATATTGTTAATTTGATATGCATATATTAAATTGGGTTTTGAGGCATAAAGTTTGCATGTTTTTATTTTTTTGTATATATTAAAATTTGAAATTTAAATAACAAGTTATTAAAGGTATAATCATATTTAAATTTTTTCCATTAAATTCATATATTAGAGTTTATCATTTTTAAATATTTTAGATATCCTTAAGTAATAATTTAAATTCAATAAATAATTAATATGATATACTTAAAATTAACTTTTATGTAAAAATAATTAATATTTAATACTTCACTACTCAATATAGATATAAATATTTTTTTAAATGTTTTCAGTGCATGATATTCAAGATCAAAATTTTTAATACATGACCATCATTAATTTAAAAAGTTTAAATATGAGTACATAAAATAATGCTATGACAACAAATTATCATTATTTATTATATTAAATATGCTTTGAATATAACTAGTAATCTTATCTTAGTATATTATATTGATTATTTGAGTTTAGTTCTCTTTGAATAAGCTAGTAGATTTGTATTTGAAAGTTTGATTCTGTCATAAATTGAAATTATGGGAGGTTCAAAATTCAAATTCAATCACATTTCATTTTCTTATATGTTAGAATCTTTAATATTCTTAAAGAAGGAAACTGATATAGCACTCACCTTTTTGATATTTTTCAAAAATATCATCTCTATTAATTAAATTATTAATTTGTTTTTTTTAGTTTGTGATCTTAATCTAAAGCTTCACAATAATGTTACGTCAAGAACTTCTTTTCGAAGGTAATTATGCACATGTTAATTGGTTTAGTTTGGAAAAAAAATTTTAAATTAAATTATTTACATCAATTTGATATTATAATGTATTTATCGATTTGATTTTACAGTGTTAAATTAAATTAAATCAAATCATAAATAATTGATTTTAAAATATTTGATTTAGGCGATTTAAAATTTTTTAACTTGTTAATTTTATACATTAAAGTTTATCAACCAAATAAAAATAAATTAATTTTTTTGAATATATAAATACAAAAAATAACAAGAAAATGAAGTAAAATTTTTTTTATTAACAAGATAAAATTATATATGTTATTAACTAAAACATATTCAAATAATATTATAAAATAAGTAAATAATAATTACATTATTATTTTAAATTTAGTTTAAATAATTATAAAATAAAATTAGTTTCAAAGTTAAATTTTTATGATAAATATAATATAAACTAGTTAATCTAATTTTTTAAATATAATTTTTAACATTGTTCTTTGGAGAAACCAACCAATATAAGTAAAAAAAAATTAAAATATTAAAGTAAAATAATTTAATATAATTTATTTTGAGATTATAAATATAAAATATATACGTGCATATTTTAAAAAAAATTAAATAATTATAAATTAAAGTAAATATTTTAAAGATAATATGTTTTATATAAAAAATTTTTTAACATAAATGATATATATATATTATAATTATATGTATAAGCAGTTTGATTCGATTTTTTGACACACCAAATCGTTAAAAAAAATGCTTAAATCAAACCAATTTAAACTAATATTGATTGATTTTGTTTAATTTTATTCAATTTTTGAGCAATTGAATTTAGTTTGATTAGGAGACATTGATTTTAATCAGTTTTGAACACCTTTAATATTAATTAATATGAAATATTGAAAGGCAGTTGATAAACAAATGCAGTTCTTTTAAAATATATGAACGTTTTTTAATATATTAGGTTTTAACATTAGATGATATGATAATTAGTACTTTAAAATTTAAAAAAATCAATAAAAATGAAAAATTTGATTAATTAAATACTTTGACAAACCAATTAAAAACTTTGTTACCTCTATTTCAGAAATTGTGTATTGCATACTCTAAGAAAGATTCCTGAATACTTAAACAGTCAATCGGCAAGACAGCTAACCAAACGCTACTTTATAACGTATAATTGTCAATGTTGGGTGAAGAGGGACAGATATTAATTATTAAATAAAAAGTAAGCACCATTATTAGCTACATTTGCTGGCAACAATAATTTCTTCAAGCGTCAATTCATAGACTTTATAAAAAAATTTAATTTAATTTAATTCAACACGTTATTCTTGTTTGTTTTACTTTATTTTTGTTTTGTGTTTTTGGGTTGCGGTAACATCGGCCATGATATGAATACTAATTTAATCACGATTTCCACTAGTGGATCAGAAGAGAGCTTCGGCGCTCGCTTAAGGAAGATATTATTAATTTTTAGGCATACCCACTGTGCAAAAGATTTCTGATTCATACTCAAAAGTTAATACATTAGTATGCTTGTCAATATGACCACATCTTGACATACTTATATATTTACTAGAAATTGATTTCTTTTAATATATAATGTTCACACTAAAATTAACTATAGACTAGAGACGAAAAAAATATCCAATAATAAAATGACATAAAAATGCACTAATGATGACCTCTACTATAATATACATACATGTCTTATTAGCTCAATTTATTTCTATTAAAAAAAAAGAAAAAAGGATTTATCTGTTAGCTTTGAAAACCGAGACCGCCTAAATTTTTTTTTTCTCAGCTATATATGAGGATGTCTCGCTAAACAAACTACCACACTTTTGCAAAGAAAAATAATTGGTATTATTTTGAATGATCTTAGACGTTATATTTAAGACATAGCCCATGTTAAGTCATACAGAATTGCAAAACGACATGCATGAACAATTCCTCTAGTTTAATTAGTTTCACTTTTAATGGGCACCCAATTCAAACCTTATACGAAATTCAGAGTCATCCCTAGCAGGTTCACTGTTCTAAGTTACTAATACAATGGTAACATCATCATCATCCAAGAGAACAAACCATTACCAAATCAAAACTTCAATTCTTGGACTGCATTATTAACCTTAGTTTATTGAGGAGCTAGATACTTAAAAGTGATTTTCAGAGGGCAGCTATGCACTCAATTTCAATCTTTGCATCTAATGGCAAAGCAGCTACTTGATATGTTGAACGTGCTGGGGCAGGTGAAGAAAAGTCTGAAACCATTAAAACCACATGTTAATGATGATTATTGAAGCCTCTAATGGTATATAAATACTCAACAAACTAAAGAGACAAAATTATGAATGTCAATTAGTGTGGTTAATCACGTCAAGTCAGCATATTACTAGGCATATACAATAATTTTGTTCGTATAAAAGACAGGATGCTCTTGCATCAATCTAATATACGACCAACATAGCAAATGATAGAAGCAGACGGATTTTCGGTATGCAGGTCAGATATGGTACATTCATGTCACTTTTCGCTACTCATGCAGAACAGGTTCTATGCCAAGAAGTGAGGCATCATAAATTTTTGCGTTAAAAAATAATTAAAATCAGGAAATGTTACTAATTGGTAAGTGGCATCATTTGGAGTTTGTCTTTGTCCAAATGGTGATTTCATAATTTGAAATATTGAGCAGATGGCTAATAATTTAATATAGAAGGTGCAAAAGTTCAGGACTCGGGACAATTTGGTACTTGTCTTGAAACCTAGACAATTAGTTGCATTATAGACACAAGAATGTAATCTATTTCATGAAAGCTTTCATGTTACTGGTGCAGAACTCACATTTAGCATAGATCTCATTTACTTTCTTGAAGTCCTTCAAGTCTGCCAACCTGCAGGCATTAAGTGGTCAAAAACTAGTAGTCATCTTGATGCTGGCACTCAATACAATCCAAACTATGGAAGAGAGAAGACTTCATACATAATTGTTGTCTTAACAACTGATGAGTAGCTCGCCCCACCAGCTTTTAGTATTTCTCCCATATTCTTGAGAACCTGCCATTTGAAATTACCTCAAATGTCAGCCATAATTCTAGTATTCTCTGCACTTTCAAAACTAAAGCTACATCAATACGGCATTACTGACATATATCACTAGGATGTTGGAAGTGAGATAGTGGTTAGTATTTTTGATACATGGGTTTTCCACCTCTGTTTAATATGTCTGTGTGTGTGCGTGAATAAAATTAAGCATCACCGATTCACCATCCTATTTGGATGGCCACAGTTGGATCCTATAACAGATTAGTTCTCAATCAGTTCCAGTTTTCCTCTGTCTTGCAAAAAATGATAAATGTCACAAGTCAATTAGTTTCACTAGCATGTCTTAACTATTTGGAAATTTCTTAAGTAATTCAAAGTTTCACAGATACGCAGATGGTGATTTTTCTCATTCTTAGTGGTTATAATAAATCAACAGGAACGTTTAGAGGGCAAATTTGAAATTTGTCATTAAATTAACTGCTAGGAGTCAGCCTGTCAAGATAACAAAAGACACTCTAGTACAATTAAACCAAAATTAAGCCCAAGCTCCACTTATCAATATTATAGCATTCTGTGAATGAGAAGAGAAGTCCTCCAGATGCCTCAATTTTTAGGAAAGAGCAAGTATCAAGAATCCTGATTAAGTAATTGCTAGACCAAGAGAAGGATCAATAGCATATATTATTTTATGGACTAGAGAAAAAATCAAGCCATAAATGCGCAATCAAAGTCCATATGCACTAAGCTATAGAAAAAGCATCAAAAGTACTAATACTACAAGAGAAATCAACAGGCATGTTCCAAGTTCAGAAGTATCTTTGCGTACCTGCTCTGTTTGATCTTCAACATTGTCAGAGACAAACTTCCCTGTCTGCATTTGAGCACAAAACACATTATCAGGGTAAATTTTCAACATGCACCCAGCATACACACACATATATGTACAGATGCTGAGAGACAGGAAATGCGGAGCAATGATAAAGTCCAAATGATCAGTAACAAACCTCAGGAACAAGACCAAGAACACCTGAGACAAACAGAAGGTTGTTGGCTTTGATTGCTTGAGAGTATGGACCCAGTGCAGCTGGAGCCTTTTCAGTTTGAACAGCTTCCTTGGCACCTACAGTCAACAAAAATAAACAAATATAACATCATGTGTTTGGTGCAGACAGACAAGTCTCTCTTGTATCTCCCTCTTGCCTAAACTTCAAAAGATATATCAACAACAAGGGTCAATGCAATTACTTCAGTCTGAAGTCTGAACAATTATTGATGGTTTAGGTTTGCTCAGTGATCATGAAAACCTATCAGAGGGTTCTCATAATTCTTCTACACACTTCCAGTTATGCACCACCCATGCTAAGGTAACCTATGTTGAATTAAGCACAAAACCAAAATGCCAACATCTGCTGGATGACCTTTAATTGATTGCTTATGTTAAAACATAGATAAGCCTAAGCTCTATAGGCAAATACTCATCACAAACTACCAACTTCAATGAAATTTCATGCATCACCATAACTGCAGATGGAAGTTGAGGCTCTGGTAACATAGCGTTGGTAGCAATGATTATGATAAAACGCAAAAGCAATTATTTATTCCCTTGTTATCCTATTGAAAAATCTAATAGGTTCCATTCAAATGGAAAAAATTTGTTTAAATTTTAGGAACACAACACATCTAAAACATTTAGCCGGAATTTTATTCTCCCTTCTCTTTCCTGAGCACAAAGAAGATAGACTTTGAGAATCATCAACATTATGATAAAACAAGGATAACAGGGAGAAAGCCTTGTCATCAGGAAACTTAGCATCAACACGCCTAAGGGAATTAATTCAGTGCCATTGAAAGTTGGCCTGGGCCCCACTGCATAACTATAACCCAAGTCTTAAATACTTACAAAATACATCACAATGTCAAATACTTATTATACCCAAATCTGAAGTTCGAAAATTAGCGTAGAGTAGCAAACATAAATCTTAACAGGAAGGTCTGGTTAACTGTGTCCGTGCTTAATGCGGGAAAAGTAGTAATAAGTGTCCCATTTCCTTTCAGTGTAGTCTATCTAAAAGATTGTGTTGCTTTCTTGGCTCATTGGGTTTGAAGTAAGAACAATTTCTATCCTTTTGGCTTTTTGCCATGGTTTTCCAAAACTATCAAGAAACTGAACAGAGAGTAATCGTCCTTCCAAGTAAAAGATATTTAAAAGAAAAGAAAAGAAAAATGGAAAAAGACACAGGAAAAGATCGAAATGTACGGGAATCAGTGGAAATGGCGGAGGAAGAAAAGAGGTTGGAAAAAGAGGAGCGGCGTAGGGTAGTGGTGGCGGCGATGGAGACACAGCCTAGTCCGGCGCAAAATTGTGATCGGTGGCGAAGTGCGGCGATGTTCATAGGCGGCGTGTGGAAAGATTTGGCAACACACCAGGCCATCTCTGCGTATCTCGCTCCAACTGCTTACTGGCACTGCTCAGTCCGAGTCTGTAGAGTGTATCCGTGACTTGGTTGGTGATTTCTGCTTTCCAAAACTACCCTTATGTATGGGGATTAGGGATGTTCAGGAGTCTATTCTTCGTTTCTAGATTCATTGCCCTTCAAAATTGGTGTTTTTTGAGATAAAAGAAAAATTAGTCTTTTAATTCATTCAATGTAAATTTATTTGAGTCTCTTTTATATATATTTTATTTTTTTACAAACAACTATCAAATGCAGAGAATTCAAAATTGTATTGTTTAAAATTGAAGAATGATGCAATTTTTTAATAATAAAAAAGAAATAAAAAATATTTTAATCTCTAATTTATTTATAATAAATTCTTATAAATATGATTCTTTTTGTCTTTCTCTTACAATTGTTGTAAAGAATAAATGGAGGGAATTCAAAATCATTCGTTTATTTGTTTTTATTTTAAAAAATATATTACATTGATGACTTTTATAATAAAAAAATAAAGTTATTTAGAAGGATAAAAATATTTTTATATTTCTTATTTATATGATAAAAAAGTAGTAAATATGTTGTTGAACAATATGAAATAATCACAAATTATTTTTATAATTTTTTTACTTACCATAAGTAATATTGAAATAAAAATTTTAAAAATGTATTTTATAATAATTTATATTTTAAAAAAATTGAAATTTATATATAATTTTAAATCAAACAAAAGAGAAGTGTAAATTTTACATTTTTCAATATAGGGTCATCATTGGGGAGGCTAATTCATACCTACCTTTCTAATATAAATGTCCATTTACTAAAATATTAGGGATTTTAAATGACTCAACTACATTAAACTTATTCATTGACAATTGATTTTGATTTAGGGATTTCAATATTTTTAAAGAGAAGAAATTTTTCATCAAAGAAAGGAAAAATTTTCCATTGAAAAAAAATGAAAAGGGAGGAAAAATTAGGAAAGAACATATGAAAAAAAAATTTGAATCATTTGTCACATGGTGTTAAAAAAAATAGAGATAAATAAATGACTCATCTAGTATGAGTTATAACTCACTTATATTTTTTAATTTTTTTTTATAAATTAACACTATCAATTTCTTTCTTAAGAAAATTTAAACCCATGAAAAAGACAAATAAAAAGAGGTTTAGATTGTATTAATTTATGAGAGATAAAAATTAAAAAATATCATGTTCAATATTGGAGAGGATTTAAATTTAAAGAGAGAAAATAAAAGGTTAATATCTGTTCGCATATTTACATGGACTATGGACACTGTAGAGGGTGAAGTGGGGCCCTACAAGCCCTATGCTGTGGGCCTAACGGAGAAAAACTTCCTGGGCTTTGAGATTAGATTTTGGATTTTGGACCTAGCCCAAGTTTTATGGCCCAACTAAGAAAATAATTAGGGTAATTAGTAAATTTAATAATTAAAAATAAATAATAAACTTAGAAATACACACACACACACAGTAATAGCTTGATATACATTAAAGTATATTTTAGTTTTTTTATTTTTTTAAAATAATAACAAATAATAATTAAAATTTTATTTAATTCTTTACTTTCACATTAAATTTTTATATTATAATTTTATTATATTTTTTTTATATATATACATTATTAGTATAAATAATAATAAAATTTCCCTTTGTATTTACTTTTATAGTTTCATTCATTGCATCTTTATGATCACTAAGCACACTTGAAATAATTAATTAAATTTTAATTAACCTTCTAGTGAATTATATCTAATATATAATATAAATTTTGTTAGCTTGCCTTGGTAAACTTACTAAGCAACTGTCATGTTTTCATGAATTCAAAAGAAATATTTTTTAAAAGAAATTTAAAATTATTTGTTAATAGTATTAAATAAGACAAAATGCTTGTTGGAGTGGGATGTCCACCATTAATTTTGCATGCGATAATAAGAAATTAATAAACCGTGACTTTTTGTTGATGCAAGCAAGTGTCTAAGTCTACAAATTCTCCCTTTTAATTCCTTGCTTATTGATGTCAACAACCCAAGAATCTTGTTGTGTTCTTGACATCTCACCAAACTTTTGTCTGCATTCACATTTTTGCAAATCAAATATACATTAATTGGCCCAAAATTAATTTTTTAAATTTTAATTTAAAGATGTATTTTTTTCGTATTAACATGGGGCATGCATTTAAGATTCTATATTTTTAGATAAATCAAAATCAAATTAATCAAAGAAAAAAGAAAAAAACTAATTTCTCCTATAAATTGAGCTATTTTTTATAAATTTTTTATATGTATTTTTTTATTAAAAGTAATTTTATTTAAAAAATTATCAAACATCAAAATATGAGCTCCTCTTTGAAACAAAATTTGAACATTCATCAAGATATGAAATATTAGTTAATTCTATTAGATTCGTTAATTATTTTTTATGAATTTATATGAGGTGAAAGTGATTAATATTATCCCACTTAAAAAAATAACATATAAGATGAACTCCTCATTCAAATTAGAGATGAGAGATATAGAAAAGGAGGATAACTGTGGGTGAAAGGTGACGTGGTATAGTAGACTAGAATATAAAAGCCATATCTACCCAATAGTTAATGTAATTAAGTGTCTTATATTTATATTCTTTAAATACTCATTACCGCTGTACATATCTCAGCCCACAGAAAGAAAGAAGAAACATTAGAACTGGGAATTCCACTTCTCAATTCCAGCACCTAGTTTTGGTTACTTTCCCATTTCTTTTGTCTTTTCTCTCACACACTGCACTTCCTATTACCATTCAAAATCCAAACCTCCCATTTATTACAACCAATTCCTCAACATTATTGGCTACAAACATTAGGATTAACCAACAAATTAGTCTCTCTCACTCTGTAATAAATCATGATTTGGATCAATAGAAATTGAATTTAATAAAATATATTAATCTTTCACAATATAATAAATTAAAGTATAATTTTTTATTAAAAAAATATTTATATTTAATATTTAATAATACTTTAAATAAAATTATCTCTAATAAAAAGATACATGTAAAAAACCTCAATTTTCAGTTATAAATTTTGTGTTATGCTTTCAAGAACTGTAATAGCTACATTAGTAGTGATTAAGATTGAAACTCAGTCTCACCAATGAGAACTAAACCAACCTCAGTGAAGTAATTTTACGGAAAATTTTGATTTTTAATACATTTCTACATCATGATTCAATCTTCAGGTTATGATAACTATGACAGATAATATTGCATACCAATAATGAAAAAAAAAAATGTAATTAAATATATCATATTTCAAGAATCAGTTTAATTCAAAAGTTCAACCAATTGAAAATTCATTAATACATTTTATGAGCTTAAAGTATTAAAATAACATACAACTAATGCTAATGCTGAAATTTCAATATTAATTAAGAAAAAATGCTGAAAATTTGTGAAGTATGTGAAGTATGTTTTTTTTTTTTTTTTCTTTATCGCTTCATGAAATATATACTTAAAAGGAATCATTTTTTTTTTTTATTGTTGAAGGGGCAACCATCGTATTCTCATAAAGAATAAGATATTTTAAATTAAAAATATATAATTGTTAGAAAGACTTTTTTTTAACATTTTGAATAAAAATTTAGTTTTAAATCTAATATAATTTTAAAATACCCATAAAAAAAATTAAAATCTCAAATACAACAAATATTTAGAGTAATTATCATTTTGATTCTTCCAATGTTAAAACCTTCAACTTTGTCCTCTAAATAATGTTTTTCAAATAATTTAATTCTACAATAATTATATGAATGCCTAATCAGTATTACAAGACAAAATAGTAATTGGAATACTCAAACATTATTACAACGATATAAAACAACAATTAATATGTCAAACAAGACATTTATATAGTTAATGTAAAAACTAAATTGTTTTAAAATTATTTTTTTTAAATTTTAATTTCTCAAAAATTAAATTAAAAGAAAATATATCTTTTAAAAATCAAAACAATAATTTACTAACTATTTATTCTAATTGTCTTTGCATGTATAGGCATTGGATGGTAACCAAATAATTATTAATAAATGCAGAAAAGGAAAAAACCATCCTTATTGGAAACCACCTCGTGGCGCCTGCTGTTTCTTCTACTCTTGTTTTCCTTCTCTCTTTCTCTCTTTCTCCTCCTAGCATTCTTTGAATCCACAACACATAATATCCTCACAATTACAAGCGTCAACCCTCATTCCAATCCAAAGTATATAGAAATTTCAACTATTTTTCCTATTTCACAATCATTTATGCAAACCCAAATTAATTTCCTACAAATTTTGTTATTTTATTCTATTTTTTAAAATAAATACGTAACTACATATATAGTTCGTCCTCCAAACTTTCAGAGCTCTTGAACATTAATTTTTTCAATTTTTATTTAATAATTAATACCCATGTGACTTGCCTTCTCTATCTACTTCACAAGAGTCTCACACGTAATCACTGATTCACCACTATGCTTTAAATATTTATATTTATTTATTCATATTACATTCCATGAGTCTGTGTACCCTGTAGAGATATTTATGCTTTTGGAGGCTAGCTAGCTAGCGTTAGCTGACGTGGCTCTTTTTCCTCACCCTTTGTACTATAAAATGCTAGCTAGTTGAAGCTTCATTGTTCCAAAGTGAAAGATTTCGAGTTTTGCTTTCTTTCTTTCTTCTCTTCAATGCCTATTTCTCACACTTCTCCTATATTAGCTATGATGACGATAAAAGCAGCATTTATTATAAGGTGTAAGGAGATTGTTTCTCTCTGTGTTGGGATTTTCATGAAAGCTGTGGACACAGTTCTTCTTGCTGCATTCACCTGCATTGTGGCACTGGGTATGTATGTATGTATGTATGTTTAATTTCTCTCTTCTTTCTGCACATTGACTTATATATGTGTATGAAAAATATTGTGTTCTAATATGTGAGTTATTGTCTATCTA
Source organism: Senna siamea (assembly GCA_031216115.1). Lineage (NCBI taxonomy): Eukaryota > Viridiplantae > Streptophyta > Magnoliopsida > Fabales > Fabaceae > Senna > Senna siamea. The sequence continues at coordinate 12,869,404 of CM062361.1, read as the reverse complement.
TGAGGTTCTATGATTCTAGCTATGGTGAATTTAATCTATGGGGTGAAGTAGTTAAGAACAAGAATAAATTACCTTAATATTATCACTTTGATCGAAATTAGTTTAACATTCTGCGTTTTTTGCTGGGTTAAAAGCTGAAGAGAACAGGAAATTTATAGAGAAACAATATGATATACAAGTAATTGACAATGTCTTTTTTGCTTTTAAATTGGGGTGTAGTAGTTAAGAAGGAGAATAAATTACTTCAATATTATCACTTTGATCGAGGTTTGTTTTTAACAATGTATATTAATTTTTTTAGCATTATAAGAGTGTGGGACCCACAAAGGGTGGGACCAACTTCAGTTATAAATCCTCTCAAATGAAAATTTTGACAAAGCAGAGAAGTGTAAAACAAAAAAAGAGAGTATAAATTAAAGTGATTATTTTTTTTTTTCGCTTCATCAAAATTTATATTTTAAAATATTCATATTTACAGACTTGACCAGAAGATTGAGTGTTAAGAGTTTTTTGAGAGAGAATTTAACAGAGACTTGTGAATATAACTTGTGAGTTTGGGTTTAATTGGTGTTGGTGCAGGAGGGTCTATAATGGGGACAATTGCTGGAGGCATTAACGGTCACACCACAGAAGCTGGAATTCTTGATGGAGCTGGCAAGGGAGCTGTGACAGGGGCCATTGCAGCCCTAGAATTGCTTGATCTTGTGGGCGATGAAGATAATGATGAGCCATTGTCCAAGGTAACAATAATGACACTGCAACACTATTTCATCACTTTCAAAGTGTCATATATCCCAACATTATAGAAGTATATTGGATAAAATATATATAATTTTTTGAATTATATGTGGTGTGATAATAATTCTAATAGGCGTGACATGAGATAAAATCAAATTATATAAAAATATATATTTTTTTAATTTTAAATTTTGAGTAAAATTTTTTTAAAATAATTTAATTTATATATCACCCATTAAGTTTTAAATGAAAAAGTTAACAAAAATAATTTTTTGCACAAATTGTGAAGTTTAAACAAAATTTAGGTCAATTTTTATAGTTAGAGTTTGAGAATATTATTTATACATAATTTATAGTTTAAAAATATTATGTAAATTTTTAACCAATTATTTGTTACATGATCCTAAACGACCAATAGAAATTCATTAAATTACATATTTTTTTGGTATGCAATTGCAGGTTGCCCTATTGAGCAATATATTTAATGGGAAGGTCCTCATGGAATGGGTATATCCAACCTATCAGTGGCATGTAATTGAAAAAACCTATAAACATGTTTGATTGGCCTAATTTTGTTTTTTTTTTCTATAGTTCATATGAAGATAAATATCAAAATTTTAGTCTCATAATTAAGTTGAAACTCATTTTGTTACAGATTGGCACACCAGAAACAATCTTCAGAGAAGTATCTGATATTTATGATATGAAGAGAGTCGAAGGATTGTCGTATAATCTTATTCAAAAGCTTCCTTTGCATCAATTCAACCCCGGCAAAATGCTAAAATTATACAATGACACCTGCTGCTCTATTTGCTTCCAGGTAAGATCTAATTACGAGAAACAAAAAATAGTGAAAATTATTAATTTTATGAAGCAAAAATCAGGTAGGAAGTTGCTGTAGTTTAGGTCAACAATATAAAACATACAAAAGAGACTTGAATGAATTGAATCCTTATATAAAGCTACTTTTGACTGCAATTTTTTATGAGTTTCTAGTGATAAGGTCAAAATCATATAGGATTAGTAGGATTAAATTAAACTGACCAACTAATAAGTGATTATTTTGAATGGTAGGTATTTTATTTCTTTTAAGTAAAATCTTGAGTTTGAATCTTGTTTATAAAAAAGTCTTTATTAAAAGAGCCTTACTTTTGTTATTAGATCTCAATTAGTTTGAATCAGATTGATCAAAGTTTAGTGAGTTTATGAATACTGAAGATTTAGAAAAAAAAATTGAATTGATCAATTGAAATTGAGTCTAACAGAACAGATTAACCTCTCATAATATGATAAATTAATATTTAAATTTCTTTTAAAAATTGTACTTACATTTAGTACTCGATAATCACTTAAGTAGAATTATCACCAATAAAAAGATTTGTGAGAAAAAAAAAATGAATTGTGATAACTAATATAAATTAAATTCTTATTTGATTATAGCTATTTACTAATTAATTACATGTGTATTGCAGGAGTTTGAGGATAGAGAGCTAGTGAGGATACTACCCAAATGCGACCACTTTTTTCACTTTGAGTGCATAGACAGATGGCTAATTCAACAAGGAACTTGCCCTATGTGCAGGACTTATGTCCCTGATCACTTTGATAAATTTTAAGTAATTATATATTTTTGCTTTTTATTGCTTTGGAAGGTTAATTAATTAAAGCAATTGTCTATATAAAAATTAATTTCTTGAGAAATTATTAAGTGAGAGGTTGATGGTTTAAAACAATACACGATTATTCAATTTTCATGACTTATTTTTTTGTGGGTTGGTGCAAAATTGGTGACTAGAAATTTTTACCTAATATTGAGCAAGAAAATTCTTCATGATCAACAACTATGTTAAACAATGAAAAAAATAGATACTTGTCTGGTTGGTGCAACAAATATTGAGAAATAATAAAATAATTTTCTTTTTCAATTTTTATTTTCTTTGCACATGAAGTTAATTAAGATTAGATCACATAAGACAACAAATTTAATCACATAAAGACATATGAGCATGAAACAAAGTGACATATCCCAGGTTTTAATAGTTGACCATGGACTTCCATATAAAAATGTTGACATAGATTTACTTTTTTTTTTTAATAATAAAACTTAAAGTAGTTTTCAATAAGATTCTTATTTCTTTTTCTTTTATGACTATATCACACTTAAGTACATTTTTTTAAAAAAATTTTATTATGAGATTTTTTTTATGAAATAAAACTTATTACAAAATTAAAAAGACTTAATTATAAAGTACAGAGCTATAAATTTTTTTAATTTTATTTTATAATTAAAAATCCTAAAAACAAAATTATAAAAATTACATCTAATTTTTTTTAAAAATGAAATATTGATCATTTAAATTTTATGTGAATTTATATAACTTTGTGTTCTGATTGTGATTATTATGGTCAATGCTTTATAAATCATACCATGAATAATTATTGTAGTCTTAATTAATATTTTTTAATATTATGATAAAGTGGTATTCGAATCAATTTATCCCACTTTAACTTAAGAATTAAGATAGTATATATATGGATCAACTTGATTGCATTTAAGAGTATCAAGAAATGATTTATTAATGATGTCCTTGAATTAAAATTATTAAAAAAAACTTCAAATTAACTTTATTCATTTTATAAGGGCCCTCTTCAATTTAGAGATTATAATCATTATCAATTTTAAAAGTTGACTCAATATGTCTTAAATTTTTCGTTTTATGCAACACAATTCTTTTATTAACATTTTTTTGGTCAAAAACTCTAATTGCATTTTTTCACATTAGCAAAATTGATAAGTATATTGCATAAAATTAAAAGTTAAAAAAATTGTCAATTTTTAAAGTTTAAGAAGATAAGTTATACTATTTTAAAATCACTTTTTGTTTTCAATATATTTTTCATATATTCATTAAAAAAATATAATACATCAAAATTTAATCCATTTAACTTTAAACCAATCATCCTTTTAGGTCCAATGATAAATTCTCTAATATCTAAATTATCGATATTTTCATAAATATCTTTATTTATTTTCACATAACATGGCATGTATAAGGCCACTGATTTTAGAATTGGGCTTTAGGCCCAAAACCCCCGAATAGTGAAAGCCTTCAAAAGCTTCTTGGGCCTATTTTTCAGAAGAACGTGTCTTTTTGCCTAGCAATATAGAGTTTGTTATGTTATCCCCTATTTACATTTGTGGAATATCGAAGAAAAAGACATTTTAGCCCTCGATATTTTATCTCAATTTAATCACTCAAAATTTGAATGCCACATTTTAATATTAATTATCATTAAAATATGTACAAAAAAATACTAAAATTATATGGTACTATATGTATATAACTACTAGTTATACAATACTCTTTTCATAATATATTTTAGAGTAAATTATACAAATTTTTCTCAAAATTTAGTAAAAGTACACTTATCATTAGTTATAATTTTAAACATTATATTTAGTATCTTTAAATTTTGATACAATGCTATAAAACCTCTGTTATAATTTATTTTCTATTAATAAAATTAACATTTATGTATTTATTTTAAAATAATAAAATTACTTAATTGTCTCAAATATTAAAACTCAGAATAAATTTAACTGTGTTTATTTTTATATTGAAAGTAAAATTATAATCTTATTCTATATAAAAATTATTTTCAATAAAAAATAATATAAATATAATTTTTTAAAACTTAAACAAATAAATATTATTTAATAAAATTTGATATATTTTACCCTATATTTTAGTACTTAACGACCACATCATTCATTCTCATTCTTGTTTTTTTAGATGCACTAGCTTTAGCAAAAAGTGATTATAAACTAAAAGACAAATGTGACAAAACCTCAATCATTAATCACTTTATTTTAAGCATTAAGAATTAGAGCACTCACTAGTCACTAGCTTGGGGAATACAATAATAAGTTAATTATAGAAAAACATCATAATGGCCACATGGTAGATAAGTTGAACTTGGAATGAATACTATAACCACCCACATTGCTTAATATTGTTAATTAATTATATATTAATTAGGATAAAATCCATTCTATGTACTACTTTTAATTATATTTTATCTCATCTTTATGCTTGTTAATTAACTATTTTTTCTTTTTCATATGTGTTCATTACTCTTAAAGCGTGATGGGAGCTTTTTAAAAGTTATTAATATTCAATAGTATGTACATAAAAATATTGGATTAGACTCTTTAAAAAGAATTAATAATATAATTTTAATTCCATTGTACAAAATTAATGAGCTTGACATATACTAAACTACATTTACAGAGTTATATCAACTTTAAAAATTAACCAAAAAAATTATCTTAAACTTTTAGTTCATGCAGTATACCATATTTATTAGTAATTTTATTTAAACATTTATCCACCTCAACAAATTTAAAAAATATATTTTATATAAAATTGAGAGTTTAAAGCATTTTTTTTGTCAAATTTTTAAATTTGAAGAAATAAATTAGACAACTTTATATATCCCATCTGATCTTGGATCATTATTTATCTATTAAACTGCACATTTTGACTAAAAGAGAGTTCTATCTTCTCTAAATTAATCATTTGTCCAGAAGCCAAATCATAAGAATGGAGTATAAGAGTATACTGTCTACATCTTCATTTTTGGATCTTGAGAAAATAATGCTATCATCTGTAAAAAAAAATAGGTGAGTGATAAAAGGAGATCCCTTTCTTATCTTTATACCATGTAAACCATCAGACTCAATAGCTTTATCCAATAAATATGAAAGCACTTTTACGCAGATGATATACAAATATAGAGATAAAGGATCTCCCTGTTGAAGGCCTCCCTGAGGAGAAAACTTAGTTCCAGGACTTCTATTACTCAATAGGACGCAGAAGTTACATAGCGCATAATTAGATTAACCAAATAGTGAGGAAAATGCATAGATAGAATCACTTTATATAGAAATATCTATTCAATTCGATCATAAGCCTTTGAAATGTCTAATTTAAGTGCCATATATCCCTTTTGATCCCTCTTTTTCTTCTTCAAGTAATGAAAAATTTCAAAAGTAATGTGTATTATCTATTATCATTCTGTGTGGTACAAAGGCACTCTGGGACTCACTAATAATAGAAGGTAAGACCAATGCAAGTTTATTAGCAATAACTTTTGTAACAAGTTTCATCAAAGTATTACACAAACTTATAGGTCTAAAATCCTTAGCATACTTAGGAAAATTAATTTTTGGAATCCATGCAATAAAAGTGTGATTAATGTCCATTGGACTCCTACCATTATTCAGAATATCTAGCAATAAGACACATGCATCATAGCTAATAATATCCCAATTTTTTTGAAAGAAAAGGGCAAACATACCATCTAGTTTTGGTGCTTTAGTTGGATATATATTCTTTAGAGCTTGCACTATCTCTTCCTTTGTGTAAGGAGCATATAACAATTTTTGTTGAGCATTATTCAATTTTAACTTGATTACAGACTTGTTCAAAATTGGCAAGATTTTGAGTAGAAAAATTATTATGAAAATATTGAAGAAATACTGCATTAATATCATCCTCCCCATATTGACATGAACCATCATTACTCTTCATTCTCTTTATATGATTCCTATTCTTGTGTTGGCTTACTTTTCTACGAAAATACCATGTGTTTTTATTACCCTCCTTTAACCACATTACTCTTGAGTGTTGTTGCCATATGATCTCTTCAAATTCAAGTAATTCATCCAACTCCTTCTCATTCTTCTTGATATAGCCAATAACATTTTTGAATTAAGAAGAACTCTTTAAAATCTCAAGAGTATTCTTTGTGTTAGATCTTTCTATGCACACTGGAAGGATTATGCAATTCAAAGAATTGAGTTACTTCGAAAATTGAAGAAATATTTTCTATGACATTCTCCCTTCTTTCCTAGGCATGGGCAATTAAATCAAAACATCTTTTATCACTAAGCCATGTTTCTTCAAACTAAAAAACTTTCCTTTTATTTATAACCAAAGGATGTTGAAATGCATCAAACTACACTTTTAGAGCACAATGGTCAGAAGTAAATCTCTACAAATGTTTTACCTTACAGAAGAGATATAACAACTGACAATTTTCATATGCCAAAATTTTATCAATACACTTTTGAATATTATGAGAGTTACTCCAATCATTAATCCAAGTAAAAGCATATACTAAGAAGCCTAAATAAGAGAAATTACAATAATTTAGAACATCTCTGAATGTTTGCATACTTATAGGATTTTTCAAACGACCACCCTTTTTCTTTGTTCCATACAATACTTCATTAAAACAAGGGAAATTGGAAGATGAATGGAGAAGACAAAGTAAACTCCATGTCTAACTTTTATTTTGTTCTTCAGGATGACTGTATACACTAGTACATCGCCACTTATAACCCAAAGGTATATCATAAGTCTCAACATCAATATTAATCATGGAAAATAAAATAATATTAAGATTAACATTATCTTGCCAAAATAAACTAAGATCACCTGCTCTATGATTTCCTATACTATGACATTCCACAAGGAAAGAATTACTGAATCCAAGCTTCCTTTTTACACATTTCATCTTTACTTTCTTGGCCTTAGTCTCCATAAGAAACATAATACTGAAATTGTGGCTTGATAAAGCTGTGTAAGATCTCCAATTGCTCTTGTTGTCCCCAAACCATGAAAATTCCAAATTATAGCTTTCATTTCAATAGGCAGTGTTACTTAGCAACCTCTACCTCTTCATCAAGTATTGCATCACAATATGCTGCTCTCTTAGTCTCTATATGCTTAATAAATCAATTGAGAAGATACATTCCTAATGATCCCAACATCATGCTTGAGAATGGAGTCTAAATTATCATGCAATCCAATTTGTTGAAGAAACCTAAGCTGTGAAGAAACATTAACTTCAATCAAAGAACCGTTGGTGAATAAAGCAATATCAGACATTACAACATCATATTGTGAAGAAAATTTATTTGTGTGCCTCCACTTTTTGATGGTAGGCTATTTTCATTTCGGTGAGGACAAGTTATGGTATGGGCTTTGCTATCCGCAGTATTGGCATCCAAATATTACCCTATTGACTTAGTCTTACACATTTTGGGATTTGATAAATTAGGCTGATTTCGTACTCTTACCATAGGCCTATGTTGTACTCCACCTATTTGAAAAATCTCACAGTGTTTGATAGTTATCCAAAGTAACTACCACCAAGTTTAATGTTTCACTGTTAGATTGAGAGCCTTTTGCACAACTTCTTTGATATGCATCTTTGGTCTGCACCGTTATGTGCTATGATCTAACCTCCATTGATAGAGTGACATTCATTGGTTTGAACATCATCCTCTTGGCATTAGATTTAACTTTTACACCATAATTAACCAAATCTTGCCTTAGATGAAGACGCTTGTATCCAGGGCCATAATAACTGTAACACCTCTAATCTTATGGTTTCTTTTAGTTAATTAAATAATAATATATAATATAGCATTCTACAGGATTAGTGAATTACTATTTCTTCTACTTGAGTAAATTTTTAACTTTTACTAAGTTAATTAGTTAAGTGCTATTAGTTTGGAAATTCTACACTTGGGATACTCACACGTAATGTCGTAGTGAAAAATAATTAAAATAATATATATAGATATACATATATATGCATTCACATTCAATTACATATTCTTTTTACAATAATTACAAGTCATTTTTTAACAGACATATACCTATGGATATGTGAGTGTGTCGACTAGGGTAAGGAGACAACAAGCCTGTCACTCATACTCATTTAACAAAAGACATCAAGTGGTTCTTAGTTCACATATCTTAATACATATATGCCCTTATCTTATATATCAAAAATTATTCTCCTGATCCTTTCAAACATAATAACAGTAAGGATTCAGGGTGTCAGATATATCAAAATATGTGATCGATGTCACTATTCCTAGTCATCAAATTCTATCTCTCCGATGGGTGGAGGTGTAGGAGGAACTTCAACTATAGTAATCACCCATAATTCCTTAATCAAATTAAAGTATCCCAAAAATAATATCTCAACCACCTCTACTTCAATCTTTAATAGTAACAGGTATCTAGAAATTTGATATACAACTAACATTTTTTGAGAAATAAATCTCAGTAGTATAACAATCTATTTAAAATCAATTGGTGGGTATCACCGTACTAGTACAGAAATCTATTACATTCCATTTCATTCCCAATTAATGAAACAATATCTATTGGGGTGCAATGCATGATATATGCCATTTTGCCATCATAATTTCATAACATGTACTCCTGAATGCATATACAATTATCAAATGTTCACAATAGAAAAACATGTCTTTCATCACATATTCACGATAACATGATCATATTCATAAACATGAGTCAGAAAAATAATCATATCAAAATGGTCAATACCATATCATCACAAGAGATATCGGGAGAGTTGCCTAGTGAACTACTCCACGTGCTTCACTCACACTCATGAATGAGTTCCAAGTCGAGTATCATGGTCTTAGACCATCTAGCAGCCCAACATCTGCCCTGTATTAACTGGAGCATCCCCTAATGGATTCTTAGTACACTGTAGTCCCTGTTCTCTCTGATAGATTACCCTACACTCGCTCATTGGTCCCTATCCTCTCTGACAGATCATTCCAAACCAGCGGGATTGATATCCCTCTCAGATACCTCATTTCCCTTTCATCCCATAAAAGGGCTGGTAGACTCACGAGATCACTGCCACCTCTAACATATTATATCTACTATATCTTTGCAAATTATGAGGCCATGGAATCACCATTATTTTTCGATGGATCATGTCCCAGCACGCTATTCACAAGCATATATTTTAGGATGAATCAGCTCATGTTATGGTTATGCTTAACCCTAAGTATGTAACTCCTTTTAATTGGCCATACAAAAGTTCACTAACTTATAATTCGCAACCATCACAGTGTTTTCAAAATCATTTATGATTGAGTGAATGTTTTATCATCTTAAATTTATGGTATGGCCATGAAATGTCCAATGAACGTCCCATATCGATAGTCAGTCACTCAACCATGAGTCTATCTACAACTAATGCATATACTTTGAATACTTTACTCTTTTCTCTTTAATATTTTTCTCTTTTTCTTTTCGATCTCATGTTACATGTTACTCACCAATCATATTTTTCTCATATAATGACATTATCATTGACTTTATTGAGCATACCCCTTAAGAAAATAGAAACTTGGACTCTCTCACTCTTTCTAGACTCTTGAGATTTCTTTTTAAGGATTAGGTGGTTCTTTCAAATCAATTTCTCCATGGAACACCATATTTTTCCACCTACCCATCCATTTACAACTCATAGTAGTCAAATTACCAAGTTATAATCCTTGAAAACCCAAATAGGACACTATCAGCCGGCTGTTATCTTCACATCGGTCAGCTGTTTGCAAACAGAATGCTATAAGTCAATCGCCAGCCTTGTATTAGTCGACTGGTGAGCTACTGCTAACGAGCCATTAGCCGTTGAAGGCCTGATAGTCGACTGCCAAAGGCTATCAGTCAGCTGTTACCTGGGTTTTCTAAAAAATATGAGGCTGAAAAACACGAAAATCGGCTACCATGCCTTATCAGTATTACATGTATTTCTGGAAAAATATGAACATCAAGACCATGCCAATCAGCTAGTAGATGCGACAGTCGACTCGTGAGCTTCTGAAGCTTCGATTTCCTGCTATGGTACACTACAAATCTCAATTTTAAATTCATTTTACATCTAGAAAAGTATGATATTAGTTTCAAACACTTGATAATCAATAATCTCTCATAAAAATGCTCAAAAACATCAATCACCATGGATTCAACTCAAGTCAACTTTTGTGAACAGTGCAACCCATTTTGCATAATTTGAAATAAGCAATCCTAAGTACATATATTCGGCATAAATCATCCAATAGATGTTATAAATACAAGGAATTTAGGTTTTAGCCTTTCTCTCATTCAAACAACAACAAAATCATTCATTTTCATAAATGAGTGAAAACTTTCAAAATGAGAGAATTAGATTGTTTGCTACCTTGTTTAATCACGTAAAAGTTTGTTTGGAAGTATGCTGGCGTGAAATCCTTGCTTCTAAGATATCAAACTTCCTTCTAGAGCTGGCTTCCTTCACAATTTCCACACTTTCTCTCTGTTGAATGCCCTAAGCTTGTCTCTTTAGAATTCTAGATTCAAGATGGCAAATGGTGAAGCTTCATATTTTTAAAGCTATTTATAGGTAGTTCGAGTGGTTGGATCAACTTCAACCCTTATCCGATGTTCGGGTCAAGTTTTGATCATTCATCCTCCCTTAGCAATTTCCTGGCCATGCACAGAATTATCATTTTACCCCTGAAGCTTTGACAAAAAATTTCAAATTTCTGTCAGCTACAGTAACCCATATTTTGGCCAAAATTACAACTGACTACCTTGGAGTACTGAAAGTGTACACATTTTCCCTAACTAAACCTTTTCCATTTCATTTTAGTCCCAACTTTTTCCTTTCTCATTTTAGTCCATCACTCTAATGCAACTAATTCTAATGTAATATACACAAAAAATTAATTTATTTAATAACCAACAAACATTTCTCAATGAATAGAAAGAACAGATGTTACAATAACAATTATCATCTTCATCATAACCTTCAGATTCTTCAAATTTACAATCCTTAATACCATGTCCAATCTTGCCACAGAGATAGCAAAAATCAAACAATATCTCATATTTAAAAAACACTTTGATCATCTTGTCATCCTTTCTCAAAACCAAGGTGCCTCTCTTAAGAGGTTGTTGAAGATCGACCAAAGCTCGAACTCACATAACTTTTCCCCATCTACCATCCTCACTATCATCTAACTCCATAAATGATCTCACCTTATTAACAAAAGACTTTGAAGCTTCAAAAGTTCTCATATTAAAAGGAAGCTCATAAACTTGAAACTAGAATGGAGCACAAGAAGGCTGGATATTGGATAAAGATTCTTCACCTGATATTTCATGCAATGACAATAGTTTTTTATCAAACCATTAAGGTTCTCCCATCTGAACCCTTTCCTTATCTTTTCGGTGATAAAGTTGGAAAATAAAGAGATTCTTTTCTATTAATTTTATATCTAAATCATGCTTAACCCTATAAAGTTGTTTGATAATGTTTTGGAAAGAAGTAGAATTGAAAGAGCCATCACTCCACAGGGAACCTGCTAAACATAACTTGAATATATTAGTATACCTTGTTGGATTTGGATATGTATGTTCAATTTCAACCACAGTAGCTTATCCATTCATAAACTCTATCTGTTTCCACCTATCCATATTCCATAAACTGAAAACAAGACTACATAGAGAAATAAGGAAATCTGCAACAAAAATTGGGTTTAAAACAAGACTATATATTATTTGCTCAATTCTAAGGTTAATAAGAAATCATTAATCAACAAAAATTAAGTTTAATGGAATAAGTTAGTCTTTTACAACGAAATGAACCAATGTTAAAAATTTTTTTTGGAGAGGTGACTACATTTAATGTTTAATAGTATTTTAAATAAAATTATTTTTAATAAAAAAATATTTGTAAAAAATAAAAAAATAATTAAAAAAAACAGCACATAAAAGTTAAAAAAGAAATTCTTGTAAAGATACGTGAAAAGAGTGGGATATATCATAGTCATATCATATCCCTTCCCATTGCTTTAGATTGAAAAATAAAAAGTACAATTACTATTTTCTTATATGCTTTTCTCTTAATTTTTGAGAAAGCATTCACACACAATATATCTCCATTAATCTAATTATTGAATTGTAAATTAGAAGAGAATCATATAACAAAAACTACTAGTTTGGCATGAATTAATGTAGACTTTCATTTTTTTTCTTATTTTCTTTAATATAAAATTAAAATATTGTACAATTCTTAGGAAAATTTTTTATTATTTCCATTTCAGTCAAAGCATAAAAAGCTAAAGGAAAATTAAAAAAGACCTTTTAAATTTGGATTTTAATATTGTAAAATTCTTAAAAATATATATATTTAATCTATTTTTAATTAATATAAAATAACAAGTAATCAATTAAAATATTATATGAAAATTAATAATATTTAGACCAAAAAAAAATCAAAAGCACGTGTATACCAATTAGTGTTATATGTTAGAGCACCACCTATTATAAAAAAAAAAATTTGATACAATTTTTATATTTTTATGAAAAAAATTGATAAGTATATAATTTATATGATTAATCTTTTTTATAATTAATTTTTTAACAAAAATTTTATATATTTTATTTTATTAAAAAATATAATAATAAAAATATAAATAATTATATATAAATCTATTATTAATATTATCAAGTGCTCACAATTCATATCTCTCGCATGCTCATTCTCAGCTCATGTAATGCTTATTACGTGTGAACGTCATCCACATCAACCACTTGCTTTCGCGTTTTTATGTCACATGACATATCATTATCTTCTTTTAAAAATTTATTCTTTTTCTTTTTATTTAATCTTTAAAATATAAAATTTTATTTCAATTAAAATAGTCATTATACTAAAACTTGTTTTGAGACAATTTTGTTCTGATGGCCATAATCTCATTAATTCAAAAAATTTATTTCAATTAACAAAAAGTAATTTCAAATCTAATGTAAGATAAAAATTTATAATTTACTATAAAATATCAATTATAATTTTTAACACAAAATTAATAACATAATAATAAAAATTTAGAAAATATATTTTATAGTAAATTATATTTTTAATTAAAAATAATATTATATTAACAAGTACTTCAGTATAAAAAATTTTATAAATGTTTCATTTTTCTTTTATATAACTTATATTTTATGATTTGTATTTTTTAAATTGTTAAATTATTCTTGTATTTTTTATAGTTTCATTCAAATTTTAAATTAGTCTTTATAATTTTAAAAATTATAATTTAGTCTCTATAGTTTAACAAATTGTAAAATCAGTCCATGTTGTTAATTTTTTATTAAAATTATATTAAATTATATTAATGTTATATGTTTTAAATATATATAATTTATGTCAATATAAAAATAAATAATAACATAAAAATAATTTGATAAAATATAATTTATATTAAGTAGATTAATTTAAATTAAGTAAATTTATAACATTAAAATAGTATATAGCTAACATATCATTAAAATTTAGTAAAAATTAATAAAAAATTAATTTAAAATTTTGTTAAACTATAAAAAATTTAACTATAAATTTTTTAATTATAAAAATATAATTTAAGATGATATGAAAAATTTAACCTTTTTAAATTAAGTTATAAATGTATTTGACAAAATTGAAGATTCGTAACAAGAATATTTGTTTGCGCCAAAAAAATAAAGAGTAATTTCAAAAAGTGGTTGAAGCGCTTTGGTTTCATGTGTTGTTGATAACTTCATATTCTTTTTACTTTTATATTCTTAATTCCTTCATGGATCCTTTGAATTCAATCATTCATGATTTCATTCACTATAACAATTTCTTATAGTGTTGATGAGTGATGAATGAATCCATAAGCGAAGCATCGATCAAGCAAGAAGAGAGAGAAATTCTGTGTGCTGCAAATTAGCCTTTTTCTTTCATCTTTGTTCGTAAATACTAAATACTATTTACTTTTTGTCTCTTTTCTACTCTGTTGATTTCCTTTCGCTTTCATACTTTTCTAAAAGCACAAACATTGATCTTTGTCTCTTCACACGCATTTCGAAGTTTGAATCAATCATTGATTACTCATCTCCCTCACCATATCTTCGCGTCTGTATTACCAATTTTCCAACTGATTCAACATCATCATTGACTTTTCACCACGTTCATTTGCAGGTTTCTGATTTCTGATCCCACACCCATTGTTTGTTTGTTATACTTTGAATTTCTGTTTATAAGTAAATCAGCTTCAATTATTTTCTGAGTATCTCATTGGAATCTAATCGTTCGAGCTATTTTAGACAAATTCTCAAGAAATGGGTCACTGTCTCAGTAAAGGCAAAGATTCAGAGCGAGAGTACAATGTTCACGGATCAGTTGGGGCTGCTGGAGTGAACAATCAGAAAATCCACGAACCCTACGTGAACCAATCGAAGCCCAATTCTCATCTGCCTTACCAATTACCTGAAAAGCCCTCTCTTCGTGCTTCAGAAAACCCTAATAAGCATGTTCGCAAGCCTGATACGATTCTCGGGAAGCCATTCGAAGATGTGAGGCATTTCTATACGATGGGTAAAGAACTAGGTAGGGGTCAATTTGGGGTGACTTATCTCTGCACTGAGAATTCAACTGGTAGACCGTACGCTTGCAAGTCAATTTCGAAGAGGAAGCTTGTGAGTAAAGCTGATAAGGAGGATATAAAGAGGGAAATTCAGATTATGCAGCATTTGAGTGGGCAGCCCAATATTGTGGAGTTCAAAGGAGCTTATGAGGATAGTCATTCTGTTCACCTTGTCATGGAGCTATGTGCAGGTGGTGAGCTCTTTGATCTGATTATTGCCGAGGGGCATTACAGTGAGAGAGCTGCTGCTTCGATATGCAGGCAAATTGTTAATGTTGTTCATGTATGCCACTTTATGGGTGTGATGCATAGGGATCTAAAGCCAGAGAATTTCTTGCTGTCCAGTAAGGATGAAAGTGCACTTCTCAAAGCCACCGATTTTGGCTTGTCAGTTTTTATCAAAGAAGGTAAAAATTTTTATCTGTTCGTTTCAAAGGTTTAGTGCTGCCGCCACTGTTTGGATTAACCGATTAAGCAATATTCTAAAATTGTAGGCATGTGCTATATTAGTTTCAGTATTTACTCCGCCCTATGTGATATGTTGGAATTCGGGACATGGAAAAAAGAGTGTACTACAATATAGTACTCAGACTTGGTCTTAAGTTTTCTTTTTTTTTTTTGGGTTACATAAGAAATTTTTTTTGAACTAATATTAAATTATCTGAATCTCATGACTTAGAGGTTTGTGCTCAAGTTAGCCTTTTGCCTCTGTCTTTATTCTGTTAAGGTCCTTTGCTTGACCTATAATATAATGTGGACATTTTTTTTAAAAAAAAACTTATAAACCTTGGAGTTCCTCCAAAATCTCTAAAATTGAGATAATTAAAATTAATGAAGGAGAATTAGTACAAAATCCTCCAATTTCTTTCCCTCCAAAATTTAGAAATCCTAACAAGGAGAAAGTTTTAAAATTCTCATTCCTTTCCTTCAATTTTCCTCAATTCAAACACACCCTTAAGGTTCAAAAACTTTAAATGTTGTGCGGATGTTGAAAGTTGAAGTTTTTACTTATTCATCAAGGCATAATTTCAATTTTTTTATTTGAAAGAAAAGATATAGCATATTGAGAAACATTAGTGCCATCATTATCTCTGAGGAGTTTCTCCTATTATTTTTCTTTAACCGCTTGTAATATGCACTAAATTCTCTAATTGATTCTTCCCAGGAAAGGTTTATCGGGATATAGTTGGGAGTGCTTATTATGTTGCTCCTGAAGTTCTACTTCGCAGATATGGGAAGGAAACAGATATATGGAGTGCAGGAGTTATATTGTATATCTTACTCAGTGGTGTACCTCCTTTTTGGGCTGGTAAACTATGACATCACTTTTCATAGTAGGATTATCATCTTGTATTGTATTAAAGCCAATACTTCTTTATCTTCTCCATGATTTATAGCTTGACTTAACTTTACTAAATACCTGATATAGAGACGGAAAAGGGAATATTTGATGCGATATTGGAAGGTCATATTGATTTTGAAAGTCAACCATGGCCAACCATATCAAATAGTGCAAAGGACCTTGTTCGGAAGATGCTGACACAGGACCCAAGTAAACGCATTACTTCTGCTCAGGTTCTAGGTATGTAACTTTTATTATTTTTTCCCTTCAGAAAATACTTGAAATATAGTAGATTTTATACCAATGTTGCTTCTTAGTTCAACCTTCTTCACAAAACGCCCATTTATGTGTGTACTTCTGATAGCAGTAAACCACTACTCAGTACTCACTTATTCTAGAAGGAAGAATATTCCATCTAGCAACTCTCAAGACTCAACTCTTCTTTTGCTGGAGTTATTGGGAATAACCCCGCTATGCTGAAGTGCTGCATCAGCAGACCGACTTCTGCACATTTATTGATTTATAGTTATTTCTAGTTTTCTTTGCTTTCCTAATTTTTAGGCATGTTTCCTATTTTTAGTGCATGTTCTCTATTTTCTGTTGTTTCTTTTCAGCAGCTGAAGTTAATTAATTTAATCCTGGAGTTAGTAGAGATTATTTGTGTTCAGGATCCTTGCACTTTTGGTCTGCTGCTATTTTTCCTCTCCTATCTCCTTTGTTTTCGGTAGTGTTATCAACTTCACATGATTAAGAATATATATTGGTAGAGAGTCACTTTGATATATATATTTTTTATATACTCAATTGTTATAGCCAATAGGCTATGCAAGAAAAACCTGAATTCAGGTCTAAAAAAGACAAAAACTATATCGTATCCATACAGAATATTTTTCTTCGTTTCAGTGAGAAGATGGTAATGGCATGAAAATTCTTCTTCCATGCATTTCTTGATATTCCTTATTCAAAACTTCTGTAAATTGTTCTTTCACAAAGCTGAGCCAAATGCCATCTTTCTTTACTTATCCGTCATTGTTCTGGACATGGTTGTTATGAAACCACTCTGCTGCAAAGGTACCATTGCGTACAAGGCCAGAACTCTAAGAAAAGATCAAATGGAAAAACAGGCAAAAATTGGTTGTGACTTCGACATTAGTTGTTGAGCATTAAGACTTTTAAGACAATATCTTTATTTGTAATATGCTGGATTGTTAACCCTTTACATGCTACTCTAATTTGACCACTATACTGTTTTTTCTGTTGGCTTAGCTTTTTAGCAGCGTCAAAGTTTATTTTCAGGATATTTTATTTAAAATAGAACGATGGAGATAGCAACGACGTTTTAATTCAGTCATGTCTTTCTGGTTACTATATTGTCATATTGCTCAGCATCCTTGAAACATTTCGTATTTGTCGCCTATTCATTTCTCAGCTAATTGAATTAGTATATTTTTATGCTTGAACAGAGCACCCATGGATTAGAGAAGATGGAAATGCTTCTGACAAACCAATAGACAGTGCAGTCCTTTCCAGGATGAAGCAATTCAGAGCCATGAATAAACTGAAGAAACTTGCCCTCAAGGTAAGTCAATCTACAAGTTGCATAAAGATGGACTACTGTGTTTTTTTATCCATATTGAGGTCAAATAAAGGTACTGCTTGGTCTGTAGGATTGGACCAACATTGAAGTACCTAAAGGTTAGTCGTAAACCAAAGCTTTAGTGTCATGTCATTGGTTAGACATTGAGTGACAGAATATGTCATTCAAGCGTTGTATTGTTGGGTTTATGATGCTAACTTGCTCCAGTCTGTGTATGTCTATCAATTTAATTAGTAACCTGGGTGGACTATGAATCATCTTTTAGGTCATTGCGGAAAATCTTTCTGAAGAAGAGATCCAAGGTTTGAAGGCAATGTTTACAAATATGGACACTGACAAGAGTGGTACAATCACCTATGATGAACTAAAGGCAGGATTGCAAAGACTCGGCTCAAAGCTCACAGAGGCCGAAGTCAAGCAGCTTATGGAAGCTGTAAGATATTGTAACTAAACAAATTCAGACCCCAAAATATTTTCTTTGAAGTCTTATGATTTAGATTTCTTTGCCAAAATTTCAGGCTGATGTAGATGGAAATGGCGCCATTGACTACATAGAGTTCATCACTGCTACAATGCATAGACATAAATTAGAAAGAGATGAGCATCTTTACAAGGCCTTCCAATATTTCGATATGGATAACAGTGGGTGCGTCCTTCTATACATATTACTATGATAACTACTAAGGTGCAGTGGTTTAACAAAGTAAAGGAGCACAATAAATACAAAATTATGTTAAAACAAGTTTGGTTGGATTTTCATGTACATCCATTTGATTTTTGTTTGATTCCATTGCAGGTTCATTACAAGAGATGAACTTGAAACAGCCATGAAAGAATATGGCATGGGCGATGAAGCCACAATCAGAGAAATCATATCAGAAGTTGACACTGATAATGTAAGCCTATTTTCTATTATATGGCTGCAGGTTTTTTCTTCTAGTTTCATTATCAACGCTTGACTTTATGGTTTTGCAGGATGGTAGAATCAACTATGAAGAATTCTGTGCAATGATGAGGAGTGGAACCCAACAAGGCAAGTTATTCTGAATCATTCTATACATCACTTGGCACGCTGCATTCTCGAAACTCCATAGTGAAAAGAACTATAGAGTTAGAGCCATTTCAATTGTAACTTTTGATCTAAATGCTTCCATAAGAAGTTTATCTCCTAGTCATGTAAAGTTTCAGTTTTAGATTGGTTTTGATTACAAGATTAAGCATATAACTGTGAGCCAATTCTCTGCCTTCATCTTCGTCCGTTTCTTTTTTACTTTTTTTGGACATGAGAATAGACTCACCTCCAGAAAGGGTGATTCTCAGTTTTTTAGAACTTGTAATGAAAACCTGATCTGCTACTGTCTGTATACAGATTATTCTTCTGTTTATGAAATAAGTGTTGTGGAAAGTTCTAATCCTCAGTTATTTTGGATCCGCCGAGGGGAAGTAATGGTTTTAGAGGTCAAGCCTCAAGCCATGACATGTTTTATTGTTTGGGATGGCCTTATGTTTAATCCTGCATTTTCCGCCTGTAGGTAACAGATGGATTCTCTCATAATTTTATTCCATACTGATGATTTGGCAGAAACGCCATACGTAAGATTACATAGCCAAAAGGTGGAAGGAGTCAAATTGAATAAATTTAACAATTTTATGATGAAAGGTTTTTAAAAAAGTTACACAATTAGATGATTATAAATCAACGCAGTAATAAATATTTGAAGTGACAATATTCTTACGTTAAACAAGCCACCTTTCGTCAGCTTAATGTATTGCGTGCTAGTGGGACTAGAATCAATTCTACCTTTCTCAAACCAGAATGGAGTCTTAGTTCTCTTTCTTACGTGCTACTAAAGAATCAGTTCTACTCTCAAATCCAAAAGCCTGATTTGACTCCGAAATCTTACTGCGTTAATAATTAATGCAGACACCAAATGAATTTAATATTTTAATATGAACCAACAAGTATAAAAATAAAAATATAACTGCTCATATGAAATCATACTTCTTAACCCAAAAACAAAAATTACCAGATCAAAACATTAACAAGAGACACCATCATTACCGTGTAATATATATAAGGTGGGCTGCATACATCCAACCATTACATCCACTGCAATATTTAATCACACCTACATAGGTTTACAAAACACTCATCAAACTCAAAAATAAAAAGGGGAACAGACAGATTTTGGCTTATAAATCACCAAACAGAACCCTTATTCTTGTCCAAAAAATAAAGAAGCCAGTTTATACAAAAACCATGACCATTGATCTAGTATTTCTAATAAACCCACCTGAACAACTGACACAAATTACTATTAAACAGAACCCAGATATTCAAAAACCATGAATCTTGATCTGGTCCTTCCTGACCAGACCAACCTGAACCAGAAACTGAGAGACGTTCTTGCGCTGATCACCTTGGAGTTGGATGATCTTGCCGAGCTCCTTGTCCTGAACAACGTTGCCGTTGCAGCAGAATTCCTTCTTGAGGTCCTTGAGGATCTTCTCGTAGCTGAAATCCTTCTTCAGGCCCTGCACGGTGGTTAGGCTTTTTTTTCCATTCCTTTGTTGAATTCTGATATGCACATACCCTTTGCCTCCCGGAGCATCAGATTCTTTGGCTTCTGCGAATGGATCGAAGGGAGTGGGGAGCTGAACTTCCAAATCAACCATGTACCTTGTTTAGTGAACTCCTGTGGACCCAAAGAACGCAGAGAGTAACTGCAAGGAACAACAAATACCATGACTTTTAGTACCACAAAGAATTAGAAAGATCCTCACTTCATTGTTAGTTGACAATAGAGAGCTCTAATTTGGAAACTAAAGTAGCTCAAGCCTGTCACAATCACAAAGTTCAATCAGGAATGACACTCCATAGAACAACCCAAACAAAAAGAGATATAACAAGAATCTTTCAGTGCTTTACACAAGCAAACCACGCATGATCCTTCACCGAACACAAGTAAAACAGAAACAGCCACGAAATTTCAAAAAATACAAACCACAAACTCTTCGGAAATCAAAAGCTAATATTCCATAACAACCTAATCAAATTCAAATTAAAACATCTCACAACAAAATGAAGAATCCAATCCATCAAACCGCTCGCCGCTTCAAATTCAAATAACAAAATAGACTTGCAAAACATAAACACAAACAAAGAGATATTTTATTGAGCGAAGACCTAGAAGAAAATAGAAGAACCAGAGAACAATCCTAGACAAACATGACAACAGAATGTGGAAGGAGAGAGAGGAACCTGAAAGCAGAAAGCGTTGGAAGCAAACAAGCGAATTGGAATGAGAAGGAAAGAGGGAGATTGGAGGCTTTATATATAGGCGCGAAAGGCCCGGTTTAAGCCACTAGCCACAAGTTGCGGAGGATAAAGGTCGGGAATGTATGTACACGTGGATGGTCCTGATCATCTGAAAATTTTCATATGTAATTTGACTCAAAAATGTTTTTATAATTTAAGGGTTTTATTAATTAATATTTTTAAATTATTGGTGAAGGATTAATGAAATATTTAATAATTTAAAATGTATAAAACGTTAAAAAATAATAATTTTTAATATTTAAATATTTTATTAATTAATCAGGTAAAATTTTAATTAGTATAAAATTAATTAACAAAACTCATAATTTAATTATTTCATATTAAATCAAGTGTTTAATCACTATTTTATTGTGTATTCTTTTAATTTTTAAGACAAAAAATAAATAAATTATAAACTATTGTTTTGCTTCATAAAATTTTAATTTTTTAATTTATGATAAATGATAATCTAAGTTTAATAAAAAATAAGATGATGGGACAGGGGAAGCGTAGCATGAACGCAGTGGGTCCACAAAGTAAAGAAGAATCGAGAACGTAAAAAAATTGGAGACACACGACAATCCAAATCCAACAATAATGACCCACGGTTATTTATATTTATATTATAATAATTTTAGATTTATTTTTGATTTATTTTATAATATAAAAAAATAAAATAAAATATGTCACTTGAGAATATAACAAATTAAATACTTTTTTATTATTTAATTTTTTTATTATTTTATATTATGATAATAATAATTACTATATAAATAGACGTGGTGTGATTATCTACTTGTACTTACTGATGGAGCTTGCAGTTTCGGGAGGACAAAAAGAAGCATATGCAAAAATAAGAGCACGAGGATTTTGGATTTTTTAAGAAAAATTAAGCATTAATTCGATTGGAGGTTTCACATTATAAATATTTTTTTATTTTTAAAATATAATATAAAATAATTATTATAGTTTTAAAATAATAAAAATTATTTAATTAATTCATTTATTATAATTTTTAATTTTATTTTTTTATATCTTATATTTTATGCTATAAAATATATTATTTTATAAAATCACTTAATAAAAAATTTAAAATCTATTATAATATAGATAAGTGATAAATAATATTATATTAATTATATTATATCAAATAAATATTTATTTAGATTTTAAAAGTATATAAATTTATTCAATGTTGTAATAAATTAAAAAAATTAAAACATATTAAAAAATTGTATTTTTATTTGTAATTTTCAAATATTAACCCAATTAGAAATTAATGTTTTATTATTTTTTTCGTCTTTCGCCCATTATAGAGAATGGCAAACACTACACGCACAGTTTCTCTTTATTTGTTTTATTCATTTTTTTTTATTCCTTATTCTTTTCTATCTAAAATTAGGTAAGGATTATTATATTTTACAATTAACAATATATAAATTATTATCCTTTAAATATTTTTCAATTAATTTATTTGGTTTTTACAATAAATTGATGGTTTAGTTGTTGAAACACCACTTCTTTAAAATCTCTAATTACTCTCCCAAATTCCAATTATATATCTTCAGTTTTTTTTTTGGGTCAAAGTTTATATATCCTCAATGAAAGTGATGTATTTACATGTCTTCTTCGTCCAAATCATGTTGCTTTGTTTTTGGATTATTAATTCTTTATATTTTTGTTATAAAGTTCTTTAATTAAAATAAAAAATATAAATTTTTTTAAAAAATAAGTATAAAAAAATAAATTATATAAATTATACATATATTAATTTTTAATCAAAAAACTTGAAAAATTTAAAAACAATAGCTAAATTTTATTTTATTTTTTTGCTTTTTGCTTGCTTCACATCATCTTTTTCGAATAACTCAGCTTTCAAAAGTCTGGACAGGTTTTTATATAATTTTTTATATTTTTATTATCCTTTTGCATATTGATAGATATAATTTAGGGTTTAATCTTTTTACTTTTTAGTATTTTGTTGCATTTATTATTGTTTTTTGAAAAATTCAGTAATCAAAATTTTACTATAATTATCCAAAATAAATCTTAAAATTAAGTAAAAAAATTTTATTTTTGTTTAACTCATCATGCCACCATCAATGTTATCCTCGTGAACATAGTTGTCAAACTCATGAGTTAAATTATAAAATCGCATAATTTGACAAGTACACTTCTCAAAAACTTGTTAACAGGTATGTAAACTTGCGAGTTAAACTACGAGTTTATATTTTTTGAATGTTAAAAAAACAATTGAATTGTTTTTTCCTTTCATGAATGTCTATTGAGTCCAAATTTGTTTTAACCAAAATGAACATCTGGGTTAAAATGACATAGAGGAACAAAAGCCCAAAAAAATATTTTCATTGGTCATTAAAATATTTTGTTTATATTAATAAAAATTTATATTTTAATTAATTTATACAAATAAAATTTTTTAAAATCTTTGTTGAATGCTTAATTTAATTTACTTGATTTGATTATGTACAAATTATCAACTATTTATGAAACTATGGAGTACCGATATTGCTTGATTTAAATTAGTAATATTATGTATTTAATTATTTATGTATGAAAATGTATAATTTAAATAAATTTATATTAAGTAACTATGCATTTAAATTCATATTATCAATTTATATTTATTATAATAAAGATATATATTTTTAATAGTTAATTATTAACAAAGATAAACTCTTATAACAAGTTTACTTTATCTTTATAAGCTTACTTAAAATTTTGAATATGACAATCTTGTGAGCCAACACAGTGAAGTGCACCAATCTAAAAAATGTTCTATTGAATAAGACATTGATACAATTTTAATACAAAGAAATTAGAATTGAAAACTTGTTAGAAGTCTCAGTTCATATCTAAGCAAAATGAGGCTAAGAAAATTTAAAAAAAAAAAAAAAGTTGAAGAAGAAAGAACTAAAGAAAAGAAATGGCCATTGTGATTTACAAACAGGAACAAACCATGTTATAAATTGGGGAAAACATTTGACACATTCTATCTATGTGCTTGGGTTATCTGGCAAACGTTTCAGATCCATTTCAACTTGGTGGATTGTCCATTGCATATTCTCCAATTTCTGCAAGGAATAATCAGTGTAAGAAATTCCAGAACATCCTATAAGAAAATTAATAGCTAATTTTGATTTTGAGCCCACAAGTTGTATAAGTTTTTAAATATATCCAATGAGTATATTTTATCTTATATTCTCAATTTTTAAAATTGACCATTAATATTAAGCCAAACTTGAAAGAATTTTGTCTCTCAGTAAAAGAATCAAGCAAATTATATATATATATATAATAGATACACTTTTCAGTAAGATTTCCCTTTGATATGTTACATATTTATTTTTAATTGATTTAATCTACTTGTATTTTATAAAGATTTTGTTAACTAGTGCCAATCACTGTTTAAGGAAGAATCTAATTAATTGAAAAAAGTATTTAAGTTTTAATTTTGAAAAAAAAAGTCTATAGGAGTAAAAACTTCTTTTGATTAAAATTTTGATCAACCAATCAAATACTTTCTTAACCAGTACTAAGAATACTAATTAACAAGACTCATTTTATAAACCAGGTTTACTTAAGAATCTCCTAATCTGAAAAACTTTTGGACAAAACCAAAACAAGAATTGAGAAGACTTAAGACCTGTTTAATTACAGTTTTTAAAAATTGGTTTTTGATTTTTGAAAATAGAAACAAGAAAATCTATTCGAATAACTATGTTTAGATAGAAAATAAAAAAATAGAATGTGTTTTGGAAACAAAAAATGCAAAACAATTAAAATATGTTTTGAACTCTAATTTTTTAAAACAAAAAAAAAAACACAAAAACTAAGTCTTTTTATTAATATCATGTATATAAATATATGAAAACAATATTATTCTGAATTTTCAGAATTAATTTTATAAAATAATTTTAAAGAACAAAAAAACAGAACAATGTCCAATCAGACTGTTCAATGCCTATTTTTGTCCTTTTTCCCATTTTCTACTCTCCGGGACTTGAGGCCTCCTCTGTAACAATCGAAAAAATGAAATATATTATAGTTAAACCAATATTACCTTTACGATATCATGGTATTGCCTTGCAATATTGTCGAAGTGAGGATCAACGCCTTGGTATTCACGTAGGCGAGTGACCTGGTAAAGAGATTGAAGTATAACTTAGAACACAAATAAGATGGTCGACAATAAGGGAGTAAAGGTAATCATATCATAATATTGATAATCTGATAGACCTGAAACCCATCAATGCTGTTAGAGAAAAAGGAAGAAACAAAAATGAAAAAAATACAGAGGGACCACGTGAGAAACCACAGAGGCAGCAAGAGAGTATATTCTAGAAGGAATAAAAGGGGATGAGGTGGCCAAAGGGATAGACTAAAAATGCCTTAAGGGAATATCTCTAACTAATTTCTGTTGAGGTGGGGGGGAAAGGTATGTGAGTAGGTGGGGACCACATGCAGTTAACAAGTGGTATTTACCAGCTGATGGAAGGAGGGGAGGGCATCTTGGAGAGTATGGAATTTGGGAGAAAGCTAGCAAACCTTTACTGCTTTTGCTCTGTTTCGTGTGTTTCAATCTCTTTTCTATTTTCTGCTACTCTACTGAAAGAAAGTGCCGCCTAGAGTGTGTTTTGCTTCTGCTTTCCATACTCTGCTGTTACCTTGTGAGTATAGAGATGCTATGAGTGTATGAGAGTCACTGTTTTTGCACTATTTTGCTATCAATAAAACTGCAGTATTACTCAAACAACCAATTCAGTAACCGGGCTCTATCATGTGCTATGATAGGGATGAGGATAGTATGGGATACCCAAATTCCACATCGAGTAGAATGAGATGCTCGATGAGGTATTTAAATGACTTGGTTCTTCCTCTTCAATAGCTAGCTTTTGGGGGAGGGTTCCCCAAGCCACTTGGATCCTATCAATTGGTATTAGAGCTGGTTTGTCGACGGCACGGAGAGAGCTACCTACGGAGGGTTCTGACTGGCGGAGGGGTTGACCCGCGGAGGAGTGAAGCAACACCGAGTGAAGTGTCGTAGAGTGTAGCCGCTGGGTCATCGGCTCTTCAAGGGCGATGCTATGATAGGGATGAGGGTAATATGGGATACCCAAGTCCCACATCGAGTAGAATGAAATGCTCGATCGGTATTTAAGTGGCTTGTTTCTTCCCCTTCAATAGCTAGCTTTTGAGGGAGGGTTCCCCAAGCCACTTGGATCCTATCATAATCATAAAGTTCACACCAGATGAAACCAATATGATACTGCCAGATGATATACTCCTTGCTTAATTATTCCTTCTACAGTTTTTAGGTGCAATACTAAAACATCCTTAATTTTTGGCTTCCTTAAAGCTGTTAGGAAGTTAGGGAAACAATTAAAATATACTGGGCCATCACACAAATTTGACTCTAATAATGCTATAACAGAATTATAAAACCTTCTATTGTTGTATCTTTTAATGCTAGAAATACTGGATGATTAATTACTAACCTAAGCAGAGGTTTTACTGCTACTTGTGTATCAATCCTACATGCAGAAAGGTATATCTATCTGCTTTGAGTTCATCTATAAGTTTTCCTTGTAAAATTTTTATTGTCTTGTATTGTTCCCACGTTCTAATTGTTTATAATATTCTATAGACATCATGTTTCATTTGACCTAATATTGGGTATTGGCATCTTTCTTCAGCTTCTGATATAATTAATTCTTGGTTGTTGACTTGATCTTGATCTTTGTCATCATATTGATCATTACAAGTAGAAGGGGGTAGTCTATCACAATCTTACCTTTAGACTTTAATCTTCAAAGTAAATTAGCCATTATTGTGCTTCAAATTATATCATTACCTAGAAAATTGTCTAGCACCTCTATCAGGACCACTATTTCTGTGGGACCACCTAACACCTAATCCTGGCTTAACCTGGATGACCAACATAGTAATCTACAACTAACCAGTGCTAGGCCACTGACACTCTAGATTTTGATATAACATTGGGCAAATAACTTCTAACTTGAAAGATTAAAACAGTCAAGGCTCTGATACCATAAATCCCCATGGGCCACGGTACCACTGGGCTGACCAACGGTCACACTGCCCATCTTAGGGACTTACTGCCAGAATCACAATAGTTGACCAATGTGTGCACCGCTCTTACGGCTAGGGTCATGAGTGAGAGTTTTCAAGGATGCTATCCACAACTGTGTCTGGGTTTACAGCTCACAGCTGCTTGTCATGGTTCTAATACCATAAATCCCCATTAGCACAAGACCGCTAGGCTCACTGACAATCTCAATATATATATATATATAACATGGTTAGGGGTG
Source organism: Senna siamea (assembly GCA_031216115.1). NCBI lineage: Eukaryota > Viridiplantae > Streptophyta > Magnoliopsida > Fabales > Fabaceae > Senna > Senna siamea. Next base: position 12,841,717 of record CM062361.1, on the reverse strand, counting down.
GGATTAAGATCTCATGTGACAGAATAACATATCAGTGTTATGTGAAAAGAGACATAGATATAAACTAAAAGTATACTATTCATCCATGGTCTTCATTGTGCAAGTGAGACCTACTATTCAATCAATTGTGTTTATCTTTCTCTTTGGATGACACTATCATGTTATTTTTTCACATGAGAGAATTCTAATTCATTACGGGTGGCTTTGGATCTTGGCCAAAGTCTAAATCTCTTCCCCAGAAATCGTAAAGTCGCACTCCCTCATATCAACTTATGGTTAATACATTTAAGGTTCTAATTTTAAAGTGCTCCTGAGAAGAAAAGAACCTAGGTTGGCAAGAAGAGATATTATCTTCTCTTACTAACTAAACTAACCCCTCTGGATGGTAAATTGGCAATTTGTTTCACATCTTATAGAGGTACCACCCCTGCCTTTGAGTGCATGTTTATTTGACAGTCGTATCTTGTGTTAAAGCATCCATCAAAATATTCTAATATCCATAGGACTCATTTTACTACTACATTTTTTATGTGAACAATGATTGAAACGTTTGGGTTATTCAAGAAAACTAATGCAGAGAATGTGAAGACCCAAAAATCTCCAATCTAAAATCAAATAAGCTTCTGAATGTTGAACAGCTTGAATATGATGAACTGATTAAAAACTCTATGTCCCTTTTACTAATCAAAGTAGAACATCTAGGAAAAAAAGAAAAATGAATTTACTCCGTATATTATTTGCTAATTTCAGAACGCTGCTTCATGTTCAGTCTCACTACATTCACACTTGCTATTTATGAAGAGTTCAACTCACGACAAGAAACTATAAATAAATAAAATCAATAGCCATTAAATCACATAGTGGTAAAACATGCAAGGGGAAAAACTCAAATTAGTAACCACTAAGTCACCTTGGTGCTAAAAATTGCACAAGGAAATAAGAACATACCGTTTTATTATATGCAATAGAAGCTTCTTCTGTAGCCTCAACAAGATACTTCCTAGAATGAAAAGAAAAAGGTTGACTAATACTGAACCAGGAACAGGTTATAAACTTACAAATGTATTATCGTCTTTTATACCTTATCTTATGAAGGGCAGGTATAGATTCCTGAGTGTAAGTTTCAAGAAGGAGAACATGTTCTAGAACCCTGATATGAAATGGCAAACATTACATATATCAGATGACAGAACTTGGCAAAAATTAAAATTGCTGGTGAAAAAATTCCCCTCCCCCCCCCCCTCCTCCAAAAAAAAAAAACATAGAAGTTAGAGCTCTTTGATTTACAATGAAATTTCAAGGATTATGCCTAAAAGCTACATTTGTGTTCCCCACCATTTACTACTCCCCCAATTTCTCACTTTTTTCTTTTCAGATTTTCCCCACTAAAATCTCAGTATTCAAAACAGTAATAGTGATACATGGCCTTCCCATATAACCTTTAATTTAAATTTGATTTATGTTTTGATTATCAAAATTCAAACAGCATTGATCCCAGCAAAGTTTTGTTGAGGATAAAAAATATTGAGATCCTTATAATTTACACCTTCCGTTCCTTAAACTCTGCATTTTAACCAAGGTAATAAATTGAATGCACGGCATGATTCTTAGAATCACATTCACAAGACAAAAAAAAAAGTAATTAAAAATGTTGCATATTGGTTTAGGAAGATTATATATATCTAATATTTGCTTGTTATCCCTTTGAACATGATATCTTCTCAGAACTCATAGTCTTCCAAGTTGCTACGCAATGAGACATACTACCATACAATTCAAGTTAATATTTTACTTTGCAACTTTGTTAAATCATAACATCCTTCAGCTATTAAAGAATTTAACAGAAAAAATAGTTATGGAGTATACATAACACAAGAGAGCAATCAAATTATATGAATTCAGGAAAAATATTAATTACACCCAAAGTTAAACTGTGCCTTTTTGTCAAACAGGGCAGTCTTACATTTTCTAGATGTTATATACTAAAGACTATTTTCTCTAAAATTTAACCTTTTAGAAGCAATGTTTTCTATCCACCTCATGTACAAGATTAAATCCCTTTTGGTGTTCTAAATACTACACCCATGAAAATAGCAAGATAAAATTCTTACTTTCAGAAAACTCTTTTATAATTTGTTTCTCATCTATTATTACTTAAAAGAACAAAGAAATGATAAAGTTAGCAGATGACAAACAAACCTCAATTTTGCACTCATGGTCGCGCATCTCTTACAAAGCCATGTCTTCTGCAGTTCATCCTACATAAACATTAGGTTAATTCAATATATATCCTTAGCTATCAAAGAAGTGAATTTGCATAATGTACTCACATATTTATGTTGATGCTGCAACTTCAAATCTTTGACAAGTTTAATAAGAACTCCAAGTATCTGCTCCAAGACCTAAATGAAAATAATGGTTTCAGTATCTCCATACCATTGTGAAAATGCAGCCAAAAAAAGAAATCTAATTTGAAATGCACAACACACACACACACACACAGAGATTGGATTTGGGAGTTTAAGTGTGTGTCTATGTCTGCTAGAAAGAGGGTCTTCTACATAATGACTAAGCATGTACATTATAGTATTCAGCAAATTTTCTATCTGCAGAATAAAGGTCATCCCGCAATGATGCTTCTTCTCGCTCAATCTCCTCAATTAACAACTTCACCCTGGTAAAATAACAAAAATGAAGAATGAGGAATTGCAGTCTATAGATAGGTCCAGTACAGAACTTACAGCTAGTAAAATATGGGCTGAATGGACTAATGCCATGCTATTTACTTCATACTAAAAATAAGACCCTTCACACCTCAAGTATCGGTAGTTAGCAAGCATCAGTAATGAAAAATATGAGCTAGGTGATCATCTAGAAGCCAAAGAAAATGGAGGTTCTATTAAGATAAATCATCCATCTTACATGGATAAAGAAACCAGCAGAACTCAACACATGTCATTCAGATCATGAGAATTAAAAAGAAAATGTTGTGCCTATTTATTAGTCAGGTTAGTTACAATGGTCAATTTTCAATCATTAAACACTTTTAATATCTATATAAACTTAGACACAACAACATCAGACAACTTCTGCCAAAATACAGAAATGACTTTAGGGGGGCCATAGAATTAGACTATCTGGTTAAAAAGAAAAGTTATGCACTTCCCAATTAGAAGCCCTATGTTGCATACTTCAACAAAGAAACTATTCATTATATTGATGAAAAGAATAGACAATGTTTCCACGTTACAAGTAAATAAAAACTTTTAAACAATCATAATCATAAGGATGAGGACCCTGGAATTTGCTCAAACCTTTCTGGAAGCCGTGCACTCGTACTTTGACTTCCTGATGATGAAGAATCTGTATCGTTGAACCAGGAATCAGTTTGAGGATTATAAACAAAATGATATAGAAAAGGATGGTATATGCATCACCGCATCTCCTTGAAGATCAGTGGTATACAGTTAATGAAATATTATGCACAATCTATAAATGTGACTTAAATAGGAGTATTGTCCACAAATAAAACTTACCAATTTCATCCAATTCAAAGGCATCTGATAACTCATCATATTTCACTTTCAAGCGAGCCTCTATCTCATGGGAGAGAGACAAGCGATATTCTGTCATATCCTAAACACAGAAGATTCTAATATGCTTCAGTGAAACCTAGTTAGTCACTTCAAAGTAAAACCTACGATAGAAGGAGTGTGCTTGAAATTTAATTCATAAACTGAGTTACATAGTATACCACAGATAGCGGTGTCTGTTGAAGCTGAGTTTGCCACAAATAAGCAGGTGTAATTCCGAGAAAACGATTGGGGACACCACCAACTCCAAGTTCCACTGGATCAGTAGCAGCAAGAGCAGAATTAGCACTGCCAGTAGAGCTGTTTGGAGTGGTAACATTAGGATTAATGCTTGAGTTGATCGTGGCACTGGTACTAGTACTGTCAAGAGAGCTTCGAGACATTACACTCAATTTTTCAATATCTTCCTTGTGGACTTCACCATCTTTGGAGATAAGAGGAAGCCTCAGTCTTTGAGCTGCTTCAGCCACAACCATTCGATGCTCTAGAGTCTCATAAACCTGAAATCCATAAGAATGTACATATTACTTTTATCAATCTAGATCAGCACCCAAACAGTATACAAGCAGATTAGACACATGAGTTTTATTCTGTTCTTGTGAATGGATATGTAGAGAGGGTGGAAAGCCTTATTGCTTTGTTGAGCTTGTTTGCTTTCACTTTATTTTATCATGATGCCTTTGTTAAGGAAGATATCTTATTTTTCTTTGTTTGGTGTACTTCGTTCCTCTATCCATTAAAATTTCTTCTTTTATGACAGAATTGAAAAAAAAAATTCCATAATAGCTAAATTAAAACGTCCTCACTCTACCTAGCATTAGTCCTACCAGCAAAACTCATGCACTAATCCAAAAATTCACAAAACAACTAAATGTATGTTGGAAGAAGAGATGGTCAATATATTGTGGAATCCTATAAAGAGCAGTTTCATAAAGAGTATAATTTTAATCTCCATGTAAAAACCCAAACTTTCAAGTTCTAAAAAAGTATTTTCCTTTATGTCATGTTTGTTTCGACTTTTTTTTCTTTTTTTGGAAAAAAGAGTAAGTTTCCAGTAAAAGTATACAAGACCTGAGGGGTGTTCGTCAATCCCAGTTGTGTATATAGACCCGCAGTATCTCTAATTCCCCCGAGGTTAGCCACAGAAATGGCTTGCTGATACTTTTCCACCATTGCAGAGGCTTCAGAGTAAATTGCCTACAACCAATCCACAGATCAGTAAACTAACAATTACACTATACTTAACCAACTTCTAGCCCAGCAATTCGTATACCGAATATTAGTCCCAAATCATTTTCTTGAATCCAAATATCATAAAATTAAGAAATAAAGATCCACTTTAGGGCTAAAAACCATACATATGAATAAAACTTTACCATAGCTTCCAGGTACCGCAGTCTTTCCCTGCACATTTCCTCTCTCGCCTGCACATTGACTCAGCAAATCAATTGGCACAAACTAATATTAAGCCAAATTGGCACCCATTTGTCAGGGAATCTTCGCAAAAACCAAATAAAAAACTAGGGAAATTGGAGACAGAAAGAGAATTACGAGTTGGAGATCGTTGTACAATGGCTTGGAGATAAGAGATCCATCGGGAGCCAAGCAATGCCGCTCCAATTGATCGATGACCTGTGTGACATCGGCGGGAAGGTTCTGGCCGTGCAGTCCCTTCACCATTGAAGCTGGGTCGGAGATGAGGACGGCGTCGTTTCTTTACTTAGTCCTTGCCAGACTTTCGATGTCAAAAGCTAAGAACTCTCATTCACCCAACAAGCCTTGAAGAAGCATCAAGCTGAAATTTTCAAGTATAGAAACACCATCGACAAGCCAGCCTCAAAAATCAAATTGATCCTTCCATTGTTCAATTTGAGATTTTTTTTTTTATTTTAAGAAAAAGCTTTCATTTTTTTTATAAAATTTTTATTGGGACAATTTTGCCGAATTCAAAACAATGAGGAAGAGGGAGACAAAAAGTAATTTATAAGGTTGATAGAAAATTGACATTATAATTTTTTTAGTTTGAAGCTAGAGGTCACAGTCATAATATTTGGATAATAAATAATTAAAAAATAAGGTATTTCTTTTATATTTTTAAATTTTATATTTATTTTTATTTTATCTTTAAAATTTATCTAAAAATAATTAAGCAATAATAAAAATATTATAATTTAAGAATATTTATTTTTATTTAATATTTAAATATTATTAAAATTTTATTTATATTCTTAAGATTTATTATTAAATATTATATTATTTTTTGCAACCTTCAATAAAATAAAATTAAATACAATTTTAAAAATAAAATTAAAAATTAATATAAAAAGTAAAGATATAAAAGATGGCATTAACTTAAAAGCAAAGTATGATATGAATACTTCAATAGTGTGACAACTTTACGTTAGACGGCCAAAAACCAAAAATTCATCAAACTTTGAGTTCAATACTCTTGCGAACAAATTTTAAAAAATAAAATAAAATCAATTCAACGATTAAAATTTCAAAAAAAAAATATGCCAGCTATAATGTCTTTGGCGAAAATTTTGATTATAAAACACTAAGCATACTGACTGTATACAATCCGATATAATAGCCGTTTTTTAGTTAATTTGCATCTAATCGAGATCCAAATGTCATGCTATGCTTGGAAGTACAGTCATCAACCAAAAGCGACATGGGAGTGTGCTTCTTCGAGAAATTATCTTTCACAATATGTATAGTTTTATTGAATAATATATAAATTTATAGTTGTAATTATTGTTTAACAAATTTTTAATATAATATAGTTTCCTTTTACTTTTTTGTTTACTTTTACTTTGTTTTTTTTTACAAAAAATGATAATAAAGACTAAGAGAAAAAACGTTAATAGTATGTTATAAAAATTAATATTCAAAAGATTATTATATAAATTTAAATTACAAATAATTTTATCTAATCAGAATAATATAACTAAATTTAACTACTCTTTAAATATCTAAAAATCTCTTTAAAAAGAAATGACCATATACCAATTTACTTTTCCTCTAAACATTATTTCTTGTACTTTAAATAAATATAAAAGAACTAACTAAAATATGCTAAATAACTCTTCTATGAAAAGTTCAAATTTTTTACGTTCAAGCTCTTATTAAAAAAAGTCTGTTTAAAAAAAAAAAAGACTTTGTGGCCAGAGTTTGATCTCTCCAAAGTCAGTCCCTCTGCTAAAATCAGCATATAGTTTTGTGTCAGTATTTGAAACACTTATTTTAATAAATTTTATTTTTAATTTGGGTGCGAGAAATGTTTGCATGAAATTCCTCTTCCTTAAAAACATTAATTTAATTTGTAAAAGATATACTGTTTTATTTTATTTTTTATAAATAAAAATTATTAATTTTATTTTTTAAAAAAGTAATCACAATCAATAATATATGTGCTTATATCAATCTAAACTAGCCTAAACCAGCATTATAACATGCCTAAATAGCCAACCAACAAGGCAAAACAACACAAGTCAAAACAGGACTACAACATATCCAAACACTACATAGTGCCACATAAACGAATCGATTAACATTGCATTACTAATACTAACAAAATAGTAATATTCATCTTTAAAGAATTAAATTAAAATGAAAAACATCTCTTAAAAATTAAATCAGTAATTTACTCTTATTTAATTATTTTTATTTGTATATTTGGATAAGACACCCTTTCCCCTCTCCCCGCCCCCTTTTTTTTCTTGCTCGTCCATAAATTTATAATTTATCACATAATCTAATTTAAATCTTAATTAAATTAAATTCTAAATTTTCAACAAAATTATTTGTTTGTCACAATATGAATAAATACTATGTAAATACAGTCAATATCTATCAAACAAATGCTAACAAGTAGCAAATAATCCTTGCACAAGCCAGATATTTTGAAAAAAAAAACACATAAAACACTGCTAAAGAAATTGTGTTCCCTCTAATAATAATAATAGTCCATAGGTATGCATACATTAACGTTTTATAATGAAGAGAAAAAAAATATCAGGCAAAGAATTGAAACTTCCCATGATTCAACTTCTAAATCAGATATAAGGAACACCACCAAAATGCCACAAGGAGCTAATCACCAAATCCAGAAGTACAAGATGCCTGAAAAATACTTAGGTACACTTGGTCTACAAAATTTTGGTAGATCAAGCTAATCAGGAATAAACATAAGGGTGTGTTAAAGATTAGTCTCATTAAAAAGTATGTATAAGATACTTATGTCTATTTATAATTAGCTTGGTCTATAAATTTTTTTGTAGACCAGACCTACCCAAAAATTCTTCTGCTTATTGTTTAATCAGGTTGCGGATGACATAAGGAAGAATACCACCATGATCAAAATATGCCAGCTCTACCTGTACATGAAAATTCTATCAGCTTCTAAAAATTATCCAGTGTTTTCTATCATTATTTTCACCATATATATATTTCTAGCAGATAAATGAATTGGTGATTAAAAAAGAGGAGGCAATCACCTCTGTATCAAACCGAAGCGTGCATGTAAAAGATTTGCCAGTGTTAGTTGTAACACTGACATCCTGGCCAGGCCTAATGTCACTTATTTTAAGCGGTAGATCAATTGTGTACCGCTCATGGCCTGTCAATCCTAATGTTTCTACATCCTGACCAGACTTGAAACTGAAAGGAATTATGCCCATTCCCACAAGGTTACTGCGATGGATTCTCTCGAAACTCTTGGCAATAACTGCTTTCACTCCCTGATAAATGAAAAGAGATCATAGATGATGAATATTTCTAGCAGAAGCAAACATGGACCGAAGAAATCAGAGAAGATGCCATGTTCAGGACACTTAGATTAAGAGCTACAAAGGAGTAGGCAAGATTCGTGCAATTTTTTTATGTTTCTAATCTGATTGGTGATAAAAACATGACACATGGATATCTTTTACAGCTCAAAACCAAAGCCCGTACACAAGTAATCTATTCATTGGAGAACTTGATAATAAGTACAAAGCTAATAATAAACACCTTAAGAATTTTTCCCAAGTTTTGTCCTAAAGAAGCATTATGCTTAAATTTACCAGAAGCATTGGACCCTTGGCAGCCCAATCCCGAGAACTCCCACTTCCATATTCAGATCCAGCTAAAATGATGGTGTCATGACCAGCAGCCTTGTATCTCTGAAAATATGTTGATGATTGTTTAGGGACATAGTCAATGACAAACACAAACATGGTACCATACCAGCAATCGTGTCCCAAAAATTGACAGGATAAGGTTAGTAATGCAGTATGAGAAGTGAAAAGATATATTTATCATTTATTTTGTTATGTAACATGCAATTATATTATTTGGGATTAGGGTTTGTAATTTGGGAAACACAGGTAACTTAGGATTTGATTAGGAGGGTTTTGGGGTTATGGGACTAACCATTGCTGCATCATACACATAGAGCTTTTCTCCTGTAGGAATGTGAATTGTCCTTGGTCCAACCTCCCCATTGAGAAGCTTGTTCACAAGGCGGATGTTGGCGAAGGTGCCCCTTGCCATCACTTCATCATTGCCTCTACGACTTCCATAAGAATTGAAGTCCTTGCGATCGACCCCACGTTCAAGTAGGTACCTTGCAGCAGGGCTGTCCTTGTGGATACTCCCAGCTGGAGAAATATGATCCGTTGTAATACTATCTCCAAAGTTCAATAAGCAATAGGCATCTTTTACACTGTGAGGACCCGGTGGGTCCATTTTCATGTTCTTGAAATATGGAGGCTCATGGATGTAGGTTGAGTTTGGATCACAAGAGCAAAGAGTGGAAGCAGACACTGTAAGCTGGTTCCACAAAGGATTGCCCTTTGTGATAGCCTCATAAGTGCTCCTAAACATATCAGGTAGGACATTAGATTGAACGACCTACATTTGTATAAGAAGAAACAGTTGTTAAGATTCTGAAACAATTCTATAAAGTTCAGACATCAGATCTGCTTCTCCAATACCTCTGCAATCTCTTCATTACTAGGCCAAATATCCTTCAAGTATATGCTTCTACCATCCCTCCCAGTTCCAATTGGCTCTTTATCGAAGTCAATGTCAACCTATTATAATGAAAGGAATGAAAGATTATGATTGAACACTATTCATTTGATGTTTTACTTATTCAGTTGATTTGGATAAATATAGGTTCAAATGATGAATTAACAGTACTGAAGAAAATATATGACAAAGATTCATATTATCAGATTTAATACAGTCCCATTGTGTTTATTGCATGTAGAATAAGACCAAGGAAAAAAGGGTTAATGTATAATTTACTAGAGCATAAATCACCAAAAGCGATAGAGTTAAAGTTCTGCATCTCAGTTTATTCCATGTTCTATCCACTGAGGTAAGAAAATTTTTCTATATGTCATATGTGATGCAGTCCAGAGATTCATGCATATTGGTAAAATGTCAAATGTGCATCATATGTCAAACATCCAGATTATATTCAAAGGTTGGCTTTTCTGCCATGGAACTAAGGAAGCAACGACATAAGAAGGAAGAAGGGGGAAAAAAAACTCATTTTGCCTACCGTGCCAGCAAGTGCATAGGCAACCACTAATGGAGGAGATGCAAGATAATTAGCTCTTGTTAGTGGATGCACACGGCCTTCAAAGTTTCAGTTTCCAGAAAGAACAGCTGCAGCTATTAGGTCTACACAGGTGGCAGTGCAGAATTAGAATGCCATTCAAAAAAAAAATGCACAGGAATAATCAGTTACCTAAAAATCTAAAATACAAGTAAAATTTTTAAAAGAAAAGAAGATGCAGATAGAATGAGTAAGGTGAAATGTAATTAAGTGGGAAAAATGTCTGTAACTACACGACTAGGAATAATGTAATTCAACAGACAACCGATGGTTCTGGTAGACAATAAAAGATCTAGCATCAAAAAAAATTTACACTGTAACATAAACAACAACAAACAAAGCTTTTTTTCACCAAGTGGGGTCGGCTACATTGATTCAAGCAATGTTAACGTATTCTATCTTGACTCATTTCTATTGTTAGGTTATTAATAGTTAAGTACATCTTAATAATTTTTTCTATTGTTTTCTTTGGTCTCTTCTTACATCTAGTTATTAAACTATCTTCTATTTGGTCAACTCTTCATACAAGAGCTTCTAATGGTCTCCTTAGTACATGACCAAACCACCTAAGATACATTTCTATCAACTTTTCAATGATAGGTGCTACCCCAAATTCAGGCTGTGACATAATTGACTTCAATTAAATTTTATTTATCAGTTAATTCACATGATTTCAGAAGCAATGCTGTTCCCAAAATATCAATTGCATGAAGATTAAAAGATAAATGTACCAACTAAATCAAGATTAGATTCATATACCCCAAATATCTCTGCTGGGAAACATAAGAGTTTGTATTTTCATTACTCCAAAGGTTATTATGGTAACGGTCAAGAGTCAAACCCTTGTACAATTGTAACTTAGTTTCAATGTCATCTCTCACAGCTATGACTAGTGTTCATTTTCAATAATTACAGTTATAACAGAAGGATACCATTTTCAGATATTGCAAAAGCAACTGACTCATCTAGTTCTCCGGAGTTCCCAATACATGTGGTGCATCCATAGCCCACTATATGAAATCCCTGCTGGTTTAAATATTTTTGCAGGCCACTTATAAAAAAAGGAAGTTAAGAAAGATATCAATAAAGAAGTCAATGCTTATGAAAATGTATTCAGAAATGGCACAAAGAAGACCTTTAGCTAAGGCATACCTCTTGAGTAGATATTGCGTGACTGCTCCAGAGCCTGGAGCAAGACTAGTTTTGATCCATGGCTCGACCTGTTAGAATTAATTGTTCCCAGTTAATTTTCATAATATTTGTATCTGTATATGAATTCTTAAAAATATAGTGGAAGTTGTAATTTCCAAAACTTACCTCCAAACCTAGTTCACAAGCTTTTTTTGCTACAAGACCAGCCCCAAGCATTACACTTGGGTTTGATGTGTTTGTACAACTTGTAATAGCTGCTATGACAACACTACCATGCTTAATTTCAGCAGGTTGTCCATGAAAAGAAAACTTTGCCACCTTAACCTGTTCTTCTTTGGGCACTCCAAATCCCTGCAAGAAATTGCAATGTAAATAATTATAGTACATGTTTACACCTTCAAACAAATAAATTGCAGTTTTCATTAAAAAGAGAAAGAGGAAGAAGTAACGGATGATCCATCATTTATTTGTATCATTTAGTCATGTGACCACTACTTAGAATACTCAACGAAACTCACAGGATGCAACGAGTTCATTTATATATAGTCATCAAAGCACCTAGGTTCTTGGCAAGCCCTACTGTACCTTGAATCCGAGTTTGTTGTCGAGGCATGCATGCCAGTCAGCCTTCATGTCTTGCAAAGGAACACGATCGTGAGGCCTTCCAAGAGTGAACAAGTAAAGAAACTTCATTAATAGATAAAGAAAGTGGTGAATCAGAATAAGGGAACAGTTAGAGTACCAGCAAATCACAAATACCTCTTTGGTCCTGAAACACAAGGTTCAACATCCCCCAAATCCAACTGCAGATAGGAAGTGTATACTTGTTCCTGTTGAGGCTGGATAACAGAAGAAGTTCCATTGAACTTGGAGCTATCTTCCCATATCAAAATTTAGTACCAGTATTGGAAGATCTAGAGTAAGAAATGTACCTCATTGTAGTCAACAAACATTTTGTTTGAGCGTAATAACCTTCTATCATTGACACCTAGTATGAGAATTAAAAGACAGGTATAAGTATATCATTATAGTTTCAGGGTTAAAAGTAGACACTTGTCACCTAGTGTGGCAGGTTAATAGTATTACTGTCTCTTCACTTCTTCCAGTTAATTTCAGATGTTCCAATGTGACATGATCTACAGGGAAAAAACCCATCGTTGCCCCATATTCTGGAGACATGTTAGCAATAGTGGCCCTATCAGCAGCCGATAGTTCACACATGCCCTCACCTACACATGTATACAACTAAATTAGAAACAGAAACTTCTAGAGAAGTAGATTTGAGTTTAGTTACAATACGCAGTTAATGCAGTCTCATAAGAATGAACTTACCATAAAATTCAACAAACTTGCCAACGACTCCATGCTTTCTTAGCATTTGGGTTACAGTTAACACCAAGTCAGTAGCAGTAACACCATCGCGCAAAAGTTGCAGGAATGACATATGGTTAGATGTTTAAACTAACCAAGAGTGCAAAATACAATTTTACCACAGCATAACCCCAGAATTTTTGCTAAGCTGGATTTCAGTAATAAATTTTTGTCAATCACTTTGTTTATTGAAAGAGGCTACAGCAACTTGATTGCACATGAAAGTGAAAACCTAAAATGTTCGTCTGGCCACTATGTGAAGAATATTCTAAACAACTTAATTAAAAGAATGGAAAAAATGTATACCCTTAGTACATAACCCAGCATAATAAAGAACAAGTTAAGATTTACTCGTGAAACAGCATAATTAGCACAATTAGCACCTAAGAGAGACGAATGGAAAACAAATATAGAATACTTCACCAGCCAGTACAAGATCTAAACACATAATGATTTTTCTCAACACTCGAATTTTCTGTTCAGCACTTCAAAGATGAGTGACTAGATTTCACTAATATGCACTTCCAAAAAACTTTAACATTTTTTAGCATAAATCTTTATTAATTTATATAAGAAAACATTCCTTCTTAAATCAGCAGTTAGCACTATCTACCTGGCCAAGCATTGCTGCCTCTGCTTCAATTCCACCTACTCCCCATCCAGCAACTCCCAACCCATCGATCATTGTCGTGTGAGAATCTGTGCCAACCACGCTATCAGGGTAGAGCAGGCCATCCTTGTTAAAAACAACCCTCCCTAGGTATTCAAGATTGACCTACAAGTTCAACAGAGTGTCACAGTTGAAATCTTTCATTTTTGTGATTACATAGGGTGAATCCAACATTCATGACCAAGGAAACTTTTGTTGTTTGACCCAATGACAGCAAGCCCCACTCTAGAAATTATAGCAACTTGCTTAACTCTTATTCATGAGTAAATATCAAGAAAACTGAGCAATTGGCTTAATTGTAGGTAATTGATGTTATACAACAATAATAAACAAATTATGCTATCTACTTCACATTCCAAAATCCAAGCATAAAAATACCTAGTGAACAATGCCTGATCCAGGAGGAACGACAAGCATGTTATGGAATGCAGATGATCCCCATTTAAGGAAAGCAAACCTCTCCTTGTTTCTCTCAAATTCTAATTCCATATTTGCCTGGAGTGCATTCTCTGATCTCGCCACATCAACCTGAACTGAATGATCAATGACAAGGTCCACTGGAACCTAGATGCAGGCAAATTAATTAGGTTAGAACAATAATTAAGATATTCCTAAGAATAAGATGACTTCAACAGGTATTTGAATGATGAAACAATACAAGCACAGATGTAAAATAAATGTGTTGTTCCTACTAAGAAGTAGCAATAACATGTTAAGGAGAAAAAGCTTCTTCTACACCACTTGGCATTACACTGTTCATACTTATGCAGGGCCACAAATTTTGATTTGTGGGCAGATAGCCCCAGAAACACACAAACAAATGAAAATCTGCTGCCTGTGAATGATTCATGAGCAAGCAGTGCATAAGTGCAGATGTTGCTACATACCAAAGGATTGATCTTGTTAGGAACATCACCAAGATTCTTCATAGCGTCTCTCATTGAAGCAAGATCAACCACAGCTGGGACTCCAGTAAAGTCCTGGTGAAGATAACGGACTCAAGTAAATTGAGCATAATATAGTTTCAAAATCCAAACCATTGAAATGATAGAACTCGAAATCTGAACCTGCAATAAGACATGGGCAGGCTTGAAAGGTATTTCAACTTGCTTAAGTGATGTATTCTCCCAATCAATAATCTTTTCAACATCATCCTTGGTAACTTCGAAGTTATCACAATTCCGTATTGCAGATTCTAAAAGTATCCTAATAGAATATGGCAACTTATCTGCAATGCAGGATAACAGAGTAAGTTTTATCTAGAGACATCACGCATATGAAGGCCAAAACTATATGCGTGTGTGGTAGTTATATCAATAAATAAAATTCCTAACAACAAATTCATGAAACCTTTAACAACATGTGGGATAAGGCTAAGTGGAGATGAATTGTACATACCAATTCTAGGATCAGTAAGAGCAGGCAAGCTATAAAACTTTCCAAACTCTCCACCCTCATGCTTAGGGAGACTGGTCAATATTCCCTTGAAGGCATGCTCAGAAGCTGAATTAATAGAATGTACATAAACATCTTCAATTTCCAACCATGATAAGCAATAAAATATTCGAAGTCTACATCAAATAGTTTATGTGAGGGGTGTGTACATGAAACAGGAAGCATCATTCTGAATAAGAGACCAACTAACTCAGTTACAGATGACTACAATATCCAGATGACAACATTTCTGTGCCTGATCAAATTTCTACTCTCCATCTATTAAGCAACTACACAAGAATCTGTTACTTAATCAAATTACAACTTGAAGTCCTAACATACAACATGTAACAGTTATTTCCCTTATTATAACCTCAAATCTCAAACATCACTAGCAGCCAAGGTTTGATGTAGTATAACAATCCACATAATATATGGCAGATTATAAATAACCATAAAAAAAAACCGAAAACAGTACCTTGAAAATCTCACCCCTGCCAAATGATCATAGAAGCTTTAACTTAAATACCAATTGATAAAATGCTATAACAAAGAAGATTTTTATTAACAGAAAGCTACTAGCTACAGGTAGGGGTACAAAAGAGCTGAATTATTTGTGAACTATCTGGATTTAGCTTATAATAAAATTGGCTCTACTCATTGATTAAATTAAAAAGTTTCATCAACATATTAGGCTCATTTACTTAAATAGTTGAGCTTGAAATTAAGATTTTCAGCTAGTTAAATTCATGAACAATTAAATTGTTAATAAAGTAGTATTTTGATGTATATATTATTTTAAAAAATAGATGAATAAAAAACAAATATATCAATAAAAAATATTTTTTTTATAATGTTTCTATTTATACATACACTGATACACATGGAAAATATTTTTTTTAATTTTGTTTCAATTTTTATTATTTTAATCTATGTATGTGTATACAAGTATATATTAAATTTATATTCATAGTACTGATTTATCACAATTTAAGGCTTTATTAAAGTTGAAGCAACAAAACCTATTTTAAATGAACAACATTGAACTATGATCATAATAAAGCTAGGCTCGGCTCGGCTCCTAGCTTCAATTCTAACACTAAAATCTGAGAACAGGGTTCAACGGTTGTAGACTACAACTACATACACCCATGCGTAGAACCGATTAAACACGAAATTGATTTCACAAAATCTTTCATTATAAAAGGAACTCCCCTTCTTTAAAACCATGACACATCACCAATATTCTTGAAGATTCCTAAAGCAGAATCATCCGAGCATTTGAACTACACACTTTACAAATCTTAACAGTAACCGTACCCATGGTAGCGATCTTTCTCTCGAATCGTTCAGCAAGCGGAGCAGCAGTTCTGGCCTGAACACGGAGACTCAGAGGGGACCGCCAATCGACACCGTGGCTCCACGGCGGCACCGAGCACCTGAGGGACCGGAGAGCAGAGGAGAAGCTCCAAGTCCGAGAAAACCTTTGATCGGAGAACGAAACAGAGGAGTGCGGAGTGGTGGAAATGGAAGACGGAGAGGGTTTAAAGAGAGACGAAGAAAAGCGAAGTTTAGAGGCTCTTTTGAGTAGCGAAAGAGAAGAAGAAGAAGAAGAAGAAAAAGAAGAGGAAGAGGGAGAATATGCGTACATGATCTGGCTTAGTGGTGTTTTTTTGGTTTGGAAGTTATAGAGAGAAAGCTCAAAGCTCGCATTATTGAAGGTGGTTGTTCTTGTATGGTGGGTGCGTGGATGTGTGAGTGAGAGCAGAAGAAGGTGCTAGAGGAGAAGGAGGAAGAAGATTCTGCAACAACATGATTTGGAAGGTTACGTACGTAGTGACTAGTGAGTGACTTTTCACTAGTGTCAGAGAGAGAAAACGGCGTCGCATGAGACAGTGACACGTGTTTCATCACGTTCTGTGTGTGGATTTTCTTCTCTGGTAACGTACTCCAACTGCCACTTAATATTTGATAAACAATTTTTTTTTTGTAAATTACCTTTTTTTAATATTTCTTATCTCAATTTAATTTATAAAATATAAAAATGATCAATTTGATTTTTTAAAGAATTAGCATCAATCAATTTAGTCTCTGTTAATAGTAGTAATGTGATGTTAATGAACATGACACTAATAATATCTCACTTAGCTATTTAAATAATGTCAACTCTTTCGATTGTGTTCTAAGAGTGTTGGGACTTCAAATCACAAATACAAGAAGATTCATGAAAAAGAAGTTGTATGCGAAAGACAAATGATGTGTTTAATTGTGAGGTAAAATAATTGAGTTTTATTACAAATGTTTAAATTGATCTTTAAGTTAATTAGATATTATATTTGACATTTAATTAATTTTTTGTTGTCAACAAAGTGTCTTTGTAAAACTAATATAAAAATTAATTTGTTTAGAGAATATTTTTTAGATAATCAAATTGATAGATTTTGATTTTTTTAATATTAAATTAAGACAAAATGTATTTTTTATAATTTAAAATAATAATTTATTTCTTAAATTATTATTAATTTAAATTTTTAAAAATAATTTTAAATAAATTAATAATTTGATACTTGAAGTATTATCTTTTCCTCATTCAAAATAAAATTTATCAATTTTAGTCTTTCAAATATTTTCTTCCAATTGAAATAGTCCCTTCCCCTTTAAAAATTTTTGTCAATAGAAGTCTACGTAATCATTAACTTATAATATAAACTTGTCTATGAGGGGTTTTTTTTAAAAAAATATCATGAAGACAAATTTTATGAAATCAAGTGATTGTCAAAATACTCAATTTTATGAGAAAATTCGCTTAAATGATATCATTTTGGGAGAAAGTGCCAATTGGGCAAGTCCTAGTCGTGAGTTAATGGTTATATAAGTTTATATTTACTATTTGGACCTTTTTAATTGGGAGAAAATATTTTGGAGACTAAATTAAAAAAATTTTATCAATAAATGACCAAATTAAATAAGAGTAATCTTTTAATGACTATATTATTAATTTATTCAATTTTTTAATATAATTCAAGAGGATTATCCTTTTATGAATTTATTATCTTTTTAATTTAATTGCTAAAATATTTTATTTAGATAAATGCTAAATTATATTCTCATCTAATTTGTTTTGAGAAAAAAAAAAACTTAGATGTAGTTTTTATATCTTTATCATCATAATCTCTAATAAAAATATATACATATATACTTTATATAATCTATCTATTTTATGATTGGTTTATTTTTTTAAAAAATTTTATATATTTTATTTTGATTAAAAAATTTGATAATAAATATAAAAAAAATTATGTACAAATCCAATTCTTTGAAAAATTGCATTGCCCTCTTCTAATAGATAAAGATCGTAGAACCCACATTTTTACTTTTTTTTTCACCAAAAGATCCCAATATTTATTATTTATATAAGAGAATAATAAATATTAAATATATTTTTGATCAATATTAAAATGAGTTAATTTGAATAGTGTTATTCAAAATGTCAATTAGTCAAGTCAATAAAAAAATTATTATAAGAATAGGAATCAAATAGTTACCAACATTGTTTGAAGGACCAAAATATTAATTCAATATTTTGTTTTTCTTTAATTATAAATATGGTACTAATTACATAATAGTTTGAGGTGATTAAAAATTTAGAGATGTTAGAGGGTGTCAATATCAAAAGATCCCAAGCCCAAACTCACAAGTGGCTTTTATCACCTATTCTTCTTTAGTTATCATTGGAGCTTTTGAAAGTGAGAAGTACAAATTTGCTTGCATCACATGTCAAACATATCTTACAAACTTATTTGATCTTCACCAATGAAAATTGGGATCTATAGATTTCAAATAAATAAAAAATATATTAATGTTGTGTTCTATATATTGAATAATCATTAAAACTTGAAAAATGGTACTAAAATGAATTTCTTGGCCAAATTTCATACAAACTCTGAGAACTATTATATTATCTAAACTCTAAACACGTAATTATTTATCTATATTTATAAAACTTACCAACTTATATATAAATGTTACAACTATTGAGTGTTATTTCTATATATAAATTTTAAGTATAAGGTTAAGATAAATATTATTCATCGTAGAATTAGTCTTAACCCTTTTAAAAATGCATAAAATTTATATTCTAATTTAGATTCAATTGTTTAATACTCATGTCCGAATCTAATAAATAAATTTTAAGAATATTCATAAGATATAAATATTTTATCATCGCTACCTATTTTTAACACTCTAAATATATGTTATCAAAATGAAGTAAAAGTAAATAGTAAAGCAAAATTAACATATATATATGTGAAGATTAAACTTAAAATTTTTAAATTATAAAAAATAAAATAAAAATTAAGTAAAATTTAAAAATTAAAAGAATATCTTAACAAAAAAAAAATGGTGCATTTCAGATTTTATTTTCCCCACTTTGCTAAGCCCATAATTCAGATATGGTGATCCAGAAATCAGGGTGAGATGCCTTTTATCTAAATTCAAAATGCATGATAATTGATATGTGCACATACTTCAATAAAAGTTTGCAATTTTCATATATATTTCACAACCATAGTGCTCAATGATTCACATTAGTTTGGACAAAAAGTTGCTGAAAAAAGGGGCAAAAAAGTTGCATCTGTCAAGGCAACTAACAAACCTTTTGATTTTGCAGCCAACAAATTTTTTTTATTTTTTACAATTATTTATTTATTAAAAATATTTTTATTCAAAACACTATTAAATATTAAATATAAATATATTTTTTAATAAAATTTTAAATTTTTATTAACCAATCAATAAAACATAATTCTTCTATTTACTTATGCTGTGTTGTAGTTATATTCCAAGATATGTCAATGTAATGAATTTTTTTAATTTAGAGTAAATTATATAGTTTACTTTTCTACTATTTGACCTAAAATAAGTTTATTTCTCCATTATTATAAGTATGTCACTTAATTTTTTATGAATTATTTCGTTAACAATTAATTGCTACGTGGACAAATTCAATTAAATTAGCCATTTAAAAATATGTTAAAATTAGTTTGTTCTCCTTATATTTTAGATGCAATATTTTTATATGAATAGCACCATTTTTCTTGTTACGCGAAGAATAACTTCTCTAATCTTACTCACTCTTGCAATATATAGTTACATCTTATGACCTTCAATCTCAATTTATTGAAGTGTTAAACTATAAAGATGTTCAATAATAAGTTAAATAAAGGTTTGAGTTATCATTTTTAAATTATAATAGTGTAAATTAATTTTAACTAATTTTAACATGATTAATTTAATTATATTTTAAATAAAAAATACTACAAAACAGGTAAATGATAATGAAACAAATCACATGAAATTTAAGTGATACTTTTTATAATTCCAAAGAAAAAACTGAGTTTAAGCCAATAAATTATAATTTAACCGTTAATTTAAAGAAAAAAGAGCATAATTTTTTTTAAAAAAAAGAAATTTCATAATTTGAAAATAATGTAAACAAAGTTTAAAAAATAAATTTAAAGCCGCCACTTGAACTTGAATGCAGAGCTTAGCTGGAATGTACAGGATGAGCAGTATTGATTGTTGAACATGATGCCCATGACATAAATATATACATACACCTTTTCAAACTAAAATTTATTTGTACTTTTTTATTTTTTATTAAGTCTTTAATAAAAATTGATATAGTTTTTAAATAAAATTTATATAATTTTTATTTTAATTAAAAAACTCTATAATTAAATTTTAAAAAATTATATATAAGTCTTGTCGTTAAAGTTTGAAACTGTCATTCAACGTATTTAGACACAAAACACAAAAATTCTCGCACGCAATTTGCATCATCTTTACCAAATTTTGTGTTATGTATGTTATATTGTTATGGGCCAATTTTGGAAAGTATATACTATCATGAATCTCGAGATTTGTTTTAATAGTATAAAATAATTTCCATAATTTTTTTTAGAAAAAATTAATAATAAATAGTTTAACTTTCATCAGCTCTATTAATATGTTAAATATGTATGTATATATATATTTTGTAATGTAACTTATTTTGACATATTTATATATTTACGTGTAAGTGTCTTGATTTATTTAAAAAAGCTTATTTTTGCTTGAGAAAATTGTTATTGCATATACTAATTTCCATGATTATGTAAGGTATATATGTATATAAGAATTTCTCATAAGTATTTTCTTTGTTGACAAAGCCATTTTGTTTTAGAGCAGAGAAATTTTCATGTGTCAATCCTTTTCCTTTCTCACGTTAAAATTTTATATTAAGATTTATTTATAGATTGTTTGATCTGTCAAGAGTTTGAATTTTTTATTTTTAAATTTTTTAAGATTTATATAAAATATTTTTTATTACCATATACCTACCATATAAAAAAATAAAGAAAGTTGGCTTTTTGTGTGCATTATATTTTAATATATGTATATATATTAATTTTTTACTGATATTTTTTTATTTAACATTAAATATAAATATTTTTTAATAAAAATTTAAATAACATTTTATCACGTTATAAAATATTAATCTTTCCTACAAAATTCAAGCCTGGTAAAATATTTTAAGTAATATATAAATAAAGTAAAACAAAACTTGTATTCCTCAGTTGAAAACTTGGACACTTTTGTCTGGCTCTCTTGACAATAACCGATCTTTATCTAATAGCCGTCCATTCACGAGAGAAATGGCTGTAACATCAATAATTTCTGGACTCTTTGTAAAAATATTATAATAAATTGTATTAATTTTGTGTGTGTGTGAATATATATATGTATATATGTATGTATGTATGTATGTAATATTAATATATTCAAATGTAATTCTTCAAAATAAAAAATGTAATATAATAAAACGTCAATTATCTTATTTGTGAGATCAATATACAAAAAGCTAAATTTAGCTCGTTTATTGTTGAATTAATTTGAAATTTGTGTATATGAAATACAAAATATTATTCTGTTATAGAATTTGATAAAATTTAATAATAAAAAAACTCAGTCTTTTAAAATGTTAAATTTTTCATAGAAATTACTCTTATTTGTGAAATATTATCTTTTTTTTTTGTCATGGCTATAAATATAAACATATTACAATAATTACACTCCTATCATCAGCCCATAGTTTTATAAAATTTGATGCTCCAAAAAGCCAATAATAAAATGAAATTGATCATGGCAAGTGGCTTTAGGAAAGATATAAATGTAGCCGAGAATTGATATCAAAAGGGTAAAATAAAGAGAACTCAACTTTGCTTTGTAGGATCAATAAAGAAACTTAACTTTTATTTTATACAAGTTGCATTTTTCTTTTTCTTTTTTATAAAAAAATTATAGTTTAAGTTATATAGTAATTCTCTAAATTTAAATTTTGTTAGTGCCTCTAACATGTAATTAATGTCTTATTCGACAATCTTAAAAGTTTCTTTTTTTTATTATCACTTTTATAAATAATAATAATAATAATAATAAAAGTTAACCATTCAATTGTCTCATATCTCTCGCATGAATACATCTTACTTTTTGAAATTGTTTATTAATATTTCTTAATTGATTGTACAGCTAATTATTATATTATGTATATTATTATTAATGTATATATAATGTATTTTTAATTGGAAATTTTATAGTGTAACCCAATTTTGATATATTTACAAGTCTTCGTAATAATTTAAATAAAATCTTCTTAAATATATATATACATTCTATTTGAATTTATTACAAAAATAAATCTGTGGGGTTCACACATGAAGATTCCCACTTAAACAAAGTGAGATGAAGTCAGTAGAACAATTTTCACTGCCTTTGTTTTCTTTGTCCCTCTTATTTCTGTTGTTAAAAGTTACAACAAACAAAAAATTTTATCTGCAATTTTTATATTTTTACTATAATTTTTTTTTAATCAGAAGTATATATATGTATAGTTTATATAAATTTTTTAAAAAATTATATTTTATTTTAATTAAAAAAATTAATAATAAAAATATAAAAAATTATTGTACTAAGAAAAAATACATAGAAACCAAACATTTAGATATGGGGGATCCCTAAGCAGAAAACCTGTATCTTTTTCTTTGCCCCTTGGGGACCTCTCTTTCCTTCTTTCTTCTTCTTCCCTTCTCTGCTTCTTCTTCCTTTTCTGCTTCTTCTCAAATACACTTCCATAACATAAGCCATCCTACACCTCTTCAAATATATACTAAGGTCACATCCAAAAAAGGAATTAAAATAAAAATAAAAACTTTGGGATACCCATCTACAGAAAAATCAGTATTATTCTGGTATCAAATTGAGACAAGATTCATCTCCAAAAAAGGGTCAGATTCTTGTTTTGAAGACTGGGTATTCTTGAATCTTTGATTCTCTCTGTGCTTCTTTTAGGGAACTGAATCTGTGAAATTATTTTATTTCTGGTGATCTGGCTTTTGCAGGAAGGCGTTAATGGAGGAGAAGTATAGTCTGCAGAGGCAGCACAGTGGGATATGGAGATCCTTAAGAGATGGAGACTTTGAAGAAGAAGAAGTTTGGTCTGTTCTGAAAGAAAAGCCAGAGTACAACAATGGTACTTCTGGAATTTTCAAGCCCAAAGACTTTTTCTCTTCTTCTTCTCCTTCTTCTTCTTCTCTTCCTCTTTCTGTTCCTAGGCCTCTCCCTTCTGCATCAAGAATGATCCCAAAAGCTATTAGCAGCAACAGTATCAACATCAATTCTTCATCTTCCTCCGTTGAAGCCAAGGTCTTTCAGCAATCAGCTCCTGTCAACATCCCTGACTGGTCCAAGATTTACAGGAATAATCACAGTAATAACAAGAAGCAGAACAAGATTCCCCTCAACAGGGTTTCAATTTCAAGATTTGGAGATTATGGTTTTGATGTTGATGATGATGATGGTGGTGGTGATGAAGATGATGAAGAAGGTAATGAAGAAGTCGTCAATTATGGTGGCGACTCTGATGATGAAGACGAAGATGATGATTATGATCCTAAGTTACCCCCACACGAGTTTATTGCAAGGAGACTTGCGAGGAGTCAAATTTCATCATTCTCTGTATTTGAAGGTGTTGGAAGAACACTCAAAGGTAGGGATCTCAGCAAAGTGAGGAATGCTGTTCTCTCAAAAACTGGTTTTCTTGAATCTCTTTGAAACGAATGAAAAATCTCTTTAATGGTTTTACTTAGTCCTTTCACAAATTGTGATTTTTATAGTAGGTAGGTTTAGTTTTACTTTGAAGTTAGTGGTTTAATTACTTAGCAATGAAAATTGAATTCAATTTTCGTACCTTCTTTTAAGATTCAAGTTCTTTAAATTATTTATGTTATTCAGTGAATTAATGTGTAAAAATGAATTATTATTTTACAATAAATTAATGTATAATATACCTTAATACTTTATAAAATACCCACAATATAAAAGATAAAAAACTAAAAATACAGAAAATTAAATTGATTGTGGCGTTAACATTTCTAGTAAGAAAAAAAAATGGTCTTGTCTATGTGGACGAGTTTATTTGTTTTGTTGGTGTTTTTGTCTTTTTATTCGTATTAATTGTCATGTTTCTTATCTCTTCACTATTCCAAATTCACATGTTTGGTATATTATTCACAGTAATAAACTATAGAAGCAATAATTATAAATCTTTAAGAAGTACAAGATTCTTTCTTTCTATACAAAAGAACAAAGATAGGGTTCAAAGACTCATGCTATGTAAACTTTTATCTCATTCACAATACTATAATTAATTATTTCTATTTCTTTCTATGTGTGAATTATTTCGTTTAAATTATTTGTGTAAGCCAACTCAATAACATAATATAGTACCTAAGTTATAAAGTATTTTTATTCAATTGATTACCATTTTGAGATAAATATTTCTTGTAATTTAAAGTATATTTTCTTATGTTTAATAATTGTCAAAATTGTGTATCGTTATAAAATATTAAAAATCAAGGTTGTGGGTTGTGTCAATTTGAGATCTACACTTAAAAAAATTTAAAGAAGAAATATTAATGAATAAATTGTGTGCTTCAATAGAAATGGATATGATTAGTGAAGCTGTAATTTAGATACGTATCTAAATTATTGAACCATAGTTAGGGAAATTGAAAGAGACATACCACCAACTTTATTTTCTTCAATTATTATTGAAAAAGAACGAACTTCATTATCTATTATAGTTATATATTACAAGTGAATTAATGAGCAGTCTCATTCAATTCCTAATGCTGTTGCCCACCAGAAGCAAAATCATATATAATTTCCTAGAAACCTAGATCATAGATAGTGGGCTTTCTCTAATTTTTCTGATACACACACACACACAAATATTTATTTTAATTTTATTTTCTATAGTTGAAGTTAATATTTTATATAATATATATTCATTTCAAAATAACAAAATTATTTAATTATTTTTATTATTATATTAAGAATTTTTTTATATACAAAAACTAAACAATCTAATTTCAGAACATAATTATTTAAATTTTAAATTTTAGGTAATAATTAATTATTTATTGAAATATATATAAAAAATTATTTAAATTTTTAGTACTATAAAATTTTAGGAAATATTTTTCTTCTGAACTAAAATTTAGTATTATATATTGCATTACATTTTGTCATAAGAAGAAGAATTAAATTTATTATGTGAAACTATAAAGTATAACTCAAGTAGTGGTCAATTGATTAAGAATTTTCTTTCTACTTTCAAACAATAAATAAACTCAATGGAACTCATTTTTCTATATAATGCTTTTGGAGTTTTTCAAGAATTATATATAATATAATATAAAATAAAATACATGTTGCGAGAAGGAATGAAAAAAATAAATAAAATATTAAAATTTTATCAAAGAATAGTTGAGAGTTAAAAAAAATTATTATTTAATTTATTATTTTAAAATATAATAATAATTATTTTATATTATATTTTAATTTTTTTAAAAATAACGTACAATTTTGTACATGCAAAGTACTACATTATGAAAAAAAAAGCATATTTGAATTTTGTGGCCACTCACTTTCTCATGTGTTTACATCACTCTCGTTAAATATAAAATGGACATTATCACATGGTGTTGAGAGATAGCCATAGAAAATTTCTTAGTTGGAAATAAAGAAAACGTCATTTTGCACTTTCATAGAAGAATCTGTCACTTTAATTAATACACAGATAATTACATGTTTAATATACAAATAATTTAGTAATAATTTATTAACAGTGGAGTAAATTATGCTGGTCTTTCTTAATAGGTTATAAATAACTTTTCTAACATATTTATTAAATTATACTAAATTTTTTGCTAATTTATTTTCTATCAATGATGTACAGTATACGTTCCTTCCAAAAAAATTTAAAAAATTAAATTATTTTTACTATCATATTAAGAATAAAATTATATATATATATATATATATATCTCAAAAGACAGGGAAGTTGAGAGTGATTTTTGAAATAAAATGAATATTAGGTGTAATATAACAAAACTCATAAAACCCATTTCTTGTAAAACTTCAAGAAATTCTCGAGATATTTCTCAAGCGCTTCCCAATAAGTCTTTTGTCTCTTGCATATGCGAATATAATTTAGCAATTTGTTCAAAATGAAAAGGTTATCAGATCTTTGTCTTCCCTTAACAAAAGCGTTTTGGAAAGGCGTGATAACATCTTTCATGATCCCTTGAACCTTTTTTCAAGAGTTTTGGTGATTAGTACAATGTTTGTCTGGTTAAGCTCTTTCAGAAGAAAACCTCTGTTCAAGAAGGACCCAACCATGTTAGTTAAGTCATCCCCTACTATGGGCCAGAAATGATGGTAGAAGGCCAATGTGAGCCCGTCGAGATTGAGGATTTGTTTTCATGCATTTGAAATACAGCAATCTCAATCTCCAATTTTGAGAAAGGTTTATTTAAAATCTCAAGGTGATCTTGCTGAAACCTCAGGACACTTGCTTCTCTGATAAATTCTCTGTTGGTTTCCCTGTCACTGCCTTTTTTATTTGAGAACAAGTCTTTAAGGTATCTCGCACCCTTATCCATAGTTGAAGTGGAGCCATTGTTGATCAAAATATTTATATTTTATAAATATTTATAAAATTTATTTATTAAGTATGGGTTTGAATTTAAAAAAGATAATTTTTTTTAGATACAGACATATTTTATATAAATTATTTAAATATTATTTGTATATTATAAATATATATTTATTTTATTTTATTAAAAAAAATTATAAATTATGTTATTTATTTTAATTTCATCAATAAAATAATTTAAATTTAATATAAATCTATAAATTATTATATTTGATAATAATTGTAAACCTATTAAGGGGATCTCCATTAGTCCATTTCTATGAATAACTTCAAATAAGTCTACATAATTGTAAACCTAAAGTTTACCAAAATAGTATTAAATGTATTATCCTTCCATATATATCTTAATTAAGCTCCAAACAATGAATAGACATAACATACATACATAAAAAATCAACATCAAGATTGTAATTTGTAAACATGAATGAAACTAGAAAGTAGAAATTGCCTCAACCTTTCTACCCTTGAAACCTTCTATTTCTTTCATTAACTTCTTTGTAAAACCCATATCTTCACAATTCTCAGTTTTCTTTCTCCTCCTACCAATGCTCAAGCATGTAACCAAGCTTCAATTTTCTCAATAATAGAAGCCACATTTGAGGATAGATTATAAGTTCCATCTTCCACTTATTCTAATAAACATATATTCTCGGAAAGAAGCTCCATGCTTTTCACATGGGACAAGTTTTGATTAGCTAATTAATTGTAGAGTGACTTTACTCACCTTTCAAATATTTTTTTTACTTCTTATATATTTATATCAAAATTTCTATCACTTCTATTTATTTAAAATTAAATTGTTTTAAACTTTTAAATTGAAACTTTTTTCATATAATGATGGGCATTGTGCTATGTGGAAGCTGTAATTTTGTCTTGGTCTCTTATGGAAGTTTCTTTTTATACAAGGCCCAAACTTTACACATTTTTCTTTGTAACCACAAAAAATTTGTCATGCACGTAATTTTGTTTTTGGGTAAAACGAGGCTGAAGCCCAGACACAAGCAAAAGACAACACTATAGAGAAATTATATGAGTAGCAACTCCAAAGGCATCACCAAGTATCAGCTAGTAAAGATCATGAGGAGACTGAGTAACAGAATGAAGGCCTTTTGATTAAGTGAGGCCTAACCAAACAAATGGTCAGCACATTTGTTAGCTTCACGAAAGCATTGATAAAAATAAACTTCTCAGTCTTTGTCATACCACTGAAAGATACGCCTAACAAGGAAGTTGTAGTGGTTGCCATAGTGCTTGATGGATATATGAAGAACCCCGAGCCATCACACCCTGCTCCTTGAGCTCACCTGACCATTTTCTATGACATGCCAATAGTTCTAGTTGCCTCCCACCGAAGCAAGTGTGATTTGATGGAATTCTACATGATCGTCGGAGTTCAGGACAGAATCACCACTATTCTTGAATATATGTTTTCTCATGTTGCCATTCCTACTCTTTTTATAAAGCACTGTCTCTAAAAATACTCATGCTATCTCACCATGGAAGCTAACTTCAGCATTGGAGATCGTGCCGAAGCCACCACTACATTTTGGTGCTTATCTTTTCTTCATTGTATATTGAGGCAGTCGTCAAGATCACCTGACGCCTCACCAGTTAAGTAATAGTCAGAGCTTAAATCACAATTCTACAAAAATATTCACAACCAAAATTGAATGCAATATTATCTTTTCTTTTGAAGATTGTTAGGGTACTAGCTATCATATTACAGTATGGAACTGCACGTGCATAAAAAAGCATAACAAATTACACACAAGTTCCCAATCAATAATGCGATGCAGAGTTGTAATAAATGTCCACATTTTATGCATTTAGCGTACAACCACATAGCAAAAAATCAAAGACGATACCTAAATTTCATTTGGTTCCAGTTATAAAAATTAGTGCAAGAAATGTAATGAATGGGAGGTAGTGTCAAACTCCAACAGAAATGATTAAATAAGAAAATTCGTTAATACCCACAGCTTTCAAATGTTTTCTTACTACACAAATTTTCAGTCATTTCTATATATGAACCAACCTCAGCAGAGTCCGGGTAAGGTGTCCCAAGAGTAGAAGCCAGGTTTCTCATTAGGGTTTGTTGAGGTGGTGTTAGGAAGCAATGAAGCAATGGCCTTGAAGTTAAGTCCAAAACTATCATCTGCCGTGACAGCACCAGAAGATTGGACATCAGACACTTGTGCAGCCACGTCATTGTGCAAATCTGGAACTTGAATTGTGGAAGGCATTCCAGAAAGTAATGTCGAAAGGTCATTCGTGGATTTGCTTAGGTCTTGTGGTTCTAGCTTTAGTTTCAATTCTGCATATATTCAATCAAATGCTATCAACAATATGGTTATTAGACTCAAAGAAGCTCATCAAGATTCAACAAAAATAAAAAATGTCTGCATGATGACTAACAATAGGTTATGAAGTACAAGTACATAATACAACACAGGTAGTCAGGTACATCTTGATACTGAGAACGTGAGACAGTAAGAATCAAACTCCTAAGAATTTGACCACAGAGCCCTAAATATGCCTATTGGCATAAAAGCATAAGCTAACACAGAAAGGCCAATTTTGGCAGGGTCCTCAAAATAGAATGAACATTATTTGCGCCTTGAAAAATAGAAAGTTTCTCAAATTACAAAGATAATTGCAAAAATAATTTCTCTAAAAATTTTTATGTCGTTGGTATTGTTGAGAAGCAATAATTGTTTAAATCTATCTATAAACATATGGAAGCAAGTAAATAATCAAATCAAATGCATTTAAGATATAAATCGTAATAATTATTCAGAAAACCAATACAATGAGTTACCAGAAGCAGAAGAGTAAACAGAGCTAAGAGACAAATCGTCCAAGCCTTGGCATCCATCAAAGACACCATTTCCTTCACTGAAACTTGAGTAACTTCGTTTCTTTGAATTCTGTCCAGATACCAATGCTTGAGCTTCTAACAGAAGATCCCCCAGCATGTCATTATTGTATTGTAAAGTAGGGTCTTTCATTTCCATAACAAGCTTATTATTTGGCTGTATGGATTGGGAAAATTGGTTTGAAGGGAGCTCCATTTTCATTGAGAAATTAGTAGGGGGTAGAACCCCAAGAACCGATGATGATTCTAGTGGAGTCTGAAAATTTTGAGGCAAACTAGAATTCAACTGAGCAGGAAAGTTGAATCCATCGCCATTAGCAAATGGGGTCGGTAAAGTTGGATCCAATAGTATAGTGGAGGTTCGGAAATGACTGGGACGAAGTGGGGTAATGTGTAATGAAGGAGCAGTTTGGTGAAAGGGAAAGGAAAGAGAAGAGGAAGGCAGAGAATTGGGGTCTGAGAAAGGGGTGCAATTAGAATAGGCAGGTCCAGAATGGAGTGATGATAGAGGAAGGTGGTTTTGATAATAAAAGTCAAATTTTGAAGAAGCCGATGCAGTGATTGGTTGTGTAGTAATGAAGGTGGCAGGTGTAGCGGACGTAGTTGCCATTGTTGCCCTATCAAGGTCACTGGAATATAGAGGTAGGCCTTGCCGTTGCCTACGCTTCACCCTGGTGTTCCAGTAGTTCTTGATTTCATTGTCTGTTCGCCCTGGCAGCTGCAACAAAGAAAAATATTAGAGAGATTTAACCCAAATAAAAAGGAGAATCAAAGGGGGGGAAAAAACCAGAAGGAAAACATGCCAATAAAGCATCCAAGTATGAAAAATGAAGTTGTATAGTATAAGATGCGTGTCCCACATGGCCACATCCCTATCACACCAAGAATTATATTCGAAAATTACATCTTTTCTTGTGTCGTATTAATTTCATGGCATATCTTGCATTCATGTAATCATGTCATATCTTGCATTCAAGTAATCATGTCAATATCTGTACTTCTTAAAAGGGTTTAAATTTGAATTCGGCTGTAGAATTAGAATCAAACCAAGGAGCAAATTAGAAAGCAATATATGAAGACAAGTGTTTGTGAAAATGCATACAAGAGTGGCCATTCGGGCCCATTTGTTGCCGAACTGGGCATGGAGCTCAAGAATAAGCTTCTCTTCCTCAGGGGAGAAAGCACCCTTCTTCAAATTGGGTCGCAAATGGTTGGTCCATCTCAATCTACAGCTCTTACCACATCGAGCCAACCCCGTATTCTTCTGCACAGCGTTCCAATTCCCTTCACCGTGCTTCGTCACGTAATCCATAAGCACCGCATCCTCCGCCGTAGTCCATGGACCCTTCTTGAAGGCCACCTCCTCCGCCAACGTGGCCCCACCAACACCCTCACCACCACTACCTCCTTCACCACCGCCGATTGTCGAAAGCAACCTAGGATCATCATTCTCTACTTTGTTATAATTATTAGCGTTTGCCATCTTCTGCTCCATAAAGGGTAACACCACCGTTATAAATTTTTCTCGATGTCTAAGTGTTAGAACAATCTGTTCTAACTCTTAGACACCAATCACCAATAAGAATCAAATCGAAATAGAAGAAACAGAGAATGGCCAACAGCAACAACCAGGAGATATCCGTATAGGTTTCAAAGAATACTACTCTTCGAGTCTTTGCAGAAGAAAGAATAATAAGTAGTAGTGGCGATGAAGGTGAAGTTGGTAGAGTTTGTGGGGCTCCAATCCAAACAAGAACCCAAGAGACGAATCCTCAATTTGGGAGTTTCGGGGAAACGTTTGGGGGAAAGGGTGGGATTTCTAAGGTTAGGATTTCCAATTACCTCTCGGGGCTAACGGTGGTGGACCTCATACGCGCTTTCAATTGAGCTGGTTCTTGAATCTTGGAGTAATTCACATTGGGGATTACAACGGAAGTTCTCAGGCAGAAACAGAGTGGACAATAGAATTGTGGGCGTCAATGGTGGAATTGCCAAAAATGGAGAATCCATGTTAGAAATTTAGAATCAGAGACAAACAAGGAAGACAATGTATCAAGGTAATGGTCACAAGGATTCAAGTATACAGAAAATATCTATGGACTCGCTACAGAGAAAAATAAAAAATGGATATATATAGCTCTAATTAAAGTTAAGAGTTATAAAAAATTAAATTATATTAAATTATTTTTTAAATTATATTATGTTTAATTTTATTTATTCAGTTGTTAGTATTTAACGAATTGTTTCTTGATAATAAAGGAGTTGACAGGTGATTTTTTATGGACACTAATTTCTAAAGAATAATTAATTAATTAATTGATGTGCTTTATTTTTAAGTTAAAATAGATTTATGAAAAATGTTGGATATTGGAAGTTATGGTAATATGGTATGGCTGTTAATTTAGGTTTTAACGGGTAAGGAGTAAGGATTGAGAATTACTTAAAAATAACTTTTTTAGTTCTACTGCAAAAAATAATAATAATAATTTAAGTTTATTTATTATTTAATATTTTAATATTACATCAAATGTCATGTTATTATTTTTTATTAATAATTTGAGTAATATTAAATTGTGAGATGAAATTAATTATAATTTAAAATTTAAAAAATAAAATTGACTATAATAAAATTTTAAAGATAAAATTAAAAATTAATAAAAATATATACATAAAAAGTGTTTTTACTTTCTTTTTATTAAAAATATAATTTATTAAAAGATACAGTGTTTTAAATTTTAATTTTGAATTATATTCTTTCAAATTTTACAGTTAAGAATGATCATAAGGAAGGTATAGGTACTTGAGCAGGTATCCTATCTATGGACTTATAAAATTCTGAATATTCAAACTAAGATCCAAAAAAAATCTAAAATAATTTTTTTTTTAAATGATCATTTATCTTTCAGCTGGTAATTTGGAATCAAGCTCTGATAAAACTATTTTCTGAACTGAAAACTTGTACAAGCCTATTTGCTATAGCAGTTGATTCACACTCACCAAAATCATAATTTATATATTCTTAAGTAAGGCTATGGCCCAACATCCACAGTCACTGATGGCCCAGAGTGCCCTCTTGATTGTCAAAAAACTCTGTACTATCACCTTCATGGCAACTGCAGAATTAAATTTCTGGCGAACACATTATCAATAACCTGCTTTCTTCCAGCATGTGTAAGACAGCACCATATTTAAGGACCATTAGAGCTTCAATAGGTCGTTCTTCCTCACCTTCACCATTGCTTTTTGCCAATTTGACCCATTTTAGATCCAATGAAAAGACTTTCCATAAGGTAAAGTCACTTTCTGGTTCATGTGATTCATGCATATGCATCCCTTTGTTTCTACGTCCAAATTCCGATACATTCATAGGGTGGATGATGTACGTTTCTGATTGTTCACGAGGCTCTTGACTTCCTTCAATGAATATTCACTCAAAAAAACAAAAGCACCAGGGATTTGAGATTTGGATTTACTGTGAGTTGAAAGGGAATGTTTGGTGCAAATTCCATGTTTGTTGGATGGTATCATTAAATTCATGAAAAATGAAGAAGCTCCTATATATATATATCCCCACACACCAACTTAACAACTCAGAATGTCAGCAATGGAGTTCCTGTGTACTAATTATTGTTCTGTACTAATTAACCATTTAATATATTCTTCACATATGGAGACACGGACTTGTGGACCATTAAATAGTTTTCCATTTGTTGGCCAATAGAAATAATTAGCATAGTTCCACTGATATTTTAGATTTAAAAATATAAAAATGTTTAAGTTTAACATTCATGATTATGAAAAAAATATTTATATTTAATATTTTATAATGTTTTTTAAATAAGATTACGTCTAATAAAAAAATATCTATATAAAATCAAAAAAATATCAACCACTAACCTCCAAATCTATTATGACCCCAACACATCAAAGCGACAAAGTTGGGCCTCTCTTTGCCTGTCTACAAAAAATGGTAAAATTGCGAGTTCACACATTTTCACCCGAGTTTATCTATTTTGCAAGCTTTTCGAAATGATTTGGAACGTTCTTTTAGATGTAAAAATATAAAAATGTTTGAGTTTAACATCCATGACTATGAAATTATTTCCAACCTTCCATGTACAACTAACGTCAATAAGCTTTTCTCCTTTCAACAACCACGTGGGGTTTTTAACAACAACTGCTTAAAAACAAATTACAAGAGGGAAGTATTTGTATTACAAGATAACAAGATGTTAATATTAAAATTTTAATTTTTTTTCTTTTGTTTTTTAATCTAAACACATTTTAAAAGCTTGCATGTTTTGAAAATTCCACTAAAATATTTATGGTAATACAATCAGATCACGGCATAGACAAATGAGGAGTTTGAACAAAGCATAGTCAAATAGGAAGAAATTCAAAACAAAATTGGTTAGAACAAACGATTTTGCTTTCTTTTTTTTTTTTTCTTGTCAAAATTATTTTTTTATTTCTTAATTTTGCATAAAATTTTAATTTTTTTTCTTTTATTAATTAATACGATTTCTTTTCCTACATAAACACTCTTTGTTTATTAAATGAGACTAAAATGATACACAAAGTACTTTCCTTATAGCTTCGAAAATTTTTGAACGTTTTTAGTTAAAGGTTTCAAATATTGAAAACTTTAAATAAACTTTTTTGTTAATTTAGTTTTTTTTGTCAAAATAATTAATATTTAAAAATTTATTAGACTCTGACTAATTTAGTTCAAGTTAACAAAAATTTTATAATAAAGATAAAATTTTTTTAGTAAAAATTTTTTATATACAAAACTCAAACTTAAAACTTTGTTTAATGAAAATAAAATATTTATCACTCTGACCAAACACCTATTAATTAATTTAGTTATATTTTAATTATAATAATTTTACTTAAATTTTATATATCACTGATAGTATTTAAAAAAATTACATCAATTAATAATAATAAATTATAAAATAAAAAATTAATATTAAATGATAAAAATTTAATTTTAGCTTTCTTTTTGTTTATATTGGGGTTTTTATGCTCCTTAAACTAATTTTTATTAATTATTAGTTACTTGAACTACCGATAATTAGTCTTGTAAGCCATTTGAAGTTTGATGAAGTTAAAAACATTCTTCTTAAATTTGCAAAAGAAGTGAGGTCAAGTTATTATAATTTCTAACTGGACGGTATAAGTGTATTGAAAATTTATTACAAATGTATAAAATTAAGTATTTTCCAGTGAGGATTTTATTTTTTGGTTATTTTGAGATATTCTTATGTAATTACTTAAGATACGAGATGATAAATAAATAAATAAAATGTCATGAAATATTTTTCTAAAACATTTTCTAATCTATATAGGAAGAAAAAGTCTCTAATTAATCTTAACTAGACATATTTTTTATTTTTTATTTTTGTTATTGGATGTAATTATTGTTGGGTACTAAATAAGATACTTTTATAGATATTTGAATATTAATCCATCATATTATAAAAAATTAGTCTTCTTTAGATATAAAAATGAGTATTAGTATTATGGGTATTTAATGATATTTATCTAAAAAAAAATTTAATATTCGATAAATATCGAATATTTAGATAAGATACGAATAATAAAATATAATTATCTATCATATATTATTGAATATATGCGAATATTGATTTTAGATATCTTATATTCGTTTGAAATAAATAGACAGATGTGATACTTGATATCTGATATCTAAATAATTTATATTATAAAATATAAAATATATTATAAAATAAAATTTTCATGCTTTTTATTGTTATTAGAATTATTTTTTTAATTTTAGTTTATAATAATCATGTAAGAGCTTTTTGTTGTGAAATAATTTATTATAATTATTTATAATTAAAAAAATTTTATTGGGTAGATATTAAGTATTATATATAGAGTAAATTATTTGATTATAAAGTATATAATATCTAATATTCATCACTTTTTTTTGAGTATTTCAAATATTCTGAATATTTTAAATATCATATAGTTTTAGATATAAATATTATAAATAATTTTTTTTAAGATTTATTTAGGTTTAGATATTATATGTTTTGGGCAAATACAAATATAGATAATAGAAAAATTAATCAATTCATTGTCAACTTAAGTGTATTTTTATATTTTTATTATAAAATTATTTAATTAAAAATTAACAAGTATATCTCTTATACAATACATCTCTTTTATAATTAATTATATTAAAATAATATTTATATATTTTATTTTAATTAAAAAATTTAATGACAGCAAAAATATAATTTAACCCCTGAATTAAGGGTCATGCACTTTATCCAAGGAAACAAAATTGGGGCACAATGAAATGGCAGCAGCATAAAAAAAAATTGTTATTGCAGCATAAAAAAACAGAATTGTTTTTCCCAAAATTGCATATTGGCCTATAAATAATTGGTAGATATCATTTATAAGTGGGAGAGAAGCGTGTAAACATCAATTACAAGGTTCTATTCCAATTCTGACTTCTGTGGCATATTATAAAGAGTCGTCTTTTCGTCCAATAAATAAATAAATAAAGTTATCGTCGAATGCACATATCAAAACTCATTTAAAAAATAATACAATCGCTTTCACAAAATAATAAAAAGTTAATTTAATTTGTTATTTTTTAATTTTTTTACCTTTTTTAAAGAATTAACCTTATTTTTTTTTTATATATATATGATATATAATGTAACGATTAATGATCAAAAGGTTCACAAATTATTATAATAACATTTTATTAAATAATATTAAGACACTAATTAAAGTTTTATAAATTAATTTTATTTTATTAATGATAAAATTTTTATATATTAAAAATTATTATTTTTATTAATTTTTTACAAATATCATATGTTCTATCAACCACTAAAAAAAATTAGACTTATATAATTATTTATATTTTTATTATTAAAATTTTTAATTAAAATAAAATATCTAAAAAAAATTTAAAAAAATTAATCATATAAAAAATAAATTATATTAATCATACATAAATTATTTTTTATTAAAAAATATGATTTATTAAAAAAATATTAACTAGCGTCAAAGATGTTAGTTATAAAAATTTATTATAATATTATTATAAATTAACTAAAAAAAATTAAGGTCCAAAATATTCCAGGTCTGACACGTTTTCATAGTTTTAATAAATTAATGATACCATTTGACTTCCGAATTTTCTCCAAGAGGAAAAGACGTGTGGCCTTGGTTTAAAATTTATTGACAAATTCTTAAATAAAATAATTTAAAAATTATATTAAATCAATATATATAAAGAGTGAGCTTGACATATATTAAATTACGTATTAATTTTTTAAAATTTTATTTTCAAATATATATATGAAAGAGTAGGAATTAGAAAGTTGATAGATTGAAAACTATATAATATAGTATGCATATCAACATTTTTCATATCATATTAATATGTTTTTGGCAAGACATATTTTGTACTAAAAGATTTTTATGCACAAAGTACGTGTCAGTGTTTTAATTTTTAAAATATAATATAAAATAATAGTTATTAAATTTTAAAACAATAAATTAAATAATAAAAAAGTTAATGAATTCTCAATTATTCTATTTTATATTCTCAACCTTTTTTTAATTTTTATTTTTCTAACATTATATATTTTATTTCATATTATCTATATTTAATAATTTTAAAATATTCTAATCATTGGTCTCACTAATTATATATCATTAGAGGTTTTGTATATGCATGTATTTTTTTATTTTTAAAATAGAACACAAGATAATGATTATTATAACTTTAAAATAATAAATTAAATAACAAAAAATTATTTAATTTATCCACTCTTTTAACTTCTCATTATTTTTTATTTTCTCTTTTCTATATTCTCATATTATATATTTTATTTTACAATTTATACTATAAAATATATTATTTTATAAGATTAATAACCAAAAAAATCAAGAGTCATTATAATATAAGTATAATATAAAATATAAAATAAAATATGTAATATAAAAAAAGAGAAAAAAATAAAGATAGTAAAAAATTATAAAAAATAGTAAAAAATTAATTAACTCTTTATTATTTAATTTATTATTTTAAAATTTAATAATTATTTTATATTATATTTTAAAATTGAAGAAAAAATAGCATACGTATTTAAATAAACAAAGCGTCTAATATAATATATAGTCTTTTAGATCAATAATTAAAAGATTTTAAAATTATTATAATATAAATATATTTATGGTATCTCTTTTATAATTAATCTATTTTTATAACTTAAATCTATCTAAAAATTACTCAATTTTAAAATTAGAGTGAATTATTAGTTTCATCTTTAAAAGATGGATTCTTTTAATCATTTTTGTTGCTCTACTTCTCAAAGTCATGAAAGCTAACTTTCTAATTTGATATTCAAAAAAATTAAAAAATTAAATTGAAAAAAACATGTATTTACTCTTAAAATTGAGAAGAATATTGTACACACAATATTGTGACTGTGATTGTGATTACGAGCCTACCAACATTGACCAACAAGAAACAACGCTTGGCCATTATGCCAAGAATGAATGCTTCCAACTACCTCTCTTCTCTATAAAGTTATTTTGATTCCAATTTGTGGTTAGAGAATTTCATATCTCATTTTCTTGAATATGGCTTTAGACATCTTTCGGTGTTTCTCTGAGTCTTCTTCTTCTTCTTCATCTTCCTCATCACCCTCCAAAACATCATCGTACACTTGTGAAGGTGGTGTTTGTGTGCTGAGAAACCAGAAGGAAAACGCTCAGAAAATCTCCAGCAGTACCAACAATAATAATATTAAGCCAAAGCAAAGCCTTCGGATTTCATTTCCTCGTCGTCTTTCTGCAAGAAAATCTCCAGCTGGTTTATGATATCGCCATTGATGATCACCACCTTGCTATATGTACCTTGGAGTTGGTGGCTATAATTATTACGTAAAGTATTTTCACTTAATTATTTGATGTAATTTTTTCGTTTTTGGCTCTCTCTCTCTCTCTCTCTCTCTCTATATGGTCTTGTAATCATAGATTTAATTTGAATGCTCGCTTAACAATTTTTACTTTTGAATTTGTTCATTCTTCATCGTCATGAATATCAAGCAATAATTCAAATTGTGATGTTTAATTAATATTAATTATCATAATTCTTTTACCATACAAAAATTTGTTCAGAGATATGTATGAGATGGCGAGAAGCAAATTATTTCTTTATTCATTCCACTAGAATACATTCTATCAAAAATAAGAAAATTTACTTGTTTGAATTACATGGAAAAAATATAAATTTGTCCATAATGTTATATTATATAAAGAGAGATATAAATATAAAATGACAATATATTATATATAATATTTATTATATAAATAAAATATATCATTCAAATTAATTTATATTTATTTCTCTTTTCACATAATAATTTATATTAATTTTTTACACAAAAATCTAAATTCTTGCCAAAACAATCCATAATAGTGGTAAAAGGTGCTTGGTGCATGGCACAAGATTGGTAATAGTGATTCACTGATTCCATTATAAAATTCAGAGGAAATTGACATAAGAGCAATTCTTTACTTTTAAAAATATTAAATTGAACAAGTTAATTTATTTTTTAAAAATTAAATTGTAAAAATAATAAATCTTTCAAAGATAAAATCATTTATTTATTAAGTTTCAAACATTTAGACTTTTCCAATCCTAATAATGTTCCATAGTCATAAATCAAATATTTTTTCAGGTGAGGAAACCCAAATAATGATGGAACATCTTCTTTTTCTTATGTTTGATTGATTTACTTCAGATTTTGAATTCTGTTTCAAGCTGAATAGATTTGTCACATACATATATACATCATACTTTGTAAGCAACGGAGAAATCTTACTTAATCCAGTCGTCAAAGAATAAGAAAACAACCGAAACAACCTTAAACTCAGAAGCAAACCTTCCAAATCGTCCAAACAAACCCATAGATTCCAAATTAAAAGATAGTCTACCAAAATTCAATGCAGTCTTTTTATGTTCATTAATTTTGTATGATATTTAAATTTAAATTTTAATCTTTTTTAGTTTTAATTTGTTTCTTTACTTTTACTGATTGATTTATTCCTCCTTTAAAATTTCATTAATCTTATGTAAAATTTAAGTAAAATTACTTGGATCAAAGTATAATTAAAATTTAAATAAGACCAAAATGTTTTAATA
Source organism: Senna siamea (assembly GCA_031216115.1). Classification (NCBI taxonomy): domain Eukaryota; kingdom Viridiplantae; phylum Streptophyta; class Magnoliopsida; order Fabales; family Fabaceae; genus Senna; species Senna siamea. The sequence continues at coordinate 12,801,705 of CM062361.1, read as the reverse complement.
TTTTTTTGAAAATTTTTATTTAAATATTTAAAACCCAATAATTAAAATTTTTTTAAGAAAATCAAAGCTAATTTCAAGACTAATTTAATGTTTATTTTAATCTCATTTAAATTCTTCTATTAATTTAACTATATTTTAACAACAATGATTTTTTGAATTTTATATATTACTCTGTGATCAGGGATATGTATTAACAAAACTCTATTAAAAAAATAATAAATTAAGTAATAAAAATAAGAGATAAAATTAAAAAACATACGAAATAAAATTAAAAGCTCAAACTAAGTCTTTGAATCTCCATGACTATTTAATAATTGTTTATAAGAAAATGACTCTCGTTTGACACTATATCTTTTGTCACACATTATAATTATAAAAAATAAGTGAAAAAGTGAAAAAGCAATATATACACGAAGCAATTTTTTTTTATAAGCAAACTTTCATCGTCACCCACGAACTATACTGAAATAAATTTGTCATACAAACTTCAGACGAATTCTATCACATTAAAATTAGCCATTGTTTAACTCACTCACTTCTGTGAGTCCGTTTAATAAATACCGAAATAGCAAATGGATTCAACCTACTAAGAAAAATCCATTGAACCTAACATGTTCTTGTTAGAGCAACTCAATCGAGTAACAGAGAGGGAAAGAAATAGTTGTCCACAAATGACATGTAAATCTCATGTACAGAACAATAGCAGCATTATGAGCTGATGATACCCTAGCATCAATTCAAATACATACGTAGTCGTCAAGTGAACTAAATATCTAGACAACAATTTCATCCATTCGTAAACAATGTACAAGGCATCAAGATTTTTTACCTGCTGATTGAATTAACGAAATCTAAGCAAAGCCAATGACCATAATCAATTGACCTATGGATTTTTCTTCTACAAGTTCAACTCTAGGATAGAACACAGACCTGTGGCCTGGTGAGATCGTCAAACCTCGTCTGGGAAGGATGGAAACAAGATGTTAAGTTATTTATTGTCAAATCCACCAAAGTCATCTGAGCACGAACTATCTCATTTTGACTCAGAAGAACCCCTTTTACGTTTTTGCTTAAGATCCTCAACTTAAGCATTCAGGACTTGGATAACAACCTTCCCAAACATAGTATGGTACTCAATTCATTTGATCTCTGCCATAAATAACAATATGGTCGCCTTTTCACATTTATGCGGGAGGAACCCTTTCGAGATCAAAATTCAAAATCCCATGAGAGCCAAAAAGTCCACAATAAGTCCAATTCCCGTGGAAACATTGAACCCAGTAATTGCAATGCCATTTCATAGTTGCAAAGCCAGGTCTGGTTGCTGCGAGTCAACCATAACACCAGAAGATTGTTTAGCGGGTGACCCAGGAGATTGGAAGCCAATATTCAAGTCAGGAGGAAGTGTTTCTGGTTTCTGCTTTGGTTGGCCATGCGGACTGAGACCTTGCCAGGCAGACTGCATTTGAAATCTAGACAGGTCAGCAGCTGCCACTTGAGGGAAGACCATAGGTCGGTTTGGAAACTGAGAAACGGTGCCTGTATGAATAGGTTGAGATACTAGCGCCTGAAACGGAAAATTGTTCTTCTCAGACTGGAAAGGCATTCCACCAGAAGGAAACTCCCCCCTGATTCGTAGAATTTGCTGATGGTACTCTCGCGAAGGGTTGTACAATGAATCTGCAGAAATCTGATTTTTGGGTGAACTAGAATTATCAGGTCCCTGTTTAAATCCTCCTGCGCCAACAGACATCCATGCCCGGGCAGCTGCTGCTGAAGCATTGCTCAGGTCATCTCTCCGTCCTGATGGAACTGATTGTATCACAGGAGGAGTATCAACTGGAGAAGGATTAGAAGAACTTTGTTGCTTCTGAGCCTTTTCAGTAAACATCCTCATCAGATGAACTGGGTCAGTAAGACTCTGATCTTGGCCATGGGAAACAAAAGGAGCAGCTCTACCTGACTGATTTGAAGTACTTTCAGAGGGTGAACCAGTTGCTCGTCTATTCAAACTAGAATTTATGACTTTACCATTGGGTAAATCTCCACTAACAACTCCATTAATATCTGGGTCCCTGAAAGGTACAGATGGCAAAATATTCATGTTCCTAGGTACCATCTCTCTAGGCTTAGATACTCCTGTAGGAGGATTACTTGAAAACTTTGCACTAGGACTGGCATTATTCTGATTGCTCGGGGGTAAAGAGTTCAGCTCCACTTGTTTCAAACCCTTATTCTCAGGCTTGCCACTGTTGCCAGAGCCCCTGGATTGAGCATTCTGTTGCTGACAAAGGACATTGACAGGAGCACTGGGTCTCATTCCAGCAGAACCAAACAAGGATGGTTTTCCTTCTGATATAAGTCCACTGGCATGATCAATCGAAGGCCGTTTTCCCGGTAACATATGTCCACGTGCATGGTGCTCCATGGAAGGTTCTGGAATCTTACCATTTTTTTCCCCATTTATTAATTCAGTAGTACACTGAAACTTTGAAGAAAACCTAGGTTCTTTTGGGACACGATTATCAAGCATTAATACTGGTGTTGGAAGCGGTTCAAACTCTCCAACCCAACCTCGACCAAATTTACAGCCAGCTGGCAGTGCCTGCTGAATCCTCTGGGAAGCCATTTTCCAAGCAACAGGCCCTAGAGTTGCAGCAAAACGAGCTAAACTCCTGGCATAGGAATATTCAGCATGAAGACCAACCTGCTTCCAAAAAGTTCAACATAAGTTGCTTTAAATAAGATGAATAAGAAAGCCAACTATTCAAAAACTAGAATTCACTTCTTTAATACATACAGTAACCAGCTGCTTGATTTCACTCTCAAATGTCATAAACACTGAATCTGATTTGGCAACTGGTTGAATAGAGACATTATAAGTTGCGCGACGATTCTCATCAAGGGCAAATGGTTTTCTTCCTAACTTAGAGAGCAGGCTCTTCCCTTAAACAAGAAAGTAATGAAGTTAGAAGGAAATAAACTGGATCTTGACATGAGCATCCTCCTAGAAGAATATGCATAAAGCTTGATAATGCAGCAAAATGCAACAAAACAGATAGAGGAGAAATATTATCTGTTCACTGTGATACCTGATAAAAAATCTTCCCCTTTATCTTGATTTGCATCAATCAAGAAAGCATTACCATCCACAAGGCCATCATTGTTGCAAGGCCTCTCAAAGCTGCCACCTTGGATTGGGTGGGAAGTTGGCTGTACATCACCAATGTTAGCAAGAGTTGCACCTGCTGAGAAATCAGAGCCAACAGGTTCCTGTGAGGCACGACCAACTGGCTTCTTTGCCTGCTTCTTGACCAAGGAATTTGATCTGGTTTTTTGCTCTGACTTCAGCTCACTGTGAGAGTGTTCAAAGTCAATCTTTAACTTCTCAAACTTTTTCCGTGCTAATTCTTGTATTGATCGTGCCTGGTACAAATATAGTGGTCATAACGTACACAATAAATAGGTTATTGATTCAAAATTTTCTTGAAAAGGTTTTTTGTTGGTTGGAAACAAGGCCAAATAGTAGACTTCATACCTGTTTGTGATATATAGTTTCTGGTGAATTGTATTGCATTGCATTTGAGCAAATTAAAAATACATCACTCTGCATTCAACAATTCCATTCATAAGTCAACTTAATAATGATATCAATAGTATAGTACAAAATTGGTTCAGATGGTAGAGCAAACAAAATTCATGAGTTTCATATAACACAGGGATCAAATAGTAGAGCAGTAAATTCAGTCAAGCACTTATCGAGTTTTGAGCACAATCAATCACACTTAAGTAAACATTTGGGAGTTTTCTGTATCAAAGAAAAGTCATTGTAGTAAGAGGAACGCAAATTACTAATATACCCTTATAATAGGGTCTTCCTGTAGCTAGTAAACAGCAAATTTCTATAAAATATAAACCATGGCATTCCCCAATGCTTGTTAATGTTGACATAAATTATAAGCCTTCATGTAGCATAGACTATATTTTCAAGGAAAACTTTAGAATTTTATAAATAAAACTAAAGAATGAAAAATTGGCATCACGAAGCGCATCACAAGGGATACTACATGGAACTGAACTGCCACTGCTTTCCTTTGAAAAAATATGAAGATTTTGAACTAAAGATCTAGTCTATTCTATCTCGGTACCCAAACCCACATTCATACATTACCAGTTGGTTGAAAGATGAATATTTAGGGCAAAGGAAACATTTATAACACATAAACCAAATTTTCGATGATACTCCAAAACATCTATACTATTGTAGATTTATTTTAAAAAGAGAACACAAGAACTTATAATGATTTGCATTTTTGCATCACTATTATTCTCCTACATTTTAACAAATAAGGAATTATAATCTTACATATATTTTACTTGAACGTTACTCAGATCACTGAGAAATAGCTACCTAGCTCTATTTATAACAATTACATCTCTATTGATTGCAGCTAATCTTTTACAGTATGATCTTGTTACCAATGAGTAAGATACTAACAGCCTTCATTCCATTGACAATGCAACAAGCACAGGAAGTCGTAAGAGCAAAAAGCATAAGAAGATGATACAATAAGAATCTAAAATATGCTATAAATCTCGTACGTTGTTGCCTCTCACTTGCATAAGATGATGCAATGCCAATGAGCATTCATGAACAGAAAAAACCTGCTAAGCTTATTGTGTATTGGAATATTGAGATATGTTCATCCAATAAAGTGTGTGGCTGTTAACAGCATTGTCAATAAATATATAGCGACATATTAGCTATCTCATATATTCTGTTAACATGCTAACAACATGCAACTGCCTCTTGCTCACCGTGCTCATTTGTTATGATACTTATTAAAAAGTAACAACAGGTCCTAGCTGAATTCAACAGAAAGAGAACTGAATAAAAATGTCTCAATTTAACTCCTGAGAATCTTCGGTACAAATAATATATCATAGCACTTAGCAGAAAAAGAAAACCACCTTTTAACATCCAAATCTCGTGGAACAAATCAACAAGCAGAATAATCAAAATCTTAAAACAAGAAAAGAAATCTCCTCAAATCCTGCAATGTAGACATATTGACATACCTCAAATTGTTCCAGGGTAGGATATGATCCATTTGCTAGCTTCTTCCGCACTGTGGCAAAGTCCATTGGATGCTCAATCACATCGTGATAATCAGGAAGCTGCATTTAAACATACTTTCAACCCCCAATTCAGAAGATATATTCCAAAAGCAAAATTAACAATTTACTGGAATGATTCGCACACCTCTTCTGGATCAACAGGTTCTGCATACACACCATAAGTGTCCTTCCTGCCATCATATAGACCCATGACAATGCTCACGTCAGAAAAGAATAGCCAATAGATGTATCTCTATGCGATGGACGAATGCTATACCCATCACTTGTTATAATTTGCCAAACTTGTCTAAACAAAAAAAGACTGAGAGAAGGAGAAATGGAAAACAAAACACATACTTCTGAAGCTTGTCGAGGATCAATTCTAGAGTCCTCTTATCAGGCAACGGAATCCCAGATGGCGGCTTTCTCGGAGTTCCTAATAAAACAAAAGGGAAGTTCAATAACTAACAAAGACGGTGCAAACAGAACCAACTCAGTATCACATTTAAAAGAGATTCAAGAATAACAACACAAAACCTACAAAATCGCAAATACCTGTTACAGAGTGGAGCCCTTTCGAATCCACTTTTCTGCCTTTGACCTGTCATAACCACAGCCCCCAAGGAACATAATTAATAATGCAATACAAATGCAAAAGGCAAAGGCTGAGTTTATGAGAGTGTTCGATGGAGACAGAGATAGAGACAGAGACAGGGCAGACAATATGTAGGTGCGAAAGAGAGAGAAGGAGATATATAGAGGTGGAGGTGGGTAGAGAGAGAGGGTGGGAGCCTTATCAGATTCTGTGGGTGTTAGTTTTTGACAGTTGACCCGTTAGTTATCTCTCCCAAAATCCCGACACAGACAGAGAGAGACCTAGAGAGAGAAACGGAGATGTAGAGAGGAATACTGAATTATGGACCAATTGTAGCACCCAAATAAAAATACTCAGTGATTTTCGCTGAGCTGGACACTTTGCTAAAACCCTTTGGCTCCCAAGGTACTGCTCTACCAGACACTTTGGTCTCGTCCATGGATTTTTTTCTTCAGATCTATAGTCTCCAACTTTTTTTTTTTTTGCTTTATTCCTTTTTCCAATTGCAGCAATCGAAATGCAGCTGTTATGTCGATTACAATCACAATTCAAAACCATAAGACTCACGGCAATAATACAGAACTTACCACACCATCATCGTCATCATCATTATTGTCATGAAGATTCTCATCTTCCTCTTCGTTTTCCTCATCATTATCACCCCCTCCCACTCCTTCATCTTCCTCCTCCTCCCCATCTTCATTCCCACACCCCCCGTCGCTGATCCTCCTCTTCTTCAGGGGCTTCCTCTCGCCCTCATCCTCGGAAGAATCCCGCGAGTGATTATCACGCGCCCCGCCGCGCGTGCGTCTGCTGGCCGAGTCGTCTTCTTCCCTATCCCTATCCTGGTTCAGCTTCACCACTAGCTTGAGCTTCTTCTCCCTCCTCCTCTCGTCCTCCTCCTCGTCCTCATCGTCCTCATCCAGGTAGTCATCGTACTCTATGTTGTATCTGACATTCCGGCGGCGCAGGCTGCGGCGCAGGTCAGGCTGTGGTGGGGCGGAGGAGGCCGCGGCGGAGGGAGATTCGGCAGAGCGGTGAGCGAGATATGCCTTGGATGGGCGTCCTTTCTTCTTCCTCCTCACGATCTGACCCATCTCCAGTGTTTCTCTCTCTTGTTTCTCACTCACTCGCTTTCTTCTTCGTTGTTGGTGGAAACACACACACACACGCAGTCTCTTTTGGCTTTTGTGTTTCTCTCTCTAGAAAACGCAAAGGCTTTAGTTAGCGTTGCTTTCTCTCTCATGGTTTGGTTCCATTATTTTCGAGGGCAGGTTGGGTGCGGCATTGATTGATGCTCCTGGCTTGGAGACTTTTGTGGTGGGTCCCACTTGAGTTGGACATTTCTCATGGAAACGTGGCGTCCTCTGATTGGGGGCACCCGTTAGGTCGGCCACACCCACACCCCCACCCCGTAACGCAACGCAACGCAACGCAACGCAAAATTTATGGAGATTCGGACCCCCCATTCCTTTCCTTACCTCATACCCGCTTCCTTCTTCCTCTATTATTATTCCTCTTCTTAACTCTCAACCTTTACTTTAGTGCATTTCACATTATTTTTAAAATAAAATATTATAAAAGAGAAGAAGTGATTTTTTTATAAAAAATTACTTTTGCATTGTTAAATTCCCAAAAATGCTATATTTATATTTTATTTATTATTATGTACTTTAAATAAATAAATAGTTATAAATATTTATTATTATTATTTTATTAACTAAATAAAATATAAAATTTTAGTTCGTTTATTATTTAAATAAATTAGTTTATTAGTTAAATAAAATATTAATTTTACTTAATAAAATATTATTATTTAAATTAAATATCTATTATGTTATTTAAATAGATAAATAGTCATAAATATTTATTATTGTTATTTATTAATTAAAAAATATAAAGAATAAAATAATAATAGTGATAAATATAAAAATTTATTAAAAATATTTTTGTCTTAAAATATTTAAATTTTAACTTACCTTTTTAGGTAGAAGCAGAAACTCTAATTTACTTAACCCATTTTAAATTCTTCAAATTGAAATTTAATTAAAATTATTTATTTTAGTTAAGATTGGGAATGAGGTTTCTGCCAAATTATGATTAAAAATTTAAAATGTATGTTACTTGTGAGATTATGTAGTTAATTTGAAGAAAAAAAATACATTTTATAGGGTTATAAAATTAGTGTACAAACTTTTAAATTTTAGAGTAAATTATATTTACTTTCTTTTAATTTATTTTTTATCAATAAAAATAAAGATAAATTATTATTTTGAGTCTTAAAATATATATATTATTTCAATTTAATCACTAAAATATTAAAATTATTAATTTCATCATTCATTCAAACAATTTAATTCATGTATTAGTTACATCAATAAAAAGTTAGGTTAGTCATAATAATATTGTTAGGTTATTAAAAGAGTTGACACTATTTATTCAGACACTATTTGTGCTATGAAATTGTTCCTTTAACGTTCATTTATATTAACATGGAGACTAAATTGATTAACATTGTTTTTCTAAAATATTAAATTGATGATTTCCATATTTCAAATAAGATTAGACTTATATATATATTTATTATTAAGTTCTCTAATTAAAATAAAATATATAATTTTTTTAAAAGAATTAAATATAAGAAAGATAAATTGTATAAATTATATACATATCGATTTTTGATTAAAGAATCTGATGATAAAAATATAAAAATTGTATTTAAATTTTTTTCTTTTAAATATTAAATTGAGGTAAGGTACATCTTTTATGAACTAAAATGATATTTTTTCTCTAAAAATACCCTTATGTTCAAATTAAGATTATGATTTTTTTAATATAATGATAATTAAGTAGTTTTATTATTTTGAAATGAGTCCATAATAAAAGGCAAAAGTAAATTTGATATTCCCAAACATTTGCATTGGATATCAATTTTGTCATCAAACTTCTTTTGTTATAAATTGTAAGTTTCTCTATATTTTTAAATTATTATCAATTTTATCATAAAATTCTAATGCCATCTAATATATTAACGAAACTTTTATGTGTCACTGATTAGAATTGTTGCCAAAATAACAAATGAATCATATTAAAAAATATGACCAAAATTGATAATGAATTCAAATTTTAGAAATAAAAAAAATACTTCTTCATATTCTTATTTACTTTCTTCCCAAAGTTAAATCCCCAACTCCTAAATATTAACCATAATCCCCAATTTTGTCATCATTATTTATCCACTGTAAAGTAATCAAATTATATCTTTTGTATCAAAGAATTAGCATGTTCTCTTTACAGGGACCTCATGTTTCATATTTTGTAAAAGCTTTGTTTTAATAAAAGCTTTTATTTTAGTTTATGAGAATTGATGCATTTAGTTGTTTTCCACTCATGACAATTGCATAGTTTAGATTCGAATAATCTAAATGATCTATTATTAGTAAATTATCTGTAAATCTCTTATAAGTGTTATTTGAGCTTGAGAACCTATCATATCTCTTAACTTGGATTGAGGTGTTATTCCCTCACCTAAATTTTTTACAAAAAAAAAAAGTTTTACTTTGAGTCAAAGCCTAGCATTTAAATAGAAGTCCTACCAAGAAAACTCATCTCAAAAAGAAAAAGAAAAGATGAAAAAAAAAGCTTACACCATAAAAATATATTAAAAAAATATAAAAATTATAGTCTCAAACTTGAAACAATTTTGATCGAATTTATGTTTTAAAACTCTCTCTTTGATATTTCATATGCCTAAAAATCTAATAACTTAGTTGTTAACAAAATTTCTGTTAAGTTTTTTTCTTTAAAAATGAGTTTTTCTTTTTATTCATTGATTTGTTTTAACCAAGAGCATATGTTAGGATAAAGAGAGTTTAAAAGTGAGAATAAAAGATAATGAAGTTAGAAATTTAGGCTGAGAAAAAAAAAACAATGGACAAAAATATAATTTTAGTCCCAAAAGTTTCAGAAATTTAGGTTATTCTTAATTTTATCTCTAAATTTTATAATTATTATTAATTTTGTCACAAATTTTAAATTTGTTCATTTGTCGTGTCAACAAGAATTTTATATAGATTTTCACATTTACAAGTTTTGTTAGTGTAATAGATGGCATTATTGAAAATAATTTAAAAGTTCAAGAATACAAGTGATAACAAAAAAAAAAAATGAAAACAAAATTTGATAACACAAGGTACTTTAGCCTATAATGAAATTTTAACTTTATTGATAGAATAATGATTTGTGTAACAGTATCAAACATGATTTTTGAAATTAAATAAGGAAAGTCATTAGTGTAATTTCTTCAAAATCTCAGAAAAAATGGTGTAATTTATTCAAATTTTAATTAGCGGGCTAAAACAATTTTTTTAAAAAATCTCAAATAAAATTAAATTGCAAGAAGTCATGTGTATCACGTGTACGCTCTTACATTTGCATTTTTATCCCAACCTAATAAAATGGTGTATCAAGATTGTTGGTGACAATATATAATCTTCATTTTAATTTTTCAATTGGTTAAACTCAATAATAACTTTAAAGATTGTAAAAATTCTCTTTTTGGTACATCTATTGTGTTGTGACGTGATGTTAGGAGAGCACAAAAGTTTGAAAAGTTTTACAATAAAAAATATTAATCTAAAAAACCAAATTTTATGAGCAAATTAGTTCTTTATAAGTCCATTAAAAACTTCTCTCTTTTTAATTTGGCCATCTAAAAATAAAAGCTTTCATTTTAATACCAAGATTTAAATGATCATCCTATTAGATAAATATGAATGTTCTAGGAGGTCATTAACTAAATATATGAACTTATTCACATATCTTCAACCCTCAAAATAATAATGTTCTTGTATGTTCAAAAAGTGATATATCCTTTCTAAAAGAATTATTCAAATTATAAAAAAAAGGCTAAATCATTAAAAAATTATTATAACCTATCCCGAAAATTTTGATAAGGCGAAATTCCAAGCTGTAACCATATATAACACTCTCACATGTTAAACAGTGCTTAGTACTTGTATTAAATTAATTTGTTCATCAACTCCACAGAAAAGGTCAATAAATGTAATTTGTCTTTCTTTTTTGGTTTTTGTACTCATTGGAGACATTTTTAATTTAATATGTGTATTAATTTTATAGACTTGAATTCATATAAATTATATATAGGCCCACTATGTGTTAAAGGTTTAGTAAAAAAAGTTTAAAAAATGTGTATAATTAAAACTGAGAGTTATAAAAAATTAAATGTTAAATTATTCATATGGTTCCTATAACTTTATTCAATTTTTAATTAGGTCATTATAATTTAAAAATTATTAATTGAGTTTCTATAGTTTAACAAATTTTTAAATTAGTTATCAAGTTTAAAATTTTGTTAAAGTTTTGATAATATGCTAATTATATATAATCTTAATATTATGAATTTATATAATTCGAATCAATCTATTCATATTATTTAACATAATTCATATTTTATTTTATATATGTAAATCATTTTTATATTATTATTATTATTTATTTATTGACATAAATCATATATATTTAAAGTGTTAAAATATTATATATTGACAAAATTAATAAAATCTAATATAATTTTAACAAAAAATTGATAATAGAAACTAATTAAACTATAAAAATTAAATTATAATTTTTTAAACTATAAGAACGTAATTAAAAATTAAATGAAATCATAAAAATTATAAAAATAATTTAACAAAAATTAAACTATATTAAAATATTGTTGTAGGTGATTTTATTTTTAATTTTATTTATTTAACAGGTATAGATAATTCATACAAAATTTGACTCATTCACTCCATAACATTTTCCTTTTAATATGTGCCTATAAAATTTTTGGGTTTGGAGGACATGGTGGGGTATCCTCATATTATTTTGACTTCTTTTGAACTATTTTATGTGAGGTGTTATATTCATTCACACATCACATGTGAACTTGTTGGCTACTTTGTACATTAGCCCAACGTACACGTCTCTTCTATAAAGTTGAATTGGATGATAAGTATATTTATGTATTAAATTATTATTTAATCTTGTTAATTTAAAAATGTCTCTATTTCATTATTAATTTTTTAAAATATATATTTTTTAACATACACTTACAAGTACCAATTTTAGAGTGATGAGATTTTCTTTAAATTAATGAATTAACATGTATCATTGTTAAAAATATAAAACCATTTAAAAATTTTAATCTTGTATTGTTACTAAAGTTGCACTTGCACCCATTGAAAGACTCTTTTCGTTACATACATCAAAATATTTTCCTAATATCCCCCAATAATTATATAAATAATAAAATTAATTATACATAATAGAAATATATAATCTAAAACTAATTATACATATAATTATACCCATTTTAATTCAGATTTTTTTTGCTTAATTTAATTTTTTTCTTAAAATATGTTTGCAATATTGGGTATAATAAATCAAAAAATAAATTTATATGAACTTATACACCTTTTTATACAAGTACATGTTTTTATTCATATTTAAGGCTCCTTTTTAGTGCCAGAAGTTAGTAATATTCTGTACCGTCTTTTCATTCTCAATACTTGGTACAAGGAGATTAAGAGACATCTAAAAGAAAGTTTTCACTCATGTCAGTTGTCTTTATACCCATGTCCATTCTTAGGTGCTATATTTCTGTTATGTTTAAGATGAAAAAAAAATACGTTATTTAGTGATGTATATAGATGGGTTCCTAGGGCAATTCCTTCTGACTTACATTGGTACACTCCATCAATTTAGGTTGTTTACTTGTTTAAAATTAGAACATGTTCACATATCAGTTGTCGCTAGCTCTTTCAGATGGGACATTATTGTTAGGAAGTAAATTAATTTATCTTAAGAAGTGGCTATTTTGAACATAGTCCTTTGTCGGTTAAAAACTAAAAGCTTTAAGGGTTAACGTGAAGAGATGAGGGAGATGAGGGAAAATTAGCTGATGCTGCTAGTCATGAAGCTCACTCTCCCTAAAGAAGAAATTGTAATGCATACAGTTCTTTGCTAGTTTTTTATTATCAGTATGCACATAATAAAGTTTTTCAGGAAGCATATTAAGTACAAGATACCTCTTAAGAACATTGGTTCTTGCAAGTTCCTGTTAAATTTTCTTGGTTCAGAACCGCCACTAGTTCAGCAGTTTGAACCAGTGCTGGTTCTGTGGTTTGAACCAGTGCTAGTTATGCATTTTTTTGTCATAAGAATTTGTGGCTTCATCAAGCACTAGCTATAATCTTTGGAGCACGAGAGCAGGTTGAGCGAACTTGTGAGCAGGCTGAGCGAGCTCAAATGGATAATATGATCAATTTTTTAGTATAACAAATAGAAATACAGATACCTCCTGAACTTGTTCGTGTAGTTGAACCATCACTCTCACAGGTAATGCAAATTGTAACATATAAAATTATGAACTAATATATAGTAATTATTTATACATTCTCACATTGAATAGTCTTTTTACAACCACTAGATATGGGGAGTGTAGAGGCATCACTTCTGGCATGTTGAAGATCATCAGAAATAAGTCATGAACCTTGATCTCAATCTATTATCCTTTTTTTGTTGAACTTGTTGATCCATTTTCCTAATTTTGTATATTTTGTTTTAGATGTTAATTATTTGGTTGTTGAACTTATATAATTATGGTACACATTTTTATGAGCTGAAGTAAGACTTGAATTAAGATTATGTTGTTATGAACTAGTACATGGTTGTTATGTAATAAGATTATGTTGTTATGAATTAGGACATGGTTGTCATGTATTAAAGTTATATTTTGAGATTATGTTATCTACAAGAAACTTTGTATTTTTCTCTTTTAAAATTTGTGATAAGAATTTTATTTGATATAATCTAATATATGGTTCCATGTCTGAATTATGAATGTCAAGTATGTCCTTTAGGTATATTGTTATTAGTATTATGTTTGATTAAGTGGAAATAAATAGAACTAAAGGACACTAGCTATGGTTAAAATTGTGGCTAAAATAAAATTTAATAAATTAAATAGAGATGATTAATCGTAGCTAAAAAAAATATAGAATATAGTCACTAGCAACAATTAAAATTGTAGGTAAAATGTAATAGATAATGACAGTTATAATAGTCTGTAGAACATATAACAGTCTATTAGTGATGATTATAACTATGGCTAATTTGTGAATTTTAACTATGATTCCAACCGTCGTTAATTTATGACATAAGTGTTTAATGACAATTCTAACCGTTGCTAAAGTTGACTAATGCGAAATTGCAACATGCATCAGCGACGGTTGTAACCGTCGTTAAACACTTTTACAAGTTAGCTCATGCAACAATTTTGACAACTGTCGGTGCTTCGATTGTGTCCTTAACAATGGGTGTGAAAATTGTCGTAGAACTTTTAGTGACGGTATTGACCGTCGCTAAAAGCCACTTTTGACTGTTATTAAACACTGTTTTTTTATGGTGATCTTACGTAATATTAAAATATTATATACAAAATAAAATACTAATTCATATTAATTTTAAAGATATATTTTATAGTATACCTAAATTTTAATGTCATATTTGACAATAAATTTTAAAGGTATAAAAAATATTTTGACAATATTAAATACTAACAAAAATATATATTCTTATATTATGATATTTTTATTTTTATCTAATTACTATTAGACACGACAAAATTTTTTAATGACAATTTTAATATAATACTTTGTATATAATTTAAATGATTTCAATTGTGGTCTCACATTTTTTTTAAACGTAATATTTCTTGAATAGATTCAATAGAGTATCTCTACAAGATGTGTGATATTTATAATTTTAATAAAAGAATTCTGTAAATTAATATTTATATCTTGTAAACGTCAAATATGCTGCAAAGTTTCTCTATTAAATTTGTATAGAGGACATTGCATTTGAACAAAAATACAAAAATATCATGTAAGTTGTACACGAAGCATTCTATTAAAGTCGTCATTAAAAAATTTGATCAGGTTTGATAATGATTAAATGAGAGTAGTATACTATAATATGAGAATATATAATTTTATTAGTGTTTGACCATTGTTTAAATTTTGTTTATTCTTTTAAACTTTATTTTTAAATGTGTTTTTAAAATTTAAGTGTATCATTAAATATGTTATCAAAGTTCGTGTGAGTTAGCATTTAATTTTTTGTTTAATATTATGTTAGATGTTACATTAGTTTTTATTAATAATTTCAATAGTGTTAAATAATAAGATAAAATTAATTATAATTTAAAATTTTAAAAATAAAATTAATTATATAAAATTTTAAAAATAAAATTAATTATATAAAATTTTAAAAATAAAATTAAAAATTAATATAAAATTTAAAAACATAATTTTTTTTATCTAAATTAGATAATGTAAGTTAAATCTTGTATGAGGTATTATGATTTGAACTAGGATACCTTATTCTTAAAATTATTTTTATATTAACGTGATAATATATTTTATAGCAATATATAAAATAGATCAAGGAAAAATGCAATTATATTCACTTAACTTTTAATTATTTGCAAATAATTTAATGTAGGTGTATTCAGATTTTTTGGCTGACAGACAATCCCTTATATATAATTCCAAAATACCTACCTTAGCTTACATATGAAATTATGATGGTGCATTATCAATGTACAAGATTTCTTTAACTTACCTATTATTATAGAAATGGATGAGAATCAAAATGAATAAGACAAAACTAATTATATATTTTTTAATTTTTTACAAATATCCTTTATTAGATGCACTTGAACTATTGTTAGACATTGTTTGAGGATTTTTTTAATAAAAATTTGAGTTTTAGGCGAGAAAAAAATTTAAATAATTAATATTATTTTCATTTATTTATATATATTATTAATAAAAATATTTATTATATTTATTTTTTATTTTAAAAAATTAAAAATTAAAATATCTTTTAATTTATTCTTAAAACACATTTTTTTATCAAAAATTATTGTTTAAACAATTTTTTTATTTTTTATTTTTAAAAATAGAAAAAACTTTTGAAAACTACGATCAAACCAACTTTAATTCTTTTAGCTGAATTCAATTTTGTTGGTAAACTTACTAATATATATATATATATATGTATGTATGTTTATATATAAATTATTTAAAAATACAAAAATAACCAACTTGAAATCATCTGTAAACATGCTTCAGTTCTTCTCATGCTAAATTTACAAAACGAAAGTAGCTCTGAACATTATTTTTCTTAAAAAAGCGTTTTCTAAATATTAGAAATTTGCAAATAAAAAAAAGTTTAAAAAGTAAAAGCAGAGAATAAAAGCAATAGAATTTTACCATCAGTTCTTAAACTAGAGTGTTGCGCCTCTTCATGGAGAAATTGAGAAGAATAGTGAAAGAGATAGCTTATGCTCCGAGTCTCGCTGAGCTTCCTCCACTTCAACGCTCTCTCGTTCCTTTCCTTTTTGCTGCCTCTTCTCTCTATAAACTCGCACTTTCTCTGCGCCACTATCTCTACCATGTTGGCTTTTTTCAAAAGCACCGGTAATTCCGATTTCTCTTCTTGTTTTCTTCTTCTTCTTCTTTCAATGCTTTGTTTGGTTGGTAAGGAAAAAGTGAAAAGCAAAATTAATTTGGTTTAAAAATCTGGAAGGTTACCCGTACCTGTTATAAGTATTGGGAATTTGACTTGGGGAGGCAATGGGAAGACACCGATGGTTGAGTTCATAGCACACTGGTTAGCTGATTGTGGAATTTCACCTCTGATTCTTTCAAGGGTATTTTCATATATGTCATTGTTTTCTAATTCTGTAGATGTTACTGGTCAATCTTGATTGAAACTTAGCTGGACTAGTTCAATTTTTTGTTTGAAAGAACACATTCAGATTTAAAAGAGCCACCTTTTTTTTTTTTTTATGTAGTTTTCAAAGAAATATTTTCCTTTATGTTTCCCTGTTCTCAATTTTTATTTTTTGAAATGCATATGGTTGAGCTTACAATGTGACTGGTTTGTTGTTTCAATTGAATACGAACTGGCTTATCTGTTTTCTATTATTACTATAAAAATGCAAGTTGTTTAGCGACTTGTTTTTTTCTTCCAAAATATGCTTTCTGATTTCACTGATTTGCTCTCATTTCTTGAAATTTCACCATTAACTTGGGAAATATTATCTTATGTAACATGTTCACCAGGTCATTTGGCTGACTTAGTATACCATTCTACTGAGATTCTGCCAAATAGATAGTTTAACTAATTCTACACCTGACTCAAGAAAAAAAAAAAAGCAGTTCCTAATAAACAATTGTATAATTTGACAATGTACTTATTAGTTAAGTGCTAAGTTAGTTAAATAATATATTTGGCTTAATTTGAATGCAACTGTAAGCCATGTCAGACCAAATGACCTGTTGCATCCATTACATAAGACAGTTTCTCTGAATGTGGTTGGATCCCAGTGCTTAGGGCGGGTGAGACCACCATTAGAACTTAGTAACCATAATAGACACTTTATTTCGATTCTTACTAAATGGCAGAATTTTAAATGGTTTCAATCTGCGGTTGCTCCTGCTTAACTTGGGAAATCTCACCAATGAAGCACTTATTCAGGGCCTTTGATTATGACTTCAAACTCATCATTCTCATTTGCTGCCTGCCCTCCTTCACCACGTCTTGTTGTCCCCTATGAAAGCTTGTTATATCTGCATATATAGTAGGACAGGCTGTGGAGATGAGAATAACTAGAATACAGGGTTCTCTATGCCCCCTACAGCAGTTATATAGATATTCTCAATTAAAAATACCACCCGAACATCAGAATCTCCAAATTCTTTGGCTCTTGCATCCTGCAAGTGTCAATCAATCATTTCAACTTTGCACCAGTAGAAGCATCCCGTACCTACCAAATTGGTCTGTTTTAATAAGCAAGTATATTAACCAAGGATCATTGAGAGAGTCCCTGGTTGTGTACAAACAAATTCGCTTTGAAGGAGTCTACTGTTTGGGTGTAATCCCTTTGTTACTCAAAGCTTGTGCTTCTCTTTCATTCCTTGGTTATGGGAAGGCTTTGCATGCAGAGTCCATTAAGGCTGGTTCAGACAGTGATGTAATGATTGGTACTGCACTAATTGGTATTTATGGTAAGTGTAGCGCTGTTCTTGATTCCCATAAGTTGTTTGAAGCTATACCTGAGAAAAATGTTGTCACTTGGAATGCCATGATTAGTGGGTACATAAAAAATGGGGACATAAATTCTGCCTCAATTCTATTTGACAAGATGCCGGGACGAACAGCAGTAACTTGGAGTCAGATGATTGATGGGTTTGCAAGGAATGGGGACCTTGTTACAGCTAGGCAATTGTTTGATAGAGTTCCACCTGATTTGAAGAATGTGAGAACATGGACTGTGATGGTTGATGGATATGCTAGAAGAGGGAAGATGGAAACTGCTAGGGAGATCTTTGAGCAGATGCCTCAGCGAAATTTCTTTGTTTGGTCATGTATGATTTGTGGATACTCAAAGATAGGCAATGTCAGAGAGGCCAAGGCCATTTTTGGAAGGGTTCTGGTCCGGAATTTGGAGATTTGGAATTCCATGCTTTCTGGTTATGTCCAGAATGGATTATTTGAGGAAGCACTGCAAACATTTGTTGATATGCAAGCTGAAGGGTTTGAGCCAGATGAGTTTACTGTTGTTAGTATTTTATCTGCTTGTGCTCAGCTGGGGCTTCTTCATGCTGGTAAAAAAATCCATCATATGATAAGACATAGAGAGATAAAGATGAATCACTTTGTTCTGAGTGGATTAATTGACATGTATGCAAAATGTGGGGATTTAATCAACGCAAGATTGGTCTTTGAAGAGTTTACTGAAAGGAACATCTTCTGCTGGAATGCTATGATATCTGGTTTTGCCATCAATGGAAAATGCCAAGAAGTTCTTGAGTTTTTTGGCAGAATGGAGAATTCAAACATAAGGCCTGATGGTATCACCTTTCTTACTGTACTCACAGCTTGTGCTTATGGGGGTTTGGTCAATGAAGCTTTGGAAGTAATATCCAAAATTGAGACATGTGGATTGGAAATAAGCATTAAGCATTATGGATGCATGGTTGATCTCTTGGGGCGAGCAGGGAGATTAAAGGAGGCTTATGAGTTGATTAAAAGAATGCCAATGAAACCCAATGACACAGTTTTGGGGGCAATGCTTGGTGCATGCCAGATTCATTCCGATTTGAAAATGGCAGAACAAGTAATGAAGGAAATTAATGCACAAAGTTTGGACTTCCTTTCTGGAAATAATTCTTACAATGTGCTAATGTCAAATATCTATGCAGCTTCTGAAAAATGGGAGAAGGCTGAAAGGATGAGGATGGTCATGGTAAATGGAGGGCCTCAAAAGACACCTGGTTGTAGTTCAGTCATATTCAGTGGCTTGGAGTGTTAAGTTTGTGTTGTTACCAAATAACCACTGCTGTAAACATAAAGTTTGGCTAACTGAGAATGGTGTGAGAAGCTTATTCTAATGGTAATATCTCTGAGCTCTGCGTCGAGACTGAATAGTGGTTGCTGCTTCCATTATAGGTTAATGTACCAATAGTTCAGCTAAACAATTTACTTGAAGCTATTTGATTTGTGAATACTGATTAGAGTTTTACAGAGATTAAGACAAGATATACTATTCATTGAAGTCAAAAGTATGGGGTTGAAAATTAGTTTAAAGTTGAGGTTGAGTTTCCATAATCAAACCTGCAAGAATGGCTTTGCGAATGTACTTTGAATGACGACTTCGAGCAATCTGACTCTAAGCTTTTGAAAACTGTTACAAAATTTTTTACAAAATGAACTTGGTATTACGGATTATCAGATTTTTTTTTTCTAATCTTCGATTAGTTCAGAGAATATGAAACTATGAAGACAATTTGTTTAGTTAAGAGGCACACTGTAGAGGTTTAGGCTATTTTTTGTTTGAAACTGTAGTCTTAATATTGCATTTGTGAGTCAGAAGTAGAATAACAACCTTGCATACATTCTTATGATGTCTTAATTAGTGTATTATGTCATTGAGCTTTATTATTTCGATGTGAACAAAACTTCTTGCCCTTTTCAGTAGGTTTTCCTGATAGCCCTGTGACTACATTACTACTAAAATAATGTCCTCTATCTCAATTATAGATATATCACAAACTTTTCAAGTAATAAATAATAGGAAACTTATATGAGAAACGGCTGCATATCTTGTTGGGCTCATTGGTGACCAGAACTAATTATTTACTTGCATAGGCGGCATGTGTGAAAATTGAAATATGCATACTCAATGATCCACAATTATCAGTTGCCTAGTTCTTATGCTGTCCCTGATGCAATGGATGGATGGAGTATGTTCTGGGACACTTATAATGCATTGTATTAACAGTCTTAGACTGGTTTTAAATGCTTGGAATTAACAGTCTCAGACTGACAGAGACTGCCTGTTATCCTGTTAGAATCATTGCTTCTGCTATGAGTTGAACAGGTAGAAAACTGTCCTTGCTCCATATACCCGTAATTATGATAAATATCCTTGAGTTGCTGTACCATGAAGTTGATTGAAATATCCTTCCTTCACAGGAAATGGAAAACTATAGAAGTCCATGTATATTCAGTTCAACTTTTGGTCAGCAAGTTGCCTTGCATAATCCATGTATCCTTTTTTCTGGCAGGGTTATGGAGGTGGGGATGAAGTCAACATGCTTCGAAGGCATTTTCTTGGGACACCAACAAAGTTTGGTGTTGGTGCGAATCGTGCAGCTGTTGCAAGTCATTTTATCCAAAAATATGGCTATGTTGATACCCGTAAAAGTTCATGGAATGAGGAGCTTTCCCTTAATTGGGAGATGCAAAGTTATCCTGAATCTGAAAAAGTTGGGGTTGTAGTTCTTGATGATGCAATGCAGGTAATACAATTCTCTTTCCACCTCCCTCCTTTTCCATGATCTATTGTTACATGATTTTCTTCTATATTATGGTGCTGAGATTGAGAATGCCCCAACTAAGATATGTTCCATTAGTTATGTTCATTCTCTTTTTTGTTGGCTACACTTCTGTTTGTGAGATAACTGTTTGATAATAAAATATTATTGCTTTAACTTGCCATTTGCTCTAAATTGTATAATTTATATGCAATGCAGCATTGGAGCTTGAGGCGAGATCTGGAGATTGTAATGGTTAACGGATTAAGTCTTTGGGGTAACCTTCAACTACTGCCACTTGGACCATTAAGGGAACCCTTGACTGCTCTTAGACGAGCAGATGTCGTTGTTGTACATCATGCAGACTTGGTATGTTAAAATTGTTTCCAATGCTATGCATGTAAATTTTTTAATTTGATTTTGCACGTTGTTCTGTCAGTCAGCCTGCGCTCAAATAGGTTGTAATAGGTCAGCAGATAAAAAAATGATTAGCAGATATAAAAATATGACATGATGAAGATAATGCTTTGGGAGATTTACAGGTTTCTGCAGATACTCTCAACGATATTGAATCAAACATTCAAGGAGTCAAAGAGTCTGTTCCTATGTTCTTTACAAAAATGGATCCGTCTCACTTATTTGACTTGAGAGTTATCAATTCCAAAATACCTTTGAGAGCTCTGCATAAAGCTCTTGTATTATGCGTCTCTGCCATTGGTTCTTCAGATTCTCTTGTCATGCAGATCCAAAAGGTATTTTTCCTTCCTTTGTTTGTTTGTGTAAAAATTGCTTCTTTGAGATGCTGAGAAGCTGTGATCAGTGAGGCACACGAAGCATACACATAAACATGTGCATTACATAGTGCGTGAAATAATTTGATTTGGACATGGAGATGCTGCAAAATCCTAACTTACATATGAGACATGAAAGAGACATGGATTAATATAAGCATACAAATAGTTTAAATAGATAAAGTATTTTCTTGATGTATTTTTGGCCATCTTGGGATGTTCTAACCTGTTCTGTTGAGTTCTCATATCCCTTTTAGTGATATCAAGCATACCTAAATTGCTAGAAGCTTGTTTAATCCAAAAGAGTGCGATAGGATCAGTAGACACCACAAACAAACACAGGAAAATAGTGCTGAATAATATTATACTCTTCTATAAATGATACTCCCAGTGAGGAAATTCACAACTACACAGTATAGGAAAATAAACCAGTAATCCAGCAAACGCATGCCACAATACACTGAACTATAGCCAAAACAACACAGACACCAAAAACAGAAAATAGTAAAAGGGAAACTGGCATTTGAGAGGCCTGCACTCTCCAAAAGACCATCCAAATCCTTTCCTGCCACTAACCAGCACCACCTCCTTCCTTAAACTTGCGCTTCTGTCCTTCTGTGGTCCCCACATCACCCGAGCATCCCGCTGAATTAGTTAGTATCCTTCCTCCCTCTCCTGCCAGCTAATCATTTCTCTTTTCCTTTCCATTTCTTCTAGAATATACCTTTAAAATAGGTACTGTAATATTATCCCCTGTTTTCCCCTTATTCCTCCTCTTATATTGGTTATTGTAGTTACTATTTGCATCAGATTGCAAGAAATGTGATGAAACAAAAAAATCAATTGCATTTTTCTTTTCCAATTGAATTTTCCAACGGTGATTTAGTATATGACATTATTTGTTATACTCAATCATGCTTGTCCTAATTTAGGAAGTGTAGAAACTTACTGATGTTTTTACTGTGTATCCCAGACATGACGAATCAACAACCTGAATTCTCTTATCTCTACCATGCAATCTTAGCTATAATGTTTAACATTTTGATGTTCTAGCACTTTTATGTGGATGTTTTACTTGCGTTCACTTTACTTCTGTGTGTATTTTTATCTCTAAATGGCAGATAACTTGATGCAGATGGGAGCCATTTATGTTGACCAAGTTGACTTTAGTGATCACCATATGTTTGATGCCAGGGTATAATTATCTCTTTTGATGTTTGATGAATTCATTTTTGGACACATTTTTGCATATTTGAACCTAAAAAAAAACTTACGGCACACATTAAACATTAAAGCTTGCTTACTATGTCGCTTCTAGTTATCCTTAAAGGACAAAACGCAGATGCAATTTTTTGTTTTTGTTGTTAAGTTCTTCAATAAAATTATGACATGTAAATATATTTTTCCAACTCAGCAACACATTATTGACTGCCTCAAAAAATAGTTTTCAAATGTCTTAGTTTTATTGAAGAACCTAGTAAACATCTACAAATATCGTCTAAATTTTGTCCATCCTTAAATCATGTCATACATTCTTATTGCACTGCAAATAAATAAAATAAATAATAGTATGTGCAGAAAACTACACTAGAAGCACTGAGTGCTGCTTACATTTATTTATTTTGTTTACTTTCCCTCTTGCCGTTTGATTAAGATGCTAAATATCATTTTTTAAATTAATCCAGGATATTGATATGATTAGAGCCAGACTTGGAGAACTAGATGGCAAGTTTGGTTGCAATCCAATTGTCTTAGTGACTGAAAAGGTGACTAGATATACTTATCTCTTTGTAGTTGTGTGTATGTTTGTGTGTGTACATAAATAGGTTACATATATAGTCAGAGTCAGATGTTTATTTTGAGAGGTGAGATGAGAGGATTCAATAATTACTCTTTGGATCAAAATTAAATTAAATTTCTCTTATTAATAATTACTCTTTGGATAAAAAATAACTACTTAACAGATATCTGAAAATCACTTTTCTTGATTTTTTTGTTAGCGAATTTTATCTTACTCTTTACCATTAATTTTGATGCAAGTGTATTTATTTTTGACTCCTCTCACTTTTCTCACAATAAACCATTCCTCTCACTTCTCTCACAATAAACCATTCCTCTCACTATGTATGTCTTATATATATAACACTAGATATGCCCTATGTATGTTGGTACCTATACTCATATCCACTCACATAAAATTTTCATCTTGCCAGGATTTTGACAGGGACCCAGAGATCCTTAAGCAATTATATCCATTTAAAGTTTTAGTACTCTGTTCTAAGTTGAAGGTGGTGTCCTACAATGGAAGTACAGAGGATAGCTTTAAGAAGTTTCTGAAGGATCAGCTGAAATTAGAATTTCCTGCTGCATAGTAGTATCAGCTTGTTGCAATGTAAAGCTTTTCCTGAGAAGCATATGGTATTTGATTGTAGTATCCTCTCATGTGCGTCTTATGCCCAATGATATATATATAGGACCTGTTTGAGTAATTAGTTTAGCAAACGGCCTAAATTCTAAGAGTTTATCAATTAAGCTCTATTGTTAGGCAGCTCATCCACTCTACTGTAGCATTGATTTGGACAACCAAAAAATTCTCATGAACCAATTCTTCTATTCTCAATCCAGAAAATCAATCAATTTTCCTTCCTCAAATTACTACCATGTATCTTACCCAAAAAAAAATCACTACTATCTACTATCCACTTCAAATAGAACGAGAAGGGTGGTTTTATGTGCAGTACTTTAGTTGGACTAGATTTATACACAATACTTTATATTTTTGTCATGAGATTTTTTATTTAAAATAAAATATGTAAAAATATACTTTAAAATAAATTAATTATGAAAGAGATGAGGTGTATAAATTATAATTTTAATGAACTTTGAGTTATTTACATATTAATTTTAGTATATTAATTTTAGTGATACCCAAAAACTAAAATGCCGAGTTTTGATTCTCACAGGCTAATTTCATATATATATTCGGCTAATTTCATGTACAATAATGTGTACAGTAAATCACTTTATCAAAGAAAATAACTTTTTATATAAAATAAGATTATGATTTTATTTTTTATATAATAATAAATGTAATCAAATTAATACTAAGTTTTCATTAAATATAATTAAGTACAAAATAGATAATTAAATAATCTTTTATTTTGTGAGGGATATATACGATATAAAATATTAATTTGATTGACAATAAATAAATAAATGTGTTAATATTTTATACAAATATTTTCCCTGATAAAGAAACCATGTATATGTAGTTGATGTCACCAAAAAAGAATAAAGGGATACCAACATGGGAGTCAGATGCACTTGCTTTCTTGCACTAACTAGGGAAAAGTTTATGAAGTCATACTATGCTTGTGGTTAATGGTTATGGCCTGTTGGAAAACTACAGGCCTTCTTCTGGTCATAAAGGAAAGAAAAAAGGTGGGTAGTTGAGAAAAGATTATGAATTGTGATCACTTTTTCTGTTACTTTTCTCTTTGATTGGGCAACAGGACAATATGAATGAAGGCAAAATTGAAAGGTTCCAACATTAATAATGTTAGTGACTTGGCGTTTCATTGTGGCATTCACCATTGAAGTATTTTGATGATGATATATTCTGCTTGTATCAAATAGAAGATTGGGCTGCTGAGAAAGAGCCAATGAGACAATGTATCCTTCCTAGAAGTTGTTAGGCACAAATTTTTTTTTTCTACCCCAGTTCAAAAGTTGCTGGCACGAAATGATCATTATGCATTTGCTGTTGATTTGCTTTATTTGGGTTGAAGAAACATCATATCAGACATAAAGGCCCACGGTACCAAAAAGACTGCAGCAACCAGACATACCAAACAAGGAAAGAAATTCTCTTACAAGCATTTTTTATAAATTGTTAAAGTGTATTATTTTTATATATAAATTTATATACAAATTAATATGTAATGTAAAATATTTGTTTCACACATTAGCTAGCATACAAATTAATGTGTAAAGATATTAACTTCAATACTTTACAAAAAGAACACACAGACCCATTCTCCAAACAAAATAGAATAGAAGACTGATAAACAGAATAAATTTGCACATGTGAGATAAGCAAGGCATTAGAGATAGCAACTATTTATTTTAAAGAAGACGTATAATAAAATTTAACAGAATTAAATTATAGAGATATTTATACGTTAGAAGAGATATAATTGTGCACCAATTACATAAGCTTGATATATATAAGAAAATAGATTCTCCCAAGTGGTACCCTTAAGATTTGAACTACACTAAACACTCTTAAATCACTAACTTAATTTATATATTATATGTCTGAGTTTTATAATATTTTTGGTCTAAACAATTTATGATAATATACAAATAATATAAAAAATTAAATATATGAGATATGGAAGAATATAAAATTACGAGACTTATTTTATTATTTTCAAAATATAAAAATATAATTTTAAAATAAATTTTAAAAATATATGCCAAACCTACTAATTATAGTTTTAAATTCTAATTATTTGTCTCTATAATTGTATATTAACACACATTATAAAATAAAATATAAATTTAAGAAATATGTAAAGAAAATGAGAGAATAGGAGAATGAAAAATTAAAATAAATGTTAGAAGTGTAGGGAATTAAATAATTTTTTATTATTATAAAATATAATTATTTTTATTTTTATTTAAAAATTAAAAAAATTGATAATGGTCAATAAGTCGAGAATTTATTGAAGTTTCATTTTGGGTGTATAATTGATACTTGATGGTAACATGTCCTACCTCAAACAGGCCTTATTTTTTTTGGGGCCCAAAATGAGAAGGAAAAACCTTTGATGCGGTGAGCGTGGATCGAACACGCGACCTTCAGATCTTCAGTCTGACGCTCTCCCAACTGAGCTATCCCCGCCTAGTGGTTCCTTCTGCTACTTTTATTAACTTCTAGGAAAATTGGTATCTTCACCAACAAATTCAAAGTCTATCGTCATTTGGCAGCAAATATCGCTGTGGCTATTTCCATTTTCTACTCCTTGGATATTCGCAGGAAAAGCACCCGACAGCAATATTTGAACTAAAAGTATGAAATTGACCCTCCTTTTATTTCATCACTTTAATGCTGGTAAATTTCGGGCAAGCTTTTAAATTGTTATAGGCTACCCAAGGGCATGCTTATTTGTTAAGAGAAAGTAATTTGTTCGGAAGTTAGGTTACTTTCTCAATCCAAATTGGGTCGGACTTTCCCTATATTTAGAGTGACAATAAAAAAAAAAAATTTAGTTTTTAATCAATTGAAAATGAATTCTCAATTAATTCATTCAGGATTAATCTTTATTAGATTCAAAATACAGAATATTCAAACTCATCTAAATTCTATAAAAAAAAAAAGAAGAAGAATACCAAATTTATGGCACAGTTAGAACTCCCAGAGCAGCTTGCATTGTAAGTGATCACAGGTTAACCATATCCATATGTGCATTTATTATTTAGAGAAATTGACGGGAAGAAGGTAACAAGTGCACCGTGCCTGGATTTAAGATGGCTTTTCCCGCGGGGAAGTGATTCTACAGGTTTAGATAAAGAAAAAACAAAACAGCAATCAGAGGAAGACCCCATGACAAGTAGAAAGCAGCTACTGTTGCAGAATTTTTGATCAGGTAGTGACTGTGACAACTGATATTAAGATGATGAAGATCTAACTATTTCAAAAGAGTGCATAAATCCATGCCGTGCAGAAAATCAATGAAAAGGAAAATAAAAGGAAGAAAAGATAACAACTTACAAGGAAAAACATCATTTTCGTCATTGAAAGAACTTGCGGGTTAAGGAAACATATCCTGGAAAAAAAGGTTCAAGTCGCCTTTGTTAATATCGAATTGCAACAACTTCTCCATGGCATCCTGCATTTAACTCAAAAATATAAAGTTTAGATGTTTCACAAAAAAGTAAACAATATCCACGCATATAATTGAAATTTAACACTAAAATGACACCTTATATTGACGATCTTGTGCTGATATGTTTTCATTGCAGAGTCGTTCAATATGCTTATTGTTTACAACGGCATCCAACACAATTGCTGCTCTTTCTATAACTTCATTTGGGACACCTGCACGAATGATGCTGTTTGTATTCATAATAAATATGATCATGGGCCATGCTGAGCAAGGTCCAAACCTGATAAATTTCTATGTGAAATAAAACCTGAAATCCGCCCAATGATATGGTCTAGTTCAAAAAATTGTAGTGGAAAAGAAAGACTTATAACATTATTCATCCAATCAAGTCAACATGTAGCAGTGGAATTATAGACTCCAATACGGTGAACTAACTACTGAGTATAAAAATAGCAGCATTTAAGAGTGTAGTTCGACATATGATTAAACCTACCAGATATTGCATCCGTCCAACACAAATTATAAAACCAGTGAATGATTATAGCAGAGAGCAAAAATTCACTAGTGACTGATGAAACATAGTCATTACTATTTTATAAAGCTGACCTATTTAGCCACTCTCGTTAGGCTCCGATCTGATTTTGGGTGCAAAGGATAGTGACTAAAAAAAAAATCATGTAATTGATGATTAACTTTGATTTTTCTCACAGTTAAAGGCGGCCTTCTGAAGGGTGATCTGCCATTAAAATCAGGTATATGACCTCATTTCAAATTTTGAACATCCCTCGCCTCTTACAAAGATAGTGTAATATTCTGAACCATTAATTTGTTTCTGAGTAATTATTGTAACCTTAGAGATTTTAAACACGTTTGACATGTAAAATTAAGTCCTACAAAACCAATTCTTTAGCGCTAGATTTCTCTTAGAATTCTTAAATTCCTCAAAAAGAACTACTTTCAAACCAAATCAGCACTCGTTTGTCAATCATCTATGAATATCTTTCTCTGACAAATTTCTAGTGGGTTCAATCACATCTAAATATCACTTGGTAGATGTCCCACCTACTTGTCAGGTAGGATGGCAAATGGTTGGTTATGGTTGGATTTGAGTTGGGTCAATATGGGTTATAACTGCTTATGATCCACTTCAATAATATTATTGGATCATTTAATGACTCATGGCCCTTTTTGTTACTAGAAACCCAACCCTTCTACATGACCCTGTTGTGTATGGGTGTGTTCATATGAGCACATACTAATCTATATATACATATGTTTTTATACATATATATGCAAACGTATGTACATATATATAAAGTTATATATGTGCACATTTATACACATATATACGCATGTTTGCACAATTATGTAACTACAAAAATAGATGCTTATACATGTATGTATATATATGTGTATGCGTACTATATATTTGTATGCATTTCTTTATATATATATATATATATATATATATTTCTCATAGGTCAATACATGACTCAACCCAGAGTAACCAATGGGTCAAGGTAAATTGGGTTTAAGTGGATCATAGACATAGTTGGGTTGTTTGATTATTTGGGTCATAGGTCTTACCAGCAAGTTGTGCACAGTGAAGCCCTGCAGGATATCAAAAACTACAAGTCAATTTCATCAACATTTCAGAAGATGCCTAGACTAAGAAAGCAAAAACATACCATAGCTATGATGTGCAAGCCCAGGAACAAGCCTGCATTGAATGAAACAAAAACAAAGCTAAAATCTCTTTAAAGTAGAAGAACTACATCAATCTTGTGCTAAGTAGTTACAGTAAACACCAAATGCTATCATAAAAATGCAGAAAATTACAAGCTCATTGCAACAGATGCATGCTCAAAATATACATTTTGGATATTAAGCTTTCCCTCTCCTTATTCTTTGGCAGGAACGGCTTTAGAGGAAAGTCTGAATATATTATGTCTGTGAAGATATTTGAACTTTGAGTTTGATGACAATTTTCTTCCTACCAAATTCTTCAAAATAAATTGATCATCTTGTGGTGGATGAAACCCTAGCATAATAGGTTGTCACAGACAACATAAACTTACCTGTATAAAAATACAATGTCTTCTTCCATCTGTGTGGAATTGTTGTCAGGCCTCAGGACACTCATTGTGTGCAACTGAATCTTCGTAGACTGAATTTCACAAAAATTTTGCATGCTAATAACTGAAAAATAATAGTTTGAAAACTTCAAATCCACAAAGATGCATGAGCTTAACCTTGGATAAGTAATGCTCCTGCAATAACTCAGTGAGATGTGTGCACACGAAAACCTACATTTTACAAAATTCACTCAACACATAGCAAGTTAGAATCCGCCATCATTCTCTTCTTGAGTTGGGGTTCGTAAATTTCCACAACGATATTGAGGCATATACTTATTTCACTAGTTTTGCAATTAAAGGACTCCTCGAATCTAGAAAGTGCAATTTTAAATTAGAATTAGATTCTTGAGTTTGAGATAACACTTTCTTCATATTAAAAATATCCTGGATATGGTATTGGATGACCAAATCCAAAAGCTGGTGCTTGGAAATATCTAAAACTTCACAAGTTACTTTCACATCATCATTAGAGACCAAGGAATTTGGCTTTTAACTTCTAAGATCCTAGGTAGTTAGCATTTGTAGGAAAATGCATGCCAATTGAAGGATCTCGGATGAGTTAAAAAGGAAAAAAAAGAGAAGAGGACTTTGAATTGTTCAAAACCTAGTGGTAAGTTTATAGAAATTATGAGAGGATAACTGTCAGCGCAAAAGACACCCATCAACCATCATTAGAAATTTCTATGTAGCAGTTCAAAGCATGAGGCCAAGAACTGAGGACATGATTCTTGAAAAGTTAGATGTTTAAGTTGAGGATGCCTATGCATTAATGAAGTGAAATACAAGAAATTACGATCTTGTTTAAATCAAGTTGAAGAATAACAGTTAAAAAGAAAAAAAAAGCTTAGCAAGAAGAAGGATTATTGATTCAAAAGAATGGTAATAGGTTCTTCTAAACTTAAGCTATAGCATTGTAAATTCATTTGCTTCATATTGATAATCTTGAGCTTCCTTTAGTTATATCTTTTTTTTGCCTTTTCTCTACTATGGTACTTAGTACTTAGTGCTGTCATCATGAAGCAAATTAGACCTTTGTCTCCCTCTCAGATGTAAAGAGATAATTTTAGCTTACTATTAGAGAAATTACTCATGGAAGTGGATGTGCAAGTCAGAATATAATGAAAAAGATTAGCTGATATGTTGTTAAGGAAAAAACTAAGGTGCAGTTTTTATCTCTTTGTCATGAGGTTCTCTAATAAAAAACTACCATGTGCATAGATTATATAACTTATCTCTCCCATGATTTATTTTTTAAAAAAATTTTTTTACATGCTTTATTTTAATTGAAAAATTTAATAGCAAAGATATCAAAAACTGCATGAGTCTAATCCATATGTTAATACTTAAAAACAATGTTAGAATTATATACTTCGTTCTCATGATTAATATTTTTTTTCCCTTTTAGACAAGCATTAATTTGGATTAAGAAGCTGAATCTACTTCTAAATTCAAATAATTAATCCAATTAAATTTGGCTGACAGTTAAGATGCAAAAAGGAGGTAGACCACAATAAAGTAATATAAGTTGAATCTTCAATGCTAAGGGAAATCTAACTGACCACATGAGACAACCAAAAGAATGGAAAGGTTAGAAAATTAATTAATTATATTGTACATATTTTGAGGAAGAGGAAAGTCCTTAAACCTTTGGGGTTTCATTGCAAGTGACAAAGTGACTTATGGTCCCACCAAGCAAGCCGATACCATCTGAAAGGGAATTAAAAACATTTATGCTAGAAACTAGCATCTGCAATGTAGATACTCTACTTTCATATTAACGTACAAAGAGCATTAAGATTGGAGAAACAAACCTTCTGTAAGAGTACCTTTACCAAATTCATCCACCAGACACAAAGACTGTGAAGTTGCATGCCTGCAGGTTTTCAAAACATTTAAAAAGAAAGCCTATCTTTTACAATTCTTTTAGTAAAATATGATTATATGTAAAACCCTCCACCTATTCAATTGATCAGATGAAAAACATGCATAAGGACAATTTCAGTTAATTAATGATAAGTGGCAATCCTCGATCATCACTCACAACAAAACAGTTCAAATTCTGGGAGACTGAGATGCAGATGTAATTCATCATGGCCATTTTTCAATGTATTTTAGCAACCCGGGCCAGCCTTTTTCTCAGTATACCTTAGCATCATTCCTACTTGATGTAGATCAATCATAAATGTTGATTGTTCTGCCGTCATAAGCCTACTTCCTGTTGCACAAAAAATTCTGCAACATTGAGATAGTAATTTTAGACCAAACAACAGAGAAACTTAACTACTGTTTCACAAAAAGACATTGGTTATAAGTGGATACTGGATAGCACCTATCAGTCAAACCCACTGTTGCTGCATCGGCAGGCACAAAACTACCAATGTGGGAGAGGAAGACAATTAGTGCCACCTGAAAACAAATTTCATCTATAATTTTTATCACAGAGCAACAAAGATTCAAAGAACAAGGATGCACTATAATGTCATCTTGTAGCCTTATATGGAAGAGTATGTTAAGGAACCAACCATCTGAAATGCTTAAGCTGTTGGGAAAGGCCCATTGATGATTGCCATATTTAACATGCCCTTTCACAAAAGCCCTTTGGTCTTAAACAATAAACAAAGCACAGGCCCATCAATACCTATTGTTAAAATTAATTTAATTATGAAGAGGATGGGGCAGTTTTACTGTAATTCAAGGTAAATTTTTAAAAATAAAGTGTCAAATCCTGTTCCTGTTCCTGTTCTGCATTAGGGTATGACTTTCAAGTTTTCTAAGTAAAAGATAAACAACAAACAACAAACAAAGCCTTTTCCCACTAAGTGGGTTGGCTACATGGATCAAGCAATGCCAATGTGTTATATCTTGACTCATTTCTACTGTTAGATTATTTATAGTTAAATTCATTCTAATAATTTCTCCTATTGTTTTCTTTGGTCTCCCCCTACTTCTAATTATTATACTATCTTCCATCTAGTTAGCTCTTCATACAAGAACCTCTAATGGTTTCCTTTGTACATAACCAAACCACTTAAGGCGCATTTCTACCAACTTTCTCTCTAATGCAATCATTCCTAATCCTATCCTTTCTAGTGTGTCCACTCATCCAATGTAACATTCTCATTTATGTGATGTTAAATTTTTGTTCATGTTGACTTTTTATATCCTAACGTACATTACCACACAACAGTAAAGGTCTTATAGCTGTGTGTTTATTTTCTCTTAAGTTCAAGTGGTACTTTTTTATCACAAATAATACTTGAAGCTTTCTTCCATTTCATCCATCCAGTTTGGACCCTATGATTTACATTCCCCTCTTTCCAAGTAAAAGATAATGCTAACATGTATTGGCAATCATGGTAATCAATAGTGATACTCGATATATATTTATAAATAAGCAATTCAAAATAATTAAGTGCCTTAGAATATGGTGCGGTCAGATAAAAATTGGTGGTAAAATGAATGGCCTCAAAAAATAATCAACAAATGTGAGAATACACCAAGTATCAAATTTGTGCATTGATATTAAGTTAAGGTTGTTTTCATCCATTAATAATATGATAAACAAGAAATATGTCATTATTTAGTTATTTTTGAAACAGAAGAAACATTATTAGCAAAAGAATGAAGTGCAAAATCAGAGTCAGACGTGAAGCCAAAACTTAAAGTTACATCAACTAAGAAAAGCTCACCAATCACTTTGCATGTCCACCATAAAACCCCTCTAAAGTAAACATTAGCTGAGCACCATATATAGGCCACAAAAACTTTATTAAATAAAAGAGGAAAGGGAAAAATAAAATTATATCTCATACTAGCATCACTGTCCTACGAAAGCAAATAAATGCTTTCCTCAAATGGACTTTTATGTTCTTTCTTTTTTTTTTTTTGGGCCAGAGACTTTTATATCTTCAACATGATGGATTTTGTTCACAATTTTAGGGGTGTCAGACCAGAAGAATAGTAGCAAACATAAGTTGAAATAGGAAATGCTAAATCAATATTTTTGAAACATTGTGTGTCAGTGTCAACAGACAAAAGCGGTAAAGATCATAAACTGGCTAAATTAAACAGTAGAATCAAATTTTCAAGAGACCAATAGATCCTAGAAAGATACAGAACTAATAACTGACCTGCTTTATATAGATGCTCTTCCCAGAAAAATTAGGACCAGTGATTACATTAATTCTTCCTGAAATAAATATAAAAAATATAAATAGAACAAGAATAAATAAATATGATCTAATCAGTCAAGTTTCTAGAGTGCGATTTAGAGGACATTCTTATGTATTGCTACATCTGTTTACCATCATGAAGAATCTTTGTATCATTTGGTATAAATGTGTCTACTGTCATTTCCTGCAAAACATGCCTATAAGTAGCACAGACACCGGTCATTAACCATGCTATTAATTCTAAATTTTCAAGAGATTCATTTTACTTTTTAGCACAAACAAACAAGATGGTTTGCACCTTCCATTTTTTATGTCGATCAAGCTTTCCTCAGTCAATAAAGGCCTAACATAATTGTTCTGACGAGCAACCATTGCCAATGACAAAAAGCTGAAAGAATATTTAAGTTATCACTTATCAAGCAAGAATAGGTCAAAGAAAGTATCAGTCGTAATAATGACAATTTCTCTTACCAGTCCAGTTCTGCCGCAAAATTTGTTGCCTTTATCAAATGGGTTGAGAACACAAGTATGTGTGACAGCAAATCTCTAGTAATTGCTCTCTCCATATCTTGTACAACACATCTCAGAAGTAAATTACATTTGTATTAGAGACCTGTTGTGAACATAACTAAATTTGCAACTGTTAAGACAAGATCTCAGTTCTTCCAATTGTTTTTAAGCCATAAGTTCTTGTTTCTTTATAGTCTGAATATAAAATGGCGCACTTACTAAAATCTTATGATGCATAGACGGATACAGGAGCATGTATCATATCCAAAACAACACTATGCGATATAAAAAATATTGATGATGAAACCCAAGTGACTTGGGAACCTTACCTCAAAAGCTAGCTATTGAAGGAGAAGAACCAAACTACTTAAATATCCCATTGAGCATCTCATTCTACTCGATGTGGGACTTGGGTAGCCCATACTACCCTAGGACATCCCATACTATCCCCATCCCCATCATAGCACCGCTTCTGAAGAGCCGACGTCCTGACGGCTGCACTCTATGACACTTCACTTGGCGTTGCTTCATTCTACTGCAGTCAACCGCTCCATCGGTCAGAACCCTTCGTATGTAGCCCTTTCTGTGCCGTCGGCAAACTAGGCTCTGATACCAAATGCTAGAACCCAAGTGACTCGGAAAACCTACCCTCAAAAGCTAGCTATTGAAGGGGAAGAACCAAGCCACTTAAGTATCCCATCGAACATCCCATTCTACTCGACGTGGGACTTGGATAGCCCATATTACCCTAAGGGACATCCCATACTATCCCCATGCCCATCAATTGAATATATATAATAGTAAAAAGTATTGAAACCAATATGAAAATATATAACATGGTATATGTTTATCATTGAAAAGTTTAAAATTTTGAAAGTTTTGACATGTTATGGAGCATTCTTTAAGTATTTTAGTGCACCTTGTTGAGTTCCAATACATTTCAAGGATATTTCTTAATTTGGTCAAAAAATTAGGGGATAATGGGGCAAGCATATAGTATACATATTTGATATGGATGTTGCTGTAAAAGCCAAAAGGCAATGTCTCGGTGCTTCTTAGTTGCTGCAATCTAGTTTTACTAAATCCAACTCCTTTTTCTTTACCTTGATTAGTTAGCAGTATACTGTAGATAGTTTTAGATAAACTTTGAAGTTCATTATCTAAAGAAAATTATATGATGATAGGATCTCGAGTATATCCTCCAATATTCCAAAAACAGAGGCAATAGACAGAGAATTACCAGAGATTACAGAAAAATCTCTGATAAACAGTAGCAATAGCTGCCACTCACTAGTACAGCAGTGTAGGTAAAACCGAAAGAAAACAGCAAAAGAAAAATGGTGTCTGACGTTTGAGAGGCCAGATCTCTCCCTCACAATTCTGAATTCTTCTCCCCCTTTCCACACTCCCCAAAGATCCTCTAAAAAAACCCCTCACTCTGTTAGAGTTAGTTATGCTTTGGTAAAATCCTCTTTTGCCCCTTCTAGTTATTCTCTTAGGCATGGACCAGCTTCATTCCTTTTCCTTCTTCTGGAATACATAATTATGCTAGGTCCATCATATGAACACACAGAGACATTGTAAGTTTTAACAGAGAGAAATAGAGAGAAATATCTATTTAAATACCTAAAATCTTATGATAGACATCTCCTAGAAGACTGTCTAATTCTCGTGTCTTTGGGGTACGATAGAAGAATCTTTTTGTCTCTCCATCTACATCAGAGAACTATATTTGAAATCATTATCACTGAAACAGAATATATTCATTGCAGATATTAACTAATCAAACACAAGCATCAACATACTGTAAATTCCCAATCTTCAAGTTTCTCCAGAGTGGTTTCTTCAAGTTTTTCTTCAAAAATGCACATTAAATAACCTACAAAATATGAAATGATAAAAGCTAATCAAAGCTAAGGAACAATTTAGATGTCGCAACATCTAAGGTAGTCTGGTATTCATAAGATGATCATGTCATCCTTGAAAATCAGTAAATGAATAAGTCAAAATTGAATCCAATCTGTAGTAAAGAAAAAAGCCCCTGCCCATATGGATATATTTGAGAGCCAAATTTGGACATACGATATCTAAGTTCAACATTTGAAACACTACAGGTAAAGCTAGATGTCAGATAAAAAGTATAATCTATAACTATGGGACTTCTCCACAAGCTTATATAACAGGCATAATCTTTAGGTAGTTTAGTTTTAGTCTAAAACTGCAATCAGTGACCTAAAGAATCCTCAACTCAACGGGCTTTATTGCCCTTCTAAAGTCTCAAATCTTATAAACTCTTTACTAGCCTCCAGCTCTTTACTCTCAGCAATTTTCATGGACATACTTTAGAATTTGACATGAAAATACAACAAAAATTAGTGCATCATGCATGATATTATAGCAATAATCTTTTGAATATATCTTGTCTCAAAGAGAAAGGTTAAATAAATTTAATATCCATCAACCCTATGAATACCCGAAGGAGTTTTTTAGCAGATGGAGCAAATTTTCCTATATTACAGGAAGGCAATGTCCTATTACTTTTTTCTTGAATATGACTATACTTCGGAGAGTCAAACCTACCTATTTGCTGTATATATACAATACAAGGAATGAGCCTCTCCTTATATAGATCAGGAAGTTGTGCAAGTTCCAATAATGATACCTGCAAAAAACATCTAGCATGATAAAAACAAAATAAAATTGCTTTCCGTTGAATTAAAATTTGTATAGAAGTCACCTCTTCCAGGAATTCTGGTAGTTCCTCATATATTTGCCTCAGCTCATCCAACTGCCCAAAAACAAAAATGTCCACAGTGAGGCAATAGTAAAGACAAAGTATACCTCATGAAGGAAGGATCTTTTATGCATATATTAAACTTTTAACATCTATAGACTAAATTATTTGTTACTTATAAAGCAAAGATACTGACACACAACATGACATGGACAGAGACACATAGACATACCAGATTCTTAAAATTATAGCATAGGACACAACATGGCATATATCTATATGTGGGTATATATATAATTCCACTGGTGATCTAAAATTGGAACCAATAGAAATTTGAAAATTACGAAGTAAAGAGACTCATAAATCATAATACCATATGTGTTAGTGTAAGCTTAAAGATTTCCAATATCTATCCTTGACATTAGTCATTTATGCGAATGCTTGCTATTTGATAAGCACCTTTCCAAAAAAATATAGAGCATAATTTCTATGGACTTTGCACTATCATCTTCAAAAGTACTTCCTAAAAGAACCTAGTAGAAATAGCCATGTACAAGTACACAGAAACTATATTCCTTGTGTGAATGACCAAACGCGTTTCCTATGTTAATCTAAAAGAAGAGAGAAGATGAGAGCAATATCTATGTTACTAGAGGAAAGTAGGATATTTCTTGAAGAATGTTACTAGCAAGAGGAATTGAGAGGAGAGAAAACAATGAAGCAAAACAATGGAAAAAGTTGATTGTTAGGGCAAAGAGGAGATGAATCAGAGAAAAATGAAAGTGGGGGAAAATGAGATTGGGCCTTCATTTAAAAGAAATGCCGCCTTCAACCTCTTTTCATTTTTTTTTTAAATTTCAAATTTCTTAATAGCACAAACTAATACTTATCTCACTCTGGGTGTTTAATTTTTTTTTTAAATTTAAAAACCATGTCTAGCCTTGATAGGTGCATGTCAGAGCAAAAAATAATATTTTTTTATTCCAACTTGTACAAATGTGTGTCAGACACATTTTGCCTTTATCAGTGTCATGGCAATGTCCATGTCCAATGGGCTCACACACCACCAAAATGGTGTCTGTGCTTTCTAGTTTGTTATAATCTGATTCAAGATGCCTTGTGTATGAAGAAACATATTGATGAAGAAATAGTTGTTAAAGTTTAACAGCATGAGCATATTATACAATTTCATTATATTGAAACATTAAGGTGCAAGCAAATAACAAGGATATTAAGTTTAACCTCATCACAAAAACCCTCTTTGACCACTGTCGCATACCCCTTCTCTTTTGTTCTATTTACATCAATCACGCCAATTACCTGCAATGCACATCACCAGTTAAAACTAGATCCAATCATATGAGGTCATACCTATCTAAATAAATAAGGACTGTAAATTATATTGACTTTTAGCTTTGATGAAATCAGATGCCTTTAAGCATGCATCTTTTTGACAATAAGATTGGTGCAAGAAAAACAGAATATAGGTTATAGTGACATATGACTCAGTCTCAAATTTGATTGTCCTTTGTTCAATAAAAAGTATGGAATAACAACAATAACAACAACAACAATAATAATAATTTTTCAGTCTTGTACCTGAAAAAAAGAAAACATATTGAAAGGGCAAGTAAATAATTCAGTGTTTTAATATTTATAAACTACATTTTGGGATTAAAACTGAAGAAGAGGGAACTATGGTATACTATGAAGGGAGTACAAATGAAGCAGTAGAAAAGAAAAAACAAATTAAAACGTAATTAGTATAACATTTAGTCCTCATTGTAATTTCTTAAGCTTACACCTGAACATAGGGACCAAATACCTGGAAGACACCCAGAGGAAATATGTATTTTTCAATGAAAATAATGGATAAATTCTGTTTCTGATAATAATCAAGGCAGATAACTTACTTTGACCTGTTAACCTCCTTATATGAGTTTTATACTTTGGCTTCTTAATACATACGCGCAGTATTTAATTATGTTGCTTCTCTCAATTTACATTTTTGCTCACTCAATCCATGGATGAGACTTGTACTATGATGAAATATATTTCCATGCTATCAATTTAAAAGATAAGATAAATATTAACCACTATTTGAAAGAAGTTGAAGCCAGTGAAGAAACAAATAAAACTTACCAGCTCATAGACATAAGCAAGCTCTGTCTTTGTGCATGAAATTGCCTGCCACATTGTTAAACACAAAGAAATCATTTAAGCAATGACATAATTACATCTGCACTTGAAGAAAAATATCATAGATTCTGTACCCTATCAACAATATCCAAGTTCAAGTACTTCAATTCTTCTTGAAGACCTTCGGAAATTCCAACTTCAAATATCTTGTTAATATGCAACAGTGCACAAATACTCTAGAAGATAAAGAATATCAAAACAAATAGATTCTTTTCAACATGTAAAACAAACATGGATTTAAACAGCAACTGAACTA
Organism: Senna siamea; assembly: GCA_031216115.1. Taxonomy (NCBI): domain Eukaryota; kingdom Viridiplantae; phylum Streptophyta; class Magnoliopsida; order Fabales; family Fabaceae; genus Senna; species Senna siamea. The sequence continues at coordinate 12,762,347 of CM062361.1, read as the reverse complement.
GAAAAAATTAGAAAGCACTCTTCATGTCAACGTTCAAATAAGAATCTCAAAGTTTGAAGGAAAATTTACCTTTAGAAAAGCTGTCCAATCAGAGCTGGTGCATATGGAGCTTGGGGAGTCAAATTTCTTCAATGATCGAAATTAAACCTCTAAAAATATTAGTATACAAGGAATGCAGAATAAAGAACATCACATAAAGAATTCAAGAAACACAAAGGATTATCATTAGCATCTCATAAATTTTCATTGTACCAAATCATACTGGCCTATCTTCACACAATAATTGATGCTCATGTCATGATACATAGGAATCCAGAGTACAGGAATGAAAACCATCATACTTCAACAATTACTGATGTTCAATATTTGTAATCAAGACTTATAAAGAACCATGCAATTAGCAAATATATATAGTGCTTGCACATCATGCGGTTCTTCAATGCTGAAGTGGAAGAAAAAAGGAGTAGACATTTGATACCTTCAGCAAGTAAGGGATGTCCTTTACAGATTTCAGGGTTTCATGTAAAGAAGCTACTAGTTCTTCTGAGCAAAGAAAGAAAGATATCTGTTTCCCATCAAAGAAACTTCACACATTTCATGATTAGTTGAAAAAATGGGGAATAGATATTTAACCTACAATGGGACATTATATTCACGTGAAAAAATATTGAAGTTTAACCTTAATCTCATGAATCTGCAGCTTATAAAAGCATAGAACTCATATAATAAACAAAAAATGGATACAGCATTTAAACGGTAATTCAGAATTTCAAGGTCAAGTATTGGCCTCAAGAACCAGTTTCTGACATGAAAAAGAAAAATTGTTATGAGTTCTGAGCTTAAAGTGATGTAAATGCTAAATTCATATCTTTTAACACTCATTACCTCAAAAGACGTCTACCTGGTGGAGTCACACACTGCAAGAAGTACAATGGTTAATCATGCATGTTAAGATACTGGCATACTCTAAATTGAATTTTGACCAGCATAACAAACCTTATTCATCATCCCAAATACAGAAAACCTACAATTCAGGAATATGAGCTCAGATATTGTGAAAGTCAAAAATTCAAGGTAAGTCAGCAATTACCCTTCTTTTGCCCGACCAATGCCCATATGGCTTGGATGCTTGTCTATTTGGAATATCTGCAATGCTTCATGAGCTGCTGCATCAAGTTTGAGAAATTTATTTCTGTATCATCAAAGTAAAGGGAATGTTCTAAATATCTCTTTTCACAAATTTTAATGTAGTGAAAGATGGATTGCCTTAAGGATTAAGTACAATAAGGAAAAGGATACAGTGAAATTTCTGCTACAGAATCTATTGCAATTGATGCATTGCCAGATTCCTTTTGTTCAAGAGTATCTACAATCCTCTCGTTCTCTAATATTGCAAGAAGGCCACCACTGGCACGAACTTGTACTTCACTTCCCATGTCCATCATGGAATTCAACTGCAGTTATAGCAAGGAAGTAAAAACACAGAAATACAGGAAGTTTAGAATAAATTGTAAGCACAACAAAACAAAATCACCGGAAAAACAAGCATAGGAAAATGACACATTTATAGCACACAACAAAATTGAAGGCTAACAAGTGGTCTCCAGTAAGAACACATTACAACAGAAGCAATTTATAGAACTCGTTCTAGAGGTTTTAAATATAGAACTTTTGTTCAAAATACATAGGATTAACCTAATTCTGTGCTAAGAAAATAAAAGAAACTTTTATCAATAATGAAACATAGACTTGAATGTTATAATGATGATAGAATAAATGTACATTAGGCATCCCTATGTGTCCAGTTGTTGGTTCTTCATCTATTTCAGAAATATTGTAGTAATAACTGAAACTAAAAGAACAGGTTTACAGAATAGTCCGAGAACAAATACTTCAATTACTACAACTGCTAATCCCAAGCATGCATTAATATAAGATGACAATCTTAAGATATGGACCATCCATTATTTTGATATCCTGAGACATATATGATAAAGTACAATATTAGATATATTCTGACTCACATAGCAAATCCTCTCCTTGATGTTTAATCCATCAACCATCCCTGCTACCCGAAGATAGATTAATCTGTAAAATCAGAAAATGGAAGAAGCAATGTAATACTAAGATTGCAGCCCAATTTGTGTTGTTCCTTTATTTCTTTTCCATTTGGGGCTACGGGAGGGGCGAAATTCACCAAAAAGGTGTCATACTATGAAGAAAAATTATGTGTGCTAATTAAACCAACTTAGAATAAATATGAGTTAAGAAGTTTTGAAGCAGCTACTACAAATTTTGACGTAGCATCTAGCTAAGGCTTCTATTTCACTGTTACAAGAGATTTGGACAACTAAAAAGAATGTATATTAAAGTTAACAGGGTAACCTCTCCTGTGCGCACAAGAGCACATGCACAAACATACTCAGAGAGGTGATGATGCCAAGTCACAAACTATAAACCCTGAAAAGAGATGACCCTAAATAGCCAATGCTCCAGTAGAAGGTGTCTGTAAATCACTAAAGGTGAGCTTAGAAGACAACATAGGTCCTTTGTTACTTTGTGAATAAAAACATCTTTATTCTGATGTGTTGCAGAGAGTAAGTAAACATATCAACAAGAATTATGAACAGAATTCACAGTTTTAAATCTTAAATATTTACATACCTAAAGATGAAAAACATGTCTGCTAATAATTCAAGGTATCATAGACAAGCGCACTGCAAACACTTGACATTAGATTCTCTTTAAGATCATGACAGTTTCAATACCTGTGCCATGCTTGCTCATAGGTAAATATTGAACTTTTCACTAGCTTTACTGTAGGAGCCTTGTCTACATCATCTACATCACTAAAATAGTTAAAAGGATCCCAATGATATTTTATAATCAACCACATGTTAAGCATCATACTACTTCGTTGCAGAGCAGACAAGAAGGCTTCTTCACATTTAGTGCTGGTGTAAATGACCGAAGGGTTTGCTTGATATTTCACTACATAGAGATATTATAACCGTGAGGCAAATCAAATACTAGAATGTCATAATAGCTACTGAGGAAAACACTCAAGCCTGAAGTCCACAAGCGAAGAAATTCAAATTATGAAACAAAACTAAGTGACAATGAGACTTGAGATGCAAAAAATCAAATCAGTGCTCTTAATTTCAACTATCATGCAGTATGACACCTAGGAGGAATATAGAAACAACATTCACATATAACAATGATAAGAAACTATACCCAGATCAATCAGTGGGAAACCTGTGTCACCATCATCCCAAACTTCAAGCACATAAAGTTGGCGAGCGTTGGAATCATAATAAGAAACCCCTATTCTGAAAATATACATTTGAGAATTCATCAATGTCAGAAGAGAAAAAAAAAGGGGGGATGGGGGTTAATTTGAAGAGAAAGAAAATACAAAGAAAACATAAAACAGGAGCAGGCACATTTATGTGGTCCCCATTTTCCATTTTAAGTGAAGAATGAAAAATAGAGTGCAAACAAATGTAATAGGAGAAAACACATTCAGCCACATTAACTGTTTAGGATTATCCTCCCCTTTTTTCTCTATTTATTTTAGAGCTTCTGCCACTCTAGTAAATAAATAAATAAATGAATGAATCTAATGCTTAAAGGAACTTGTATTAAATAGAATCTCATTTTTCTATTGTTAAACAAATCCATTCAAACTTTGACTCTTTTTCATCAGAAAATACATTGCATTGGTATAAGATATATTAAAAGAACCAAGAAAAACAAGAATAGAGGGAAATTAGAGCAAACACAGAATGGTGAATAGTACTAAAGTAATAACAAGGAATCAATGATGAATGGTCTCTATGGAATGCATGAAAATACTTGAAGTCCACTAACAATATGCAGATGCAAACTAAAGCTGCTTAATTTGGCAATATTATTTCCTTTCACTGCACACTAATTTTTATTCATAAAGTCTCTGAAAAAAAATTGTCACCCGATATCAGATGACCTTCCTGAACACCATTCTTAACTGCCTATGTAAGGAAACTCTAATTTTATTTTGGCACCAAACAGATTTGTGCAGAGTTGGGAAACAGATACTTCTGACATTACAAGTAGCTTACCTATGACCATGTAGAAGGCATGCCATGTAAACCTGCATTGAAGTTCAAAAGTTAGATTTAGGCTAAAATGTTGCAATAAACAAATATAATAATTTAATTTAGAAGGTTATGGTGAACCAAATGTTCAAACTGTGAACTTAAATGAGTTATATTATAAAAATTCTCTAAGGTTGTGTTTAGATGAGGTAATTCAAGAAGGAAAAGTAATGTTTGGAGCTATTTCAGTTACCTCATTATAAAATCACTTGTTTGAATTAAAAGGGAATGGAATTTGAAAATTCTATAGTAATTTAATCAAGTAATTTAGGAAGAATTTAAAATTCACCTAGTTAGGTGGAATTTCAAAATTTTCTTCTTGTTTATTTTTAGAATATTAGTTATCTATATCATTTCTAATACATATGTAGATATAAATACATATGTACTCACACACTAACATGAACATATGCATACATATATATAATATGCATACATATATATAACATGCTTACATATATATTTATATACACTTGTACATATACATAAACGAACACAAATATATAGATATATGTACATTTGTTTATGCGCACACACACACACATACACATCTGTATGTGTATATACACACACATACAAGTGAGAACTAAGAACGTGTACGTACATGTAATTGCATATATATGTAATATTTATACACGTATTTATATATATAAATGCATGTGTGTGTGTATAATATATATAAATATATATAAGTACATATATATGTATGTACATACACACATATATATCTATACATATTCATATGATTACATACATAGATATATATATATATATATATATATATATATGCACGAGCATACATATGTGCGTACATATACATGTACAGTATACACATGCATTTGTGTACATACACGCACACATATATTTTTATATGTATATGTAAATATTTAAATACATATGTATATGTATATATATATATACACTAATGACATACAAGTACTTTCACACATATACACATACTAATATACATACACATGTATATAAATACATACATTTATAGATTATAGTTTGTACATATATTTATTAGTTACAACAAGGAATTTTACAAATACTATGATTATCCAAACAAGGAATTTAAATTGTAGCAATTTAAATTCCTTACATTTTAAATTCCATGGAATTTAAAATTCCACAATCCAAACACAACCTAAGAAGTATTATGTGGACATTTAAAATTTATCTTGGCTGTGACTTAGATCATATAAAAGACAAGGTAGTTAAGTTCCCTAAATACTTATATTATAATCAGATTAGTTCATTGTAGCAAGTATTAGGATCTTTAAGATTGAGTTGGATGCAATGATGCCAATTCACAAAATTTAGCTGTTGTTTGCTAAAACAACAATCATAAGACAGCACACTTGCAATGTTTTTTTTTTTTTTTTTCCGTTTTGATGGAAAAGCCATCTGCTCATATATGGTATTTTCTCCAACAGATGCTTTTATTTGTGATAACGACAGAGCTCCGACTTCTTTTTTAGAAGTAAAACCAATATATCAGGCTTATAACTGGATCCAAGTGATATCACTCTTCAATAAGTAATGAAAATTTATTCAACATTTCTATTATCTATTGACTCATAATGTTCTGTATACTATTAAAATTTATTTGGGGCACCTCATTCAATGACACTGTTCACTTTAATTTACACGATAATAAGATGTTAAATAGAACATTAAAATAACCTTTAAATATTGCAATTCTAAGTTAGCTTCTACTATTATCATATTTGCTATTTCTCATATAACAGTCATTATTATTTTACATAACCTTATACAACACAATGGCCTTAAAACTTTATAGTATTTTCCCTTGTCCTTTCTTTTATTCATTTATTTTATTAGTTTACTACACCTCTACAGTTAAGTCAATCACCATTGTCACCATTGTATCAATTTGCAATATCTGTGATCCACAATAGCTGCTCCTAAATCCCGTGGCAAGTGGCAACTATTGTAAACGTTCAAAGCATACATACTAGATAATAAAAGTTACGTGTCACAATTATTGAATTAAAATACAGACACATTCCAAACCAACAATGAACATCTCTGTTTTAAAAAGCCACAGCATCAAGTTCAATCTTAAATTATCCATTATAATCAATTGAAAGACGGAAGCACAGCCATAACCTACAAAGACAAAGGCCATGCCTCCTGCCATAAAGATGACCATCGATTCACAGAGCTTCATTTCTAACCATATATCATTATTATTTTATTTTTTTCAGAGTACAAAATGTAGCAGTAAATGTTATCTAAAAACTCTAGTTACCTTAATCAACAATAAAGTTTAAAGTCCTTAGGAATTAAAGACTATAATGTTATATTTTTAGAGCTATAAATGTAAATATTAAATTTAGAACGTTCATTCAATTGAGCAGCGTAACCAAAATAGTTCAACTCATTCGAGTTAATTGCAATTTTAGTTCATCAATTTTAAGAAATAAAGAGTGTAATCTACAACTAAATTATTTGCTCGTCCTGTTATATCCTTCAATTTTAAATTATATCCCTAACATAAAGAATAGCGTCGTTTGAAATTTTATACTCACGGAACCGAAATTGTAAATTCCTTTTTCTATCCGTAATTCTTGGAAGCCAAACAGTAACAGACAAAAATTTTGAAGTAAGACGCATAAAAGATGGACCTGAGGAGCGGCTTCGATCTCGTCCATTTCCTCCATTTTAGGTGATCCTGCTTCTGTGAGCAAGAACTAAAGCGAGAACACGACTGACTTGAATTGCAAGGAAGTCTCGGTGCTTTAACGCGCGCGAAATGCACGTCTCCTTTATATATAGGTATCTCACAGGCCATAAAATGACGATCAAAATAACCGCGTATATGGTGCCGTTTAGCGCTTTCCAGTTCCACAATCCACAGGCAGGCCCATAAAAACCCAATTTTAAGTCACTGTCTGCGGTGTCTCGGAGAGAAAAAATGGGCTAAGTCATTGTAGGCCTTACGTTTTCATGGGCCCAGCTAAAGATAACAAGTAAATAATTTTTTATTAAAAATTTAAAATAGGAAGCAATTTCTGGCTTTCAAAAAAACAACAAAAACCAATACTCCTTAGTTCTTATACAGTGTAAGATAACATGTAATTTAATCTTCGGTTGTAAATGCGGTATGCCTAGGAATTTCTCTTGATAAAAATATTTTTTGTAATGAAAATTTGAGGATTATAGATTTATTTGACAAAAGATAGGAAATCTTAAAAAGATAAAACTTGTACAACTATAAATTACTAGTCCCAACATTGTTTAATGAGAAAATAACATATATAAGAATATTGAATAAATTAATAATATAGTCTATGAAAATTTTAATTTAATTTAACATTTTTAAATTTTAAATTTAATTTTTCAAAAATAAAATCTTTAACATGTTTAATTTAGAATTGTTTTATTTTTAAAATTTGAGTAAATTAATAATTAGTCATTGAAAATTTTATATTCTCTTAATTTAACCCTTAAAAAAAATTTAAAGATCAATTTCTAGTCTCAGGTTTGTTCAATGAAAAAAAATAACATATATAAGAATATTGAATACATTAATAATATAGTTTATGAAAAGTTTTTTTAATTTAATCTTTTATAAATAAAATATTTAACAATTTTAATTTTTTTATAATTGATTTACTTTTAAAATGTTGAGTAAATTAATAATTTAATTTTTTAAAAATATATATTTTCTTAATTTAATCATTAAAAAATTTTAAAAATTAATTTTTAGTCAATTTAGTTATTAGATTAATATGATAAAAAGAAAGTTAATCAACAAAAATATTAATAGACACTGATTAACTGTTAAACAATGAATTAAATATTATTCAATAAAACAATACAAGCAATACATTTAGGTAATGTACAATTTATAAAAAAAATATATTACAAATAAAAATTGTATATAAAAAATATAAATTATATATTTTGACAATGTTTAATTTGTAAATATAATGTGTTATATATTTTTTTATTGTTGAATATTATCTAATTCATTATTTAATAATTAAATTAATATTTATTAATTTCATTTACTAATTAAATTTTCATCTATTTTATTAACTGAAGTATCATATTGATTGAGGATGTTATTTTATAGATCAAATTAAAATATTTTAATTTTTAAAAATTAAATTAAAAATATATACATATTTCAAAAACCAAGTTATTAATTTGCTCTAAAATATTTAGTGCATAAAAACAATAATAAAAAATCTCATTCGTGTTTTGCTAATAGCTAGAGGCTCCAACTGGGCTCTTGTGTACTTGGGCAGGCCTTTGAAGGTTGTTGACTTTTTGCATTGTTTTTATCGTGGTTCTTGATTTGTCTGTTATGGTTTGTCACTAAACTTACTTTTGTTCATTGTGACCTTTGTCTCTGCTCATCGGCTTTAGATTTGACTCTATTTTTCTGATACATAAAGAGGTCAATCTTGTTTGTCATTTTAGTAATGAAATTTCTATTTTTTTTAAAAAAAATTTGAAGGGGTGGAAGACAAAATTTTGGCTCCTCTCATAAAACGGATGAAGATATCTCCAATGCAGGCTGTAATTTACTAGACTTTTTTACTCAATTATTATCTATTTTAATGTCTCTTGTGCGTCTCCCAATTCCAAAGAGAATAAAACTAGCTCATTTTGTTTTTCAATTACTAGTGTAGCAGAATGATATAAAAAATGAATTTTTATTTAAAGTATATATTACATTTTACTCTTTTCTATTCTAAAAACATAGACCCATTTAAACGAAAAATTTGTAATTTTATTCATGTTAACCAAAATGCTTTTAATGTTAATGTTAATTCTTTTAAAAAATTTGTTTGTTAGAAATATATTTAAAAAGTTATTTTAATATTTATTTTTTTGTTAAAAATGATAAGTTAATTTATTTTAAATTTTTAAAAAATTATATTAGTTAGATAAATATTTAATTATAAATAAAAAAATATAAAGTAATTTTAAAACAGTTGAAATTGTAATTTTTATACTTTATTAAGAAATAGGAATTGTAATTTTTATACTTTATTAAGAAATAAGAGTATAACTTATTCAAAGTATAAAAGTTAAGGGGTTGAATTAAAAAATATAATTTTTTTATTGGCATTTTTTATTGATAATTATTTTTTTAAGACATTATTAGATATTAAATATGTAATTAGAATTTTTAGTAAGAATTCAAACATTGATCTCTTCAATTATTTAACTTCTCAAAATGATGATTTACTTCTTATGATTAAATAATATGTATTATTTTATTAGTTGGGATTGACTATACACGCTCGTTAATGAACTTGATATGCACAAAATTATATTTAATTTCTTTTAAAAAAAAATCTTAAATATAATTAAAAAAGTGAGAAGTTAAATATATCACTTCTCACTCGCTCCTAACTTTTCTTTAATTTTATAACTTTTCATTCCTTATATCTCTACATATTGTATTATTTAAGTATGAGGGAAAAATTAAGTAATTTTTTTATTTTTTTTTCATTGTAATTTTTTATTATTTTATATATTTATAATATAATAACTAATAAATAAATTTTTTTATTAGGTGAGTTTGACTACAAATAAATTAACATTAATATATTTTATTTTGATTAATTTTTATTATTAAATTATTTATAATTAAAATTTATTATAATATTTTTTATTATTTTCTTTTGTTTTCTTTTACTGTTCATTATTTAACTTTTTTTATCTTTTGTTTTCGTTTACTTTTAATTATTAAATTATTTTATTTTTTATTAATTTTTTTAGCAAGAGTTTCTTTTTTTTTTTTGGAGCATCTATTATATTTTTATACTATATATTATATAATTTAAAAATACAAAAACAAAGTTAAATTAATGTAATATAATATAGATATAGTAAGACTTTATATAATATCCAAACTGGCTCATAAAAACTTCATTTTACCCCTTGATAGATATCACCTTGAATTTGATACAATTTTTATCAATTTAATCTCTCAAATAAAAATATCTTTAATGTTATTTTTTTATTTAAATTTTATCTATAATTTTTTATTTAACGTAATATTAAAATATAATTTAATTAATAACATAACTATTTCACATGTTACACATTAATCTACATAATATAAAATATAAAGATATACATCAAAATTTTTTAACTGCATATATACATAATTTTTTTTATTAATTGCGTACCTGATAGAAATTTAAAGATTAGGATTGATTTGAATAATTATATACATAGATTTTGTTTCATATGATTTTAATTATCTATCATTTATAATTTTTACATTAACAAAAAAAATTTTAATTAATAATTTTTAAACGAGACGTTAAAATATAATTACAGTTTACGTAAAAGAATAAAATTAAAATTTTTTTATTTTAAAAAATTAAATTAATAAAAATAATTTATAAATAATTAAATTAAAAGATATCGTATCTTTCAAATATCAAAATAATTTTTTTTGATACAATTATAATAATAAAATTAATAAAAAATGAGTTTATATAATAATTTATTATATCATAGTTTAAACTCTTGATATATGCGAATTTATACTATCTTCAACGTAAAAAAAAAAAACTTAATTCAGAATATGGGTCCCCGGATTACGTGGCGAAACTAATGGCAAAAAGAAAGGTAGAAAATTTCAAGAACATCAAAACGTAGTGAAACTTGACCTTACCAAAATTGGACTAGGCAAGGTTAGAAAGCCAGGTCAATTGTATTATTTATAAATAGGCAAAATCTTGGAATAGAGACTGATGTCGGAAGTTTATCCACCGCAAAGAAATAGAACGTTTCAACAAAGGGAGAAAGTTACTGTTTCGAAGGTAAACGAAAAGTAAATTAATCCTCTTTAACCTTTAATTTTTATTTCTACACTTGTTCGCAGCTACACAATTTCTTTTGGGCAAATTTCTCAGGAATCGCTGATTTTTTTTACTAAATTTTTGAGAAAAAAATTTATGTAAAATTTATATGAATCTAAATTTATAAATTTAATATTTTTTTAGTAAGTTAAACTCTCCTCCTTTAAGGGTGTTACAGTTATATTCTATTATCTTATATTTTCAAAACCTACACTTTCTTCTTTAAAAAAAATAAAAAGTTTATAATTTTGATTTATTTTAACTAAAATATTTTTAATGATATTATTAATTTTTAAAAATATTATAATTTATTATAAAAAATATTTTTATAATTATAATATTTTATTATTATTTATTTTGAGTTAAAAATAATAAATTATTATATTTTAAGCTAAAAATATATTTTTTATATTATTTAAAAATATATTTAATTATATAAATAATAAATATAAGAATAATTTAGTCAAAATTAATCAAATTATAATTTTTTTAATCTTTTGAAGATGAAGAGTGTTATTTTTTAAAATTAAAAAAATATAATTTTAAAATTTTTCAGATAAAGAGAATGTAATTTTTTTTACTTGTGATAAAATTTGAGAATAAATCTTAAGTACATTTTTTTTAAAATGTTGGAGTATAATATTTTATGTATTAATATATATATATAAATTAATATATAAAATAAATATTTTATATTATACATTAATGACAAAAATATTACGTTTGTGTACCTTACAAGAAAACGTACTTTCGCTTTCTGTAAAGTTGTTGACGACGGCAACTGAAGAGAAATGAATCAGAAGAAAAAGGAAAAAGGAAAAAGGAAAAAGGAAAAAGGAAAAAGGATAAGGAAGATGGAGTCCGAGTGGACAAGTAATTACTGTGCAAAGCCGTTGACCATTTATAATTAATATTTCATAATTAATAATGTTTATAAAGACAAAATCCTTTTGCCATCTCGATACGTCGAAGGCTGTTCACGCATTGTATAAGACCATTTCCTATTCAATTAGAATGTAACTAAATTTGGGTGAAATAATTGTCATAGCATCTCTCCTTTATATTTTTTTATACGTACGCGCAAACATATTTAATTTTAAATAAAATATCTTGCTCATGTCATTTTTTAATCGTAATTATATACATGTATGCCACTCTTTAGTGTATAAAACAAAAACAGAAAAAATGTAAAACACCATATCAATTAATACATATATAATAATTACACCATTAAATGCATTGAAGTATTGAACAAATAAATATTCTTATACTTGGAAAGAAAATAAATAGTTAAGATTTAAAAATAAATAAATAAAAATAAAATATTATGAAATAAAAATTATATGAGAAAATGTTTTCATGTCGAAAATTTTTGCGTAGCACACAGTGCAGTGCGTAACTGTAGTGTGGATGTGATCTCTGCGTGCTTAGTCTCTCTATTCAGACGGATTTCTTATTTCTCCATTGTAAGCATCGTCAGCGTAAGTACTGGGTCGTCTTCTTCCTTGTCTCTCTGACTCATTCTTTTTCTCACTCTACAAATACACCGCACCATCGTCAAGTAAGTATGGTCCCTCACTTTCTGATGCGTTTCATTTCCACTAATCTCAAGTAATTTCCAAACTCTTGAAATAGAGAGAGAGTATCTGAGTCAGCTTTAACCTGCGCGTCACAAGCGTAGGAAAATGGTGGCCCTCTCCTTTGTCTCTAAAGCGAAGTCCGCCTTCCATTCTGCGGCTGCGAAAGCGGAGCGCGTTCTCGAGGACTTCAAATCCGAGCGAGGTTCTGCTGCTATATGTCTTTTTTCAATTTCATCATTTCCGTATCCATTTACCATATGCGTTTCAACGCTTCATTTCAGATTTTTTTATATATATGTGCGCTTGTAAATTTGTACGGTTTTTGTTTTTGTTGGAATTTGGATTTTTTATTGGAATGTCTATTAAGTATTAACGCAACGGTTAATCGGTGAAGGTACTGATAAAGAATCGCCCGAAAATGAATTGAGTAGGCAACCAGAAGATGAATCTCCTCAGAACGAGAGCGAGTCAAAGGTAATGGCAATCGGAATGATCATGGTTCTTCGTTTGGTTGTTTCAATTTCGTCTTGGAAGAAACCTTTTTAATGATATCTATTAAATCTGATACTATATAATCTGATTAAATATATATATTGAATTTGAGCATTGGAATAATGGAATTCTTCCATTCTATGGTTAATCATTTCTCCTTTTTTATTTTTATTTTTTTCGTTTCCATTTGTAGCACAGGAATATCCATTTCTGAATTCTGAGTACTGTATTTAAATTACCGGTTAGACGTGTAATAGTTTGTTTTGTTTGAAGAACAAGTAAGGATATGAAAAACTAGATTATTTTATTGGGATTCGTGAGTTGAAGATGGAAGTTTACGTTGGGAATATAATAAGCTCTGTTTTCTATTTTAATCCTTCCCCACTGTCTTTTGCTATCTTTTCCTTCCAAAAATTGGATCGACATTGACCCAAAGCATGAAGAAGACATCTCAGTTTTGTTCAAAATTATTTGTTAGATTCTTTTATCGGTAATTTTTCATTCTCCATGCTTGCAACTTTCCGCAGAGAAAAACATTATATTCCGAAATGCCCTTGGACTCAAGATGATTATTGGAAGTTTATCTATTTCTGTGTATGTCTAGGTTCTAATTAGGCTGTATAGATCATAAAATGAATGCTAATTACTTAACAGAATACATTTTTGTAATGGGATTATGCAGCTTCACATTGAATTGAGGCATATAAAGTGGAGGCCTGCATATATAGGAATCAAGCAGGATTGGCAGGAAAGGATTAAGAACATTCGAACAGGGAGAAAAGACGTCAAAGATACAGATAAAGTTGGAGATATAACCATGGCTGTTCCATTTTATGATGAAAATTTGTACATTGTGAATATGAAAAATGATCTTGAGGCCAAGGTAAGAAGATTTGAAACATTCTAATTCAAGGCTTTTATCTTGCTACTTTGTACTTAAGATATAAAAGGAAAATCTGATGATGTACGCTGACTATGAACATCATGTATTCAACATGGCGTTTGTGGGACTGTGTCCTCAACTTTGACAAGTAAGGAGTCATAAGATAAAATTGCTGATTGATACATGGTGATGAATAAGCAACGTATGCAATTTATCAATCTCACAGTTAAGTGTATGAAAAGTCTTTATTGCAAACTAGTTGAAAATTTATTGACATTTTCTCATTCATTTGCTGATTCAATTATACAAATGGATTGCTTTAATGATGTATGAGAAAACAATTAATTTAGGCTCAAGAAGCAGTCCCTTTGGTTGAAGGTTTAAATGCAGCGACTAAAGAACCCATTCCTTCATCTTCTGTGCTGAAGCATTTGGCTATAGCTGTTGAGTAAGTTATATTGTTTTCAATTCTTTCGCTTCCTTTCCACATTTTGCTGCTAATTTCTCCATGAACTACTGCATGGTCTTTATAATTGCATTCTATTTCTAAGTAGGAGGAAGATTTTGTCCATAAATATCTTCATACTGAAAGGCCCTTTTCTGTTTGGCAATTTCAAGTGTTTGGGTGCATCTTTTTGGTATCCCGCAATAAATGCTTTTCAATTGTTATTTATCTTGTCATAACTGCTAAAGCAAGAGTAGCATAAATTTATAAGTCTTGTAGTTGTCATTCGTGAAGATTTACAGATTATGATGCAACTACCTTATTCCCTAAAACCTTGAAATATTTGGACCTTTTGTGCAGCGCTGCAAGGAAAACAAAGTCAATGAAAGATTTTATAGCTTCACCAGGTGAATCTTTACCGGTTCAAGAGAGGGCTGGCTTAAGACTCTCCGCAGTAAGGGCTTTAGTGATGCATGAAAAGGAGGACAAACTTACCTCTGAGTTTAGTAATGATGAGAAGGTTCTATATTTGATTAATTCTCTGTTTTATCCAGGTAATATGAATTGTAAGGTTGCTTGCTGATAATAAATTTACATCAATGATATTTTCTATGTTCTATGTTTTCTTAATCCATTTTCCTGTGATGATCTTTCACTTCTGCTGTAGTAATATTTTCAAGTTATTCGCAGAGGGAGAATTCCTCAGAAGGAAGATCAACAATGGTTCTGAGGAAACTGACATATCATCCCTGCCAAGAGATATTCATGGCGCTCCTCCTGAAAGCCTTGTTATTAAGCTAGCTGAAGTCATTGGAAACTTCAGGAGCCTTCGAAAAATGGCTCTGTTTTGGTGCAGGGTTGTTGTTGAAGTATGTTAAATCAATAAGAATTTCTAATTTCTAGCTGAGAATTTGAAGCTTGAAATAGGATGCAGTAATGCTACTAGCTTACTACTGTATTTTCCTTCATTTCCCTGCAAAGAATGATTTTGATATATGCTTCTTTTTTTTCTAAACTTATGCAGCTGAAAAAATTTTGGTCTGAGGAGCAACTTTTACCTGGAGTCCCCTTGTATGAGATTCCAGATCTGAGGTCATGTCTCCTCTATCAACAATTTCAAGTTATCAATTGTTGCATCTCCCGGAAAAGGCATCGTATTATTGCCACCGAATCTCTGGACTCTATGATGTTAAAAGCCAGTTCGAATTTAGATGAATCAGCTTGTTATAGTGACAGAATTCCTTCAAGCCCTGTTCAATATGCTAAATTAAGTTCTGGAGAGTTGGTTGTTCGACTTGGTGCTGATTGCCCTTCTGGAAATCTGGCATTGTTGGAAACTGGAGAGCCTATGTATTCTCCTGTCACCCAGGTTTGGTTGATATATGTCCTAAACATAATTACTTAATCTTGCTCCTGTTACTGAGACCTCTATGACTGTTACATGTAGGAAGGACCTTTGCTTACAGAAGATCTGATCAAAGAAACAGAGGAGTTTGTGCTGCAGACAGGAAGGTCTGGCCACTAACACCCATGTGATCCAGTTAGTTAACTTGAGATCTAAAGCTGTGACTGTTTACATCACTTTTCTATGTGTATGCATGTGTATATAAATAATCGGAAATGCCTTTATTTGTGTTCAAATTTCTGTTCACCATGCGAGTTACAAACCAGAAAGTTTGTGCCTTCCTGATTAAATAAGCAAATTCATCTTGCTTTGGGGCTCTTTAACTGCTTGTTCATTTGGAAAGATCGGAACATAAGACCTAAGAAAACAAATTTTGCCACTCACTGACTGAACCAATGGCTCAGAGCCAGTTCTTGACTATTTGATACAATTTCTATGTTGGAGACCATAAGTGATTGCCATTGTCTATATGACTACTCATAGATTAATTCATGAAGATTCAGTAATTGTTGTAAATTGAGTTTTCTCTGTTTTTCTAGATTCTGTGTTTATCCCTTTACTTCTGCATGCTAGGTATATTTAAAAAGTTGAACCTCTCCCTAGGAAAAAAATTGAAGTTGTACCTTGATGATTAAGGCAAGCACTACCCGCCATTTGCTTTTGTCTTACATTGCCTTAAGAGTTTCATGGTTTTCTCTTTATGTGAGCAAGTGCAAACGGTGATTGTATGGTGCTATGTATTAATCAGTTAGTTGTGGTGCTCAGTGATGGGATACAGATAAGGAAACTGCTTAATTATGGTTACTATTAGGTTATAATGAATTCAAGATTAGTGTAATTTAGAAGTGTAGATGTAATGGGATCAAATCAAATGTACTGAAATTTACACATCATTCTACCTTTTGTAAGATAGCATTCTCTTTTTGGCACTGTCATATTTAGCGTAGTAGAATTTCGATGGATCTTGTTTACAGACATTATAAACAATTGAGACTATAAACTATTTTTTCTTATAGCTTGTGTTGTATTCTTTTTCATCTTCATGTAATTGGAAAATTCCTTTCTCTAAATCATTCCAATTTTATGGGATGTCCCGGAGGGGATGGAGAATTCCTCTATAGTTGTACTTTTTCCTGTAAAATATGTACTTCATCGAAGCAACAAAAGTCTGTGTTTATAGACACAAAATAAGATGATCAACATGTCTGGTGAAAGGATACTTGAGTTTTTTAAATGTTGGCCTTTTATTTCATGTAATAAAACTGAAGATTCCATAGGTTCAATTGGTATACATGTTTCTTTTAAGTCGTAGAAAATGAGCTGGTGGGACTAGTTGAGCAATAGAACATGACAAAATATGGACATAGAAAATATTATTTTGTAATATATTCATGATCATGCACTTTTTTTGGTGATATGTACAAGAGGGTCTCTGAGCTCATTTGACTAATATGCAAATGCTAGCTAGGATTTCATTGCATTTATGAGTAATAGCTTATCGCTTTATGCTTAGTATCATCTTGGCACTTCTTGACCAATTTCCTTATCTCTTATGCTCAGTGTTGGTGCTGCATGCTCTCAACTCCTCTCTGATATGCAGGCATTCAAGGTCAAGCTCTCCCTTGAAGAAAACTTTTCCTTACTAATATTCTGAATGCTTCTAACTACTTTTCAATGTGCCAAACATTCTATCTGAGTAAGTTCTTTAATTTCATGCTTTAGGCTGCAAATCCTGGCTGCATTATGGAAGATTTTGTGAGATGGTACTCTCCTCCTGATTGGACAGAAAGTGAGGCAAGTACCGAGGCCCAAGAATGTCTAGATCGTAGTGAGTCATTGTCCACCAAAGGTCAGCTTAGTCTGCGGATGCAAAAAGAAGGTGCAGTATCAGTTTTTCCCATCATTTATTGTTTCATAAGTTTTTCTGCAGAACATGTTATGGCCAATGTTTATTTCACTGGATCTTTGGCATCAGATATGATTCTGGCTGCGAACTTTGTAGTTTGCTTAGGTGTAAAGAACATGCTTGGATTCCATGGTTTATATGCCAGAAATTGTTTAGTTTGTCACATGGATTTTATAGAAATCTACACGGATTTTGATAAACTTTAATAATTTTTATTAAGCTCATTATCTCTTTAATCCTTTGATTACGTTCTTGGATGATTTGAAATGATTTCCCAAAGCTAAATTTCTTTGTTTGGTCAGTGATGTAATTCAAAAGGCAGTAAACAAGCAAAGTTAAGTTGAGTACTAGTTAGCCTGGGCTCTACTCATTTAATTAACAAGCTTCACAAGCTTGTGTCATTTAATAAATGAGCTCTTAACTCTATCCAAGCTCAGCTAATTTAATAAATAAGTAGCTTTGGTTCGCTTATTAAGCTAATTTAACATTAATGGATTTCTTAAAATAATAATAATAATGTACTTTTGTTTGAGAATTTAAATTTAAATGAAGTTGCCTGCACAAACTAAGTTGAAGCTTAAATTAGCTTACTACTAGTTTATATTCATATGTTTATTTTAATGTATATAAATTATGTCATGTAAAATATTTTTATATATTATACAATTCTGTTCTCTCTACCTTGGCTAATTTAATAAATGAACTTCAAACCAAGCTAAGGCTCATTCATTTATTATACGAGTCGAGGCAAGCTTAAGCAAGCTGAGCTCCCAGAGTTCCACTTATTTATAGCCCTAAGCATTGAATTATGAGTGTACTATACTTACAGCAAAAATAGTATAGATATATTGCTTTGTAAACCCTTGAATTGGTGTATGAGGTACTTATTTTGTTTTGGGATCATAGCCAAGACTTTTGATGTCTGGACGACCATGGATTGTGAATCCTTAATGTGTTCCTACTGAAATTTATAATGAAGATCTTGTGCTTTGTCTTGGGCTCAAAATGTATGTCATAGAACCAGATTATTTAAATTCTCAATTAGTTGACTTTTGACATAGGTCTTTGGGTTTTTTATGCCTGTTTTACTCAAGCTAACCTTTAAATTGAAAGTATTGGTATTTAATGTCTCAATCTTTATAACATATATCTAAGTTATATAGTGCCTAAATTGAATTTTTTTTTTTCTGGTAAAACATATTCTGTTAAATGAATCCTAAGTGTTGCCATAGTTTCATCTACATGCTGTAAGATACAAAAATGATAGCTGTTGGCACTGATGCTTTATGCTCTTTTGATATCATATCAGGAAGCTTCTCTGAACTTCATTACATATTTATGGCAGGTAATTTATGGCGTGAATTATGGAAAACAGCTAAACCAGTGCCAGCTATTAAACAGGCACCCCTATTTGATGAGGATTTGGCAGTGTAAGCAAAATATTAAATAGCCATATTTGGTATTACTATAAATTTTATTCCTCAACTATCTTATTTGAATGGTTTTTGACATTAATCTTTAGGGAGGGCATCTTGAATGCTTTTGAGAACATCCAGCCTTCTCAGCTGTTTGAACAACTGTTTATTTCATTAGTAAGTTATTTATTTGTTTTGTATGTACGTCTACTTTAAATAAATAATTGTTAACGCATGTTCTTAGAACTGCACTCAAATATATAGTTTTTTTTTTTTAAATTAAATTTACATTTTTGCTAGAGTTTTTGGTGACAAATCACTCATATGTAGGCTTGGGATGATGATGGTGCAAATTAAGAGCTGAACATTTTTACTCTAATTTAGGATGGTAGGATAGAATTTATGGGCTATGTAGGCATGTGTGTGAGCTTAAATGTAAGATTGGCATGTCAATGGGGCATGTCTGCACGTCCATTCACAAAATCTTCGTAGAGATCTAACTGTACTGCACTGATTAACAAAAGCCTTCCTATATGTGGTCCTGGAATCAAATATAGCATCTTGACTAAAGTTCTGCCTGATTTTTTTCTTTGAACAGGTTGACTAGATTTAAGTGATAGCTGGTTGAAAAAGAATTCTCTGTTGATTGACTATTGTATCTTTTATAGAATGTGCTAATCAAAATCTTTTGTCTTAATGATACAGCTTGGCTTAGGATTTGCAATTGCTGAACCTATGCTATCTGGTAACAACGACTTCTCAAAGTTGTTCTATGACTGCAAGGAGTACATTGTCATCACCTGTCAAGGCGACAATTGGAGCGAGAGAGTTGATGACCTTTGCCAGGTGTGTATTAGTGGACTTAGTTACTAATTTATCAAGTTTTGTGGTTGCTCCTTTGATCCTTTTGTGCCATTACAAGTATCGGTTCACACCTTAAATGAAGTAAAATATTCATTTTCTACTAAATTTGAACTTGTTCACTATATATAGGGGAGTCTGAGAATATTGGACCTCTTTGATCAATCTAAGGGTTTATACATTTACTTTATACAACTCTACCTTCGAGGATTCTTTGATTTGCTCTGTTTAGTGTTTAGGCTCTTGTGTTGAAGATAGCTCCACCTGTGAGCACATAGGGATGGAAAAATGAAGGACAAAACTTAGCTGCAGTTTTTTTAGATATGTGAATTTTACTTTTTCATGAGATTCTCCAATAAAAACATGTGAATTTTTATACTGCTTAGCATTACTTGATTGATTCTTTTGAAAATATTCTCCACATGCTATGCTTTTATTGGAAAACCTCATAGTGTATTTAAATAATTCTTTTGAAAATATTCTCCACCTTCTTTTGAAAAATGAAGGACAAACCTTAAGTTTTGTCCTAAATAATTCCTTTGGATATATGAACTGATCAAGATACTGCTTAAGTGATGTACGTTTTGCTCACACCGAGGGAATTAGATGAACTATTTACTTGTAGCCTTTATCAAAAGAACATTTAATGGTGATTAAATTTTTTTTTGTGCTTATTTATTTTACTTTAATCAACTCTACCTTCCGGACTGAATGGTTTTCTTTCATTCTGTTGAAGATATCTCCTCCTGTGAGCACATGTAGATGAAAATCATTACTGTGGGTATATGAACTGATAAAGATACTAGTTATTTGATGAATTTCTTTCTCTAGATAGAGTTTTTGATGAACTATTGGATAGTACCTTTTATGAAAAGAACATTAAATGATCGGTACGGTATAGGTATATGAATCAGTGGAGACAATGTTACTGAATCCTGAGGAAGCACTAAAGATGATGGGGCAAACCGAAGAACCAACTACAACTACTGGTGAGCTTAAGCATCGGTTTAAGAGGCTCAGCCTTATCTTCAGTGGCAAAGATAAATTGCTAAGAAAGCCTATCTCCAAATTCAAGATAAACAATGAGGAAAACCCAATTCGACAATCATTTTCAAGTTTCTTAGACAGCAAGTCATCTTTATTTTCAAAGAAGTCTAAGCCTGAAAGCACAGTCAAGATTGAGAACCCTCCTTGTGTTGAAAGTGATTGGACGATTGTTTAGACAAAGTTCTCCGGAGCTTCGCCTTTTTTAACTCAGACTGAACCCTCTTCACCCCCTAGAAGATAACTGTAAATTAATTTCTTTTCTAGGTTTCTGGTTAGTGAATTTTGTAGCAAACTTTGATGAATTCTTGTTTTATCAAAGAGGAAATTGAAGATGTAATAGCATTTCAGAGATTATAATGATACAAGTCAACTAACAGTTTCCTAGTTTACCTTGTTACAAATTCATTTTTTACTGTTTACAATATATACTTACAGTTAATCTTCCATTATAAGATGTTTATTAACACACCTTGAACAATAAATAGGACCTTTTGAATTTAATGAAACTTAGGCACGTCATATGTTAGATTTTATTTTAATTTATGGATAACAACAATAAGATATGCACATTAAAATGACCTTTTGAATTTCATGAAACTTAGGTACGTCATATGTTAGATTTTATTTTAATTTATGGATAACAACAATAAGATATGCACATTAAACGTATATATTTTAATGAATGCAGGACTAAAAACCCCAAAAAATATGTAAAAGTATAAATGAAAAATCAAGCCGATTTATAGGCCCCGCACATTCAGAAAAGGAAAGTAATAGTGATTCCAACTTCAACGTAGCAATCTTAGCACCAATAATTGGAATGTGGAGTCAGCTGACATTGATGAAGTGGGACCATGAGCTTCAACATTGACTAACAAATTATACATGCATGTTCAGAGCCAGAACCAGACCCACCTGTCAATCTTAACTTCTAATTCTAATCCAAAAGAATTTATTTAGGTGGATCCATGTACAGTACCCAAACTGAAAAGTAGGCTAATTAATCGCATTTCAACCAAAGTAAAGTTTCATGAAGTTTCACTAAAATTATTAACTTGTAAATTAACTCATAAATAAATTAAAATATAAAAGTAAATCAAATTTTATATATTAATTCGTTTGCAAGTTAATAATATATTTCACGAACTTAAGAGAACTTCAAACACTTCTAGTACTAATAGTACCTTGAGTTGAAGAGAAATAATGATCATATTATATATTATTATGTATCATAATTAGTAGAGAGTCCAACACTAGGCTAATTAATTGAGAGATGTTAGGAGACGACCACTATTTTTAGATTACAAGTTAATGCTTAAAATTGAGGTAAAATCTATTAATGCAAAAATTAAGGAATATATTTGTCACAAATTTGTAATAATTTTATTAGCATTAATATCAATCATTGATTTATAATATGTATAAGAATGATTATTTCCATTTCTCATCTCTCATTTTACACCAAGGGGTATAGGAATTAAAATTTTTGCATCGTTTAATATTTTACTATAGAAAGTAATTTTCCTTATCAACTGTTGAATTAGAAGTAATTATTATGTCTATGTTAATACTGTATATGATAAATTTTCTAAAAATTGAAGAATATAAATTATGCAACAAATAGTTGAATTTTCTTAATATTTAAAAATGTATTAAATGTTATTTTTTTGATATATTGATTTGATACTAAATAATATTGAATTGATGTTAAATTTCGTAAGATATATATGATGTTTATTATTAGAATTTTAAATTAAAAAATAAATTAATTAGTGAATACTCATTTTTCAAAAAAAAAATTTCAATAATATAAAAATATTTTTTATATATTAACACTAAGTGTCCCATAATGCCTCAAATTGATAAAAATGTATATATATATATATATATATATATATTAGAGACTTTATACACATAAAAGTTCATACTTCTTTTATTTTTGAAATATAATATAAAATAATAATTATTAAATTTTAAAATAATAAAAATTTATCATTATTCTGTTTTAAAATAATAATAATTTTTTTTTATTTTTTTTTCTCTTTTTCTCACATCACATATTCTATTTTATATTATATATCTATATATATAATATAATATATAGTTTTCGAGATTAATAAAAACAACTCACAACTATTATGATATAAATTTGTCTAATATATATGGTTGAAAGTACAATTGTTAAAGAAAAAGACGCTTTGCTTTTGCACCTGGCGGACGTATTTCTCATTCTAAAATCCATTCAAAACAATTATGAGATTCACCTGTGGTCACCAGAAACGCATGATTTCTAAGAGTTGTATTAAATATAAGGGAATTGAAACCCTGAAGCTGCCGGTAATAACTAATAAGGGCCGTGCAAAAGCATTTCGAAGGCCGAATATTGATCCTCGCACTCGCACATATATAAAACTGATATATTAATTTCGAAAATAAATTCATATTATTTCTGTTTGATATCTATTTAATAATTTTGAAGATATATCACAAAATTTTAAATCACACTTACATAACATTACACTTATATTCAACAATATGAGTTGTGGTGCGTCTCTCTTTTTCAACCACGGCAGTTGGAGGCATTCAATTGCGCGACGCGTTCATAGCTAAGAAGATGAGCCAATTTAAAGCATCCTCAACCACACTGTACCTAGCTACTTCTATTCCATTTCCTATATATATATATATATCGTATTACTCTTCTTTTCCATCCCACACTTTCTCTTCCTCTTCCTTTCACCATCATCATGGTTTCTAAGCTGCTTCTTATCGTGCTTCTTGGTGCCCTTGTTTGCTCCATTGATGCTGCAAGGAAGCTTACTGGGACTGATCATCACAAGGCTTCCTTTGAGGATCAGAAGAATTTGTACCATCATCCTGGGTTTGGTGGCGGTGGGGGTCTAGGTGGAGGCGGCGGTGGCGGTTTTGGTGGTGGCGGCGGTGTAGGTGGCGGCGCTGGAGCTGGATTTGGTGGAGGTGCTGGCGCAGGTGGGGGTGCTGGTGGTGGACTTGGTGGCGGTGGTGGTGGAGGGTTTGGTGGTGGCGGGGGCGGTGGAGTAGGGGGCGGTTCTGGATTTGGAGGAGGAGCCGGATTCGGGGGTGGTGCCGGTGCAGGTGGTGGCCTTGGTGGGGGTGGTGGAGGAGGCTTCGGAGGTGGCGGTGGTGGAGGGCTTGGTGGTGGAGCCGGAGCCGGAGCCGGCGGAGGATTTGGTGGTGGAGCTGGAGCTGGTGGAGGACTTGGTGGTGGATTGCCTTGAAACATAAAAGACGAGGATGATATAAAGCTTCATCCTCATGTAGTGTAACGTACCCTAAAAATGAAAACAAAAGCTGTAGCAAGCTAATTCTTGTGCTTCATAAAATTTATTATATTGTCATGTGTCTGTGTCAATGTTGTTTGCTTTAATTAAGTATCCTGATCTTAAATTTATTGTCAGTTCAAAATACTGTCAAATGGAAATCATTGTTTCAAAGGAATGCGATCTTTTTATTGTTTTGGGCACTTAAATATTATCTTCTTAATTATTTACGTAAATTACTCAATGTTTATTATTGTTCTAAGTCTACATAACCAACTTTTCTTCTCTCTCTCTCTTCATATATTCTTCTTTCCGGGTCCAGTACACTGCAAATTATTATAGCTGAATAATGATGATAGTAAATAAAATGTTTTATCTAATTACTTAAATCTGACCAAATGATAAGACGGATGAACAAAAAGATAATCCAAAGACGATTAATTACGTACTGCGTAATAAAATTTAATAAATTTAAAATTAGAAGCATACTCTTAATAAACATTCTCATTATTTGTCTATCTTACATGTGTCTAGATTCTTTGTAGTGGAATTTCTTTGATGTTCTCTGTAGTAAAAAAAATTAAAATAAAAAGAAATAAATAACATATTAACTTATAATTGAGTTAATATTTTCAAATTAAAAAATAATAATAATTCATCAACTATTGGTAAGTTGGTCATAAAAACAACGAAATGTCATAATGTGACACTCATAAATGAAGGCGACATCGAAAGTCAAGCTTCTGAAAACGTTTAAAGAAAAGCACATAAAACATTAACTAAAGGAATGCACACAGGCTGTTTCATGCCACCAATAGTTCGTAGATCGTATAATTTCAGGTAAAGCCAATAAATAACAATCAACAAAGTGGAAAAAAAAAAAAGAGAGAGAGATAAATAAAATGTTCAAGTTATTATATATAGTTTTATTTTTTTTTATAAATTAATATTGTTAATTTTAAAAAAAAAATTAAAAGTGTTCGCTACCCATAAATTAAGGTTATTATATCTTTTAATCTTTTCCTCATAAATTAATATTGTTAAAATTTTTAAAAAAATTAAAAGAATCCATGCCCATAATCTTTGACTAAATACTTAACATGTATAAAAGTATGTCATTTTTTATTTTTAAAATCTATTATAAAATAATTATTGTTAAATTTTAAAATAATACATTAAATCATAAAAAAATATTTATTTTTTATTATTCTCTACTATTATTTTTATTTTCTCTCTCATTTCTTTTTATATTATATATTTTATTTTATGTTTTATATTTTATAAAATCAATAACTAAAGATATTTGGACATTGCAACATACAGCTTATTTAATGTTAGATGGATGATGAAATCGGTAATAATTAAAAATAATAAGGTGCTTTTCATCACTCAGGTTTTTTTTTTTTTTTTGGTGAGGAAGGAAAAGACAGACTTTTCATCATTCTTAAATTAGCTAATTTTCACAACTTTTAATGTCGGTAGATGATAAAAAAAAGAAAAAAATTACTCTTATGTTAATTTAGTTCTTTGAATAAAATATTTTAATTTAAATCTTTAAAAATTTTATACCAATCAATTTGGTACTATGCTAAATAAATTTCTTTTAACTAGTAAATAAAAAATTATATAACCTTTTCTATTAATTCTTCATCGAAATTTGTCCAATGACACTTTCTTTCTAAAATAATATCATTTAAGCGAAGCCTTCGTCCAAATTTAACTCATTTTAACAAATACTTGGTTTGAAAAAAATTGCCCAAATTATATTTTAGAAAAAAAAATTATATAATAAATATATAAATATAATAAATATATAATTAAATAATATATAATTAAATATAATATTATATAATTAAATATATAAAAAGATATATATCCACCCAAACAAGTTCAGCTTAATTATTTAATGATCATGTGATCTTCCAATTGTTAATTAAAGAATGTTTACCTATAGAAGGAACTATTTTGATTGGGAAAAAAAATTTAGAATACTAAATTGATAAATTTTATTGTTAAAGGACTAAATTGAGAGATGAATAATTTTTAAAGATTAAATTATTAATTTACTAAAAAATTAGTATATATAAATTTAAAAATTTACAGGAATTAACTATATGAAAATAGTATCTATCTTTGAGAAATTAAAAAAAAAAATTTAACGATGGGAATTGTTAATATATATATATATATATTTAGTGTATAAAATTATTGCGATGATTATTAAAGCAGTTCTCCTATACATTTTTCAACAACAATATAACTCTGAAGGAAATTTTTAAAAAAATTTAATTACGCAAATTATTTTTTAAAAATAAAAAAACAATTCCACTTATGTGCCCCACCTTGACTTGTCATTAATGATAACTATTCTGTTGAAGTTTTAACACCAATGACAGAGACGGTGTCGGAGCTAGAACTTTCATTAATTATTTCAAATCCAATTAACAGAAAGAAAAATTAAGAGTAAATTTTTATTTTAATTTAATTAAGATATAGATTTTCTGAATTTAATTTTTAAAAGACTAAGGGTATGTTCAAATGCAGTTTTTAAAATTTATTTTTTATTTTTAAAAATAGAAAATAAAAAAATTTGTTTAAATTATTACTTTTAACTTAAAACAAAAAAATAAAGCTTGACTGAATTTCAATTAATTAAACAAGTCAAATTCATAACAATCCTTTCAAAGATACAAAAGTTAATACAACTAAAAAATAAATTGATCGACGAATTAAATGAAAACTAATTAATAACATTCATAACAAGATGCCTACAGCTACAATAAAACCAGAAAGAATAAAAAGAACTGAAGAACTTGATTAATTAAAGCTTGACTAAAGCAAAGTAGAGGCTATCACTGGGAATTCTGAAAGACCATAGCTGTACGGTGTCGTTGCATTGAAGTTGATTGTCTTTGACAATAGCATTCCATTGGTGAGTGAGATTGTAAACTGAGCATCTTGTCATTTTCCACTTTTTGAGAAACAAATGGTATTGTCTGAGACAAGGATCAAGAAACATGACACTAATGCCTCTTAGCTTCCTATCACTCATTCGTCTTTCCAACAACTCTTCTTCTTCGTCTCTCAGAAAATCCTTTGAAATCTTATTCTCTGGGATTGAGAAGCGATTATGGTTTGAGCTCAAATCACTTTTAAACAATTGCTTCTGAATCAGCTTTTTGATCTCAAAACCTCATATTTCCTCAATCTTCTTCTTCAACTCCCACGGCAGCAACAATGGCTCGATAAGATTCAACCACCGTGGTGGATCATGTGGAAGTAGTGGATTGTTCTTGTCTACGGGAAGAAGCTCAAATTCAAAGGGAGTGATGATCAAATTTTTTAATACTTGATCATCTTGGATATTCTTTATCTTCTTGTTGCTTCCTTCTTCTTCATCCCTTAACTCCAATAATATCCTCTTCTTTTTGGGAAGAAGCGCAATTCCAGCGTTACCATTATCACCCATTTTTTTCTTTCTCTGTCTCAACAAATTGAAGTATAGTCTGAGAAAATGGTGCATGCATGTGCCTTCTCTTATATATCTATTCACTTACAATTTGAGTTCTACTACAAGTAGTGTTAGTAATCCATTCCTAAATGTGATTCTGTTTTTCTAGTATATCTAATAGTCTGCTTAATATTTCATTTCTATTTCCGCTGAATATAAATTTAATTTTTAGATATATATGATTTTAAGTTGTTAACTACCTAGCTAGTTGGGAATTCTTTAATTAATTAATTAATTATGATTTGAGTACCATTCCATTTAGATAAAGGTGATAATTATAAATTCAAATCTATCGTGAATTTTAATTATGAAATAATATATTATTAAATATTATAACAATTTCATTAGATTAATTTATTGCTATAATCATATATACTTATCAATCAATTTGTAGAATTAAAATAATTTTTATGAAATTGATTGGTATGATTATAATAATAAATTTAATTTTTTTGGATGAGTGTAACAAATTTAATAAAATTAAATAATTTCATGTAAAATAATTATTTTATTATAGGGTTCTCGAATCATTACTCTGATACAACTAGTATAGTTACAATGCGATATATGGCAATATTGTTGAAATATAAAAATATGTTTAAATATGTATATTTAAAATAATATATTTTTAGTTAAGTTTAATTATGGATTATGGTTATATATATATAAACTATAAGGTATACTATTTTTTATAATAATAAATTATTAAATTTATAATTACATTTAAATTTTAAAGAAATTAAATGAATATATTAAAATTTATCATTTTAAAATATTTTAGATATTTTAATCAATAATTTATATTAAATATATAATTAATATGAAATGCTTAATATTAGTTTTTTAACTATTGAGTATAGATATACACATTTTTAAATATTAATCATATTTTTAAATGAGTGTATAAAAATATAAATTAAATAAAAATGTTTTAACATTTTCATAATATTAAATGACTAAATAATGTAAAATTCCTTCATAATAATAATAATAATAATAATAATAATAATAATAATAATAATATAAATTATTATTATTATTATTTAATACATTAAAAGCGTAGGTCTAGTAACCTCAAAACTATAAATTGATTGCTGTATTTTGACTTCAAAAGTTCTTCGGAAAGCAATTTCTTTTTGTCAAACTCCACAGCTTCCACCAAAAGAAATTAGATTAAGTAGAAAAAATTAATCTTTTATATTATGACAAATAAAAGTTTGAGTCTCTGATAATAATAGAAGTGTATAATACTTTAAATATAATTATTTTTAATAAAAAAAGACAATTTATTTTTTTTTATATATCTTTATCAACAAATTTTCTTATTAAAAAAGGGGACATGTGACTCTTTTTTTTCACGTCACCATTTTATGCTTTAACTCTATTAACTCTCAGTTAAATAATTAAATTTTTAAAAAAATTTCATAAAAAAATAAAGTCCTAAAACATGCGTGAAACGTCTTCTTTCTTCTCCAGAGAGTCCAAGTCAAAAAGGAGCAGGATATAGTACTTGTTTTCATCTTCTTGGGTTGGTCCTAACTAATGTATTTATATTTGGGATTCATCATGCCGCTTCCTCACGATTCTTTTGCGTTTTGATTAATAAATGAAAAAGGGAAGGAAATATATATATATATATATATATAATCTAATTGACATTTTCTCGGAAACAAAAACGTTTTCTTCCTCGATTTTTCTAGCCAACCAAACACAGAAACAGAGAGAGCTCACCTCAGCTTTTAAAGAACTGTTGAAATCATCAAAAAGCAGAAAATCGAAGACGCCTTCAAGGGTGAGTCCATGTTGTTGAGCATGCATGTTTATTTAAAAATAGCTAAGCTACGTACTCTATAAATTTATATAGAGTAAAATGCTCTTTTAATCTTTCAAAAATATATTTTATTTTAATTTAATCTATAAAAGTTTAAAATCATCAATTAAGTTTTACAAATAATATATTTTCCATAAATAATTTAATTTATACATTAATTATTAATTATATGGATATCTCATTAATTAAAAATTTGATCTAATTTGACACTAAAGATTATATGAATTTTATTCATTCTTTTCAATTATATAATTTAATCAGTTGTATCAAATTTTACACTGCTTCAAACGAGACATTATAAGTGACTTACGAATTAAATTGTTTGAAAAGTATGTACTTTTCAGAGGAAAAATTTAATTTTTTAATTTTTTAAAAATTAAATTGAACAAAATTAATTTTTCAACATCAAAATAATAATTTATTCATTTAATTATATACCAAAGAGAAAATTTTTCTTTCTTTTGTCTAAAGAGACATTTTGAGCTTAGGCACATGATAGCACTATCAAGATGACTCTAATTAGATTATATCATAATCATTTGGAATTAAAACCATGATCATTGTTACTGTATCAGATATTATGCGTCCACTTTCACAAACCTCAAATCAAATCAAATCTAATTAATAATTCATGTTCTCAAATTTGACCATCTGATCTTATGAAATCTCAAAAGTTTTTATAGCAATCTGATTTCAAAAAATTACAACAAATTTTTTGAGATTGCATGCAGATCTTTCTCTCACTACTTTTCATCACCAATATAGTTAAATTTTGTGTACATATATATATATATATACATATTTTTTTTTCTCACACATATTTTTTATTAAAAATTATTTTATTGGAGATATTTTCAGACAACATTTCATGATATACAACCTCATGATGCATGATTTTCGGAATTTCCTCCAACATTGATCAGTGACCCTATCTATAATTTTCATATTTAAATTTAATATATATATATATAGACACACACAAACACACACATAATAACACACAAAAAAATTCCACGGGAATTCAAGTATTTTTTGCAATTTTCTCCGTCCATTAAGGTCGACCTAAGGATTATTTATTTCAGACAAGTCAACTTCATTGCATATCACCATGAGAAATTATTAAATTAACTTTTCTAAAAAAATCGTAAGGCAAAGTGAAAAGGCCTTGATGTGAAATATATATATATTTTTACTTATTTAAAATGTTTTATTATATAAAAATAAAGGAAATTACACTTAATATTATGACATTATTATTAATATAATAGTAAAGATACTAAAGTAAGTTTATTATTTAAAGGGGTGTATGTGTAATATTTTATAAAATTTTAAGGGTATCAAATGTAGTTTTTAAAACTAGAAGATTAATAAGTATAATTTGATGAAATTTTAAGAAAAATTGATGTAATTTACTCTATAAATATATGAATTTTTTTTTAAAAAAAATTAAAATTAAAATTAAAACGCACAAATTCAACAAATTAAAACACAGAAACAAACTCCTAAAAAAACTAGATGACCCATGCTTGTGCGTGTGAGAGAGAGTGTCTGAACAACGCAGCTCCATAATTTTCTGCAAAAATTTCTCATCTAATATCCCTAAAAGGAAGTGATTCAGACGTGGCAGGTAATCGATCAAGACACACCATCTGAATTCTGACCTCAGTGTTTCATGAAATCTTTTTGTGTTTATTTTGGTAAGATGAAGATCGTTGTTTGTTAATTATAGATATATAAATTCACTATTAATTAATTAATTAACTAACTAATTGAATTGTCTTAATGCTTTCTCTCACATAATAATATTTGGTCTTAGTCCAAACCCTTTTTATTGCCGAGTCAAGTGCATCTCTCTCTTCTCTCTGACTTCAAACCCTTCCTTTCTTTCTCTCTCTCTCTCTCTCTCTCTAAATCCATAATCTTCTTGTTCCTTTTAAATACATTTGTGCACAACTGAAGGACTCCTCTTTGATACTAATCCAAACACTTTCTTCCTCCTTTATATTTAGCCACACACTATTCTCAACTCTAATTACTCTTAATTTCTTCTTAAAATTTAATATAACAATTGTTATTATTATCGGTATTACTACAGCATCGTCATGGAAGCCACCTGCAGTGATTCCATGGGTAACTCTAACTCTGGACATTCTTCTCCACTCATCTCCTTCAATGGCAAACGACTTGTCGTCGATGAGATGGATTTCTTCGCTGATGAGAATTCCAGGAAGGATAAGACTGAACATGTTGATGATGAAGATGATCACATGCTGCACAGAATAGAGCTTCATGTAGATGTAGGCGTACTCGTACATACATATATATGTTATATATATTTCAACACACACACACACACATATATAAGGGTGAATATTATTACAATCATTATTTTTTCCCTTCTTGTTTGTTTGTTTGTAGACTAGTCTAGATCTTCTTACGAAGAATATGAGTAGCAGCAGATCAATTGTGGATGATGATAGGGCATCAGAGACCGTGGATGATAATAAGAGAAATGAGGCACGTTTCTTTTTAATTTTTTCTTTCTATTTTTCTGTATTTTCTATTTTCATCAAATAGCTATAAAAGCACTTGTAATTAATTAGATGGATTTAATTAATTATATATAGGATTTTTTTTTTCTGGGTATACAGTTTGAAGCTTTGGTAGCTGAATTGCACCAGATTAATGCTGAAAATCGACGTTTGAAGGAGCAGGTTGATCAGGCTAACAATAACTACAATGCCCTACATATGCAACTTGTTAAGCTCATGCAGAAGCAACAACGTGATGATGATGATCATGGGGTAAATCTTTTGAATTCTTTTCCATTTCAAGCCAATTATATATATATATATATATATATATATATATATATATTCTTTTTTTAAGAAGATTAAATTCTTTAAAGATAAAAGAGATGTGTCAATTAAATATCCTCTAAACAAAATTATTAATGGTCAATTAATTTTAGATCTAAAAATCGAATGTGAATCTTTTAAAGTGTAAATTTTGGTGAATTGATAAAATTAAAAGAGAGAAAAAAAAATATAAGTAAACCTTAATCTATTTATGATAAATTTTTAATTTATTTATTTATTTATTTATTTTTTTATACTTCATCACTTTATTAAAATTTATATTTTAAAAGATCTATAATCTTAGATAATAAGCTAATCTAGATCAGGTTGTGAACATTTAATTATGATGAACGGGTAAAATAATGATCTATTAATTATTAATTAATAATTTATTAATATTTATTTTAAATAAATGAATTTATCCATAACTTATTTTGTGAATGGATTCTTTTATCTATGTAATTGACCTGTTATTTAATATGGATGGACATCCATTTCATTCAATTTGCCATTCATAAGGGTGCATTTGATTTGTGAAAATATATATTTTTAATTTTTATAATTAGTTTCGATTCAAATGTTTTCAATATTTTAAAAAAAATATGTTTTTTTATGTAAAGTTAAAAATTCGATCATCCTTATTTTTAAATCAAATTATTTTAAATGAATATGAATTTTATTTGAATTTCAGTTTCACTATTGTTAGATGTTGATATTCTTGATTAAAGAGTACATACCACCTTAAATTTCACAATTTTACAAAAATATATCTAAACGATGAGGTTTGGATGCACAAAAAAAAGTGCATATTGTATTTTTCATTAATTTTTAAAATATTATATAAAATATTAATTATTATATTTTAAAATAATAAATTAAATAATTAGTAATTATTTAACTTTTTATTTTTTTGTTATAACTTCATATTATCTTTACAAAATCTTTTTTTCTCTTTTCACATATTGCATATTTTATTTTATATAATATATAATTTTAATAACCACTAATAAAAAAGATCCTTTAGTTATTATAATATAAATAATAAGTGAAATTGAAGTCATTTGTGGTCATGACATAATTTCTTGTAAATTAAGAGATTATTTTCTTAAAATATTGACTAAAATATGGAGAAAGAGTTAAAAGAAACATAAAACACACATAAAACAACAAAATAAATTTTTGTGGTAAAAAAGAAAAAAAAAACACAATAAATTCTGGACCGTTTGTCATATCTAATTTGGGTGAATATATAAGAGATATCTATAATCCATTCCATAATCATCCATTAAGAAAATAGATCTGATGGATTATATTTGCCACCCCTACTTGACTCGTAAACTTTTTAAAACTCCAGCACTGTCATCTTTTCTTGGACTAAATTGATAGATAATTATATATATAAATGGAAAGGTTTTAATTATATATAATTGGGGTTAATTATTAATTTGTGATGCACGCTGCAGATTAAAGAAACCCTAGATGAGAAGAGAAGGAAAAGAAGCATGGTTGCAAGGCAATTTATAGAAATAGGTGTACATGCTGAGAAAGATTTTGATAATCAGTATCACCCAAATTCACAGCAACCAGCTGGAGAAGGAAGATTGGGAGAAAGCAAAAGCAGCAATATGATTGAGTTGAAGGATCATCGTCATCATAATTATAATTACAAGAAGATGATGGATGGCAACAAAGGTTGCAGATCATCAAGGGATCAAAATAATAATAATAATAATAACAATATTATTCAAGAGAGGGCAGATCATAGAGATCATATTAATGATAAGGAAAATCATGATCATGAAGCAGAAGCAACGCCAATCCCAGGTTGGCTCTCCAGTAAAGTGTCAAAATTAAGTGCTTCCAAGAGGGATGTGGATCAAACATCAGAAACCTTGTCAATGATCAAGAAAGCTCGTGTTTCAGTTCGAGCAAGATCAGAATCCTCAATGGTTAAATATTCTAAACTTGCCACATATATATATAGCTACATATGTTCTTGATTATCTTGATTGTTGGTAGATTCAAATGGCCAGGTAGTTTGTAAATATTCTTGACTGAGTTACATAAGAAAAAAATTTACATATAATTTTTATATTTTTGTCATTAAATTCTCAAATAAATTAAATATTAACAAGTATATGATTTATACAATTAAATTTTTTTTTTATGGTTGGTTCTTTTTTAAAACAGTTTCCACATGCTTTAGACAGTTTTTGTAAAAGTTTCATCACTTAAACATGTGATAATTAAGTTCTTTTTTCTTAACTTTTTAATTGTGGTAGAAGTGGTAGATTAATAAACTTAATTTGTTTGGATGAATTTTGATGACAGTTATCAGATGGATGCCAATGGAGAAAGTATGGGCAGAAGATGGCGAAAGGAAATCCATGTCCAAGAGCTTATTATCGTTGCACTATGGGGGCCGGTTGTCCTGTGCGAAAACAAGTAGATACTCTTCCTACTATCTATAAAAATAAAAAAAATATTAATTGCTTTTAATTTAACAAAAAACTTAGGAAATTTTAATTCAAAATAATATTTGTAAAATTTATATAACTCATTATTTTATTAGATCTTTTAAAAACTTTTATTTACATCTTTAATTTTTATTAAAACATCTCATAACAAAAATATAAAAAAATTATACATTAAATATAATCCTTTAATTATTTATTGTTAAGGAGGACATTGTTCATCACTATTAATATGACATATGCCATATATATTCATTGTAAGCTAAACCTAAAAAAAATAATAACTTATAAGGTTGTGTATTTTACTTTTTTCAAATTTTAAAAATTGAAAAATAAATTTTTTTAAAATTTTAATTTGTTATTAAATTTAATTTATCCCTTCAACTTTAAAAACTGACAAAAAAATTAAAATTTTTAATTTTCAGTAAAATATCTTTTCATGCTTTTAATTTTCTGCAAAGTACTCATTCAAATTTGGTGACAAAAACAAGTATTTAGATTAAAATATTAATAAAAAGAATATATTGTATAAACTAAAAGTTTGAGTGAAAAAATCTTTTGTCAGCTTTGAAAATTGAAGGAGATAAATTACTAAACTCTCTAAATAGAGGAGAATTTCTATAATTTAATTACCTACTTTTAAAAATTCTTGGGTTGAAATAATTTTTGTCAAAATATCATATATATTAAAATTGTCAACATAAGCTATATCAAGACAAAATAGTAACAAATTAAACTAATATACTTTCATTAAGATGTGCCTAATTCCCATAATACCCTCACTAATGCATTGTTATTAATATTTTACATATTTAGGTACAAAGATGTGCTGAAGATCGAAGTATCCTTATCACAACATACGAAGGGCAGCACAACCACCCACTCCCTCCGACCGCCAAGGCGATGGCTTCCACCACCTCGGCCGCCGCCTCCATGCTTCTCTCTGGCTCAATGCCCAGTGGCGACCACGCCGGCGCCGGCATCATGAACCCAAACATTCTAGAAAGTGCAGTTCATTGCTCTCAGAACTTCGCAACCCTCTCAGCCTCAGCTCCATTTCCAACCATCACATTGGATCTCACAGCTCAAACCAATTCGTCGTCACAGCCACAAGTGAGCGTGCTGCCTCCAAGTCTTTTCGGACAGTCACTTGTGAGTGACAAAACTAAGTTTTCCGGCCTATATATTAATGGGGCCCACGGAAATAATATCAATAATAATAACAATAATAACAACAACAATCATCACGAGGGCACGGCGTCGTTTGCGGACACGGTAAATGCTGCAACCGCTGCTATTACTGCGGATCCTAATTTTACAGCGGCTCTTGTCGCCGCCGTAACGTCAATTATTGGGAGTTCCTATTCAAACAACGGCGGTGGTACCAATAATACGTGAAACTCTTGGCGGTTAAATTTGTTGGTGTTGTTTCCTCTAGAAATCGATGTAGTTGGTGTTATCATTTTTCGCGTTTTAGATATATATATTAGATAGGGAAATTAATTATAGTGGGTTTTAATTAATTTTTAATTAGTCGACTATGTTTTGATAAATAAATTAATTAATTAGTTTGCGTAAATGGATGTTTACAATCTTTGAGATGTGGTTGGGCAGAGTCAATTGGTTTGCATTAATTAATTACTTGACCATGTATGGGAAGGGGCTTCTTTTTGTCTTTTTTGGATGATGTATGAGAATGATTAATAGAAATAAATTAATTAAGGATATTTTTTATGATATTTTTTTATAATATTTATATGAGTTTGATGTTTTTAATTGGAGATCAAATCCTCTGTGAAGCATTAGGATCACAGTACAAGACAATATTGATTGTGCTTGTTAGATATTTTAGCTAGATATATAGACCTAATTTAATATGGTTTATCAAAGATAAATTGACCAATTCAATCATAATTAATTACATTATGTACGTAATTAAACATGCTAATAGTAAATCTTTACTAAAATGTGTCTGTCTGTCACTAATATAAACAGAAAAATCACATTATTACTTTAGGGACAATAGTTTAACACAAATATATATTGTGACAGCTAGCCAAGTTATATATTTATCATTTTTTTTCTATTAATTAAGTCTGAGTGGATCGGACTTATATAGAAAAAAATTTGAGTCTACTTCACAAAATCGTTAGCCATGTTAGATTAGAATTCATGGTGTTGGAGCACAATATTTTTATATTTATTATTTATATAATTAAATATGTATTTAATCAATATAAAAAATTATTTTTAAAAAAATTAAAATAAAATAAAATAATTTTATCATTTTAACTCAAAATAAAAAATAATAAAATAATAGTTTTTAAAATACATTTTTCTAATAAACTATATTTTTATAATTTTAAAAGTACTATTAAAAGTATTTTAGTCAAATGAGATAAAATTATAAATTTTTTAATTTTTTAAAATAGGGAAGTGTAAATTTTTAAAATAGATGAGAGAATACTATAATTTTGATGTTTTTGAGAAAGTGTATTTTACTCAAATATATTTATCAAGATGTTTAACTTCAGTTATAATATGTTTTTATTTTAAAAAATAGAAATCAACTTCTTAAACTTAATCCAATTACAAAAAATTCCTATAACTTAAATTTAAAAATGTAAACTATATAACATTATTAAGTGTGTTATTATTTTTTAGAATATTTGAAATAAATAATAATTGAATAGAGATTATTTCTTTTTTCACTGATTGTTCCTCTTTGTTCCATATATATATATATATATATATATATATATATATATATAAATAACAAAAGGAAATACATTTATTCTTGTTTCAACTCCGGATATACTAGAAAGTAGATTTAGC
Organism: Senna siamea; assembly: GCA_031216115.1. Lineage (NCBI taxonomy): Eukaryota > Viridiplantae > Streptophyta > Magnoliopsida > Fabales > Fabaceae > Senna > Senna siamea. The sequence goes on along the minus strand of CM062361.1, from coordinate 12,724,506 downwards.
TAGTGACATTTAGTAATGGATTACTAACGCTACTAGAAGAGATATCTCAATTATGTGTGTAAATTATCATAGTTATAAATTAGTCTAATGACATTGGTATAATATTTTATATTTGATAATCGATTATTTCATAATTAAAATTCACGACAGTTTGAAATTATAAAAATCATCACCCTTTATCTAAAGACTAAATGAACTAGTCTAAAATCATAATTAATATATTAATTAAAGAAATTAATATCACAGCTAGCTAGGTAGTTAACATATATATATATATATATATATATATCTCGGAATAAAAATTTAAATTTAAATGAAATATTAAGCAGACTATTAGATATACTAGAAAAACAGAATCACACTGAGGAATGGATTACTAAAACTACTTGTACTAGAACTCAAATTGTAAGTGAATAGATATATAAGAAAAGGCACATGCATGCACCATTTTCTCAGACTCAGACTCAGAAGACTATACTTCAATTTGTTGAGACAGAGAAAAAAAATGGGTGATAATGGTAACACTGGAATTGCGCTTCTTCCCAAAAAGAAGAGGATATTATTGAAGTTAAGGGATGAAGAAGAAGGAAGCAACAAGAAGATAAAGAATATCCAAGATGATCAAGTATTAAAAAATTTGATCATCACTCCCTTTGAATTTGAGCTTCTTCCCGTAGACAAGAATAATCCACTACTTCCACATGATCCACCACAGTGGTTGAATCTTATCGAGCCATTGTTGCTGCCGTGGGAGTTGAAGAAGAAGATTGAGGAAATTGGAGGTTTTGAGATCAAAAAGCTGATTCAGAAGCAATTGTTTAAAAGTGATTTGAGTTCAAACCATAATCGCTTTTCTATCCCAGAGAATAAGATTTCAAAGGATTTTCTGAGAGACGAAGAAGAAGAGTTGTTGGAAAGACGAATGAGTGATAGTAAGCTATGTGGTATTAGTGTCATGTTTCTTGATCCTTGTCTCAGACAATACCATTTGTTTCTCAAAAAGTGGAAAATGACAAGATGCTCAGTTTACAATCTCACTCACCAATGGAATGCTATTGTCAAAGACAATCAACTCCAATGCAACGACACCGTACAGCTATGGTCTTTCAGAATTCCTAGTGATAGCCTCTGCTTTGCTTTAGTCAAGCTTTAATTAATTAACATGTTCAGTTCTTTAATTCTTTCTGGTTTATTGTTGTTGTAGGCATCTTGTTATGAATGTTATTAATTAGTTTTCATTAATTCATCGATCAATTTGTTTTTGGTTGTATTAACTTTTGAATCTTTGAATGGAATGTTATATAAATATGAATTAGTTGTTTAATTAATTTTTCTTTCTGTTAATTGAATTTGAAATAATAAAAATTTTACTAACCAGAATATTAATTAAAATTTCATTTAATTAAGTGATAAAATTTTTGAACATTAAAAATTATTATTTTTATTAACTTTTGACAAGTTTTAACATTAAATATTTTATTAACCAATGAAAAAAACTTTAGTCGACGTGTGTTTAGTTTATATACACACACACACACACACACACACACACACACACGTCATAGACATTTTGACCGTGAATTTAAACTTATGTAATATCATAAATTACTTGATCCATAAACTGGAGTATTTGTGCATGGTCGTGCATGCGCGCCTTAAATAGTTATTTTCAATTGGTTGAAAGATCGGAATATATAATTGTGAGTTATAGGGATAAAAGTCTAACTTTCTCTTTTCCATGTTTTGACTCAGTTTTCTTAAGTGGCACTTCCAGGGACCGAGGCAAAAAATTTTTATTAGGGGGCCAAGGTCATAAATTATAATACATATTATTTTTTAAAAAATAATTAATTATTTTATAAAAATAATATATTATATTAAAATCAAAAAAATTAATAAAAATAATTATTATATTTAAAATTCAACACATTTATTGTACGTATTATTTTATATGATTTATTTTTCATCTTTTTTTTATAAAAAAATTATTTAAAAATATATTGATCTTAATTATTAACTTTTATGAATTATTTATAATTAATAATTTTTTTAAAAAAATAAAATTTACTGATAATTTGAGAACAATGATAAAGCAAAGTGAAAAAAAAAATAGAAATTTTTAGAGAAAAAAAAACAAAGGGAAAGTTGAAAAAAATTAAATAACAAAAGAGAAAAAAATATATCTTCAACAAATTTAGAAAAAGTAAATATCAAATATAGAATGACAAAAAAATGAAAATAACATAAAAAAAGATAGTAAATGAAGATGTTACTCTTTTAAGATATGTTTGGGAGATGGAAAATGGAGGGAAAGGGAAGAGAAGATAAAAGAATTTAATGACATTCTCTTTGTTTAGTTCTTAAAATTTTAAAAGAAAAAAATTAAAAGATTTTATGTTAATTTTCATTAATTTTCTTTTTTTATTAATTTTAATTATTTTTAAATTTAAAATATCTAAATAAGAGAATGAGATATCATCAATTCCTTTCCTTCCCTTCTTCTGTTCATTCCCAAACACACCCTTAAAATTTTGGAAGGAGATTTTGGAGGAGAAAGGAAAAAAAATCAAAGAAAATGTATTGGTTGTCTCTTAAAATTGGAGGGAAGAAATTAAAAAATTTTACATTAACACTTTTTCTTTGTTAATTATAATAATTATCTTAAATTAAGAGAATTTGAAAAATACAAATAATGAGAGGATAAACCATTTAACTTTTCTTTTCTTTTTCATCTATTTCTCTTTAATTCCTCTCCTTCTCTTTTCTTTTTCATTCTCAAATAGACTTTTAATATTTTAGTCTAATATAGAAGTATAAATAAAAACCTTTAAAATTTACTCTTATAATTAAAATTTTCTAGCTTCAATAAGATTATGACCTTAAAAGTTTTTGTCTTTCTTAAATTTATTGTAAAATTGTTAAAATAACATATTATGAATAAGTGGGAAAAAATAATATTTTATAATTTAGACTATAACATAAATTAAATTAATTTATAATTGGACATATATAATATATCCCATCAATTATTAGTTAATTTATCATATTTTCTATACACATAAATTTTATTCTTTTAAACAATCTTATATAAATTTTTTATATAACTTTTTTAGGGTAAAATGGCCCCACACACACACACACACACATAGACACTGCGCACTTCCTCTAAAACTTGACTATATATGAGAAGCATTTGATGATGTATGGGTTTGATTCTTTTTCCACCCTCTTTTTTCTATTTTCAACTCCTTAGATCTTAATCCTTCATTGTAAAAAATGAGTATGCTTTAAACATATCTTAAATCATTTTATCTTCAAAATATCATTTTCAAATTATTTAACATATAAGTAAAATATACTTCACAATAAAATTAGATAATTTTAACCTGTACATGATTATTTTAATTAAAATAAAGAATAAAAATATTATATCATAATTAACTGATAACCAAGCATATATCTTATAATAAGATTTGAAAAGAATACTTTAAATTAATTAGATAAGCAGAAAAATTATATAAATTATATAATATGTTTTCTTTTGCCAAAATAAATTATATTATAAATAATATTATTATGTTTTATATATATATACATACATACATATATATATATATGTATATATATATATTACATCCATCCCATGAGAGCTCAAGCGCTAAGCAGCGCCCCTTGATCTTTTTGTTTTGTTGTTCTTGGTGAAAGCATCTCTCTTTCAACAAAAATAAATAAATAAAAATTAAAAAGAGATAATATTTTTCTTTTAAGAAAAGAAGAATCACAACCATTTTTTTAAATCATTATTAATTTCATTTGTAGTATTTTTAATCTTGGAGTGAAATAAAACACCACTGAATCAAACGACATGAGCACATTACAATTACACGTTAATAATGAGTTTAAGAAAATTAGCTAATTATAAGCTTTCGTCCTCTTCAATGAAATCCACCTCCAGCTCCACCCCAAACCCTCCTCCAGATCCGGCTCCACCGCCAAGTCCGCCACCTCCACCACCCACACCAAGCCCACCGCCTGCACCACCACCACTACCAAACCCAGCTCCTCCACCAAATCCACCTTCGCACCCAACTCCACCACCACCGCCACCACCAAGTCCACCCCCAGCACCCCCCACCCTGCACCAGCACCTCCACTAAATCCAGCTTCAGCGCCACTACCTACACCGCCGTCACCACCAAACCCTGGATGAAAATTCTTCTGATCTTCACAAGTTTCCTTGCAGCATCAATGGAGCAAACAAAAGCACCAAGAAGAAGAAGCCTAGAAGCCATGTTGGTGAAAGGAAGAGAAAGTTTGGGAAAGAGTATGAATGGTGACAAGTGGTAACTCATATTCATACATATAGGAAGTGGAAAGTATAGCTACGTATAGTATAGTTGAGGAAGCCTTAAATTGGATCATCTTCTTAACTGTGAACGCGTTGTTCAATTAAATGCCTCCAACTGCCATTGTTGAAAAACAGAGAGACACCCCAACAAATGATTATATATATGTGTGTGTGTGTGTGTGTATATGTATGTATGTATGTATGTATCGATCTCTAGGACCCACTCCTCAACTTTATTATCTGATTCCATAAAAATATATTCACGTTGCTCAGGGAGGAGAAGACGCCTCATCTGTTTATGCATGCATGCACCTTCTGCTTTATGGTTTCCAGCTATTATCTTCATATATAAATTAGCGGACTTGGTGCTTCTATCATTCATATTTTTTTTATAAATAAATAATTCCCCACTAAAATTTAAAATAATCACAATCTAAAACTAAATAATGTGACTTTAACAAGAAAAATAAATAAGTTGTGTATGAAAATATTAATAAATATAATATTATATTAGTAATGATTATATATGGGAGTATATCAAAATTTAAATAATATTTTAGCTTTTGTTTTTACTTACATAAATGTTCTCATTGACGTTGAGTCTATTAAATTATCATAAAATTTTCGTATAGTTTAAAAACTAGTTTAACAATTCAAACTTTTTTACCGTTAATCTTAACCGAATGCATATTATTATTATTATTTAACAAAACTGCTAATATATAATAGGTTGATATAAAATTTATATGAATTCCAATTTATAAAAGTTCATATTGGTAATTTCTCATTTAATACATGAAGAAATTAATTACACTAATCTCTCATGAGTTGGTTAAATTGTACTTACCACCAATCTAATTTAAAATATTACACTTAATTTTCTTTTATAATTTTTTCTATTAATAAATATAATTTTTTGTACAGAATAATTAAGACTGTAATTTTATTTTGGCTAAAATGGAAATTGCCCCTTCAACTTTGAGGTAAGTGCAATTTACCTCTTTATAAACTTTCAAATTTAACAAAAGACCTCCCTAAATTTATAATTTGATGTAACACAGACCCTTCTTTAGATTTTTCATCTAATAATGTTAATATCTGTTATTCTAGTCAGCAAAAAAAGCCAACACATCAAAAAATGATCTACAATGGCTTTCAATGTAACTCCTGTAATTTTACCAAAGAATTCATCTTCTCCAATAATCCCTCATTGTGATCCCATAAAGAGAAAAAGAACAAAAATAAAAAATAAAAAAAAATAAAAAAGTACCTGGTATATTGTCATCTAAATGAGAATGCAACTTTGATTTAAAACTTTGAATTTTTCATGATCAAGAAGAATTCAAGATATATTTATATCATTCTTATCATAAGTGACAAAATGATATATTTTATAATATAAAATATAAAATAAAATATATTAAATAAATAAATAAATAAATAAAAATAATGAAAATTTATAACATTATTGTTAAACTCTTGATTTGACTAGGGATAATTAAAATACTCATACTCCATATGTATTTGTAAAATTTATTTATCAAGTTTGAGTCTAGATCTAAGTATTAAAGTAGTAGGTTTAGATTTGAGTAGAGTGATACCCTACTTGGATTCAGACTTATTATATAAAAATTATTTAAATATTTTTTATATTATAATATATATTTATTTTTATTAAAAAATATATGTAAAATATATTATTTGCTTAAATTTTATCAATAAAATAGTTTAACATTAATATAAATCTATAAATTATTGTATTTAATAATTTTATAAAGATAAATTTGTTAAGATTTTATATTGATTATATATTTAAAATTTACATAATATAATTAATGTAACTTATATATTTTTTCTATAAATTTATATGTAAATAAATAACAATTTTAAAAATAATTATTATTTTAAATATTTCTAGACAAACGAGTTCAGGTCTAAGTATTCAGAGAATTTGTGAGTCTGAGTACAGGGGGATATCTGCTCATATTCGGGCCTGATTATAAGGACTATACTACCCTACTCTTACCCTACCTATTATCATTTCTAGATTCAACTTTTAAACTCTATGAGTTTACATTTACACTTTGGCGAAATTAGTTAACTACTTGTCAAACTTGAAAATGTATAAATTCATTGTAAACTTGTAATTTCATGGTAAACTTGGTCAACTTGTGAAAAGTATTTTTTGGATTCTCTTAATTTTAGTTCTGAATCCTCTAAATTTAAGAAATAATAGATTTATCTACATTTAGAAAAGAGATAGAAAAAAAAATATTTGATCTTTAATTCATTCAAGATAAGTTCTTATCAATGTGAGTTTTTTATTTTTTTTTTCTTATCTCTTTCTAACTTTAAAGACATATATCATTTTTTAAATTTAAAAAAAATTTAAAATATTTAGTTTATAGTGAAACCCACTAACCAAAGTCCTTTCTATTAAAAAATAATAATATTCTATTTTCTAGATTCAAAAAAATAAAATTATTTAAATATAAATAATAGTATTCCTAATAATTTAAAAACTATGAATAGAAGTCTATAATTTGAATAAATTTATATTCAATATTTATGTATTAATTACATTTTGAATTTATATTATTTAAAATTTTACTTGATTTACATTAATAATGATAAGAATATATATATTTTTAATAGCTATTTATTGATGTAGGTAAATTCATAAGAATTTATAAATCAAGTTTATGTGTCGAGTTTATTCTCATTTCACAAGTTTACTTAAACTCTTGAATTTGACAACATTAATTATAAGAAATGAGTAGATTAAATAAATTATTATTATTATTTAATTTATTATTTTAAAATTATAATAATAATTATTTTACATTATATTTTAAAAATTAAAAAAATACACATATATTTCTATCTACAAATAATATAATAGTTATTAATATGAACTTTACTAAATAATTTAAAAAATTGCCTTCTATATAGTAAAAAAACGCAAACAGCCCCCTAAACTAGGAGTCACTTGCAAGTACTTTCAAAACAAGCAATTAGACCCTTGAACTTTCAAATTTTATGGGAGAGGCCATTTTGCCTAATTTTCTTTCAATTGTATATTAATTTAATTATTTGCTATCTTAGACACTCTATATATCACTGAGAGAATCTATAGTGAAAATTGTAAATAAAAAGTATTTTAATATATAGAAAGTATAAAATGTAAAATAAATTAATACAATTAGGGAAAAAAATTAACATAAAGGCTTATTATTTGCTAAAATCTAAGAGTTTAGAGATCTAATTTCTTATTTTAAAAGTTTAAGGGGTTATTTGTAAGTGACCCAAAGTTTAGGATTTTTTTTGGCATTTTCCCCTTCTATTTATTTTGTGGTTTTATGGTAATAAGGAATTGGAAGAGAAAGATGAAATTTTTGGTAAAATTCCAAGAGTCAATAAATGAAATTTAATTTATATTAAGCTTTAAGTAAAAAATTTTAATAAAACAATGAAAATTTTTAAATAATTTTATTACTTTAAGATAGCATATACATCATAAATTATAAATTTTTAATGACAACAAATAAATTGAATTTGTGTAACATTATATAAAATTAACTTGAAGAAAACCACGTCTCTAACTTTTAAAAAGAAGGATCATATTCTTTTTTTTTAAAAACAATTATTAATTTCAATTGACAATATTGTCACTCTTGCAGTGACAATTAAACATACAGAACCAAACGACATTAGCACATTACAATTACACGTTGATATAAGACTAGCTGATTATATTTATAAGCTCTCGACTTCTTTCATAGGGACATGAAGCATTCGTATATTCTCTTCAATGAAATCCACCTCCAAGTCAGTCACCACCTCCGGCTCCAACACCAAACCCTCCTCCAGCTCCAGCTCCACCACCAGGTCCGCCGCCACCACCACCTCCAAAGCCTCCTCCACCACCCCCACCAAGCCCACCACCTGAACCGGCACCGCCCCCAAATCCGGCCCCTCCTCCAAATCCAGCTCCGCCCCCAACTCCACCTCCCCCACCACTACCAAACCCTCCACCGCCGCCACCGCCAAGTCCACCTCCAGCACCCCCACCCCACCTGCACCAGCACCTCCACCAAATCCAGAGCCAGCGCCTCCACCTTCGCCGCCGTCACCACCAAAACCGCCACCGCCACCACCACCGCCGCCTCCACCTAGACCCCCACCAAATCCTGGATGAAAATTCTGCTGATCCTCAAAGGAAGCCTTGTGATGATCAGTCCCAGTAAGCTTCCTTGCAGCATCAATGGACCAAACAAAGGCACCAAGAAACAGGAGAAGAAGAAGCTTAGAAGCCATGTCGATGGAAGGTAGAGAAAGACTGAGAAAGAAGAGTATAATGAATGGTGAGAAGTGGAAAGATCGTATTCATATATATAGGAAATGGAAAGTATAGCTTCGTATAGTATGGTTGAGGAAGCCTTAAATTGGATCATCTTCTTAACTATGAACGCGTTGTTCAATTAAATGCCTCCAACCGCCATTGTTGAAAAGAGAGGAGAGACACCCTAACCTATGATCATGTCTATCTCTAGGAGCCACCCAACAACTTTACGGCGTACCTTCAGCGCTAGAGAATATTTGGATTGAGAAAAATGGTAGAAAAGAAAAAGAAAAGTTTAGAAACTTTCTTTTCGTTTCGAATTCTAAATTTTGTAGAAGAAACTAAAAAATTTACAATAACTCTCCTTGACTTCTCTTATTCATTAATTTTAATTATTTTAAAATAAAAGATTTTAAAAAAATTAAATAAGAAAAAGTAAAACTAGAAGTTAAATCTTCCATTTTTTCCCATTCCCTTTCTGCAGTTAGTGTATTTGGTTTGAAAAAAAACGAAGGGGAAGGAAATGAAAGAAAATTTTGAAACACTCTCATTGTTTGAATTTCTAAATTTTGGAAGGAAAAAAAAATTTGTTCTAATAACTATCACTTAATCTTTTATTCTCTCTCATTTTTTATTCTTTTAATTATATTTCTTCCCTTTCTCTTATCATTTTCAAACACTCAAGAGTGTGTTTGGATTGAGAAGAATAGAGAGAAATAAAAGAAAAGATAAGATAATATGGTAATCTTTCTATGGGTGTTTATTGAGTTGGGTGAATCTGCTAATTTGAATTGGGTTAATTTATGTTGGCCGGTTGGTTTGAGTTAAAAACTCAAAACTAACAAAAAAGAAAAAAGTCAAAAAAACAAAAAAAAAATCAAATTGAACACAATTCAAACCTGAACTAACCCGTTATATGAAGGGTTGGTTCAATTTTATTGTTAAATTTTACTCAACTCAAACCAATTTAATCTGTCTATCATTGATTGATTCGGTTATAGTTTTTCTTTCAACCCAACCCATGCACACCCCTAAATCTTCCCCTGATTTGAATTTTAAAATTTTAAAAGAAAAGAAATTAATTAAAAGATTTTATATTAATCTTTTTTTATTAATTTTAATTACTCAAAATTAAAAAATGTTAAAAAATTCAAAGAAGAAAAACTAGTACTTGTTAGAGTTAAGTGTTAGTTTCTTTTTTCTCTTGTTTAAATTTTTTTTAAAATTTCTTAATTTAAAGTAATTAAAATTAATAAAAAGAATAAAAGTTAAATAAAATTAATACAAAATTTTTTATTTTCTTTTCCTCTAAATTTTAAGTTTATAAGTCTTCTTTTATTTTGTTTTTGCGTTCTTTACTCTCCATTCTTGTGTCAATCCAAACATACGGCACTTAGTGTCTCTAACTATATTATATTCTCTTTAAATTTATAGTTTATATTCGATGCAGTTCTTACAGCTTACAATTACGTACAAATGTTTTGTTTTCTCTTAACATCGCATCATGCATGTTATGCAATTCTGAGACTTGCCTTTGCATTAGTTTTGATGCTCTGGATCAACATTGCAATTATTATAGTTGCAACTGAGAACAAAATTTATAATTTGATATGATCGAACAAAATTAATATTTTTTAAATTATAAATTTCTTAACTTAATTTGTCAAAAACAAAATTTTAATTGATATTTTTTTGAATTAGTTGTTTAAGCAAAACTTATAGTAGCAATATTATTCGTTGTTAAAATATTTAAAGGCAATTTAGCAGTGAATAAAACCGACGCTAAAAGGTTGCGCTGCAAATTAAAGATAAGTCCTCGCCATGCCAGAGGGCGAAGGCCATTGCAGAGTTTGGATTAAAATATAAGAAAATAATACAGTTTATAGTATATAGGGAATTAAGATTTTAATTATTTTATATAAAGAATTAATTAATTTATATTTTATATTGAAGTAAAAATGCCGATTCACTGATGTCAATTAGTTGATTGGCCACATACGGCATGTTAGCCATGACTCGGAGACTTTTGGGTTTGTGACTCACAATATTGTCATATCCCAGACCCAATATATATGCGTCATGTTTAACGTGTAAGGAATTATAAATATGAAATTGTTTGATTGGTTTAAATTAAAAATAATAATATTATGAAATCTAATTATAATAAAATAATTATTATATATAAAAATTATTCCACTTTATTAGATTTATTATTACTAATAAATTTGGTATTCATTTTTTAATTTATTTTAAAATTAAATTATAATAATTTTATATTTTAAATACAATAAAAAAATTGAAAACTAAAATTCTATACTTAATTACTTTCTCATCACTTCCCATTGATATATTAATATATTTAAATATGTATAGATTTGAGATCATCAAACATAATTCAAAGCCATATATAATATAATATTGATATTGATAATCATATTTACAAATTTCATAAAAATAAGTCAATTCTATAAAATGACTAATAAGTCTAACTAATTATAATAATAAATCTGATAAAATTGGAAAAATATAATTATATATTTAATAATTTATTATATCTTAATTAATTAGAGCTCATAATAAATTTCAATATATATATGTAACACAATCATTTTTAAATTAATTATACAACAAAACAGAAATCACGTTCTTTTCTTTCTCATAAACATTAATTCCATACTTTAAAAAATAATTAAAAAGATGAATTTCAAACCCCATTTTTTAATCTACAAAAAGACATATTCTATGTATCTTGTCATATATATATATATTGAAATACCGAAAAATAAAAACTTTAAATTATTCTAATGTAGATTATAGTACATATTAATCAAGTCTTTGAGTTTTAAATAAAAAATTAATGAGACTATCCCTAAAAATATGTATATGTATATATATATATGTAGTGGCATTAATTGGCCTACTTTGTTTGGGCACTTTACACATGGATTCCCCTAATTGACAGATGGATCTGAATATGCATGTGTTGGATGGTCTTCATAAGTGTCAGCAGCTTTCTACCTTTCAATTATTGGTGCCAAGATTGCTGTCCAAATCCAATCAGTTTTCTTTTTCGGAATTTGAAGGCTTATACTTCACCAAACACCAATTACTTTTTGCATGTAAACGTAGAAATTAAATAAATAAGAGTGGCTATTTTTGAGAAAAAGATTATTTTAGTCTTTGAAAGATATATTAATTTTTAATTAAATTTTTTATATATTATTTTTATTAATTTAATCTTTAAAAAAAACCTTCATTGTTACTCTTTTATTTAAATTTTATCTATATCTTTACTTTTTATTTAATAGAATGTTGACTAAATTTTTTTTTTATTAATGTAGAACTTTTAGGTAGTAGATAATTCAGATCGTATTAAAAAAGTCAATGTATGAAATTTGTCAAAAATAATTTTAATATCTAAATTAATCATAATTTTTAAATTACTATTAGATACATAATTAGTTAAAATTTTATGAATTCAATTAATAAATTTTTATTTATTTAAATATTTTATTTTATTTAGATTAATTTATGATATATAAAAAAATTATGTTATCAATTAAATTATACTTTAATAAAAAAATTATTAATGAAATTTAAGTAGAAGGATAACATTAAAAATACTTTTATCTTTAAAAGACTAAATTATTAAAATTGATCTCTAGATGATCAAATTAAAAATTATTATATCTCTCAAAAAACTAAATTATAATTTTTCTCATATTTTTTCTCAGTAATTGTCAATTTCATTTTCAAGTTATGTAATTATTGTTATTTTCATCCAAATTTTAATATCTTTTATTCATAACGTTAGTAATAATTTTAACTAAATTATTATATATTAAAGTCTTAGTATAATAGATAGTATTAAAGTTTGACATAAAATTGACGTTGATTCAAAGTTTTGGAACATAAATGACAACAAAAATTAGAAACAAAATTGATCGTGAATGTAAAATTTTTTGAAAAAAATAAAGTACTTTTGCCATTAAAAAATTAATAAATATTTAAGTATTTTACCTATGTTCGAAATTTCAATCCTAGCTCTAATATTTTTACATATAATAATTGAAAAAAACATAGGCATTATCAAATTATCTAATTAGAAATTGTGTTTAATTTATATTAATTTTTTTAAATTTTTTTACATGTTTTATTTTTATTAAAAATTTAATAATAAAAATATAAGAAATTACATATAAATCTGATTTATAATAATTTTGAGGTTTATCTAGTCATTAGTTTCTAACTATAAATTAATACATATAAATAAAAAATAAATTTAAAAATCACACAAGGAGAGTTGAGAGTATAAAATTAAAGTATGTCTAAAGGTTGAAAATTTAAATAATTTTTTATTATTTGAAAAATATAAAAATTAAAGAAAGTGCATGCTAAACATATATATTGCCCCTACATGCATGTACATATATTTCATTCTAATTTTAAGGATTTCATGAAAATAGATTTACAATATGCCTAGGTAATCAGTATAGGACTTGAAAGTTCAACAAAAATGCAAAATTGGTTTTGTTAAAATATGTTTAGGGCTTAGTTGGTGCTAATGACGCAGTGCACACATAGATTAATACTCTACCCCTTTGATTTGGCTAATAACTACAAATTAAACTTGATAAAATCAAGATGTGAATTAGCAACAATATATGATTATTTTGATAGGACAAAAAAAAAAAATATATATATATATATATAATTAGAGCTCTCTTCATGTCATATCATGATTCATACTTGCTAGTTTGCATATCACGTATTTCTTTCTAATAGAACAAGTTAGATCAAAAGAACACAACACTCATATACACATACCAATGGATTGCATTATTCTGAACCAGAAGACCTAAAGTCAAAACATAAAAAAAAATGACAACATATAAAATGTGTAAGAACTTAGGGTCAAAAACTATCAACCCAAAGGCATGGCGACATCGTAGTACTTTGAATTGCAAGTCTTGGTACGTTCTTAATATTAATTAATAATAAACATATACAGGTTGATATGTACTTAATTAATGTACGTAATTTACAGAGTATACGAGTAGCATTACAGCATTAATTCTTAAAGCTTAGTCAACTTGCATTAAATCCAAGCTTTTATTTAATTTTCGTATTACGCGAAGCGTATAGCAGCTGGTTTTGTTGAAACTTCATTTATGGCAATTCGCTTTGCTTCTCCTAACGGCATGCCTCAATTCTCTCAGGTCGGCCACTGCGTTTCCCTCATTGGTCATCCTCATGTGACGGACATGCTCAAATGTCATTTATGCCCTTTCACCTCTTCTAATAATCATGTACGTGAAAGCATGCATAAAATTCAACCAAGAAAGAAAGAAAGGAAATTTTTAGGTATTTGCATCATGCTATATATATGACTCAATTAATTATAAAAATTCACTAATTGAATCTAGTATATATTTATCTTTTTTTTTTTCACAAATGGGAGCTCAATATTTCATGCATAATATAGTTTTAAATCGTGATTAAATTAAATATTAAATTTTAAACAAGAATCACTTAATTATTTAATAAAATATAAATGATAATAGTATTGAGGGCATTTCAATATCACAAGAATATATATGGTAAATATTTATAATTAAAAAATTCTATACTACTCACTTTATTTTGTAATTTTTTATTGCACAATTAGCTAATACATTATTCCAAAGACTAAGGTGATCGAAGCGGGGTCCTTTGTCGAAGTGATGGATTTTTAGGCGTCCGGATCCTCTGCCTTAAGTTCTCTGGAGTTTCTCTGCAATACTTTTTAGTGGCGGTTTTTTTCGTTGCTAACTTTTATTGCAACAAATATTTTTGCTGTTATAACTTTTATTAAATTAATTATTTAAACAAAAGTTATAGCAGCAGTATTATCCGTTGCAAGAATATTCAAACGCACTTTAGCAACGAAAACAACCGCCGCTAAAAAGCATAGCAGAGAAACTGCAGAAAACTTAAGGCAGAGGATCCAAAGTTGATTTTTAGACAGCGACGGAGACTATGGGAAAAATATTGTAAAGGTTGTTTCAACGTTGACCTAATATAAGATAATGAAAGAGATAGAAATGCTATGCCAAAATAGGTCAAGTTCTTAGTATATACAAAATTTTTTTGACAAAAATATTTTTTATTTCTTCAAATTTTACACTTAATCTATAAGGATAGATAATCTCCCTCATCTTATTGATGGGCCATGAGCCAAGGGGATGGAAATGGCAATGGAGCTCTGGATGAGATCCTTCAAGATGTTGTCCATCCAAGCCTTGGCTAATGTATCTTCCATGGAAAGAGAAGGTCATCCAATGTCTGAGATTATTGCAGAGGTTAGGGGTTAGGGGTTGGGATGTCCACGTCATATGTTTGGAGTTAGAATAAAATTAATTGTAATTTTAAAATTTTAAAGATAAAATTGACTAAAAAAAATTAGAAACAAAATTAAAAATCAATATAAAATTTAATGATATAAAAGATGTTTTGTCTTTTTTTTTTTAAAAAAAATCAAATATATTTTTACTTGATTCATATTTGTTACTCACACATATCATAGTTTGAATTAATTATACCTAAATATACATTTGGAATTTTACTGTATACATCAAGATTCATTAGTTAGTTCATCTATTTTTTTTAATGATAATTGAATAATTTAAGTTTAAATTTAAATGATGTCTTGTTAGTAAGGAGATCATCTATAAGTCCTTTCAAAGTAGTCTTCAGCCTCCCATATTGTGTGCTAGTGTAATGAGTGATAACACACATGAAGGGTAAAATAGACATTAAATACATACCCAAAATATTTTGACTTAATGAATGAGCAATGGAGTGTTCATAACTTCATACAACTCAAGTTGCTTTGGAGTTATAAATACTAAATAGCATATAGTATATAGAATCCCACCACAGTACTCTTCCGCATGCATCCTTTCTTACCTTTTCCCCAGTTTTCTCGCGTCAACCCCTCCCACACACACTATTCTCTTTCCCTTATAAACCCTAGTTCACCCTCCCTCCATTTTCTACCCAAACAAACACACACCAACACAAATCTCTTTCTTTCATAAAGAAAAACAATCCCCTCTCTCTCGAACCACATAGCAATCTCTCCTCTCTTTTGCTCTCGAATCTTCATCCGAGGGCAGAGCCATGGCGTTTCTGAAAGGCGCAATTCTATTCATCGTAGCACTGGCCATGGCTTTGTCTTTGTCCATCACTCTCACCATGCAAGGCATCACTCAACAACAACAACAACAACAAAGAGCACTAAACCCTTCATATGAGGACAAATTTGACCTAGAACTTCCTTCTAAAAGGGTAAGCCGATTCTTGGCACAAAATCTCAAAGAGAGAAACCCAAGAGCGGCTGATCACTGCCACAAGGACAATGAAATATGCTATCTTGAGGAGGGAAAGAACTCAACTTGCTGCAACAACAAGTGCGTGGATTTGGGCTATGATAACCACAACTGTGGGGCATGCAAGAACAAGTGCAAGTTCACACAGACTTGTTGCAGAGGGGAGTGTGTTGAATTGGCTTATGACAAGAGGCATTGTGGCTACTGCAACCATAGGTGTGACAAGGGAGAGTACTGTGTCTACGGATTTTGCAACTATGCATGATTGATATTAAGTATGGATCGAGCGAGAAGGTTCGTGCCGATTTTAATTATTCAAAGATATATACAATAAGGTGAAGCCACATTTGATTTGGTGGTTGATTAATTCTCAAATACAAGAAAGAAATTTATATTTATATATATAGTTAATTTACTGTTATTGTCAAGTACTTAATTACTTTGCAATCTTGAAATGTAAAGCATAATAATATTGACATTTCTATACAAATTAATAAGTCATCGTATATTTAATATTGATCTCGATCGGAATTGTGAGATGCATGCGTTTGAGATTTTTTTTAAAAAACAAAATTGTTCCAATTTGATTTTGGTTGAGGCTAGAAGTTATAAGTTACAAGGAAATTAATGTCATTGCTTTGTTTTGCAAGTGTTTTGTAAAGATGACTTGACTTTTATAAATTTGTAAGTCTTACTAAAGTTCATTGATTATATATATATATATATATATAAGCAACTAATTAATGAATAAAGCCTCAGTTTCTGTTTGCATTTTAATTAGAGAAATTTGTAGATAGATTATTAAAAATTAATTATGTTTTACATATAACTTGATCTAGTTATCTTTTAGAGTTTTTTTTTTTTTTTGGTTCATACAGAAAAGAAAATGTTGGTATTCTTGAAACTTAATTTCTAAGGTTTGTGTGAATGTGTAAAATAAGCTTAAGTTAATAGTAGTACTTTTGATTTCCACAAGCAAAATCCAGCTTTGTGACGGCTCCATCTATTACTGAACAATGAAGTCATCCGATAACTTATTTAAGCAAAAGAGATCTTTCCTGGAAATCTGCTTATCACAGTCACATGCATGTTTATAAAAAATAGCCAACTACATTTTCCTTGCAAAATGGGATCTCTCACATCACATGCATCATTCCATCAGTCATGGACGCTTGACTTGATAGGATTTTGTTACAAAAGGATAGATCTTTCCTTAGGTTGAGTTTTTACCATTAAATTATTTTGATAGCTGATCTATATGTATGATAATTAGGAAAAAGTATATCTTTTTATCTTAAACTATAGTTTAATTATAATATTAATACTTTAACTTTAAAATATAATACTGTATCTCCTTAAACTAACAATTATAAAAAGTGAAATAATTAACTATTTTTGTAACTTTACTATTTAATTTATTTTGATATATATATTATAATAATTATGATATATTCTAATTATTGATATTTAAAATTATATATTATAAAATAAAATATGTGATATAAAGAGATAGGAGAGAGAAAGTAAAGATAATAAAAAATTTATTATTTTAAAATATAATAATAATAATTTTTTATATTATATTTTAAAAATTAAGGAAAAAATTAACATCCACTTTTGTATATATAAAACCTCTTGTGTGTGTATATATAATATATTAAGTGAGAACATTTTACTTGCGCCAAATATGAGATAACACTTTTTAACATTAAATTAAATTAAATGTTTGAGATTAAAATATTTATTTTAAACTTTACATGAATATCATGTGAGGGAGTAATATTTAAACTAATGATAATTATATGATAATCATATGAGACTTAAAAACATATTTTAATGTTAACCATTTAATTTAATTTAATGATTAAAAAGTAGAGTGCTCTCATTTAATATGTTATATATCTATTAATAAGAGCATTATATTTATGTGAAAAATTAAAAAAATTCTTTTTAACTGTTAAATTAAATTAAAAAGTTATAATTAAAATATTATTTTAAATTTCATATAACTATTATATAATATATTTAAAATAATATTTTAATCTTAATTGTTCAATTTAATCTAACAATTTAAAAGTGTTCTTCTCTGACAATTTAAAAAGCTCCTCTTTATCTTTTACTTAAGTAAAAATATATATATATATATATATATATATATATATATATAAACACACACAAGTCTTAGGATAATTTAGAGAAAATAAATGTTAAGTTTTATTTAAAGTAATTAGACTATATTTAGGATGTAAAATGTAACCTTGTGAGAACTTGATTTCTTCCAAAACATTGCCCAATCTAATATGTTAAAATTTTTTTTAAAAAAATATACTCCAGAATATATAAGGATATTGTTTCACAGAGTGATTGGTATGTTATTACTAACGATCTTTTCTATTGTTGAACGATTATTGCATTAGAGACACATATTTGAGCCAAAAATACAAATTAAAAGAAGATATTACAATTGAAAAGAAATTAATTTCTATACGCAAAAGAGTCGTTGGATTTTCCGTAAGCTTAGGATAAATCAGTATATATAATTAATCCCTGCATGCTGTCAATGTCGTCTAGAGTAGTTTCCAATGGGGGATTTTGTCACATGACCATATGAATTAATGTTTATTATTGAATTAACTTATAAGTTATTCTTGTAATTCCAAGAAAAGTTTGACGCTTAATTAAATGTAAGGGAAAGAGTAGTAGCTGATGACTAGTTGAAACTTGAGAATATATATATATATATATATATATATATATATATATATATATATATATATATATATATAATAGATTTGTCTATTCCAATAGGAGCTGAACTAGTTAGGGATATGTAAAATAAAATGACATATCATTATAATTAGGTAAAATTATTTATATGATTTCTATACTTTTATCCAATTTTTAATTAAAATTTTATAATTAAATCTCTATAATTTAATAAAATTTTAAATTAATTAAACATAAATTATTATTATCATTTTAATATTATCAATTTATTTAATTTAAATTAATCTATTCATATTAATTACCTAACATTAATTACATTTTATATATGTAAATTATTTTATATGTGTAACTTATATTGTAAATTATTTTAACATTTTTTTGTTGAAATAAATCATACATTAGAATACTAAGATACTATATATTTATAATATTAACAAAATTTAATATAATTTAAATAAAAATTTAATAACATAGACTAATTTAAAATTTTATTAAATTATAAAAATTAAATTATAAAATTTTAAACAATAGAGACTTAATTAAAAATTAAGTAAAATTTCAAAGATCAAATAATTTAACCTTATAATTAATTTGTAATAGGACTAGGCATGATATAAACAAGATATATTTAATAGATTTTGGCAAAAGAAAATATCACAAATAGGTATGATCTTATAAGTCATAACAAAGCAAAATTATAACCACAATGATCAAAGACAAAAAATCCATCTCTGTTCCAAGAAAATCTGTATCTAAAACTGGTTTCGATGGAATTTGCGACGGAAATATTTCCAATGCACACAGCTTTACAAAATGTATTATGTTGTCTCACATTTGAGACGATCTGTCATTCCTATCTCAACATCGTCATTTCCCCCCTTCTCATCAATAGGGGGAACATTTAATTTAACATACGATCATGGCGATCCAAGGCACGCTCGTAGGTTTCTAACTGTGCCTGTTGTTTTGCTATCTCCTTCCTTCGCCTCTCTAGAGCTTGGTCACTGTTCTCAAGCTCTTTTTCAAATTTTTGGAGCCATGGTTCATGTGCAGTAGAGGTCTTACCTGAAGATTGGAGGTTTGGTTCATATGCAGTAGAGGTCTTAACTGAAGAACTTCCAAGAACGCGTCCCTCCGATCCTGCCCCAAAAATGCGACCTTTCTTGTCCCTGCCACCGACAGCCTCCACCCAGATGGCAGTGTCTTTGGAGTCCTCATCAATATCAACCCACGTACCTGCAACTGATGCTTTAGATAATCTAGCTGTCTTGAGCCTATCAAATTCAGCCTGCAAGTTAATTGTTGGCAAAAAGTTTATGTAATTAGTGTGCTGACATCACTAACAACGAAGACTCTATAAACTCAACCTGGACTGCGTCTTCTGAGCCTCCATCAGAGGGTGGGCTACTTGACAACACTACTGGGATAAGAATACATACAAGAAGCTTAGAAGTATACAGAGCACCACAGGTATGAAGCCTAGCAAAGCTGTTGTTTTCTATCTAACGATTGTATTTTAAATCTTAATCCAGATTTCCGATACTACTTACTAATATGTGATATATATAATACCAAAATAAATAAACTTACATATACATCAGAAATAGAACCACTTATTGCCACAAAGGAAATAATTTCCATAAACTTACATATACATCAGCCGACCTCTTATCAATGAATTCATCAGTGCCTCTCTTCTTGTGGGTGATCACAAAAAGCTCAGCTATAGATGGCTGTTTCCCAATTTCCTTCTTCTGCAATTGCTAGTTAAAGATAAATTCTCTTTACACTCACCAAGATGCTATTCAAATTATACTTAAATATCTTGTGCACTAAGATGTGACAAATATATATTTCTGACCATCCTCCTCTTATGCTCCGAAAGAGGAAGGGAGCCACCAGTATGAACCGACCCTCCCTTCTTAGAGGCTGTATTCTTCTTTGCTTGCTCTTGCTTCTTCCGGTAATCTTCACTACTCCATTTAGTTATCATTGTATTCAGCACATCCTCTGGAATCCAGATGGGCTTCCTATTAGACAACTTATTCCGAACATTGTGCATCATGCTCCGTAGTAATTTTCCAGCCTTGAACATCCAATGTTTTTGAATTTGTAGATCATGTTGAGGTAGCTACTGAATTAAACTAAATATGAATTTATTGAGATATAAATTCAGATCTTAATTTATAATATAATTTAATAAAATAGAATTTGTAGAACGTATCTGTTAAAGTCATGATATTTAAAATATTAAGGGAGATAGAGTCTACAACCACAATGTCCTATGAACACGAAGAGAACTTTTAGAGAGAGAGAGACTCTAACGACAAAGAGTAATTAAATAATCTAACAGTAGCCACTTGTAACGTTCCTACATTCATCAAACCATTGGGTAAAGTAAAACCTATATAAAAATTTATACAATTGAGAAGTTGAAATAGATATAGAATAATTAATTCCTAATATAGGATTGATAAACAAACCATCCACTTCTTGAACCACAACTCCTTGATTTCATCATCTGCCTCACCCTAGGTATAACATGGCCTATCAAAATTCAACTGGATAATCTCTGTAATCTCCCTAACAGCTTCAACTACAGCATAGAATCTGTATATTCCCAAAAATGATTAATTCTCAAGTCATTGTTCACAAATAAATTTCAAAATTGATCATATAAAAGCTAAGGGAAAATTAGTACTTACGTATCTCCATCTGGATATATCCACCTTGGTCCATCAATGGGATCTATGCCCCAAGGTGTACCAGGGAGCTCTGGATTACTAGATGAATTTGCAAGGCCATGTAAGTGCGATTGAGGTTGACAGGAAGGGGGACGGTCCTGATGTATAGATAGGGCTGGTCGGATAAAATTTGCAGGGGGATCAGGTGAAGTATGTAAAGGTGGGGCATAAGAATGGGCAAATGATGGAGCAGAACAGCTGGGTGTATGAGACAAGGAAGGACAAGGGACTGTTATTGGGGCTGGAGGACGACTAGGACCTGTCTTGGATCTACTATGGGGCTGTTGATGACCGATTTTGGATCCTTCGCTGTAAATTCTCTGCTTGGCACCTGGTTGATATTTTTAGCGGTAGTTTTATCCGTTGATTTGACTTCTATCTCCCACTCTACCCCACGACCTCCTTTTACCTGTTCTACCACTTGCCATCTATATTTGCATAAATGTAACAATTAATATGCAAAGCGCATATACCAATATATATATATATATATATATATATCAAATATCAAATAATCATTGAGAACATAAATATAAAGCACAATCTGTGACAATATATAATAAATAGGACAAATAATATAGAATACTACAATTTAGTTCCATTTAATGCAGCTATTTGAAAAAAATTATTATTTCTCATCTTCATAATGATCATCAAAGGATTAATCATCATCATCCCTTGAATGAACATCATCAAATGCATCCTCATCTTCTTCCCTCCACTTTGAAGAAAATTCAGACTTGTCCACATTTAGTTGGTTGATTTATTAATGATCTATCAACTTCATATGAACCATCAATGTCCTGCAGTGTTTTTATTTTATCATTTTCAATATTTGCATGAAGAATTTCCTTTACTTCATGCCCCTAATATGTACCATGGTCAATCTTAGTGGTAGGAGCATCAATTGTGCTCCTCATTTTAGTCCCAATGACCAAGTTTGATTAATACATGGATTAATACAACAATCAATCCCCATATAATTGAGTCTCAATTTTGAAACCATTTTCCTTGATTTATAAAAGTTTGAGGGCATCTGATGATAATGGAGATAGTATGGGATATTTTTAGGGTAGTATGGGATATTCTTAGGATAGTATGGGTTACCCTAAGTCTTACATCGAGTAAAATAAAATACTCAATGGGATACTTAAGTGGCTTAATTCTTTTCCTTCAATAACTAGCTTTTGAAGGAAGATTTTCCAAGTTACTTAGGTTTCATCATTTGGTATCAGAGCCTAGTTTATCGACAGTATAGAGAGGGTTACTTGCAAAGAGTTTTGACTGGCGAAAGGACTGACCACAATAGCATGAAGCAATGTTAAGTGAAGTGTCTCAGAGTGAAGCTGTCAAGACATCAGCTCTTTAGGGGCAATGCTATAATGGGAATGAAGATAATATAAGATGTCCATAGGGTAATATATGCTATCAAAGTCTCACATAAAGTATAATGGAATACTCAATAGAATACCTAAGTGATTTAGTTCTTCTCTTTTAATAATTAATTTTTGAGAGAGGGTTCTCAAGTCACTAGGGTTCCATCAACATTTAATTATCTAATGACATTGTCTCATGAGTTACATTATCTCATTATAGCATTGCTTAGGCATGTTATAGTATGTCTTTAATGCTCATCATTCTTAGAACTACTGATATTTAGAGTGACTAGCTAGAACATCCCTCCCACAAAGGGGCCTACAAAGCAGATAACATGTCAAAGAAAATAATAGACCCAGGTTGCAGAAATAAATTATATATATATATACACACACACACAGAGACAGACAAAAGTGGGCTAAAAGGAGAGGACGGAGAGAATACCCTATTGGGTGGGGGGAACTACAGTACCAAATTCAGAATATATTGGAGGGGAGGAAAATTTGGAAGGAACTTTTGGGAGAGTTTAGCCTCTTGAATGCTAGTAAAGTTCTCTTTGATAGTGCTATGTGTGAGTTAGTGTGTTGAGTTGTGCTATTCTCGAGTGTCTTATGCACTATTTTCTTTTATTTTTCTCTTGGTTGTTTAGTGTTACTTACTATGTAGTTGCTCTTGCTGTGTTGAGGGCTTAGGTTTGTGTAGGCATTTTCTGGTGTATTTAACTTTTGGGAAGTGTTACATCAATATATATATTTCAGTATTATATTTGGGGTCCAATCAGAAAACCAAAGCGTCTGCATTGAGAGGCACGCCCCACTCTAATGCAAAGAACTCCAAAGGTTGACCTTATTGCATCCGTCACCATCATCTCATACAGATTATGCTTTTTTTCCCCATATTTGGTCATTTGATTATCGATATAACCACTAGGGAAAAATCGCTTTTGGATTCCCCGCTGGGCACCTCCCTCGCCTGCTTTAGCGGCGGTTTTATCCGTCGCTAAAGTGTGTTTTAATATTATTGCAACGAATATTATTGCTGCTATAAATTTTGTTTAAATAATTAATTTAACAAAAGTTATAGTGGCAATAAAAACCGTTGCAAAAAACTTTAGCAACGGAAAAAACCGCTGCGAAAACGCCCAGCGGGCACCCAACAGAGACACGCCCAACAGAGGATCCGGACGCGGAACAATCTGGCAACACTTTCCCAGAAGAATTTTATTTTATAAAGAAGGAATTTTTTTTCAGCAAAATAAAAAGGAGGGAAAGAGTTGTGGTGTAATATTTTGGCTTAAAAAAAATTGAAAGATTTAAAAATAATTTGAATAAAATTGAAAAGAGGGAAATGACCTAAAATTGAGAATTGATAATTTTGCAATTTTCTAGTTCCTTTAGCTTGATTAAATTAAATTTAATATTTTTATTATTTAATTTTTTTATGATGTTTATAAAATTCAAAGTGTAATAAAATAATTATATTTAAAGTATTCATATATTAAATTAGATAATTAAAATATATTAAATTTTTTTTATTCTCTTTAAATTATACATATAGTCTAATGATATGAAGGTTATTATACTTATGAATATATATATATATATATATTATAATATCATATTAAATTTAACTAAATGATTAAAATAATATAATAAATATATATTAGATATATTTAATGCTATAATAAATATATAAATTAGTTTTTATACTTTTTACAATTTTAAAAAAATTCACGGCCGCAGTAATCACAACTCGCATTGTAGCGGCCGCAACATCCACAACTGTAGTAACCGCAACGCAACCGCAATTGCGACTGCAACCATAATTTAAAACTTTGGAACAAAGAATCAAATAGGCAAATAGAAATTTCAATATATATGAATTACTTTTTTGAAGAGGAAAAAACTATTTAATTTTAGAAAAGAGTTTGCAACATCTATTGCCTAGAATCAGATCACCAAGAGAGGGAAACAGATTATAAAGCCAAGAATACAAAAACTTAATTGAAGAAAATCTTGAGCATGCATGCAGTAAAGTGTGTATATATATAAAACTCATTTGCAATTGATACCATAAAAACTATTAATATACATTAAGTACAATTGACATCAAGTTTGATTTTTAAACTTTAATCCAAGTGAGAGATTGGTTAATATTATCCAAGTTTGATTTTAATCGGTTTTCAATACATTTAATATTAAAAGTATTGGTGAATAAACTAGTGATACACATGCATCATTTTTTTTTCTCCAAGTGTAACTCTAATAACAACACATCTAAAATTTTATATTTATAGTTCTTCCGCTTAATTTACTGGGCGGAATTTCTGTGAATTAGATTGTTAAGAACCAGCTACTAACTATTTTTAATACAAGAGTTGAATCATATAGGTCAACTCCACATTTCACTTCCAATATTTTTTAAGATAATATAGAATTTGGAACTCAACTTGATCTTTTAGGTTGAGCAAATTTTCATGTTCAAATTATTATGCAGAATTAATAAAATAATTAGCTTGATAATAAAAGGAAAATTTTAATATAAATGTTTCTATTTAAATTGAAATTAATTTTTTCCTCACTTCTCATCTATTGATCTTCTCAATTCAAACGAATTTTAAGAGAACAAATATTATATTTAAATATAAATTTAAAGAATATTTAAATTAAAACTTTAATTTCATTCCTTCCATTTTTTTTCTCTGTTATATATGCTTGATTCGAATATACATTTAACCTAATACTTATAAGTTTTTCTTTATCGAAATGTGCTTCCTGAACAAGTTAATTAAGAAACATCAATAATGATATTGGTTTGGAATTGGATCTTAAGCTGGATTCATCAGTGGAAGAGAGAGAGATGATACAAATAAATTTAAATTCTCTCAATTTTTGTAATTGATACTACATATTCAAAGAAAGGAAAATACAATATGTAAAAAATTTAATACTTCAAAAAAAAGCCTTATCACTTAAGAAAATTCTATTCGCATGAAATAACAACTTGTACTTTTTAAGAATACTAAGAAAATCAAAATTACGAAGATTCAAACGACATAAATTCTCTTTTTTCTTTCTTTATTTCTTACTAGATCTCTTGAAGGAATATGACCGTCTTGATTTTACTCTCATAATCTTCTTTGTCTTGTACCTTTTGATAATCCAATCTTGAAAATCTTGCGCTTCAAATAGAATTCTGAGAATGCCATCATTCTGAAATCCATATTACTCAGCTGATTTTTTAAGAAGCTCACAAAAATCTGAATCTGTAAGAGCTTTAGTATGAACCATAAATCTCATCCTATTGTCTTCATTCACACCAACACAAACTGGAACATAACCTTTTGATCCCAAAACAGGCCTTTGTAAACGCTTATAGGTATAAACACTACTTGACCCACCATTTGCTTCCTCGGCTTGCTCACTCTGGCTCTCATTGCCAAAACGAAAATAGGATCTCTTTAATTTTCTCGATTTCAATTCAATCAATTCCTTATCTTAAAATTTAGCTACTCACTGTTCTAATTGTGTGTGGCAAGATATGTATATATACAAGTGTGGTGATGAATGATGATGGTAATGTGTTTGTATACAAGCGTCTAATGAAACAACAGGCATGCCGTAATGGCAATTAAGGTTGGTTACGAGAGTTTTATATATGAATTTAATATATAGCCTGCAGGATAATATATTCCTGTATTTAATTTTCTGTAAATCCTTTTGAATTTCAATTTATTGACAAGAATGTATGTACGAAATTTGTACCTACAAAATGTTTTACCCAAAATGCACGGAAGATTAAGGAGATTTGAATATTATTTTATTTGCTTACACTTTCACTATTTTTTATCTTTGGTGAGATGGAAATTTTTTAAAAAAACTTTTTACGCCGATTTCCACTAACAAGAGCAATTGAACTTGTCCTTAGATTTCATGTCATGTTGACTGTAATTACAACACATAGCATATCTAAATAACAATTTTGTTCCACATGCAGCCTTTTTATATTAATAATTTCTTGGACTATTTTTTCTATCTAATTTGTTCCTTCCTTCCAACGACAGGATTACAATTTGCTCATTATTTGCTTAATTATCGTAATATCCCAATCCAATAAAATGCTACCCAGCTTTGAGAAAAACAACTTATTAAGTTGATGTCATGTCATATGTGTTTAGGCTTTTTGTGCTTTATCAACACCAACTCCCTCTCTCTGTCAAAAAAAAAAAAAAAACAACTCCCTCCTAAAAAACAAAGGCCTAATTTCCGTATTTAATACAAGTTTAATAACACAAATAATAATAGAAATTACACTTTGAGAAAAATAGTAACAGAATTAGAAATGGACAATAATAATAAATATTTTGTTTTCTCAAAAATAATTTCACCATGATTTTAGTAATAAATTCTCCTTTTCATACCATTATAAGTTAATTAATGAAAATTGAGTATAGTAAAATGAGTTAATTCCTCACAATATAATAAATTAAAATTTTAATTCTTAATAAAAGAGGTGTTCAATCATATTTAGTATTTGATAATATGTCGAATAGTATTATTTCTAATTAAATAATAATTAAAAAACAAAAAAATTGCTAAAAGTTAAATATTTGGGATAATTAAGTTGATTAAATTAGGTCGCGACATTATTTGAAATTAGTGAGAACACTTGTGTCTTTAAATTAGGAACAGATCGACTTGATCATGCCAAAATTTAGTAAGGCTTTATTTAGTCAGAGATTTAAGGTTTAGTTGGAATGATGGTTTGAGAATGGTATGAGTGATTTTAGATCCTTCCAAATTAAGAGGCTTAAGATAGTTTAATTTAAAAAGAAATGGTTTCATTTTAACTTTTTCTTATATACTTTTATTTATTTTTTATACACTTAATTTTTACTTATCTATTTTTTTTTTTACTTAATCATTTCAAAAGGACAACTCTTCGTTTCGAATCCTTTTAAACATAATATATGAAGTAGAGAAATTAAAAAATTAAAATTGAAAAAAATAACATTTAAAAAATAGTATTAAAATAATATAATAACATTTAAATAACTTGTATTAAAAGTAACGGTAATATTAAAATTAATTTTGATGATTCCAACTACTCCACCTTATTAATAACATAATAACATTTAAACAACAGTGATTTATAGGTTTTAATTTGTACAAAAATATCATTTTTTTAATGTACAAAACTACTTAACTTTTTCTATAGATGAGGCAATTCGCTAATAGTAACAATAAATTTCGTTTCAATCTTGCACTAATTGGCTATTAACATTAGCGAATTATAAGTTAAACAGAAATTTACTATTTTCAATTTAACTAAAATTTTGACAAATAATTCGTGAATACTAATAGCAAATTATTGTTTGACCAAAGTTTTGATTAATTTATTGTCAAATTAAACATAAATGCATAAATTATATAAAAATAGAACAAAAAATGATAAATGCACAAATAAATATAAAAAAGTTAAAATCTCAAATTAACAAATAACAAACAATATTATATAACAAAAAAGATTATAAACAAAAAAATTATTAAAAACTCATATACCAAAAAACAAATCAAACAAAATTTTAATAAAATATTATATTAACTCAAAAAAAGAATAAAAAAACACAATTTAAAATTGATATGTTTTTTAAATATATATTTGGTTTGTTCATTGGTAATGATGATCTTTTTGTTTATTTTATTTAAATTTTGTTAATATAGAGTTAAATTTTTTTTATTCATTTTGTTAAAACTTTCTTAACTAGAGTTAATTTTTTTATTTTGTTTAAATTTTTTAATAATATATTGAATGAAATTGTGTTTGTTTATTCTTTTTTTAGTTAATATAATATTTTATTAAAATGTTATTTATTTATTTTTTGGTTTATGAGTTCTTAATAATTTTTTGTTATAATCTTTTCGGTTATATAATTTATTTATAATATTTTTTGTTGTTTGTTAATTTGATTTTTAAATTTTTTATATTTATTTGTGCATTTATCATGTTTTGTTCTATTTTTATATAATTTGTGCATTTATGTCTATCTTTAGTAATAAGCTTGTCAAAACTCTCCTTATACAATATTCACTATTAGGATTAGCGAATTGTTGATCAAAATTATAATAAGAAATTTTTTTTGCTATTAGCATTAGCGATGTTTTGTTAAAATTCTAGTCAAATAACAATTTACCATTAACATTAACAAATTGCTGTTTGACTTGTAATTCACTAATGCTAATTGCAAATTAGTACAAAGTTGAAAAAAAATTTAATGTTACTATTAAAGAATTATCTCAGTTGCAGGAAAAATAATTTATTTTTATATATTAAAAAAATAATAATATTTTTGTACTAAAGTCATAATTTATATACCCTCTTTATTTTAAAAAAAAACTATAATCATTAATTAGTTTGTTTAGCTCACCTCATACTTACTACTCCTTCCGGGCTTTCTTTATGATTCCCAACCAAGCCGTTATTATCATTTGTGTTGCTAAATTAAGTTCAGCGACGGATAAAATTCTTTTAGAAGTCATGTAACCTATTGCGAACCTGTTAATATATTTCTTTTTCAAAAAAAGACAAAAAGAAACAACAGAGCTGTAATTGATGAGGAAATAAATAATTTCTTATTTAAAAATTAATACAAAACAAAAATGTCTTTACGACTGAATTAACCAAAAAGGAAAAGTCATTAAATAACTAAACAATAATAACTTACACATTATAAAAGATATCTTCGTATTGCATATTTGATGTTTAAAATTTTAATCTGAAAATTTAACAAATTTTTATCTGAATTTAGAATCAAAATCCAATCCATAATGACATTTGTTTGGAAATAAAACTTTAGCTAGATGATCATCAGGTGAGAGAAGGAGAGACACAAGATACCAATTAAATTTGAATACTCCCTTTTATTTATTTTTTAAATAAATTTCATAATACCAAATTTAGCGAACAAGATTACAATGTGCAAAGGATACAAAACAACTCATAAAAAAAGACTTATCACTTAAGGAAAATTCTATCCTATGGAATATAGTCGACATTTCTTAATTTTTTCATAAATTGAGAGAATTTAAATCCTTAAGATTCAAATTACATAAAATTTTCCTTTCTCTTTTTTTGATCGGATTTCTTAAAGAGATATGATCGCCTTGATTTCATTCTCTTAATTTTCTTTTTCTTGTACCTTTTAATAATCCAATCTTCAAAATATTGTACTTCAAATAGAATCTTGAGAATCCTATCATTCTGAAATCCATATTCTTCAGTTGATTTTCTGAGGAGTTCACAAAAATCTGCATCCCTACGAGCTTTAGTATGAACCATAAATCGCCTTCTACTCTCTTCATTTACACCAACACAAAACTGGAACATATCCTCTTGGAGCCAACACAGACCCACTCACCAATTTCCTTAGCTTACTTCATCCAGCTCCCATTACCAAAATCAAAATGATATCTTTCTTATCAACTTCAAATCTATTAATCTCTAAGATCTAAAGAGCAATTTGAAAATGAAAATTTAATATAGAGAAATGCCCTCTTCAATACTTTATCCCCTCACTGTGCTATGTTCTGTGTTGCAAGGATGTATATATACCATATCATGTGAGTATGTATGGTGACAATAATGTCTAAGTGTTTGTACATTTGTCTTAAGAGAAGATGCATGGCACCGTAACAGCAGGGTTTGATTTGACTCCAAAGTGTTGGGAAGTATGTATATATGTTCAGATTACCTTTCTTTTCTACCATTGAGGAGTGACTGTTTGTTCAAATTCAAACTAAGTGTACGAAATTTGTACGTATGTTTTAATTAGCTGCGTCTTAGATATATGCAAGCACTACATACATAATAAATGAGAAAAATTAAAATAAATGTATCATTATCTAGATACCAGAGATGAGTTGATTTTTCTGATCATTTGACGAATAAAATAACAATAAAATCCCAAAATTGTAATTGATATTTTTTGAGCATTCAAATACTATACAAGACAATCAAACAAAATAATAGAAACAAAAGCCACAACCAAACCCCCAAAACAAAACATAACACCATCGAAGAAAACAACAAAAACAACAAAAACACCAACAAACTATTCCTATATATCTTGACTCTTCTTGCAGCCTGCTGATGAGATGTCTAATTTATATGAGATGCGTGCGTGTCGGTGTGTTTTTTAAATAATTATGTCCAAGAATTATTTATTTATTTTTACTTAAAAATGGCAATTTATAATTGCATTGTATTAAATTAAAATGAAAGGAATTATTTTGCATAGTATAAAAGACATTTTTCTAATCTAATCTAAAAGCTTTAAAGTAAAAGAAATACAAGATTAAATATGATTGGTTAGAATGATAAGTAATTTGTATCCTTTATATAAAGTTTGAGCCTTATGTATAAAACCTATTACTAAAGGGAAAAGTGCACATACAATACTCATGGGTAAGTGTACATACTTTTCTTAAATTATACTCTAATAACAATTAACATAATTTCAGGGCATATAGGCCAAAGTTTAAAATTTTTTTGTATTTTACCAAAAAAAAATTTGTAACTTTCTCCATGTTTTATATTATATATACTTAAGCTAAATTGATGAGTTTCTCTCCACATTTTACGTATATTTCATTTGGGAGTTTTGAATAGAGTAAAGTGGGGTGATTATTAATTGAATAATATGAAATAAGATAGAGTAAAGTGAATTAAACAAATTACTATATATATTAATTAAAATTTTTTTCAAAAAATAAAAAGTGTAAATCTCTTCCCAACTGTCTAAATGTTATTATTATATTATTAATAGGATAAAATAGTTTAAATAATAAAAATTTTAATATTACATTTACTAAAGCTTTTTTAAAATTTTAATATGATTTATTTTAATTGACCAAGCTGATTTATTTTATTTTTTTAATTTTTATATCACATATATCATATTTTATTACTAATTTATTTTTCATCCAATTTTATCGATCTAACTATTAACATAGAAATACAAAAACTAATGATATAAATAAGAAAACAATTTATATGCAATAAAGGATAAAAAAATGTACATAATAATGTCATACAAAAAAGAAAAAGTGGTTTAGGGTTAAGGGTCAAAATACAATCAAAAATTACTTTTTTGTTTATTGCATCATTCATGTTTCCTATGTTATTTTGGTTTGAAAAGAAAATGAAAAGAAGTAGCTAAGAGCAAACATGAAAGTTGCATAAGTTTAAGAGGATTAGGAACAAGGAGTTGTGTTTTTGAAATAATTAGGGTAAAAAAATAGGTATGCAAAAATTAACTAAATAAAAGTAGACAAATAATACTACTAGAAAAATTTTTCAGAAATGGAAATTTTTTTTTCCTACATCACCAGAATTTTGTCTCTAATTGAATTAGAGATGCGCAACGTTCCAAGGCAAATCAAACCAAAGAAAAAAAAAAAGATTAGAGACAAAATTATCAGTTTGTCTCTAATTAGAGACGAAGGAAATCTGAAACTAAATCTTTCAAGTCCATCTCTAATCAAGGTTTTAAAATGAAAAAAATTAGAAACGGATTAATTATGTGTCAAGAATTCCTTCTAGTTCGAAGGGTTTAAAATTAGGATGTTAGATGGTTTGAAATGATTTTTAAATCATCTTAAGCCACCTTATCCTATTTGTCTTTCAAACATTCAACTAAGAGTTTAGATATTCAACTCTCAAACCATCCTTCAACAGCCAAAAGTTTAGAAAATTCACAAAATAATTCCATTCTGTTTGCAGTTTAAACAATGCGATTCATAAATTACCTTTTTGAAATAAAAATACTTGGATGTAATTATTTGCTTTCAGAAAAAAAAAAAAAAAAGAAGAAGACACACCCGCACAAACCTCTCATAACGTTAACCTCACATCAGCAGGCTGCAAGAAGAGTCAAGAGATGAGAGGAATAAATATAGTTAATTTATTGATGTTTTATTTTGTTGTTTTCTTAATCTATTTTGTTTTGGGGGTTTGTTTGTTGTTTTTCAAAACAACATAAAAACCATCTCATCCCTGGATAATGATGCATGCGTTATTTTAATAATTACTATTAATCTCGCCTGCCAATAATTAATTAAGTACATATTCTCGTTAATTTATTATGTACGTTATAGATGTAGTGCAATTTGTATGCTAAGACCGTAAGACTAAGACGTAGCAAATTAAAACACCCGTACAATTTTGAATAATCAGAATCAATCCTCACTGGTTAAAAAAACAAAGGTAAAGTGAAGATTTACGTACATACATGCTTTGGAGTCAAATGGATGAAGGATTTAAAGAAATATAGGAATACTATAGGGTGTTTTTCTTCTACCATCAAAAATAAATTCATGAAGTACCACAATAAGTACATTAGATGTAATTTCAGCGTTGTGCAGACCAAAAAACCATACATATGTATCCACCTTATTTTAATTTCTGTTACGGCATGTCTTTTGTCTTAGACACTTGTATACAAACACATAATTACCATCATCAGTCCTCACTGGTTAAAAAAGAAAGGTAAGGTGAACATTTACATACATATAATATACATACAAACATACTTTGGAGTCAAATGGAAGAAGGAATTGGAGAAATATAGGGTGTAATTTTCCTTCTACCATCTAATTAATTAAATTCATAAAGTACTACAATAAGTACATTATACGTAATTTCAACGTTGTCTTAGACACTTGTATACAAACACATAATTACCATCATCAGTCATCACCACATACTTATATATACATCCTTCCCACACACAACGTAGCACAGTCATGGGCTAAAGTTTTAGGAGCCATTTTTTGAGAGTGCTTAATTTATAAGATAAGGAATTCATTGAATTCGATCAAATTAAGAAAAAGAGATCCTATTTTCCTTTTGGCAATGGGAGCAAGAGTAAGCAAGCCCAGGAGTGTTTATGCCTATAACTATAAGCGTCTACAAACATCTGTGTTGGCACCAAAAGGTTATGTTCCACTTTGTGTTGGTGTGAATGAAGAGAATAGGATGAGATTTATGGTTCATACTAAAGCTCTTAAGGATGCAGATTTTTGTGAGCTCCTCAGAAAATCAGCTGAGGAATATGGATTTCAGAATGATGGCATTCTCAAGATTCTATTTGAAGCACAAGATTTTGAAGATTGGATTATCAAAAGATACAAGAGAAAGAAGATTATGAGGATGAAACCAAGGCGATCATATTCTTTCAAGAGACCTAATAAGAAATAAAGAAAGAAAGGAGAATTTATATAGTTAATTTGAATCGTAGGAATTTAGATTTTCTTTATTTTTTAAAAAAGTAAAAGTAATGATTTCATGTGAATAGAATTTTCTTTAGTGATAAGTCTTATTATGTTTAAGTATTAAATTTTTTACATATTGTTTTTTTTAATTCTTTCTTTGAATATGTATTATATATCAATTACAAAAATTAAGATTTAAAATTTATTTATATCATGTCTCTCTTCCTCTGTTGAATCCAGCTAAAGTTCCATTTTCAAACCAATATCATTGTAAGGATTGGGTGCATACCACTATCTTTAGATTTGAACTTATAAAAATTTTCAAAATTTTTTTAATAATTGAACCCACATTTATTCTTTTAATACTCAAACTTGCACCCAATAAAAAAAAAATGGATGGGTACTTTTAAAGTATAGATATTTTAAAAATTCCTAATTAAGAAAATTGAGGGGAAGGGAAAGGAAAATAAAATTTGACATTAAAATTTTTTTAATATAAA
The DNA here is from genome assembly GCA_031216115.1 of Senna siamea. Taxonomy (NCBI): domain Eukaryota; kingdom Viridiplantae; phylum Streptophyta; class Magnoliopsida; order Fabales; family Fabaceae; genus Senna; species Senna siamea. The sequence continues at coordinate 12,689,828 of CM062361.1, read as the reverse complement.
TATAAATCTGCTTTTTAATCCTTAAATATAATTGAATTAATTAAAATAAGTGAGATGAGACAAAAAAGATATATTAAATTTAAATTTAAATAAAAAAATAACTTCACTTTCTTAATTATTTCTTTTTCATTCTCCCCTAAACAAATATCTTAAAGAAATATAATGTTATATTTTAAAGTTTTAATATTAAAATTTTAATTAGACTATAATTTAAGAAAAGCATATGTACACTTTCCACCATGATTTTATATTCTTTAGATTGATTAATCCCTCTTTATATCCACATCAAAAATTCTATTGCCTAATATATGAATAGTAACAAATATTTATGCTAGGCCTAAAAAACTTGTAAAATAATTCCATTCAATTTAATCTCATTATTAGTAGAGCTGTCAAATGGACTACTTCAATAAGTTAGACCGACTTTGCTCGACCCTTAAAATAAAAAAGAATAAGCCCTAAAAATAGTGACTCATTTTTTGTGTATGTCTTATAGTGAACTTGCAAGTGGTGGTTCGGCCAAACCTAAATGGGCATTCTCTTTTTCTTTTGTAATTTTTTAAAAAAATTATGTTATTGAATATATATATATATAGCCTATATTTTGATATATGATATCTATTCCTAATATTTTGATATATAAAATAAATTATATTTTTGTAGACCAATTTGTAATATTTATTTTTAATATGTTGATATATGAAATAAATTAGACTAAATAATTTTTTAATTATCTTTTTTATAGATTAATTTATAATATTTATTTTTAATATGTAGACATATAAAATAAATTATAAAATTATATTTTTTTGGGATCAAATGAAAAAATATATTCAAAATTATATTAAAAAAAGGAAATAAAAATAAAAATTTTCATAAACTAAACTAATTCAACCCATGATCTTTTAAGACCATGTACTTAAGATAGACTAAAGCCTGGCCCCAGCTTTGAAAGTAAAAACTCTTAGCCCGCTAAGTCAAATCAGGATATTTTGACAATCCTACCCGTTGGTAATCTGTTTTTTTTTTTTTTTGCTTTGGGGGTTTTGTTGTCGTTTTTTTTTTATGTTGTTTTGTTTGATTGTCTTGTATAATATTTGACCGCCCCAAAAATTGAACTACAACTTTGGGATTTTCTTGGCCGAAAAGGGAAACTTTGGGATTTTATTGTTAATTTATCCATCAAATCAACAGAAAAACCATCTTATCAAGTTGTGTATATAGTAATTGTATATATGCACCCACGCACTAGCAAAACGTATGTACCAAATTTCGTACGGTAAGTTTTAATTTGAACCAAAAAAGTATGTAGATATATATATACTTCCTAACAATTTGAAGTCCAAAAGGAAACAGTGTTTGGAGAAAAATACAGGGTTATTCATATTACATATAGTAAACTCCCAAGAAATGTACCACAAGTACATTCATTAAACATAAGTACAAAATTGTGCAGATCAAAAAACCATACATAGTTAAACCTTAATTACTGTTACGGTATGCATCTTCTCAATACACTCAAATACAAACACATTACCATCATCACAAAACTTGTATATATCTGCCACACACAGCTTAGCACTACAGTGAGGGGGCTAAAATTTTAGTAGCCATTTCTCTACATGAGTCAAATTATATATTTAGAGTTTTAATTACTTTCATATTGCTCTTTCTATATAAGAAATTAATTGAATTCAAGTTGAGAAAAGGAGATACTATTTTCTTTTTGGCCATGGGAGCTAGAGGAAGTAAGCTAATGAAACAAGTAGATGGATCAAGTTTTTATGCCTATTGGTGTTTAGAAAGGTCTATGTTAGTACCAAAAGGTTATGTTCCAGTTTGTGTTGGTAAATAGAAAGCAATTTATGGTTCATATTAAAATTCTTAAGGATGCATAATTTTGTGATCTCCTTCAAGTGTAATTGTATAGAATTTGCTTAGGTGATAGGTCTTATTTTTAAGACTTGGAGTTGGATATCCTAATTAACACATTGTATTTTTAATTTTTAAATTTGATGTTATCAAATTATTAAAATAACATATAGTTGAGAGAATTCAAATTTGATTGTAGTATCATCTCTCTTTTCCCACTACCAGAAAACAAGCCTATTGGTTGGTGATTTTGAAAGTCCACTTTTAGTGGAAATCTTCAAAAGTCGCCATAGAAAATGAAGCTTTTGATGGTAATTTTTTAAATTAACCACTGATGATATATAAACTTTTAATGGCGGCTTTAGTCCATAACAAACATAATTTCTAAAAATTATACAAACAAAAATATTTTGTGTGGTAATTATTTAAAAGTTATTACTATAAATTTTTTTATAGCAACGGTAGGGTTTAGGTGCCACTAAAAATCATATTAATTAGTATATATTACCACTAAAGATAACTTTTGAGATAAAAATTCCTTAGACTATTACTATTCCAGTCTTTAACAATTTTTATAAACAACTTAGTCACAAAAAAAAAATTTACCAACAAATGTAGTTAGAATTATGTAATTTATTCATGTTAACTTTAAGATTTTGACAAAAAAACTTTTTAATTTTTAATTTTTGTGTTATATATCCATCAAAATTTCAATTATGTGCAATAAATAATTTTTATTGGTGTGAGTAAGAGTTGGATGAAAGTATTATTAACGATGGAGCTATATATGTTAGATAAAGCTAAAAGTTGGTTTTTAAGCTTTTAAAGTTAAGGTAAAGGAATAAACTACACAGCTTTCCAAAGCGAAAGTCTTTGAATTAATTTAGCCCAAATTTTAAAATTTTAAAAAAGTTATAAAACAATTCCTTTCAATTTAATTTTAAACAATGCAATAATTTCCCTCTTACACGCTAGACCTCTCATCTGCAGGCTGCAAGAAGAGTCAGGAGAGAGAACTATTTTCATTGGTGTTTTGTTGTTTTCTTTGATGGTGTTTTGTTTTGTTTTGTTTTGAGAGTTTGGTGTTTTTCAAATCAACAGAAAAATCATCTCATTTAGATAATGATGCGTTTACGTATTTGATTAATTATTATTAATCTCCCATACCCATAGTTCATTATTCTATTTTATTATGTATGTAGTGCTTGTTGGTAGAAATTAAAACATACGTACATATTTCGTACGCTATGTTGGTAGAAAAACAAAAGGTAATTAATTTCAAATACAAACATACTTATACAGACAATTCGGAGTCAAAATAAAGAAGGATTTGGAGAAATATTCAGAGTTTTTGTGCTACCGACTAAATGTAATTATAATGTTCTGCAAACTAAAAAACATATGCATACGGAACCTTGCTGTAACGGCAAGCCTCTTCTCTTAGACATTTACACAAACACATTACCATCATCACCACACTATATATACATGTTTGTGAGACACTCAGAACTTAACACAGTTCCTGGCTAAAGTTTTAAGAGTGCGTTTCTATCTTTACATCAATCATTTTATTTAGAATTTTCTTTTTAGAGTTTTCTTAGTATTTCTCTTTTGGCAATGGGAGCTGGAGGAAGTAAATTATGGAAAATGGTAGGTGGGTCAAGTGTTTATGCCCATAGGCGTTTACAAAGGTCTGTATTGGGACCAAAAGGTTATGTTCCAGTTTGTGTTGGTATGAATGAAGACAATAGGAGAAGATTTATGGTTCATACTAAAGCTCTTAAGGATGCAGATTTCTGTGGACTTCTTAAAAAATCAGCTGAAGAATATGGATTTCAAAATGATGGAATTCTCAAGATTCTATTTGAAGCACAAGATTTTGAGGATTGGATTATCAGAAAATTCAAGAGAAAGAAGATTATGAGGGTGAAACCAAGGCGATCATATTCTTTCAAGAGATCTAGTAAGAAATAAAGAAAGAAGAAAGGAGAATTTATACAGGATGAATCATATTGTAGTCTAGGCTCTTATCGTGAGCCATGGTATGCAAGTTACTGTATCTTCTCGATAACCTGCAAATGCTTAAGCCAAAAGCAGAAAATCAACTTAAGTAATTTTAGAAGATACATATATAGTATCCAGCTTCTCAGGACTCCTTCCAGACATAAACTATGTTGCTGATCATGCCAAATTAAATATCTAAAATTAGTTTTCTAAAGTTTTCCTTTTCTATTCTTTGGGGACATGGAATTAGTATCTAAAAGTGTATTGGAAACCCATACAGATTGTTTTTGGCTTGCCATCTACTTGCCGTAACAAGCCTTACCCTTGAAATGTTTGATATGGTCAGTGGAGTAATCAGGAATAATATGCTTTCTGATTTTGACCATATGAACCGTAGGAGGACAATTATTTGCCAATTTCATATATGATCATAGAATTTGCAAGTTGGAAAGCTTCCTATGCGCTGCTGGAGGCAGCTTATATATATATATATATATATATGCCCATAAAACATTGGAGTTCCTGTGTTACATTTGGAAATACTTTTGTGAAATGTAACATCACGCCTCATGATTTACTGCTCATGAAAGTGTCTAAAGTGTTAATTAGTGATTAAGCTAGGTTTCATAAGGAACTGATTTTAATTATTTGAAATGAATTGGAAAACATATATGATAGAATCACCTGTCCTTAGGCTTTGTACTAGTCTAATTTTCCATAGTTGTCATGCTTAGACTGATAGTAAATATTTAAAAACTGCATTCAGCTCTGGTTCTTTTAAGCTTTGAAGTTCTAATACTTGCCTTTTTATTTCCATCTTTTGTTAATCTTTTTTTTTTTTTATATGTTCGTCTCTTTTGTCAATCAAATCAAAACATTTTGGTGTTTGTTCTTAGTATTTTTGTTGATTGACCAGATTCCTCTGGCTCGGTATTTACCTACTTGGAGAGGGAATGTTATAGATGCACAGTTGGAAATGAATCCATCCCCGTATCGTTGGCATGTCTTTATCTATCAATGCTGAGGGTGATGTCCCTGGTGCTATATCTGGACCTGGTGATTTCAGGGTTGAACTTGATTGGATCAAGGCCTTGAGAACAGAGTGAAGTCTAGGTTACTGAAGAAAAACTCTGACCCTGTTTTGTTATAATAATGTATATTCAACAATTTCAAAGAGGGGAAATTTTCCTGCATCAAATTCTGCGTCAATGCATTTCTGGGATTCATGGGGGATATTTATGTTTCCACAATGGTTTTCAGAGAATAATTCTATTACACAACAAAGTTTTGTCATCCAGTGGTTTTCTTTGTGTTTAGGATCGTAGACAGCATACTCTTACTCCAAGGGGCTGTCTTTATGTACTGATGCAATTATTCGACCAGAGGAAACCTTACTGTCATCTTTCCAGACAGTGCTCTGATTCATCATCTGTTTTCTCCCTCCCCAACCCCTTCACTCCCAGTTTCTTTTCTTCTAGATATTTTGTGTCCTGTCTCAATGCGAAAAACCAAACAATGACATGTATAGAATGAAGAAATGACTATGAATGTGTTATATATAGATAGCAAAGTTCTTGCCTAAGGTGGGGTTTTCAACTCTGACTTCATTTCCAAGGGAAGCAATGACTAGAACCAAGAAGCCTTCTGGTCCGTCCACTGCAGTAAAAACCATATCCTGCAGCCTCTGCTGCATCTCAAAACAAACAATAGCTTTCCCAAACTGTTTCTTGAAAGAAAAAAGGTAAGCGGAAAGTAATGGTATTATAGTACATTGAATAAGAGACATGATTTTGCAGTTCATAGTACCATATATCCTGGAACTGGTAGTGAACATATTGCTGGAAGGAAACCCTTGTGCAAGTCCCTCAAAAGATTTGAGCTTCGTGAACCTTAATGAATTTTGTATATTTCTTTTAAAAAATCCAAAGATAGTCACACCCAAGACTAGACAAATGAAGGAAGATTTTTGTATCTCTAGTGTATCTCATTATTACCACACCACAGGAGGACTTCGTTAGGCAGCTCTAGAATGTCTTCATATGAAGGACAAGCATTGGGTTCCACGACAAAGATGTTCTCAACAGACACCCCATATTCCTGAAATACAGACAAAATTAACAGACAAGAAATGAGCGTATTCTTACATTGTACATAAAGGAAAGTTCTTAGCGTCATAAATGTCCCCAACTTTGATGGGTTCGTAGGTTTTCTCAAGTTATTTCCCTATCATGTCATAATCACTAGTCTTTCTCCAATGTTGAGATTGAGCAACCCAATTTCTTGTTATGTCCTGAACACCCTTTAATGCACCAGCAGCCTAGGAAAATTAGGACAAAATTCAGTGATCGATGAAAGTGTTTAAAATTTGAAATGTGAAGGCGAATAGTTTGGCCTTACATGATCTACAATCTCCCGATAATCTATGAAATAGGAAGGCCTTGTGGAATGCATCAGAGTGAACAATCTTTGGCTAAAATCTGACCAAACAGCCTCGGCCTTGGGCCCACCATCTTTCATTGATTTCACCTTGTCTATGAATTCTAGCATAACTTCCTCACCTGATGAGATTCTATTATCAGTCTCTCAAGACCAAAACATTATAGAAAAGACAACTTTTATCATGTTCTCTAATTGTGTATTTACATCTTTACAGGTGAAGATTTGTAACTATTCCAATAGGAAGGTCAGGGGTGTCATTAGCCATCTCCATCAATGCATACCTATAACCAATGACGGTTATTTTAGGCCATTTTTCAAATTCAAACTCACATAAAGTTAAGCATTCAAAAATGGCTTATAAGTATATCTTCGGGCTGCACAAAACCTTCATAAAATTTGCAACCATAGGCTCAAGTTTACAGTGTGTTGCTGCTATTCCAAGCCGCCGAAGAGCAAGGGCTCCATGTCTAACTTCAACTCGATTGTCCTAAGCAGCACCATAAAACTGTCTTTATCATCCAAAGAACAAAACTTTGAATTTGACCATTTATGTGGTGTGAAGGGAACCATTAAGTACCATGTCAGTGGGATAAAACCTGAGTGGTTTCTTCTAGAACTTCTCTCTTTCCCAAGGTTCAAATTCATTCCCAGTTATCTCCTCGAAGAGCTTCACAAACTCTGAGAGCATTGTCCACATTCTCAAACTCCTGTAGTCGCGTTTGGATCATTGCCTACTCTCCCTTTTTGGTAGTACAAATGCAAACGATTCTCTGGGACCATAATCAGTTGAATGACACAGAAGCTGCTCCAAGTAAAATAAACATTACTAGTTAATTAGACCAACACAATGTGAAAAAAAAAAGATGTAATTGGTCTTTAATATTACTCATTCAGTCCTCGGCCTTGGTCACAAAGAGAGAAAGCAGAGTTATACAATATCCCTTATTGCAATCTGGCATCTTTACCCCTTTTACCATAAAGCTTAAGCTCCAATGACACACAAAATTTTGTTACAAAAAGAAAATGAAAGCTCCATGTAAAACCAGGATGAGGTAGATTTCTTTGATATACTTCAAAAGAGAGTGATTTAATAACTTCCTCCCCAGGATCCTGCTTGTCCCATGGTATTCCTTTTCCATCCACAGAGAGATCAGAGACAAGATCATAAGCTTCCAAAGGTTGATGCTCTTGTTTCTCTATACTGCCACTCAACCAACTCTCACTTACCACAGGTAGTGCTCTTTCCCTACAAGAATATAGCTTAATCAAGTAAGTACCTTTATCTGTCCATTTTGCTTTTGTCAAAAAATAAAACCGAAATCTATCATTTTTTGCTTGTGTCAATCTGAGAGTGTGGTTGTGTATTAATCATAGTACTGCACTCACATGGCTTGTGCAAGTTTGGATGTGCCACCACGCTCTCTCTCAGCAGATGAAGCCACCAAACAAGTAGCACCTGAATAGTTCAACTACTGAATAGTTCAACAATCTCATCTGGTTATAAAGCAACTAAAGAAGGTAGACCACAAATTTTAGTGTTGCAAAATTACCTATTACAATTTTTAGTTTGCCTCGTTCCCTCTATGCTTCTCAATAGTTGCCTTCCAATAATGCTTCAAGTTGCCATAACAAAATTGTAATAGGTAATTTTATCATCAACAATCTCCCATCGAACTCCAAGCTTCCATTGCACACTGGACACTTTTCTAATGTTCCATAAAACAACACACCTTGGCTGTCATAATACAAAACCATGAGTTTTTTTAACATAAGAATTCAATGAAGTAGTTATATATAGATGTCGGGAAATCATACGTGAATCGTGGGTGTAACGCAACCTACCATCTTCTGGTAACTTCTAGATCGGAGCCAGAGGATTCGAGGCCGTTGGCTTCTAGAACTTGTCGCAGTTGATCAAGGGAGAGATGTTCCTTAATGGCTTTACAGAACTCATCGTATTCCGCTGCAACATCAGCGACGGATTTCCCGTTGGTGTGGCTGTCTTCTTAGCTTTTAGGCTTTAGCTTCTTCGGAGAATGCTTTTCTTCGGCTGCCTTCAACTCTGCCCTCTGCTTCCTCATCATCACCTTCTTTTCATCCACAGGTGCATGAGCATGCGACCTGGTTTCATGAACCTTCAAATCCCCAAAACATTGAGAGCCATAATACCAACAGAAAAAACTTCCCTAAGGAACAGAGTAATTATTAGCAACGACGTGAAAAAGTGAAGCAAGTTCACAACTTCACATGGTCATGAAGCTTGAAGCTTCAAGCTTGAGAGTGTGCACTCTACCCACAATGTATGACTAAGATTTTCTGTATTTCACATAGCAAACGAAGCAATATTGAAGAGAAAAAATTTCTTCCAAACACCCCCCTAATCATTTGCTCTTGTTTAAGATAAACGGAAGAATTAGACCTAATTTTGAATGAAAAGAAAAGACTCACATTAATGTCGCATTATGAAACTGTAAATTAAAATAATAGCTGCTGGAGTAACCATTCGAATAACATCCTACCGTTGAGAGTTTATCAGGTCTCAAATTCAAAATTTTCTACCCTTAAAATCTGACCGTTGCACAGCCTATTTTATATAACATCTCTTCGCTCTCCTTTTTCTTATATTTTTACTTACGTCTTTATTTTTCTTTCATCTCTGACATCGCAATGGGTAATGCTGTTGAAGCTGTAAGAGAAGAGATGGTGTTGAATAGTGGTTTGCCAGTGAAGGTTGCGGATTTATCAGCCACCTGCAATCCTGAGCGATTCAGCAGCGAAATTGTTTGGCACTCCTCTTCTGCCTTCGTTTCCACCGGCTCCACCGATCGCCTGAGATTTCATTTCATTTCTCTTCCTGTATATTCCCTCTCTCTCTCTCTCTCTTATTTGGTCGATAATATTCATGACTTATCGCATAACTATATATTCTTGAATCTTCTCACTGTATGATTAATAATTAAGATCGTCTCCTCGTTTTAACGAGTACGATGGTTTTCAATTATCAATTGCTATTGCTTGGATGTTATATTGTTGATCATTTTTTCCCATAAACTGCTGAGAAACGAGAATCATGCCTCTATTTTTTTGTTGCTGCTGAGACATCTTAAGAAGTATGTAATTAGAATTTATAATTTCATTTATAGAATCACATTTCCTTTTTGTGGCATTTGTTATTATTGATCTTTTCATTTTAGTTGGTAATCTCTTATGGATTTCACAAAATCTGGCATTTATTTGTCTCTGTTTTTTCTTGCCACAAAAGTCTTAAAAAGTTTCGAAGCAGAACTTGGAATTTTGATTTGTAGAATCAATTTTTGGCCTTTGTAGCCTCACAGAATCAATCCAAGCACATGAAATTAATATTAGACACAACAATTTTCATTTTGTCTAAAATTTGTTCTGTTAGACTAAACAAGTCGGTGGGTTGAATGCAAACATGAATAAGGAAATGCTGAATATATACACTGTATGAGTGCAGTGTTTTGTTTTTTTTGCTTTTTTTAGTTTATCATATATTTGAAATAAGCCCACGCCCTTTCTTCAGTGATTACTTAACATTATTGATTGTCTTGTTTAGCATTCAACCACAATGCATGAGTGCCAAATGAAATAGTCTGAATTTGGTTTTAGTTTGCTTTGCATGTTTTAATGTTTAATGAAATATCCTGTTGGTCAAAAATCTAAACAATAAAAATATAGCACAGGAGTGTCTAAAAAAAATTGAACAATGGCTATTACTATTTTGCATTCTGATTTTCTTTTCAGTTGATGATAATAAGTTATTATATTTATTTTATTGCACTGTTTGCTGATTAATTTTACATTGTGATTACATTTTGACTACAATTTTAATTTTTTGATGTTTTTTTTTTATAATATTCTCTTAAATCAAACCTTTTTTTTAAGAACTAATCCTTAGTTTGAATTTTAAGTGGGTTTATTTTTATCCAAAAATAAAAAAGAAATGTATTTAACAATTTTTTTAAATTCTAAATCATTACGTCATGGTATATCTATATGAATGATTTGACATCATCGTCAAATTGAGAAAATGGAGAACTTTGAGGTTGTTGAAATTTGACTAAATATTTAATACAAAAACCTGAAGTTTTTTTGGGTCAAAATATATGTGAAAACAAAAAATTAAATTGACCTAATTGTTGTGCTATCAAAATTTAGTTTTAAATGTGAAAACGACAATTTGGCATCACACATTTTTAGGCATAACAATTGTAACACACCATCTTAAAAAGAAAGTGCAACCCAATTAAGGGAGTCTAATTAACTCAATAAGAGGGTTTAGGATTTAAAGTCATAACCATATGTTAAGGGTGACATGCCATGATTCGCTTGGCCTCATGTTTGGGTGATGTGCCACGTTATGTGCTATGTCGCCTTGGGCACCTATGTAGGGCGAGGTGGGGCGACAATACATCAGCCCTTATGTTAGGGGTCCACGCCTTAATGCCTTGACCCTTAAAGGCAAGGCTAGGGGTAGTTACTCAAACCCCTCAGGGGCAGGGTGATGATAGAGGAGCGGTGGCTGGAGGCTTAACCCCTAGGGATGTCATAATCCAATGCACAGTAGATTCGCGCCACTGGCTTTTCAACCAAGCGCGATGACCAATTATGCGAATCAATGGTTCCTCTCGTACTAGGTTGAATTACTATTGTGACACTATCATCAGTAGTGTAAAACTAACCTGTCTCATGACGGTCTAAACCCAGCTCACGTTCCCTATTGGTGGGTGAACAATCCAACACTTGGTGAATTCTACTTCACAATAATAGGAAGAGATGACATCAAAGGATCAAAAAGCAACGTCGCTATGAACGCTTGGCTGCCACAAGCCAGTTATCCCTGTGGTAACTTTTCTGACACCTCTAGCTTCAAATTTTGAAGGACTAAAGGATCGATAGGCCATACTTTCACGGTTCGTATTCGTATTGGAAATCAAAATCAAACAAGCTTTTACCCTTTTATTCCACACGAGATTTCTGTTCTCGTTGAGCTCATCTTAGGATACTTGCATTTTCTTTTAACAGATGTGCCTCCCCAGCCAAACTCCCCACCTGACAATGTCTTTCACCCAGATCGACTCGCAAAACGAGCCTTGGGTCCAAAAAGAGGGGTTGTGCCCCAAAGTAATGGCATTTCACTTTCGCCGTTTTTGACTCCCACTTATCCTATACCTTTCAAGTCATTTCACAAAGTCAGACTAGAGTTAAGCTCAACAGGGTCTTCTTTCCCCGTTGATTCTGCCAAGCCTGTTCCCTTGGCTGTGGTTTCGCTGGATAGTAGACAGAGACAGTGGGAATCTCGTTAATCTATTCATGCACGTCACTAATTAGATGACAAGGCATTTGGCTACCTTAAGAGAGTCATAATTACTGCTGCCATTTACCCGCGCTTGGTTGAATTTCTTCACTTTGACATTCAAAGCATTGGGCAGAAATCACATTGCGTTAACATCCATAGGGACCATCGCAATGCTTTGTTTTAATTAAATAGTCGAATTCCCCTTATCCGTACTAGTTTTGAGTCGACTGTTCGACGCCCGGGTAAGGGACCTCAAAGGGCCCGTTCCCAATCCGTCCCTCAGCCAACACGCAGTGACCCGCTCTCGCTGTGGGAGTAGCTCGAGCAGCAGTCTACCGACAGCCGACGGGTTTGGGGCTGAAACCCCCGTGCCCAGTCCTCAGAGCCAACCTTTTTCCCGAGGTTACGGATCCATTTTCTTGACTTCCCTTGCCTACATTATTCCATCGACCAGAGGTTGTTCACTTTGGAGACCTGATGTGATTATGAGTACGACCGACCGTGGGAAGCACTCGGTCCTCTAAATTTTCATGGGCCGCTGGGGGGGCATTGGACACCACCTGCTGGACCCTACCTCCTGCTGAGCCATTTTCAGGGTGGGCAAGTTGTTAAACAGAAAATAGAACTCTTCCTGAGGCCCCTACCGACGTCTCCGGACTTCTTAATGTTGCCGTTAGCCGCCACGTCCCGGTTCAAGAATTTTAACCCGATTCCCTTTCGAAGTACGCATGTTGCACGCTATCAGATGGGCTTCCCTCGTCTTTTAGGATCGACTAACCCATATGTAAGTGTCGTTCACATGGAACCTTTCCCCTATTCGGCATTCAAAGTTCTCATTTGAATATTTGCTACTACCACTAAGATCTTCACCGACGACCGCTTCGCCCGGGCTCGTGTCTTAAGTTTTGTAGTGATCGTTGTGCCCTCCTACTCATCGGGGCTTGGCACTTGCCCCGGCAGCCCAGTATAGGTCGCGCGCCTTAACGCCATCCATTTTCGAAGCTAGTTAATTCAGCAGGTGAGTTGTTACACACTCCTTAGCGGATTTCAACTTACATGACCATCGTCCTGCTATCTTAATCGACTAACACCCTTTGTGGGATCTAGGTTAGCACGTAGTTGGGCACCGTAACTTGGCTTTCGGTTTATCCCACATCGCTAGTTCTGCTTACCAAAAATGACCCACTTGGAGCTCTCGATTCCGTGGCGTGGCTCAACAGAGCAGCCACGCCGTCCTACCTATTTAAAGTTTGAGAATAGGTCGAGGGCGTTGCACCCCCGATGCCTTTAATCATTGGCTTTACCTAATAGAACTCGCACATGAACTCTAGCTATCCTGAGGGAAACTTTGGAGAGAACCAGCTACAAGACAGTTCGATTAGTCTTTCGCCCCTATACCCAAGTCAGACGAACGATTTGCACATCAGTATCGCTACGGGCCTCCACTAGAGTTTCCTTTGGCTTCGCCCCACTCAAGCATAGTTCACTATCTTTTGGGTCCCGACAAGTATGCTCTCACTCGAACCCTTCATAGAAGATCAAAGTTGGTCAGCGGTGCAACCCGTGATGGGTTCCCACCAATTAGCTTCCTTGCACCTTATGAGTGTACTCGCCCGTTGACTCACACATATGTCAGACCCCTTGGTCCGTGTTTCAAAATGAGCCGAATGGGGAGCCCGTAAGCCGACACCAAGAGTGCACAGGTGCCAAGGCATGCCATGAAAGTGCGCAATGCCATCCATAACCGCGACGACGACATCTCCACAAGCATATCAACAGCCCGGGCTTAGGTCGCCGTCGCAATTGCGTCGATCTACGTCCTGAGCCGATTGGCGAACTGGCTGACGCCGTTCCACATCCAACCGGGATGCATAGCTAGCCCCCATCCACTTCCCTCCTGACAATTTCAAGCACTATTTGACTCTCTTTTCAAAGTCCTTTTCATCTTTTCCTCATGGTACTTGTTCGTTATTGGTCTCTCACCTGTATTTAGCCTTGGACGGAATTTATCGCCTAATTAGGGCTGCATTCCTAAGGTTAGATCTTAAAAATAAAGTCAAATTCAGAAAATAATAAAAAAAGCTTACATGAAAACAAAGATTGTAATAACAATATAAAAATAATCATTAAACAAAGCTAAAGAGCATATCACCATTCTTCGTTTTTTTTATGCTATGTTTTTATGTTTTAAATTTGTAGCCAACAGAATATTTCATTAAACACCAATAAAAATGAACAAAGCAAACCAAAACCAAATTCAGAATATTTCATTTAGAACTTATGCATTATAAAGTTGATTGTTAAACAAGATAATAAGTGATACTTTTTTGTGAAAAGCTATAATTTAAAATTCATTAAAAATAAAGACGTATGTAAGTAGGAAAAGGGAGAGGACCTGAGAGGTGTTTTGCTAGTTTTTCCATGCTTGGAAAGTGCATCTGCGCATTTGTTAATTTCTTAGAAGATTAGTATACTCCAATCATCCAAGGAAGAAAGTAAGTTCCTATGGTTAGAGATAATAGTATTATAGTTGTGTGGTAGCAGATGACTTTTTCATTATTTAGCAATTAGAGAGTTATTTTCGAGTCAGTTTCATTTTCAAGTTTTTTAATGTTTAAGCTAGAGGTAAGTTGAATTCTTCTTGGATATCCTAGAGTTTCGCTAGAAGAATGTGACCCAATCCAATAAATTTACTAAAGCTTGCAAAGTGGTTGCCATGCTCATCTCGAAGGATGCCTCTTGATCTGAGCATTTTGTCCAAAGCTAAGCCATCTGTATTGAGCTCGCAAAATTCTTCTCTTGGATGTTTCCAATGAATTAGGTGACAATTTGTGGTAATTTTAGTTTTTTTATAATTCGAGAGGTGTCAGAGTTCTATATAGATTTGGTTACAAAATGCTTAAAGGTGATGGTGGGGGAGTAAAGCTTTTTTTTTTAAGAGGAAGGAGTTTTTTTTTTAGCTAGATGGTGTAAATGGTGTAGGTAAAAATAGTGTTAAAAACTAGTACAATTATCTCTAAGCCAACTAAGGAGGGGTTGAGTGAAGAAAGTAAAGGTAACTTAGAGTTTTTGCCAAATTTCTTTTATAATTTTGGAATAGCGAAAGATGTGAAGGATGGTTTCTTACTCTTAGTTACATATGAGGTAGCTTGGGGAAGGGATGCATTTGATTTTGTGAAGTTTGTATGTTGTGTAAGAATTCCAAGGTGATAAAGATAGGTTCATAGGGATGGCAATTAACTCTCCAAATCTAAGTATGGTTACCTTCGTTGTTGTCCTTGAGATTTGATAGGGCATGATAGGCTGAGGATATGATGAAGATTCTATTTTTTTTTGTTTTTTTTTTTCAAATTGGTTAATTTAGGAGGTTTAGGTTGATTCTAAGAGGAGTTGAGAGGATCTCATGATGAGTTTAAGCCGAGAAGAGAAAAGAGGTTGTAGGAGGCCAATTATTATTGGGAGTTAAGATTGTCTTTGAGAGTTTTGTTATCTTCTTCTACGTTAAGTAGGTCGTGGTTAACTAAGTGAAAGGGGCCTGAGGGTAACCAAGAGTCATGCCAAAAGCTAGCCGAGGCACCATTGCCAATTCTCCAAGTAATGCCTTTAGTAAGGAGATTGTGGTCATGATTGTTGCTTTAACGTGTGTAGGAGCAGTTGTGTTTATTTTTTTATAGGTTAGTGCCATATTTGTGTCATAGGATAGTAGTGGAAAGATAGTTATCATTTTGAACAAGTTTCCACTTGATTTTTTTTTATGTAAGTGGAATTAGTGACAATTTTCCATCTAACGGGTGAATTTTCCTTGTGTCACATAAGTGGCCCCAAAGGAATTTTCTATTGGTTTTTTCAATAGCCGTAAGATTTTTTTTGGGAGGAAGAAAGCACTCATTTGGTGTAAGAGATAGATGAAGTGGTTAATTTTTATTAGTTGGATTTTGTTAGCGAGGGATAAGATATTAGATTTCCAGCCTTGCATTTTTATTCTCATTTTATCTATGACAAAGTTGAAGTTATTTGAGGAGTAAGAGGGTTTTATAGCTAATTAGGAAAAGATTTTGAATGTCATTGATGTTTTAGAATAGGTGGAATGAGAGAACCAAAGTTTTGATTTATTCAAGTTAAAGTGTAATCCTGAGGAATCTAAGAAATTTTTAAGGTTTTTTTGAATTGTAATGCAACTATCCATGGAAAGCTTTGGTGAAGAGAAGAATTTTGTTAGCAAACAGAAGGTGGGAGCATGAGAGATTAGGGCTTCTAAATGAGAAGGGTATGGTTAAGATATTCTATGGCAAGAATGAAAATGTAAGGGCAGATAGGATCACCTTGGTGGATACATCTGGAAGGCTTGAAGGAGGAGGTTATTTTACCCTTGGAAAGTAAGTTGTAAAATTTAGGGAAGAATTTATAAGGTTGATGGAGTGGTTAAGGAAGTTAAAATTTTTAAGCATTTTTGTGATAAAGGTCTATGAGATAGTATCAAAAGCTTTTGTAATGTCTAACTTGATTATAAGCCAACCCTTTTTTGCTTTTCACACGTTCATAAAATGCATGATCTCTTAAGCCATAATGAAGAGGTTTACAATGTGTTTTTTGTTGATAAAAGCTCATTGGAAAGGAGAGATAAAGGAGGGAAGGAGAGGTTTTATCTAGTTAGAGATGAGTTTGGAAAGAATTTTATAGTGAGTTGAGCAGAGATGTCACACCTCCCCCCTAAAACAATTGAGGTGCAATCGACACCAAACCTAAGGATCAACCCTTAATCTGAAAAGCCTAATAACAATATCCCAATGTATATAATTTCTAACATTTATCACTTCTGAATCATAATAGAATTTTACCAAAAATTTGATAGAGTCTCCCCTAAAATATGAACGTTTTCTAAATCATACAATAGCCGAAGTCTATAAAACAATCCTAATAGAGAGCTTTACTCTCAACCAATCCAGAATCAGTATAAAACTAACCAGAATACAATCACAAGAGTAGTATGACCCTGCCTGTGGCTATACTAATATAATCAAAATATTATTTAACATAAAACAAATTAGATTTCACCAAAATACGATGCCTTGAACTACACTAATGAGGTTGGATCAGTAACTACACCTCTATCTGAAAAATGAAAGGAAGGAGTAAGTTCACTAACTCAATGAGCAAATATACAAACTATAACAAGAAGGGAACAAACCCAAAGGCATGAGTTTTTTGCAAACCTTCATATCATAATAAGGATTTCATAAAAGGATAAGTCTTAAAAATAAATTTACCCAAGCATTTAAAAGTAAATCCCTTTCTCAAAACTTATGAAATATATCAATATATATCAATATGTATATAAATCTAAAATATAGCTAGGGAAATTTATTAACAAAACTAAACAGAATAGAAGTGAGCACAAAGCTCATAGGAGTAAATTAACCATAGAATTTAGGCACACAACACTTGAGGGTAAATAACCATAGAAAAGCTTATAGCTTATTACAATTCAGAGGAGCACTTTGCTCATATTCTTTCAGACGTATCCAATTTGTGTGTGTTATCCAACACACGGTGGCTAGCAACACCTTTGCTAGCTAAGGTATTCAAGGTGCACCAAGGACAAACAAATACTACCATTAGTTATAGAGTTCTGTATCAAACAACTTTCCAACAAAATATTCTTATTACATATTAATATAAATTCATTAGTCCACTTGACATTTCCATAATTAGAGTCAAATTTATTGAAAATACTACAATTGCATAATCCATCACTTACATCAAAGAGAATTTTCCCAAATTAGTAACTCTCATAAAATATATTCAAATTGCCAGAAAATGCCTTATAGTATCATAATTTCACAAGATTGTAGTATTTTGTGATATTATAAGTAAAATTCCTAGAGAAATAATGATCAAAATATGCATAATCCCTAAAGAGTTCATTCATCAAGGCATAAAGGTGATATAAAATCATAGAAACTTAATTTGTTCCTCGTACTAACTTATAGGATAAAACTCAAAATTTTAAGAAAGAGTAAAAGGATATATAGTAAGCATTATCTACTTACTGATAATCCAAGTATAGCAAATAGCTCTACAATTTCCCAGTTAAACTTTCACACTAGGTGCATCCATCAAGGTTCCTAAAATTATAATGTTGCCAAAACATCAATCTCAACTTCAATTAATTTACTAACATCCCTCATTTAGTCAAGTCTCTTAGTAACTATGTTGGAATATCCTCATTCAAATTTTCTCTTTTCATTTCTAAGTTTCAACTCTAAAATCAAC
Organism: Senna siamea; assembly: GCA_031216115.1. Lineage (NCBI taxonomy): Eukaryota > Viridiplantae > Streptophyta > Magnoliopsida > Fabales > Fabaceae > Senna > Senna siamea. The sequence continues at coordinate 12,671,920 of CM062361.1, read as the reverse complement.
TAGAGTTTCTAAAATTCAAATACTCACTAATTTTATTTCTATTTTATCCCAAAACTTAATTTCACAATATCTTATCCTCTCATAATATTATCTAAAATTCCTAAATTATCACTATAATTTATCAACTTAATATTTGAGCTAAAAATTTATTAATGGGGGCTAGATTCAAGAATTAAATGAATGTAGGAACTTTCTTAATACCTTAATTGAAGTTTAGAGTTAACCATTTAAAACTCCCAATTTGAACCCTTACATAATCCACCTCTAAACAAAAATAAGGCACAAATGATGAATGTGAGAACCTATCACAAGAAAAGTTGATTAAGAGGAAGGAGGAAGTTTCAACTCACAAAAAAAAAATAGAATTTATTCATCTCCCCATCATTTTTTTGTGTTAAACCGAGGAGAGATAGAGAAGCTAAGGAGAGAGAAAGTTCTTAGTGTTACAATGTTCCTAACTTTGATGGGTTCGTAGGTTTTCTCAAGTTATTTCCTTATCATGTCATAATCACTAGTCTTTCTCCAATGGAGAGATTGAGCAACCCTCTAATGGTGGATCCACTCATATCTCCTATGATGAGAGAAGCCATGGTTATGTCCCGAACACCCTCTAATGCAGCAGCAGCCTTGGAAAAGTAGGACAAAATTCAGTGATCGATGAAAGTGTTTAAAATTTGAAATGTGAAGGCGAATAGTATCCAGCTTCTCAGGACTCCTTCTAGACATAAACTATGTTGCTGATCATGCCAAATTAAATATCTAAAATTAGTTGTCTAAAGTTTTCCTTTTCTATTCTTTGGGGACATGGAATTAGTAACTAAAAGTGCATTGGAAACCCATACAGATTGTTTTTATGGCTTGCCATCTACTTGCCGTAACAAGCCTTACCATTGAAATGTTTGATATGGTCAGTGGAGAGTAATCAGGAATAATATGCCTTCTGATTTTGACCATATGAACTATAGGAGGACAGTTATTTGTCAATTTCATATATGATCATAGAATTCACAAGTTGGAAAGCTTCCTATGCGCTGCTGGAGGCAGCTTATATATATAGCTTTTATATATATATATATATATATATATATATTATGCCCATAAAACATTGGAGTTCCTGTGTTACATTTGGAATTACTTTTGTGAAATTTAACATCACGCCTCATGATTTACTGCTCATGAAAGTGTCTAAAGTGTTAATTAGTGATTAAGCTAGGTTTCATAAGGAACTGATTTTAATTATTTGAAATGAATTGGAAAACATATATGATAGAATCACCTGTCCTTAGGCTTTGTACTAGTCTAATTTTTCGTAGTTGTCATGCTTAGACTGATAGTAAATATTTAAAAACTGCATTCAGCTCTCTTTTAAGCTTTGAAGTTCTAATACTTGCCGTTTTATTTCCATCTCTTTTGTTAATCTTTTTTTTTTCTATAAGTTCATCTCTTTTGTTAATCAAATCAAAACATTTTGGTGTATGTTCTTAGTATTTTTGTTGATTGACCAGATTCCTTTGGCTCGGTATTTACCTACTTAGAGAGGGAATGTTATAGATGCACAGTTGGAAATGAATCCATCCCGTATCGTTGGCATGTCTTTATCTGTCAATGCTGAGGGTGGTGTCCCTTGTGCTATATCTGGACCTGGTGATATCAGGGTTGAACTTGATTGGATCAAGGCCTTGAGAACAGAGTGAAGTCTAGGTTACTACAGAAAAACTCTAACCCTGTTTTGTTATAATAATGTATGTTCAACAGTTTCAAAGGGGAAATTTTCCTGCATCAAATTCTGTGTCAATGCATTTCTGGCATTCATGGGGAATATTTATGGTTTCACAATGGCTTTCAGAGAATAATTCTATTACACGACAAAGTTTTGTCATCCAGTGGTTTCCTTTGTGTTTAGGATCGTAGACAACATACTCGTACTCCAAGGGGCTGTCTTTATGTACCGATGCAATTATTCGACCAGAGGAAACCTTAATGACATGTATAGAATGAAGAAATGACTATGAATATGTTATATATAGATAGCAAAGTTCTTACCTCAGGTGGGGTTTTCAACTCTGACTTCATTTCCAAGGGAAGCAATGACTAGAACCAAGAAGCCTATCCACTGTAGTAAAAACCATATCTTGCAGCCTCTGCTGCATCATCAAAACAAACAATAGCTTTCCCAAACTGTTTCTTGTAAAAAAAAAAGTAAGCGAAAAATAATGGTATTATAGGACATTGAATAAGAGACATGATTTTGCAATTCATAGTACCATATATCCCAGATCTGGTAGTGAGCATATTGCTGGAAGGAAACCCTTGTGCAAGTGCCTAAAAAGATTTGAGCTTCATGAACCTGAATGAATTTTTGTATATTTCATTTAAAAAATCCAAAGACAGTCACACCCAAGACTAGACAAATGAAGGAAGATTTTTGTATCTCTAGTGTATCTTATTATTACCACACCACAGAAGGACTTCGTTAGGCAGCTCTAGAATGTCTTCATATGAAGGACAAGCATTGGGTTCCACGACAAAGATGTTCTCAAAAGACACCCCATATTCCTGAAAAACAGACAAAATTAACAAACAAGAAATGAGCGTATTCTTACATTGTACATTAAATAAAGTTCTTAGTGTCATAAATGCCCCCAACTTTGATGGGTTCGTAGGTTTTCTCAAGTTATTTCCCTATCATGTCATAATCACTAGTCTTTCTCCAATGTTGAGATTGAGCAACCCAATTTCTTGTATCTGTCTGATAATGGGTCATCAATGGTGGATCCACTGATATCTCCTATGATGAGAGAAGCCACAGCTATATCCCAAACACCCCCTAATGCAGCAGCTGCCTTGGAAAAGTAGGACAAAATTCAGTGATCGAATAAAACGTTTAAAATTTGAAGTGTGAAGGCGAATAGTTTGGCCTTTCATGATCTACAATCTCCTGATAATCTCTGAAACAGAAAGGCCTTGTGGAATGCACCAGAGTGAACCATCTTTGGCTAAAATCCGACCAAACAACCTCAACCTTGGGCCCACCATCTTTCATTGATTTAACCTTGTCTATGAATTCTAGCAAAACTTCCTCACCTGATGAGATTCTATCATCAGTCTCCCAAGACCAAGACATTATAGAAAGGTAACTTTTATCATGTTCTCTAATTGTGTACTTACATCTTTACAGGTGAAGATTTGTAACTATCCCAATAGGAAGGTCAGGGTTGTCATTAGCCATCTCCATCAATGCATACAAAAATGGGTTATAAGTATATCTTCGGGCTGCACAAAACCTTCATAAAATTTGCAACCATAGGCTCGAGTTTACAGTGTGTTGCTGCTATTCCAAGGCACCGAAGAGTAAGGGCTCCATGTATAACTTCAACTCGATTGTCCTAAGCAACATCACAAAATTGTCTTTATCATCCAAAGAACAAAACTTTGAATTTGATCATTTATGTGGTGTGAAGGGAATCATTAAGTACCATGTCAATGGGATAAAACCTGAGTGGTTTCTTCTGGAACTTCTCTCTTTCCCAAGGTTCAAATTCATTCCCAGTTATCTCCTCAAAAAGCCTCACAAACTCCGAGCACATTGTCCACATTCTCAAACTCCAGTAGTCACGTTTGGATCATTGCCTACTCTCCCTTTTTTGTAATACAAATGCAAACGATTCTCTGGGACCATAATCAGTTGAATGACACAAAAGCTGCTCCAAGTAAAATAAACATTACTAGTTAATTAGACCAACACAATGTGAAAAAAAAAAAGATGTAATTGGCCTTTAATATTACTCATTCCGTCCTCGGCCTTGGTCACAAAGAGAGAATGCACAGTCATACAATATCCCTTATTGCAATCTGGTATCTTTACCTCTTTTACCATAAAGCTTAAGCTGCAATGACACACCAAATTTTGTTACAAAAAGAAAATGAAAGCTCCACGTAAAACCAAGATGAGGTAGATTTCTTTGATGTACTTCAGAAGAGATTGATTCAGTAGCTTCCTCCCCATCCTGCTTGTCCCATGGTGTTCCTTTTCCATCCATAGAGAGATCAGAGAAAAGATCATTAGCTTCCAAAGGTTGATGCTCTTGTTTCTCTATGCTGCCACTCAACCAACTCTCACTTACCACAGGCATTGCTCTTTCCCTACAAGAATATACCTTGATCAAGTAAGTCCCTTTGTCTGTCTTTCTTGCTTTTGTCAAAAAATAAAACCGAAATCTATCATTTTCTGCTTGTGTCAATCTGAGAGTGTGGTTGTGTATTAATCATAGTACTGCACTCACATGGCTTGTGCAAGTTTGGATGTGCCACCACCGCTCTCTCTCCGCAGGTGAAGCCACCAATCAAGTAGCTCCTGAATAGTTCAACAATCCAATCTGGTTATAAAGCAACTAAAGAAGGTGGACCACAATTTTTAGTGTTGCAAAATTACCTATTACAATTTTTAGTTTGCCTCGTTCCCTCCATGCTTCTCAATAGTTGCCTTTCAATAATGCTTTAAGTTGCCATAACAAAAACCAATCACTAACGAATCATGCATATGCAGTAGATGATAAAATCTAGAAAGAGAGTTGGTCAAAAATACTATTTTTGCACATGTGTACGAGTGAGACGACCCATGAGAGATATCATCATCCCAGTGAAAGGCTTCTCTGCTGAGCCTAAATCCCTGAGAGGCCTCCGAATTGGGTCATGATATTTCTTCAGCAACTGCAACCACACAACAAGAATGATTAAAGACAAGACCTTCGTGTAACAACATTTGTATGTATGTATTAAATCAAAATAATGCAATCAATCACATCTGAAACAGGACAGTTCTACACAGAATCTAGTAGTTTAAGAGGTTCCTCTTTCCTCGGAGGGTCTCTTGTCCTGAAAGTGGATCTCACTGTAAAATCCTCTGCACGAATAGCGGCTTCCATCGAACTCCAAGTTTCCATTGCACACTGGACACTTTTCTAATGTTCCATAAAACAACACATCTTGGCTGTCATAATACAAAACCATGAGTTTTTTTAACATAAGAATTCAATGAAGTAGTTATATATAGATGTTGGCGTGAATCGTGGGTGTAACGCAACCTACCATCTTCTGGTAACTTCTAGATCGGAGCCAGAGGATTCGAGGCCGTTGGCTTCTAGAACTTGTCGCAGTTGATCAAGGGAGAGATGCTCGTTAATGGCTTTACAGAACTCATCGTATTCCGCTGCAACATCAGCGACAGATTTACCTTGGTGTGGCTGTCTTCTTAGCTTTCAGGCTTTGGCTTCTTCGGAGAATGCTCTTCTTCGGCTGCCTTCGACTCTGCCCTCTGCTTCCTCGTCATCACCTTCTCTTCATCCACAGGTGCATGAGCATGCAACCTTGTTTCATGAACCTTCAAACCCCCAAAACATTGAGAGCCATAATACCAACAGAAAAAATTTCCCCAAGGAACAGAGTAATTATTAGCAACGACGTGAAAAAGTGAAGCAAGTTCACAACTTCACATGGTCATGAAGCTTGAAGCTTCAAGCTTGAGACTGTGCACTCTACCCACAGTGTATGAGTAAGATTTTCTGCATTTCACACAGAAAACGAAGCAATATTGAAGAGAAAAAATTTCTTCCAAACACCCCCCTAATCATTTGCTCTTGTTTAAGATAAACGGAAGAATTAGACCTAATTTTGAATGAAAAAAAAAGACTCACATTAATGTCGCATTATGAAACTGTAAATTAGAAATAATAGCCGTTGGAGTAACCATTCCTATAACATCCTACCGTTGAGAGTTTATCAGGTCTCAAATTCAAAATTTTCTACCCTTAAAATCTGACCGTTCCATAGCCTGTTTTATATAACATCTCTTCGCTCTCCTTTTTCTTATATTTTTACTTACGTCTTTATTTTTCTTTCATCTCTGAAATTGCAATGGCTAATCCTTTTGAAGCTGTAAGAGAAGAGATGGTGTTGAATAGTGGTTTGGCAGTGAAGGTTGCGGAATTATCAGCCACCTGCAATCCTGAGTGATTCAGCAGCGACACTGTTTGGCACTCCTCTTCTGCCTCCGGCTCCACCGATCGCCTGAGATTTCATTTCATTTCTCTTCCTGTATATTCTCTCTCTCTCTCTCTCTCTCTCTCTCTCTCTTATTTGGTCCATAATGTTCATGACTTATCGCTTAACTATATTCTCGAATCTTCTCACTGTATGATTAATAATTAATTCTCGTTTTAACAAGTACGAGGATTTTCGATTATCAATTGTTATTGCTTGGATGTTATATTATTGATCATTTTTTCCCATAAACTGCTGAGAAACGAGAATCATGCCTCTGTTTTTTTTGTTATTGCAGAGACATCTTGAGAAGTATGAAATTAGAATTTATAATCTCATTTATAGAATCACATTTCCTGTTTGTGGCATTTGTTATTATTGATCTTTTCATTTTAGTTGGCAATCTCTTTTGGATTTCACAAAATCTGGCATTTCTTTGTCTCTGTTTTTTCTTGCCACAAAAGTCTTAAAAAGTTTTGAATCAAAACTTGGAATTTAATTTGTAGAATCAATTTTTGGCCTTTGTAGCCCCACAGAATCAATCCAAGCACATGAAATTAGTATTAGACACAATAATTTTCATTTTGTCTAAAATTTGTTCTGTTAGACTACACAGGTCGGTGGGTTGAATGCAAACATGAATAAAGAAATGCTGAATATATACACTATATGAGTGCAGTGTTTTGTTTTTTTGCTTTTGTAGTTTATTATATATTTGAAATAAGTCGACGCCCTTTCTTCAGTGATTACTTAACATTACTGATTGTCTTGTTTAGCATTCAACCACAATGCATGAGTGCCAAATGAAATAGTCTGAATTTGGTTTTAGTTTGCTTTGCATGTTTTAATGTTTAATGAAATATCCTGTTCGCCAAAAATCTAAACAATAAAAATATAACGCAGGAGTGCCCAAAAAAATTGAACAATGGCTTTTACTATTTTGCATTCTGATTTTCTTTTCAGTTGATGATTATAAGTTATTATATTTATTTTATTGCATTGTCTGCTGATTAATTTTACATTGTGATTACAATTTGACTACAATTTTAATTTTTTAATTTTTTTAATATTTTCTTGAATCAAACCTTTTTTTAAGAACTATAATGCTAAGTGGGTCTATTTTTATTTGAAAATAAAAAAGAAATGTATTTAACAATTCTTTAAATTCTAAATCATTATGTAATGCTATCTATATAAATGATTTGACATCATGGTCAATTTGAGAAAACGGAGAATTTTGAAGTTGTTAAAATTTGACTAAATATTTAATACAAAGATTTCAATTTTTTTTGTCAAAATATAAGTGAAAAAAAAATTAAATTGACATAATTGTTGTGTTATAAAAATTTAGTTTTAAATGTGAAAAGAACAATTTAGCATCACACATTTTTAGGTATAACAAGTGTGACACATCATCTTAAAAAGAAAGTGCAACCTAATTAAGGGAGTCTAATTGACTCAACAGAAGGGTTTAAGGTTTAGAGTCATAGCCATATGCTAGGGGTGACGTGCCACAATTCACTTGGCCCATGTTTGGGTGACATGCCACATTATGTGCGATCACACCTTGGCCACCCACGTAGGGCAAGGTGGGGCAACATTACATCATCCCCTTATGTTAGGGGTCCGCGCCTTAATGCCTTGACCCTCAAAGGCAAACCAAGGGCAGTTGCTCAAACCCCCAAGGGGCAAGGCAACAATGAAGGAGCAATGGTCGGAGCCTCGACCCCTAAGGACATGGCAACTCGACCACAAGTGGCCTACAAGGACGTAGGGCAGGGGTGCCTTAACCTTAACCTTGAGTTAACAACAATAACACCTCGACACTTGGGACTTCGCCTCGATCACCCACAGGTGGGGTAGAGCAAGAGGGCTAAGGGTAAGCGGGATGACTACTCAATCTGAACTTTAGACCTTAAACCCTAAAATTCGACCACTCAACGTCCATCGAAGCAGTAACTTACCCCACCAATGGGTAACTCAACTCCACCCCTTGGGGTTTGAGGCATCGCATTGCCTTACCCCTATGAGTCGAGCCTTAAAATGTCACATCATGTCGCCCCTGCCCCCTTCCTTAGGGCTGCCAACTCGCGATGCCCAGAATCGCTACCCTGCCAATTAGGATTGGCCCCTTGGGGTTCACTGCACCTCTTCGTCCTTGTAGGTCACTGCATTGTCCTTAAGGTCGTGGCAATGCCCTTGCCCTTAAGCCATGACCACCTTCTCTTAAATTCTCTTTCATTGACTTAATTAGACTTCTTAATTGGTCACACTCCCCTTTTAATTTGTAACCACTTGTGAGGCAAATCTTAAAGCTTACAGCATTTTTGTGATAATTATGAGACAAAGACAGCACAAACAACCTGAGACAAAACCAAATAAACCAGCAGCAAAATAATAAACCTGAGAGACAAGAAAGCAATAAGAAATTCTTAAGAAACTTTCATAAACAAGAAACAACAAAACACCTAAGGGTTATAGTGGTTCGAATTGGTATCTTACTACATCCATTCTTCAATATGCTTTAGGTCTTTTATGAAAGAGTCTTCAGAAACTTTATAAGAGCTTCCTCACACTTGAATTCTCACCCTCAATTACGACACCTCACCAACACTGCACACATTTTGTTGCTTTTTCCCAAGTCTAAAAACTATCATTCTTAAGACTCTCTTACCTAAGACTTTTTATATAGAGGGAGTTACAACACTACATGCCTCAATTACACTCTAACTAACACTTAACTAACAAACTAACATGACACCTAAGACATCTAGCCTAGTTGTTGCATTGCTACTATCATAGACCATTGTTTTATACAAATCTCCACCTTAGTTCTTCAAAGTCAACTCTAATTCAGTAGATGTCCAAGTTTTTATGTTGAAACATTATTCTCCAGGTCTGCACATGATTACCACGTCTAGGCAGTAATCAAACTTGGAGGCTGGAATGACCTTAGTTAACATATCAGCAAGGTTATTTTCAGTACTAACTTTCTTGACTTGAATTACCCCTTTTGCAATGGTGTCTCAGATGAAATGGGACCTTACATCAATGTAATCCTTTCATGAAATGACTAATTCTTTGACAGATAAATTGCACTTTGGTTGTCACACATGATTTTTGTTTTCAGTTCCTTTCCTTCTAATTCCTCTATAAAACCTTTCATCCATAAAGCTTCCTTTATGGCTTCAGTCAAGGCAATATACTTAGATTCTGTTGTTGACAGTGCCACCACAAATTGTAAATTAGCTTTCCAGCTGACTACATTCCTATATAGAATGAATATATATCCTTTTATTGACTTTCTTTTGTCCATGTCTCCTGTATAGTCAGCATCTACATAGCTAATGATTGGATTTATGTTAGAATAAGATCTGTTAAACTTCAATCCAACATCTATGGCCTTTTTCAAATATATGAACATCCACTTGACTACCATCTAATGTTCCTTGCTAGGATTTCCTTTGAATCTTCTGATCAAGCTTACTCCATAGGTTATTTTTGGTCTTAATCACACCATGGCATACATTAGGCTACCAGTTGCATGATCCATGAATTTGTGTTCTTATTCACTACTGGGTGACAGTTTTGGAGATAGTTTGAAATGCCTCGCAATAAGAGTAAAAACAGGTTTAACATTAGACATATTGAACCTTTTCAAGACTTTTTCAATATAGTTCCCTTGGTTAAGGTAGATTGAGCCTTTACTTCTGTCCGTTATGATTTCCATGCCTAGAATTCGTTTTGCCTCTCCTAAGTCTTTCATTTCAAATTCTGAACTCAGAACTTGCTTGAGTTTCTTAATTGCCTCAATGTCCTTGCTGGCTATTAACATATCATCTACATAAAAGAGCAAGTATATGTAGTTCGGTGCAGATTCCTTTTCTGAAGTAAACACAACTGTCATAAAGCACTTCTTAGGTAACCTTTGGATACGAAAAAACTATCAAACCTTAGGTACCATTGTCTTGGGGATTGTTTAAGTCCATACAATGATTTCTTTAACAAGAAAACCATATTTTCTTTTCCAGGTAGTTTATGCCCTTTTGGTTGTTTCATGAATATTTTCTCCAAAAGCACACTATGTAAGAATTATTAGTTGTTTTTACATCTAATTGTTTAAGTTTTAAATCATAGACAGCAACTAAAGACAGAATTATTGTTATACTGGTATGTTTATTTACAGGTGAGAAATTTTCATTATAATCTATCCCTTCCTTTTGATAGAAGCCTTTTGCTACACGCCTTACCTTTTATATGCTCTTCTCAACTCCAGGGATTTCTGATTTTCTTTTGAAAATCCATTTGCAGCCTATAATATATCTTTACGTTTCAGGCTTTTCAACAAGTTCCTAAGTATGATTCTTTATGAGGGAGTCATACTCCTCTTTCATGACATCTTTCCACTTCTCAAAATCTTTGATAGCCATGGCTTCTTTATAACCTTGTACTCTTTCACCTCATCCAGATATCCAAGGAAAATTTTCTTCTTTAATCTTCCAGCTTTCCTTCATTGGTGTGATATGCATCGCAGCCGTATGGATAACTTCTCCCTAAAATTTTTTGCTGAGTTTGGCATTTGACAGCATGCATCTCACCCTTTCCAAAATGGTTCTGTTCATTCTTTTACTGGGGAGTTAGCTTAACTGTTTTGTGCCTCACAATGCCATTGTCTTTTCAGAATTCATTGAACTCTTCACTTAGATATTCTAGGCCATTATTTGTTCTGAATAACTTTACTTATCGGTTTGTTTGTGTCTCAACCATGGCTTTCCATTACCTAAAGCTTTTAAAGGCCTGATTTTTATGTTTCAACAAATACACCCACACTTTCCTTAACCAATCATCAATAAAAATAATGTAATACCTAGCTCTACCTAGTGACTGAGTTCTAGCAAGTCCTCAAATGTCAGAATGTACATAGTCCAGAATTCCTTTTGTTGTGTGTGTGGTATAGGGAATTTTGCTCTTCTTTGTTTACCATATAAACAATGTTCATAGAATTCAAACTTGTCACGACTAGTCTCTTCTATTGAGCCTTGTTTATACCATTCTTTTAGTCCCTTTTCACTGATATAAGCTAGCCTAATGTGCCATAATTTTGTTGAATTATCCTTAAAGGCTAGACAAGAATTACCTGGACAAATTTGTGTTTTTCCTTACATTCTATTTGACTCCTTTCAAGATCTGCTTGGAGCCTTTTTTAACAATGATGGACTTGCTTTCTCCACTAAATTCACATCCTACCTCACTCAACATGCCGAGGGAGATAAGGTTTCTTTTGAGTTCAAGCACATGTCTAAATTGTGTAAGTGTTTTCACCGACCCATCATCAAGTTTGATCTTGACAGATCCAATGCCAGCCACTTTGCAGGGAGAGTCATTGCCCATTAACACCCTGCTAGCAATTACTGTCTTGTAGCTATCAAACCAATGAAGATTTGGTGTTATGTGAAAGGTGCAGTCTGAGTAAAGAATTCTTTCCTCACTGCTTGGTTGATCAGTGATAGTAAGTACATCTAAGTTGTTATAGCCATATGCCACAGTAGCAAAGTCAGCTTCTTTTTTACCTTTGCCATTGTTCTTTTTTTTTTTCTTTCTGGACAATCCTTTCAAAAATGTCCTTCCTTGTGGCAGAAATAACAAACTCTTCTTTGTTTTTGACTTCTTTTTGGGATTCTTGGTCTTATTTTCCTTCTTCTCATGCTTTCCACGGGCATATAAACTTTTTACATCAGCAGCATCTTTGTTCTCAGTAATCTTTTTCATTGTTTCCTTGGCATTAAGTGCAGACTTAACTTCTTTCAGGGTGAGTGACTCTCTTCCAACATCATAATGCCAACAAGATTTTTATATAATGATGAAAGAGAACATAGCAACATGATAGCCTGGTCTTCATCATCAATATGTACATCAATGCTTTTTAGATCCAAGATTACCTTCGTGAACAAGGATACATGATCCCTTATAGATAATGCTTCTTTCATCTTGAGCTAATGAATTCTTTTCTTGAGGTACATCTTGTTTGTCAAGGATTTAGTCATGTACAATCCTTCAAGCTTTAGCCATACCCCTATTGCAGTAGATTCCACAATAACTTCCCTCAATGCCTCGTCTCCCAAGGAAAGAATGATCATGTTGTGTGCCTTACTCATGATTTCTTTCCTTTCTTTATCTGACAAGGTTAGAGGTAACTTGCTCTCTCCTCCTAAAGTATCTTCGAGTCCTTGGTAGACAAGAAGAGCCTTCATCTTGATCCTTTATAGGCTGAAGTCATTGCTATCATCGAACTTTTCAATGTCAAATCTGGTCGAACTCATTTTTTAATTGCCTTTGTCTTAAACTTGCTCTGATACCACTTGTGAAAATTATGAGACCAAGATAGCACAAACAACCCAAGACAAAAATAAATAAACTAGCAGAAAAACAATAAGCCCGAGAGACAAGAAAGCAACAAGAAATTCTCAAGAAACTTCAGAAACAAGAAACAACAAAACACACAAGGTTTATGGTGGTTAGGATTAGTATCCTATATCCACTCTTCAAGATTCTTTAGGTCTTTTATTGAAATAGTCTTCAAGAACTTTACAAGAGCGTCCTCACACTTGGATTCTCACCCTCAATTACAGCACCTTACCAACACTGCACATGTTCTGTTGTTTTTCCCAAGTATGAAAACTATCATTCTTAAGACTCTAATAGCCAAGACTTTATATAGAGGGAGTTACAATACTACATGCCTCGGTTACACTCCAACTAATACTTAACCAACAAACTAACATGACACCTAAGACATCTAACCTAGTTGCTGCATTGCTGCTGTCATGAAATGTTGCCCGAGCTATTACACACTGAAGAACCACTATTTTTTACAATTTCAATCTTAATTTTTTGTATAATTATAATGTATATATAGCATAACTTAATGTTTAGGATTGTTAAATATTTTTTTTTTGTTTTTGGATAAAAAATTTACACACTTAAATTTAAAACTAAGGATAGTTCTTAAAAATAAAGTCAGATTCAAGAAAATAATCAAAAAAGCTCACATGAAAACAAACATTGTAATCACAATATAAAAATAATCATTAAACAAAGCTAAATAGAATATCGCCATTCTTCATTTTTTTTTTGTACTCTTGTGCTATGTTTTTATGTTTTAAATTTGTAGCCGACAAAATATTTCATTAAACACCAATACAAATGAACAAAGCAAACCAAAACCAAATTCAAAATATTTCATCTAGAACTTATGCATTATACAGTTGACTGTTAAACAAGATAATAAGTGATTTTTTTTTGTGAAAAGACGTAATTTAAAATTCATTAAAAATAAAGACATATGTAAGAAGGAAGAGGGAGAGGACATGAGGGGTGTTTTGTTGGCTTTTCCACGCTTGGAAAGTGCATCTGCGCATTTGTTCATTTCTCAGAAGGTCAGTATGCTCCAGTCATCCAAGGAAGAAAGTAAGTTCCTATAGTTAGAGATAATAGTATTATAGTTGTGATGGTAGCAGATGACTTTTTCATTGTTTAGCAATTAAAGAGTTATTTTCGGGTCAGTTTAATTTTCAAGTTTTTTAAGGTTTAAGCTAGAGGTAAGTTGAAATCCTTCTTGGATATCCTAGAGTTTCGCTACGAGAATGTGACCCAATCCAATAAATTTACTGAAGCTTGCAATGTGGTTGCCATACTCATCTCGGAGGATGCCTCTTGATCTGAGCCTTTTACCCAAAGCTAAGCAATCTGTATTGAGCTTGCAAAATTCTTCTCTTAGATGTTTCCAATGAATTAGGTGACAATTTATGGTAATATTAGCTTTTTTATAATTTGAGAGGTGTCAGATCTTTTTTATAATTTGAGAGGTGTCAGAGTTCTATATAGATTTGGTTTCAAAATGCTTAAGAGTGATGGTGGGGAGTAAGGCTTTTTTTTTTTAAGAGCGAAGAGTTTTTTTTTAGCCAGATGGTGTAGGCAAAAATAGTGTTAAAAAATAGTGCAATTATCTCTAAGCCAACTAGGGAGGGCTTGAGTGAAGAAAGTAAGAGTAACTTGGAGTTTTTGCCAAATTTCTTTTATAATTTTGGAATAGCGAAAGATGTGAAGGATAGTTTCTTGCTCTTAGTTACAAATAAGGTAGCTTGAGGAAGGGATGGATTTGATTTTGTGAAGTTTGTGGGCTGTGTAAGAAGGCCAAGGTGATAAAGATAGGTTCATGAGGATGGCATTTAACTCTCCAAATCTAAGTATGGTTACCTTCGTTGTTATCCTTGAGATTTGATAGGGCAAGGTAGGCTGAGGATATAGTAAAGATGAAGGAGGAAGTTTCAACTAAAAAAAAATGGAATTTATTCATCTCCCCATCATTTGTTTGTGTTAAACCGAGGAGAGATAGAGAAGCTAAGGAGAGAGAAAGTTCTTAGTGTCACAATGTCCCCAACTTTGATGGGTTCGTAGGTTTTCTCAAGTTATTTCCCTACCATGTCATAATCACTAGTCTTTCTCCAATGCAGAGATTGAGTAACCCATTTTCTTGTATCTGTCTGATAATGGGTCATCAATGGTGGATCCATCTCCTATTATGAGAAAAGCCATGGTTATATCCCGAACACCCTCTAATGCAGCAGCAGCCTTGGAAAAGGAGGAAAAAATTCAGTTATCAATGAAAGTGTTTAAAATTTGAAATGTGAAGGCGAATAGTATCCAGCTTCTCAGGACTCCTTCCAAACATAAACTATGTTGTTGATCATGCCAAATTAAATATCTAAAATTAGTTGTCTAAATTTTTCCTGTTCTATTCTTTGGGGACATGGAATTAGTAACTAAAAGTGCATTGGAAACCCATACAAATTGTTTTTATAGCTTGCCATCTACTTGCCGTAACAAGCCTTACCATTGAAATGTTTGATATGGTCAGTGGAGTTGTAATAATTCAAATTTCCCTTCTCTCACATCTTTAAAACTACAGCTCCTTCTTTCTCTCCCACACAACTTCATCTTTTTCCTTCTCTCTCTCGTTTGGCCTAACTTTCCTTCCCTTTGAACCACCGCCGGCATTGATTTGAGGTTGCAAAGCTCACTGGCGAAGGACCCTTGACCACGCCGTGTCATGGTTGAGCTCCGTTGCACCTTTGCTGGTCAAAAACTACCCAAAATTCACAAAAATTTCCATTCGTCAGCCAAATCTTTGATGTCCATGAACGACCAAAAAATGCCATCCTCCGGCCACACCACCTCCACCACCAAGTATCCCAGGACGTCCTCTTCCTCGCCTAGCCTTCACCCATCGGAGAACTGCCTCCACACACCTAGATCGAGGCAAAACGCGTTTGCCACTCCGTTTACCTTTCTCGCCAGAAAATCACAGTTAAACCGTTGTGTTTCGCTGAATTAACTTCAAATCCGTCATCCTCGTGTTTCGATCTACATTTTAGACCAATTTTGGTTTTTCACTGTCATTGACCGCCATTGATCACCATTTACTGCCGTCACAGTGTCTTTTCTGATGAGCCATTGAAGCCGATGTAGCTTAAATGCTCTGAAAAACGCAATATAAAAGCTTATCGGGATTATAGAAATATTTTGGCAGCCGTTAAAGTAGCCTAAATTATCGATGAGGTGCCACGATATCTGGATAATTTTTCTGGTTGGTTTGGATAGAATAATATCTAATGATGTTCTTGCAAAATTTCATATAAGGAGAAAAAAAATAGAAAAGTGAGTAGCGAAAAGAAAGAATTGAGAAAATTAGTGCTAGACTGGTAAAGTAAGGATTTTGTACAAATCCTTTCAGGTGAGTGTTTGATAAAGGAGTTACCGTTTTCAAGTATTCCTTACCTATTTAACTTAAAAATTAAATTAATTGTGTATGTGGTTGCACTCATTGTCTAGACAGCCATAGAAAACAATTAGGATATGTATTGCCTCTGAATTTGTGATAAATTGATGATTTTATGTCTGTGACTATTGGTACTAGATACAAGAAATTACGTATTTTTTGACTATTTGAAATTTATTATTATTTGAATTTCAAAGCTAGATTGATTAAATGTGGAAATTTGTATCTTTGAGTGTGAAATGAATTATCTTGTTGGATGTTGTCTCTGGTGTTACCCTATACTGAGACACCTTGTGCGATGGAAGGTACGAGACTGGTTGCACGTGCATGCACAGTGGGTTGTCATAGTGCGGTTAAAGGCACAGGTGACTGGTGGTGCTGATGGGTTGTCCCATGTGATGGAAGGCACGGTGACTGGAGCGTTGGCATGCACAGAGGGTTGTCATAGTGTGGCTGAAGGCACAGGTAACTAGTGGCACAGAAGGGTTGTTCTAGTATAGAGAGAGACCAAAGATGATTTGGTGGTTGTTTGAAGGTATTAAATATTGTGTTGATTTATAAAAAGATTATATTGGAGATATTTGACGTTGCATGGATTTAATTAGCTACGTAATTTTCTAGAAAAAATATTATTATGGTAATATTTCTCTTAAATCTTTATATAAAAATTGATTGATACTAAATTAACTTTTATAGCCCTTGAATTATTTTACATTATCAAAAACTCTGTGTGAGTCTGTTTCTCATTCTGTGTATTTTCTTTATCTTACACTCATTGGGTCTATATAACTCACTCTCTTTATTTTACATTTTTGTTCAAATCCTCCTCAGGTTGAAAATTAGAAATGAATAGAGTCGTACTTCTATCTTGGGTAGGCTTTTCCTTGAAGTCTCGCAAGCTCAATGATAACGCAACTTATCCATACCTGAGTATTAGATTAGTTTGCATGTGTACACGATGCAAATTTTTGTAGGCTTGTGATAGCCCGATGTATTATTTTTGAATTGTAATGAATACTAAAATGGTTTGAGCTATTGTAAATTGAGAAAACGTCTTATTTTCAAAGAAAATTCTACTAAAATTTTGAAAAAATTTGGAATGAGAATGAAATACTTTAAAGCAAAAATTTAAGTGTCTTAATATTATTATTATGAGGCGAAAGGATTCTTAAACTGGCTAGACTTAGTAGGTGGTGAGATAAATTTATGCGTCGATCACGAGCTTAGTAATTTGGGTCGTGACAAGAGTAATCAGGAATAATATGCTTTTTGATTTTGACCATATGAACCGTAAAAGGACAATTATTTGTCAATTTCATATATGATCATAGAATTTGAAAGTTGGAACGCTTCATATATGATCATAATACATGTATATATTATGCCCATAAAACATTGGAGTTCCTATGTTACATTTGGTATTACTTTTGTGAAATTTAACATCAAGCCTCATGATTTACTGCTCCTAAAAGTGTTTAAAGTGTTAATTAGTGATTAAGCTTAGATTGATAGTAAATATTTAAAAACTCATTTTAATTATTTGAAATGAATTGGAAAACATATATTTAAGCTTAGAATCACCTCTCCTTAGGCTTTGTACTAGTCTAATTTTTCGTAGTTGTCATGCTTAGATTGATAGTAAATATTTAAAAACTACAATAAGCTCTGGTCCTTTTAAGCTTTGAAGTTCTAATACTTGCCGTTTTATTTCCATCTCTTTTGTTAATCTTTTTTTAATATATGTTCATCTCTTTTGTTAATCAAATCAAAACATCTTGGTGTATGTTCTTAGTATTTTCGTTGATTGACTAGATTCCTCTGGCTCGGTATTTACCTGCTTGGAGAGGGAATGTTATAGATGCACAGTTGGAAATGAATCTATCCCGTATCGTTGGCATGTCTTTATCTGTCAATGCTGAGGGTGGTGTCCCTTGTGCTATATCTGGACCTGGTGATTTCAGGGTTGAACTTGATTGGATCAAGGCCTTGAGAACAGAAAAACTCTGACCCTGCATCAAATTCTGTGTCAATGCATTTCTGGGATTCATGGGGGATATTTATGGTTTCACAATGGTTTTCAGAGAATAATTCTATTACACGACAAAGTTTTGTCATCCAGTGGTTCCCTTTGTGTTTAGGATCGTAGACAGCATACTCGTACTCCAAGGGCCTGTCTTTATGTATCAATGCAATTATTCGACTAGAGGAAACCTTAATGTCATCTTTCCAGACAAAGTGCTCTGATTCCTCATCTATTTTCTCCCTCCCCAACCCCTTCACTCCTAGTTTCTTTTCTTCTAGATATTTTGTGTCCTGTCTCAATATGAAAAGCCAAACAATGACATGTATAGATAGAATAAAGAAATGACTATGAATATGTTATATAGATAGCAAAGTTCTTACCTCAAGTGGGGTTTTCAACTCTAACTTCATTTCCAAGAGACATGATTTTGCTGTTCATAGTACCATATATCCCGGATCTGGTAGTGAGCATATTGTTGGAAGGAAACCCTTGTGCAAGTGGCTAAAAAGATTTGAGCTTCGTGAACCTTAATGAATTTTTTATATTTCATTTAAAAATCCAAAGATAGTCACACCCAAGACTAGACAAATGAAGGAAGATTTTTGTATCTCTAGTGTATCTTATTATTACCACACCACAGAAGGACTTCGTTAGGCAACTCTAGAATGTCTTCATATGAAGCACAAGCATTGGGTTCCACGACAAAGATGTTCTCAACAGACACCCCATATTCCTGAAATACAGACAAAATTAATATATAAGAAATGAGCGTATTCTTACATAGTACGTTAAAGAAAGTTCTTAGTGTTATAAATGCCCCCAACTTTGATGGGTTCGTAGGTTTTCTTAAGATATTTCCTTATCATGTCATAATCACTAGTCTTTCATTGAGCAACCCAATTTCTTGTATCTGTCTGATAATGGGTCATCAATGGTGGATCCACTGATATCTCCTATGATGAGAGAAGCCACGGTTATATCCCAAACACCCCCTAATGCAGCAGCAGCCTTGGAAAAGTAGGACAAAATTCAGTGATCAATGAAAATTTTTAAAATTTGAAATATGAAGGTGAATAGTTTGGCCTTACATGATCCACAATCTCCTGATAATCTCTGAAACAGAAAGGCCTTGTGGAATGCACTAGAGTGAACCATCTTTGGCTAAAATCCGACCAAACAGCCTCACCTTGGGCCCACCATCTTTCATTAATTTCACCTTGTCTATGAATTCTAGCATAACTTCCTCACCTGATGAGATTCTATCATCAGTCTCTCAAGACCAAGACATTATACAAAAGACAACTTTTATCATGTTCTCTAGTTGTGTACTAACATCTTTACAGGTGAAGATTTATAACTATCCCAATAGGAAGGTCAGGGGTTTCATTAGCCATCTCCATCAATGCATACCTATATCCAATGACGGTCATTTTAGGCCATTTTTCAAATTCAAACTCACATAAAGTTAAGCATTCAAAAATGGCTTATAAGTATATCTTCAGGCTGCACAAAACCTTCATAAAATTTGCAACCATAGGCTTGAGTTTACAGTGTGTTGCTGCTATTCCAAGCTGCCGAAGAGCAAGGGCTTCATGTCTAACTTCAACTCGATTGTCCTAAGCAGCGCCATGAAACTATCTTTATCATCCAAAGGACAAAACTTTGAATTTGATCATTTATGTGGTGTGAAGGGAATCATTAAGTACCATGTCAATGGGATAAAACCTGAGTGGTTTCTTCTGGAACTTCTCTCTTTCCCAAGGTTCAAATTCATTCCCAGTTATCTCCTCAAAAACCCTCACAAACTCTGAGCGCATTGTCCACATTCTCAAACTCCTGTAGTCGCTTTTGGATCATTGCCTACTCTCCCTTTCTTGTAGTACAAATGCAAACGATTCTCTAGGACCATAATCAGTTGAATGACACAGAAGCTGCAACAAGTAAAATAAACATTACTAGTTAATTAGACCAACACAATGTGAAAAAAAAAAAAAAGGATGTAATTGATCTTTAATATTACTCATTCAGTCCTCAGCCTTAGTCACAAAGAGAGAATGCACTGTCATACAATATCCCTTATTGCAATATGGTATCTTTACCACTTTTACCATAAAGTTTAAGTTGCAATGACACACCAAATTTTGTTACGAAAAGAAAATGAAAGCTTCATGTAAAACCAGGATGAGGTAGATGTCTTTGATATACTTCAAAAGAGAGTGATTCAATAGCTTCCTCCCCAGGATCCTGCTTGTCCCAAGGTATTGCTTTTCCATCCACAGAGAGATCAGAGACAAGATCATAAGCTTCCAAAGGTTGATGCTCCTGTTTCTCTATGCTGCCACTCAACCAACTCTCACTTACCACAGGTATTGCTCTTTCCCTACAAGAATATACCTTAATCAAGTAAGTCCCTTTGTCTGTCTTTGTTGCTTTTATCAAAAAATAAAACCGAAATCTATCATTTTCTGCTTGTGTCAATATGAGAGTGTGGTTGTGTATTAATCATAGTACTGCATTCACATGGCTTGTGCAAGTTTGGATGCGCCACCACGCTCTCAGCAGGTGAAGCCACCAAACAAGTAGCACCCGAATAGTTCAACAATCCAATCTGGTTATAAAGCAACCAAAGAAGGTGGACCACAGTTTTAGTGTTGCAAAATTACCTATTACAATTTTTAGTTTGCCTCGTTCCCTCCATTCTTCTCAATAGTTGCCTTTCAATAATGCTTCAAGTTGCCATAACAAAAACCAATCACTAACGTATCATGCATATGTAGTAGATGATAAAATCTAGAAAGAGAATAGGTCAGAAATACTACTTTTGTACATGTGTTAGAGATATCATCATCCCAGTGAAAGGCTTCTCTGCTGAGCCTAAATCCCTGAGAGGCCCCCGAATTGGGTCATGATATTTCTTCAGCAACTGCAACCACACAACAATAATGATTAAAGACAAGACCTTTGTGTAACAACATTTGTATGTATGTATTAAATCAAAATAATGCAATCAATCACATCTAAAACAGGACAGTTCTACACAGAATCTAGTAGTTTAAGAGGTTCCTCTTTCCTCGGAGGGTCTCTTATCCTGAAAGTGCAGCTCGCTGTAAAATCCTCTACACAAATAGCGTCCCCCATCGAACTCCAAGCTTCCATTGCACACTGGACACTTTTCTAATGTTCCATAAAACAACACATCTTGGCTGTCATAATACGAAACCATGAGTTTTTTTAACATAAGAATTCAATGGAGTAGTTATATATAGATGTTGGCGTGAATCGTGGGTGTAACGCAACCTACCATCTTCTGGTAACTTCTAGATCAGAGCCAGAGGATTCGAGGCCGTTGGCTTCTAGAACTTGTCGCAGTTGATCAAGGTAGAGATGCTCGTTAATGGCTTTACAGAACTCATCGTATTCCGCTGCAACATCAGCGACGGATTTCTCGTTGGTGTGGCTGTCTTCTTAGCTTTTAGGCTTTAGCTTCTTCGGAGAATGCTCTTCTTCGGCTGCCTTCGACTTTGCCCTCTGCTTCCTCATCATCACCTTCTCTTCATCCACTGGTGCATGAGCATGCGACCTCGTTTCATGAACCTTCAAATCCCCAAAACATTGAGAGCCATAATACCAACAGAAAAAACTTCCCTAAGGAACAGAGTAATTATTAGCAACGACGTGAAAAAGTGAAGCAGGTTCACAACTTCACATGGTCATGAAGCTTGAAGCTTCAAGCTTGAGAGTGTGCACTCTACCCACAGTGTATGAGTAAGATTTTCTGCATTTCACATAGCAAATGAAGCAATATTGAAGAGAAAAAATTTCTTCCAAACACCCCCCTAATCATTTGCTCTTGTTTAAGATAAACGGAAGAATTAGACCTAATTTTGAATGAAAAGAAAAGACTCACATTAATGTCGCATTATGAAACTGTAAATTAGAAATAATAGCCGTTGGAGTAACCATTCCTATAACATCCTATCGTTGAGAGTTTATCAGGTCTCAAATTCAAAATTTTCTACC